>BSBN01000732.1:0-1261875 GCA_027924645.1 Cunninghamia lanceolata
ATATATGTTTTAAGGGGTTAGGGGTTAGGGTTTAGGGTTTAGGGGCATTATTTAAGGTTTGGAGGTTTAAGGTTGCTCAGGTTTAGGGGCATTATTCAGGGTTTACAGTTGCATGTCAAAAGAAGTCTCTCTCTCTCTCTCTAAATCCCTCAACCCTAAATAATGCCCCTAATCCCTAACCCCTAACCCATAACCCCTAAACCCTAAACCTGAGCAACCCTAAACCTCTATCTCCCTATCTCTCCCTTATCTCCCTCTCTCTAGCTATCATCCCTCTACCTCTCAATCTCTCTCCCTATCTCTCTAGACATCTCACTCACTCTCTATCTTCCTATCTCTCGCTTGATTGTCTCCTCTATCTCTCCCAATCTATCTCTTCTCTCTCTCTAAATACCTATCTATCTCTCCTGATCTCTTACCTTTCTCTCTATCTCCATATCTCTCTAGTGATCAGTCTCTATCTCCCTATCTCTCCTCTCTATCTCCTCTATCTCTCCCTATGGTCTGTCTCCTCTCCATCTCTCTCTACCTAGCTATCTCTCCCTATCTCTCTATCTCTTGCCTCTCTCCCCTATCATTCCTATATCTTCCTATCTCTCCCTTCTATTAATTCTCCCTCTCCCTTATCGATGAAGGAATTAATGAACAAGAAAACTTATAGGGCTCTCTCTCTCTCAGCTTCATCTTTGTCTCCATCCATCTCCCTTATTGATAAAGCAAATGGAAACAAGAAAACTAGGACATGAAAAGAGGGACGAGGATATAAATTGGCAACCAGATGAAATAGAAACAAGCTGATAAAACTAAAGTTCATTGGATGGGAAGAATGATGAGAGGAGAGGTGGAAAATAGTAAAATAGAGAAAAATGGTGGGATCTAAAGGGAAATTGGAAAGGAAAAGGAAAACTAGGAAAGCTATGAAAAGAATTTAACTAGCTAGGAGCCAGTAGATAATATATAGGTCAGAGAGAGAGAGACACAGAGAGTTTCTTGGGGTTAGCGGTCAGGGTTTAGGGGAATTATTTAGCATTTATGAGTTTAGCATTGCTCAAGTTTAGGGTTTAGAGTTTACTAGGGTTTAAGGTTTATGGTTTAGAGGCATTATTTAGGGTTTATGGTTTAGAGGTTTAGGGTGTAGTGTTTAGAGAGAGAGGACCAATAGGGAGATATAGAGAGTGAGGGACATGGCCAGAGACATAGGGAGAGATATTGAGAGGTAGAGAAATGATAGAGATAGGGTTTATGGTTTAGGGGTTAGGTTTAGGGTTTAGGGGCATTACTCGGGGTTTACAGATCTTTAAGGATCTAGATAGTGTGGCTATACACATTGCTACACATGTTGGTGGCTAGTTAGACACATGGAACATCAACAACCACATTTTATGCTTCCATACACGTGTGCCACCTAATGACATTTGTACTACAAAACATGATCATATAATTGGCATTGTATGCGTTTGACACATGGTCATGATGTCCATGTATGCCACAATATGCCACAATGATCTACTAGTTGGCACCATACAAGTTTGAGTACATTTGTTCTCATCCATCCATATAAGAAATGCACCATACAATATGTTGGATATTTGTCAACATCTACATGTAGAATAACTGATGGTATTCTTGAACAAATGCCTACTTTGTACATTTTGTAGAGTAAAAGCAAGGTATATATAACAAATTTTCATCTTATCTCTGTGTATATTTCCTTTGTTCATTTTGAATAGTAGTGACATATATGTTAGAACCCTTCTATATTTGAATGTGTTTTGGTTTACATATATATTTTCCTTTATGTATTCTATGATCTAATTAATTACATTAATAGATAATATAGGATTGTCCCTCACTAGTTTACATTGGGAATTATATGAAATAACAACTAAAGTTGACTCTAAATTAACAACATGGTGAGCATTTTGTTGATTTTCTTGCTTATTTTCACCCTTTTGAAATTGAATTTTCCTATTGAAATAACTTTGAAGGATGAGATAGAGATTTAAGTGCATTAGACTTAAGAATTTGATAGTGTATCAAAATTATCATTAGGAATTTGATAGTGTATCTTTGTTGACAAAGTTTGAAATCCAATAACATAATCATGATTGCTCTCATTAATTTGATCCTTGTTTGATGCTCTTCTATTCCCAATTCAATCTATCTTAATAGTGAATGAAAATAAATACATAGGCAACCCATAGAGAAATTTGTCATCAATTTTGTTCCTCAAAATTGTCTCATGATATGGTGAAGGAAAAATTACCAAAGATAAATTGTGATCATTATTCATCGACCCAAAAATTATGCACTATTAGAAATGTAGACACCTAAATCTTACCATGGCCTAACATCACACCAGATCTATCCCACATCTCCTCTTACAATGTTAATTAAATAAATCCTATTTATTTAATAACCACTTTGATCATTCCTCCTAATATCAATTTAATAAGTCACGCTATTTAATTAATAAATCTAACTGTTCTTCTGATATTAATTAAATATTAACCCTTCCTCTAAAGTCTCATCCTTAATTAAATAAATCCACATTTATTTAAATACATTAATTAAATAAATCCACATTTATTTAATTAAATCAATCACCCCCAACATTCCCCCACAACTAAATAAATACATATATATCATGGCCATGTGAAACAATCTTCACTATTTTTGACTATATGAGTGTTTTTGTTTATTACCGCTGTCCCGCAGGTTAATTGATTATCTTTTGCGGTTATGTGGGAACAAGAGGAATGAAATATGGCACATATTGCATTCTCGCAGAGCATAAAAGAATAGTTTGTGGCTTGGCGGTAGGAAGTGGTTGATATGAAGAGGCTACCACTACCCCATGGACGGTTCATCTGACGCTTGCGGCTTGGCGGTGTTCATCTCACACTTGGCGGTGTTAGTCTCTTCTCGTGGTCCTGCAGAGGTTTGAAAAGTAACCGACGACATTGCGGTAATAACACTTTACCGCGTCCTCGCAAGGGTTTCAATCAAGCCCATGGTAGAGCGGAAAGAGGAGAATGTAATGGGTTTTCACCCCGCCGTCCCTGCGATGGTCATTCATAACATTTGCGGTTGGGTGGTAAACAGAAGGAAATCAGGTAATAATTTCTCGCGGTCCCGTAGGGTCAGTCTAAGCATTTGTGGTCTGGCGATAAAGGATGAAATAGAAGTGTAGTGGTTGTAAGCCACTGCTATCCCGCGACGGTCATTCATAACATTTGCGGGTGGGCGGTAAATAGATGGACATCAGGTAATAATCTTCCGCAGTCCTGCATGGGTCAATCTAAGCATTTGTGGTCTGGCGGTAAAGGATGAAATAGAAGTGTAGTGGCTGTAAGCCCCCGCTATCCTACAGCTGGTCTGGGCAAGCCTTGCGGCAACAATGGTAAAATAAATAAATGGCAAGCACATTCAATGCGGGGTTACAGTTATTGAGAATTGCTATCAAATCTTGAGAAAGGAATTGAATGCTGAGATTTCATGATCTCGTGGCATGAACCAGAGTAATGGTGATATGATGAACTCCTTGGCTGAATAAGATTCCAAGATTTCTTGGCATTTTCTCATTTCAGAGAATTTGCAACTTGGAGAAGGTGCAACTCAGTTTAGTGTATTTTCTGCAAACTACAATTGACCAGGTAAGTTCATTCCTATACTCTTTGATTAGAAGTTGGCATATATTTCGCTCATTTTTTACTTGCTGGTACTGGGGGTTCTTGTAATTACATCTTTTGTTAATATAAAATTTCTCTTTTAAAAAAGGCTGGGGCTAAGCTTTTGTGTTATATAGCAGGGGGGCTATAGTCTGTTCTATCTCTGCTACTTGCAAAGTTCCCCAATTCGACTGTGATGTTGACCAAAGATACAAATCTTGTTCTTATCCATTCTTGAATGGGTTTATTTTTAATTTTAAATACTATTCTTTTATTCCTATGTCTACCTACATTAATTGGCCATGTCAAGTTCATTTGCTCTTTCACTCTGTTTTTTAGTTGCTGGTATAGTAGTTGAATTCTAAAAAACCCTAGCCTGTTCAAGTCATTAAACATGACACCCAAGAGGTCTGAGTATGCCAGTAAAGGTGATGAGCCTATAGTTCCCAAGAAAAGACCACTTCAACAATCTCTATAGAAGTATTGCCTCGGTACATAGACAAGGGTCCAAAGAAGATGTTCATAGATGCAGCAGAAGGGTGTTGAGATGCTTACAATCCCTATCTCTAGGTGGGATTTGTTTTGGTATTTTTATGGAAAAAGGGATGGCGAGGGACCAATGGGAAATCCATGGAAATTGGATTTGGCAAAGTTGGTGGTGCCCACTGAATGTATTTGTGGATGTGGAATTGATTAGGGCACTAGGACAATTTTACTATCCTGCCACTAAAATAGTTAGAATGCCAAATGGATTGCCATTGGTGATAGTAGATAGGAATGCAATTGTTGACTGTTTTATGTTGAACAAGAAAGTTCTCACTCAAGTGGATTGCAAAGATTTGAATGAGATTACACAAGCCTGGAAAGCACTTAGGAGAGATGAATATTGGTGAGAAGGGGGGCCAACAAAAGAAAAATTGAGATTCCATCAAATGCTATTGAGCCTTTCCCTGTGGAAGAATTTGCTGTATATTTCAAGAGAACCTATTTTGCATTGTGCCAGGTCTTGGGAATTGATGCACAAGGAAGAATGCCAACTAGCCTAATGATGATGGCTATGAAAATACAACATCCAGAGGTGAACATTGAATACGACTTTGCATCTCATAGTGAGAAAAAACTGCATGAACGATTCTTTTGTGTGAAGGAGAACAAGCAACCCTTAGATTTCAAATTCTATTCTTTATTGTGTCACTTGATTCTATATCAGAACAGAGGGAGATGGTCAAGCAAAATGGATCTGAGTATAGTTGATGAGAAAGGACAAAGATTGCGACTCAGTTTTGGTGTTATAAGTGCGATTCCTGCTGCTGAAATAGTGACTACATTGTATTTCATGATTTGTTTGTTGTCAAGATATTGAATTCTCTTGGTATCTAGTTTCCTAGGTTGACTAAGGAAGTCAGGGTAATGCTGAGGCTGCTTGCACACAAACTAGAGCAGGGCCACAATTGTAATTTTGCTGATTGGTTTTTTATGTTAGATCATACTAAAATTAGAGTGTATGGTTGCCCCCAACCACCTCACATATTGCCAAAATTTGTATCAAACAGATTTGTATTCATGGAGTTTATGTGTCAAATGATGTGGATGGAAAAGGAGGTAATGAAAAGACAAAAGAAAGGTACATTTCTACGTGATGATACAATTTTTGGTGATTGGTCTATTGGCTCTGACACTCTTGAAAAATTTCAAGCCTTTTTAAAGGCAAAATATTCTTTGAAATTGGGTATTGAGAGGACTTGTGACCCTAAGGGTCATATGAATCTTGTGAGACAGTCAATTCTGACTAAAATGGCCATATCCCATCAGGTCCTGTTTGATGAGGATGTGATAAGAAATCTTGTCACTTTTGATGAGGTATACAGTAGGAAGAGAAAATGGGATATCTTGAAAAATATTGAAGATGAAAAGAAAAAGCAGAATCCCCTATTTCTTGGATTCTTTGTTGAAGAAAAAGACCCTTTGAAGAGAGTTGATGCAATCATTGATAATTTTGAAAGTATTTATGGTAAATCTGAGAAGCTGCCTCCTAAGGCTACTAAACTTCCAGTGAAAAGGTCTGCAGGGATTAAGATTCATGAGTCTGCTCCTGATGTTATGTCAGTGCAAGATCCATAGGTCCCAAAATCACCACCAGCAAAGAAATAGAGGATAGAAGAGGTATCTCCACTTGTCCCCTATGAAATGACTAAAGAGGTGGGGGATACTGATGAGGTGGCTAACATCTTGAGGCACATGGGAGATGAGCAAGAGGTTGATCAGCCATTGGTTGGTCAACCCACTAATGCACATAAGCTTGAGGCTAGGAAGGGTGAGCAAACCCAAGCTGAACCAAAGTTGGAGGAGGATGAAAGGATTATAGCATCCATGAGGTTCATAGAAGATGACGACTTCATCAAAACTCCAGAGTTTAAGGATTTTTGGCTGAAAATGAAAATGAAAGAATATAATGAAAAAGTTGCAATAAATAAAATGGGTGCTGATGAAACACAACATGATCAAATCATTACACAAACTTTCAAAGAATTGAAAGTAGATGAAATTGATGTGAGTCCAGAGGAGGCAAGACAAATGGTGTTGAAAAGTAATATGCTCATCATCCCTGGCCTTGAATTGAAAAATGTAATTTTGCTTGACCAAGTTAGAAGTCAAGATGATCCACAACTTGTTTCAAAATTTGATTATGAAGATGGCATAAGTGGATGTGGTTTTAATCCAAAGATAGAGACCCTTCCAATCTGGACTACTCAGAAGAATACAAGCAAACCAAGATTGCTTGATATTGTTCAAGAAATGAGGGGTACAGCTGTGGTAAAGACTTTACAAGATACATAAGCAACAAAAGTAGCTGCTCTCAATGTTCATACTGCTATGTTTACTCATGCTATTGTGAAGAGGTTAGAACAAAGGCTAATAGATTATGAGCAAACTCAGAAAGTAATGAATGATGAAGTAAACAAATTGTATTTTGAAAATGTGAAATTAAAGAAACAATTGCAAGATGTGAATTCTTCTCAAGGTCAAGCCATTATACCCTATCAACCCCTTATGCCACAAACAACCAATGATGTCACAATGTCTACTGAAGAATTTAATGTAACAAGATTGAAATTTGAAAAGGAAATTAAAAGTTTGAATAAACAAAATGAAATGACAAAGAATGAGGCAAAGATGAAAGTTTTTGAAATTTTTGAGAAAATTTTGGAGCATAGAGTAAAATTGGTTGTGGATAAGCTTGGGAGTGTGCATGATTGCTACTCTTCTTTATCTTAGGCCATTGAGCAATTGAAGATAAACTTTTCTATTTTGGATTTGTTGTTTAAAAAATGGCAACCCTATCATCACAATTTGGTTACGATGTGCTTAGTAGTGCAAAGGAATCTTGATGCCCCTACAACTTTGAAGCCCACTGAGAAAATAGTCAAAATGATCATTGATGAAAACTAGTATGTGAATGGGAAAAGACAGAAGATGCAAGCAAAGGTTGAATCTTTTACTATGTTCAACCATAAATTTATTCCTATCATACTGACAGAAGAAGAGAAAATCAAAAGTCTTGACACATGGAAGATGGAATTCAGCCAAACAGTATTCCAAGTTATGGATTTTTTGAAGAAGGATGGAGATGTCAACATTCTCAGTTTCAACATGATATTGGACCGAGTAATTGCGTTAGATGTTGGGTATGCAAAATTTGTGATGGATGTCAGAGCTTTGCTTGATAAAAGATGGAAAGATCATTAGGAGAACTTGCTTCAAATTCAGGCTTACCAATGGCCTGGTTATTTTACAATATATAAATGGGAGGAGAAATATCTTAGAGATGAATCATCAGCAACACAAGTTGAGGTGCAAAAGAGCAATGAGCCATATGACCACATCTTGAATGCTCTCTTTTTGTCTCTTTATGTTTTCTTCATGTTTTCAAAATGTATTCAAATATATTTGAAAATCTAAATTGGACTTATAAAAGACAAATATTGTAATATCAAGGGTTAGAAATACAAAGAGCCATTTTGAATGTGAAAGGTCTGAAGCTTGTTGCTTCATTTATAAAAGGAAACCAAGACCTTATGGCTCAGAATCAATCTGGGATTTTGATTTTTTGAAAGAGACATTGCACTACCTGTACTTTGAAGCAAATCAATATAAAAACTACTATTCTTTGGTGGTCAACTTTTGGTTATCATTTGTTTGTTGAATTGGATTGCTAATAATTTATTTGGTTGTCTCCAATTTACTTTTTCTTTGTTATTCAAATCAAAAGAGACCCCTACATTCACATTACAAAAGAGGATAGGTGATATTTATCAAACTAAAATTATAAAGTAATAAGTTATATCTCAAAAGATGTTTACATTATTTAAAAATGAAGGAAGGATATTCTACTTTAGAATAATTTGACACCTTTAATATGATTTTGAGTCAAATAGGTTCAATAAATGTTAAACTTGATGAGGAAGACAAATGTATCTTCTCACTTTTTTCTTTACCCAAAAATTAGGAGAACATAATGCTTGTTATAAATGGTAGTGTTGCAAAGGTGACTATGGAATCCTTTATTGTTACAATGATCAATGGAGATATGAGGAGAAAGTTCAATGATGAAGGTTCTAAGGATGCCTTGCATGTTTTGCAAAGGCCCAAGGACAAAAGTGGATCTAAAGGGGAATGGTATAAATATCAATCCAAGTCAAGAGGAAAATCTAGAATCCCTAGGAAGATAAGAGTAAAGTTTTGGAAATATGGAAAAAAAGGACAAGTGAAGAAGGAATGCAAAAAATTAGTTAATCATTGCCACAATCTCATGATCATTATTCTAGTAGAAAATCCTAGTTTTCATTCTTTTTTCATAATGCATTAGTTAATCACACACTTCACATTTGACATCATGCTAAAAAGATCAAATAAGTTTTGTATTTCTTCTCAACTATTTCATTTCTCTATCTTAATTACTTAATATCTCAATATTTTATTCTACTCTCAACTCCTTGTACTCTAAAGTTTAATTAAATCTAGGATTGGACTTAAATCTTCTATTATAGGGTATGATTTATTTCCCTACATTTTTTTGAACTCGCAGTTTCCATGCCTATGTTTAGGATAAAAAAAGATTGATTTTTTATTTTGAGATTTTTGTGGTTTGCATTTGTTGGAAACAACCCAATGCCTTTAATTTTGCATTCCTAAGAAACATCTAGGATCCTTATGTCCCCTTCAACAAAGTACTATGTCAAACCCTCACCTTGCAAACATGACTACCTCTTTCTCCTACTTCCTATGACGATCACATGTTGCATTCTAATGATGAAGAAGATTATTATGATCATGATGTCTTTATTAAAAGTGTTGAAAATGAATAGAAACATGAGATCGTTGATAAATTGAAATATTTGTGCAATCAATTAGCTAATATAGATGATAATATGTCCACTTCATATTTCATTGATGGTCTTACTCAAGTACTTATCAGAAGATAACATGGCATAGATACAATTAAGGATATATATGAAAAATAATTAAACATAAACAAATTCCTCATGTGGCAGGGATCAGTCTTTCTCTTTTGAAAATCATTCCCTTGTATATATTTTTAAAATCCAAATTTGTTTTTCTGTTTTAGGAGTACGGTTTAAAGATTTATAGCAAACATTAATCCAAATCATATGCCAGATTAGGTTAAGTGAAGTGGATGATTTAATTGACAAAATTACATAAGCTCCTTAATATGTTCTAAAGTCACCAGCAAACTTGAAAGTAAATTGTCATTGGTGAAACAAGGTAATGCCCACTATTTAAGGAACTTGATGAGCTTATCCTTTGACCTATATCACTTAATACTTCCATCACATAAGGATTATCCATTAACAAGTTATGAAGAACATTAATCAATCCATTTAATTAACATTATTGCCAACAATTCATACCAAAGATTGAACAATTTAAGGATATTGCAATAGGTAATTTGTCAATAATTGAACAATCCATTTAATTAACATTATTGCCAACAATTTAATCATCTTTTTTTAAACATGGATTGCAAATAATTCTGAAAATTTTGAAGTCTTGGTCATTAACATTATGTTCTGCTACAATGTCATCGAGTGTATCATTGTCAATGCTCATATGTTCTTTCAAGTATTTAATATTATCATCATTCTCATCTTGACCTCCATCATCTTCATCATCATTGAAATCTGACTGTAGACCATCTATATTGTTACCAGATGTATTTGGATCATCATTTGTATACCATCCATATTGTTGTCTTCCATAACATCATCCAACTCTGGATTGTTGTCTTCTTGTGCTTGAACATAACCATCTTCAACATCATCATGGATGTCAATTTCTTCGATGTTCTCTAATCCCTCTCTCTCATTTTGTTGGCCATCATTATTTTTCTCAGTATCCACTAATGCATCGTCAAATACATGCCTTAATCTTGGATCATAATGTATGACAAATATCCATTTTGGGTCCAAAATATCTTCATAGAAAAATACTTGCACATGAACGACATACATATATTAGTCGTATGGTATAACAATTTTATTGATTAATAAACACATGTATATATTCACAATAAACTATGAATTAATAGATTAATGATCACTACCACTTCTTGTTTGAGTTAAAGAAATACCTGCTCATAATGAATTGGTAGAACATAAGGCTCCTTATCCTCTGGTAGGAAACATGAGGAATCTATAGAAAACAATCCACTATGGGTATCATGTTTTCGTGTCCTCTCAAATGCTTCATACCATCTACACTTAAAAATACAACATTTAAAAGAGCGGTAATCTAACTCAATAATTTCTTGTATTTTCCCAACATATTGTAGATTCCCTTCAATTATATTCTTATCTTTTGAGCTTGATTGACTGGATTGCTTGAAGTCAACCATAATGCCACAATCGAAGGATCGTCTCTTTCATCTGTACTTTCTACACGATAATGTTGACCATATGCACACATTGCTGGATATTTCCTCACCTGTGAAAGACCATTTCTTTCAGTGAAAACAAATATAATGAAGAATACTAAAATAGTTAATAGTGTCAAAGCTATAAGGAAACAACATTTTGTAAAATTCTAACTGTACCTTTCTTTCACATCCTCTAGACATGTTGATTTCATCTTCTGTTATGTTTGAATCTATACTTGCATCTTCTATTTGATTTTGAATTTGTTCAGTAACCCATTCTAGTGTGCAATCTTTGCCCCATCCCCCAAGTAGATAAGTAGGAAGTGGAGTATTCCTTGGGTTCGATCTCTTAAATTATCTCCTTGCTTCTAACACTTCTCTCTTTTTATCATACAGATCAATCCATTTATTCATAAAGTCCATGGTAGAGCACTTTCGTCTACACCTATTACATGTCAACATGTTTATTTCAAACTCCAAATGTCATGCTGTTAATTTGACAAATAAATTACAGAGTAAATTAATGATTGCAAGAAAAAAAACCACACTGATTATGAATTTACTTACTAATTTCTACTTGAACACCATTAGATTGTGGTTTTTCTCCATCAATAATATCTGATGCTCATTCTTCATCCTAGAAGGATGGCCCATCTTCAAAATCCTTACCAAGGAATTCACACAAGAAGAAAAATGCTTCATTCAATACATACCCTTCAGCCATGCAACCCTCTGGATGTGCCTTTTGTCAGACATATCTTTTTAGAGTTTTCATATATCTCTCAAAGAAAAACATCCACCTCGTTGATACGACACCCGCCAATTCAATGTCATCGACTAGGTGTATAAGTAAATGGACTTGTAGGTCCATGAAACTTGTAAGGAGCTCCTTATCAAATACACATACAATTTCTACATTTTCCTTCTTCCATTTTGGCACTTCACATTCGTGGATCTCCTTGGAAGTCACCCACCTAATATAAGAATAGTAAATTAGTATGAACCTTTAGTCAAAAATTAAAATGTAATATAATATATCTATGTCTCTCACACCTTAACCACATACCTTGTAAATATTAACAATCGACTTATAGCATTCCTTAAGTCAACTGTAAGATAAGAATCCCCCCTAATTGCCAATGACATGATATGCTATAAAACACATTTATGAAAAGGTCATTAGTAATTTTTTCTCACACAACAGAACGATATCAAAATATATTTAGTACTTAATCAATGTTACCAGTAAATGTTAAATGATGATATATAATACCTTCATAAAATTATGAAAATCATGTGTTTTAAATCCTGTGATATGTCCATCAACTATAAAAGCTTTAGCCAATGATGACCCATAGCCAGTAGGTGTCCTTATTGAACAGATGACATTTTTTAGTTGGTCTAGAGCTCCTTTTTTTTTCAAAATCCATGGAGCTTCTGCATATGTTTCATTTTCCCTGTTTGGCCACAAATGTTTTCTATCAATTTTGGTAGGCGAAAGAGCAATATCTCTCCTCGAAGACAAGGTGTCCTTCTCTTTGCCTGATATATGTCAAAATATAGAATCTGGGACATTTTTGAAGATGTGCATAGGATCTAATAGGTGAGATATTAATAGATCCTTCCAGTAAGGGAGCTCATAAAATATGGATTTCCTTTTCATTCCTTTTGGCATATTAACTACAACTTGTTCTGGTTCTTCAATTGAATCACCCTGATCAAAAAATCCTCCCAACCTTTCAATTAAGCATCTTCATACTTCTTAAGCCAATCAGCTAGACCCATAATCATGGGAGGGCCTCTATTTTCAACTTTTCCATCAAATTGATTCTTCAGGCGATTTCTAAACTTATGATCTAGTGGTAGAAAAACCCTGTTGTTTGCGTAAATAAATTTATGTAGATCTTTAGAATACCGCCCTTGAAATTGTTCTGCACATCCTAGACATGAAAATATCCCCTTTGTTTGAAGCCCTGCAATTCAATAAGTAATGCTAATAACATAAAAAAAATAGTATAAAACTAAGAATGAAAGTTGGGATGAAAATAAATTATGAGTGTAAATACGTAAATATTTTATCTTACCAGAACAGACACCAAGTCCTGGGAAATCATGAATAGTCCAACATAGCACACAGTACAACATGAAGGACCTATTTGATGGGGGATGTGATATGTCATACATTCTTATGCCTTTCCATAGCAGTTGCATCTCATCAATAAAAGGCTCAAGATAAACATCCATGTTTTTAACTTGATGTTTTCCTAGAACAATGAGAGTTAACATAAGGTGCTCCTTTCTAACACTCATCCATGGGGGAATATTGTATACTATCAATCCGACTGGCCAAACACTATAATTTGAGCTCAGGAAAGAGAATGGGCACACTCCATCAATTGCAAGACCAAACCTGATACTACGGGGTTCATCTTTGAATTTTCTTGGCCATTTTCCCTCTATGTGTTTCATTGCTTTGGAGTCAGCCAGAATTCACATGAATCCATGTTTTCTCCTGTTCTTCACATGCCAGTCCATCAATTGTGCAAGTGACTTGCAATGAAACATTCATTGAAGTCTAGGTATAATTGACATGTGACGTAAAACCTTCTTTGGAACTGTAGGACCTTGTACACCTGTACAATATCTCTTCTCTTTGCATACAAGGCATTCTACCTTATTTTGATATTCATCTCTGTATAAAATGCAATCATTTTTACATGAATGAATTTGCTTATATTCAATTCCCAACTCAACCAACAATAGATGCACCTCTCTTAAAGTTGATGGCAACACATTATCTTTAGGGAATATTTTAGTTTTTAGTGCCCTGTAAGATTGCTAGAGATTAAATCAATTGAATGTTTGACTTATGATGAACATGTTTGATATGTCAATCTATATCAAGACTGTTTAAAAACAATATATGGTTTTAAAATCCCCTTAAAGAAATATAAACGAAGTTGATGAATGTTTACGAATTATGTACACCAATTGACAATTACAAAGTAAGAAATAGATTTCAACTCACTTCAGTAGGGTAGTGAATCCTTTGTCTGACCAACCAAATAGTGACTTGATTTCTAATAATATTAATGTACATGCTAGTTTTGACATTCTACTTGCACCCGATTTGAACACGGGTGTCTTCGCTGCTTGCTTGATGGAGTCTTTCAAGTTGTTATCATCAACAATATGTTGGTGGTAATTACCCCTGCTATCATCGTTATTGTCAACCATATGATCATTATTGTCATCATTGTTTTCATCCCCAAAGAAATCTGTAAGCATTTCGTTCAATCCTTCTTCATACACTGCATTTTCACTATCATGATCATCATCATTAAGGCTAGGTGGCATGTCATCAGTGTATACAGATCTCATCAGCTCTTTAAATTTCTTAGCTAGTAGTATTCTCTTCAATAATGCTCTTTTCACCCTGGTATTGTTTAAAGGATGGTTTGGATCATCCCGTCCAAATCTTAATAACCTAGTTGGATCTTGGGTATTAGTATGTGTTTCATCAACATCTTCTACCTATCAACAAACGCAAGCATTATTTAATGTTTGGCAACAATTGGATAAATCATAAATGTATCAATTTCAAAGAAATATAATCAAATATGTCTTAAAAAATAAAAATAAAAATTGTATAAACATATATACATCAATTGAATAATGGAACATTATTTTATAGACTACCTTTTTTATACAATAATTTAAATAAAACACAATTTTGACAACATAGTTTATAAAACATTAGTCCACACTCATTTATTATTCTTTGGTTTTCTGCCCTTAAGAACATCCTTAGGGAGACCTTGTTCTTTCTCTTCTTTCACGCAGAAGTGCATTTTAAGAAGCGGTAATCAATCAATAACTCATCCCCAATGGTAAGGTCCATAATAGCCTCAACCATTATCAATCTATCAACTTCTCTTTCCATATCTCCATCTTTATCATTTGTAACCTCAACAAATTGACAATTCGGTCTTACAGTAGGGTCCCTTCCCTTACTACTATTTATAAATCCTGCAACATTTTTGTGTGTGTATGCACATCCATCTATATACATAAGATGACCTCTATTCATTTCTTTTCCACTTTCCAATTGGAGACGATGTGTATACATATTTGAATTTAGACCATATGCTGACATGCTAGGTTTATATTCTGCTAGCCTTCTCCATTCACCACTGTAATATGATGGACCATAATATGGCATTAATCTCCTAGTGGTTTGTTCTGAATTGTTTCTATGTTTAGATCCCACATGTACATTTTAGACAATAAAGAGGCCTAGATTCGCTCCATGAATATTGGAGGGTCGTATCATGTAGTTGTATCCCCAAAATTGAAACACCTCATACACTCTAGGTAGTTGTTGATCACTAGGCCAAGCGCAATATAGTCAACGATCAAATGTCTCTTTGTAAATTGATCTCAAACTCAGGGGAAATCATCATCTTCATCACATTCATTCTCATAGGGTATGTAGTCCACCTTCCCCTTGTCTTTAAGCAAATTATGCATCTTTGAACCGGTTCTTGTTCCATTGCTTGTTTTCATCAATTCCTCATCTTCCGAGTTGGTATATTGGCACATATTTTTGTTAGATGTATCATCTGATAAATGATCATTGCCCTCTAGGTTGGAAGTCGGTGATCTAGGAAACTTTAAACCAAGAATTTTATCTTGCAAGTATCCATTAAGAAAAAAATTAGTTATTTAAATAATATAAAACAATGTTTAAATGAAGTAGACATGTTATTTATATCAATTTGGAAAATTCCTTACCATAATTCCTATTGGATTTGAATCGATTGTAGGAGGCATACTACCGACTGGAAGCTCATCATATATGTAATGTCTTTGTACAATCACTCGTTTGAATTGTTTCTTTCCACGACATAGAGAACATCCACAAACATCAATTTTCTCAAAGTATTCATCCCATGTACTATAGTCCTGCCCAACCTCTTGTTCAGTGCAATCATTTGTTGTGTCTGCAGGATCCATTATCATATCCTCTTCCACCCACTGTCATCTATGTGATTTAACAGTTTTAGGTCCACGTCCACGTACATACATTTTTTGTTTTCTAGTTGAATACTCAGGCTCTGCATTTGCTCCAATCTCCATCTAAAATAATCAACAACATGCATTAATTCATGTCAAGATTGGATAATACATTATAAATTTTAATAATACTGTGAAAAAAGATGGACGTATCACAAAATGCCATCAAATCATTTTTTCCTATGGAAATTGGATTTGAGTACCTGATTTCCTGCTTCATCCATTGTGTCCTCATTTGATATGACACGATTTGTTACCATGGCCTCGTCTGGCCCCTATAATACACAACATAGTAAATAATGTTTAGTACACCGATTATATCATTTCAATGAATATGCTATCCAACACAAAACCTCACTTTAGTCATATATTTGACATATTCATACCATGTTTTGGCCATCCTAATTTTCAAACTTTTCCCTCGATCATAGAATCACATTTAATCACCATTCCTGTGCATTTTCAACCAGTAAGTTTGACCTTAGAGACCTTGTGGACAAAAAAATGACTTTATCTCCTCTATGTTGTAGCATTTGTGAATTCATAAACACCTTCCTCCTTTGGTTGAGGTTGCTTTCTCTTCTTACCTCTATTGTATCTGCAGATTCCATTGTCATATCTATTTCCACCCACTTTCCTCTCTACGATTTAGTAGTTTTACGCCATCCACGTCCTCTCTCCATGGCCTCCTCTAGATCCTGTAATCAACAACAATTACAATAGTCACATAATAGCTGTGCACCAAGAGAATATTCTTGAATTTATCTTGTTAATACACTCACTTTTCATTAAGACACACTATGAAAAACAAAATAGGACATTGCAACATTTTGCTCTTCAGAAAAAGTTTACATGCAGAATCTTGACAACTAGAGATCAATCTTATGATTACAAGATGACTACAAATTCACATCAAAAAGACATTTATTTCATATTTGACTCTCCTTTTTATTTTATGGGTCATTTTAAGGCAATCTATATCTCTCCAAGTGGCCATAAAACCCTCAAAACTATCATAGAACCCTCAAAACAGTCTCAAAGAGTCTTTGGCACCAAAAATTTAAATTCTTGATGGAGGGAAGGATAATTTGGATGTTAATTTTGAATTCAGGTCATTAGATCTTTGTTAGGTTAATCCTAGCTATTGGATATTCTTTAATTATAGGGACTTTATGTTATATTTCACCATTACCTTTCACTCCAAAATTAATGGTTTCCTTTGAAAAGAAAACCCTCCTTTAGCTATCATACCCCCAAATATCTGTTGAAGTGAACTTAAACATTATGTACAATTGTCATTGCTCATATTAAGCACCTACCTCCCTTCTTAGTGGTCCCACATGTGTGATGTATGCGAATGAGTCCCATGGTACCTGTGCTACATGTTTAAAGTTTGAAATTTGCTCATATTGTTGGAAAAAGGCCCAAAAAGACCTTTGATTTTTGAGTTTTATACTCTATAACATGCATCTCCTTGATCTTTTCATCTAATCTATGACATGTTGTTTTTGCATTTCAATGAGATCAATTCTTGAAAAATGACAATCCAGAGGTTAAAGAGACAAGTTGATACCTTACCTAAGTTGTCATGTTCTTGAAACCTTGTCACTATAAAGAGGAGATATCTAGAGAGTAATGTCACAAGGATATAACCAAGGTGTGCACTATCATGAGCCATAGGGACAACTTACTACACCGTTAAAAACTCCATTTGAACTAGCTACTATCAATAATTCACATTATTGGGGATTGTCATGAAGAAAACACCATGCATAGGACTGCCATAGTCAAAGTGGAGAGAATTGTCTAGTCATTGTATGACTGTCATAATAGCTAGTGGGTTAGTTACCATGCTTCAACTTAAAATAGGTTAATGAGAACATAGAAATGAAAATCATAATACCATAAGCACACTCCATAAGCTGCCAATATAGTCCCAATATCATGTCATCATGATAGTAAGAGAAGAGTTGTTTGGTTTTTCCAAAGCCATATCACTTGCATAAGGATTGTCACCAACCATTTGTGTAAGGTCGTGAAAGAGTGAGTCATTATTTAGATAATCATAAGAGAAGCATGAAGTCAAAATGCTATCATGGAAACAAGATATAGTTACTTATTATAAGGATAATCCAAATTTGGTGAGGTTACGTTTTTATCAACTTCCAAGCAAAATACATCATTTTGCACTGATTGCCGCTAAATTAGGCACACTTTGCACTGCCTTTGGTGCCCCAAATAGATTACATTTTGGCCTAAAAGTCAGTGCTAAAGTCGGCGGTAACTTCTTCGACTATAGCGCCGACTACTAGATCAAAAAAAAATTAAAAAATTCTTGCTTGCACATACCTCAAAACAAAAAAAAACAAAACAAAACTTTATTGATTTTTGGTGTTCATTTTTTGTTTGGAGATCAAGCGTTTGGGTTGGAGTCCCACCTAAATTATATGAGAAATTTGATAATTACAGGAGAAAAATGCTACGCGAAGAGAGGAGAAAAAAGGGAAAAACAATCAAGTAGATGAGAAATTTGATTTAGTTTGTGACACCATAGGTAAGGTTACAATTACAATAAAAGTTTTTCATTCCCAAATATATTTTTGTTTCAATTAAATGGAGAGGATTGTGAAGAAAGGGTTGTGAATATTGTTTGTTTACAAGCGAATTGTTCAAGTCTCATGTGGTTGCAAAGGAGGACGGTAAAATTGTAGACATTGCATTATTTCCTCTGCATCCGAGAGCAGTGAATGAATTTTTCAAACCCCAATGCCCAGGTTCGCTTATCATTACAATCAATACCTTTCTTTGAAGACAACTTTCTCGCTTCCTTCCCAAAAAAGTAGTCAAGTGCTTTAAGACAAGTCGATTGTGAGAAAACTAAAATTAGGGCTTTTGAGACAAGGGTGAGCAAACTAAAATTAGGTCGGGAAGTATAGATTCCCTCCTAAGGCACCAATTGATTCATAGGAAGATAGCTTCATGATTTGCTCTAGAAAGTAAAGGTCAAAAACCTTGAGGAATACAAAAAAACTGGATGAAAACTTTCATACCTGGCAGTGTGTACTTCATTTGCCTCCATAGACTGAACGAAAATAATTTGCCCTAGGTCACCTCAAAATGTCAAGCAATAGAGGGAAGAGAGCAAAGGGAGCAGACTCTGGCCATAATGAGGTAATTCATTGTCAATTTATAGATTTGTAAATGTTTCCATTATTTCTTTGATTTTTAGTTTTTAGATTTTTATTTGTAAATTTAAAAGAATAAATTTATTTTATAGGAACATGAGACTGACAAAGATAAAGAGCCATTGGCTTCCATATTGGGGGTAGAGGCAGTGAACAAATTGGATGGTGTGGACTTGATAATGCTTGCCAAATACATAGAAAAATGATTTGGTAAAGCCCCTGAAACATTACAACCAAATCAACAGGGTCAAAGGGAATCAATTGATTCCCCAATCAATCATGGATCGAGCAAAAGATCCAGAAGGAAATCAATAACAATAACCTCTAAGAATGTGGAACAGGGAACAAAGGCTTCCAATGTCCCACCCACTCCTGGGACACAGACTTCTTTGACCACCACGCCATGTTTTGCATCTTGCATTGGTACCTACGATACCAAGATAGAATATGATGTGGTTTCAGGGGACGTCTGAATGACGGATGCTGCAAAAACATTTGTGAATAGGTTGAAGGATTATGTCTTCAATGGTTCAAAGACCATCTACATTTGCCATTCTCAAAGATACCCATGCACCTGCAAAAAATAGTTATCCAAGACATGGAGACTAAATTTGGCATAGGTTGGTCTGTAAAGAAGATAAAGCTATGAATGTCTCAAAACTGCAAGAGATTTTGGTGCAACCAAACAAAGAAGATAAAAAAACTCCCTCCCGAGCAAAGGCTAAAAAAAAGGCCAATTGATGTAAGTTTGAAAGTATGGAAAGAGCTTGTAAAAGCATATGAGAAGTTTGATGCACAGAGGAAGTTCGGTGAGGAGAGTACACAGGTATTTGAATTTGCTCATAAGATTATATTAAATTTATTAAATAATTTTTAAATTTTATTTTTGCATAGTTAAATTGAATTAGTATATGTTTCAGGACAAGGCCTCCAAGGCTAGGCTTGACAAATTTCGTGCCACGCATCACAGTGGACAGAAAGGTTTACAGGCCTTGATTTGTACATTTGTAAGTATATTTAATAAGTTAAATGATATTTTTTTTATTTCCTAAGAAAAAGTAAATGATTGCATATTAATTAGTTTAACTAGTCCATGTGCCATGTTTTGACAGGAGGAGAAATATGGCTGGCATCCAAGCCAATTTGAAAAGGAAATGTTACAAAGCAAAAAGTGGACTAATTTTGTAATCTGGATGGAGAATGAGGTATCAATATAGTTGAATTTCAATAACTTAGTTGGATATTGTTGTGTTAATATGCCAATTTGAATTTCTTGTGTTGAGTTGTTTATTGATGTGTAGGATGAGTTCTAAAGTGCTTCTCTGTTGGCCCTCACACCCTTAAATGTAAGATTTATCTTAGATGACAAATGATTACTCTTATATCTTTGGGGATCCTTCTTGGTGCCATTAGGATCATAATGAGTATACTAGTCTTGTGCTTGCTTACAAAAGTGGTTGCAATTAATCTAATCTTGTGGTCACTATCCACAACATTTTGTGTGTGCCATGCTATCTCATATGCTTAAGTTTAACGGGCTAATAATGAACAGAAAACCCTTGTTTGCCTACCTCCAACTAATGGACTTGTTGGAACCTAAAATTTCCTACCATTTTTTGCAAAAATTTTAGGTTCCCATGATGAAAAATCTGACTGCAACACTCAGAAATGCACCTATACAATATACTCCAATGACCTACTTTGAAGGGTTATAATTCGAAGCCTATTCATTTTTATGTCAAAGAAGTTGGTAGGCATACTTATCTGTCATATGTGAGTGTACATGCTTGATTTCAGCTTCCCACGATCAGATTGGACAAGGTTTTGCAGTGCCAAGTTAAAGGGTTCTGGTGGTATCTGGTGGTACCCACCTAGGGTTAGGGTTTTAAGTCGAGTCTACAAGCCTATATTTTTATTCCTTTCAACCCCTTAAGGCCTTAAGTTTTCTTGTCCTTTGGCCTCTTGCACTTTATCTTTTAAAACTGCATTGACTTCCTGTATTAAAGGGTAATTATCTTGAGGTCTTCTTAGAGGGGTGATATGTGACTAGGGTATGAAGACTAGGACTTTGTATGTAATCTTAAGCCCTCCTTTTGGATTTGTTGGAAGCCTTCTTCACTGATACATAAGGATTGTCAAGACTCCTATGATAGTGCATTAAAGAGGCATTGAAATCACAAAGGAGATAAATGTTATTAGGCCATCACCCAATGGAGAAGGGATTGTCATAAAAAGCATGACAGTGTTACCTTGTCATAGTCACAAAGGGGATAGTCTTTGTGGTGGTAATTAAAGTCACTAAGTTTACATCCACCTTCCTAGGGTCTGTAGAAATGGCTAAAGTTGAATATGCCTATTTTAAAGATCTTGCCATGAGTATTTTCCATGTTTTTACAAATGGAGACCTCCCCAATCCTCATCTCAAGTTTCAAATGCACAATGAAATGATGGAGGACAATCATAACTGTCATAATAGTACATTAGCATTTTTTGTCTCAAGGTGGCCCTTGAGACTGCCAAGGGGATGGATATAGAGTTGGGATTATGGTTTTTGTTTAAAAGCCTTGTGTCATTGACCTAATATTTATTTGTGGCAAGGATCCCAATAGTCTAAAGATTACAAATTGTTGTCAAGAAAGGACTGTCATAGTTAAGTGTGGTATAGTGATACAATTTCATCTTGGTTGAGTATTGTATAAATCTCAAGCTATTTAGAATGCATGGAGTATTAGGGTGTGGTATCACTATATAGGTAACCATCAAGTGATTTCTTCAACCCAATCTTGGCCTATATAGTACCCAGTGTGAAGAGCAAGATAGTGTTGTCCAAGAACCTTGTTACGGTCACAAATGAGAGCAGTCTTAGCTATTGTAACCATAGTTAGGATCCCTTGTTGTTACCATAACATACGTGACCTAAAACAATGACTCTACGAGTATGAGGTGTTTGAAATCCAAATTCCACAACCTTTGCCACCATCCTCCCCACCTGTGTCAAAATGGGAGCTTTGGAATAGGGTATGGACATCCATCAATACATAAAGGATAGAGGAATTTTGTCAGATGTTGTAGTTGTAATTTCCCTATTAGACATGTATACAAAATATGGAAGCATAGACAAGGCACGTGAACTGTTTGACAGAATGCCTCAAAGAAATGTGGTCTCATGGACTGCAATGATTGCAGGATATGCACAAAATAGATTTGTTGAAAAGGCTTCAGAAATTTTAAAGCAAATGCAATTAGCTGGTGTAAAGCCAAATTCCACAACCTTCGCCAACATCCTCCTTGCCTGTGTCAAAATGGGAGCTTTGGAATAGGGTATGGACATCCATCAATATATAAAGGATAGAGGAATTTTGTCAGATGTTGTAGTTGCAATTGCCCTGTTAGACATGTATACAAAATATGGAAGCATAGACAAGGCACGTGAACTGTTTGATAGAATGCCTCAAAGAAATGTGGTCTCACGGACTGCAATGACTGCAGGATATGCACAAAATGGATTTGTTGAAAAGGCTTCAAATTTTTTAAAGCAAATGCAATTGGCTGGTGTAAATCCAAATTCCACAACCTTTGCTAGCATCCTCCCTGCCTGTGTCAAAATGGGAGCTTTGGAATAGGGTATGGACATCCATCAATACATAAAGGATAGAGAAATTTTGTCAGATGTTGTAGTTGCAACTGCCCTGTTAGACATGTATGCAAAATGTGAAAGCATAGACAAGGCATGTGAACTATTTGACAGAATGCCTCAAAGAAATGTGGTCTCATGGACTGCAATGACTGCAGGATATGCACAAAATGGATTTGTTGAAAAGGCTTCAGAAATTTTAAAGCAAATGTAATTGGATGGTGTAAAGCCAAATTCCACAACCTTTGCCAGCATCCTCCTTGCCTGTGTCAAAATGGGAGCTTTGGAATAGGGTATGGACATCCATCAATACATAAAGGATAGAGGAATTTTGTTAGATGTTGTAGTTGCAACTGCCTTGTTAGACATGTATGCAAAATGTAAAAGCATAGACAAGGCATGTGAACTATTTGACAGAATGCCTCAAAGAAATGTGGTCTCATGGACTGCAATGACTGCAGGATATGCACAAAATGGATTTGTTGAAAAGACTTTAGAAATTATAAAGCAAATGCAATTGGCTGGTGTAAAGCCAAATTCTACAACCTTTGCCACCATCCTCCCCACCTGTGTCAAAATGGGAGCTTTGGAATAGGGTATGGACATCCATCAATACATAAAGGATAGAGGAATTTTGTCAGATGTTGTAGTTGCAATTGCCCTGTTAGACATGTATACAAAATATGGAAACATAGACAAGGCACGTGAACTGTTTGACAGAATGCCTCAAAGAAATGTGGTCTCATGGACTGCAATGATTGTAGGATATGCACAAAATAGATTTGTTGAAAAGGCTTCAGAAATTTTAAAGCAAATGCAATTAGCTGGTGTAAAGCCAAATTCCACAACCTTCGCCAACATCTTCCCTGCCTGTGTCAAAATGGGAGCTTTGGAATAGGGTATGGACATCCATCAATATATAAAGGATAGAGGAATTTTGTCAGATGTTGTAGTTGCAACTGCCCTGTTAGACATGTATACAAAATGTGGAAGCATAGACAAGGCACGTGAACTGTTTGATAGAATGCCTCAAAGAAATGTGGTCTCATGGACTGCAATGACTGCAGGATATGCACAAAATGGATTTGTTGAAAAGGCTTCAGAAATTATAAAGCAAATGCAATTGGCTGGTGTAAATCCAAATTCCACAACCTTTGCCAGCATCCTCCTTGCCTATGTCAAAATGGGAGCTTTGGAATAGGGTATGGACATCCATCAATACATAAAGGATAGATGAAATTCATCAGATGTTGTAGTTACAACTGCCCTATTAGACATGTATGCAAAATGTGAAAGCATAGACAAGGCATGTGAACTATTTGACAGAATGCCTCAAAGAAATGTGGTCTCATGGACTGCAATGACTGCAGGATATGCACAAAATGGATTTGTTGAAAAGGCTTCAGAAATTTTAAAGCAAATGTAATTGGATGGTGTAAAGCCAAATTCCACAACCTTTGCCAGCATCCTCCTTGCCTGTGTCAAAATGGGAGCTTTGGAATAGGGTATGGACATCCATCAATACATAAAGGATAGAGGAATTTTGTTAGATGTTGTAGTTGCAACTGCCTTGTTAGACATGTATGCAAAATGTAAAAGCATAGACAAGGCATGTGAACTATTTGACAGAATGCCTCAAAGAAATGTGGTCTCATGGACTGCAATGACTGCAGGATATGCACAAAATGGATTTGTTGAAAAGACTTTAGAAATTATAAAGCAAATGCAATTGGCTGGTGTAAAGCCAAATTCTACAACCTTTGCCACCATCCTCCCCACCTGTGTCAAAATGGGAGCTTTGGAATAGGGTATGGACATCCATCAATACATAAAGGATAGAGGAATTTTGTCAGATGTTGTAGTTGCAATTGCCCTGTTAGACATGTATACAAAATATGGAAACATAGACAAGGCACGTGAACTGTTTGACAGAATGCCTCAAAGAAATGTGGTCTCATGGACTGCAATGATTGTAGGATATGCACAAAATAGATTTGTTGAAAAGGCTTCAAAAATTTTAAAGCAAATGCAATTAGCTGGTGTAAAGCCAAATTCCACAACCTTCGCCAACATCTTCCCTGCCTGTGTCAAAATGGGAGCTTTGGAATAGGGTATGGACATCCATCAATATATAAAGGATAGAGGAATTTTGTCAGATGTTGTAGTTGCAACTGCCCTGTTAGACATGTATACAAAATGTGGAAGCATAGACAAGGCACGTGAACTGTTTGATAGAATGCCTCAAAGAAATGTGGTCTCATGGACTGCAATGACTGCAGGATATGCACAAAATGGATTTGTTGAAAAGGCTTCAGAAATTATAAAGCAAATGCAATTGGCTGGTGTAAAGCCAAATTCCACAACCTTTGCCAGCATCCTCCTTGCCTATGTCAAAATGGGAGCTTTGGAATAGGGTATGGACATCCATCAATACATAAAGGATAGATGAAATTCATCAGATGTTGTAGTTACAACTGCCCTGTTAGACATGTATGCAAAATGTGGAAGCATAGACAAGGCACGTGAACTGTTTGACATAATGCCTCAAAGAAATGTGGTCTCATGGACTGCAATGACTACAGAATATGCACAAAATGGATTTGTTGAAAAGGCTTCAGAAATTTTAAAGCAAATGCAATTGGCTGGTGTAAAGCCAAATTCCACAACCTTTGCCACCATCCTCCCTCCCTGTGTCAAAATGGGAGCTTTCGACCAAGCAATTTGTAGCACTTAAGGTTATGTAATAGAATTTACAGTTGATAGTTAAATTTATAACAATTTTTTTTATGATCTTTACTAATGTTTATTAGAATTGTTGCATGGTTTACATCATTGGAATGACATATTAGCTGTAACATTTTTGAATTTATTATGGTATGTGCACTTTGATATGATGTAATATTATTATGGTTTCATTTCATATGTTGTAATATTAGATATATAACAGAAAAATAAATTATTGCATGAAATAAATAATAACTTTTCATTTTAAATTTTTTTTTGCAGAACACGGGTCTTCCAGAAGATCAAGATGATCCTCATGATAGAGATCCAGATTATGTTGGTTCTGGTACAGATCATATGGCAGAGGATGATGATGACGCAGATACAGAAGACATTGAGGCCGATGATGATGATGATGATGATGATGATGATGATGGTGATGATGATGATGATCACGATGGTGATGATGATGATGATCACGATGGTGATGATGATGATGAGGTAGTTGCTCGTAGTAGCTAGTGACATTCATGATCATATAGACTGCATCATGGATCATTGTTGATATATCGTTATGTTGTCTCTTTTCATGGTCACTAGCTATCATATGTATCATTTTCATGACCTGCAGTACCATATTAATGAGTTGTATCATAAATTTATGTATCATTTTGACTTATATCATTTGAACATGTATCATCTTGACTTGTATCATTTTGAGTTACGTAATTTATCATTTTTACTTATATCATTTGTACATGTATCATTTTGACATGTTATTGATCTACTGGCATATTTGACTTTCACTTGTTTTAGTTATATATGATGATGATCTTATCCGTATTCACTTGTCAATTTATATATATTGAAAGTGGTTGATAATTTTTGGATGGATATTTATTACGTATGATGATTTTAATTTACTGCTCAGGATGGATGTTGTCAAATTCAATTAAATTATGGATATTTGACTCACTTGTTTTAATTATAGATGATGATCATGTTATAATAATTATCTTGTTATTTAATCATATGAGTTAAATAATTAAATTACTTACTCTATAATCATATGAGTTATTTAAGAGGCATGATATATTTAACTAATTAAATTGAAATAAAACATATTAAATTAATAAATGTAAGCAAAACAAGAAGCATTTTTAGAAGCAAAAAAGGAAGCAACAATGGAAGCCAAACTAGAAGCAAACCAGAAGCAATCTTGGAAGCAAAACTTGGCATTATCTAGGAAGCAAAAATAGAAGCAATTCAGGTAGCAAACAAAGAAGTAATAATGGAAGCAATTTTAGAAGCAACAAAAGATGCAATAATAGTAGCCATATTAGAAGCAACAAAAGACACAAAAATGGAAGAAAAATTAGAAGCAACAATCGACGTTATATCGGAAGTAAAATTGGAAGCAACAGTGGAAGCAAAACCAGATGCAAAATTGGAAGCCAAACTGGAAGTAAAACTAGAAGAAAAATCAGAAGCAAAATTGGAAGCAAAACTAGAAGCAAAATTTGAAGCAAAATTTGAAGCAAAAGTGGAAGCAAAAGTGGAAGCAAAATTGGAAGCAAAACCAGAAGTAAAATTGGAAGCAAAATTGGAAACAAAATTGGAAGGAAAATTGGAAGCAAAAGTGGAAGCAAACATGGAAGCAAAATTGGAAGCAAAATTAGAAGCAAAACCGGAAGCAAACCTAGAAGCAAAATTGGAAGCAAAACTGGAAGCAAAATCAGAAGCAAATTGGAAGCAACAGTGGAAGCAAAATCGAAAGCAAAATTGGAAGCAAAATCAGAAGCAAAATCGGAAGCAAAATTGGAAGCAAACTTGGAAGCAACACAAGAAGCAAAACCAAAAGCAAAATCAGAAACCAAACTGGAAGCAACAAAATCTGGCGCTAAATCCAGTGTTAAACCTAGCACTAAAATCCGGCACTAAACCTGACACTAAACTTAGCACTAACCCCGGTGTTATAGTTGGTGCTAAACACGGCACTAAATCTGGTGCAAAAGTGAGATGCTATTGGGCGCCGAGTTTGGCACTGGCAGAAGTGTCCAATTCATGGACTCAAATGCACTAAATTCTGGTGCTATTTTAGGCACCAATTGCCTATTCTATTGCAGTGTCTATATCAATAACAACAATTGTAGACCTATTTAAACCAATCTCCAACTGGAGTTTCCAAAAGAAGATCAACAGTTACACATAAATAACTAAAACTTAAAAAGCATAGAAAACATCGATATTAGTTCAAACTATAGCTTAGAGTTTTCTTGGCATTGCATGGAACACAAGAATGTGCATGAAGAAAAAGGATCTGCATGAAGAAGAGGCTTCGACCAATAGTGCAACAAGAAAATATATCAAAATCCTTTCCCTTTAGAGATGCGTGGTGATGCCATGTAGCCACTCTTTCCTTCTCACTACTGGGACCCACCAAATGATGCTAAATGTTGACACATTGCAGACTCTGACTAGACCAACTAATGTACACTACTTTACCTTTCAAAACTTCATCTTTATGAGTGGTGATGCCATGTGTAAACCTTGATCCAATGGCGCAATAGGAAATAGTGTCAGAACTATCAACTTTGCAATGGTGTCAGAGATCTGATACATGGATTCCACTTTCAATGAACCAATGAATAGCGCAACAGGAAATACTGCCAATACTTTACAGAATGATGCATGACTATGACGCATGGAAGGTTTTAGCCAATGGCGCAAAATAAATTCAGCTGCAACTATCAAAACTTTAGGAGGTACACCACTATGACACATGGAACTATTTTCCAATGTTAACTCTAATAGAAACTTTGATGGGAAAAGAAACCGTCACATACTCTTTAGCCCTTGTTTGATTTCTTATCCATTATTTTTATTGATGCCTCACGATGCATACTAGCATATACATTACCAAAATTGAATCACGACTCATCTCCTTGACAAAATAAAGAATCATAACAAAATGTAGAGCTTTTGCTCTACACAAAGTACACATGGAGCATATACAAAGAATTCATGGAAAACACAAAGCATACACATGGAAAACGTGAAGCAAACACATGAAAAACATGAGGTGGACACATGGAAAATATGAAGAAGCCATGGAAGACATGGAAGAAATGGTGTAAACATGGAATACATGAAGCATACAAAGCATATATAAAAACACGAAGCATAGATAGAGCATAGAGTATACATGGACAAAAAAAGCATGTAACCATGAAGTGAGCAAACACATAAGAAAATGAAAAAGAAACATTGAGTCAGCAAAGTAAAGAGACCTTGATTGAAAGGATGTCTCAATACTTTGTATCATCCCCAAAAGAAAACCAAAAATATAGGAATTCTAAAAAGGAGATATAATAATGTAACATTTGAGCCAACCAATTGCTTCAAGGAGAGAAGACAAACAAATAGACAGGGAGCAATCGAACGAAGAGGAGTACATGAGTCAGACACTAGCTTGCTCTGTCACTAGGGTTCATACAAATCGAGATACCCTCATGGATCATAGGCTAGCAAGCTACGTTATGCTAGGTGATTGTGAGGCCTAACTTTTGCAGTTGCTTACATTAGTTTATCTCAAACTGTTAGACTATGTTTCTTCTAGTATATACTCTATGGGTATGATTTATTTATGGTTGCTACATTTTGGGAGTTATGTTCTAAGCATTATAGTTGAACTTTATTGATTGGATGATATAGATATTTTGGATTTGAACCATATGGATATTATAGTATTATATTTAAAAATTATGATGAGATGATTTATAGATCATTATGCATGTGTTAAAATAATTTATTAAATGAGTTAATTTGATTGTAAGATAATTAATGAATTATGAACGAATTAGGATATGAAAATACTTTTGTTTATACATTATTACATTGCTTTGGCTATATAAATATTCATTAATGTACTGATATTTGGAAGTAAGTGTGCAGGTGGGTGGCTAGGATATATCTTCTTGGAGGCTTCTCAAGAACCTTTCTCTTGAGTTTTCTCGGTTAGCCTAGTCTTACTCATGGAAGGAGTAAAGACTAATATGTGTGTGTGTGTGTGTTATGTATTTTTTTAATCATTTATTTTTACTTATTTATGTTAGATTTCTACCCAAGCATGCAAGTGATTGAGAGAAAGAAAAATAGAAATCAGCTATGAGCTAAATAAACTATATTCAACTCAAGAGAATGCAAAGCATTACAATAGAATGGGATGCTCATATGAGAGCAAGAGGTGGGTATATATAGGATATTCCACCCAAGAAACTCAATACACAACCAATGTGGGATAAAGTGAAAAAGTCCCTAAGTAAGCTTAACCTAGTGTGAAAAGAGCTAAGGTGGAGAACAAGTTAAGAAAGAGCTAGATAGCAAAGTAACCTTGTTCACACTAACACCCCCCCTTAAGTGTAACTTAGGGGAAATGGTGACAAAATGCAAAGATGGGTCCCGGCAACAAGCCCTGATGAGGTACCCATGTACAAAGAAATCCCTCAAATAGAAAAGGAAAGAGAAAACCCAGTGGGAAAAAACTCCCCCATGAGAGGAAAAGAAGAGAGCCCAAATAGCCCCCGCTCAATGTAGAGTCTCCTACACTGATGGTAGATTCCCGACAATGAATACTGAAGATGATCCACGATCATTGAACAACGTTCCTCCCCTTAGGAAGAAACAATAGAATGGGGTTCTCATATGAGAGCAAGAGGTGGGTATATATAGGATATTCCACCCAAGAAACTCAATACACAACCAATGTGGGATAAATTGAAAAAGTCCCTAAGTAAGCTTAACCTAGTGTGAAAAGAGCTAAGGTGGAGAACAAGCTAAGAAAGAGCTAGATAGCAAAGTAACCCTGTTCACACTAACAATTTATTTATATTGACCCCACTTTTAATTATTCTTATTTATGTTATTTGAGAATTTGTGGGAAAAGAAATTCATTTATTAATTTATATTTTTGCCTTATGGGGTAGGGAAGAGTTAATGATTCTTATTATTTTGAAATTTAAAAATAAGGAGAAGATTCTCCTTTTGGTTATTTTGGGGATGGCATTTGTGTTAGTGGGGGGATATTAGTTGCATGAGTTTTCTTTTTAATGGATGGAAAATAGTTGCACAGGAAGGAAAAAAAAGAGGATTGAAAAAAATGGAGAAGAGAGAAATGTTGGAGTTGTCTAGGTGATTTTGGTAGAAGGATTTCATGAATTGGTCTCTTAGGCCTAACTTGGAGAGAGCTAAGGTAGGAGATTCACCTTTTTTTTTTGTTTGTATGTAATTTGTGAAATAAATTTTACACTTTATAAAATCTTGCTTGATAGTTAAGTCTTGTGTGTTGTGTTAATGTATTTTTTTGGGAATCTATGTTGTTCTGGGAGTGGCAATTTGAATCAGATGAGTGCCTCCCAAGTAATGGGGAAGAGAGATGCAGACCTCTCTTGGGGATAAATTTGATATGTGAATGGTATGAAATTCAGTGTAATGGGAAGTGTACAGTGGTGTTTGAAGTATAAATCTAGTTTTCTTAGAGGAATGAGTGAGTCCTATGTAAGAAAGATTGGGTGGTTGAGAAGTGCTGTGTGATGGTGGAATGGTGTTGAAGGGTTGGTACTTTGAGGTGTTGAAGGAGAATGAGTTATGGGTTCTTATGTGATTTTGATATAGTGTGGAGATTGGAAATGTTGTGGCCAATCCCCAAGAGGGAAGACTTTTCCCCTCTCCCCCCCTTATGGAATCCAGTTAAGGATGCCATTGTTTGTGTATAAGCCATTTGGGGTTTACTTGCTATGTGTGTGAAAATGTTTTTCTTTTCCTGTGATATGCTCTATGTGGTTGCATGTTGTCATTTGGTTCTGGGAAGCCTCTAGCTTGGGGGTGGAGTTGTGATACAACTCCTATGGCAGGGAGGTGAGCAATCCTGGCCATCCCTGTGTCAAAAGTTGTTGCTGAGAAGACCTGTAATGGCTGAAGACCCTGCTTAACTAGAAAATATGTGGAAATACAATTTAATAGTGAGATTGTATGTAACACAATTATTGTGGTTTGATGCCAAATAGTGAACCATATCAAAGATTCATTATCTGTGTATCTAATTTATGCAATAATTGTGAGTAAATTTACAATTTTAATATCCTTCTTTGGGATATTGGTATTGTGAAATAGTCATAAAATTATTTTGTTAATTTAATTAATGGAAGAATTATATTCTTCACTTTTCTTATCTATATGAAATCTCTCATGCATATTCACAATGTTCATTATAATATGTGCTTTTCAGATAATTGTTATTCATAATAAATGTATATGTTATTTATTGAATTAGATTCTTTACCTTTCTTATATATGTGTAATTTCTCGTGCATATTTACTAAGCTCATTTGAATATATACTTTTTAGATACTTGTTTATTTTAAACATTGTTTATGAGAATTGTATATGTTTATTCTTCCCTGATTCATAAATATATAAATACATTATATAAGTCTATCCATTTGATTTATAAACATATTCATTTAATTGTACTATTGTATAAATTTATTAAAGTACAATTAAATAAAATGTATAAAAATTTCTTTATACATTTTATTTAATTGTACTTTAATAAATTTATACAATAGTAAATTATTTTTTGTGTATGTAAATATCATATATATAAGTATATATATACATAAAATAATATATAATAATGTAAAACATATATAATAATAATAATAATAATATCAAATATCTTAAAGTTGTTTTTTTTAATTATTTATAAAACTGAATTAGGGTTTTATTTTTTGTTAAAGAGAAAAGTAAAAAAATGTTAAATAAAAAAAAATTGCTGGCAATGTATGTTGAGTGGTAGCCATAAGGGGGCCGTTAGGGGTAGAACCCTCATGACGACTCTTCTTTTGGGAGGCCATAGGCCCCAAAAGGGATGCGGACCTCCCAAAGGGGGCGCAACCCTCTTTTGATTATGTACAACATCATGAAAAGATGCAACATTTTGAAATTAAAAGAAAAATTATTAACAAATTCAAAGCTTGATTATTGTATCCTGTACAGTCATATATATATATATATATATATATATATATATATATATGATAATAAAAGTTTATCATCTCCTATGTTGATTCTGTAACTTCTCCTCAAACCCTTCACCTGTGCCTATACATGCATGCACCAGAAGCCAAACTGGATTAAAACAAAAAGAAAAAAAAATAATATTTAGGTGAGAAGACAAAATTTGCAAATGAAAACAAAAACATACAAATGCATTGGTAATAAATGGGTAGTTTGGAAGAATTAGTAGGCAAAATTATTGTGGAAACTTCTAGTCTGGGTCTCACACATAAATATTTATTTAATATGTTTTGTTTTCTTTATTTATTTTGTTTATGATTCAATAAATGTATTAAAAGAATTTGATGGTATGGATTTTTATAATGTGAGTTAGTTTTAATATTTAGGGGTGAGTTAGGTAATGTATAACTCATTTAATCAATTTTTAATTATAAAGTGTTAGTTGGTATTTAATTTAATCACCATACACATGACTTGATAACTTGTTAGAATAATATTATTTCTCGCATAATGTTTTTTCTTAGGTAAAAGGTGTAGAACATTTGAAATATATTATATTAAAATAAAGAGATTACATAGCTGATTACAAAGGCCTAGATGTGCAGAGTCATGGGCAATAAGAAGAAGGCCACAACCCCTTAGAACCAATGCTTAACCCACGATAGCCATAAAAACTTCTCCAAGACACAAAACAGAGAAGGAGAAGAACAAGAAACCAAAAAACCAGATACATATCCCCACCATAGGCTTAACAGAACATAGTATGTAGACCAAAACATCTAAAACATATTTATACTTTAGACAAAAGAGAACCCTAGTCAGAAAGGCACACCAGCCTCAATTCACATCATTTAAGTCTTCAATCAGAAACCCTTGAAGGACAGGTTCACCTTGAGCTTCATTAGCAACAGCAGGAGGAGGAGGTGGAAGATGAAAATGCATTAGAAAATGAAGGGCCTAAAACACTTCCTTGGCAGCAACTTTCGTAGCATGACCCAGTTCCTCTGCATGATAGTGGAGGCAATTCTGAAAAGAAACTAGGCGTTCATTCTACAACTCATGAAGCATAGAATTGAATACATAGTGCATGGCAGGAGAGCGAACAATGTCCTTATGTAGGAATAACCCTCCTATTAGAGCTGTACCTGAATGAAGATCATAGTCTACCAAGGCAAGATTAAACTTGTCCACAGAGAAAAAGAAGTCTTGAACAAAAAGCATACCCAAATTCCTTACCACCTTAGCTGTCTGAATGAGATCCATTACATTGGAAAAGAAGTGAGAAACAACTTGAGAAGGATAGATAGGCCTGGGAAACCCAAGCATTTCACAACCACACACAGAGATAATCACATTCTGAAAATCCTCATTGTGGATTTTAAACACCTTTGCAAGTGAATTTGAGTGCAGAAGACCCTGTGTAGGCTTCTCCCACTTCTGATTGGGAAAGTACAACCTCTTGTTTCTTTGGAGGGAACCCATAACCAAGTCACTTACATAGAATAAACAAAAAACCAACAAAACATTGCAGAAAGCTCACAATGCTAAATGCCATGAAATGAGGAAATGGGAGATATTTGAAAGGAGACGCCATGCAGGTAATGAATGCAATATGATTTAATCAAGCTTTGGGTCTCTCAACCAATGCAAATGACGTCAAGAAAGAATTAAGGAGGGAGTATGAAGAGTACAAAAAAATTCCTTTCGCACAAGTTTGCCAGAAACAAAAAGATCTGCAATAATTAATTGCTTAAGTTGGCCACTGCCAAAATTAGTACCTTCCAGACAACAAACAATTGTTAGGTAAAAAAAACCCATGTCTCCCTAAATAGAGACATGACATCACTTCTAAGCGCAAGACTTCTAGCTCCCCGTCAAATACAAAATCTAGCCGCCAATTCAAAACTTCAAAAGCACAATCCCCACACCGGGCAACTGAAACCTGGCAAGATTTCTTTTGCTCAATGAATACTCAATCAATACTACTTAGCTATTGTATATAAATAAACTATCATTTTGGGCTATAAGAGTGAGATGAGGAAAATCCTTGATAGAATTTGAATTCAACAATTTATTCTCCCAGTTGTGAACCAAAGCCAAATTAGCCAAACCATCTTCTAGAAAATTCGCTTCTCTATAGCAATGCTTGATCTCAAACTTATCAAAAGATTCCAAGAGCTTCCATGCCTCCAAGAGAAAATATTCCAACTACCAATTAAAAGCTTTTCTAGTCTTGAGAGCATTAACAATTATCAAAGAGTGTCCTTCCACACTGATGTTACGTATTCCCCAAGAATTAGCCAATCTTAAACCCTCAATTGCAACACAGATCTCAGCTTGATTGTTTGTGCCCTCTTGAATACATGATGAAAGAGCAACAATAATTTCTCCCTCAGAATTCCTTAAAACACAACCAATGGCTGACGGTCTAGGATTCCCTCTAGAAGCACCATCAAAATTAAGTTTTAAATGTAAATCCAATGAAGGAGACCACAAAATAGTACTTCTGTCTACTTTTTTCAGAATAGAGAAGCAATTTGCAGGGGGAGGGTTTAGATAATTCCAATTTTTTAACATGAGAGTCCTAACTGGAGAAGGACAAATTAGAAGTACCAGGCCTGTTGAGATGAGCCAAAACAGATTCACAAATAGTCTTTTCAATTAGAAAAAGAATATTCTCCAAATTTCTGTATTCCTTTCTAAAGATTCTCCTATTTCTTTCCAACCAAATGCTCCAAATGACAATAGAAGGAGAGACTAACTAGAGGGCTAAAAATGTTGACCCTTTATTAAAAACTGGCCAGCTATAGAAAAGAGACTGAAGGCTATCTGGTAGTGGAGAAAACTAGCTTAACTTCTCACTAACCCAATACCAACAAGCCGAAGCAAAAGAACAAGTAACAAGAAGATGGTTTGTGCTTTTCTCAACTAAGCCACAAAAAAAGGCAATGAAAAGACCTAGAAATACCCAGCTTAGCTAATCTTTTACTTGTCAAGATTTTATTATTAAAAGCCAACCAGGCAAAGGAACCAACTTTTGGTAAACAGGGTTTATTCCAACACAAATAGGAGGGCCAAAAAGATTCTAAGGGTCTTGAAGAATGCATAATAGAGAGGTACCCTTCCTTAATTGAATATCCACCTGATTTAGAAAAAGACCAAATTAGTTCATCATCCTTATCTGAAACCACAACTCTCCTTTTCTTTAATAAGGAAGAGAGAAGCACTTTTTGATCCCCTGGAAAAGAAAAATTACTAAAATCCCTCCACATCACTTTGGGAAAAGTTGATTCAGAGTCAAACATAAAATAATCTTTAACCTTAGTAGCCCATGCATTTGAAAGAAGATCCTTAGCTTGATTTAACCCTGATTGAAGATATAGAGGGGGAAAACCATTCCAAGAATCAAGCCAAAATGAAGCTTTGTTTCCTTTATGGATAATCCAAGAAAGATGAGGGAGAATTATCTTCCTACATTCCATAAGAAAATTCCATACCTTAGATCCTGAAGGAGGATTAGCCACTGTGAAGACTCTTTCTGGAAGAGGAGAGTCTTGAGATACTTATATTTCATCATTCTACTCCACTTTGATTCTGGCTTAGCAAATAACCTCCAAGATAGTTTGGCCCCTAAGGCCACGTTATGATTCTTCAAATTATGAATTCCTGCACCACCAAACCTAATTGAAGAGTAGACCTTATCCCAGGCCATTAGAGCAATTTTTCTTTCTTTAATTTCATTCCCTTTCCATAAAAAAACTTCTCAAAAACTTCTCAACTTCTGAGGTCACCCCTTTGGGCATTTTCAACACTGACATCATATAAATATGTATAGCCATCAGAACTGATTTGATAAGGGCAATTCTCCTAGCTAGAGTCAACCATCTACCTTTCCAAGCAGCTGTCTTTTTCTAAATAGCCTGAATAATTTTAAGCCAAAAGTCACTCTTATTAGGCCCAAAAAAAAGATGAACACCCAAATATTTAGAAGGTAAAGAGTCAATATTGAAACCAAGAAAAGATGCAATTCGAGACTGAATAGAAGTTTTTGTTCTAAAGAAGCAAATCTTTGATTTCATAGGATTGACGGCTTGACCAGAAACTTGACAATACATGTATTGAGATAACCTTCTTGATGCATTTTGCTTCTGAAAGAGAGGGAGAGCCAAAAAATAGTGTGTCATCCACAAAGAAAGTATGAGTAAAGGTAAAAGGAATTCTAGGGATAGATAGACCTTTCCAAGCACCACTTAAATTCTGAACTGTAATAAACCTGCTCAAAGCCTCTGCCATAATAATGAATAGGAAAGGTGAAATAGGATCACCTTGTCTGATACCCTGACTTGACTAAAAAAACCAGCTGGGGAACCATTAATTAATACTAAAAATTTAGCTCTTGAGATACAAGAATAAATCCATTTACACCATTTATTTGAAAAACCAAATTTGGCCAAGACTTTCATTAAAAAGTCCCAAGAAACTCTATCATATGCCTTCATCATGTCCAAGTTTATAATCATAGCCTAGATATTATGGGACTAAATGAAATGAAGAATTTCATGAGCTACAATAGCACCATCAGAAGTTTCTTTACCTGGTAGAAAACCACCTTGTTCCTCTGAAATGATCTTTGGAATGATTAAAGCAAGTCGAAGAGTGATTGCTTTCGTAAATATCTTATAGATAGTGTTACACAATGAAATCGGTCTAAAATCAAAGAAGGAACTCAGAGAGCTACATTTTGGACCCAGAACAATGCAGGTAGTATTCATTTCCTTTAGGATAGACCTATTCCTCCTAGCCTCTTCCAAAGCAAGCCAGATATCCCTACCTATAAATCCCAACATTTTTGAAAGAAAAAGGGTGTGAAACCATCAGGACCAGGGGCCTTATCTAGGTCCAAGGAGAAGACCACCCCTCTATCCTCCTCTAGAGAAAATTCCTTGAGTAAAGAGACATTATCCTCCTTTTGAACACTTTCTAGAATACAATCCAAAATCTTATTAACTGTCAAAGGATCCACCGAAATATTCTTATTCGAAAGAAGGTTAGAAAAAAATTTCACAGCTTCTGCTCTAATCAAATGGATATCTGATATAACTTCACCTTCATCTGACTTAATAGATCTAATCATATTCTGATGCCTTCAAACTTTTAAAGAGGCATGGAAATTTTTTGAATTTTTATCACCATCCCTGAGCCATGTTTACTTGGATTTCTATCTCCAAAAAATTTCTTCTCTTTCTAAAATCTCTTCCAAATCCTTTTTAATAGTCTTCTCCTTCTCAAACAAATCTTGGTTCATACCATGCTGGATAATTTCCTCATTAATCCCTTCCAAAGTAACCATTAGTTCATTCTTCTGAATAAAGATATTCTAAAAATGCTCTTTGTTCCAATTAAATTTACTATGGTATTAAATTTTGTGTAATGATCATGTGGACATGGTATGAACAATTAGGTAATAATGCTTGCCTAGTTAAATCATTTTCCCTTGATGGTAGGGAAATAATCCATAAAAATATGTATATAAACAATAAATCTCTTGCATTAGTTTATCTAATATTTGTAAATTAATTAAATTAAATTAAAATTTTTGTAACCATGTTATTCTTAGACATGATTAAATTAGTTATAGTTTTATTTTCCTTTACCTTATGGTTTTGATGATTTAGACACCGGATATAAGGATTTATCATCTAGACCTAACTTGACAATTGTATTTTATAGGGAAGTTGAAGACTGGAGAGATAACTACATTTATTCCATTTTTCCTGATAGGTCTCTTGAGTGAGCCGTATGTAAAATTTAATTTAGTTTCAATTTTAATTATTTCATTTCCTCCTTTGGATGAAAATATTCTTAGAAAAAAATATTTTCCTCCATTTTCGCCCACTCATATGGCTAGCATACAAGTGGACTCATCATGGGCATGACAGTGACCATGAGTTAAGGTCGTATGAAGCACACAAGCTAGCTAATTGTGTTATGCTAGGTGGTTCATAGACTATACGAATCACAGACTAGCAAGTTGTGTTATGCTAGGTGACCACATACTACCAATGCTTCAGGGAGCATAAAGATAAACAACGCCTCAGGGAGCATATTGAAAACCATGCCTTAGGGGGTGCTATAAAAAACATTTCCATAGGAGGCACATCAATAAGCTAAAGCTCAAGAGGAATGCATGAATAAGGGTGCATGTATAGATGCACAAGTAAATAGATTTTATATGCCCCCCTTAAAATGTTTGCATGTATAATATGCAAATGTTTTAAGGTAAATAAGAGGGGAAAGTGTAAGAAGAGGGGAGATCCTTGAGGAAGAATGGCTACCCCTTTAATAGGTTGTCCCTCTGCCCCCTAGAGTACGGGTGAGAACAACCATGAAGAAGCTACAATTACTATGTGAATAGTGAAGTTATTAATGAAATCTACATCACAAGGAGAATGAATAGGGATCTCCAAGGGTAGAGTTGAAGCATAAAATTTATAGTAGGGCCACCATTAATGGACGAAAATAACCTCTTATCACCAGAAGGGGAGAAGTGTAGCATCACAATTGAGGTAACTAATGTTAAGTGTGAAAGAAGTATGCAGAAGAGAATTATGTTGGTAATGAATAGTGGCGGAGTCTGAACTGCAATGTGATGGCAGAGGTGCACAATGCCATAACAAAGGAGACTCAATCATGATGATGTAGGGAGAAGAATGTTATTTGAAGAAAGAAGAGGTGCCACCTCAAAAAGGGAGGTGCGAGCACATTTGCTATGGAGGTGTTGAATTTTGTCATACAAGGATCAATATTTGCTAGTGGAATGGCCAAGCACCCAATTATATGTACATAAAGGAAGAGTTGATTGATTGTTTGTGAAAACTTTTTGCGTGTTAGAGGAAGAAGAGTGATCAAGTAGTCTTTGAGTAGATTCAGCAAAATACACTCTTTTTGAGATAGACGAGAAGAAGCAGGTGGAGTAGGAAGAAACCCTTTCTATTGTCGAGAAAGGTTTGATTTTTCAAGGAGCCATGGAGACATTAGACAATGGTGGAGGGTATGTAGACATAGGAGAAGGCTAGAACCTAGACCTACTTTAGAAAAGTGTTGTGTTGGTCTCATAGGAACCTTAGCTCCTTGATCCATGCACCCTAAACCATTTCCACTGTATCCATGCTTATAAAGAATTTTGAATCTAGGCCCATAACGTGTCTCCAAATCAGATAGAGGAGGAGAGGTACAATTATGAGCTTTGTCAAAATGAGAAGTATGATCACATGTTGAAGAAGAAGTAGTAGCATAATTGATATGAAGAGGGGGATTGATCCTTTTGAAAGGATGTAGATCGTTGTTGAGTGTTGAGATGTTAGGGTGAGGAGGGTCAATCTTAGATTTAATATACCCACGTGGCTTAAAATCCAAAGGGCCCCAATCATCACCAAGACATGCATTAGAAGAAGATACACCATCATGAATAGAATGTGAGGAAAGTGTTTGAGAATTTATTAAAGTAGAATACATTTTAGTGGTGAGTTTAGAAGAAGGAATAGATTGTATAGAGTAAATCGAAGCCACCTTCAAGATCTTAGGTTTAGATTGGGGGATTTTGTACTCTCCCATGAAGGAGGGTGTAAAATCTAGTGAACCCCAATTATCACTAAAAAATGCACTTGAAGGCAAAGCACTATTTTGATCATCAATGTTGTTACCATCGGAGAATAGTGGGTTGGCTTTTGTTGAAGAGGGAATCAAAGTGTTGAGAGATTTTGAAATAGGAGGTTGATATCTGAATTCTATTTGGAAGAAACTATTTGGATTTGAATCACCCTTAACTGTATAGAGTTTGTTATTATAGATGAACTTCAATTTACAATGAAGAGTAGACGGGACTGTCCCCATGGTATTAATCCATGATCTACTGAGAAGGAGATTATATGAAAGAGAATCAGGCATGACATAGATAAGAGTAGGCAAGGTCACATGTCCAACCTCAACTGGTAGTGTGATTGTCCCTAATGACCATATACTAACATTATCGAAGCCATGAATAGAAAGAGTATTAGGTTTGATGAGAGATGTATCTACACTGATTTTCCACAACAAGTCTATGCTACAAACATTAAGACTTGACCTGCCATCAATTAGAGTACGCTTTATTCCATTTTCATTAATGATGACCAAAATCATGAGTGCATAATATTGATTTTGAACTTCAAGAGGAGGTAACTCATGTTGATGAAAGATGATATCCAAACTCATCGCATGCATACAATCAAATAGGGTTGGTACATCATTTGGTCTATTAGAAGGTGGAACAGTTGCCTTTTGTAGAGCCTCCTAGAGAATCTTGTAGTATGTAGGTGAGGTTTGTATTAAATCCTAGAGTGAGATCTTAGCCGGAATAGCACGGAGCTAATCAACAAGATCATATTCTATTTTAATTTGTTGAGAAAGACGAGGTGGGGGAGGAAGAAAAGGTTGAGAAGGTGGAAGAGAAGTAGGAACAATTGGTCCTTATTTATTTTGTTTTTTTTGCAAGTGTTGTATGTGTGAGCAACTGCGTGGTAATTAGGTTGTTGCGACACATTTTGAACAAGTTGGTTGTTTGGACGAAGATGCACAACAATATTAGGTTTCACATGCTCTTTTTGGGAACTAGAAACACAAATTATGTTGATTTGGTTGTTGTAATCATGTATTCATATGTATTCTAATGTGATATTTGAGTCTTCCTTCATGGAAGCTTCATTTCTACCATGGAGAACATCAGAGTAAAGAGTAGGTAAAGTGATTTTGAGAGAAGTACCTATGATTGTATTGTGAGTGATATCCAATTGTCTTGAACATGCAACCAAAGGAGGAGAGGAGAGGTCTTCACATCCTGCATGATATCCAATAGACTTGAACATGCAACCAAAGGAGGAAAAGAAGAGGTGTTCACATTCTTCGTGATATCCAAGGGACTTGAACATGCAACCAAAGGAGGAAGAGAAGAAGTCTTAACATCCTTCGTGATATCTAAGTGACTTGAAAATGCAACCAAAGGAGGAAGAGCATCTAGGTCTTCACATCCTTCATGATATCCAAGGGACTTGAATATACAACCAAAGGAGGAAGAGAAGAGGTCTTCACATCCTTAGTAATATCTAGAGTACTTGAACATGCAACCAAAGGAGGAAGATCATCCAAATGAAGAGAAGGTAGAGTAATGTGTTCGTCCAATGTGAGGTGAGACTCTCCATCCATCAATGCTACATGTCCAAGAGGAAGGGCATTCAAATGAAGTGGAGGCAAAATATTGATGATTATATTCTCTTGTGTCAAAATACCCTCACAAGTAGGGATGATTTTGGGAGAGATATCACAATCATATAGTGACATAGGAAAAACTAAGTCACAATCATATGCCTTGGATGGAATAACTCTTTGAGTGAAAGTGGATAGCGATGTAAGAAAAGAAGAGAATGTGTTTGCATTTAGAGAGTTTTGTTTATGTTTTTTCTTTCAAATCTTAAAGAAAGATAGATGTATGAATGTTCTTGCTTTCTAAATTAAACACATATGACAAGTATGATATGCTACAACAATTTGTAATCAGATTTAACAACTAATCAACATAGCAAAGATTTGAAATAAAATTTGCAATCATGATCACTAAGTGCATGACTAGTGGGGTTTACCAAAAAGGTGAGGTTTTTGGTAACCACAACAATCAGGGAGTACAAATGTAAGATGTGAAAATATGAATGTTTAATCACTTCAATACTAATCAGATCTGATATAGAAAAGAATAAACTTACAAATTCAAGATGTGTTGGATTTGCCAAAATGTGAGATTTTGGTAACCACAACAATGAAGATCTACAATTGTGTTGCTTTCTAAATTAAATATATGAGATAAAAGAAGATATGCAATATAAATGTGTAATCATATTCATCAACTAATTAAACACATCTATAGATTTGAGGAAATGAAATCAATAAGTGCAAGTGTAGGATACGTCAGGTTCACCAAAATGGTACATAGGAAAAGATATCTAATCAATTATACACTAACTAGACCAATCTTTCCTATCCAACATTAGAACACAAGCCAACCAAGACTTGTACACTTGGCTACAGTCCTCAAAGGAGATCCAAATGGTTTGGGGTTTGTCTTCTTTCTATTGTAATAGATGAGACTAATTTGATAATAGCTAGATCTAGGGTTTTAAGTGACCAAAATGACAAAACGGACAACTTACAGGTGTTATAGAACTTCTGTACAAAAACTGGAAGCAGATTAGGGTTGTGTAGAGCTGTCAGAATCTATAGTAAAAAACATGAGTGAAAAAGGTGGGATACTAGAGCTGGACTTCCTCGTCCTAGGGTTTTATTCTAAATTTTTAGGGTGGCGATCCATATCCCTGATTCTTCTATCTTTCTGTCACTATTTCATGTTGGAAAACCCATATGTGATCTACACACATAAAAGAGGGAAAATGGAGGTGCTCTATAGGAGCTTGCCTCAGTCAAGCCCCCGTGTAAGTGTTCTCACTTCCACAACAACAAGGATTAGATCAAGAGTGTGTACCCTAAGTAGGAAGGGGTAGATATGAATAATCAAACATAAATGTAAACAAGCATGAAGAAAAGATGTTACCATGAACATGAAACCCTTGATGAAATGATGTCACTATCAAATCACCATAAGTAGAGAATGAAAGAGGAAGGAGCTTCCACCAAGATCTGCAATAAGGGTTAGTACATACAACAATAATCTATAGAAATAAAGATCTCGTATATAGAGAGAACTTGTTAGAGAGAATCTTCATAAAGAGTATCTAGTGTAAATGAGTGAAAGAGACTTGTTTAAATATATGCATCTCAATTACTTTCCGAAGGCCCAATAGAGTTGATGCTGTCAAGGTACATCACTTAAGTCATAAGGACGACAATAAAATGTAAGTTGTCAGGGCCAAATTGCTAGGAATCTAGTGTTGGGTGCCCTAGTCCTGGTAATTTGGGCTATCCAAATGCTAGATGTCAATGGATTATGCCTTGTTTCTCACATAAAAGCTAGAAATTGCATATTGTAAACAAAGGTGAATATATAAGCCACAATAGGTGCCAAATGTAGTGTGGAATTGTAAGAGGTATACAATTTCTGAGAATACACTTTTCATCAAGGTTCAATTTATTTTCTCTACAACCCCATTTTGTTGTTGTGTGTAGGGGGTTGTTTTCTACTGAGCAATACCTACATGCTTACAAAACTCATCAAATTTCTTGGAACAATAATCACCATCATCATTAGATTTCAACACCTTTATTTTATTATCCAATCATTTCCTAACCAAAGCTTTAAATTCTTTAAACTTATAAAAAACTTCAAATTTAGAACATATTTATAAAATAAACCTAGGCATATTCAGTGGCGTCATCAATGAATGTAACAAGAGTTTCCCATAAAACTCACATCCATTGGACCAAACACATCCGAATGAACAATTTCTAATAACATATTTTTTAGTCTCTTTTAAAATTTCCAATATTTTTTGATGTATAACCTAGTTTAGGATCTAGGAACCCTAAAAACATAGTATCGAGGCATCTTGCCATCAAAGTACCAGGTTCGACGAGTTGTTGAATAAAAGTGAAATATCTATCTTCTAATATTATATCATACTATATACCTAATATGCTATAGAGTTTAGTCTATAAGTCCATGAACATAGCAAAAGACACAGGGGGCTGCGGCAAATTACACAGGTTTCCTGCCCCCTGGACATAGCCATACATTTTTGACAGAAAACATTCAAATATGGACTCTTCATTGCCCTCTCCCCTTCCACTGGATTGAACACCTTAGTTGCAACCTCATCATCCACCACATCCTCGTTCTCACATCATTTAGACTCTACTGGTATGGCATCCTCAAGAAGAGTAATATTCAAGCTCAAGGCAATTTCCTTAACTGCACGTTGTAAATAAAGTTGATGTCTTTTAATGGAATGTAGATGCTCCAAAAAGCAATCAAAATGCACCTCAGATTGATGTCTAATGTCACCAATATCATCATGTAAAAGGAATGCACTAGTAGTCATCAACAACATGGAGGCGCACGCTAAAGACTGTGCCGCTCAAACGTATTCCATACCCCTTTGGTGTAACTTGGATCAAGCAACAACTTCACCATAGCCTCATGAATGCAAACCCTTGGGGAGCCATCCATAACCTTGGCCAAAACCCACATCCTTTCTAACCAGAGCCGAAAGCCAGGGTTAGAAATGTTCCTATTCCATCGCTATTAAATCTGCTACTGCTTCCTCCCTTGAAACTCTCTTCTGTTTGTTCGATTTTCTCTCCAGTATAATGCCTTTTCCCTTGGCATTAACAACCTTCTCCCCCCAATCCTTGAGCTTCAGTTGCGGTTGCCATGGCCTCTTCCTATCTCCTAATGTATCACAAAGTATGATCTATCAAGAAATCCTTCCATCTATCCAAATAGTAATTCCATTTGCCTCCAACATGAACAATAATAACTACACATGTATATCCTTCATCATTAACGTTACATCTACTGCCACCGCTAATACTTCCCATTATCGAATGTAAATTTGCCAAAATTAAAATTACACTCTCTATTACTTATTTTTTATTACACTTTTACAAATTTATTAACCAAAATTATATTTGGTAAACATAAATATCATTATCTCATATTATCTTCTTATCAAAGATGTCTTCTTCGAACACTAAACGGGCTACCAAATTTTGTGATTAAACCTAGCTATATAATTTAACATTTTCTTATCTTGTAAGATTAGTGCCCATTGCGTGTGGCTCTCTACACCCGTCCACCTTCTCCGCCTCTTTAGAACGTTAACCGCTGCATTAATCTCACCACGGCCATGTCCTTCCATGTCCTTTGCATTAACAACTCTCTCAATCCACTCTATTCTTTTCAATTAAATACTAATATTAATGGACTAAGTTACGTTCTCGTTGCTCTCTCATTTATTTTTTTAACTATTTTTGCTGCTGTCTTGTAAACTCATACGATATGATTTTGCTGCTCTGGCTTGTAAGGTCATACATATGATTTTTGTTGTTTTGTCTTGTTCTAGTCTACCTTACTTAAATATCATCCACTTTAATCAAATAGGAGCATTCACAATAATAAGTGATAAAGATTTATCTTTTTTTATTGGCTAAAATTGACCTTTGACTGTTGAAGTGGATGATATTTAAACATTCCTCTCATTCACAACAAAAAGTGATAAATATTTATCCTATTTTTTTTTGGGCTAAAATTGACCTTTGACTTTTGAAATGGATGACAATTAATAATAGCCATCTTACCCTAAATGAACTTGCTTATTCTTCTCATTCACAACAAAAAGGGATAAATACTTATCTTATGTGATTGGCTAAAATTGACTGTTGAAGTGAATAATATTTAAAAATAGTCATCTTAACCAAATGAACTTGCTTATTCCCCAAACTAAATAAAGTCACTTTTTTCATTCACAACAAAAAGGGATAAATATTTATCCTATTTTATTAACCAAATTTGAATGTTAAAATGAATAATATTTGAAGTTAATTTTAACCAAAATGAACTTGCTTATTCCTCAATCCATATGAAAGTCATTCGTTTGCGTCTCTCATGGAAGTTTTGAAAGAGAGTGTGTGTGATGGAATGATTTATTTATAGCAGTTGAAAATATGTTGGAAAAGTAGAGCCACAATGTATTCCACCTTATGTAGTCAGAATAACGTTTCCACCAAAAACAAATATGCTTCTTATTTTTTATAAGAATGGACGGGAACAAGCATAAGAAGCTGCAGAAAACCAATTCAATGCCAAACTTTAGGCCGTCGGTATTCTGTTTTGAATCAAAGCCGTAAATTTATTGATTAGAATGGGTATGCTCATTTCAATATTTCAATGTACTCAAGGAAGTAGAGACGAGTCCATGGCCCAGTCATTATAAATTACCAAGTGGGGACTACGTAAAAGTCACTCTAACATTTCCTTTCATTGTTAGGACGGAAGCGGAAAGGATTTTTAATAAACTGGAGGACGTGGAGGTGAAGTTTTCCCAAAATTGTTGTTTATTGATAGTTAGAGCTAAGTTTCTTGTAACGACTATTTTTAAATATCATCCACTTCAACAATCAAATGTCAATTAAGTGTGGGTTTCTTCACTTATTTTCGGACCTGCACCTGAAGACAGCAACACGGAAGAACTTTGACAAATGTTATTCTGTACATTGAACAGGCGGTGTATTTTACACAAAGGTGTATTATGACGATTTCAGTTACGCACACAACTTCCACGTCATTTCTTTCGATGCTGCCTCACAGCATGTATTATATAAAGCACACATGCTTAATGCTTAACCTAGTCTTAAAGTTGTGAAGATCAGTGTGAGAAGAAAGAATTTGTGCTAGGGATGAGAAATATTGGCCCAGCTTCTAGCTCAGGCAGCATAGGCCCTTCTCCCGTTCCATATCTGCTGGGTGGGATAGGTGCCATGTTGGGTCTCATACTCTTTTCTTTGCTGCTTTTGGCTTGCTCCTACATCAATAACAGTAGCAGAGGGCGGCCGAGAAATGAGCATGGTGAAAGTGAAAAGGATGAGATGGGGAAGACAAGTATGGAGGGAAATGCCGCTTGTGATGAGATGGAGAAGAGAGTAGTTGTCATAATGGCAGGGAATAACAATCCTACCTTTATTGCTAAACCAACCTCTATGCTAGCACCTTAACAGATATTTCAGGATTTCTAAGAACGGGACAATGTATTGAGTCATTGGAGTGGGCTATTCTCAAATATCATCCACTTCAATAGTAGAAGGTCAATTTTAGCTAATAAAAATAGGACAAATATTTACCACTTTTTGTTGTGAATGAGGTGTAAAATTGCTATTGACTGATTGACCATTAAAATGAATAATACTTAAATAGAGTGATTGGAATGCATATACACCATCCATTATATAGGACATCTAATTCTATTAGACATTTTGAGATTTACAACATGTGCCTGTTGCTTTCTTTTAACACCAGAGGATAGATATCTAGATCATTCAAGCAAGATTTTGCCAAGTAGGTACGATTGTATGGTAGCATAAACTAAAATATGATAATACTATACTTGTGCCATCGTATATACCATTATTGAGTTAGCATCTGTAAGAGTAAAACATCTTTGAGTATTATTAAGCATACCATTTTGTTATTGCCCTGCCATCTTTGAGAATTATTAGTACCAATCTTCCCCAATGGTTGTTAGTCGATTTGCCATCATTTCTTTGGGCGAAAGCACCGGCTGTTTATGGACAGCGAACCTTATCAGTGCAAACTAGAAAGATAGATATAAAGACTTATATATTTCATTCCAGTTATTTAAAAAGTGCTATTACAAGACATATGAAATTTAGAAAAGAGTTATTTGAACTGATCGCCGCCAGGGTGGGAGCCTTCCAAGCAGCAAACCACATAGAAAGAAACTAATCTGAAATATATATTTTCATACTTTGGGTTGCAAATAAAATGCTCATCCTCATTTTTTGAAAGAGAGTTTATTGAGATATCCTCAACAATTCCATTTTTGTGACTCAAAACTTTTAAATTAAGGTTAACCAAAATATTTTCTGGAATGCACACCCATCCACAATGCTACTCTATAAATCAAGCAATGACTCACCATTTGGAAGTTCGAAAGATAATGTATGTCTTGGTGTATCTTCCTTCAATTTGTGCTCTTTGCATCTAACAAGTGATATTTTTTCCTGTTTGAATTCATTAATATTTTCCTGACATATGCAATCATTAGAAGCCAATAAAACATCTTCGATGACCAAATAATTTTTAACTTCAACCTCTATGGTTTGGAGTGCTTTTGGTTCATCTCTTTCTGCTGCAAGAAAAACTTCTCATCAACAAATTTTTGAGGCTCTGATTCTAGCTTCTCTTCCTCCTTCAAGAGAGATTCTTTTTTCTCTTACTTTGCTGCTCCTTTGAAAATGTTCACCATCCATTGAAATGTCTAGGGAATAAATTATTTTTCCTCCGACATTTTTCCTTTATCTGAATTTGAATTTTCTAGAGGCTTTGGTTTTAACTATTCTTCTTTCTTCTGCTGAGCCAGTTCTTTGTTGCATATTTGAAGATCCTTGTGAGGCTAGTTCTGTTGAAAACTTCTTGGTGGATGTTTCATATTTGATTTGAAAAAAATTGAGAAAGATATATTTTTCAAATATCAAGATCAAAATTTTTATACCTTTCATAATTTGTTGTAATGTCCTTATTAACTGACTTTGCTCTCCCATGATAAACAATTCAATGTACCATGTAGGATGGCAAGATCATGCTTTGATACCATTGTAATGTTCTCAAATTAAAATATTTTGCATCATATAGAAAATCTGGAATGATGAATTTATTTTCAAACCCTCAAGCAATTGATTTCAGAAATTATAGAAAAAACCCACAATTTTCTACACAAACTATTCATTGAAACAACACCAAATTTGCACAGAATTAACTGAAACTCCCACAAATAATTTTTATTTGATTTATTTGATATAATATGAAAAATAACAGGTCTAAAATACTGATGAACAACAACAGCACACTTCTACAAATTGATTTCAAAATCCACCACAAATTACACAAATTATGCAAACTGTATTGCTGAAAATTGCCAATACATCACACAATTAAACCCCAAACTAGAAAGAACTATTCTTGGGACATTGAAATGGATTTAAAATGACCATGTAATAGAAATACACTCCAAAACACAACAAAAACATTGCACAACACATTGGAAATACCAAAACTGCAACATAACAACCAACAAACATAATACTGCAAAATTGTCGAAACTGCACAATCCTTTGAAGCTCCAATTGCAATCCATGGATGGAATTTCACTCCATGAGCAAAGGGTTCTCATCCTCTTATCACTTGATACGGATGGGTTTTCATCCACAAGCTTCCAACTCTAGTGGGTTTTGTCCACTGAAGAATACATATGCAAATCTGCAAGTATGAGAGAAGAGGTAAAATCATCAACACTTGCAAATGAAGGATTTAACATATTTTATATGTTGTAGGCTTGGATATGGGTGCCCAAAACCCAATGCCTTCTTAGAAGATGCTTTGGTTATAAATAGGTTATGGCAAGTTGTCATAAAGTTGTCATAATGTTCATAATACCTTCAGTCCAAAATAGCCATCAAGGTGCCAATATTTGATTTGCAATTAATGCCCAAGATGCTCCATAATCCCACACACCTCTTGAGAAAATAAATATTTAATTTAATATTTAATTTTTCAAAGGACGAATATTGCATCGGGACAATATAAATATTAAATAAATAATATTTTCTAATGTGTCTTGCAACCTCTGACTTACTATTTTAAGTAAGTGCTATTTTTAGAAAAAGGGACATGACACCTCCCCATTATATTTAAAACAATAATTTTTTAAAAATATTTACAAATTATAAAAATTGTGAAACTGGTTAATTAAAAGCTCCGCAGGCAAGATGATGGGATCAATGCCGAAGGTACATGACATTCAGGGGCCATGGAAACTTGCGAGGGGTAATGATATTTGATTTTGATCCTTTCTCAATCACCAAAAATTGCACAACAAAATGAAATTTGGGAACTCCTTTATAACCGGCCCAGTCCACAGGCCATTAAAAGTTTTTTCACCATGGCCACAAATCTCGTCCAATCACCTCGAAATTAGAACTGGAGGTAGTTTATGCATATTTGAGACCTTATACCAAATGATTTAAAAAAGAAGCTCTGAGTTGAGAAATTTTAATGCCAAAAGTTTCGAGCCAGCCTGCCACTTCGGGGCCTAAAAATAGAGTTCATTGCTAATTTGAAGGTCATTCTACTTAGGAAACAAGGCACAAAAACAAGTGCCATCAAACCCCATGAAAGAATTTTTTTTTAATATTCATTTTCTTAATCTTAAAATCACAATATGAAATAATAGATAATAGAAATCGAATAGAAGATAACTTAGCAATATGAGAGAAAATTTCACCAAAATCAACTCCCTCTCTCTAGGAGTAGGACTTGGCCATTAGTTTGGCCTTGCATGTCTCTAACTATTCATCTACTCCAATTTTCTTTTATACACCCATTTGCAACCAATGAGTTTTCTTTCCTCAAGAAAACTAACAAGATCTTAGGTGCAACATTTGTTTGAGGCCATCATGTCCTCCTATATGTCCTGCATCTAAGACTCACTATCCTTTGAAGAGATAAGCTCCTTGAAAGATCTTGGTTCATCATCATTACATAACAAATAAAATTTATAATAGAAATCTGGTGGGCTATACCTATCAACTCGGTTCCATTGTCTCATGGATTTTTTAATTTTATAGTAAGGGGCTCTACTTGTTCTTTTGCTTTCTCTACCTACTCAAACTCTCATCTAAACCCTCTTCTTCCTCTCCATCCTTTAGCCCATTATTTTATTCTTCAACATGTTCATCTTCCTATTTTTTGGCCTTGGTCTCAAAATATATTATTTTCTTTCCTTCTATTTTCTTTGGTTGTATAGGATTTGAAAATGCTCTAAAATCCTTAAAATCACATCTTTAGAATAGATAATTTTTTGAACTTTAGCAGATTCCAAAGCTTATAATATTTTATATTTTCACCATAACCAACAAAGATGTATTTATATGCTTATGCATCTAGTTTAGATCGCTTTTCCTTAGGCACATGGATGAATGTCTCACAACCAAATACCTTTAAATGTGAAATAGAAGGATTTTTACTTGTTCACACTTCATAAGGAGTTTTATTAATAAGATCTATACAAGGAGATCGATTTACCAAGTAACAAGTGGTATTCACAGCCTTTTCCCAAAAGTACCTATCCAACTATGTAGCACTCAACATACTTTTGGGTCTTTTTGTTACATAGGAAAAGAGATCTAATCAATTATACACTAACTAGACCAATCTTTCCTATCCAACATTAGAACACAAGCTGACCAAGACTTGTACACTTGGCTACAATCCTCAAAGGAGAGTCAAATGGTCTGGGGCTTGTCTTCTTTCTATTGTAATAGATGAGATTGATTTGTTAATAGATAGATATAGGGTTTTAAGTGACCTAAATGATAAAATTGATAACTTACAGGTGTTACAAAACTTTTGTGTAGAAACTGGAAGTAGATCGAGACTGTGTAGAGCTGTCAGACTTTGTAGTTGGAAACAAGGGTGAAAAAGGTGGGACACTAGAGCTGGGTGCCCTAGTCCTAGGGTTTTATCTTTAATTTTGGGGTGGTGATTCGTATCCCTGATTCTTCTGTCTTTCTATTTCTATTTCATGTCGAAAAACCCAGATGTGATCTGCACACATAAAAGAGGGAAAATAATGGTGTTGTATAGGAGCTTGCCTCAGTCAAGCCCCCATGTAAGTGTTCTCACTTCTACAACATCAAGGATTAGATCAAGAGTGTGTGCCCTAGGTAGGTAGATGCAGATATGAATAATCAAAGATAAATGTAAACAAGCATGAAGGAAATATGTTACCATGAACATGAAAACCTTGATAGGATGATGTCACTATCAAATCACCACAAGGAGAGAATAAAAGAGGAAGGAGCTTCCACCAAGATCTGCAACAAGGGTTAGTACATACAACAATAATCTGTAGAAGAAGATAGAGAGAGCTTGTTAGAGAGAATCTTCATAAAGAGCATCTAGTGTAAATGAGTGAAAGAGACTTGTTTATATATGCATCTCAATTACTTTCCAAGGGCCCAATAGAGTTGAGGCCGATAAGGTGAATCACTTAAGTCATAAGTTTGACAATAAAATATAAGTTGTTAGGCCAAATTGCCAAGACTCTAGCATTGAATGCCCTAGTCCTGGTAATTTGGGCTATCCAAATGCTAGATGTCAAAGGATTATGCCTTGTTGAACTCACATAAGTGTTGGAAATTGTATATTGTAAACAGAGGTGAATATATAAGCCACAATAGGTGCCAAGTGTAGTGTGAAGTTGTAAGAGGTATACAACTTTTGATAGTACATTTAACCCCCACTTTAGTGAGAGTATGATCTTATGCTCACACTCTCTCTAAAGTATGTAGAAGATAAAATCTCTTTGCCATGATGTTGAAGCTATACAATGTCACTAAGTTGAAAGTTGCACTATCCTCCAAGCTTAGGATCCTACAAGTCTAGAATGCTTAGATAAAGAGGTTACACATACATCAAAACGCATAGCATGAATCACACACACAAAGTATACATGGAGCATATCCAAAGCATTCATGCAAAACACAAAGCATACACATGGAAAACGTGAAGCAAACACATGAAAAACACGAGGCAGACACATGGGAAACATGAAAAAGGCATGGAAGACATAGTGAATACATGGAAGACATGGCACAAACATGGAATACACGAAGCATAAAAAGCATATATGAAAAAATGAAGCATACATAGAGCATAGAGTACACATGGACAAAAAAAGCATGTAACTACAAAGTGAGCAAACACATATGAAAATGAAAGAGAAACTTTGAGTTAGCAAAGTAAAGAGACCTTAGTTGAAAGGATGCCTCAATACTTTGTATCATCCCCAAAAGAAAACCAAAAATAGAGGAATTCTAAAAAGGAGATCATAGAAGAATGTAATGAGCCGATTGATTGTTTCAAGGAGAGAAGACGAACAAATAGATGGGGAGCAATCAAATGAAGAGGAGTACATGACTCGAGCGCTAGCTTTCTCTATCACTAAGGGTCATATAAATCAAGATACTCTCATGGATCATGGTGGTACCTATGTGGGTTTAGGGTTTTGAGTCTAAGAAATTACAAGTCTCTATTCTTATAAGCCTTTAAACCTGGGTTCTTAGATCTCATACGCTTTATCTTCTAATTTCATGTTGACTGTTTGGAGTAGGTTCCCGGTCTTTTAAGTTACAACTTGAAGCCTTTAAGATCATGAGATGATCGGCCCTAAGTCCTAGCTTTACCCTTTGTTGCCTATAAATATCTTAAGTCTTAAGTCCTAAGTCTTCATAAGGTTAAAAAATGCCATGTGGTTACATTTTGTAGTGTTGCAAACCCTTTAAGATGACATCATCATCCTTTTGCAGGGCTGCGACATGAGGACATTTGTTAAAGAATTTGGTCTTATAGCCCCTTAATCGAAGATTCTAAATCAAGGAACTGTTTGCTGCCAGGTTTCAAGGTAAGAAGTGGTCTGTAGGAGAGTTCAAAATTGATGGTAGCACAAGTGTGTAGAGGAATCCTGGTAGAGGTAAAGATCTGCTATGCGGTCACGATATGGCAACACGTGGCTTCCTCTTAAGAAAGGAATAAAGATATACATAAAGGACACATGGAGGCTTTAGTGCACCCGTGCAGAGCAAGTTGATGGTGGGCCATTTCTTGATGTGATGATCCGAAATGGTGCCATGTGTCCACATTGGACAAAAGGTAAAGTTGTCAGCAGAGGAAGTACATCTGATATGGCTCATTCTTATTGGCTGAAGACTTTTCAATGAGGAGGACCTGGATTTTCAAATCTGACGGGTGAATGGTGATCATGGATTTTAGAAGGAAAAATCAGATCGACGGCCCAGTTTAAACTTTTTATGGTAAACGTTGTAGGCACCCTGTGATACAAATTTGATTTAAGGCCAAAGCTACATCCATTAATGCCTCAGAACCTAGGCTATGAAGCTTCTTAAAGGGCAAAATTAGGGATTTCTACATCATTTTCACAAGCACGAACAAAGTCCTGGTACACAATGAGCTTTCAGACGAATGAGAGAAGGAATTTCAGGCTTTTGCTTGAAGTATAAAACCAATAAGTTTACTCTGTTTGACCGAGCTCAGTTGAATTCTAAGTTGATTACTTGTCTGGAGGGTATAGAGATATTCTGAAGAAATGAGTCAAACCAGTCAGCCCTTCACGTCGAAACAAAGTTTGGATGAGGACCTCATGGTCCAATTCCTAGGGTTTGTTAGACGTCCTCTAAATGTGCATGGTCTCAGTGAATTGAATGACAAAATTTTGGACCTTTGCTACAATTGCAGAGATGCCATACTACCTGTGCCAAGTTGGGTTCTCTTCAAACACTGATATGACATAATAGACTTCAAGGTCCCAGTTTGTAACGCTTGGTGGTTAGACCTACCTAAGCTACTTTACCCTAATGTGTTTCCTAGTCTAGACCTAGTAAGGGCAATTGCGCAGAGATATGACCCTCAAACAAGATTAGTCCTAGCAGGGAACGACACCATGATAATCAAACTCATAAAAGAATATATCTCAAGTGTATTTAACTTGAACCCTGAAGCCACAAAGAAAATTGACCTGAATGCCTTGAAGGAAGGATATAAAAGTGTCAGATATGGATATAGGGCCTTCAAACTTCCCAATCATAGACCAAAGGGGATAGATGACAAATTGATAAAGATATCCGACAGGGAGGAGGAGCCCTTTGAATGCTCCCAATTTATGTATTACTTTGTAAGAACTTACCACAGTCTCTACCAGGTATTAGGGAGAGATGCTTCAGATAGAATGCTAGTTTCTTTAATGATGATGGCAGTGAACATTCAGGATCCATCCACAAAACAACCATATGTTTATGCCTCATACATAGTAGATAAAATACATAAGCAGATGATTGGGGTCAAGAATAAATTGTATACTATGGATGCTCATGTAGACTTTACATGGTACTCATTAATGTTCCATATGATTATGTTTTTTGTATTGGGCATGTGGCATAGGGATTTACATGTTTAAGAGACTAATTCAGATGGGAACATGTTTCCTATTCAAATGTGGACCTACATGTTGGACATGCATTATATTGATTCAGATTATGTGATTTTTGAGGAACACTTTGTGAGGAGAATAATTGGGTTCTTTGAGCCAGAGGGGGAAAGGTTACATGCAGATGTGCTGGATTTTTGAGGCCTCTGGATAGAACCCCTCAATTGGGGATAGGTCACAATTGGGGTGACTAGTTTTTGCATACCCACACCACCTACATTAGAATTTATGGTTGTGAGATTGCTCCATATGTTTTTCCTAAATATGTGCCCAAGAGGATTGCCTTCTAGGAGATCATGAGACAATTGAATGAGTCAGATAGAGAACACTTGAGGAGACACAAGAAAGGCTCATTCTTTCCCACTTCCATCAAATTCAATCATTTCATAATGGTTAACAAGGATGGCTTGGATCAGATTGATTCAATTCTGCAGGGTTACAGGATGAATGTAGAGAAACCCAGGGTATTTGATCTAGAAGGCTTTATTGACAAAGTTAGAGTAAGTGTGAAAAGACCTCGTTACATTCATCAAGTCTTTTATGATGAGGACACAGTTAGAAACTGCTATACCATGAATGATGTCCACAATTTAAGAGAAAAATGGGAAGCATTTATGGCAGGAGAGAGGGTGAGAAAGAATTTGAATGCTGCTTACCTAAGGGCCTTTGCAGAGATAAAAGACCCAATAATGAGGATTCAGATGATTCTTGACAATGCAGATGAGCTAATTGGTAGTGCTCTAGTAGGTGAGGAGAGGCCAACCTACCAGCCTAGCAACTCAAGAGGAGGATATGTTAGAAAAAGGGAATTACTTGATTTTCCCCTGCCAAGAAAGCAAAAATAATTGATTTGGAAAGTGAACAAGAGATTGAAGTAGTAGACTTGGAGGAGGAAGAACAAGAACAAGAACAAGAAGCTTCCCATCAGGTGAATTCACCTGATAGAATAAGACCTTATGTTCCCCCAGATAATAGACTGGCAAGGTCAATAACTAGTTAGCATGTAGACATAGAAGATGTCAGAGTATTGGCCTGTGCACAATTCATGGAAGATAATGAATTTGTCAACACTCCTGAATTTAGAAGTTATGTATTGAAAGTCAAAAGTGAGGAGTTCCAAAAGAGGATTAAGGAGGCCAAAAGTGGGGCATATCCATCCTAGTATGAGGCCATCACCTAGAAAGTATTGAATGAGGTAAATCAAGATATCAGTGGGATGACCCCAGAAGAAGGGAGGGCCTTGGTTACCAAAAGCAATGTGCTGCTTCTCCCACATTGGACTTTGTCAGATGCCATTACATTTGACACAATAACCAAAGAAGATTTTGAAGTAATAGACGAGCAAGTAGAGAAGGCACTCTCTGGTACAACTTTTAATCTTAGGTTTGAAACCTTAGCAAAATGGGCATTGGCCCCAAATGATAATAAGCATAGGATTGGATCATGAGAATTAATAGGGGATGTCATAATCAAAAGAGTATCAAGTACTCCATCTCCCCAAGTTGCTAGTTTAAATGTGCAGACAACACAATTTGCAGAGACAGTAACAAGCAAGCTGCAAAAGGACTATGATGACCTACTATTGAAATATGGGCAGGCTATTGCAGAGCTAAATAGGTATAAGGAGCAACTATTGTTAGGGCCTAGAAATTCAAGTGCACTAGCTATAATAAAAATTGTAGAGGCATTTCTAGTTGATATAGAGCCACTGCTATCTGAAATAAAAGAATTGAAGGAAGAAGTGAGGAAGTTGAAAGAAGAAAAGAAGAATTCAGTCAAAGGCATGGTCACAAATTTGATAAATCATAGGATGGCCAAGGTCCAAGCAAGGGTGCATGAAACATGGAAATCATATTCAAATCTGAGGATGGCCCTAGGCAAGCATGAGCAAGATAAAGAAAACCTCAAGACTATGATTAAAGTGTGGTTGTCAAGAACTGGAGAGGTAAGGGACATTCACAGATGCTCAAGGTTTGATTTAGAGGCACCCCCTAAGATAAAGTTGACACTTGACATGCTGCTGATACTTGAGGAGGTCATAGCTTTTCAATTAAAGCTAGACAAGGTCTTGGTTAAGAAAATGAAGTTTATTGACAAAATAGATAGGAAAATAATGCCAGGCATATTGGAGGATGATGGACAGGTAAAGGGCCTTGACAAGTGGAAGACTGACTTTAAAAACATTGCCGACCAATTAATATCTACATGTTGTACTGATTGGGATCCAAGCATGAAGATTTTGAGCTCGACATTGGACAAGTTGCATGTGCTTGAAATAAATTTTGAGTTGTTCTATAAGGAGTCAAAGATTTTGATGGATGCAAGGTACATAGGGCATAATGAGAAAATATCAAAGTTGATTTCTTTTCAATGGCCATCAGAGAAGTCATATGATACCTGGATGGAGAAGTATGGATAAATGTGCCTAAGATGAATGAGCAACTAACATTTTCTCTTCATTTATGTGGCCGGGCTTCTCTAGTCAATTGTACTTCTTCCCAAAATTATTTTCTATCTTTTCTCTATGCAATATGTAATTAATTTCCCAACACCTACAAGCAGTAGCTTGTCATGTAAGACTCATGTAATTGACATAGGATAATGAATGCTGAGTACCACATTCTTGTGTCTATAAAAGAACTGGTGGACTCACTTTGTAAGGTTGTTGAAAGATTGGGATTTTGAGGAGTGAGTGCAATACAAATTTTGACCGGTTGCCCTATCTATGGTGTTGTAAGTTTCAGTTTAATGTATTTTTCATAAGCTATTTATCAGTTTCAGGTTGGATAATACATGAATAATGTTGTAAGCATGTGTTTCTATTAACTATATCCTTTGTTATTTGTATTTTTCTTTTGAACAAAGTACCTAAGAGATTTCTGAGTTCTTGGATGCACACTTGTTGCATTACATATTTGGTTTCTTTCTTCTATTTAAGGAATAGACTAAACTGCTTTAGATCAAATATGGGTAAGTATGTTTGATAACAGGGATATTTTGTAAGAAGAGTTAATAGAAATACTCAATCTTGGGAGTTGTCTACAAGGCAGGAAACAAAATAGACCATCTGAAATCTGTATGTTTGCTTGGCTTATGAAAAGTCTTTTGCATGTTTAAAGTTTGATTCCATACCCTAAGATAGGCACCAATCAAAGACTTGGATTAATTTTATGATTCAAATCCTAATCTTTCAACAAAATATATAAAAACAAAATCAATTCACAATCTTAAACTTTAGGATTTTAGGAGTAGGATTTTAGATACCATGTTCTCTGACCTATAAATGGACAAATGCCTAAAGCTAGCCACTTTGTAATCATCGTACAGTTTTGGTCTGCATAAAAGAGAACATATCTACTTAAGTATCAATACCTAGTTGAAGTGAGGGTATATTATATGGGTATTGAATAAGGGAATACCCCTTAGGTCCTGAAGAGCTTGAAGTGTAGAGGAGACAGAGAGTCAGTCTCCTGTTCATTGGCCACTGACCTGAGGATCACGTGGATGAAAGATGACTACTTTTTAGGGAAACTCAGACATCAGTTGGGAACACCAACAGATCATGGGCTAGCAAGCTACTTATGCTAGGTGACCATGGGTTAAGGTCGTATGAAGCACACAGGCTAGCAAGTTGTGTTATGCTAGGTGGTTCATACACTATACGGATCACAAGCTAGCATGTTGCGTTATGCTAGGTGACCACATACTACCAATGGTTTAGGGAGAATAAAGATAAATAATGCCTCAGGGAGCATATTGATAACCATGCCTCAGGGGGCGCTATGAAAAACACTGCCACAAGGGCACATCAATAAGCTAAAGCTCAAGAGGAATGCGTGAATAAGGGTGCACATATGGATGCACAAGTAAATAGGGAATATATGCCCCCTCTTAAAATGTTTACACATGTATAATATGCAAATGTTTTAAGGTAAAGAAGAGGGGAAAGTGTAAGAAGAGGGGAGATCCTTGAGGAAGAATGGCTACCCCTTTAACAGGTTGTCCCTCTACCCCCTAGAGTATGGGTAAGAAAACCCATGAAAAAGCTACAATTGCTATGTCAATAGTGAAGTTATTAATGAAATCTACATCACAAGGAGAATGAATTGGGATCTCCAAGGGTAGAGTTGAAGCATGAAAGTTATAGTAGGGCCACCATCAATGGACAAAAACAACCTCTTACCACTAGAAGGGGAGAAGTGTAGCATCAAAATTGAGGTAACTAATGTTAAGCATGAAAGAAGTATGTAGAAGAGAATTATGTTGGTAATGAATAGTGGTGGAGTCTGTTGAAATGTGATGGCAGAGGTGCATGATGCCATAAAAAAGAAGACTCAATCATAATGATGTAGAGAGAAGAATGTTATTTGAAGAAAGAAGAGGTGCCAGCACAGAAAGGGAGGTGCAAGCACATTTGTTATGGAGGTGTTGAATTTTGTCATACAAAACTCGACATTCACTAGTGGAATGGCCAAGCACTCGATGATATGTACAGAAAGGAAGAGTTGATTGATTTTTTTGTGAAAATTTTTTACATGTTGGAGGAAGAAGAGCGATCAAGCGGTCTTTGAGTAGACTCGACAAAATACACACTTGTTGAGATATATAGGAAGAAGTGAGTGGAGTAGGAAGAAACTCTTTCCCTTGTGGAGAAAGGTTTGATTTTTGAAGAGAAGGAGCCATAGAGACATTAGACAATGGTGGAGGGTATGTAGACATAGGAGAAGGCTAGAAACCTAGACCTAATTTAGAAAAGTGTGGTGTCGGTCTCACAGGAACCTTAACTCCTTGTTCCATGCAACCTAAAACATTTCCACTGTATCCATGCTTAATAAAGAATTTTGAATCTAGGCCTATAACATGTCTCCTAATTAGATAGAGGAGGAGAGGTGATATTATGAGATTTGTCGAAATGAGAGGTATGATCACATGTTGAAGAAGTAGTAGTAGAATTGATATAAAGAGGGGGGATTGATCCTTTTGCAAGGATGCAGATCCTTGTTGAGTGTTGAGATGTCAGGGTGAGGAAGCTCAATCTTAGATTTAACTGGCCCACGTGGGTCAAAATCTAAAGGGCCCCAATCATCACCAAGACATGCATTAGAAGAAGATACACCATCATGAATAGAATGTGAGGAAATTGTTTGAGAATTTGTTGAAGTAGAAGATGTTTTAGTGGTGAGTTTAGAAGAAGGAATATATTGTGTAGGGTAAACCGAATCCACCTTCGAGATCTCAGGTTTAGATTGGGGGATTTTGTATTCTCCCATGAAGGAGGGTGTAAAATCTAGTGAACTAAAATCACCACCGAGAAATGCACTTGAAGGCAAAGCACTATTATGATCATCACTGTTGTTATTAGCAGAGAATAGTGGTCAACTTTTTTTGAAGAGGGAATCAAAGTGTTGATAGATTTTAAAATACGAGGTTGATATCTAGATTTTACTTGTAAGAAACTATCCAGATTTGGATCACCCTCAATTGTATAGAGTTTTTTTTTTATTGTAGATGAACTTCAATTTATGATGAAGAGTAGACAAGATTGTCCCCATGGCATTAATCCATGTTTTACCAAGAAGAAGATTATATGAAAGAGAATCAGGCATGACATGAATAAGAGTAGGCAAGATCATAGGTCCAAGCTCAACTGGTAGTGTGATTGTCCCTAGTGACTATGTACTAACATTATCGAAGCCACGAATAGAAAGAGTATAAGGTTTGATGAGAGACATATCTACTCTAATTTTTTGTAACAATTATATGCTTTAAACATTAAGACTTGATCCACCATTGATTATAGTACACTTTATTCCATTTTCATTAATGATGACCAAAATCATGAGTGCATAATATTGATTTTGAACTTCAATAGGAGGTAACTCATGTTGATGAAAGACGATATCTAATCTCATCACATGCATACAATCACACATGGATGCTACATCATTTGGTCTATCAGAAGGTGAAACAATCACTTTTTGTAGAGCCTCCTAGAGCATCCTATGGTATGTAGGTGAGGTCTATATTAAATCCTAGAGTGAGATCTTAGTCAGAGTAGCATGGAGCTGCTTGGCAAGATCATATTCTATTTTAGTCTGTTGAGAAGGATGAGGTGGTGGAGGAAGAAAAGGTTGAGAAGGTGGAAGAGAAGTAGGAACGGGAGGTCCTTATTTATTTTGTTTGTTGTTGCGAGTGTTGTATGTGTGAGAAACCATGTGGTAACTAGGTTGTTGCAACACATTTTGAACAAGTTGGTTGTTTGGACAAAGATGCACAACAATCTTAGGTTTTACAGGCTCTTTTTGGGAATCAGAAATAAATTGTGTTGATTTGGTTGTTGTAATCATGTTTTGTGTGGAGTTCAATGTGAGCTTTGAGTCTTCATTCACGGAAGCTTCATTGCTACCATGGAGAACATCGGAGTAAAGAGTAGGTAAAGTGATGTTGAGAGAAGTACCTATGATTGTATTGTGAGTGATATCCAATTGTCTTGAACATGCAACCAAAGGAGGAAGAGGAGAGGTCTTCACATCCTTCATGATAACCAATGAACTTGAACATGCAATCAAAGGAGGAAAAGAAGAGGTCTTCACATCCTTCGTGATATCCAAGGGATTTGAACATGCAACCAAAGGAGGAAGAGAAGAAGTCTTCACATCCTTCATGATATCCAGGGACTTGAAAATGCAACCAAAGGAGGAAGAGAAGAGGTCTTCACATCCTTCATGATATCCAAGGGACTTGAATTTGCAACCAAAAGAGGAAGAGAAGAGGTCTTCACATCCTTAGAGATATCCAAGGTACTTGAACATGCAACCAAAGGTGGAAGAGAAGAATTCTTCACATCCTTTGTGATATCCAAGGGACTTGAACATGCAATCAAAGGAGGAAGAGGAGAGGTCTTCACATCCTTCGTGATATCCAATGGACTTGAACATGCAACCAAAGGAGGAAAAGAATAGGTCTTCACATCCTTCGTGATATACAAGGGACTTGAACATGCAACCAAAGGAGGAAGAGAAGAAGTGTTCACATCCTTCATGATATCCAAGGGACTTGAAAATGAAACCAAAGGAGGAAGAGAAGAGGTCTTCACACCCTTTGTGATATCCAAGGGACTTGAATATGCAACCAAAGGAGAAAGAGAAGAGGTCTTCACATCCTTAGTGATATCCAAGGTACTTGAACATGCAAAAAAAAGAGGAAAATCATCCAAATGATGATAAGGTAGATTAATGTGTTCATCCAATGTGAGGTGAGACTCTCCATCCATCAATGCCACATGTCCAAAAGGAAGAACATTGGAATGAAAAGGAAGCAAAATATCGATGATTATATGCTCTTGCGCCAAAATACCCTCACAAGTAGGAATGATTTTGGGAGAGGTATCACAATCATATAGTGACATAGGAAGAACTAAGTTATGATCATATGCCTTGGATGGAACAACTCTTTGAGTGAAAGTGGATAGTGATGTAAGAAAAGAAGAGAAACATGTTTGCATTTAGAGAGTTTTGTTTATGTTTTTTCTTTCAAATCTTAAAGAAAGATAGATGTATGAATGTTCTTGCTTTCTAAATTAAACACATATGACAAGTATGATATGGTATAGCAATTTGTAATCAGATTTAGAAAATAATCAACATAGAAGAGATCTAAAATAAAACTTGCAATCATGATCACTAAGTGCAAGACTAGCGAGGTTTACCAAAAAGGTAAGGTTTTTGGTAACCACAACAATGAAGGAGTACAAATGTAAGATGTGCAAATAGGAAATGTTTAATCACTTTAATACTAATCATATTTGATATAGAAAAGCAACAAATTACAAATGTAAGATGTGTTGGATTTTCCAAAATGTGAGATTTTGGTAACCACAATAATGAAGGTCTACAAGTGTGTTGCTTTCTAAATTAAATATATGAGATAAAAGAAGACATACAATATAAATGTGTAATTAGATTTATCAACTAATTAAACACATCTATAGATTTGAGGAAATGAAATCAGTAAGTGCAAGTTTAGGATACGTTGGGTTCAACGAAAAGAGATCTAATCAATTATACACTAACTAGACCAATTTTTCCTATCCAACATTAGAACACAATCTGACTAAGACTTGTACACTTGGATACAGTCCTCAAAGGAGAGCCAAATGGTCTGGGGATTGTATTCATTCTATTGTAATAGATGAGACTAATTTGATAATGGCTAGATTTAGGATTTTAAGTGACCTAAATGACAAAACAAACAACTTACAGGTGTTATAGAACTTCTGTGCAGAAACCAGAAGTAGATTAGGGCTATGCAAAGTTGTTGGAATCTATAGCTAGAAATATGGATGAAAAAGATGGGACACTAGAGCTGGGCATCCTAGTCCTAGGGTTTTAGCCTAAATTTTAGGGTGGTGATCCATATCCCTGATTCTTCCATCTTTCTATCGCTATTTCATCCTGAAAAATCTAGATGTGATTTGCACATATAAAACAAGGAAAATGGTGTTGTATAGGAGGTTGATTTAGTCAAGCCCCTATGTAAATGTTCCCACTTCCACAACAACAAGGATTAGATAAAGAATGTGTGCCCTAGGTAGGCAGAGGCATATTTGAATAATCAAAGATAAATTAAAACAAGCATGATGGAAAGATGTTACAATGAACATGAAACCCTTGATGGGATGGTGTCACTATCAAATCACCACAAGGAGAGAATGAAATAGGAAGGAGCTTCCACCAAGATCTGCAACAAGGGTTGGTACATACAACAATAATTTGCAGAAATAAAGATCTTGTAGATAGAGAGAACTTGTTAGAGAGAATCTTCATAAAGTGCATATAGTGTAAATAAGTGAAAGAGACTTGTTTATATATGCATCTCAGTTACTTTTTGAGGGCCCAATAGAGTTGAGGCTGACAAGGTGCATCACTTAAGTGATAAGGTCGACAATAAAATATAAGCTATCGGGGTCAAATTTCTAAGACTCTAGCGCTGGATGCCCTAGTCCTAGTAATTTGGGCTATCCAAATGCTAGATGTCAAAGGATTATGTCTTGTTTCTCACATAAGTGCTGAAAATTACATATTATAAACAAATGTGAACATACAAGCCACAACAGGTACCAAATGTAGTGTGAAATTGTAAGAGGTATATAATTTCCGATGGTACACTTTTCATCAAGGTTCAATTCATTTTCTTTACAAACCCATTTTTTTTTGTTGTGTGTGTAACATCAAAAAATTTACCCTTGGGGGCTTTTCCCCCATAAGGTTTAGCTCCTGGGTCTTTAGTGTGCATTTAGGACATATTACATCATATTTCAACATCCCGATGAGAAAACCCCTAAGTGTCTTGCAAATAGGACTTAGGGGGACCACTTGAGATAATCCCTACCCAAAATAGGGGGGAGGACTTGGGCACCTGTACCCTAGTCCTGCCCTATTTTGGGTCAGTCCCAAATTTTGGGTGTCGACTTGTGACCGTTATTTGGGTCCTATACCGATATAGTAAGTTTGAATTACAAAATTCTCAGTGAGAGTGTTTTTAGTTGCATATAAAAGCATGTTTAGGCATTCATTTGTAAACTAGAGCATTACTAGATGATTACTAGCAAGCTATTGTGTTCTAAAGGTGATTCAAGGCTTTCATTGTGTTGCAAGAGTACATTTGTGTTGTTTATGTGTTTGTATTTGAAGATTTGAGCATCCATCTCCTCATGGCATGAAGAGCTTCTTCCTTCCATGAGATCTTCACTACAAGGTGAAATCATTTGTGTTTTTGAGCATTTATCATTTGGTTTTTTCTTCTGCCTCACAAGGGCACACACTCTCTATCTGACAACAGTGTTCGGAAGACTTGAATGTCTCTCCAGGGCTTAACTAAGGCAAGCCTCTAAATACCACAACTCCCTCCCAAAGTTTTCATCACGGTAGGTTATAGGTTGAAGCTACAGACAAAGTGAAGTTGTAGGAGGGTACAACAAAGTGTTAGAATTGTAGATTAGAGAAGAAAACAACTCCCTAGACTAGGGCACCCACTCATTAGTCCTCAAAGTTTCGTGACGGGAAAATCTTCAATACAATAGGAACAGGTTGTAGATCTTGTTTGCAAGTCTTGACAAAAAGCAAGGCATTGGATTTGGGCACCTGCTCTTTAGTCCTTGACTGTTCCACTTTAGAGCCCTGAAAATAGGTGCACAATTATTTATTATTTTACATCCTTTTGCAGCAGCACTTTCCGTTATTCGTCTATTTACTGTCATATTTACATAATTAGGGTTTTAAGGTATAATTAAGCACAAGAGAAGATAATTGTCAATCAAATCATAAAAATCCAAGTTTCCCTACATCTCATAGTGACCTAGGGTAGGATAGTACATTGCAACTTGATCCTAGGTCCTTGAATGAAAGGGTGAAGGGAGGATACACATACAAAACTACCAGAAACTCAACTATCCAAATTTTACCCTTTACATTTTGGTGAACCCATGTTATTGGAATTATTTGCACCTTGCTGAGTGCTTTGTTTCAGATTTACAACGATTTCATTCATTCATATAGTCATTCATCTTATTGCATTGGAAAATTTACAAAAAAAATTGAAAAATTGGAAAAATTGGGAAAAAATGGCATTTTAGGGTTTGTATGTTGCATTAATTAATTTGAATTTCATAAAATTTTTAATTTTTGCATTAGATCTGATTCAAATTTCAGAAAATTACAAAAATTCATTAGTTTGCATTGCATTTTCATCATAAAATTGCTGGGGTTTTGTTGAAAATTGTGAATTTTGCATATAACCTAGTAATTCCAAAATCTAGGGTTTGTAGGTAAAATCTTGTTTCAGATTTTTCTACTAATTCTATAGGATCATTCAAATTTGCATTTGTCTGTAGTCTTTAATTTTAGAACAAATTTGCATTTATATTTCAAAAATTTGCATTTTTGCATAGAAAATTTCAACAAAAACTAGCATTTTCATTGATTTTTCACTAGATTTGTACTTGTATTTTCCATGTTAGAGGATGGAAATAATTTTTAGATCTAAGAGCATGTAATTTCCATCATATATCAGCTTTCAAAATATTCATATATCATTTTACATCAAGATCTCAAACCTAGGGCTCGAAAAACCTTGATTTTCACTAGATTTTACCTTATCGACTCTCTAAACTTGCACTATAGGAGTGTTGTAAAGCATATTTTTGAACTAATTGGCTGATATCAGGGGTATTAATTGGTTCCCCTCCTAAAATTTTTTACAACACCTTGTTATTGGCCTCTTGTATTAAAAATTTGGTGAAAAATTGCCTATTTTTACTATTTTTGCCCTAGGGTTTAGCCTAGTTTGCACTCTAAGTGTGTTGTGACAAATTTTATGGATTAAGGTGACTGATATAATCAATATTATTCTCTACACCTCCTAAAATTTTTTACAACACCCCTTTTTCTAAGTCTTGGAATTGAAAAACTGTGAAAAATTGCCTATTTTCGCTATATTTTCACTAGGGTTTGACCTAGAGTGGCATTATAAGTGTGTTGTGATGGATATTTTTGCATTAGGTGGCTGTTATTACTGATATAATTTTCTTTCCATTATCATTTTTCTCACAACACCCTTTGTCATGCTCTTTTACATTGAGATTTAGTGAAAAAATTGCATATTTTAGCATATTTTCACTAGGTTTTAACTTGTTGTCATCCTAGATTTGCATGAGTCTAATAACTCGCTGCCCTAAGAGAAACATTCCTTTAAGAAGAAGCATAAGACACATGGGATCTAGTACTCTTGATGAAATTCTCATATTGAACAACTTCTTTACAAAATGAGAGACTCAAATGTTACAAGATATTACACCCATTACAAGTACAATGGAAGAACAAACTTTTCATGATGTTGATGATACTATTGAAGCAACAAGATATGTATCTGATGAGAAAATAGAAAAATTGGATAAAGAGCTAGCCTAATTTCAATCATTTATGGAAAATGAGAGAATAGCTGAAGAAGCTGTTCCTACAATTCATAACATAAGAGAATTGATAAAAGAGGGACAAGATGGTGTTAATACAATTCGTGGTCTAGCACATATTGTACAAACCAACATTATGCCAGTGACTGAATGTGCACAAGTGATAAATAACACTTTATCACCATCTCATACTCAAGTATCAGTACCTATACCAACTACTGGAATATCTACCTTTACATCAACGATCTTAACAACTGATGCGAACACTTGTAGTAATGCTACCACTGGTATTGGAGTATCTAATGGCACTAATTACAAAGCTGTGGGATTTAATTATCAGAATTTGGTTCCTAAAGGGACCTCTTCTATGAATAATTGCTCTCAACCACCTCTTCATCCCACTTATTCTCAACCGCCCATTACATATAGTTATTCTCAACCACCTACCACCTACCATTATGTCCAACCACCATTGACCTATCCATAGCCTCTGCCTATCATATCTCAAGCTCAATCAACTCCTCACTTTGGTTCCAATTCTTAACAGCAAATTGCATCTCCCAATGATACCATCCTAAACCAACTTTTGTAGGGCATGACTGCTTTACAACAAAGGTAACAAATTTGATAAATTCTTCGCAACCTAATATACCAACATATCATGCCCGTAATCCCCTTTCCTATGCAATTTTGAGAACTCCTATGCCTGAGAGGTTTGAGACTCCTCGCTTTGAAAAATATGGTGGAAAAGGTGATCCTAATACTCATGTGGCATCATTCATAGCTATGTGTAGTGATTTCTATTTTGAAGAAGACTTGTTGGCAAAACGTTTCCCGCGATCTCTCAAAGATACCACTCTAGAATGGTTTTGCTCTTTGCCTCTGAATTCAATACACTCCTTTTCGTAGTTTATTGATCAATTTTTACAACATTTTCAAGCAAACATTGGACCTCAAGTCTCTTTGATTGATTTAGTTCATTGTAAGCAAGGTCTGAAAGAGAAGTTAACTGAATTCATTAGTCGGTATCAAGCTTTATATATGCAAATTGAGTATCAGATGAAAGATGAGGATGTTTAGAAGTTGTTTATTACAAATCTACAACCTAACATTCGTGATAAGATCCTCTTAATGAAGTATAACTCCTTTCAATATTTATGCACTGCCCTTCGTGATTACCAACTTTCGTCTAGTCAGTATGAAAACCAAAACTCATCAGCTCAAGTTAGTCAATCCATTGGTGGATCATCACAAAACAACTTTAAGAGAAATGATAACAATAGGAGTTTCATCAAGATTAATGGACCGAATATGAACAACTTTTCCAATGTGTCTGCTATCACTAATCCAAAGAAAGCATCATATCAACCAAGAAAGTTTACTCCAATATCTGAGTCTTATCATTCTATCATGAATCAAGCTGTGAGTAATAACATTTTGAAGCTTCCCCCAATTAAACCTGTCGATCCTAGTAAAGCACAAGGACCTTACTTCGATGCTAATGCCTTTTGTCATTTTCCTTGGACACAAGGACATGATACTAAAGGATGTATGCATCTAAAACATGAAATACAAGACCTCATTGATTCAAATATCATACAGGTATCGAGTGTGAATGATAACAAAAATAAGTCAGTTGCTCCGCCGAATCAAAATTTACAAATCTTCACTAATCCTTTCCCTAAACATACTAATAACAATATGGTGGAACAAGGTTTAGTAGAAGTAGAGGATGATGATTATTTAGACTATGATAATATCGTGGGAATGATCAAGGTGAGTAAGGAAAAGATGGATAACCCACCTCGTCCATGTAGAAATGAAATTTATGCTGAGGTTCCTCCTCTGTTATCCTTATATGGATCGGGAGATAATCAAAACATATTAGAACAACAAATGAAACAACCAATACGAACAAGTGAGATGGTACAAGATGATTCCTGTTACTGTGTTAGATGACATCAACAACAAAAACTCGCTAAAAATAAAAAAAGAGTAAGACAATTATCAGCAGTTGGAAATACTAGTGGTTCTCCCCCTCATAAGCAACAAAAAGTCTCATTTAAATAAGGATTCGAGAAACAAGCATCATACGATAATAAACAAGACTTTCATAAGAACCACTCAAACTTTGCACTAAACATGATTGAGTACCTCTCCAAGAGGTTCACAAATTCAAAAATCTAATACAACGATCATACAGGTAAGTATTTCTAACCCTCTATTTCTCGTGATGTGGTTCCCCATGATGTGTTATGTGTTGTTTAGGCCTCCTGGGATGACCCTTGATTCTCTTGTAAGGTCCGAGATACCAAGAGACCACCTCTGTTGTGACCTTCTATTTGTATCATCATTCTTCTATATTGCCTCTCTCTCTGATTTCATTGTTGTGTGTTGTGTCTTACAGACATAGTGTTGTGGTTGGTGACTTAGGGGCACCCTCCTACGTGACTATCCCTAAGACACTTGTTTCTCCTCTCTTATTTATTGTTTCCCTTCCTCTAGTGTTACTATCTAGCGGGCGGATGACGAAAAAACATTTATACTGATATGGACCTAGCGTCCCTTTAGCGAGAAATAAAAAATTGGACTTAGTTCCTAATATGATGATGGGGTTGTATATCTTATCCGACGCTTGGCTAGTGGAAGCACTCGTGCTTTCTGTGTAGTGATTTTGATGATGTTTTTATCTCATTTACAAATCATAACAATACTGATGCTCTGCGCACTTTGTTTGTCTTTGAATCTAGCCTTGGTGGTACTCAATTCGGAGATCTTCATGATATAGCCCCATGATTATCCTCAAACTCTGAATTCGTAGTATAACCTTGGCTCTTTGTGTGGGTATTCATATGCATTGATGTTGTTGTTTATCATGATTATGTAGACACTAACATGTTTCTTGTAGGGATGTGTTTATGGGAACATTTGGTGATCGTAAAGTACATGTCACCTCTGGGGGGCATGGGCTTTGCAAAAAGTCTGTGTTCCCTTGTGTGTTTTCTTCTTACGTTAATGTGCTTGATATCTATGCATGATATCAACCATCTTAAGGTGGGGGCATATATAAGGTAAGCTATCTATTGTAGATGTTAGCAATGTGCTTGTCCTCAGGTGCAGTTTAAAGACTTGTGCGATGAGTACATCCTGCACTCTGAGTTTGTTTGCAATCAATCAATCAATCATTTAAGCCCTCTGCAGAGGCGGGATATCGCATATATCCTTTTTGTCTTAAGCCCTCTATGGAGGCAAGGATGATGTATTTCTTGGAGCAGATTGCATCATCCTGTCATTTTCAAAAGTCCTCTTCAGAGGCGGGGAGCAGTTCTGTGACTAACTCAACCCTTAAGCATGTCTTCGATGATTGTTGTGGTGAAGCGCAATCATTGGTGTGTGCCTATAATCTGCCTGAGATGGTGTTGAATCTAGAAATAGGAACACTCCATCGCTTGTCTACTATGTTTTCTCTATGTCTTCAAAGTGTGTGTTTTGGCGTGCTTGCTTCATGTGGCGTGTCTGTTGCCCCATATGTAGTCTAAAGACCTGCGCGATGAGTGCATCCTACATTTTGGGAGGTTTTGCGTGTCTTGCATGTGTGTTGCCCCATATATGCAGTTTAAAACCCTGTACGATGAGTACATCCTGCATTATGGGAGGTTTGTTTACTTTCTTATACTTGGATTTGCATCTCATATATATGAGAAAAATAAAAGAAAATAAATCATTCCTATCTTCTATGCATTAATGTGTCTTCTTTGCATTCAATGTATTCTCCATGTTTTGTGTGACTGCAGCTATCTTCTCTGTGTTTAGCGTGCCTGTCATTGTCTTCAATGTGTCTGGCGTGTCTTCTCCATGCTTGGCATGTTTGCTATGTTTGTTGACCGTACTTTAATGCATGTATTAGCCTTGCATTTATACATACATTAAAGTGGGGGCTAAATGTAACGTTGGAAAATGTCCCCTTGGGGGCTTTTCCCTCATAAGGTTTAGCTCCCAGGTCTTTAGTGTGCATTTAGGACATATTACATCATATTTCAACATCCCGATGAGAAAACCCCTAAGTGTCTTGGCAAATAGGACCTAGGGGGACCACTTGAGATAATCCCTACCCAAAATAGGGGGGACTTGGGTGCTTGTGCCCTAGTCCTACCCTATTTTGGGTTAGTCCCAAATTTTGGATGTCGGCTTGTGACCGTTATTTGGGTCCTTTGCCGACACGATAAGTTTGAATTACGAAATTCTTGGAGAGAGTGTTTGTAGTTGCATATAAAAGCATGTTTAGGCATTCATTTGTAAAGTAAAGCATTACTAGATGATTACTAGCAAGCTATTGTGTTTTAAAGGTGATTCAAGGCTTTCATTGTGTTGTAAGAGAAGATTTGTGTTGTTTATGTGTTTTTATTTGCATATTTGAGCATCCATCTCCTCATGGCATGAAGAGCTTCTTCCTTCCATGAGATCTTCACTACAAGGTGACATCATTTGTGTTTTTGAGCATTTATCATTTGGTTTTTGCCTCTGCCTCACAAGGGCACACACTCTTTATCTGACAACGGTGTTCGGAAGACTTGAATGTCTCTTTGGGGCTTTATTGAGGCAAGCCTTTAAACACCACAACCCCCTCCTAAAGTTTTCATGATTGCAGGTTACATGTTGAAGCTACAGACAAAGTGAAGTTGTAGGAAGGTACAACAAGGTGTCAGAATTGCAGATCAGAGAAGAAAATAGCTCCCTGGACTAGGGCACTTGCTCATTAGTCCTCGAAGTTTCATGACAGGAAAATCTTTGGTACAACAGGAATAGGTTGTAGATCCTGACAAAAAGAAAGGCATTGGACTTGGGCACCCGCTCTTTAGTCCTCGACCATTCCACTTCGGAGCCTCGAAAATAGGTGCATAGTTATTTGTTATTTTACATCCTTCTGCAGCAACACTTTTTGTTATTCCTCTGTTTGCTGTCATATTTGCATAATTAGGGTTTTAAGGTATAATTGAGCATAAGAGAAGATAATTTTCAATCAAATCATAAAAATCCAAGTTTCCCTACATCTCACAGTGACCTAGGGTAGGATAGTACGTTGCAACTTGACCCTAGGTCCTTGAATGAAAGGGTGAAAGGAGAATACACATACAAAACTACCAGAAACTCAACTATCCAAATTTTACCCTTTACAGTGTGTAGGGGTTGTTTTCTACTGAATAATACCTACATGCTTATATAACTCATCAAATTTCTTGGAACAATAATCACCATCATCGTTAGATTTCAACACCTTTATTTTATTATCCAATCGTTTCTTAACCAAAGCTTTGAATTATTTAAACTTATAAAAAACCTTAAATTTAGAACATATTTATAAAATAAACCTAGGCATATTTAAAGGCATCATCAATGAATGTAACAATATTTTCCCATAAAGTCACATCCATTAGACCAAACACATTCGAATGAATGAATTCTAATAACATCTTTTTTAGTCTCTTTTAAATTTGCCAATATTTTTTGATCTATAACCTAGTTTAGGACCCAGGAACCAAAAACACATAGCATCTAGGCATCTTGCCATCAAAGTACTAGGTCTAACAAGTTGTTGAACCAAAATGAAATATCTATCTTCTAATATTATATCATACTATCTACCTAATCTGCTATAGAGTTTAGTCTATAAGTCTATGAGCATAGCAAAAGACATAGGGGGCTGAGGCAAATTACGTAAGCCTCATGCTCTCTAGACACAACCATACATTTTTGATAGAAAACATTCAAATATGGACTCTTCATTGCCCTCTCCCCTTCCACTGGATTCAACCTTAGTTGGAGCCTCATCATCCACCACATCCTCATTCTCACATCATTTAGACTCTAATGGTATGACATCCTCAGGAAGAGTAATCTTCAAGCTCAAGGCAATTTCCTCAATTGCACGCTGTAAGCAAAGTTGATGTCTTTTAATGGCATGCAGATGCTCCAAAAATCAATCAAAATGCACTTCAGATTGATGTCTAATCAGTGATTTTTTTAGTGGCTAATATTTGCCAATGGGCTAATAGTTAAAATTGGGGATTCAAAAGTTGGCTAATAGTACAAGCTATAAGGTGACTTGAATCGCCACATTTTTACAAAATTTTATTTTAGTCCTAGTTAAATCGCCAGAGCATTTATTTTATTAAATTTTTAAACTCAAAAATTTTCCACAATATTCGATACCTAATTAGATTAGATTCACCTAAATTTTATAAGTTTTAGTAGAAAATGAAATTAATTCGCCAATAACATTATATAATTATTGGTTACTTTAGGGCCATATCACCAATTTTTAATCACCGTCGTTGATTTTATCTATAATCTAACAGTTGTGGTTGTATTCCATAGGTTAAAATGTACCCATAGAGCTCCAATGCCCATCGAGCCTGAAATTGTATTTGGGTCGTTGATCTCAATTTACAATCTAACAGCTAGGGTTAAATTTTGTGGGCTAAAATGTACCCGCAGAGCTCCAATGCCCATGGGGCTGAAAATTGCATTTGGGTCGTTGATCTCAATGGAGATCAATGACCCAAATGCAAGTTTTCAGCCCCATGGGCATTGGAGCTCTGCGGGTACATTTTGGTCCGGTAAATAGAACCCAAACCATTAGATTATAAATAAAATCAATGGCGGTGAAAAATAATTTAGGGCCAATTTAAAATATTCAATGTTTGGTTTAAAATATTAAGGAATTATAGACATGAGCACTACACCTTAAACTAGTTAATCACTGCCACCTTCAGGCCTTTACTTTTCCATAGGAATTTAATTTGTCTTTTAGGAAGGATTCGCCATGGTAATTAATGCATTTTCCTATTTTTTGTCAAGATTCGCCAGGATTTTCTACATATTTCTAGTGATTTAGAAAAATTTGCCAATACAATTAATATTTTTTTCAAAACAAGGAAATATTCGCCAATAGAAATTATTATTTTTTTCTAAAAAAATTTAAGATTTGCTAGGGTTTTATATCTTTTTTCAAGAGGGGTTTCTTAAAGTTATCACTGTGTCTAATGTCACCAATATCATCATGTAAAAGGAATGCACTAGCAGCCATTGACAGTATGGAGGTGCATGCCGAAGACTATGCCGCTCAAACTTATTCCATATCCCTTTGGTGTAACTTGGATCAAGCAACAACTTCACTATAGCCTCATGAATGCAAAACCCTATGGAGCTATCCATATCCTTGGCCAAAACCCACATCCTTTCTAACCAGAGCCAAAAGCCAGGGTGAGAAATGTTCCTATTCCATTGCCATTAAATCTCCTACTGCTTCCTCCCCCGAAACTCTCCTCTTCTGTTTGTTCGATTTTATCTCCAACATAATGCCTTTTCTGTTGGCATTAACAACTTTCTTCCCCCCAATCCTTGAGCTCTAGCTACAGATGCCATGGCCTCTTCCTATCTCCTAATGTAGCACAAGGTATGATTTATCAAGAAGTCCTTCCCTCTATCCAAATAGTAATTCCATCTTGGTCCAACACAAACAATAATAACTACACACGTATATCCTACTGTCGCCACCAATACTTCCCATTATCAGATGTAAATTTGCCAAAATTAAAATTAAACTTTCTAGTACTTATTTTTTATTACATTTTTACAATTTTATAGACCAAAATTATATTTGGTAAACATAAATATCATTATCTCATATTATCTTCTTATCAAAGATCTCTTCTTCAAACACTAAACGGGCTACTAATTTTTTTTTGGATTGGGAGTATCTGGGTTTTTAGCCTGGTTCGGGCTCAGAGAGACCCTTACAGGGGATGTCTTCCCATCGGCTTTATCACCTGAGACCACAATTGGGGGGTCTCCATCCCCAATGGGCATTATCACCCTTAACAAGATACCAAATTTTGTGATTAAGCCTAGCTATATAATTTAACATTTTCTTATCTTGTAACATTAATGCCCATTGCATGTGGATCTCTACACCCATCCACCTTCTCCGCCTCTTTAGAATGGTGCTCGCTACATTAATCTCACCACGCCCATGTCCTTCCATGTCCTTCGCATTAACAATATCTCTCAATCCACTCTATTCTTTTCAATTAAATACGAATATTAAGGGACTAAGTTACATTCTCGTTGCTCTCTCATTTTTTTTTTAACTATTTTTGCTACTGTCTTGTAAACTCATATGATATGATTTTTGCTGCTCTGTCTTGTAAACTCATACATATGATTTTTGTAGTTTTGTCTTGTCCTAGTCTACTCTACTTAAATATCATCCACTTTAATGGTCAAATAGTCAATAGCAATTTTACACCTCATTCGCAATAAAAAGTGATAAATAATTATCTTATTTTTTTATTGGTCAGAATTGACTTTGACTGTTGAAGTGGATGATATTTAAGCATTCCTCTCATTCACAACAAAAAGTGATAAATATTTATCCTATTTTTATTGGCTAAACTTAACCTTTGATTCTTGAAATGGATGATATTTAATAATAGCGGTCTTAGCTTGAATGAACTTGCTTATTCCCCAAGCCAAATAAAGTCATTCTTCTCATTCACAACAAAAAGGGATAAATATTTATCTTATTTGATTGGCCAAAATTGACTGTTGAAGTGAATAATATTTAAAAATAGTCATCTTAACCAAATAAACTTGTTTATTCACCAAATCAGATAAAGTCATGGCTAGGGAATGAACTTTGCTTATTCCCCAAGCCAAATAAAGTCATTCTTCTCATTCACAACAAAAAAAAATAAATATCTATCTTATTTTATTGACCAAAATTGACTCTTGAAATAAATAATATTTAAAAATAGTCATCTTAACCAAATGAACTTGCTTATTCCTCGAGTCAGATAAAGTCATTCGTTGCGTCATTGCATGGAAGTTTTGAAAGAGAGTGAGTATGATGGAATGATTTGTTTACAGCAGTTGATAATATGTTCGAAAAGGAGAGCCACAATGTATTCCACCTTATGTAGTTTTACGGTACATTGCTTTAAGAATATGAATCTACACCACCTACACCGTTTTTTCCAGAAGCTCTTACATTAAGCCATATTTTTATCAACCGCACAATTGCCGTGTAAGATGAGTTGAGGTGGCACTGGTTTAGGAGGCATTCACATTATTAATATGCAGTTTCTAGATGTATCTGTCTGTGCCCACTGCTTTACGAGAGGATGGTTTTTCCACGCCGGGTCAATCCATCAAATGTTGACAGAATAACATTTCCACCATAAACAAATATGCTTCTTATTCTTTATAAGAATGATTGGAACAAGCATACGAAGCTGCAGAAAACCAATTCAATGCCAAACTTTAGACCCTCGGTATTCTCTTTTGAATCAAAGCTGTGAATTTATTGATTAGATTGGTTATGCTCATTCAAATATTTCAATGTTGTCCATGGCCCAGTCATTATAAATTACCAAGTGGGGGCTACGTAAAAGTCACTCTGTAACATTTTCTTTGAAAGCATTTTTAATAAACTGGAGGGCGTGGACGTGAAGTTTTCCATGAAAAATCGTTTTTGGTTGTTGAGAGGATTATTCTTAAATATCATCCATTTCAATAGTCAAATGTAAATTTTGGTCTACCACTTTTTAATATGGATGAGATGTAAATTAGCTATTGATTGTTTGACTATTGAAATGAATGATGTTTAAATAGAACGGAGAATGACACGAGAATCATCAAGTTCATTGATCCTTAAAACTTCTTGTGACAACTATTCTTAAATATCATTGACTTCAATAATCAAATGTCAATTGAATGTTGGGTTTCTTCACTAACTCATAGATGAGATGTATAAGTGGGGCCTCCACTAATTCACGGCAATTGAGTGTTGGGTTTCTTCACTTATTTTCCGACCTGCAGAAAGCAACACGGAAGAACTTTGACAAATGTTATTCTGTACATTGAACAGGCGGTGTATTTTACACAAAGGTGTATTAGCACAACTTCCACGTTATTTCTTTCAATGATGCTCCACAACATGTATTATATAAAACACACATGCTTAACCTACTCTTAAAGTTGTGAAGATTAGTGTAAGAAGAAAGAATTTGTGCTAGGGATGAGAAATATTGGCCCAGCTTCTAGCCCAGGCAGCACAGGCCCTTCTCCCGTTCCATATCTGCTGGGTGGGATAGGTGCCCTGTTGGGTCTCATACTCTTTGCTTTGCTGCTTCTGGCTTGCTCCTACATCAATAACAGTAGCAGAGGGCGGCCCAGAAATGAGCATGGTGAAAGTGACAAGGATGAGATGGGGAAGACAAGTATGGAGGGAAATGCCACTTCTCATGAGATGGAGAAGAGAGTAGTTGTCATAATGGCGGGGAATGACAATCCCACCTTTATTGCTAAACCAACCTCTGTGGTGGCACCTGCAACTTAACAGATATTTCAGGACCTCTAATAACGGGACAATGTATTGAGTTATTGGGGCTATTCTTAAATATTATCCACCATCAATTGTAGTTAATAAAAATAGGACAAATATTTACCATTTTTTAATTTTGAATGAGGTGTAAAATTGCTATTGACTGGTTGACGATTGAATTCTGTTACACATTTTGAAATTTACAATATGTGCATGTTGCTTTCTTTTAATAGCAGAGTATCGATATCTAGATCATTCAAGCAAGATTTTGCCAAGTAGGTACGATTGTATGGTAGCATAAACTAAAATATGATAATACTATACTTGTGCCATCGTATATACCATTATTGAGTTAGCATCTGTAAGAGTAAAACATCTTTGAGTATTATTAAGCATACCATTTTGTGATTGCCCTGCCATCTTTGAGAATTATCAGTACCAATCTTCCCCCAATGGTTGTTAGTCGATTTGTCATCATTTCTTTGGGCGAAAGCACCGGCTGTTTATGGACAGCGAATCTTATCAGTGCAAACTAGAAAGATAGATATAAAAACTTCCAGTTATTTAAAAAGTGGTATTACAAGATCTATGAAATTTATAAAAGAGTTATTTGAAGGGTGAATCTTCTTCCTGAAAGTGAACCATGGCATCTTTCCTAAATCCTCTTCTGACATACAGGATGGGTCAATTGACTCCAAGTCTCCAAGTAATGAAGCAGCAAACTATCAAAACACTTTTACAATTCAAATAGGTAATTGCTAATTCATGTTTCCATTGATTGCGTGACTGCCACGGTTTCTTTTAACTGAACGCCCCATGCACTTCGCTTTATTCGATATGCATGTCGTTTTCAGAAAAGATAATTGCTTCGCGACTTTTGTGGGGTTTTCACAACGCTTCTTCCATTTTTACGCCGATAGGCGTTTAACTCCGTAAGGAGTCGAGCTCCCGTACGCTGTCAGAGTGCAATCGGCGGTCTCCTTTCTACGGCCGGTACAAGGACGACCATGAAACCCATCTCAGCCGCTCCGGTTAAATCGAGGAATAGTGTTTTGTGGAAGGTTTGTTTTGCAAGAATCATGTTTACTTTTTACGCCGATAGGCAGTTGAGCTCCGTACAAGTTGAATGCAGTCATCAATGATCTGTGTGCCAAGACGGGTAAAGGGACGACCATCAAATCCATCTCCACCGTTTGTGTCAAACCAATGAACAGATACCTGCTGCTTTGAATTGCATTAGATTGTCTGTACAGGAGTACGTGTAGATCCACGACTGAGAAGAGATGGGCGACCAGAGAAATCATCGTAACTGATCAATGGCTTGTCAGTGGTAGTACCAGCTTTAGCGTGCTCGTTATGCCTTGCAAGAGAATGGCATAACCCACCCACAGTGAAAAACTGTATCGGATGCTGAAATATAACTTTATTAAGCCACTAAATGGCATGTAACAGACCCGTCCTGAAATCCTCAGAGTAAAACACTATGCATTAAAATCGCAGCGATGGATTTCATCTGAGTAAACGCCATTGCTCCCTCCAAGCATATTCTCGCCCCGACCTCAAACAGTGGGTATTTGAAAGCATTCTCCGTCACAAGCAGGAGGGATCCATTGTCAACTATAGGATCTGTTCTACTGCTGATTTCTATTGTTGATTGATCCTGGTGTTTTATCCTTTTCCGAGAGCACACAGAGGGATTTTGACTTTTAAGGTTTCTTTCAGTCATAATACATTATTAATGGATATTGAAGCATTGATAAAAGCTTCTTTCCTTCCAACCATGTTCGTGGTTTGTTCTTTTGTTACCATTGGGTTTTTGTCAAGGATTCCTTGACCCAGGACTTATATTTTGCTTTCTAATTTCACTGACAATCTCTCCTTTTTTTTATGGCCTATTTGGTGTTTCTCTTTTTAGATTTCCTCAACTAATATTAGAATGATTTGTTATCTCAAACCATATTTTTTCAACTAATATTAGAATGATTTGTTATGTGAAACCATATAAAAGTTTGTTATGCCAAACCATAGGAATTTGCCCTCTGCGCTCATGTTGGGGTCTTCGAGCCCAAACTTCATTGCCCATTCTTATTTTAACTTCCTTTTCCAATGTAGTTACGATCTTTGTATATTTAAATCCATAGACAAGGGTGTAAATTTCTTTCTAATTGGTGATCCAAAAGTATTTGAGAGTTAAAAGCTGATTTCTCTGTTCAATGTTAGTTTTCAGGAAATCTAGGGTAAAAAGAACCATCAGAGTGCCTGCAATCAGTATCAAGATGGCAGATATTACACCAGATGAATACTCTTGGAGACAATATGGTCAGGAACCTATCAAGAGTTCTCCACATCCAAGGTATATTTGCTACATCAAGAAGGGTGGTTGGTTTTTCTTGTTCCAAAGTATTTAGAAAATTCCTTCTCTGGCGTAGGGTTGATTGCTGTCATAAGTATCCAGATATGAACAGTGCCTCTGTAATTGAGGCTCCTATGGTTTCATTGGTCAAGAAACGAAACATTTATTTATTTTGTTTATTTACTTCTCTTGGTAAACTTTCTATGTGCACTGATATTTGCATTTGCTTGCTTTCCTCAGAGGATACTACAAGTGCAGCAGTGTCCGGGGGTGCCTTGCTAGAAAGCATGTAGAAAGAGCCTTGGATGACCCATCCATGTTAATTGTGACCTATGAAGGCGAGCACAATCATTCTCTTTCCATGTCTGAAATCACAGGCCTTGTTGTAAATACTTGAGGTCTCTTCTTGATTGTTGTCGTTGCCTCGTAGAGAAAAAAAGGAAATTGCTTCTCTAGGTGGAATAATCTGGATCCTAGAAGCTAGCCACATTGTTTGTAAGTGCTAACACAAGTAGAGGAGATCTCTGTAAGTGCTAACACAAGTAGAGGAGATCTCTAAACTTTATTAGATTGAAAAAAAACTAGTTCATTCAAATCTATGTGGATTTCTATCAAGTAAGACCACGTTTCCTCTTATAAAAAATTGAATTTGACATCTGGTGCCTTTTTTAAATAAAAATGTGTAGGGGTCTTGATTCGGTTTATATTTCCAGGAAGACATAAATAAAAAATATTAACAATTAAAGTCGCAAGCTACATAAAATTGTGGCCTAAACAAATGTCAAACAATAATACCATACATGATCTATGATGAGTGAGTCTAATTAATTTGTTTCTTTCTCAGTTATAATCATGAGAAGTCCTCGTAGAATAATAAAATTTAGCCTCACCATTTGACAATACCTATAAATAGATAAATTTTAAACTTCATTGAATCGCACATAAATGATAAGCAACATCCATCTCTTTTAAGAGGAAAAGTTATCACCTTTTTAAAAGGCTTGCCTAACTGAGACCAATCATTCATCATATTTACAGGAATGTCCATAGCCTCGTGTTTTTCCAATTAAAGAAAAAATTTCTAGATTTCGGAAGTAGCAACAGATGGCTATTAAAATAACTATAAAATCTAATATATATATATTTTTAATGGAGGTCATCCACAAGATGGTTTCTTCTATCCAAGATGGGAGCACGAGCCTTAGGCTAAACCTCTTCAGTTAAGAGCCAAGGATTGAGGGGTACCCATTCCATCAAATCCACCCGAGGCATGATTCTGACCTCATTCCTTATGGTGTCGGGGGCCTTGCACTCAGAAAGACTTGATCCCTAGTGGGCTCATTCAAAACCTTTCAACTTCACTAGGACCAAGGACCCTTTGACAATATTTTAATTTTAAAACATAACTTAAACAAACTTAAAAAATGCTAAATTTAAAAAAAAAAAGTCAATACAAAGTATTGAATTTCCTATTGACTCTTATATTTCATTCAACCAAGTGAATGCAAATTTCTTGGAATTTTCATTCTTATTGGCGTATATACAAAGCATGAAAGAGATACAATGCAAACAACATGAAGAAACAAGATGGAACAACTATTCATCTTTCATAGACCATCACCTAGATATTTTTGTGTTTTTGAGCATGGTCGTGCATTCATGTTTACATGATTCTTTACATGGGAGTATTACATTTGGGATTCCTGACCCACTCATTTGAGAAATTTGGTATTGATATACGTATTTTTTTTTGTGTGTAGTAATTAAGATGCTTACACACGTAGGGCTATTTGCAATGGACAATATTTGTGTTGTCGTGCACTAAGATTTTCATAATTTATTTGTTACAAAATATATATAGATGGCTTCTCTCTTTTTTTTAGAGATAAAAAAAACACCATGGGTGCATCATAATGTGACATTGTTCATCCTGTTCAATAATAGATGATTCTCTTTTTTGCCCCAACATAAAACATAATGGTTCTACTATGCAATTATATATATATATATATATATATATATATATATATATATATATATATATATATATATATATATATATATATATATATATATATATATATATATATATATATATATATATATATATATATATATATATATATATATATATATATATATATATATATATATATATACTCTTAAAAGACAAGGAGTTATAGACAACTTGAGGGGTTCACTTTGGGTGGATAACATTGTGGTGCCCCCATTTAAGCCTTGGGTTTTTTTAATTATGTTTTTTTGGGTGCCAGGGAGGGAAGGAAGGGCAACAACATCCTAATATCCAAAGGATTTTCAGGGGTGGCCTGGCTTCCCAAGGACTTCCATGAGACGTTGAGGACGCCAGGGTATCCCCTCTAAGTTTCTTGTTTTAGCCTTAAGGGGATGTCTCCCTTTTCACACATTTGTTGGGGATAGTGAAAGGACAATTCCTCCCCATCCCCAAGCACCTCTGGATGTGTAGGACAACCCAAAAATCTTGGGGATGCGTCCCCAAGGTATGTTGGTCCATATAAATTTCTATTGCATGAAAATATCTTAGACTAATTTCAATCATGGTATAGCCTATTTATAGAGTACATGTTTTAGCCAGTAGGGAAAATTAAAATGTATAGAAGGGATAAAAGCTTGAACTTTATTTTCAAATGTCAACAATTTGGCAAATTGGAGGGCCTAGCTATTGAACAACTTAATAATTATTGCTTCCCTATTATTTGAACAAGGAAAAGGTGATATAGAGTTTCCAGTCACCTTAACATGGCTCTAAAGAAAGACCATGCTATTTTCCAGATCATTTGAATATCAGTAATTACATGTCCATCTGACATATTTTTTCTCTTTCAATTGTTGTTGTAAACCCTTCTAGTAGCTGAAAGCCTAAACCAAAATATTGTTTCAGGTATTTATTACAAAAATAAATTAAATTAAGTTAAATTAAATGGAAATAACTGGTGCTCTCCTCTCAACCTCTCGCCATGACTAATATGTTATAATGAAGCCATCCACCAAAATGCTATACAAAATCTCAGGGACAAATCTAGCATTAATAACTTTGGAAAACCATCTTTTTAATGTGGATATTCATATTAAAGCTATAGATGATATTAATATTAACTACTATAGCTAAATCTGATATTTGTAACCTTGTAAGTTTCACTTGTCCTTAGCTCCAAATGATTCAGTTGGAAATGAAACATGATGTAAAATGTTTTGAACAAGAAGAAAATCAAGTTGAATTTTTTCTAGAATAAGTATTGTTCTCCTTTCTCTCCCCATTTATACTTCTGATCCTTAATGTCAATGTCTTCCTCCTCTGAAATGAATCTTACATTCTTCATATTCCCATGAGTTGTTTCATGCAAGCCAAGGTGACCCATTGGACACCGACAAAAGTAACCACAAGCTTGGCATCTAGTATCACAGTAGTGCATAGAGTTTTCATTTTTGGTGTGAACATGCGGCCCTTGATGCTTCTTCTCAAAAGGAGGTATGGGAATGGAACAACCTTTGCATAAGCCATTTTGTTCTGAGACATGTTCATACTGAAAGCATCCCTTTTGTCCCTCAAAAACTCAGGTTTGTCTTATGAGCTCTGTAAGGATTTCACAGATTCCAGGCTCTTGACACTTCTCTACATAGGCATGTTCACTCCCACAGTAATGCTCTACATTTGGATCATTCATACCATGGAAATGGTCCTTCACTCCACATGTCCTGCTACATCCATTTATAACACATGGGTTGGGGCAATATGTTTCATGGTACTGATGTTGCTCACGATCAAGCTCGATTGCCATAGCACATGGATTGTTGCAACTTTGAAGAGAGCATGGCATATTGCATTTATGTTGCAGAGAGTTGCATTTGTACCGGCAGCTGAGGTTTTTAGGCTCAAGAGAAATAACTTGTTACAATTTGATGACCTTTCAAACAAGTCAGGTCTGTCCACATGTATGATTTCTCTCTCTGCAATTGTGACCACCTTCAGGCCCAGCCAGATCCCTACACAAGCTTAAAGTCTCCACTTCTTCTTGCTCTTTCTATTCCCTGACACAATAACTATAGGGTTCAATACATGAGTGACTACTCATGCAAGAGTGGTCATCATCATGACCTTTCTCAAGCACACATCTCCAAAGGCAATGGTCAAGTGCCATGCGAGGATGAGTTAAACCGCATCAAGTATTCTACAAGCTTGTCATCAGACAAGTCACATAAACATTGACACAGCTTGCCAATAGTAGATGGGAGGCTATCTCATCAACCTAAAACATGCACACTCATTTAAAATTTCATGTGCCTACTTTGCTATTAACCTATTGTTTTCAAATTTGTGTCTTCTGTTCTATACTTTTAATTTGGTTCTTTGTTACAAATTATTTAAGGTTTATATATGTGCCCATCCATTTTCTAACTAAATTAACAAATACAAGACATTTTGAAATTGGATTACACATTGTATCTTCATAAAGGGGGGCAGTTGTTCATGGGAAATCACCTTTTTGTATTGCTCTTCTCCTTCTAAGAAACCAGGTCTCCTTGTCAATGTCTATCGGCATGCCCATTGCACATTTTGTGCGATTGCTAGTTAATTACTCACTGCTTGTTTTAGCACACCGCAGGCTCAGGCTGTGGTCCAATGGAGGGGCTTTTTAAATTATCTCACGAGTGTTGTTGAAAAATTTTACGAGTATTTTAAAACAAGCCTTCCTATGAAATTTGTAGTTGCATGTAGGTTTAAAATTTTAAGTTCTTGATGGTCTCATGAGATTTTTAGTTTAATGCTAAATGATTTTGCACAGATTTTTTAAGACCTACAAATAAAAAGATTAAAATTGATCAAATAAAAAATCTTCCCTCCAAAATATTTCCTAAATTAAATGGAGGGAATCTAAAAAATGGTAGAAAAATCCTTAAGTTGGTGGAGGGAAGTTTGAGCAAATGCAACTACTCAAAATCAACAAACTAAAAAGTAGGGGCTCCTATTTTGGAAGAAAATATTCTAATTTATGCAGTAGATTTTTTTTTTTGGCTTCATGGGACCCTTTGCTCCACAAAAATAGATCCTCTAGCGGCTCCATGAGACCCCATCCTTAATCTACCATATATAATGGCGAATCCCATGCAGCTACTTAGGCTGTGATCCTATGGAGTGGGCTTCTATCCTATGGAGCGGGCTTAAATTATTTCAATGGGTGTTGCTGAAAATTTTTAGGAACATTTTAAGGTGAGTGGTCCCATGAATTTTGTAGTAGTGTGCACGCTTAAAACTTTAAGCTCCGAAATTTATGAAAGATGGTGATCTCATGAAGTTTTATTTCTAATTTTTTTTTTCTAAATGGTGGGATCTAAAAACTTTGGATACTTAACAAGTGGGAGAAAAATCCCCTAAGCTAGTTGGGGAAAATTTCAGCCCCACCCCAAATGGACTGGCTCAAAATCTACATGCTGAAAAGTACGAGCTCCTATTTAACAAGGAAATATTCTAATTTATCCAATAGCATTTTTTTTGGTTTCATGGGACTCCCTGCTCCATGAAAATAGATATTTAACAACTCCATGGTAGGTTAGACTACAATCCCATGGAGGGGAGCTTCCTAAATTATCTTAGTGGTGTTGCTGAAATTTTTTACGACCATTTTAAATCAAATTGTCCCATAAATTTTGTAGTTGTAGGTAGGCTTAAAACTTTAACCTACAAAATTTATGGAAGTTGGTGGTCTCATCATCATGAGTTTTTTTTTTAACAATAGTTTAATCCTAAATGATCTAGCAAGATTTTTAAGGACTTACAAATAAATATTAAAAATGATCAAATGAATTTTTTTCCCTTCAAAACATTTCTTAAATTCAATGGTGAGAATCTAAAAAATAGTCGAAAAATCCCTAAGCTAGTGGGGGAATGTTTTGGCCCCACCCCAAATGCACTTGCTCAAAATCAACAAACTAAAAAGTAGGGGCTCCTATTTTGGAGGAAAAGATTCTAATTTATGCCGTAGCATTTTTTTTTGCCTTCATGGGTTCCCTTGCTCCACAAAAATAGATCCTCTAACAACTCTATGGGACCCCTTGCTTATTTTGGCTAGCTACTCAATTTTTAAGGAGTTATTTGTAGAGCTAGTGGTCGTATGAATATTTTATTTTTCTTCTTATTTAGTTATCTAACTTAAATTCTATTTTTTTACTATATAAATTTTAAAAAAACAAATTATTAATAAAGAATTATTTATTAATATAAAAAATTTAGGAGATAAGATTTGGAGAAAATGAAAAAAGAGGCAAGGAAATATATGTAACCACATGACATATTTTTTTATCATGCATATGTTGCATAATTTTAGCCCTCCCTTTTTTCACAACATATTTTCAATCCCTAAAATGTAGTTGCAAAGAAATGAAATTAATCTAAGAAAGTATTTCTGAAAGACTTAGAGAATTTTCATAATAATGGGGATTGGAGATCTTGAAAGATTCACTCTAAACACTCAAAAGAGACAAAAGAAATAAAGAATCTGAGACTCCAAAAAGCAAAATGGCATCATCAAAAACAACATAAAAAAATGTGCCAAAACATAAAAGGATTCAAATGGGCAAAAACATAAAAACACAAAGGGGGAAAATGAAAAACTATAAAAGTAGTTCAGGGAAATGGAGATGGAGAAATCCCTAAAATGACCCAAAATACAAAGGAAAATACAAAGGAAAATGCAAAGGAAATAGAAACCAGAGATCAAACCAATGTAGTAACACACCAATGGGTGAAAAACAACATTAAAATGCGAAGAAATGTACGAAACCCTACTTGGAAAACATGAGTGAGGAAAATGATGAGGAACATGCAAGAATAGCTACACAAGAAAGAAAATCATGAACAATCACCGATAGATGCACCAATTGTTGGGATAAGTTGCCATTAACTTTGCAATCCTAACCATTTTCGTGTGTCTCCAAAGTTCTTGGAATGTGTTCCCCAACACATAAGGACTTTGAGAGATAAATTAATATTTAATTATATTACTTGGCTTATTGTAATTAACTCCTAAATGGTAGGGTCAAACTTAGGTGTCCACTTTTGGAGTGGGGTCCATGAAGACTTCTTGACAACTCCTTGAAGTCTATTTTGGGTTTTTTGACAACTCCTAGTGAGTGGGAGTTAACTTGGGTGCCCACTTTGGAGGTGTCTTATATTTAGACTGACAGTTTGCTTTTTTATGTACATGAGTGGATAATGTTGATACACTTTGCATGGATATGATGTGGGAGTTATCTGAAGTGTTAGAGATGCATGATATTGGAATATTGCTTGCATGAGTTCATAAAAGCTTGCATGGACTTGCATGTCACTTGCATGTTGCTTCTATGAACTTGCATGTGCTTGCATGTTGTTGCATGTTGCTTCTATGAACTTACATATGCTTGCATGTTGGTGCATACCACTTGCATGTTGCTTCTATGAACTTGCATGTGCTTGCATGTCAGTTATTTTGACTTGCATGTTGTTGCATGCCAGTTATATGGAGTTACATGTTGTTGCATGTCATTTTTATGAGGTTGCTTGCAGAACACTCCAACTCAAAAAACTTGTAGAACACTCCATCTACCAGATTTAGTTAATAGACATCTCTTGCATTATGCTACAGGTGTTTGCATGTCACTTGCACGTACATAACAGGTTAATTGAAAGTAATATTGGGGACATCAATTATGCAGGTTGTTTGCATGAGATTGATGTGTGGTGATGCACTTTAGTTGACTGAAATAGATTGGGACAACTTGGGCATCCAATCTAGAGACTTTTAGTTGTTGCTTTTATTTGGAAATATTATTTATGTTGACTAAGTTTAAGTGGGATGTAACTTGGGCGCCCATAATCAGGACTGGCACTTAATAGGGTGCTTGGTACAGTTTGACTTTAGTCTTCTCTATTTGGAGTGCTTGGGTTTTGGATGAGGACTTGTCTTATGTTATCAATTATAATTTATTGTAATTTGAGTTTCAAGCTTTTGAATTAAGAATCTTTGAAGTTATAATTAAAAAAAAGCACAATGTATTTTCTAGAGAGCAAGTTTTGAAGCTTTCTATATAGAAGCTTTGAAGTTGTAGAAAAAAGCATTACAAGAATTACATCATAACAGGTTTTAGAAGATTGAAGAAACTTTTAGGTGTGCATCAAGATTTAGAGAAGTTTCAGTATTGAATGTGATCTTTCTTGAAGATATTTAATACAAGCGTAAACATATTTAGGTGTGGAGTTTTTTCCCACAACGGTTTCTCCATGTAAATACTGTGTCTTCTTCTATCATGCTTTCCTCTTCTACTACACTGATTAAATTGGAGAAATATTATAACATCTAAATTGAAAGTAATTTTTAGATTTACATGCTATTAATATCAGATTTGAAAACATTTTAAAGCTTCATAGCTGCAACATTACCTTGTTCTCTCTCCCTTTTCCCAACACCAGTAGCCTCGATATCGCGCACAAGATCAAATCACTAGAGCACCCTGAGTAAAAATCACAAAAGGAAAAAGTGAAAATGAATTAGCTAAACGTCCATAACAACCCCATTTGCACACATGATGGAAACAAAAGCAATAAATGTAGGGCTGAGGGTGGGTCAAACTTAGGTTAGATCCCTGGTCATTTGGGACATCGAAGATGCTTTCACTCTCATGCCAAGATGACAAACTGTGAAAGTATGACAAGGGTGACACATCGAATTGACACTAGTGTCCTCGGGGTTAGGATGTCAAAGATGCTTTTACCATCATGCCAGGATGACAAATCTTGACAGGCCAAAATTCCACCATGCAACACAGAAATGCCAAAGTTTCAGGGATGATTCTATTGTCATGATGAAATGACAAACCGTGATATTCGACAAAGGAAAACAAGGAAAAAACCAATTAAAAGCAATTAAAATCAAGAAAAAACTAGGAAAAGCATTAAATCCAAACTAACAAAAAATATTAAAAGCAAAAGGTGAAGTCCAAACAACAAAAAAGATCCCAAAAAAAACCAAAGAAATGAAAGATTTAAGCAAAGGCATCAAAACCAAAGAGACCAAAAAACCAATAAAAGTAAAGATGAAGAAAAAAGAAAGAGAGGCGCATCCACATTTGCTAAAATGGGGTGTGTGTGTGTGTGTGAAGCACAACAAGACTTCCAAGTACTCATCTCTTTTCTTGGAGTTGGAATTGCTTCAACATTTACTGGTGGATCCATTTCTTCCCAAGGGGATAAATGTTGTTTGCAGGAAGTGGATAGTTTTTTTGTCTTTGATCATTCACCATTGGTGCAAGAGCTACTTATTTATAGGGGGAACTATAGTATCATTATTTCCCTCTTTTGGGGTATTGATTGTATATTTGTGATGGATGTAGTCCTTGTCCTTCTTCCTGTTGAAATTAGGTCAGACAACTAAGAGGGGGGGTGAATCAGTTGTCACACAATTTAAACCTTTTCTATTTTTAATCTTCTTTCACAACTTACATTTATAGATTAATGATGTAAACATTAAAGCATGAATCAACAACACATGAGCAGAAACACAATTAACGCACTTGACACCAAGATTTTTAATGTGGAAACCCAGTTAAGGGAAAACCACGGTGGGGGTTAACCCACAAGATTCTTACCTTGTTAAAAGTACTTAAAAGAAATGGGAAGGCACTTGCCTTCAGGCACACTACCCAGAGCTCACTGCTCAAAGAGGCTCACTGCCTACAAAAATTTATGTTTAACATAGAAAGAATGAACTGAGAAAACACATCTTCTTCATGCCTAGTTCAGTCCCATTGATAGCTCACAAAACTTATGCTCTGCCCTGAACACTTCTTCGCTAACTCTTCATCCTCTACTACTCTTGTTCTTCTGCTTCTCCTTTTTCCTACTCTACCTCTGTACCTTTCTTATGAGTTTATCATTTTCGCACAAGGACAACTTTCCACAACTCATCCACAAGTATTTATATGCTTCATCAACCTTGGAATGAACATCAAGGTCGGCTTGACTCAATGTAGATCACTGTATTGTCAGCCAAAAATATCTGGGACTTGAATCTTCTTTGATCAACATGCTACGCTCTAGAGAATTGCCATTAGATCATCTGCAATACATTTGAATCATCCAGTTGGCCAAAACTGGGAAGAACAGCAACACAAAGGAAAAAATCTTCAACAACGAGTTCAATATTCAACGTGGACCTCCAACACAGTAGGCACACAATCCAGAGACCTCCAAAAGCACATTGAATTCAACAATAACATCTGCACTACTCCAAATCATCAGAATCACTTGCATTTTCATCTGGTACCTCAAGAACACTGTCTGCCATGACTGTCACACTAGAAAGATTGTTTGTGGACCTCCAAACCATGAACCACTTGAGTTGAGGATACACACTGACTTCCCAAACATGCCTCTAGATCCATAGATCATAATTTTTTATTGCGGAGCAATCCAGACCAATTTCCTGTGACTTTGTCTCTTCTGAACACTGCCAAACCTGATTCTACTCAGATGACCATAGCTTCTTCAAATCTTCATGCGGACCTCTCAAATCTTAAATGAAGCTACTTTAGACAATCCTCTACACAACCATATGGTCTGCATACTTTGATCTTTATTCCTCTAGAAATGTAGAGCAATCTACTTCACTGATCTTCATTGTTTCCTCTGTTTCTGACAAAAGGGATATGTTGACATTAATGACAACACATCATAGGCACATATTTGCAACACTTCCATCACTTGTACATGTTTGTTTGCATGTTTTCTCTCCTTTGGAGAGGGTTTTTCTCCTACTAGTTTTTCTCCTTTACTCTATTTGTGAGAGATCTTTTGTACATGGGTACCTAACATGGCCTTGTAGATAGGGCCCATCTTTACATCTTTACATTTTTTTATCATTCTCCCTAAGTTACACTTAATGGGGGGTTTTGGTGTGAGTGGGGTATATTACCTACATGGTTTGAAATTAGGTCCTATTCATACTTGTCTAGTTAAGTTTACTTAGGGCATCTAATATTTTTGTCTCATGTCATAGGATTAAAACACTTGTCATGATCACATGTTGTCCTAGGTCTCAACCTTACCTATATAAGAAAGGGCTCTCATTGTATATTAGACATACATTACATAAATCTTGTGCATATTATGTATCTTGTATCTTTTATGCATCATTATCATTCTTTGGAAATATAGCATTTGTGTTGGTTCTCTCTTGTTGTAGAAGGTTGTTTTGGTTGCAAGTGATCCTGGACATCACTGAGACTATTGTGACTCTTACAGAAGGTATTATTATGCATAGTTAGAGTACGTACTCTTCACCATTGGTAATGCTACATAAGAAAGATGACACTTGGAGGATGTGTCTTGATTACAAAGATCTCAACAAGTACACCATAAAAGATAAGTTTCTTATTCTTGTAATTGATGATTTGTTAGATGAGCTTAATAGTGTTGTTTATTTTACCAAACTTGATCTTCATTCTGGTCATCATCAAATAAAAATTAGAGATGAGGATGTACATAAGACAATATTTCAAACCCATGAAATCCACTATGAGTTTTGGTAATGCCTTTTGGTCTCACAAATACACCATATTCATTTCAAAATTAGATGAGTTATATCTCCAAGCCATTTTTGTAGAAATTTATTTTGATACTTTTTAAATGACATCTTAATATATAGAAAAACTTGGGAGGAACACTTGCAACATGAAAATTAGGTTTTGGACATTCTTGGACAACATCATCTTTATGCTAAGCCATCCAAGTGTGTGTTCTCAGTCAAAGAAGTGGAATACCTAGGTCATATTGTTCCACATGAGGGAGTCAAGGTGGACCCTCACAAGATTAAGGCCATTTTAGAATGGAGCATCACCTCTCACTCCCTTGTTGAAGACATATTCCTTCTAGTGGAATGAGACAACTACTAGGGGATTTGAGTAGCTATAGGAAGCCATGTGCAGAACTCTAGTTCTAGCTACACTAGATTTTTTTAAAACATTAATTATGGAATGTGATGCTTTAGGAAATGGAATAAGAGTAGTACTCATGCAAGAAGGAAGACCCATAGCATTTGAAAAATCCCAAATCAAAGGTGAGAATTTGTTGAAGCTATTTCATGAGAGGGAAATATTATCTATCTTGCATGTAGTCAAACAATGGAGACCTTATATAATAGGGAAGACACTTTAAGGTAAATATGGACTAGGATAGTCTCATACACTTCTTGGAACAAAGGTTGTAATCTAAATAACAATAAAAATAGGTAAAACAAATTTTGGGATATGACTAAAAGATTATATATAAGAAAGGCAAGGAGAATGTTGTGGTTGATGCTCTATCTAGGAGGGATGAACCCACATAGTCACTATTGTATGCCATATCTATATTGCAAGAATATTGAGTAAATGAGGCATGAGAAGAGTTGGACGACATGGATACTCAACTATCATTGAGAAAATACAACATGATTCAAGTGTGTCAAACAAATTTGCATTGAAAGGAAATGCTTTATGGTACAAGGATAGGTTATACCTATGCAAGAACTCAACCCTTAATTTTAAGATGTTGGATGAAATAGATGACTCTCTAGTAGGTTGGAACTCTAGATTCTTGAAGACTTATCATAGAATCAAGAAGGATTTATTTTGGGCAGGGCTCAAAGTGAATGTTGAAAATTTTATAGCAAAATGCATGGTATGACATTAAAATAAAGGGGAGACAATTAAGACTAGGTATTTTGCAACCCTTACCTATTCCAATTCAAAGGTGGGAAGAGGCATCCATGGATTTCATCACATGTTAGCGCAAATCTAAAGGAAAAAATGTCATCATGGTTGTCGTGTATTGTCTCACCAAATTTGTACATTTATGTGCTTTGGCACTTTGTAGCAAGTACTATAGCAACAACCTTTATGAATATTATTTAGAAATTGCATAGGACTTCAAAAGTCATAGTAAGTTATTGTGATCATATAAATTTACAAGTAATTTGTGGACTAACTTATTTTTATGTTTGGGCACTCATCTTGCTAATATTTTGTCATATTATCCCAAATAAAATGGATAGACTGAGGTTTTCAACAAATGATTGGAGGATTATCTCCAATGTTTTTTCTTTGGATAAATAAGAGAAATGGGTGCTTTTCCTACCACTAGCAGAATGGTGGTATAACACTTCTTTCTATACTTCCATTAAAATGTCTTCATCTTTGGCACTATATGGGTACCAACCACCATAAATCAACTATTTTTTGTGGGCACAACCAAAGGTGCAAATAGTTGAAGAACACATTCAACATCAACAAGAGGCATTTGCTAGTCTCAAGGAGAACTTGGCCCAATGGAATAAAATAAAATGAAGCAACAAGTTGATCAACACTATAGTGAAATGATGAAGTGGGAGATTGGGTTTTGTTTGACTACGACCATATAAATAAATGCCATTGAAATAACAATAGAAAGATAACAAGATTACACCCAAGTACTATAGTCCTTATAAGGTGTTGTAGAGGATTGGCACTGTAGAATACAAATTGGAGTTACCTATGTCAAAAAAATACATTTAGTCTTCCCTATGTCTACTTAAAGAAGGTTATTAGACAAAGAGTTGCAACACAAAATTAGTTACTAGAGTTTGATGAGGGTAGAATTATTTTGGAACGTGAGGGAATTATTCAAACATGCACTAAGAGGCTACAGATGAGGGTGATCATAAAGTATTTGATCAAATGGAAGAACTCTCTAGTCAAAGATGCTACATGGGAAAACAAGGATTTTGTGTAAAAGCATTTTTAATGCTTCTCTCAAGAGGGGGCCATGCGACATCCTTAATATTATAGTGCACATAGGGTTATGAGTAGTTGGCTTATGACTACCTTAACTCTTAATTAAGTTATTGATCATTAATAAAGTCGTATATAGGTAGTCAAGTTTGCCTAGGTGGCATCGAAGGCACAAGTATGGTATTTATAGGAGCTAGTGGTTAGTTTATGATCATCATATTGTGAATTGTGTTCTTCTAGGAGACTTTTTGAGGTTTTCCCCCTTGAAGTGGCCTATCATTCTCAAGTATTATTGATTATCTACATTATATTTCCTATTATATAAGTTTCTCTTGTGAAAGTTATTTCATTACATTGAAGTTCTTGATGCCTCTTCATAAGGTGATCAAGAAAGTCTAATCCTTGATCACTATCTCTCTCCCTATGATCACCGTCTAATTGAGTAGGTTCACTTGCATCATGGAATGTTGTATCATTCTCATTCTTATTCCTATGTGAAGGAGTTGGGGAGTTAGGATGTGAACTAGTTTGTAGAGTTCTTGAACATTAAGATTTGGTATACTCAAAATTTGGCCATGTGCATCATGCGATCTATCTCTATTTTTTCCACCCACATTGAACATTATAATCATACCTATGAGTTCTAACCATATCATTAGTAGAACCATTTGATGTATACTAGTACTAGTTTTTGAAATCAACAAACAATTTATCTCTACTAGAAGTATTAAAAGGAGATGGTATAGTAGACTAACCTATATTTTTAGCTTTCCATGTATCTTTCTTCTTTCCTACATACTTTGATGTATCTTCATTCTCTTGAGAATCTCTTGTCTCCTTTCTATGCTCAAGCCTTCACCGTGATCTTTAATTGTGTCTAGTTTAGCAAAGTCGTCACTCTTCACTTGGAAGATAATATGATGCTTGTAGTGAATTAGGAAATGAAACAAGTGTTGATGTGAATAAAAGATCTACACTCCAAGTAACTTAAATATTTAAACTATCTCTAGTGATGATGCTATTCAGTTGGTGTACGTTCATGGGATGCCAAAACTATACACAAGAAAATGACATTATTGCAAATAACTTAACCAAATTTTAGAGGTATAAAATATAGAGACCAATATTAATTCTTCCTTAGAAACAACACTATTCCATTTATGCTTGGAGTTGTAGATTACCAACTCCCTAAAGATAACCTATATTTAAGTGTTAGGGGTGTCAAACTTAGGATAGATAGCTCACAACTTATGATTAGATAGGGACAATAATAGACCACTTGATAAGGATGGGTGATTCCTTCTTCTACTTTAGGCTCTGCTAGGCCTAGGGGGTATTCCTTGAGGTGTTTTTTAAAGATAATTAAAAGGAATGATGGGAGATAATACCTTTGAGATAAACCATACCTAGTTCATAAAAAACTCCAATTTGACTCACTAAGTACCTATATGTTGGTCTATCAAAAACATGGATATTAAACCTCTATAACCGGATATACAAACCATGTAGAGACTAAAGATGTCTTATTCTTAACCCATTAAAATATCCATCCTTAGACCTACTTCATATGTGGATATGGTAGGAACAACAACACACATCTTGCTTTGAAAGATTATTGTGAAGTACACAAGAGTTTGATATTGCTAAAGCAATGAGGTCATGCAATGTGAAAAATCAACTAAAACCAAAGTTTTTAAGGATTGATATTTTGTTGTTTTAAATGTAAGAGTCCCTAGTGGACTCAAGCTCCCAAGATCACCTACAAAACTAGAGATTACCTTCTACAAGAGAGAGACAAGAGGATAATTTGCTTGACTTTCGATGCAATAATGATATTGGTGCTAGGTTTAAGGTGCCATCAACCTTGTAAATTCTATGTAATTAATTACTCCTAATATTGTTTGTAAATCATTCATAAGGGATGAAGTATTCACCAAGTAGTGATCTTGTTTCAACCGCATGTTTGATTTCGGTACCCAACAGATGTAGGTTATCGGGGGGGGTTGCAGGGGGTATCCCCTGTGAGGTCTGGGGGGATGACCCCCTGATGGGGGATCTGGGGGCCATGCATCTTGGTGGTGGTCTGGGGGTGATGCCCTTGGAAGCCACATTTTATATATAAATTACCATTGTAAATCTGGACTGTTCATCATTAGGTCATAGATCTGATGGTGGAGATGTTGTTGGTTTGTCTTGCCCTAGAAGACAACCCATTTTATAAGGATATTGTATTACAAATGTGTATGAGAGTATTACAGGCACTACTAGATTGAAGACTACATAGGAGATTGATAGTGTTGTATTGTAAACTCTATTTGAAGTTAATTTAGACCAATGCATCTCTTCTTGTGTGGAGTTTTTTCCTAAAAGGGTTTCTCCATATAAACATTGTGTTATCTGTTTGATCTTTTGTTCTGCTATTTCTTTGTGTTGTTTTCATACTATCTCCATTTTGGTTATGCACTAGATTAATAGTTACAATTGTAATTAGATTTCCATTCTATAGTTGTTCACCTTTATTTCTAACATTTGGTATCAGAGCCTACCAATTTCATGTCTTGGGTCAAAGTTTGAGGGTTTTTTGAGTTGTAGTGGGAGTTTTGGTTGATTTTATTTTATAGATTTATGTAGAAGCCATGACTGCATCCTCATCTCAATTGGACATCAAAAAGTTTAATGGAATGGGTTATGAGCTATGGAAGTTGAAAATGGAGGATCTCCTTAAAGAAAGAGATCAATGGTTGGCTGCGACAAAAGAGTAGAATCCTGATACTATCAGTCTAGATGAGTGGGACAAGATGGACAAAAAGGTAGGAGGAACAATCTGGTTATGCCTTGCAGACTCTGTACTATTGAATGTCTTTGTTGAGAAGACTGCATATGCGTTATGGAAGCGATTGGGTGAAATCTATCAAGCCAAGAGCATGGTAAACAAGTTGTATCTCAAAAAAAATTTACTTTCCATTAAAATGAAGGAGGGTGATTCAATAGGTGAGCACTTGAATACATTTAATTTGATTATGAGTCAGTTAGCTTTTGTGGATGTTAAGATAGAAGAGGAAGATAAGTGTATTATGCTTCTTTGTTCTTTGCCCGAGTCTTGAGATAATTTCATTCTTTTTATCACTGCCAACTTTGAAGATCCAAAGATGGATGCCCTTGTTGCAACTCTGTTGTCATAGGAAATGAGGAAGAAGGCTATAGATAGCTCAGTGGATTCTCTTAATGTCAAGGGAGGTCTAAGGAAAGAGGGCCAAAAGGATATTAGAAGGGGCCTAAGGAATCAAAAGTTCAGTCTAAAACTCCTGGGAAGAAGAACAGAGTTAAGTGTTGGAACTGTGGTAAGAGGGGGCATGTGAATAAAGAATACAAAAACCCAAAGAAATAGTGGGATTCATCTACTGAAAAGTCCTCAAATGAAGGTGATGAAGTTTTACTTTCTACATGTAATGTTATGTCTAATGAGTAGTGGTTGATTGACTTAGGTTGCTCATATCATATGACTCCTCATGAGGAATGGTTCTCCACATATGAGAAATATGATGGAGGCAATGTTTACCTTGGGGACAACTCTACATGTATCTAATTGTTGGTTGTGGAAAGGTACAGTTGTGTTGCAGTGATGGGAGAATTAAAATCCTCCCTAGTGTTTTACATATTCCTAGATTGGCTAAAAATCTTATTTGTGTTTTGAATTTGAATGATTCAGGAATGGATGTATCATTTAATAAGCATAGTTGTAGATTGGTGAGAGGAAGATTGGTGGTAGCCAAGAAAACATGGATGGGAACTTTCTTTAGGCTTGAGGCCACTATAGTTTGTAGATCTACTAATATAATTGAAACTACTGAAAATACATGTATGTTATGGCACCACAAATTGGGCCACACAAGTGAAAATGTTTTAAAAACAATAATGAATAAAAAGTTGTTGGATGGTTCTTCCTATTCTGATGAGCACTTTGATTTCTATGAGCATTGTATGTTTGGTAAACAAAACATAAATTCTTTTCCTTTAGGAAGCAATAGAGTGAAAGAGAAATTAGAAATTATTCATTCAGATGTGTTTGGACCTGTGGATAATGATTCTATTGGAAAATCTTGTTATTTTGTTACCTTCATTGATGATGTATCCAGATTCACATGCATTTATTTTATGAAGCATACATTTGAAATTTTCACTAAGTTTAAGGAGTTTAAATTCTTAGTAGAGAACCAATCAGGGCTTAAGATAAACATATTAAGATCTGACAATGGAGGGGAACATTGTTCTAACCTGAATTTGATGAGTTCTATAAGCATGCAGGTAGTATAAGACAAAAGACAACTCCATATAAACCACAACAAAATGGTGTTGTAGAAAGGATGAACCGAATGATAATGGAAAGAGCCAGAAGTATGTTAAGTGATGCATAGTTGGACAAATGCTTTTGAACAGAAGCTGTGAATACTGCTTGTTACTTGTTAAATAGATCTCCTTGTAAGGCTCTTGATTCGACACCTTATGAAGTACGGACAGGTATGAAACCTTCTATTTCACATTTAAGGGTTTTTGGCTGTAAGGCTTCTGTTCATGTGTCTAAGGAAAAGAGATCTAAGTTGGATCCAAAAGCACAAAAATACATCTTCATTGGATATGGTAAGAATGTATAAGGATATAATCTTTGGAATCCCCTAACCAGAAAAGTCATTTTTCTAGAGATGTGATTTTCAGGGAACTTTGATCTATTTATGATCCTGTACAGCCAGAAGAAAAAAGAAAGGAAGAGGATACTGTTGATTGTTTTGTCATTGCTGTCAATTGATGTCAAAGGTGCATACAATGTCAATGGTTTGTGTTTGGTGATTGATTTGTTATTGCAAGTCACTAATGTCAAAGGTAATGGTGTTTGGTACTTGTATTCATTTCAAGGTGTGTTGGTTGATGCAATCATGAAGATGTCAAAGATGACAGAGGGTTTGTTGATGTTTGCCATGGTGTCTGGTGTTGATACAAGGAGCTTGTTCATTTGGTTTCAAAGGTACTATTCATTCATTTGGTGATCTACATGCTAAAGTGGTTGTTGATGTTCATATCAAACTTGTTCACTTGTTCATTCATTACTTGTTCACATGGTGTTGATGTAAAAGTGGCAAGTGGTATTGATAGTTGTTGCAAAAGTATGACTGAGTTGCTTCATGCCAAAGTGATTAGGTATATTGTGATGGTGAGTTAGTAAAGTTATTGTTCATTCATGTTCAGAGATTGTGAGTTGGTTGATAAAGTCACTATTTATTCATGGAATTTTTCATAAATCAAGTATTTAGTGGAAGGGGTTTGCATAAAGGCATGGTTGGTAAAGTTAGTGATATGGGCAGAGTTTGTTGTTGAGATCTTCACTAAGTGTTCTTATAAGGATCTAAACTCTAGTACTTTTACTTCATTAAATATTACCTTCTTTTCCAATGTCAAAGGCACTATACTCTGCATCAGAGACATATGATGACTAGATGAGATCATAGGACAATCACATGTGTTTAAGTCTATAGAGGTTTTGAATTTGATTAGGGTTTCTTCATTGTTTGAGATCTTTCTCTAAAACCCTAATGACCTAAACCCTAGAATGCAAGCTATAAAGTTCCTTTAGTGACGAGCAATGTACTTTTTTATATTTTGAAGGTGATTGGTTATTGCAAGTCAAAAGTCACTTAAGTGACAAAGTGAAGGGATTGCACACGTAGTTTAACTGGCCCCCTTGACCTATAGACACCGGCTCATTTGGTGTAATATTTGTGAACGGGCGCCCACATAGAAATCAATGGTTCTAATTGATTCTTTCTTTGGTACGAAGCTCTGAATCTACGATGTTTTTCAAACTTACCATGTCCATGTTGAAATGCACTAGACAACTAGGGGGGGTGAATTAGTTGTCTCAAAAACTTTAACCTCTTATGAGAATTAACTCATCAAACATCTGATTACTATTATTTAGATTCAACAATGAAAGCATGAATTGAAAAAATTAACACAACAATATAATCAACACATGAGACACTAGATTTTTTATGTGGAAAACCCTATAAGGGAAAAACCATGGTGGGTGGTAGCCCACAAAAATATATAAGTTACAACAATAACAAAAAATAGAGGCTCACTTCCCAATATGCTCACTGCAAATGTTTAGGGTCACTGCAAATGTTTAGGCTCACTGCCAAGGGGTGGCTCATTGCCAAGGGTTGGTGAACTAATTTGATAGCATCTACTCCATGCCTAAGTTTAGTTCCTTTGAAGAACAATATATCTCCTCTGCTCTGCTCTTTTCCACCTTAGCACTTATCTTATCATTTTTGCACTTGCATTGTCTTTTCGCAACTACATTACATGTTTTTATACAACTCATCAACCTTCGAATGTACATCAAGGTTGGCATTACATTCATCAATCGTTGGAGCAATCTCCAAGGTCTGGATTTCAAACATACATAGAAAATAGGTCTGGACCTAATACAAAAATTTGCTAAGGGAAGGATGTAAAGATGTATGTGGATCACACAACACCTTAGCTGGGTCTCAAATACAATCTTCCACGCAACAAAATTCTACTACAATCTTCAATACATCTTCGCAATTAGTGAAAGCAACCAAGTCAGCCAAGACTGGTGTTCACATTAAGACTTTCAAGTACAGTCTTTATCTATGATCCAAATTTCTCTTTGCAGACCAATCCAAAGGTAGGAACATGATCAGGAGATATCCACAAGCACATTGAAATCATCAGGAACAATTGCACAACCTCTAACCACTCTGTCAAAAAGATTCTTCAAACTGGAGCTCATAAATAACACTGTCAGCTACTGTCATAAGGAAAAGATCACTTGTGGACCACCAAATCATGAACGATTAAAGTTGAAGGCACATAACATCATCTAAGACTTAACTCTAGAGCCACAGATCAAAATACTTCAATGCAGAGGAATGTAGAGCATAATACATTCTCCTTGTCACCTACGCATGCAGAAAAAGCTATTTCCATTCTGGTGAACATAATTCACTCAAATCTTCATACCAGAGGCTCAAACTTGGAACATAGCATCTTTAGACAAGCCTCTAAATAACTTCCAATCCACATATAAAGATATTTATTCTATAGGAAATGCAGAGCAATCTGTTGGACTATTCTTCCATAGATAAAGATATTCTGCAACATACTGTTTCTACCGGAGGAGCAAATTTTCTCAATATCCTCAATATCAGGATTTCCAACACTTACATAGGTGAATACAAAGCATCTAATTCATTACAAGCAAGCATCAAAACAAGAGCACAATTGACACCAATGAAAACATTGATATGTTGACATCAATGATAACACCGGTTAGGCACATACTTGCAAGAATCTCCCCCTTTGTCATTGATGGCAACATATGATGTGAAAAACTATAAAGATCATCAACAAAAGATTCTCCCCCTTTCGCTTTACACATCTACACTCTCTCTTCTCTAAGTTTTTCACATGATTTCTCTCCCTCTTTGACATTAATGGAAAAGGGCACATTCTTGCATTCTGCTGCTCTGACTCATCTGAACTTTCATTGCTATCAACACTTTCTATATCAAGAACACATACCGATATCATCTAGCTACTCCCCCTGAGAGGTAGCCCTCAAAACATCAATCCATATCAATGAGTGAAGCTCTAAGCACCACTGTATTGATGCATTCCTATGCATCTTAGTTCAAAATAGGAGGGGTAATAACCCCTAACATTTCTCTAAGATACTCAAAAGTATCCTTAGGCAGAGGTTTAGTAAAAATATCTACAATCTGATCCTTTGTAGACACATATTCTAATTTTACTTCATTCTCTGTCACTTTTTCTCTCAGAAAGTGATACCTTATAGATATATGCTTTGTTCTTGAGTGCATCACTGGATTCTTTGAAATGTTTATAGCACTTGGATTATCATAGAGGATTGCAACTGGATCTTCATACACAAATCCTATGTCCTTCAATGTTTGCTTCATCCATAACACTTGAGTACAACAACATGCTGCTACAATATACTTTGCTTTTACAGTTGACAAAGATATTGAATCTTGCTTCTTGCTCAACCATGAAACCAATCCATTACCCAAAAGGAAAGCGCCTCCACTTGTACTCTTTCTGTCATCAACATCTCCAGCCCAATCAACATCTGTATAAGCACTAAGAGTGAAATCATTATCCTTTGGATACCATAAACCATGATCCGATGTGCCTTTTAAATACCTCAAGATTCTGTTTACTGCCATCACATGTGACTCTCTTGGATCTACTTGAAATCTTGCAACAAGACAAATTGCATGCATAATATTAGGTCTGGTTTGAGTTAGATAAATCAATCCTCCAATCATAGATCTATACTTTTTCTGATCAGTCTTGGGTGATTCATCAGTTTTGCTCAACTTGTAGCTAGTTACCATGGGAATACATACTGGTTTAGAGTCTTCCATCCCAAACTTCTTCAACAACTCTTTCACATACTTAGACTGAGATATGAAGATTCCTTTATCTAATTGATTAATTTGCAGACCCAGAAAGAAATTCATTTCACCAAACATAGACATCTCAAACTCATTTTTCATTTCACCTTCAAACTTCATGTACATACCCTCATTGCCTCCAAAGATAATGTTATCAACAAAGACTACAACAATCAGGATCTGATTATCATTGATTTTGAAATATAGATTGTTGTCAGTAGTGCCTTTACTGAACCCTAATTGCAACAAATATTTGTCTAACTATCCATACAAGACCTTCTTCAATCTACACACCATATCACTTTGTTTTGATAATTGAAATCCTTCCGGTTGCTCAATGTAGACCTCTTCTTCTAATTCACCATTCAAGAATGTAGACTTAACATCCATTTGATACACTTTGAAGTTTTTGAATGTTGCAAATGTAAAAAACATTCTAATTTCTTCAATTCTTGCCATAGGAGCATATGTCTCTTCAAAATCTATTCCTTCAACTTGAAAGTATCCTTTGCATACCAATCTTGCTTTGTTTCTTACAACTTCTCCATTTTCATTCAGCTTGTTTCTGAAAACCCATTTAGTTCCAATGACATTCTTATTAGCCGGTCTAGGAACCAATTCCCAAGTTTGATTCTTCTCAATCTGCATCAGTTCTTCTTCCATGGATTTTACCCAATTTTCATCATTGCAAGCTTCATTCACATTTTTTAGTTCAACTTTTGAAAGAAAACAGTAATTCACTTGTTCTTCTGTAGCTCTTTTTCTTGTCAGCATACCTTTGTTTTTGTCACCTATAATCTGATCTTTAGAATGATTAATCCTTACATACTTGGGAGTCTTAATAGCATTTTCCGGAGCCTCTTTTTCATCCTGACTGTCTTCTTGCTCAACTTTTTCTTCATTTGCTATAATCACAAGTTCATTTGGTTCATAGCAACTCATATATGATATTATTTCCTTTCCTTCATCTAGCTTCACATTAGCACTCTCAACAATCTTATTCAGTCTCTTATTGTAACACCAGTAAGCCTTACTCTTGGTAGAGTAACCAAGAAAAATTTCTTCATCACATATAGCATCAAACTTGCCTAGTTCTTCATCTCTTCTGATATAACATTTGCTTCCAAAAACTTTGAAATACTTCACTATAGGAATCCTTCCATACCATAATTCAAAAGGAGTTTTAGAACTGTTACCTTTCACTTGAACTTTGTTTAGGATGTACACAACAGTATATATGGCTTCTTTCTAGTATACTTTTGGTAGGTCAGCTTCCTTTAACATAGTCCTGGCAGCTTCTTGAACTATCCTATTTTTTCTTTGAAGAGTCCTAGCTGTAGACAATTGTCTTTTTATCGCTTGTTCTTCACAAAAACTATTGAATTCATTTTATGTGAACTCACCTCCTCTATCAGACCTTAAGCATTTGATTCTCAACTCTAATTCATTCTCAACCATTTCCTTGAAAACTTTGAACTGGTCTAGAGCTTCGAATTTTTCTTTTAGAAAAGTGACCCAAGTCATTCTAGAATAGTCATCAATAAACAACATAAAATACCTGTCACCTTGTAGACTTCTTGTTCTTGTGGGACCACATAAGTCTGCATGTACTAGCTCCAGCAATCTGGTAGAGAATTGTTCTTTTCTTTTAAAACTTGTTTTTATTTGTTTCCCAAATTGACACTTCTTGCAAATGGTGTTGGCTGGCTTCACAAGTTTAGGCAGATCTCTTACAGCCTGTGCAGAACTTATCTTCACCAAATCATCAAAATTGATATGACACACCCTTCTATGCCACATCCAACTCTCATCTGTCTGGGCCAATAAACAATAATAATTAGTTCCTCTTAATTGGTAAATGTTACCTCTGGTCTTCTTACTAGTAGCAATCACTGTTCCAGAGCTTTCCATGATCTTGCACCCATTGTCTTTGAATCTCAGATCATAACCTTTGTCACACATCTAACCAACACTCAAAAGATTATGCTTCAAACCCTTCACATATAGGACATTATCAGTATTGTGCTTTCCATCAAGTGAAATAGATCCTTTTCCACAAATCTTACCAGTTGCATTGTCTCCAAACCTAACTAGTCCTCTATCATACTTTTCCAAATTCACAAACTTACTTTTGTCACCGGTCATGTGATGTGAGAATCTACTATCAATAATCCATTCATCCTTATCTTTTTCAACTTGAACAACCAAAGCACTTTCTTCCACTAGTTTTTCTTCCTTCACATAGCTAGTAGGATTAGTAGACATAGATTCTTCTTTAATAGCAATAAACAAGCATTCATTCGCACTAGTACTAGCATCATTAGATTCATCATCAGTGACACCTTCATCATCAAGATCCCTAACATAGTAGCATTTCTTTGGAGCTCTAGGCCTATTCTCAAATCTTTTTCTATTCCTTTCAATTCTCTCGGGACATCTAGAAGCATAGTCACCAACCTTACCACATGAAAAGCATAGTCTTCCTTAGGTTTCCTTGCATGACCTAATTCAGAAAATTCTAGCTATGTAGATGTTGAAGGACTAGAAGAAGAATTAGGCGATGGAAGATTGTTCTTTTGAAACAGTTGCATCAACATGTCAATCTATTTCTTAAAACAATTATGTTCATCATGCCTTGATTTCTTACAATACGCACATGTAGGATTCTCCTTCTTAGATGAATTTTGTGCTTGATCTATGTGTGGATTTTTCTTAGATTTATTTTGTTTTTTGTCAAAAGGACCTGACTCTTTTTGTTACTTAGTTTGACCAACCACCAAAGCATGAGTCTATGATGGCTTAATGAGACGCATAGATAGAAGCTTCTATTGGTCATTCATTATCATATTAGAAAATGATGCAAATGAAGGCATAGTGAAAGTAGATCCCATAGTTAACCTATGAATGTGAAATCTAGAAATAAAAGTTGCATATTGAGGACCAATTTTATTCAACACATTGTAGATCAACTGAATATCCTTTTTCTCAATACCACATGCTTTACATTGTGCTCTTAGATCATTAATCTAAGTTATGCAATCTTGGATGTTGATAAATTTTTTAGGGTCAAGGCTCATCAATTCATTATCAATTTGATAACCTTTAACTTCATCTATTGTACCATACAATGTTTTCAACTTTTCCCAAGCATCATGTGAATTTGAACATGCCTCAATCTAAAATAAAAAATCTAGGGAAATGAAACTACAAGGACATCCAAGAGATTTTGTAAGCTTAATCATCCATTTTATCTTTTCCTTATCATCTTTGGGTCTAGGTATCTTTTTTTCAACATACAAAGAATGCCCAAGATCCATTAGGGAATTCAATGTTTGTTGACTCCAAGTTGCATAGTTATAAGGTGTTTGTTGAAATGCACAAGACAACTACATGAAATTAGAAACTTAAGCACATTCACACATTCAACACATTCAACACCAGATTTTTTACGTGGAAAAACCAATGAGGGAAAAACCAAGGTGAGGATTAACTCACAATATAAATGATATATCAAAATTTACAACAAGGCTCACTGCCCGAAATGATTATTGCAAGAAGAAGGGGCTCACTACCAAGAGAAGAGGCTCACTGCCAAAAGGGACTCACTTCCAGAAGTAGAAGAAGATAGTTACAATGAGAATAGATCTCACAGCAACTAGGGATCCACCACAATCTCGACTGAATCTTTTGCAACCTTTCTGTATCAAAAATATATTATTTTTTGCTCACTTTCACACTCTTGAACTCATCTGGATCACACCTGCAACAAATAATGCTTCTCATGCAGCCATTTTGTCTATCTCCACAACTTCGCTAGAGTTCCTGATCATCTAATTCATATTTATACATTCGTAGTCTTGAAAACACTCTTTAAGGTCGACACAAACAATAAACTTAGCCAATATTCAAATTAGGTTTGGACCTAAACATTCCCGTGGTGGAAAGGAATGAATGTAGACCACACCACACCTTAGCAGGGACTCAAATGCAATCTCTCACGCAACAACACGCTATCACAAGCTCCAAAGCATAATCGCAAGTAGTGACAACAACCAAGTCGTCCAAAACTGGTGTTAACACTAAGACCTTTAGGAACACGCTACATCCACGATCTGAATTACACTTTACGGACCAATCAAAAAGTAGGAACATGATCTAGAGACATCCACAAGCACGTTACAATTGCCAAGAGCTTCGCACAACCTCCAAATACTCTATCCAGATGATTCTTCAAATCGAACCACTTAAGTATTACTGTCAACCACTGTCACAAAGAAAAGATTGCTTGCGGAGCACCAAATCATGAACCACTTCTATTGAAGGCACATAACATCATCCCACACTTAATCCTAGAACCACAGACTATAAAACTTAAATGCGGAGAGATGCAGAGCATAATACATTCTCCCTATTACCATTGAATACTCAGAAAAATAGTTTTTACTCTAATGAATAGAACTCACTCAAATCTTCACACCAAAGACTCAAACTTGAGATATAGAAACTATAGACAACCCTTAACATAAATTTCAAACCATAGATAAAGATATTCAATCTACAGGATATGCGGAGAAAAACACTGTACTGTTCTGGGAGATATAACAATTATGCAATTACACTAACTTCTCAAACACTTTCTCAAACTTATCCAAATAACTTCCTTAGATACTGACCTTAGGTGTTGACATCAATGACAACACTTACTACTCATACTTGCAAAAATCTCCCCTTTTGTCATTGATGGCAACACATGATGTGAAAAACCATCAAGACAAACTTGCTTTGCTTCTTTGCCCCCCTTACTTTATGCTTTCTCTGGCTACAACTTTCTCAGAATCTTTCTCCTTGAATTTTTCACATGAACTTCTCTCCCCCTTTGACATCAATTGTAAAGGGTGCTAGACCTTTTCTCTCTCTTTAGTTATCAAGGCTCAATCTAGATCTTACTAACACTCACTACTCCCCCTGTCAGCAACACTGCAACACTTACTACTCTTTATCAAGAACTCATATCAGCAACATCTACCTACTGCCCCTGAGAGGTAGCCTTCAAAACATCAATCCAGATCAAAAAATGAGACTTTGGGTACCATTAGACTGATGCACTTCCTATGCACCTTAATTTAGAGCAGGAGGGGTAATAACCCCTAACTTCTCCCCAAGATACTCAAAAGTATCCTTAGACAGAGGCTTTGTGAAAATATCTGCAATGTGATCCTTTGTAGACACATATTCCATCTTTACTTCATTCTCTATCACCTTTTCTCTCAGAAAGTGATACCTTATTGATATATGCTTTTCTCTTGAGTGCACCATTGGATTAATTGAAATGTTTATAACACTTGTATTGTCACAAAAGACTGAAATTGGTTCTCCATACACAACTCTTATATCCTTCAATGTTTGCTTCATTCATAGCACTTGAGTACAACAACATGTTGCAGCAATATATTTTTCTTCTACAATAGACAAAGAAATTGAATGTTGTTTCTTGGTCAACCATGAAACTAATCTATTACCCAAGAAGAAAGCACCTCCACTTGTCCTTTTTCTGTTATCAAGATCTCCAACCCAATCTACATTTGTATAAGCACTAAGAGTAAAGTAAGTATCTTTAGGATACCACAATCCATAGTTTGAAGTGCCTTTTAAATATTTCATTATCCTCTTAACTGTCAACACATGTGGCTCTCTACTAGGATCTTCTTGAAATCTTGCCACAAGACAAACTGCATGCATTACATTTGGTCTCGTATAGGTTAGATAAATTAGTCCTCCAATCATAGACCTATACTTTTTCTAGTCAGTCTTAGGTGATTCGTCATTCTTGCTTATCTTGCAACCAGTTACCATAGGGGTACATACTAGCTTAGAATCCTCCATTCCAAACTTTTTGAACAACTCTTTCACATACTTGGACTAAGAAATGAAAATTCCTTTTTTCTGATTAAGTAATCTGCAGTCCTAGAAAGAAATTCATTTCACAAAACATAGACATCTCAAACTCCTTTTACATTTCCTCTATAAATTTCTTACACATACCTTCATTGCCTCCAAAGATAATATCATCAACAAAGACTACAACAATCAGAATTTGATCATCATTGATTTTGAAATAGAGATTACTGTCTACAATACCTTTACTAAACCCTAATTGTAACAAATACTTATCCAGCCTTGCATACTAGGCTCTAGGGGCTTATTTTAGTCCATACAAGGCTTTCTTCAATCTGCACACCATGTCACCATGGTCTGATAAATGAAATCCTTCTGGTTGTTCAATGTAGACCTCTTCTTCCAACTCTCCATTCAAGAATCCAGACTTCACATCCATCTGGTACACTTTGAAATATTTGTGTGTTGCAAATGCTAGAAACATTCTTATTGCTTCAATCCTTGCCATAGGAGCATAAGTCTCCTCAAAATCTATACCTTCAACCTAAGAATATCCTTTGCATACTAGTCTTGCTTTGTTTCTTACTACTTCTCCATTTTCATTCATTTTGTTTCTGAAAACCTTTTTAGCTCTAATCACATTCTTATCAGCAGTTGTAGGAACCAATTCCCAAGTTTGATTCTTCTCTATCTGCATCAGCTCTTCTTTGATAGCCTTTACCCAATTTTCATCTTTGCAGGCTTCACTTACAATTTTGGATTCAATCTTTGAAAGTAAATAGTAGTTCACCTATTCTTCTACAACTCTTTTCCTTGTCAATACCCCTTTGCTTTTATCACCAATAATCTAATCTTCAGAATGATTAATCCTTACATACCTAGGATTCTTAAAAACACTTTCCAGAGCCTTTTCTTCTTCAATTTGACTATCTTGTTGTTCAACATTTTCTTCATTTACTGTAACAACAGGTTCATCTAATTCATAGCCACTCAGATCTAATATTATTTCCCTATCTTCATCAACCTTCACATTAGCACTCTCAATGATCTTTCTCAATCTCTTATTGTAGCATCGGTAGGCCTTACTCTTAGTAGAGTGTCCAAGGAAAATTCCTTCAGCACACCTAGCATCAAACTTACCTAACTCTTCTTCTCTTCTGATATAGCATTTGCTTCCAAAAACTTTGAAATATTTCATTGTAGGAACTCTTCCATACCACAATTCATAAGGAGTTTTAGTACCATTACCTTTGACTTGAACTCTATTTTGAATGTAGACATCAGTATGTGTGGATTCTCTCCAATACACTTCTGGTAGGTTGGCCTCCTTCATCATTGACCTAGTAGCCTCTTGAATTGTCATGTTCTTTCTTTCAATAACTCCATTATGCTGGGGAGTTCTAGGAGTAGACAAGTATCTTTTTATCCCATGTTCTTCATAGAAAATATTGAATTCATTTGATGTAAACTCACCTCCTCTATCAGACCTTAAGCATTTGATCCTCAATTCTAACTCATTCTCAACCATTGCCTTGAAAGCTTTGAACTTGTCTAAGGCTTCTAATTTATCTTTTAGAAAAGTAACCCAAGTCATTCTAGAATAATCATCAATAAGCAACATAAAGTACCTGTCTCCTTGCAAACTTCTTGTTCTTGTAGGACCACACAAAACTGTATGCACCAGCTCAAGCAATCCAGTAGAAAATTGTTCTTTCCTCTTGAAACTTGTCCTTGTCTATTTCCCCAATTGACATTCCTTGCAAATAGTATTAGTAGGCTTCACAAGCTTGGGAAAATCTCTCACAGCTTGTACTGAACTTATCTTCACCAAGTTGTCAAAATTGATATGACACATCCTTCTATGCCACAACCAAGTCTCATCTATCTGAACCAACAAAAAATAATCATTAGTTCCTCTCAAATGATAAACATTACATCTAGTCTTCTTACTAGTAGCAATCACTTTTCTGGAGCTTTCCATGATCTTGCATCCATTATCCTTGAATCTTAGATCATACCCTTTGTCACACATCTGACCAATGCTTAAAATATTATGCTTTAAACCCTTCACATATAGAACATCATATATATTGTGCTTTCCATCAAAAGAAATAGATCCTCTTCCACAAATCTTACCAGTCGCATCATCTCCAAACCTAACCAGTCCTCCATCATACTTTTCTAAACTTACAAATTTACTTTTATCACCGGCCATGTGATGTGAACATCCAATGTCAATAATCTATTCATCCTTATCTTTCTCAACTTGGTAGATAGACAAAGCACTCTCTTCCACTAGTTTTTCTTCCTTCACACAGCTAGCAGGATTAGTAGATACAGGTACTTCCTTGATATCAATAAATAAGCATTCATTTACACTAGTATTATTAGACTCATCATCTGTTACACCATCATCATCATCATTAACATAATAACATTTCTTTGTGATCCTAGGTTTTCTTTCAAATTTCTTCTTGCCTTTCTCAATTCTCTTCGGACACTTGGAGACATAGTGACCAATCTTACCACAAGTAAAGTATTTGAATGGTAATTTTCCTTTAAACTTACCAGTACCTCTTTGCATTCTATCCACAAAGTTGGCTTCAATCTCATCAAGGTCATCATCTGGTTCTGTGTAGCATACTTCTTAGATCTTGAGGTCTTCTCTGAAGTACTGGCTTTGAAAGCAATCTCAGTCTTCGACAGAGCATCACCGAACTCTCTCATCTTAAAAGCAGTAAACTTTCCAAGCAATTGATCCTTTGTAATCTTGTTGAAACTCATAAGTTCTTCAACTGTAGACACCTTGTGATTGTAGGATTTAGGAAATGACCTAAGAATCTTCAACAAAACCTCATTCTCATCAATAGTTCCTCCAAGACCTTTGATTCCATTGATAATTTCATCAACTTTTTGCATGTAGATTGTTATGTTCTCATCATCACTTATCTTTAGAGCTTCATACCTCACCTTAAGGTTTTGTAAATTAGTACTCTTTACAGAATCATCTCCTTCATATAAAATTTTCAACTTAACCCAGATCTCATGAGCAGTTTCTAGATCCATAACTTTCACTAACTCAGTGTTAGATAAGGCATTTGATAGAGCATCTCTAGCTTTTCCATTTAACTCATACTATTTGACTTCATCTTTGGATGCTGGACCATTTGGAGGAATAGTATACTTTGTATCTGCCATCTTCCAAACACTATAACCAAGAGAAATGAGATGACTTTTCATCCGTACTTTCCAGAGAGCATAGTCTGTTCCATCAAACTACGGAGACTACTTGTACGCCATCCCAGATCTACCTCAAGCTGTTAGGATTTCTTCCAAGGAACCCTCACTCTGATACCAATTGTTGGAATGCACAAGACAACTAAGAGGGGGGGTGAATTAGTTGTAACCAAAACTTAACTTCTTGTAAGCATCAATACATCAAACAATTTTAATCACTATTATTATGATTTAACCATGAAAGTATGAAATTAGAAACTTAAGCACATTCACACGTTTAGCACATGAGACACTAGATTTTTTACGTGGAAAACCCAATGAGGGAAAAAACATGGTGAGGATTAACTCACAATATAAATGATATATCATAATTTACAACAAGGCCCACTGCCTTAGGGCCCACTACCCAAAATGCTCACTGCAAGAAGAAGGGGTTCACTGCCAAGAGAAGAGGCTCACTGCCAAAAGGGGCTCACTGCCAGAAGTAGAAGAAGATAGAAGAAGATAATTACAATGAGAACAGATCTCATAGCTACTAGGGATCCACCACAATCTCGACTGAATCTTTCACAACTATTCTATATCAAAAATATATTCTTTTCTGCTCATTTTCACACTCTCGAACTCATCTGGATCACACCTGCAACAAATAATACTTCTCATGCAGCCATTTCATCTATCTCCACAACTTCGCTAGATTTCCTGATCGTCTAATTCATATTTATACATTCGCAGTCTTGGAAACAATCTTCAAGGTCGACATAAACAATAAACTTAGCCAATATTCAAATTAGGTCTAGACCTAAACATTCCCATGGTGGAAAGGAATGAATGTGGACCACACAACACCATACTAGGGACTCAAATGCAATCTCCCATGCAACAACACGCTATCACAAACTCAAGAGCATAATCGCAAGCAGTGAAAATAACCAGGTCGACCAAAACTGGTGTTAACACTAAGACAAGTCTTTAGGAACACGCTACATCCACGATCTGAATTACACTTTACGGACCAATCAAAAAGTAGGAACACGATCTAGAGACATCCACAAGCACGTTACAATCACCAAGAGCTTCCGTATAACCTCAAAAGACTATATCCAGGAGATTCTTCAAATTGAACCACTTAAGTATTACTGTCAACCACTGTCACAAAGAAAAGATTGCTTGCAGAGCACCAAATCATGAACCACTTCTATTGAAGGTACATAACATCATCCTAGACTTAATCCTAGAACCATAGACTATAAAACTTAAATGCGGAGAGATACAGAACATAATGCATTCTCCCTGTCACCATTGAATACTTAGAAAAACCATTTTTACTTTGGTGAATAGAACTCACTCAAATCTTTACACCAGAGGCTCAAACTTGAGATATAGCAACTACAGACATCCCTTAAAATAACTTTCAAACCACAGAGAAAGATATTCGATCTACAGGATATTTGGAGCAAAACACTGCATTGTTTTGGGAGATAGAACAGTTCTGCAATTACACTAACTTCTCAAACACTTGCTCAAACTTATCCAAATAACTTCCTTAGATACTGACCTTAGGTATTGAGATCAATGACAACACTTACTACTCATACTTGCAATAGTGTTAACAATGGAACCCTTGATTTATACATTATGTAGAGGAAAAGAAGAGCACAAGCAAATGTATCAAAGAAAAAACTTAATCAACACTATAATTGAAGCCCCCAAACCAAAGAAACCACCAATTTTAACTATTTTTTCAATCAATGAGTGATATGTACCCAAAGAGCCTTAAACTAAAAATCTAATGTCTAAAGTAAAATCTAGAAAAAATACATAGATAAAACTGTAGAGTACAGGAATACCTTTCCAATGCCTAGAAAAAGTTGAAATTTTGATAAAGTGGGTGGAAGTTGTGAGCTTAGGAGTGAAAAATGTAAGATCTAGCTTCAAGCAGTTGTATCTAGTACTTGCAACAAAATTTGAGAAAATTACCCACACCACTACAAAGTTCTTGGAACTAGCTTTCCGTTGATATTTGTTTTGTCAATTTTTGATAGCCTAGTGAAAAGTTATGGCTCCTGGAAAAATAACCCAATTGGGTCTAAAAGAGGGCCAAAGGGGGCCCCTGGTGCTGATGTCATTGCTGATGCAATGCTAATGTCAGTAATCCTTGGCGGAATATACCCTTAGTTGCCAGAATATTCTCTACAGAAACAAAAACTACCACCTAAAAATGCAAAACTACTTTCAGAAGGCCAAAACCACATATGAGAAGATGAAAATCATCTTGCTAGGTGTCAAAACCACCTTCCTGTAGCTAAAACCACTTGGAAATGGTGAAAAACTACCGGATTTTTACACGAAGGTGGTTTCTGGGATGATTAGGTGTTGGATCATGGTATTCAAAAGCTATTTCATGGATGTATTGGGGCAGATCTGAGGAATATTCCTCAAGATGTCATTGCTTATAAAACTGCCTATTTTTTTTTGTTTTGTATACTTTAAAAAAAATTAAAAAAGTTTAAAGGCTTGGACACAAGGGTCCGTGGGGGGGTTAACCTTGCCTACGCGGCCCTATGACTATGATCCCACGGGGGTATTACCTAGCCATGAGGGTAACCCCTACCACGGGGGCCAAAGCCCTTTGGGCTCCCCACTGGCAATAGGTATGGGGTTGATAGGGGCATCAATACCCTGTCGGTACCCTAGCCCCAATTTTTTTTTTATATTTTAAAAAACTTTTGTAGATTTATTTTTAAAACTAATAGAAATTAAAATCTTTTAACCAGTGAATAAATGCTTTTTACTTGATGGATAAGCATTGAGATTCACTTATGAAGCCATGTGCAATGATGCCTATGGAATATTCTACATAATATTCTCTGTAAGATTCCATACAGCTGATTTACAAAAAAAATTGCCTTTCGGTGTAACTGCTTAGATTTGGACGAATTGATAGTTGATATATAGGTTTTTGGGCATTCTGGATGCGATGGCAGGTGCTCAAACTGCTCCGAAATTGTAGCTACCTCTCGGATCAGGTAACCACTCCCAAATTACAAACATTGTAGTTCTGACCTCTGGTGTCAAATATAGATAAAACAAAAGGTGATCTTGACTATCTTGAACCTCCTTAATATAAGGCCACAAAGAGGAAACCCTCACAAATCTAGTTTTTCCATCGAGTCTTTTTGATTATCCAGGTCATCATTCGATGTAAGAGAAGAGCATACTCAACTATCAAGATCCATCTTGAATTTGCATTCAACTCTCTCAAAAATTTGGCTAACAAGAAGACATTCCACCTAGAGCTCTGATACCATGTAAGAGTTGGCTATGATAGAAGCCACCCAAATCTAGGACTTCATGAAAGAACAAGAGAGACACTAAGAGAATAATGTTGAACACACAGAAGTACTGAGAGGGGGGTGAATTAGTACTTATTCAAATTCTTTTCTTCCAACAACATTCAAATGAACATATGCATTTAAAACATGAAAAGCACAAGAACACATAAGCACACATCCATAACACCAGATTTACATGGAAAACCCTAGAAGGGAAAACCCACGGTGAGAAAGCTGCTTGGATCTACTATCAAAATCCATCCTTACAAATAAAACCAAGATTATAATATTATTTATGGGCTACAACCCAAAGGAGGCTGTAACTCCCTAAACAATTACAACACTTACAATATTTACATAACATAAAACTTATCTGACTCAAATGTTCTCACAACACTGACTGATGATCACTTTAGCCTCTGTAGAACTATATCACTTCTACACAACTACAATATCAACTTCTGCAACAACAAAACAACTTCAAAAACTCTTCTCCATCATTACATCACCAACAATTGCCTCCGCAACAATATCACATTACATAAACTAGTCCTTTCCACATTTCATCATGAAATTTGCTTCTGCTGTAAGTTTATTCACACAATATTTATCCTATCACACAATTCACCACTCATTCCTCATTCAACAATCCTTGATCTTGTATTTATATCCTCCGCAAGTTACAAAAACTTTCTCCTTTGTTGGCCAAAAAGAAACATGTGAAATGAAACGTGCAACAACCACAACAGTCGACTCCCAAACTTATGTGGTAACTAAAAATCCAATGTGGTTCAAGATAAAGATATAGTTAGGTCCTATTTTACCTTGGCACACTTTTGTACATTGGTGCATACTCGAAAACACCTAGCATAATCATCAACATATATCAAGTCAGCTTCACAAACACTTGTCCTTCCACAAATTAACTCCAGAACAAAAGTAGTACCAGAGAAGACAATATTACATCATACAGACCACACGAAGAGGATTATATGACTTGTAAATCATTCCTATACAATCCTTAAACCATTTTAAGGCATCACATGCTAGCGCATGCACATGAATTCCAATTTTGGTATCCTTAACATACTCTGCTTGCATAGTCTTAAGATAAAACAATGAAAAACATACTTTCGATGAACATAATCATTTGAAACTTGAACAATGCATACCAACCAGCCCTAAGAGCTTATCATTCAATCAAAAAGGCTAAATACCATCATGCAGTGAACTACGGTGGCTTCCACTACCTCCCTCTACTTACTTTAACAAGTACTAAGACATGTCTTCACACAACCGACTCTAGAGAAGCAACTGCGTTACATATTATCACTTGAAACTTGAAATGCTCATACCTTTGACTCATATCTACCTATCCTCAAAGATGCAACATCATATCTTCATCTGCGGAGAAGTGCAGAGCATTCTTTGGTCCCACTATGACAGCACTTACCCTATTCCATTGTTGTCTTCATTCTTTTGTCTCTAACACATCTTGCGGTAAACTTTATGATCTCAAACTTGAAACATAGATACCTAAGTATAATATTTATCCATATGTCCAATCCACAGGACCATAACTTCAAATGTGGTAGAATACAGTACATTCTTTTGAGCCTGTGACCCCTTCACTGACTAGAACTTTACTTAGATAATTTTTCTATAAACTTTCACAACTTTCTACATTCGATGACAACCATTATGAGTTCATATCACCAACATACAACATGAATTCAACTTAACTCTTCAAACACAATCATTTTCACAGCATATCAAGGATATAGAATTACACATGAACTTCATAAGATATGGCATGACTATGTACAGATGATACTGATCCATTTCCTTTACTTCACAACTCATCTGATCAGCTTGTTGCTGAGCATATATACATCCCTTTGCTCTTTTATTCATAACTTTTTTGATTAATTATTCTATTGTCATCACTAGTCACCATTCTGTAATCATCTTCCTTTGGTCTCACTGGTGAGAACACTTCATACCACTATTGATATCAATGACAACCTTATGCACTAATCTCCCCCTTTGTCATTGATGGTAACACTTAACCTGATATGTACACATTTCTCCCCCTTTGACATCAATGGAAAAGGGCTAGTGGTCTTCCTCTACTCTTGTAAAAATTAGTAGGCTCCCACTGTCTAAACATTCCTTATCATCTTTTATTAGTCAACTCCCCCTGAGGAGTATTCTCTATCTCTTCAAAACTAATGTAGCAAAAATTGTTCTTCAAACTACATAGATACTATGTATAGGGTGCCTATATCAAAATAGCACTGATTACTCTTATTTTATTCTCTGCATATTATCAAAATTTGTCTTACCTTCAAAAAATATTTATTTACTTGGAAGTTAGAACATTCTTGTAGATCACCTTCAACTGGGCAAGTGTAGTATCCCAGTTCTTCTTTGCAGAAGACAAAATATGCAATTAACTTTCAAACTGAATATATAGTTCTTCTACTTCCTCCACAGTAGCTGACACTTTGACTTCTTGACCCACATTCTTTGCTTCAGTCAGAATACCAGACAAGATTGCTAGCCTCATACGCACCACTTCCCTTAATTAACTTATTTCTCCTTTGATTTGCTCTCTTTGGTCTAGGAGCTTCTTCAACTGAGTATGGAGATTTTCTATTTGGACCCTAATAGCTCCATCTTTATCCTTCAAAGGGTCATATTCTTTGGCTTCTTGAATTAGTTGTGACTCAATAGAGTCAGCTTGATCCTTTATACTCTTTTTGGTTGCTAGCCAGTTCAAACAAAATTGATACAAAAATTTGGCATCCTCGATACATTTTTGAATATTTTTCACATTTTCTTGCAGATTGTTATGTGCCTTAGCACATTTGTTAGAAGCATATGCTAATATTTTACTATTTACCTACCCTGTTATCTTCTTCTTAGCTTGCAAATCTAGAAAAGATGAATGAGCCTTGAAAGACTCCAACATAAGTTTCATCTACCGAGTAGGAGGCAAGGTGGGATCTCTCTTTGCTTCAGGCAATTCTTCCTGTACTATCTTAATTGCCTCTTCTAACACTTCAACTCCTTCCACTTGTTGCAGAATCTCTTACCTTGTGGTGGATTGGAGTATGTCTCCCAGTTGTAGCTTTTGGAGGGGAGATATCCTAGACATGTTAAATTATCCATCTAGCATAGGTAATTGTAAGAGTTGCAAAGTAATTACCGGTTGTATTTGCATTTGTTGGGATAAGAAATCATTAATTGTGTCAACTGGAGAGGAGGAAGATGTATCTTGCTCCTTTTATGAATTCTCCTTTGCACCAACATTCACCTGCTCCTCTAGCTATTCAGGGTTACCCTATTGTTTAGTATTGTCCAAAGGAGGGTTATCATGTACAACATTATGATCAAATGAAACATTTCCTTCACCATGTGCAACTTGTTCTTGATCTTGTACTACTTTCTCTTCTTTTTCCTCTTGTGGAATTTGATGTTCAGTGTTGTGCAGAAGAGATACTGCCATGTGAGGTGGAGAAGCAGTGTCATGCAGTGGAGACACATGTGGCTGCTCCACATTCTCAGTTCCTTTTACCTCATCCAAGATTTTCTTTGTCACATCCTCAGTTTCCTTTTGAATTTTCTCTTTATCACCTTCCTTCATGCTCATAAGAGTGTCCACTCTTTTCTTTTTCCTTAACTCTTTAGCTTGCATTTGAGCCAATTTATCCTTTTCTTCTTGAGACATAGAAGACCCATCCTTTTCAAGAGCTTGTTTCCTTAGCTCATCATCCATTTTAATGGCTTCTTCTCTTCTTTGTCTTAGAGCTTGAGCTAGGCTCTTTGGTACCTTTTCAATGACATCAATCATGGGTAAGTTGTATTTAAGCATATACATAACTACAACCTTTTTAATGGTGCTTTGATCCTCAAGAGGAACATCTAGATACAAATTAGATGTATGCTTTAGCATTCCATGTTGTTCAATTCCATTGAAGATAGCCTCTAATTGAAGAGGGTCTCTTACCGGAGCATTTTGCTTAGATTTCTTCTTTTTCCCTTTTAGCTTAGAAGTTTCTTCTTCTCCTTCTTCTTCTTCAACCTCCTTTATATCAGTCTTCTTCCTTTTAGCTTGCACTTTTTGCCTTGGTTTCTTTTTTTCACCCATTTTCATCTGAGTCAAAATTTTAGATGTAACTCTTTTTCTAGTTGAAGTAGTTTGAGTCGATCTGGAGGGCTGTGGAGCATTTGTGGCTATAGAAGTGGACCTACCAATCCTTCTTAGCCTTGGAACAACTGGTAGATTAGCAGTAACAGTTGGAGGATCTTCTATAGGGGCTTCTGATGTGGATTTTGGTGAGATACCCATCCTTTTATGAAATTCTTCTTTGTGTTTCTCAAAATGCTCCTTTGCACTTCTTTTAATCTTCCTATTCATTCTTTCATCATAGGTACCAAATCTCTCAGTGGTTGTGTCTTTAGGTTTGTTGAGAAAAATATTAGCATAGGTCTTTTTTTCTTCTGTTGAGGCCTCATATGGCAGTCTTGGAATCCATGCAGTTCTGTGCTCAACTGCCTCCATATAGATATAATCCTTATCAACTAGGAATGTGATATTCTCCTTATATTGTTGTACTAAATTGAAAGGGATTCTATCCTTGGCTTGCATATCAATTTGTAAAGTTTTAGATCAGAGCCCCCAATATGAAGTCTTATAGTGATTTGGATCATTGAAACCTCTAATATGCCTCTTGATTTGAGTGACAACAGGATTCTGTTATTGCCAGACCTTTCCTTTAAAGCTAGGCAACTCATCAGAAAATATAATGCAGGGTAGATAATTAAGGTGCCATACCTGAAAACATATCTAGTTTCCTTTGTTCTACTTAGGTTCTCCAGGAGCTGTTCTCTCAAGACCTCAGAGAGGTCAAATTCTTTACCTTCCTTGACCATTTGGTAGGTAGTGTGTATGGCAATACCAGTGGCAGATCCTTCTCTATTTGTAAAATAGACTTTATATGCAATCCCCATAGCAACATATCTAACACCTGGATCAGTTATGCCATTCACAGTTAGAGTTCTCTTGTCAAATTTTGCTCCGTTCAATTCAGTAACCTTCTCATTTTTTAATCGATTTCATAACCGGTATAGGTCTAGTGGAGGACAACCCAACTGCTGCCCTGATTGCATTTTTGTAATCCGGTGGGGCTTATCTAGATACATGAACTCATCATAAATTTTTCTCAATATAAATCTCACCCATTTGTGCTCATCACAAAAATCAGGGTAATCTTTCCAAATATCCAGACGCTTGGCTTCCACATTTGTATATTCTAATTTATAGGTAACATCATCATCTAGAAGTTGATCTCTGAGCTCCTCAAATTTTACATGGTTAATTTCATCCAGGTTTGAGTGAATGTAAAACCTAACATCTTCTGTGTATACCACATACGTTAGAATGTGTGAATATACCCCTTCTTTATCTACCTCCATGGCTTTGTAAGGAAATTTCTTATACTTCAGTCTTGGCTTTTCAGTGACATCAACTAGTTGAGGAGTCACCATCACAAATTTATTTGAATTTAGAAACAAGGGTTTTAACAAGTAGCAGTTCTAATAAATACCTTTGGGTTCAATTGCTAGGGTTCCACCTTCAACTCGATTCTTCTCAAATTCACCAAGTACATTGAAATATTTCTTCTTTTCTCAGCTCAGATGTAAATGCTTGAACATGAATGAGTTTTGATTATCCAAATGAAGCATAAGTACTTTACAATTTCCCCTAACATTCCTCATTTAATGCACCTTTATCAGGTTAGGTAAGCTACTGCCGGAGTGCTCTGTTAAGTCCACAGAGACTCAAAAACCTTCCACAATCCTCTGCATCTTGATATTTTGTTCTAGAAATTTGGGGGAAAGAAATAACCTTATCTTATCAACAATCTTGTCTACCAATTTCATGCCAACTTAATTGTGTTTCTAGCTTCCATTAGCAGAAGCTACAACCATTCAGGGGGAAAGAATATATGTCTTGATTAGATGGGTCAGACCCCATGCCTTACCTCAATTAGCAATGACGTTTTCTGCACTAGACAGAAGCACCAATTCTTCCTTCTTCTCATTAAATTTCTCAATCTTCATTCTCCATACCTTTTCCATTTCCTTCTTTTGAGTCACAATTTCCTCTATTTTCTTGTGCTGAACTGGTGGTTTCTTGAAATCATTCTTGTAGAACCTTGTTTTATGCCCAAAGTTGTTGCATTTGTAGCAAACAACATTATGCTCTGAAATCATACCATTTCTCCTTATTTTAATTCTACATAATAAACCTATGACCAATCTTATTTCATGTAAAGCAATAACCATAAAAGGAATACGAGATTCTAGCATGGTGCAGTCACGGTTAGGAGGGTCCACAAAGTGAATAGTCTAGGCTGTACAGAAAGAGTAAACACAATGGAAGCAACTCAAATATAGAATGCAAATACAAATTCAATCATTTAGTATATCATAGATTCAAATACAAACATGTTGGCAACATGCGGGCTTACAGATTAGGGCTCATAGACCCGATTCTCCAGTTACAATGTATGAGCAAGATATAGCTTTGAAGCACCTTGCAGAATAAAATCCTCAAGCTAAAACTTCATATTATGATTCACTATCTGATTAACTACTTTCCTATGCATCTAATACATGATTATATATCATCTCCAGATCACAAGATTCCTCCGCGTCGGCGAAATAGAATACAAACTCCAGTGAAAGAGATGTAATGTGTGTACACAGATAGGTCAGACCTAAACATATGGGAATCCTTCACAAGTGAATGGAATAATGTGTGGATCTAAGAGAAGGTTGACCATGTCCCAAAGCATCTTGAATGATGTGTCTTTTAGCTCCACAAGTCATGGAAGTGCTCTGCAAGTCTTTTCCTTTAGCTGATTGTCTAAGACTATCTGAATGCTCTGCTCTCAGAAAATAGTTGATCTTCTGATAACGATATCTTTCCAGAAACTGATCCAAATGATCTAAATTTTGGATATGATGTGTATGAAGATGTCTAGATGCAAAGTCCATCTTTGCAAGGTCTAAAATGAAATTATGGTAGAATGCAGACCAATCTACTGAAACTGCTACTAACTGACTAAACTTGAATGAACTACAAAATGAAAGAAAATAAAATGAAATGCAAATATTTTTGGTTGACGCAAGATTGTTCTTGAACAAGGGATGCTCCTACATCAGACACCCAAGGTTGTTGAAAAAGTGAGTCCCTCACTTTGCTGGGAATAGAGGAAAACCAAGATGGTTCACCTCAGCTTGATAAATCCAAGATGAGTCTTCTTTCGGTCTACCTTTCCACTTTACCAAATATTCCTTGTATTTCTTGCCTCTGGTGCTGCATCCAGTTCTACTGTCCAAGATGTCTTCAATCTGCTCTGATGATTGTTGTGGTAACTTCTTCTTCAATTCCTCTTCAATGTTGTCACTGAACTCTACTTCATGATACTGATATAAGTCTGCAATCTTGAAAATAGGTGATATGCCCAATGTCTCCGGTAGCTCCACTTCATATGCATTTCTTGAATCAAACTTTCTGAGTATCCTACATGGTCCAAACTTCTTCATCTTCAACTTGTTATATGTCCCTACTGGAAATCTTTTTTTTCTTAGAAATACCATCACTTCATCTCCAACTAAAAATTCTTTATGTCTTCTCTTCTCATCTGCTTGTTCCTTATACTTACTATTCATCTCCTCCAAATGTTTCTTAACTTGATTATGTATTGTCTCCATATGTCCTACAAATTCTTCTACTTCTGCACTCCTCTTGTCCTCCATGCTAATATCTCTCAACTCTGCTACTCCTCTAGGGTTGGTTCCTGTAACAATCTCAAATGGTGTCTTTCCTGTACTCCTGTTCACTGAATTATTGTATGCAAAATTTGCTTGTGATAGAATCAAATCCCAATTTATTGCCTTCTCCCCAACCAAACATCTCAACAAGTTACCCAAACTCCTATTTACTACCTCTGTCTATCCATCAGTTTGTGGATGAAATGTTGAACTAAATTTCAATTTTGTCTTCATCTTCTTCCAAAGTGTCCTCCAAAAGTATCCAATGAATCTTGTATCTCTATATGAAATTATGCTCTTAGGTAATCCATGCAATCTCACAATCTCCTTGAAAAATAGGTCATCCACATGAACAACATCAGTTGTCTTCTTACAAGGTATGAAAAGTGTCATCTTTGAGAATATGTCCACCACTAAAAATATAGAATCATATACTCTCTGTGTCTTCGGCAATCCCATTATGAAATCCATGCTTATGTCTTCCCAAGGTCTCTCCGGTACTATCACAGATTTGTACAATCCATTATTCTGACTACTTCCCTTTGCAACTTGTCATACTCAACAACTCTGCACAAACTTCCTAACATCCTTATATATTTGAGGCCAAAAGTAATTTTTACTCACCAAAGCCACTGTCTTGTCAATTCCAAAATATCTTACCAATCCACCACTGTGCTTCTCTTTTATCAGATTATCTCTCATTGAACTCCTAGGTATGCATAACTGATTTCCCTTGAATAGCATATCCTCCTGAATGAAATAATCCAACCACTTACTTCTATCTGTCACAATAGGTTCCTTACATGCTTTCCAAGGTACTTCAAAATCAAGATCTTCCTCATACATGTTGTTCAACTCCTCAACTCCTATCACTTCAACTCTCATCTTTGTCAGCAAATTCCTTCTCCTACTCAGTGCATTTGTAACTTTGTTTGATTTTCCACTCCTATGCTTCAATACAAAAGTATAACTCTGCATGAACTCTACCCATCTCATATGTCTTTGATTTAACTTTTCTTGACTGTTCAAATATTGCAAAGCTTGATGATCTGTATACAACACAAACTCCATGGGCAACAAATAATGTCTCCACTTCTTTAAGGCTTGAATTATGGCATAGAACTCATGATCATAAACTAAATATCTTCTTCTTGCATCATTCAACTTCTCACTGAAATATGCTACAGGTCTCCCTTCTTAACTTAACACTGCTCCAATTGCATTTCTACTTGCATCACAATCTACTTGAAATACTTTGTTGAAATCCAGTAATGCCAATATGGGTTGCTCTGTCACTTTCTGCTTCAATAACTCAAAACTTTTATCTCCTCCTGATGTCCACTTGGAGTCCTTTCTATCACCTCTTATTGTCTCTATCATAGGGTTACGTACTAAACTAAAATTTTTGATGAACTTCTAGTAGAAACTAGCTAATCCATGAAATGATTTGACTTCTCCAATGCTCTCACGTGTAGGCCACTTAATGATTTCTCTAACTTTCTTAGGGTCCATCTTCAATCCTTTTGTAAAAATCACAAAACCCAAGTATACCAATTCTTCCTTCATGAAACTACACTTCTTGATATTTATCAGCAATTTCTCTTCCCTCAACCTCTACAATGCTTGTCTCAGGTGCCACAAATGTTCCTCTTTTGTCTTACTGAAAATCAGAATATCATACAAATATATAATAACAAACTTACCCAAGAATTTCTTCAAAACTTCATTCATCAATCTCATGAAAGTACTCGCTACATTAGTCAATCCAAAAGGCATCACTAACCACTCATACAATCCTTCATTTGTCTTAAAAGCAGTCTTCCATTCATCTCCTTCTGTAATTCTAATATGATGGTATCCACTCTTCAAATCTATCTTTGTAAAATATTTTTCTCCACTCAAACAATCCATAATGTCACCCATCCTATACTTAACTGTGATCTTGTCGATTTCTCTAGAGTCTATACACATTCTCCATTCTCCATCCTTCTTCGGTGCTAGCACTACAGGTACTGCACAAGGGCTCAAACTTTCTTTGATCAAACCTTTCCTCAACAATTATTGTATTTGTCTATTCAATTCTTCATTCTCTACTGGTGTCTTTCTATGTGCTACTTTGTTAGGCAAACTAGCTCTAGGTATAAGATCCATGTGATGACTGATAATCCTGATTGGTGGTAATCCTTCAGGCAAATTATCTGATATGATGTCTTCATACTCTGTCAGCAACTCAGTTATCTCCTCCAGTTGTGATTCTGTAGTCTCTGTCTTTAGGTTTTTAGGCTTCTTAGGAATAAAAGCATAACACATATTCTCATGTCTCAAACCATCCATAAATTTTCTTCCATATACCAAACACATTCTAGCATTCCCACATACTTCACTCTTAGGTTCATCTTCCAAAGGAATCAAAGTAATTGTCTTTCCATTTGATGTTATAGTATATGTATTATTTCTCCCATCATTTATACCTTTTCTATCATATTGCCATGGTCTACCCAACAATATATGACATACATCCATAGGCATAATATCACACAATACTTCATCATGATAAGATCCAATATGAAATTTCACCAAACATTATTCACTCACCAGTACCTTATGATCATCGTGAATCCATGATATCTGATATGGCTTAGGGTGTTTCAATATTTCCAACTTCAGCTTAGTCACCATCTCCTCTGAAACCAAGTTATTAGAATTACCACTATCAATTACAACTTTACAACATTTACCTCCTGATTTGCATCTAGTTCAGAACAAACTTTTCCTCTGTGATGGTTCTTCATTTGTCTTTGCTTGAAATAGTGCTCTCCTCATGACAAGTGATTCTCCTTTCTCAGGTTTACCAACTGAACTCAGTGATCCAAGAGGTTCTTCTTCTACATAGGTTGATCTTCCATTGTTCTCTGTCTTCTTACTTGTACTTCCTTGATGGCATTCAAATGCTCTATCCTTCACCTCCACATTTAAAACAAGTTTCTCTAAATGTTCTCTTATTAGGTCCTCTTCCATCTCTTCTATATCCTTCACTTTGGTATGAATTAGGGTTTCCTCTATGTAGAAAGTTCTATCATATCTCCGGTATGAACTGCTATCTCTGTCTTCTTTCTTGAATGTCCTATCTTGTCTGCTCTATTCTGCAAATGATCTCTCTTCTCTAGAAAATGTTCTACCTCTCTATCTCTGCTCATGCTTCTTGTTCAAAATTTCTTTAACTTTCAGGGAAAACTGATATGTGTCTTCCAATGTTGTCATCCTCACTAAAACCAATTCTTCTTGAATGTTCAATCTCAATCCATTGATCTATCTATCCACTTTCTCTTTGCTTGCTTCACTATGTCCTGTCCTTATAATCATCTTATGAAATTCTTCAGTATACTCCTTCATATATTTCTCCTCTTATCTCAAGTTTTGCAATCTCTTCAACAGTTCCAACTCATAGTCAGCAGGTATAAACTGATTCTTCAATTTTGTCAGCATTCTATCCCATTTTGTAATCTTCTCTTTTGCCCTTCTATTTCTATCCAACTGAACTTCTTTCCACCAAATAGCAGTATGTCCTTTCAACTTAGTCTTTGCAAATTTCACCTTCTTTGGATCTTCAATTTCTTCATATTCAAAGTATTCTTCTAGGTCATTTATCCAATCAATCGGCTCCTCAAGATTCAAATTGTGAGTGTAATTTGGTACCTCCACTCTAGGTCTTTTCCCAATCTTTGAAATAGATTGAAACATATTTACTTGATCTGATTCTTCTTCTTCTTCTCCTAGGGTTTCTTCATTTTGATTAGCAGATTGAAATTCTTCATCATCACTTTCAACATTAGGTCTAGGTGTAAGTCCTCTTCTTCAATCTTGTTCAACAACATCCAAGTGAAATCACATTGTCTTCATCATCTCCATCATCTCATCCATTCTTCTAGCCATAGTACCAACAACAGGTATTCTCCTCGGTGGCATCTCTTCCTAGGATCAAGTGTAACTACCTTAAATTTGATGATTGGGCTACAAGGTGACAATTGGTGATCGGTTGACAACACAAGTAGTCTGCATCGGGTTCGGTGATCTGTTCACAGTAAGATCTTATAGAATGCCTTCACAAACTTTGCTCAATTTCACTCACACAAATCCAACTTCACAATGCTTCACTCTCAACAAATTCAAACTTTGCTCAACTTTGGTCACTTCACTTCCCAAAGGATTCAAACTTTGCTTTGATACCACTTGGTGTAGTCATGGTTAGGAGGGTCCACAAAGTGAACAGTCTAGGCCGTGTAGCAAGATTAAACACAATGAAAGTAACTCAAATATAGAATGCAAATGTAGATTCAGTCATTCAATATATCATAGATTTAAATACAAACATGCCAGCAACATGCGGGCTTACAAATTAGGGCTCACACATCTGATTCTCCAGTTACAATGTATGCACAAGATATAGCTTTGAAGCACCTTACAAAACAAAATACTCAAGCTAAAACTTTATATTATGATTCACTATTTGATTAACTACTTTCCTATGCATCTATTACATGATTTTATATCATCTCTGGATCACAAGATTCCTCTGTGTCGACCAAATAGATTACAAACTCCAGTGAAAAAGATGTAATGTGTGTACACGGATAGGTTAGACCTAAACATATGGGAATCCTCTGCAAGTGAATGGAATAACGTGTGGATCTCAGGGAAGATCGGCCATGTCCCAAAGCCTCTTAAATGATGTGTCTTTTAGCTCTACAAGTCATGGAAGTGCTCTGCAAGTCTTCTTCTTTAGCTGATTGTTTGAGACTGTCTGAACGCCCTGCTCTGAGAAAAGAGTCGATCTTTTGATAAGTATATCTTTTTGAAAATTGATCCAAATGATCTAAATTTTGGATATGATGTGCATGAATATGTCTAGATGCTAAGTCCAGTTCTACAAGGTATGAAATGAAACTGTGGACAAATGCGGACCAATCTACTAAAATTGCGATTGATTGACTGAACTGGAATGAATTGGAAAATGAAAGAAAACAAAATGAACTGAAAATATTTTTGGTTGATGCAAGATTGCTCTTGAACCAAGGATTCTCCTGCATCACAGCATCATGCTTTAGAGGCCCATATGAATTCTTCCTCCTATTATCATTTCTTTTATCCTTAGTTCTACAATCAATAGCCTTATGACCGAATTTATTGCAAGAATAATAGTAACAATAAAAGGATTGAGAGAACCTGGGGTTAGCAGCTTGTCTAGGATGAGATCTATTGGGATCTTTCTTCTTCTGATTGCTGACCTATATGAAGTCATCATCATCCAACTTCTTCTCTTCTTCAGTCTCCTCAGAATCTTCAGTGCAAGGCTCTTCCTTTTTCATGTCAAACATGCCTTTAGGTATATCTATTTTAGGACTCTTAACTTTTCTCAAATCCAATACCACCTTTATTATTTATAGCTCTCTAACTACTGATTATCTCATCAAGTATATTGGTGCTTTTCATTAGTTTTAGACCTTTGTCTATCCGATCCTTTGCCTTCTCCAATTCTTCCCTCAAATTGACAATTTCTTTTTCAAGTTTGGAACATTCAACTGATTTGTCATTGAGTTTAACATTTAGACCATTTGCAATCTTCTTACCTTCTTCAGCTTGAACTTTCAATTTGACAATTGCTTCTTTTGATTTTATGAGCTCGATCTTATATTCTTCATTTTCACTTCTTGCTACATCCAAATCTTCGAGGGCAGAAATGAGTTCTCCTTCAAAATCAACTACATAGTCCTCTTGATTATAGGCTGTCATGTCTTCATCATCTTCTGGAGGTTTCTTTCCATTAAACAGTACTTTAGTTCCCATGTGTTCCACTCCAAGATCTACCTCAACTATTAGATTGTATTCAAGGAACTCTGCTCTGATGCCAATTATTGAACACACAAAGGTACTGAGAAGGGGGGTGAATTAGTACTTCTTGAAATTCTTTTCTTCCAACAACATTCAAACTAATATATGCATTTAAAACATGAAAAGCACAAGAACACAGAAGCACACATCCATAACACTAGATTTATGTGGAAAACCCTAGAAGGGAAAAACCATGGTGAGCGAGCTGCTTGGATCTACTTTCCAAATCTAGCCTCACAAATAAAAACAAGAATGATATATTATTTATGGGATATAACCCAAAAGAAGCTACAACTCCTTGAACAGTTACAACACTTACAATATTTACACAACAAAAAACTTATCTAACTCAAATGTTCTTCTCACAACACTGACTACTGATCACTTCAGCCTCTGCACAACTATCTCACTTCTGTACAACTACAATATCAACTTCCACCATAAGAAAACAACTCTAGAAACTCCTCTCCATCATTACATCACCAACAATTGCCTCCACAACAATATCACATTACATAAACTGGTCCTTTCACATTTCATCATGAAATCTGCTTCTGCAGTAAGTTTATTCCTATAATATTTATCCTATCACATAGTTCACCACTCATTCCTTATTCAACAATCCTTGATATTGCCTTTATATTCTCCGCAAGTTACAAAAACTTTCTCCTTTGTCAGCCAAAAAGAAACTTGTGAAATGAAACATGCAACGACCACAATAGTCGGCTTCCAAACTTATGCGATAAGTAAAAATCCAATGCCGTTCAAGACCAAGATATAGTTAGGTCCTATTTTACCTTGGCACACTTTTGCACACTAACACACACTCCAAAACACCTGGCATAATCATCAGCATATATCAAGTCAGCTTCAAAAACACTTGTCCTTCCACAAATTAACTCCAGACCAAAAGCAGTACTGGAGAACACAATATTACATCAGGTGGACCACACAAAGAGGATTATATGACTTGTAAATCATTCTTGTACAATCATTCTACCATTTCAAGTCATCACATGCTGACACATATGTTGGCAAGAGACACTGTGTAGCTTCATGATTGTTGTCATTGATGGCAACAAAGTTCATTCCACACATTCGCAGCACACAGTATGTCTTTACCGGAAGTCAGATTGAAGAATATTTTGGTCTGGTGAACAAGAACAGAGCATGTAGCAAGGTCTGACAATCAGGTCTGGATCTCTCAGAGGATGTATCTTAGCAAAGTGCAGATTTGGGGAAGTCAAGAAGAGTACCATTACTACTACATTCTAGAGATTGAGCCTCCGGTGATGAAAGAGTGAAAAGATATGAGAATCTAAGTGTTGGGTTCCTGACAGGTAGAGAAGACTGAGGAAGAATTGACCGACAGAGCATTAGACCTTAATCCAGATGAGAAATTGATGATGGTCAAGCTATTTAAGGAATCATACATGGTTGGTCGACATGATTGATGACTTCTATATCTATGTTTTTGATATGCATCACATATTGAGCATGGATCCAGCCGACAGATCAGTGTTTAGAAAATCTCTTGAGTATTCCGGTTGTTGACTAGAAAGATGTTGAAATCCTTGGTGCAGATATATATACCAGATGGATTTTGGTATGAAGAGTGTGTGTGTTGATAGAGTGTGTGAATAAAAGGCAGAGAGTAGAGTGGAAGTAGGAATACAAGTCCGGTATGTGATAGAACAGCAGCCCTAAAGCAGAGGAAGAATGAAGTGCAGTAGATCAGTATATTGAGCCTAACCAGAACTGAACCTCAGCATATGTGGATGCTTCTTCTCAGTTTACCTTCCATAAACAGACAATGAGTCTCTTGTAGGCAGTGTGCCTCTTGTGAGCAGTGTGCTCGGGCAGTGAGCCCTAATTGGCAAGTGCCATTTTGTAATTCTTATTCTATTAACAGAGAATACAATCTTGTGTTAGTCACGCCGTGGTTTTACCCTTAATAGGGTTTTCCACGTCAAAATCATTGTGTTATGTGTGTTGATTTTATTTCTGCTCTCATGGTTATGTATGCTTATATGTTTTGATGTTGCACTAATCGTTAAGGAAGAACAGAATGTTGAAATATTTAAGATAACTGATTCACCCCCCCTCTCATTTATCTACCTTGTTTCCAACAACATACACATGAATTCTAATTCCGGTATCCTTAACATACTCTGCTTGCACAGTCTTAATATAAAACAATGAAAAGCATACTTCTAGTGAACATAATCATTTGAAACTTGAACAACACATACCAACTAGACATAAGAGCTTATCATTCAATTGGCAAGGCCAAATACCATCGTGCGGTGAACTGTGGTGGCCTCCACTATCTCCCTCTACTTACTTTAACCAGTACCAAGACATGTCTTCACACAACTGACTCCAGAGAAGCAACTGCGGTACATATTATCACTTGAAGCTTGAAAAGCTCATACCTTTGACTCATATCTACCTATCCTCCAAGACGTAACATCATATCTTCATCTATGGAGAAGTGTTGAGCATTCTCTGATCCCAGTATGACTGCACTTACCCTATTCCATTGATATCTTCATTATTCTGTCTCTAATACACCTTGTGTTAAACTTTATGATCTCAAACTTGAAACATAGATACTTCAGTGTAATACTTATCCATATGTCCAATCTGTAGGACCATAACTTCAAATGCAGCAAAATGTGGTACATTCTTTTGAGCCTATGACCCCTTCATTGACTAGAACTTTACTTAGACCATTTTTCTTTAAACTTTCACAGTTTTCTTTATCTGGTGGCAACCTTTATGAGTTCAGATCACCAAAATATAGTATGAATTCAACTTAACTCATCAAACACTTCAAACACAATCATTTTCATAGCATATCAAGGAAATGAACTTACACATGAACTTCATAAGATATGGCATGACTGTGCATAGATGATACTGATCCATCTCCTTTACTTCACAACTCATCTGATCAGCTTGCTACTGAGCATATATACATCTGTTTTCTCTTTGCTTCACAACATATTTGATTACTTATTCTATTGTCATAACGAGTCACCATTCTGTAATCATCTTCCTTTGGTGTCACTGGTGACAACACTTCCAACCTTCTACTATGCAACACTTCATACCACTGTTGACATCAATGACAACCTTATATGCAAAAAATAATTCTATTCTATCAATGAATGCAAAATTGTTCATCTTACAATGTACATGAAGAGCCTTGTTTAGAAAGGCAAGGATGAGAGCTAAGATGTTGTAGTCATGTGACAAGTGTCTTAATCCTACAACATGAGACAACTAGATCACATGTGTAGGATAATACAACTATGCGACAACTATCAACAACTAGAAACAACTAGAAACATCTAGAAAGCTCACTAAGTCAACTTAACATGTGAATACGTCTGTGAATATTATTTAACTAATAAATAGTTAAATAATATGAATTATTCACACAACAATGGGAAACTAGATAGGAAATATCTCTATTCACACTAACAGGCAGCCCACTGTTTCTTTATCCACCATTGAAGTAGAGTATATGGCTTCTACTCATGTCTCTAAGGAGGTAATTTGGTTGTGGAGATTGTGTATAGGTATTGGTTTTGATTGAAGGATTATTCAAATTGGTTGTGATAGCCAGAGTGCAATATGTTTGGACAAGAACCCTATGTATCATGTACAGATTAAGCATGTGGATGTTCAATACCGTTTTATTGGTGAAATGATTGCTAATGGTTAGGTTGAGATGAAGAAGGTTGACACTTAGGAGAATGTTGTAGATTCACTTACTAAACCTATGAGCACAAAAAAGTTTACGTGGTGCAGAAAGGCCATGGGCCTTCTTCCTAGTGATTTACAATGTATGATGTCAACTGGGAGAATGTTAGGATTAAGGTGCCATCAACCTTTAAATCCTATATAATTATTTACTCCTAATATTGTTTGTAAATCATTCATAACGGATGAAATATTCATCAGGTAGCAATCTTGTTCCGGCCGCATGTTTGATCCTGGTACCCGATGAATGTATGTTATCCAGGGGGGTTGCAAGGGGTACCCCCTTGCGGGGTTCGGGGGATGGTTCCCCAGTGGGGCGTCTGACCATGTTTTATATATAAATTACCATTGTAAATCTGGACCTTTCATCATTAGGCCACATATCTAACGGTGGAGATTTTTTTGGTTTGTCTTTCCCTAGAAGGCAACTTATTTTATAAGGATATTGTATTACAGTTGTGTATGAGAGTATTAAAGGCACTGTTGGATTGAAGACTAAAGAGGAGATTGATAGTGTTGTATTGTAAACTCTATTTGAAGTTAATACAGACTGGTGCATCTCTTCCTATGTGGAGTTTTTTCTTGAAAGGGTTTCTCCACGTAAGCATTGTGTTATGTGTTTGATCTTCTGTTTTGTTATTTCTTTGTGTTGTTTTCATACTATCTCCATTTTGGTTCTACACTAGATTAATAGTTACAATTGTAATTAGATCTCCATTTTATAGTTTTCACCTTCATTTCTAACAATTGGAAATACCGATAATACATTCATGTGCATTAATTGTAAAAAGTAATTACAAAGATTAAATACATTTGCATTTGGGGTAGGTGCAACAAGATTGGGGGCCAAAAAGTGGCCAAAATTCTTAAAACTTTTTAAAAATCCATAACGCGAGCGCGTTATTGTTTTCTTTGCATTTTTTTCTTTTTTGCAAAAGTTTGCCCAATGTTTGTCAAGTTTGAGGTTGTTTATTGAATGTTTTATGTTCAAGTTTGTTAAGTATGTTTGATGTATGTATGTTTGTATATACATTTGTATTTATGTATGTATGTATGTATGCCAAATTGTATGTATGCTTGTATGTATATATGTATGCCTATATGTATGAAAGTATGTATGCATGGTTGTATGTATGTATGCGTGCTTGTATGTTTGTATGCTTATATGTATGTATGTATGTATGTATGTATGGTTGTATGTATGTATATATGTATGCATGCTTGTATGTATGTATATATGTATTTATGTTTGTATTTGTGGTTATATGTATGTATGTATGGTTGTATGTATGTATGTATGTATGTATGTATGAATTCTTGTATGTTTGTATGTATGCTTGGATGTATGTATGTATGTAAGGGTTTTGGGTTTAGGGTATATAAGGACTTGAGCCCGTATAGTTTTTAGGGTTGAGGGTTGAGGTTTTTGGGTTTAGGGTTTAAGGTATAGGGTTGAGGGTTGAGGGATTAGGGCTTAAGTAATGGGTAGAGGGTAGAGGGTAGAGGGTTGAGGGTTACAGTTGAGGGATAATATTCAACTTGTTGAGTGTATAAGATTAAGTGTGTAAGGTATGGGGATTAAGATTTAGGATATTGGGAACTTAGGGTTTATGATATGGATTGAGGTTATAAGGGTGAGGTTATAGGGTATAGGGATGAAGGTTTGTGGGTGTAGGTTTCAAGGTTTAAAGTATAGGGTTGAGGATTGATGGATTAGGGCTTAAGTATATGGTTGAGGGTATAGAGTATAGGGTTGAGAGTTTACAGTTGAGGGATAATGTTCAAGGTTGAGTGTCTAAGATATAGGGTATAGGGTTTAAGGTTGAGGGTATAAGGCATATGGATGAGGGTTGAGGGTTTAGGGCATAACTATAGGGTTGAGGGTATATGGTATATGGTAGAGGTTTGAAGGTTGAGGGATAATGTTCAAGGTTGAGTGTCCAAGGTTAAGTGTATATGATATAGGGTTTAAGGGTATCTAGGGGTTGAGAGTTTATGGTTTAAGGGTTTAAGGTTTGAGGGATTAAGGGTTTAAGGGTCGAGGGTTTAAGGGTTGAAGGATTAGGGTTTAAGACATAGTGTCAAGGGTAGAGGGTTTAGGGATAGGGTTTAGAGTTGAAGCTTTAAGGGATGAGGGTTGAGACTTTAGGGATGAGGGTTAAGGGATTAGGGTTTCAGGTATAGTGTCGAGGGTAGAGAGTTTAGGGTTTAAGGTTTAAGGGTTGAGGTTTAAGGCTTTAGGGATAGGATTTAGGGTTTAGGGTTAAGGGATTAGGGTTTAAGTTATAGTGTCGAGGGTTGAGGGTTTAGGGATAGGGTTTAGGATTTAAGTTTTAAGGGTTGAGGATTTAGGGATAGGGTTTAGGGTTTAAGGTTAAATGAGAGACTTAGATGGCTAAGGACGGATGGAGAGGTTGACAAGGAGTGACTGAGAATCTTAGAGAGAGGAGAGGTAGAGGTGAGGGGGAGACAGAAGTGAGAGATAAAGAGATGAGGGGGAGACATAAGTGAGAGATAAAGGGGTGAGGGGAGAGATAGAATAAAATGAGAGAGTGAAGTTGACAACTTGAGGCAAAGATGGGTAAGGAGGAGGGAGAGAGGTGGAGAGGAAGGGAAATATCTAGAGAGCCCTGAGAGATATACAAGTGAGAGACCTACAACCTAGGGAGAGAGGGGTGAGAGAGATAGGGGAGAGATGGGAGTGAGACAGATAGGGGAGGAGAGGGTGGGATAAGGGTTGAGGGTTTAAGGGTCAAGGGTTTAGGGTTTAAGGGTTGAGGGTTTAAGGGTTGAGGTATTAAGGGTCTAAGGGTTGAGGGATTGGGGTTTAGGGTTGAGGGATTAGGGTTTAAGGTATACTGTTGAGGGTTGAACCCTAATCCCTCAACCCTTTACACTATACCTTAAACCCTAAACCCTAACCCCTAAACACTAAACCCTAAACCCTAAACCCTAAACCCTATCACTTAACCCTAAACCCTATCACTTAACCCTAAACCCTATCCCTAAAGCCTCGACCCTTAAACCTTAAATCCTAAACCCTATCCCTAAACCCTCAATCCTCAACACTATACCTTAAACCCTAATCCCTTAACCCTAACTGCTAAGCCCTATCCCTGAAGCCTCAACCCTCAACCCTTAAACCTTAAACCCTAAACCCTATCCCTAAACCCTCTACCCTTGACACTATACCTTAAATCCTAATCCCTTAACCCTAAACCCTAAATGCTAAACCCTATCCCTAAAGTCTCAACCCTCAACCCTTAAACCTTAAACCCTAAACCCTATCCCTAAATCCTCTACCCTTGATACTATACATTAAACCCTAATCCCTCAACCTTCAACCCTCAACCCTTAAAGCTAAAGAGCATTGATATTTTTCACACACCCTATTCTTTGAAATATCTTGACCTTAAAATATGACTTGGATATGTACTTGAACACAACAAAATCTCCAATCTCCAACCCATGATGATTCACAAAATTTTCCCAAGCCTACCTAAATTCTAGTTTATTTATTATAGTATACCCTCAACCCTAATCCCTCAACCCTAATCCCTCATCCCTAAACCCTAAATGCTATCCCTATTCCTAAACCCTCAACTCTCAACATTAAACCTTAATCCCTCAACCCTCAACCCTATCCCTAAACCCTCAATCCTCAACAGTAAATCCTAATTTAAATTTTCTGTAATGTCTTAGTAATGTTATATGGCATGTTTTTCTGGCCCATCTGGGGTTCATTATGCCAATAGGTGTACACACTATGAGAAAACCTTTGCATATGGTACATCCACAGTGAGTAATTAACAATTGAAATCAGAAGGATGATCATTATGAGAAAAGCTTTGCATTGGGGTACATCCACAGTGGTCAATGAATGGTTGAAATCAGAACCCCTGGTCAACATTAAGTGAACATTTTTTTATTAAGATTTTTTTAAAAGATCAACATACTCTCTCCACCTATTTGCTTGAATTGAAATCAGGGCCATAAAAATGTGCACACATCTGCTCCCAATGTATAAACTGGGTGTAATTAAAACCACCAACTAGATAAAATAAACAACTTTGGCCATAAAAATCAATCGGTCTTTTAAAAATAGATATTAGTAACTATTCATTTTAGATATCAGTAACTATACATTTTAGTACCGTTTCTTTCTTGATTTTCTATTTTTAATTAACTAATTTTTGTTTGTTTTAGACAAAATATTACAATCCTCATGAAGATTTTTTCTTGTATAATTTTCTCCTTTTATCTTTGGCATGTCTTTTCCCTCCTAGAAGTTCTTTCAGAAGGATCCTTATTTTATCTTTCGATCTATATGACCTCTAAACCTTATTTTATCTTTCAAACACCCTATTCTTTGAAATATATTAACCTTAAAACATGACTTGGATATGTACTTGAACACAACAAAATCTCCAATCTCCAGCCCATGATGATTCACAAAATTTTCCCAACCCTGCCTAAATTCTAGTTTATTTATGGTACCCCCTAATTGCACATCCCACTCTTGCCCACCTGGGCCTTGCAACACCATATGTTTGTCTGTGTTGTCTATAAACTGTGAAATAAATGCAGGAGGAATACGCTGCCATAAACACATTATACAATTGGATTTTACAAGTTCTTAACAGTGTATAGGAAATAAAAGAATGAAAAATAATGTATAGAGTTACCAGTTTTTGTGTAAAGTCTCCAAGCATGACTTTGAAGAAGGAGGCATGCCCATTAAACCAACTTATTCAACAACTTGCTACCCATTGGTTGACTTGAACTACATACTCTGTTAGAAGAAGGGCATCTTTTACCTGTATCAATGTTGGTATTCATAGCTAAAGAGCATTGATGTTTTTCACACACCCTATTCTTTGAAATATCTTAACCTTAAAATATGACTTGGATATGTGTACTTGAACACAACAAAATCTCCAATCTCCAGCCCATGATGATTCACAAAATTTTCCCAACCCTGTCTAAATTCTAGTTTATTTATGGTACCCCCTAATTGCACATCCCACTCCTGCCCACCTGGGCCTTGTAACACCATATGTTCATCTATGTTGTCTATAAACTGTGAAACAAATGTAGGAGGAATGCGTTGCCATAAACACATTACACAATTAGATTTTACAAGTTCTTAACAGTGTACATGAAATAAAAGAATGAAAAATAATGTATAGTTACTAGTTTTTGTGTAAAGTCTCCAAGCATAACTTTGAAGAAGGAGGCACGCCCATTAAACCAACTCATTCAATAACTTGTTGCCCATTGGTTGACTTGAACTGCATACTCTGTTAGAAGAAGGGCATCTTTTATCTGTATCAATGTTGGTATTCATAAGTTGAAGAGCATTGATGTTTTTCACACACAATATTCTTTGAAATATCTTAACCTTAAAATATGACTTGGATATGTACTTGAACACAACAAAATCTCCAATCTCCAGCCCATGATGATTCACAAAATTTTCCCAACCTTGCGTAAATTCTAGTTTATTTATGATACCTCCTAATTGCACATCCCACTCCTGCCCACCTAGGCCTTGCAACACCATATGCTTGTTTGTGTTGTCTATAAATTGTGAAACAAATGCAGGAGGAATGTACTGCCATAAACACATTACACAATTAGAGTTTACAAGTTCTTAATAGTGTACAGGAAATAAAAGAATGAAAAATAATGTAGAGTTACCAATTTTTGTGTAAAGTCTCCAAGCATAACTTTGAAGGAGGCATGCCCATTAAACCAACTCATTCAACAACTTGCTGCCCATCGGTTGACTTGAACTGCATACTCTATTAGAATAAGGGCATCTTTTATCTATATCAATGTTGGTATTCATAAGTCGAAGAGCATTGATGTTTTTCACACACTCTGTTCTTTGAAATGTCTTAACCTTAAATTATGACTTGGATATGTACTTGAACACAACAAAATCTCCAATCTCCAGCCCATGATGATTCACAAAATTTTCCCAACCCTACCTAAATTCCAGTTTATTTATGGTACCCCTTAATTGTACATCCCTAAACCCTAATTCCTAATCCCTTAACCCTAAACCATAATCCCTAATTATAATTTATGGTGCCCTAATCCCTAAACCCTAATTCCTAATCCCTTATCCCTAAACCATAAACCCTATCCCTAAATCCTCAACCCTCAACACTTAAACCTTAAATCCTAAACCCTATCCCTAAACCCTCAACCCTCAACACTATACCTAAAACCCTAATCCCTCAACCCTAAACCCTATCCCTAATCCCTCTACCCTCAACACTCTACCTTAACCCTAATCCCTCGACCCTCAACCCTAAATGCTATCCCTAAAGCCTCAACCCTAAACCCTAATCCCTTAAGGTCCTAAACTCTAATCCCTTATCTCTAAACTCTAAATCCTATCCCTAAACCCTCAATCCTCAACCCTCCACCATTAACCTTAAACCTTAATCCCTCAACCCTAAACCCTAATCCCTGTTGACCTTAAACCTTCAACCCTTATCCACCCCTCTCCTCCCCTATCTACCTCACCCCCATCTCTACCCTCCTCTACCCTTGACATTATACATACATACATATAGGCATACATAGATACATACATACATACATATAGGCATACATACATACATACGTATATGCATACATACATATATGCATACATACATACATGATTAATAACCTTGAACATAAAAAAATCCAAGGGGGACATAACTTGAGCACGTTATAATTTGCTCGCGTTATGTCAAACATGACAAACATTGAGCAAACTTTTGTGAAAAAGGAAAAAATGCAAAACAGAACATAACGCGAGCGCGTTATAATGTGCTCACGTTATGTTTTGCTTTGGGAATCCCAAGCCTTAGGCTTAGGATTTTCTTTGGATTTCCAACCCAAAGGCTTGGAGTGCCTTCCCAATGTCCAGAGACGTGTTTTTGCATATTCTATAGGATTTCACATAATTTTGTTCGTGCTAACCCTAAGATTTGCACGTGTTTCAAGGTTGAACAAATCAAACACCTGGGAAATGTTAGGCATTCTCTTAGCTATTTAATGGTGTCATTTTTTTCACATTTTGACAATGTTAAGCCTTTCATCTTTAATTTCTTTTGTTTGTGTCCATTTTTGGGCAAAAACCACTGTTTAGTCTTTTTTTCATTGTAAATTAACCATTCATTGAAATTTCAAAAAAATTACATATTTAGAAACTAGAATCCATTCTACACATATTAAAAAAATGATTTTCAATTAGTTTTCAAAATTTATAGGGGTAGCATGACCAAAATTTTGTTTTTTAGGATGTGTCCACTTTAAAAATTAGTTAAAAATCAAATATTCATCAAAAAATTATCAGAAAAATCAGGCATAAACTACATGCTGTTAGCCAATTTCTCACTAAAGCAATTTTAAAAATACCAAAAAAAAGTTGACCTTTTGAGGGAGCCACAAAACATGCTATGTTATGTTTTTTTGATAGAAACAAAACCAATTTCTGTGGCTCCCTCTTTTGAACCCCTTAATCTATACCATTTTAAAAAAAAATAGTAGTTTAGAAAGTAGACTCAGAGCACTACGAACATTATTTTGGTTTCATCTCCAAATTTTGAGTGTAACTATGCTCAATTTCTCATCCAAGGCCAGCATTTCCTGATTTTAGAAAAAAAAGTGGCCACTTAAGACTCCTTTTTGGCCCCCATCTTTTTGCACTTACCCTTTGTCAAGAATAGACAAAGCATAAAAGAAGATAAGGCAATCGTATCTTGTGATACAAGTTACAAGGATAAAAAAACTAATAAAAGGAAATAGAATCCTAATTAATGACTCCCTACTTAACTTATGCTAATGTGTAAATTTTTACACCAACATTAAATGTGGTGGGATGATGGTATATTGAACATATAGTAGATGCATGACTTTATCCTACATTGGCAGCAAATTCTAGAATCTAGAACCAAAGAATATCACATTATTAACCTGAGAAAAGATACATTGATAAAGATGACACAAAGGACTATACTTCACATTCCCATGCATAAACTAGGCTTTATGTACATAGACTGCAAGTAGATAGATTTATGTGACATAACTAGTTGAACATGTATCTTAATAATCCATAAACAAACTCATAAACTTCATATATTGCTTTGTAAGATGCCTTGCCAAGTCTTTGCATGGAGTTTTATAGTTTTTTGGCTAACAAACTAGCCAAAATCAACATTCAAATTGATAAATATGATCAACAAGGTTAGTAAAACCATCAAAAGATCATAAAATATTCATGGAGACATTTAAATGGTTATAAACAACATTTTAAACATGTTTGTTAGGGATTACAACAACAATGACATGATAAGGGACTGAAACCTAGATATATACATTCAATATTAGCTCCTAAACTAGTTACAAGATCTTAAGACAAATATATACAACTTTCTCATATCTTTGTTTTGTAACGTCACCAATAACCAACCTCCTGTTATCTCAAAACTACATATATAGATTTTAGCTATCAAGGATTTTTGGAGAGAGATTCAGAAATGTGTCTAATCATCATAGAATCATGTACAAGGCCCACATGCTACCTTGTCCAAAATCTAAAACCATTTAGAAGATAAATATGCCTAGGATCACACAAAATCTACATTCCAAGGGCAAATATGTCATGCCCTCATAACTGCAAATGAGAAAAAACACCCAATAACATGTAGAAACCATGAGACAATGTGTGAAAATTTGAAGGGTACAACCACCAATCAAATCTAGTAATTAATCTACAAACACGCTAAAGAAGAGAAAAATGAAGTAGGAAAACCCAACCATAACTTCACACAAGGCTCAAGACAAGAAGTCGAATCACACTCACCTATTGTAAAGCTACATAATAGACAAAGGTGCAAAAAAGGATTAGAGATCAATTAGTAAATGTTAAGAAGATCTCCAACCTCCCATGGGGTTAACCATAAAATTTATCACCTTCAAAATATAGATCAAGAACCATAGAATGAAGCTTGGTGGGTGGATGAACAATATTTGGTAGGCAAGTAGGTCATTTGAAATTTGTTTGAATGTGCACCATCCATGTGAAATCCTTAATGATTAGATGGTGAATAACACATTGAAAAGTACACACTCTAAGATAAGCCACTATGAATAGACCATTGACAAGAGCATATCGTTGCACATGTGAAAATAACCATTATGCCAAGTAAAATCCATCATAGACAGAGAATGAAGATCCAATTGACAGGTACACAAGAATGAGAACAAGTACAATAGGAGAACACTTTGGTAGAAGGGGTAGTGCTAATGTAGAAATGTCACACAGTAAATAAAACACATGAAGAAATCACACAAGGATGTAGAAATCCATTACAAGAACACATGGCCATTTCTAAGCACCTATGCCCACCAAAAAATAAACCAAGTAAAGCCTAGACCACCACACCATGAGAAACCCATATGGGCCAAGGGACAAACACCATGTAAAGCAATGAGACACTACCACTGTCATGCCCACATTTCCCATGCGGTCACGACACACAACACATGTGTCATGTCCACATTTGCCATGTGGTCATGACACGAATTACGAAAAACTTTTCTACCTATCCCTAGGAACCCCCTCGCATGTGTCTGCATGCTCGGTGGCAATACGTATAAGGCGTAAACGTGTCAACAATAATAAAGGGAGGTGCTTTGTTCCACGCAGTCCCCTGTGTGATGATAGCTATCTAGGGGGTATGTGACACGAAGTGTGTCACTTTTAGGGTTATCGGTTCTAATCCTAACCCTAGTTTCCTAGGTGAGAAGGGGATCTCGTCAGATTCAAAACCTAACCCTAACTTAGATCAAAATGAAATAAAAAATAAAGATTAAGAAATAATGGTATGATGGACTCATGATTAAAGTGGAATGATGGAATAAAAGTTAATAAAATAACGTAAAATTAAAACCCTAGAAATCTATGAAAAATTTGACAGCATAACGCATTTTTGATAATCGACTTAAATTTTTATAAAATAAATCTCCAATAAGAAATCAAGTAAAATTCAAGAATAAAATTTAAGTTAAAAATTAAGAACGATTTAATACAATTTAAAATAACGAAAAATAAATACCTTACCAAGGTCTAGTAAATCAACCTTGCAAAAAAAAGGATTTAAAATTTGAAATAAAATAATTAAAATAATAACAAATCGCCAAATTTGTTTAACAAATTTGAGTCCATTAATAAAAATAATTTTCATATTACATTTATTAACGAACTCAGAATCATAGAGAAGGGAAGAGATTAAAATACTCATTCCCGTAAAATAATAGTAAAGTAGATAGATACTTAAAATGATAAGAAAACACGCTAAGGAGAAATAAAATAATTAACCCAACTATAAAGAATTTAAAACAAGGGAAATACTCTTCCCAATTAAAGCAAAAATTTGATCCCTCCCTTTTAAAATCTAAATCACAATGCAATAAAACAAAATGCAAAAACTCCCAATTAAAACATAACTAAAATTAAATGAGGACAAGAAATGAAATAAGGTCAAGGCAAATTAGAGGATTTAAAAATAACATTAAAACAATCCCTCACAAACTAAAATCCTCTCAAATAAAATATTGTTCCCCAAAATAAAAGCCCTAATCCCAATTTATAATTGTTTTCTCCATTGCCCTAACTCCTCTATTATTCTAGATTTGCCCTAATTTCCTATCTCACTCTCTCTTTCTTTTTGTTTGTTTTCTTTCTTGTGTAAGCAGGTTAGGGTTTGAAATGCAAAAGGAGGCCATGAATGGAGGCTACCTCTCCCAGAGGTATACAGAGCAGGAATATTATTTATTTATTATTATTATTTTTTATATAGTAGAGTGATATATATATGTATATATATATACATGGGTATGTGTAGGATCATCGTGGGCCAAACAGTGGCAATAGGAAAAAAATTGCGTTTTTACTTAGCCAAATTCGCGACTTGGCAAAGTTTGGCTTTGAAACGGATATCCGTTTCTAGAAATACAAAACGGATATCCATTTTCTAAAAAAATTTGGGAAAAAGGCTTTTTACTCTTTTTGAAAATATACCTCTTAAATCTTGGATCTCCCATCAATATATGAACCTCCTTAAAGACCATTTCTAGTGAAGGAGGAGGGCAAATTAACATTGGTAGCTTCTTTACACATTGATCCATAAGGATTTTTTAAACACTAAGAATCATCACTAATGAATTACTCAAATAATCAATAATAAAATATTTAGTTTTGTTCATCAGGTGAAATAATCAATTTTAGACTATGTTCCAATATTTTGGGGATAGGAATGGTGGGGCAGCATGGGATGTGTTTTAGGGTGTTTTGGATTTCATGCCCTAAATTGCTTTACCCAATCCTTCATATGATTTGATTCATGATACATGGTTTGAGAAGGATACACATGATATACCCTTACCCTCTAGTGATAAAATTATGAATGATACTTTATGTGGTGAAGCTACACCTTTGTTAATCCTTCATGACATTTTTATTCCTTGTGATGATGATATCTTTGATGTGATATGTTAGGACATAATGCAAAGTTAACTTGGGATGAACTCTCTTGGAAGGGTAAGCATGGACTATAAGAACATTGAACTAGTTGGATCTATTAATCTCGCCATTTATGAAAGAACCTTAAAGGTTAACCTTAATTAGGTAAGGTTATGTTTCAGTGTGGTTGTTTGTGCAAGAATGTGTAAATTAATGTTACCGAAGGATAAATCTAACTATACTAACATTTTAATAACCATGAGAGCTGGGACTAACAATTAGACTAAAAACTTGACAAACAATACAACTTGGACACATGTAGGGCTTGGAAAATGGAAAAGAATATAATTAAATGTGGAAAACAATGAAAAAGTGGTATTAGTTGCACCTATATAGAGAAGTGGTTTAGAGGTTGGTTAGGGGAATTATTTAGGGTTTAGAGGTTTAGGGTTGCTCGGGTTTAGGGGTTTAAGGTTTACAGTTTAAAGAGAGATAGAGAGAGGGGACTGATAGAGTTTGGGAGAGATAGAGGAGACAGAGGGGAGAGATAGGGAGATAGAGAGTGAGAGACATGTCTAGAGAGAGAGAGAGAGATAGGGAGATAGAGGTTTAGGGTTGCTTGGGTTTAGGGGCATTATTTAGGGTTTAGGGTTTATGGTTTTGGGGTTAGGGGTTAAGGTTTAGAGGTTTAGGGTTTAGGGTTTAGAGAGAGATAAAGGACCAATAGGGAGATATAGAGGAGTCCGAGGGGAGAGATAGGGAGATAAAGAGTGAGGGACATGACAAGAGACATAGTGAGAGAGATTGAGAGGTAGAGGGACAAAGGTGATAGGGAGCTAGGGGAGAGATAGGGTGATAGTGGTTTATGGTTACTTGGGTTTAGGGTTTAGGGGTTTGGGGTTTAGGGTTTCTCAGGTTTAGGGGTTAGGGGCATTATAATTTAGGGTTTTAGGATTTATTGTTTAGGGGTTAGGGGTTAGGTTTAGAGGTTCAGGGTTTATAGAGAGAGAGGAATGATAGGGAGATATAGAGGAGTCTGAGGGGAGAGATAGGGAGATAAAGAGTGAGGGACATGGCCAGAGACATAGGGAGAGAGATTGAGAGGTAGAGGGACAAAGGTGGTAGGGAGATAGGGGAGAGATAGGGAGATAGTGGTTTAGGGTTACTTGGGTTTAGGGTTTAGGGGTTTGGGGTTTAGGGTTTAGGGTTTCTCAGGTTTAGGGGTTAGGGGTTAGGGTTTAGGGGCATTATTTAGGGTTTAGGATTTAAATTGTTTAGGGGTTAGGGGTTAGGGGTTAGGTTTAGAGGTTTAGGGTTTTGGATTTAGGGTTTATAGAGAGAGAGGAATGATAGGGAGATAGAGAGAGGAGACTGAGGAGAGAGATAAGGAGATAGAGAGTGAGGCACATGGCCAGGGACATAGGGAGAGAGATCAAGAGAGGTAGAGGGATGATAGAGATAGGGAGATAGGGAGATATATGTTTAGAGTTGATTAGATTTAGGGTGTACCTGGGTTTAGGGTTTCTCAGTTTTGGAGATAGCTAGATAGAAAGAGAGAGGAGACAGATAGGGAGAGATAGAGGTGACAAAGGGGAGAGATAGGGAGATAGAGAGTGAGCGAGATGTCCAGAGAAATAGGGAGAAGGATTGAGAGGTAGAGGGATGATAGAGATAGGGAGATAAGAGAGAGATAGGAGATAGGGTCTAGGGTTTCTCGCATTTAGGGTTTAGGGTTTAGGGGTTAGGGGTTAAGGTTTAGGGGCATTATTTAGGGTTTAGGGTTTATGGTTTAGGGGTTAAGGTTTATAGGTTTAGGGTTTAGTGTTTAGAGAGAGAGGACCAATAGGGAGATATAGAGTGAGGGACATGGCCAAAGCATAGGGAGATAGTGAGATAGGGAGATATAGAGATAGAGGTTTAGGGTTTCTTGGGTTTAGTGTTTAGGATTTAGGGGTTTATGGTTTCTCAAGTTTAGGGTTTAGGGGTTAGGAAATAAGGGTTAGGTTTAATCATGCGTTAATATAGGTGGAGTGAGAAATGGGTGGTATGGGTATGGTTGAATGGAGTAATGAGGTGATTTAATTGGTGATGACCTAGGTGAAGTGATGGGTAAGGTGTCTTATGTGGGATTGCTAGAAAGTGTGATTGGTAATGGTGGGGATAGCTAAATGTCATCTTCTAAGGGTTCAAAGGTGAGGAAAGTAAGGATTTGGGTGATGGTCTAGGGTTTAGTGGAGAAGAATTTATGGAAAATGTGGAGGTCATTAAAATTAATATCCCTCCACCTCTATCTCCCTATCTCTCCCTTATCTCCCTTTCTCTATCATCCCTCCACAGGTCTCAATCTCTATCCCTATCTCTCTAGACATCTCACTCACTCTCTATCTCCCTATCTCTCCCTTTGTCTCCTCTATCTCTCCCAATCTATCTTCTCTCTCTCTGTACCTATATCTATCTCTCCCTATCTCTTGCCTCTCTCTCCCCTATCATTCCTCTATCTCCCTATCTCTTTGGACATCTCTCTAACTCTCAATCTCCCTATCTCTCCCCTTCGTCTCCTCTATCTCTTCGTATCTGTCTCAGGTCTCTATCTCTCTGTACCTAGCCATCTCTCCGAATCTCTCTATCTCTTGCCTCTCTCCCCCTATCATTCCTATATATCCTATCTCTCCCCTCTATCTTTCCCTCTCCCTTATCGACAAAGGAAATGGAAACAAGAAAACTAGGATTCCCTTTCTCAGGTTTAGGGTTTAGGGCTTAGGGGAATTATTTAAGGTTTATGGTTTAGGGGTTAGGGTTTAGGATTTGGGGAATTGTTTAGGGTTTATGGTTTAGGGGTTAGGGTTTAGGGCTTAGGGGAATTATTTAGAGTTTATGGTTTAACTATTCAAAAGTGCCTTTGAAATACTATGAGATACCTTAGTCTAAGTAAATCATATAAAAATCAAATATATATATCATCATAATCCTATATAAATTTTGATAGTTTGTCTAAAATCTCTCCTTTCATATGATACTGTCTTTCTAAAATTTGGATTGTATTTTATAGCTAAAATGCCTAAATACTAAAAAAAAATGAAAACAATTGAGAAAAAGAAAATAGATATCTATTTTGATAGCAAATATCCGTTTTGGTAATGGATATCCATTTTGATAACGGATATCTGTTTTCAAAATGGATATCTGTTTTGAAAAACATAAAAAGTGAAAAAGGCTCACGTTTTTGCAAACCCGCGGCTTGCAAAAATGCAGTGTCATCTCTAAAGAATAGATATCAGAGGTGAAGAACGGATATCCGATCCAAAAAGGTAAGATCTTTCGCATTTTTTTTGTTTGTTTTGTATATTCAATTAATTTTTTTGGTTTTTTATGCTAAGTGGGTATGTTTTATATTTTAATTAGGTAAAATGGATGCACAAAATGAAAACCCAAACCCTCCACCACCAAACCCTCCCCCTCCAACAATAGAAGAGAATATTCAAAGAAATATTAATCAAATAAGTAGGATCATAGAAATGTATCACTGCCACCCTCGATTGTCTACAATGACATCGAATTTAGAGGGAATAATTAATCATGTTCAAGCCTTGTCAACCCAACATGAATCATTTAGGCAATGGCGAGAAGCTAAGAAGGCCGAATATGCTAACGGTTTGTCATATGATGAAGTCAAAGAATTAGGGATTACAAAAACTATGTTAGCCCAATGCTTTGTCAATCCTAAAACTGGATTGCATGTTGATGTCCGTAAGCCCAAGTTTTCAATCAAATGGTGTAATCACGAGGGCATTAGTCAGAACTTTTGGGATCGTTGGTGGATGGTTTTTGATAAACCACCCAACAATAATTTAGATGTACCTTTATATTTCCTTCATAAACTCTATGCAGAGTTCGTCATGGGTCAACATGTTAATTATTTTTGATTTTAGAGAGTTTCAAGGAGTGGGTAAGGGAATGCCTCAAGATAGACCTGGGGCAGTGAGACAAGTACAAGGTCCCTATATTCCCCCTCCTGCTATCCCTTCTCCACCCCCAATGCAGCACCTAGACATTGTTGCAAATGCAACACAACATGGCCTTAGTGCCATACACTCTTTGACCAAGCATTTGATTATACAGACATCTCAGTTTGCACAAGCACATGATGAAGGCAATATATTGGATCACCTGGTTCTACTAGACCGTCATCGTCCACACATGTATGTGTGCCCCATCATTGCATTTCTTGCAATCATTTATGCTTAGGTCCTATTATGGAGAGTAGTGAGCCACCGTTGAACACATCAGAGTATGATCTCCATTCATGAGATGAGGCAATGAGGTCTAGAACTCAAGCTAAGGGGTTAGGGACAAGAGTACAAGCTACCGGATTAGTGAACCATAGAGAAAGAGAAATGCATGAGCAATCTTTTATGCAGGTAAAATCTAAAGTTAAATTTTATGGTCTATTCCATTTGAATATATAAACAAATTTATTAGTACTAATGTATCTAAGTGGGATAACAGTTGATGACAGAGGAGGAGTTAACAGAAGTTCATCATGGAACTTTGTCTGCCATCCAATTTGGCTTGGACTTGCTGGTATAATTTGTTCTACACATCAACTTTTTTTTAACGCATTTATTTCTTTGTGAGTAATTATATATTAATTTATATCTTGATGTCAATTTTATTTTATAGTCAATCAAAAATGTGAATGATGTGGCATCTTTGCCAATAGTCTTTTCTTGAACTCCTGATCGACCCAAGGGACTATCATTTGCAGAACGGCTTTCTCAATGCCAAAAAAGGGTGGAGGTAATTTGATTGAATTGTACTTTAATTGATTGTTTGTGTGTAGCACATCTAACCTTTTTAAATGTATGCATTTCCTATTTTGTTTAATAATTATATATTAATTTATTTCAATGTTACTTTGCTTTTATGTAGTCTCTTGAGAATGTGAGTGATGTGCCTTCTTTGCCATCATGCTTCAGTAGGACACTTGATCATCTTAAGAGAAAATCATTTGTAGAATGATTGTCCGAACAACAGCATAGAGTCGAGGTAATTGAATTGAATTTTTCTAAATAATTGATAGTTTATCTAGCGGGCTTATAGTTGATTGTAGTGATTTAGATGTATGTTAATAAATGAAAGTTCTTAATTGTATTAGATAATAATCTATTTACTAACTTTAACTTATTTTTATTTACCATTGAAGAGATTAATCAATTTTGTGCTTTGACTTGTTAATGCAGGAAACTTCGCCTCCATCAATTACTAGACATTTTGGTACAAAGAGGACACTTTTTCAGGATCCATCACAGATTGAGGATCCATCACAGATTGAGGATCCATCACAGATTGAGGGTCAAGTGGACTTGTAGTATTTGATGTAGCTATTTGGCATGTAGATTGTATATAGATATTGAGACATGGCATATGCCACATTTTGTAAAAAATGTTTTGAGTTGGTATATTTACCAAATTTTTGTATATGTCTACCCTTATGGACTAGATGTTAATATATATACACTTTGATAGACAATATAATTTAAATTCCTTATGTGCATGTCATAATTTAGCTCTTGCTCAAGCAACCTTGAAAGTGCACTTTGACAAGGAGGTTAAAATGTATTATAAAAGGATTAAGTTGAATCAAGGAATCATCATTGAAGACAAGTAAAACATGATTGTGAATGAGGCACACTTTTCATTATCTCCAACCTCATAATTGCGCCTTCCCTTGGAAGCTCATATTGTGCCTAAAGGAATGGTACTGAGATATCATCCATGTTAATGATTAAGAATGTGTCAACTAGAACAATATTTTTTGTTTTTCTCATCGTGGGGTGCCAGTGGAGGTCTCATTTCGTGCGCCAAGTGTCCCAGTCGTTCTAGAAAAGAGGCTACCGGCAAAGTCCCTTAAGATCCCTAAGACCAAAAATGTGCCAAACTTTGACGGAGCAGTTCTCAGAATTCGTGACAGCAGGGAACGTTGTGTTTGGACCTATAGGTGCATGTGGGGTCTGTCAACAATAACCTCTCTCATTTTTGGTCAACTCCATTATGTTTGACTGTGCCAAAATCAAGCACATTGTTGCAAAATTTTTCAATTTGATGCAGTGGAAAGGTGGTAGGTGTGACATTTTTCATTCCATAGCTTGTGGGGTCGAACAGACTACGCCAACTCATCGGGGTGGGTGGGTAAATGCCAATGGAGGTCTCGTTTTGTGCACCAAGTGTCTCAGTCGTTCCGGGCAAGAGGCTACCGGAAAAGTTCCTTAAGATCCCTGAGACCAAAAATGCGCCAAACTTTGACAGAGCAGTTCTCAGAATTCGTGACAGTTGGGAATGTTGTGTTTAGACCTACAGGTAAACATGAGGTCCATCGACAATAACCTCTCTCATTTTTGGTCAACTCCATTCCATTTGATCGTGACGAAATCAAACGCATTGTTGCAAAATGCTTCAATTCGATGCAGTGGAAAGGTGCTAGGTGTGACATTTTTCATTCCATAGGTCGTGGGGTCGAACGGACTGCGCCAACGCATCGGGGTGGGCAGGTAAATGCCATTGGAGGTCTCATTTTGTGCGCCAAGCATCCCAGTCATTCCGAGCAAGAGGCTATCAGCAAAGTCCCTTAAGATCCCTGAGACCAAAAATGCACCAAACTTTGACGGAGCAGTTCTTAGAATTCGTGACAGTTGGGAATGTTGTGTTTGGACCTATAGGTGCATGTGGGATCCGTCGACAATAACCTCTCTCAATTTTGGTCAACTCCATTCCATTTGACCGTGCTGAAATCAAATGCATTGTTGCAAAATGCTTCAATTTGATGCAGTGGAAAGGTGCTAGGTGTGACATTTTTCATTCCATAGCTCGTGGGGTTGAACGGATTGTGCCAACATGTCAGGGTGGGCAGGTAAATGCCAGTGGAGGTCTCATTTCATGTGCCAATCGTCCCAGTCGTTCCGAGCAAGAGGCTACCGGCAAAGTCCCTTAAGATTCCTAAGACCAAAAATGCGCCAAACTTTGACGGAGCAGTTCTTAGAATTTGTGACAGCTAAGAATGTTGTGTTTGGACCTACAGGTGCACTTGGGGTCCATCGACAATAACCTCTCTCATTTTTGGTCAACTCCATTCTGTTTGACCGTGCCGAAATCAAACGCATTGTTACAAAATACTTTAATTTGATGCAGTTGATAGGTGCTAGGTGTGACATTTTTCATTCCATCTCATAGCGTCGAATGGACTATGCCAACGCATCAGGGTGGGTGGGTAAATTCTAGTGGAGGTCTCGTTTTGTGCGCCAAGCTTCCAAGTCATTTCGGGCAAGAGGCTAGCAACTTTTGACTTTGTCGGTAACTTACAGCTCAGAATGACTGGGATGCTTGGTGCACAAAATAAGACCTCCATTGGCATTTACCCACCCACCCCGATGCGTTGGCGCAGTCTGTTCGACCTCACGAGCTATGGAATGAAAAATGTCACACCTAGCACCTTTCCACTGCATCAAATTGAAGCATTTTGCAACAATGCGTTTGATTTCGGCACGGTCAAATGGAATGGAGTTGACCAAAAATGAGAGAGGTTATTGTCAACGAACCCCACATGCACCTATAGGTCAAAACACAACATTCCCAGTTGTCACAAATTCTGAGAACTACTCCGTCAAAGTTTGGCGCATTTTTGGTCTCAGGGATCTTAAGGGACTTTACCGGTAGCCTCTTGCCCAGAACGACTGGGATGCTTGGTGCATGAAACGAGACATCCACTGGCATTTACCTATCCACCCTGACATGTTGGCGCAATCCGTTTGACCCCAAGAGATATGGAATGAAAAATGTCACACCTAGCACCTTTCCACTGCATTAAATTGAAGCATTTTACAACAATGCATTTGATTTCAGCATGGTCAAACGGAATGGAGTTGACCAAAAATGAGAGAGGTTATTTTTGATGGACCCCACATGCACCTGTAGGTCCAAACACAACATTCCCAGCTATCACAAATTCTGAGAACTGCTCCGTCAAAGTTTGGCACATTTTTGGTCTCAGGGATCTTAAGGGACTTTGTCGGTAGCCTCTTGCCTAGAACGACTGTGACACTTGGCACACAAAATGAGACCTCCACTGGCATTTACCCACCCACCCCGACGTGTTGATGCAGTCCATTCGACCCCAAGAGCTATGGAATGAAAAATGTCACACCTAGCACCTTTCCACTGCATCAAATTGAAGCATTTTGCAACAATCCATTTGATTTCGGCACGGTCAAACGGAATGGAGTTGACCAAAAATGAGAGAGGTTATTGTCGACGGACCCCATGTGCACCTATAGGTCCAAACACAACATTCCCAGCTGTCACAAATTCTGAGAACTGCTCTGTCAAAGTTTGGCACATTTTTGGTCTCAGGGATCTTAAGGGACTTTATCGGTAGCCTCTTGCCCGGAACGATTGGGACACTTGGTACATGAAACGAGACCTCCACTAGCATTTACCCACCCACCCCGACGTGTTGGTGCAGTCCGTTCAACCCCACAAGCTATGGAATGAAAAATGTCACACCTAGCACCTTTCCACTACATCAAATTGAAGCATTTTGCAACAATGCATTTGATTTTGGCATGGTCAAACAGAATGAGTTGACCAAAAATGAGAGTGGTTATTGTCGATGGACCCCACATACACCTATAGGTCCAAACACAACATTCCCAGCTGTCATGAATTCGAGAACTGCTCCGTTAAAGTTTGGCACATTTTTGGTCTCAGGGATCTTCAGGGACTTTGCTGGTAGCCTCTTGCCCAAAATGATTGGGACGCTTGGCGTATGAAAAGAGACGTCCATTAGCATTTACCCCCCACCTTGACGTGTTGGAACAGTTCGTTCGAACCCACAAGCTATGGAATAAAAAATGTCACGCCTACCACCTTTCCACTGCATCAAATTGAAGCATTTTGCAACAATGCGTTTGATTTCGGCACGGTCAAACGGAATCGAGTTGACAAAAAATGAGAGAGGTTATTGTCGACAGACTCCACATGCACCTGTAGGTCCAAACACAACATTCCCAACTGTCACAAATTCTGAGAACTGCTCTGTCAATGTTTGGCGCATTTTTGGTCTCAGGGATCTTAAGGGACTTTGCCGGTAGCCTCTTGCTCGAAACGACTGGGATGCTTGGTGCACGAAACGAGACCTCCACTAGCATTTACCCACCCACCCCAACGTGTTGGCGCAGTCCGTTCAACCCCACAAGATATGGAATGAAAAATGTCACACCTACCACCTTTCCACTGCATCAAATTGAAGCATTTTGCAACAATGCGTTTGATTTCGGCACGGTCAAACAGAATGGAGTTGACCAAAAATGAGAGAGGTTATTGTTGACGGACCCTACATGCACCTGTAGGTCCAAACATAATATTCCCAGCTATCACAAATTCTGAGAACTGCTCCATCAAAGTTTGGCACATTTTTGGTCTCAGGGATCTTAAGGGACTTTGTCGATAGCCTCTTGAACGTAACGACTGGGACGCTTGGTGCACAAAATGAGACCTCTAGTGGCATTTACCCCCCCACCCCGATGCGTTGGCGCAGTCCGTTCAACCCCACGATGAGCAAAACAAAAAATATTGTTCTAGTTGACACATTCTCAATCATTAACATGGATGATATCTCAGTACCATTCCTTTAGGCACATAATGAGCTTCCAAGGGAAGGCACAATTGTGAGGTTGGAGATGATGAAAAGTGTGCCTCATTCACAATCATGTTTTACTTGTCTTCAATGATGATTCCTTGATTCAACTTAATCCTTTGATAATACATTTTAACCTCCTTGTCAAAGCGTACTTTCAAGGTTGCTTGAGCAAGAGCTAGCGCCTCAACATCTTTGAGCAATTTTGGTGTTCTAGAAGCATGAACTAGCACTTCAAATAGTAAGGCACTCATTCTAGGTTGTTTGTTCAATAATTGGCGCCTTGTATTCTTTGGACATTCTTTCAACTTGTGGAGACAACCTCAACTTGCAAGATCAATTTATTATCAAGGTGCATATCCAAAGTCATAGAGATATGAAGTGGTGCCTCACTAATCTAGGTGCACATTTGATGGTGTAGAGAGGTAGATGTGCATCCAAGTCATTATTTGATGCCTTCAATAGATATAAACTCCTTTGATGATGCATTTTACCCTTCCAATTCAATATCTAGCCTTAGGCGAACATTTTAGGTTGATCAATCATAATCTAGTGCCCTAAGTACCAAGGCGCACTTTTAGGTTAGTTTGATCAAGGATTAGCGCCTTCACTTCTAGGCACAAGTTTGGATTCTTCATCACTTCATAGTGTCACATGTTGTAAGCCATGTATGTGAAGATGTAAACATAGTATTGGTGACATGAGCAACACTACTACATATTCTTAACTGTTGTAAATATGCATCTTCTTATTTAATCATGTGTTGTAAATGAAGGAATGCAATGATTGCAATATGTGCACAAAACAAATTTTTTGATAAGGATTGAAAGGAAATGTTAAGAAAATGCAATTGGCGGGTGTAAATCCAAAGTGTGGAAGCATATACAAGGCATGTGAATAGTTTGGCATGACACCTCAAAAAGATGCTATCTCATGGAATGTGATGATTGCAAGATATGCACAAAATGGATTTTTTGAAAAGGCTTTAGAAACTTTGAAGAAAATACAATTGGAATGCTTAAAACCAAATTCCATAACCTTTGCAAGAATTCTCCCTACTTGTGCCAAATTAGGATCTTATATATACATATATGCATAATGTCATGAAAATAATGTATAGTGTATATATCAAGCCATATAGGCATGTACAAATAAAACCATATGGGTATATACAACGATATACATCGATAACATACAAAAGTATGTTTACAAAGCCAAATAGGCATATGTAAAAAAATGTCCCAAAATCAAATCTCCTATGGATTGCTATCAAATAATCTATGGCTCTTTCTAGGCCATGAAGATGGTGAACCAGTCAATGACTCATCCTCTATCGCTCATCGACTAGACCTCCTCGATAGAGATTTTTGAATTTCCACCTATTAATACAATCAAACAACATGCACATTAATATAGAATTTAATATTCAAAATATATAACATGACATAAGTAATCAATCACTTAACGCCAATTGGTGATCCCTCTTGATCATTTGTTGTCTCTCTTCTTTTGTAGAGATGGATGGGTAGGGGAGGTGACGTCCTATGAGAAGCATGAACAAGCAAATTTAAGTAAATCCCAATTTTTTGCCAACGAACACTCTGCAACGTCCATAATCGCTACTACAAAACAAATATCCGTTTTATTATGTACATTTGGATTTTAGACTAGGGATTCATTTTATTATTCTATTAACTTGTGAATTACCATCTAATTTGAATGTTTACACACTAATCCAACTAGGTATCAACTTAATAAAGCTCTGGATATAAGCCATTATTTGATTTGAGTAATCTTACTTTGGACACATTTGTGAAGACTCCTAAAGAGCCTGGACATACAATTGTAAAGATGATATAGCCTCCATATAAGCATAAAGATGATATATAATTTTAGTTTGTTGAAGGCCATGTAAATCAGTCATTGATGAGGACTTTGCTACACATAAAGTTGAGTCCTTTGTTTGGAACTTTGAAGCATGCAAAGAGGCAAGTGACTTGTAATGCTTAAGTAAACACGAGTCTCAACATGATGTAGTTCAACTTGATGACATGTCTAAATATGACACATTTTAGTTTGTATTGCATGAGGACTTCCTTATTCATGCATATCTAATTTATAATTAGGTATATTTTTCTGAAGTGTATGAGTTTGAGGCTTTCAATTTTTGTATTGACTCACTTGGAGATGCTAGCAGCCATGTGAACATGATTAATATGGGATCCAAGAGTTGTCCTTTTCCCATGCATTTGGAGTGGATTGTTGGCCCTTATGATTGTTTAAATCACGTTGGCCTAGCATTTGAATAGTTGCTTCGTGACATGGATGGGAATAGATAATGTATAGATTTTATCACACTTTAGGGTTTTCCCATTATGCTAAAATGTTATGACTATCCACTTATTCTATTTTAGGCTATCATCGAATGAGGAGCTTCTAAAGGCAAAAATGTTGTCCCAAAAGAAGGCTCAATGTTATTCGTAAAGACATTAGATTGTTAAAATACAAATTCAAGGGTAGATATTCCTTGGGCTATTTTAGTATAGAGAAGCAAAATTGCAATATATGACTATCCTAGGGATTAGAATGGTTGATCATAGGATATTCATGGCATTTTGATATTAATGGATGGATTGATGGATGTTTAGGGAGTTTAAGTCTAAATGTAATGTATGAGAATTCTTATTAATGAAGGATCTAATAGGTCTTATGTCTTATTTGCAGGCCATTCAAGAAAGAAATGAAAAGATACCAAGGACTATCATAACACCTATTACAATTAGGTGCATCAAAGGATTGTCATCTAGGACCTTACCAATATGGGAAGTTATCAAAACCATGTCATGTTTAAAATTAAAGGCTTTATCACCTCTTTGTCCCTATAGGCCTATTAGAACAATAGGTCACATTTTATTCATATACTGGGGTTGAGAAAAAACACTAAGAATTTGTAGTTATGGCAAGTGTAAATGGAAATAGATTACAACTTTAGACAATCTATCCTCTCCTAGATTGCACTGTCTGAGTGGAAATTAAAAATTTCCTATTAATGTCCTTTATATACTGAAGGTATGGGTAAGAAAGGTAAACTTTGTATGTTGTAGACAAGGCCTCAAATGTAAAATATATTATGACAATAACGATAAAGACTATTAGGCATGAATGCTATCACTATTATAGATTGTCAAACCAACCATAGGCTGCCATAATAGTACATTGCTGACTATCATACCTTTAGGCATGGTGCCATGAACCTTATGAGTAGAATACATTGGTATTTGTGAGAAATGTATTGCTTATGTTAAAAATAAGTATTTATATTGTTTGAACATCATCAAAAGGTGGACTACAAATACGACTTTGTCAAAGGAAAACTTTAGTGGCAAAAATCTAACTATGAACTATTGTGCCATCCAAGCACAATCATGACCAACATCAAGGGATAGTTAAGGCATGGGTGTCTTAAGAAACACAATTGAAATTGTCCATGGATATTTGAAGTAATTCATAATATTCATGATCAAGAATCAACTCTGATTGTCTCAACAGTGGTAAATTTGGCTTCAAGAAAATAAAAAATAAGCTTAGGGATTCATTATCACCAAGTAATAAAGAAGAGTAACCGTAAGTGTCGACCTTCAATTTCATTATACAAGAGGATAAAGAAGGGGCCATAGTATTTTCATACCATAATACAACATACAAAAGGAAAATCATGAAGTCAAAACATGTGCAAAGGGTATCTATGTTAAAGAGGAGAGTTGTGAATGGATGATGACTATCACTATCAAAATAAGATATAGTCTCACTAAGGACAGTTAGGTGATTTGTGGATTGTCATGACTACAAGGCACGAGAATCTTGTGTATGAAGAGGAAAGAAATATAAATAAAAGAAGATTGAAGGATTGTTGCACTTGGGTACAATGATCCTAAAGGATTGTCATGCTAAAAGGATAGTCAACAATACAAAGATTCATATTTCAAGTCTATCCTTAATCTCATTCACATGGTCCTAATGTTGGTTTGATTTGCATGGAGTGAGATGACACTATCAGGATTAATTGAAAAGGTGAAAGGGTTTGGTACCAAATTTGGTCACAAGTGTAAAAATTGCAATAAGCTTGAGAATTTTATTCACTAAACCTAGAACTATCACCAAGCAACATCCGTTTCATAAGATGTGATCAACAAACATGTAAGAAAAATAGATATCAACCTTCTTGGTTATGCATGCTTGATAAGAGCCCATACTTTTCACAAGGAGCCACCAATTTTTAACTAAATATTTCCATTAGAAACAGATAAAAAAAAGGTTCCCCGAAATGAGGAAACCAGATTGTTAATTAGAATTCTATGTGTAATGTGATATGAAACAATAGATACACCTATAAATGACCAACTAACTTTAACTTCTTGTATTATTGCCTCGATGTTTCAAATATGTTGCTTCTCTTCATCCAAAACTAATGGTACAAAATTTTTCATAGATCAAGGAAACGGATATCCATTTTGAGTTGCTTTTACCAAAGCAAAATGGATATCCGTCTTGCTTTGGTACAAAGCAAGACGGATATCCATTTTGGTTGTTGACTTTTTATGGATTCTAATGTGTTTTCATGTTTCAGTCTCTTCTTCGAACTTCACCCTTCGTGCTGATGACTTTTTTTTTATGCAAAATTGATAAAACAAAAAGGGTTTATAGAAAAAAATGTTATCTTTCTAAAAATATAAGATTTGTTTGGTTATCATTTTATTAAATAATTATTAATAATTTTCTATATACCGTGTCTCTGAAATCTTGATGGACACACTGATTGAAAAACATCCATAACTTTAAAACCATTTCACCTTTTTGAGATCCGAAACCTGTGTCACACTCTATGCTTTTCTGGCTATAGGTTTAAAAAAAAATTTCAATTTCAATTTTTTTTATCGAGTTAGGTTGGCTGGAAAATTACTTTTTATTTTAAAAAAAAAGTCACAGTAAAAAAATCATAACTAATTATTTTATTGGAAAAAAGTTTCAAATAAATATGCGTCACATCTAAACATGAGTCCTCTACTTATTTTAAAAGTTTCAAATTTTTTTTTTTTTTTACTCATAGTTAGGTTGGCTGGACAGACACCCACTTTTTATTTTTTTCTGAAAAATTTAATAGCTGTTCATTGAAATATTTAATTTTCACTAAGTAAATTTAGTTTTAAAAAAAAAAAATAGTAGCCTATAAACTAGATTCAATTATCTACAAATTTCATTTTTACATCTTTTTCAAATTGTGTAGATAATCCATTCAAATTTTCACATGAACTTGATAAAGTCTAATTTTTTGTATTTTCATTGCCACTTAGAGGTACGGTTTGGCCCATCATGATCCTGCACATACCCACATATATATATACATATACCATTGAATATATATACAGTTAGTATCCTAAATAAATTTCATGTTGCAGGGTTTGAGATTGGAGAAGAAGGCGGAGTTGTAGCCGTTGCCACCGCCGGAGGAGGATCGAGGGAAAGGGTTATAGGAAGCCGAAGAGGGGCGCGGCTGCAGAGGAGGGTGGCGGAAGTGAGTCCCACTAGCAGAGGTACTGGAAGTGGGCGGAGCGGGTGCTGAAGAATGTTGAGCGCAACAGTAAGGAGGACGGTTGGGAGGTCCGTGGAGCTCACGAGGGAGAGGTGGGGGTGTGGGGAGGAGGCAATGCCTCCTCCCCACACCCTTTTGACATACTACGGCTATGGGCAGTGCCATCCACAACCCTCCACAATTCCTTTCATTTTTGTGTTTGTTTAAAAACTCTCTACTAATAGCAAACCCTAGATGTCAACAGGGTTCGAATCCAGCAGTTTCTTTATTCTATTTTTCTATAAGTAAATCTCATTTAGTAAATTTCATAGAGTATGAACAATTATATATATAGTTTACAACCTACTGCCTGTTCAATACATTAACATATATATGCATTTTCTTTAATAAATATATGTACTTATAAATATATATGTATATATATATATAAATATATATTAGGATATATACATAGTGACCTAAAATAACCAGTAAGTTTATTTTTTATTTTTATTTTTTTTCCAATTAGTATAGATGCATATAAATATATATATTTACATATATATATATACTCCAATATATATATATATACTACTACTACTACTACTACTACTTCCCAACACTATTTTTTTTTTATCTACATGGATTATTAGTTTTTTGCCTAGAATCATAAAATAGTACAGAAGCATATTATTTTTCTTTTGCAATTATACTATGCAGAATTTTTTTTTTTGAAATAGTTTAAATACACAAAAATATATCCTTTCTTCTAATACAATCAATAAGGTAAGGAAATTACAACTTTATTTAAATTTCTAACAACCCATTTTCTTTTCATAGTAGCAACTAATAACATAGAAATTTCACTACAAAATAACAGAAAAGAATACATTACATCTTCCTTCATATTTCCTAGTTTGCACTAAAACATAGACAACAACTTATTAACTTAACTTTTCTAGAAATCATAATAGAAAATAACTCTCTTAAATCTCTCTTCTTTTCTTTAGATACAATAAAATTTATATGATAACTAATGTATATTTTTTTTTTGAAGAGACAATGACAGAAAATATATATACTTGAGTTCAATGCATTTCTAAAACACACCAACACCACAATATAGGGAATAAACAACTTTTAAATAAACTAACAAGATTGTTCACATTACAATATTTATCACAGCCAACTCCATAGTTACAATGACTTGAACAAATTTTACAATAGGGCCACAATGGCCATGGCTCAAACAACCAATAAAATACTACTAAAGCCACACAAAAATGGGCTTCCCAACAACTCCATTTCTTCATTTAAACACCTGTAATAAAACACAACAACAAGGGAAAACCTAGCCACTTTGAAATGCCCTCCTCCCTACCGTAGACCCGCAAGAGGGTTACCCCTAAGTTAGGGAGGTAGGGATTCACATGGGTACAAACACTCAATAAAAAATATCACACAACATCAACACAAAAACAACCCCAAGCATAAACATATAGCACAACTCATGAAAATGAGTTTGATGGGGGTAGGGAATGGACCCCTCAACTTGAAAGGCCACCCAAAATACTACAATACCAATCTCATGGCCTCAAGCCAAAACCTCCATATACACAACTCCTCAAATATCTCAAAATATACTCCCATGGCACTCTTGCCATTCAAATATTCTCCACAACAAGTAAGAAGCCCTCAAGGTGTAAATAACACAATATGGGAGTGACCTCAAGGAGGTTCCTTTCCCCTACCCCAACAAGTTGAGCCTTACCTCTAAATGGAGGTGCTCTCACCAAACTCCCATCCCACATAAAGAAAATGAAACAACAAACAACCAAAAACTACAAACACATTACAATAAAGATATGCAAGGCTAAAGAATAAGACATAAAGCTTACCTTCTAAAGCCCTAATAATGGAAGCACATTTGGTGATGAGCTCCAAGCTTCTCCAGACCTTCCAATCTCCAAAATCTCTCCAACTTCTCCAAAAATTGCTCAAAATAGAAAGAAACTCTAAAATGCAAGAACCCCACACTCCTCAACAAGAGGAGGTAATATAGGCCATCAATTTTGGCCTTGAGGAATGAGAAGGCTTCCTCCTCCTATGCCACTTGCAAGGGAGAGGAAGTGTGAGGGTGACAAGTGTCATCCTCTAATTCCATCTCAATCCTCACTTTATCCACTTGTGCTCTCACACATGTGTGAGAGACACAAGTGGTGAGGTGGCATTTCCATTCAAACCTCCATGAGGATAAGGGATGCCATATGGCATCCTCTTATTCTCTAAAAGAGCCATCTCCCTCCAAGATGCTCTCACACATCTGTGAGAGTCTTGGAGGAAGATCCCACACACTTGGGAGTCTTGGAGACCTCCCAAGTCCTCCTAGGGAAGGGATTCCCAAACATTGGGAGGGGAGATGAGTCTTTCCCAAAGCATGACTCATCTCCCACCTTATCTAATTCAAATTTCGTCACTTTGACTAAACCTTAGTTTAGAGTGACCAAAAGTGAGTTAATCCAAGGGTTAGTTAGTCAAAATTGACCCTAGACCCATGGGTAACCACCTAGGGTAGATTTTGGGACACTAAGGTTCACCAAGGGGGTCATAAATCCACTTTAAATGGCCTCAAAAATAAAAATAATTACCAAGTGGTGTAAGTCAATAAAAATTATACAACACTTAATATCAATTAATTTAAGCAAAGGGTACTAGGCCAAAATGATAAAATTAAAACAAGTACTTAAATCAACACTCAATTTTCAAACGTGATCCTTATCCCTCTTGGGAATGGATTGGTTTCATAGGGAATAACTTATGTGTGAATTCTACCTCCAATTTCCCATGGCCTAGGAATGTAAAACCTGCACATCTCGATCAAGTGTCAATCATATCATGAATAATCATAGCCGAAGCAACTGGAATTAAATTCATGCCATTGAATACAACAAATAATCATCTATAACATAATTCTGAATTAAACTGCATTTTTCTATCACATGTCAATTAATCATCATCACATAAATAACTAGAAATCACATCATAAAAACATCATCTAATATATCTTGTATGTCGGATCACAAAATAACATCAAAATATGATCAAATCGAATCATCATATGTCTAATCAATGTCATATCAAAATTAGGAAATATAATCAAGTTTGCATAATGAAACCATAGTCTCTAAAAGTCTGATAATGTCATCAACTGAAATGCATAACGATCAAAATAAGGAAGGAAAAATAATCGGCCTCACAACCACAAACAAAATATTTTCACCAAAAGCATAGATAGGCCTCTACAAGGTGAATTGAAACCATTATCATAGCTACAACATATAGAGTGACAACTTTGTTGCATGAGGGGCAAACACACTACAACCTCTATAGAAAATCCCCTGATCATGTTGTACAAGAACATTATGAAATAGGTTCACAAAGATGCAGTATATTTGGGTTCTCAAGAGATAGCCACCACAACATCATGATATACGTGTAAGGACATATGTGACCACCACAGTTAGACCAAATCTATCACATAGAGAAGAGTCCACTATAGGAATAGAGTAAATATAATCAATTAGAGTATCCTGCCTTAGGTAATGAAACAATGGAATTGAGAACACATGTGATACTAATAACAAGTGAGGACATGTGACCAAAGGCTACTAGAAGATGATAGGGGGTATTGCAACACAAAATAGAGTACTACAAACTAGGGATGCAAGCAGAGACAACAAAACAATTCACTCGATAGTACCACAAATGAAAGATAATACATTTGTAAAAGTTGTGGTGAGAAAAATGCACAAAACATTACCTACTAAAGACATCCAGATAAATAAAGAGGCACTGTAGTAAATGGAAACATAGGATTTGGTCATAAAATTGGGCATAGGCCAACACCTTCACCCAAGACATCACTCACTCATAAATACACAAATTTCTATACACCTATCACCCACCTTATCCACATATACACATTTTAATACATTCATCCAAATTACACATTTATTACACCTATTCATGCACCTATCCATATGCATTCTATGTTGGAGTACAATACCACTAAGAGGGGGGGTGAATTAGTGGTGTACTAATTCTAACAAGACCTTGAGAACTTGAAATAATCTTTCAAAACTTTGAAACAAAGGAAACTTCTATTGAATGGAGATGAGGCATCATATTAACTATGAACATCATGACAACATGACAAGTAAAACTAATAGATCAATGTCAAGAATGCATCAACACAATATTATGAAACAATCTATGATATATATTGACTCATGAACATCAGATCTAAGAGTAAGGGTGTTCACATATTAGACACATAAACATATAGGGATTAACTTGTAAAGTTTGATTGACCATAATGAGGATGAGTAGAGAACATCATTTCCAACAATGATATATGATGAATATGTGTTTGTGTAGACCAAAATACTTTAGGATAACTTTAAAACTGAATAACACATGATAAGTAAATGAACATGAGAATCAAACACATAAATGATAATAACAACCCATAACACAAATATTGTCCTGAGTGGAAAACCCTCATGGGGAATAAAAACCACTCGAAATGCTTCACTAGCTTAATCAAAATGTGCTTCACTAGCAAATACAGATGCCTCACTAGTTGTTTGTGCCTCACTGGCTATTTGTGCCTCATTGGCTATTTATGCCTCACTAGCTATTTGTGCCTCATTGGTTATTTGTGCCTCATTGGCTATTTGTGCCTCACTGGCATATTTCAATCAAATACAATGAATAATATGAATCAATATAGAGGGTTAATTTATTTCTCTACATTCCAATCTTTGACTGTCTCATTATTTGAGACTCAAGCATCAACAATACAATAGCTCAACATGTTGATATAACCTTAATGATAGTACAATTAACATAGATCATCAACCTTACATTAGATGTTTACATAATGTCCTTTTCATACAATTTCACCAGGTCTTCTTTCTCTCATGAAACAATTTGAGAATGTAACTATACTTTTTCAACTGTCTCAAACAATTTGTAACTGCATAAGAAACTATCATAGATGTATGGTCAGATAGACCCATAAAGGCCAAAATACAATACCTTTGAAGTAAAACTTTAACCATAGTTTGAGTCTTTAAACTATAAATCTTTAACCACATATCATGTTCAAACTGTTTGTTGAGATAAAGAATGCTTTGACAAACTATATGCCATAAATAGAGCACCATAAAATCTGTCTCAATAGTCATGCAAGAGACCCCAGGGTAGAGTCAATCTGCCAAACCCTAATGGGTAAACCAAAGATTTGCAAAGACCCTAACTATTCTCATCAAATAAGGAATAAACCCTCAAAAATCAAACTAATTGCTTTAGTTTAGTTAACAAAACCACCATGCTCTCAAAAGAAGTATAACAAAAATGTACTTTCAGGTTAAGAAGTCTTCAACAAAAATGACTCTTTCATTACAAAATGCTTAGTAAATAATACCCATTAATCCGACAGTGACAACTTCAAACCTTTCATAGAAAGAACTAACCCTTTATGCAGAAAGTTTTAAGTAAACTTCACAACCAACCCAATCCACACTTTATTTCACTTTATGCAACTTAAAACCTTGAGAAAGACAAAGAATAATGTCACCTAAAACAATAGTCAACAAAGTTACTTGCACATGAATCTTAACTACCAAACCTCCTCAAACTCCAGCTTTATCAAATCACTATGATTCTCCTTCAAGTCCACGAGGATTCCATAAGTTTTCTGTATCTTCCATGATTTTTCATGATAACCATTGAAATGTCAAACCCTAGCTCGGAGAGAGCTCATAGCCTAAGTTTCACTTTACAAAATGATACATTCTCTAAGCTTTTTGGCCGATGATAACATGACAACTTGTGATCCCGGTGTGCCCTCAGTGGCTCAGTGAAAGATAATAAAACTTAAAATCTTTTTACCTGCTGTTAAATGTCGATACCTGCCCAATAGGTAAAACTCATTAAGGCCCCAATACAATAAACTTTGATAAATGTTTGATTTGTATGTGCTCAAAATAATACATGTTAATGATACTTGGTGAAGTCATAAGAAATAATAATGTTACATGAAGACCACTTTCATCATACAAACATTTCCTTGTATAATGGCAAATGAAAACCTTAAGACATTCTTATGTCTTTTATTTGCACAAGAAAAATAACCTTTGATAAAAAATATGATATCTCATAAGTGACTCAAATGATAAAGACTTTGGGGCCTTGGCTTATCATTGCATTACTCATGTGACAAATTGAAATGAGAAGAAACTATCATTGGTAGAAGTCCTACTCTAATGCCAACCATAAAACCACTAAACCTGTACCAAGGCAACCAAAGATTGCTCAGTGATATGAAACCACTGCCAACTGAGAATAGGAATATCATTTAACTGATAAGCATACCATACTCAATACAACTGACTTGTGCATATCACACAAATATCAACAAGTATCATACCATATTAACTGTCCTGTCATCATCAAAGTATGAAAATGTAACATGACATCATATGTGTATCAATACAACTGTCAAGAGCATATGCCAACTGCTATACCAAGAACCATGATAGCAAGAACCATGAAGTCATCAAGGTCACCATGATCCAACTAAATGAAAGTCATCAAGATCACCATGAGCCAACTGACTGTTACCTCAACATTGTATCATCTTACCAAACCAATGATGGTCAAGGCTTTGTAAGAACAACTCCACAGAATCTAAATATTGATCATCAATGCAGCCATATTACCACTGTCATACCAAGTATGCAAAACCAAATGCCAACTGTCATGATGCAACTGACAATGTATCACCAACACAAACCTGAGAGTTTGTGTATTTGACATCAAGGACAACAACTGAGAGGGCAACATTCTATTATCCACTTCATTTTCATCATTTCCATGTCATAGGTCATTTTCTGAGCGTGTAATTGACCCTAGGGCCACAAACTTGACCCCTAAAATTTTAAAATTCAAACTTAAATTTTGGTGGACTCCCTTCCATTCCTTTCTTTCCTAAGGTCAAATAAACACATGTCTGCATGATTTATTACTATGCCTTTGTATTTAAAGGCATTCATTTCACATCTCCTCATCTTTTGATCGTTCACATTAAAGGAACATGAGCTAGGAACACTTCTATTAGTGCACTAAAAGAAACTTAGATATGCACATTCATCTTAGGGTGTTTACATATACAAGACTTGATGTCCTCGATCCTTTACCCAATTGTTAGGGGGTTGACCTACGAGAACATGTCCCCTAGTGACATATTGATATCTATCCAAAGGTTTTTCTAAGATTTGCTAGTTCAGATAGCAAAGAAAACATAGACAAATTAGAAGGAATGAGAATCAAGGCTACATATTGTTCTAGATCACTTATGTGGCTAGAGGCCAAATTTGCATCCACAAAAGTGTCATCGACCCACAAACTTAATCCTCAATAGTGCAGATAAATTATTCTATATTTAAAGGAGAATTTTGATAGATGTCTAACATTTCTAGTCTTAATGTATCTTGAATTTAACATCTACAATAGATTTTGAACATCATCTTCATGCCTAAAACAAAGTACTTTCATTTATTGCATTTACTTCCCATAATTTAACATTTAATGTTCCAATTTATGATATTCATTACTTATAGTTCTTTTATCTAAATTGACCTATACTTTTGTTACTTATATTAATTAAAATAATATAGATAACACACTAAAATTAGGAAAGTATTATTTTCCTTTTACATTTAAAATCACATACTATCCAGCAATAACATTTGTTTCTTTTTGTTAATAATATGATCGAAAGGGATAACACTCTTTATATTGATAAGTAGAGGTTACAAAACACATGGATACCTTGACACGAATCTCTATATCGAAAAACAATAGTAATCAAAATCTCTAAGCTAAAGACTTCAAGCTATATTGAGAAATTACTATAAACTATACAAAAGGCCTTAACAAAGATCCATCCATAACATAAGAGCAACACCAAAATGAACAAAACATTTAATAAATAGTTTTAAAAAGAATACAACGGAACCAAACCAATAACATTGTTATAATATTATATATAAATTTATAAACAAGTACTCGCCACTATGTAACACTTGTATCCATCTCACAGTTCCAGTTCCGTTAATCCTTAGAAAATTCCAAACCAGGCATATTTTAATGCCCACAAATTGTGAAACTAACTTGTAAATATGAATAAACACAAAGATAATACAAGCACATTCCAAACGCCGATAAGGGGACAGGTTGTCACGACGCGGAGAATAGAAATTGGAAATTGCTTCCATGTCAAGACTGCAAACTATTCGGAGCTCCCTCCCCCAAGATAACAGGGCGCAACGACAACGTGTCCCAAAACAAAATGCATGTAGAACAGGTCAAATATTTCATCTACCTATATTAATTCACGGCCCACTGGCTCACACTTCAGATTATTACAATATAGAGTTTTAATTCTATTTGTTCTTATCTTATCATATATAGTCCCTCCATTTTAAAGCTTGTTGAAATGAAATTTGTTCAGAGACGGAGGGCTTGAACGCAGGAAAAGATAACAGAGAGAAGAAATTATTATAGGCATGAATAATATTACTGCGGATTCTTGTGGAGATGTATGGAGGTCCCCTGTTCCATATCTTGTGGCCGTGGTGGGTATTATGTTCATTCTCATGGTGTTTACTTTGGCATGCTCCAAGAAATCTTCTGAATTAAGTAGCCCAGGCCAGCAAATTGATTCAGATATTGAGAATTGTGGGAGTAAGGAGATTGAGATGGCTGAACAAAATGGTTGTGATGAGCCAAATGTTGTTGTAATCATGGCAGGGGATAACAACCCCAGCTTTCTTGCTAAACCAACTACTTAGTCACTTGTTGCTATTTAGAAATCTGCTGCAAATTTTGTCGCCTCATGTTGTGTGTTGTCTCATGTTGTGTGTTGTGTGTGGACTGTTTTTCTGAATTTTTGTCTTCCAAATATTTGACTTCCTCTTCGACTGGTTCAATCCACTGTCCTCTATGTTCTCCACAGGAGAAGTCGGTAAGATTTCAATTGAAAATCAATCAGTTGGTAGGTTTCGACAAAATTTTTGCATGAGTACGTTGACAACGTACTGACTGTTTAAACTCTTCCAATTTTGGTAATGGTGAGATGCAGCTGTTCTTTTGGGTTTGTTCTACAAAACAAAATTTTGCCCTGTAGAATAAGGCAAACGGGTTTTTTTTTAACAATTCTGTAGTATATATTGATTGGTTTTGACTCCGGTGTTAATTTTTTTTGAACTGTCAAGTGGGTCTTCAAGTCTTTGATTGACATTTTACCTTCATCTGCTACAATAATTCTGGTATTTCGGACTTGCTGATTTATCGCCATGGATTGCTTCTCTCAATAAACTTCTCCTTAACTTCATTTGCCTTTTTCTGTATGAAGTGTTTGTCTTGGGATATATCTTCTCCAGATTTCCTTCGAATCAGTGGTTAGTTTTAAAATCTTTGAAAGTTTCTGTGTTCAGTTGCTTCTAAACTATTTAACGCAGTATTGAATGTAGATAGGAGGATTTTCTAATTGTAAACATGATTTTAAAAGATATTTTATTTAAAGTCTTATTAATTTGAGAGAAAAGATTCATATTAAGAAATATTTTTCATGTTGAAGTTTGTGAATCAAAATCTTTTGATATAATCTTTCTTATAAAAAGGGTTGCACTGCAGCTGCAGTCTGTGTCTAAAAGAAAGAAATTACCATGATAAATTCATATCAAATTTTATTTAGATAAAGTAGTTCAGTTTCAAGTCTAGTTGTATCCAACTTTGAAAACCTTAAGTGGAAGTTCAGTGCTATGTTAGTGTAAGAGCTCTTCCAGCGCTTTGAAATGGGAATAGAAATGTTATTGATGTGAGCCCTTGATGTCTTTTCTTTATTGTGGGGTTGTTATATCCCAAACCCAACTTGTCCATTGACCTTAAAACTATTTATCAGTAATCCCTCGTGTTGTTCTCTTTGTTATGAATTCAGAGATTAGTGGAATTTATATATTTTTCTCCAACAAAGAGAACAATGTTGACAATTTTGAAAAACATAAATGACATTATCAAGCCTTCTAGCTGTTCTTGACTATAACTATCTGCTTACACAGTGTGAGGGCAACATTACTTATAATGGACATCGACTTCATGAATTAATTCCTCAGAGGACATCAGCATATATAAATCAGAATGTATATACCTATTATAGAGATGGAAACTAGAGAAACACTTACTTTCTCGGTTTGTTGTCAAGGAATTCGCACCAGATATGGTATGTAATTCTTTGCTGCAAGTTTTGTTCAATCTCTTTCTTCTTGAGAACTTGACTACATGAACACACTATATATTTCTAATATGGATATGTAAATGTATGTATGGAAAAAAATGCTACTTGACAACAACTCAGGTTATTGTTGGAAACGTTACGTTTTGGTACCACTCATTGGAAGGAAGAATAAACAAACATAGAGAGAGGACACAAAACAAAATACACAAACATAGATTTCTATTAATCAATAAAACTATTTTACATCAAACAAATACAAAGTTGCTAGAGCTACAACTCTGTTCCTTCTATCTTTACAACTGCTACTCACTCTGGAGCTTACTGAAAATTATAGTTGTCCCTTTCTGTCTAGAGTTGTTCACTGCTCATTCCTCTAACTAATCATTGTGCGTGTCTAGAGCTACTTGAAGCTCTCTTCTATGCACTCTCTCTGCAATATTCTTCCCTATTGCTGCTGCAACAAATCTTCTCTCTGTTGTGCACTGCTGTACTGCTACTGCATGCAATATTCTTCTTCTTCTCTAACTATTCTGTCTTCACATTATTTCTTTTTGTCTTTATTCTTCACCCAAAAAATCTGCTGCTAAGAATTCAAACTCACCAACCAACAATAAAGAAACTGACCAACATTAACAGTTTTATGACGAGCCAGCAAATGACATTTACTAATTTGGTTAGGTGTGGCAGGAATGAGATCTCGAGAAGATCTTTGACAGGTAGGTGGAGTTAATGCGTGCTCTAGATTAAAAATTCTAACACTCCCCCTTAATTTGGAGCCACATACCTCTTTCATTCTATATTTCCAGAGTTATCTGTAGTTCTCTAGAGCTATCTGGAGATTTCTTTTCAGAACTGAAATCTGGAGCTATCCACAATGCCCAAGCTATCTCTTAGGCGCTCAAAGCTCTCCTTAGATAGTGCCTTGGTAAAAAATTTTGCAAGTTGCTACTCAGACCTACAAAACTATAGTTCAATCTCTACATTCTCCACTAACTCCCTTATGAAGTGATAGTGGATCTCAATGTGTTTGCTTCATCCATGGAAGACTAGATTCTTCATCAAGGTTCTGGAGGAAACATTGTCACAAAATATGGTTGTACCATCTTCTTACTATTCATTCAAATCTGCAAGGATTCTTCTCAACCAAATAGCCTGACATTCTGTAACATTTGCTGCTATGTACTCAACTTCTATTGTGGAGAGAGAAACTATGGGCTGCTTCTTTGATGTCCATGAAATGGGTCCTGAACCCATATGGAACACATATCCTGATGTGCTCTTCCTATCATGTATAATACCTACCCAATCACTGTCAGTGTAACCAACCAGCTCAAACTCACTAGATGCTGTGTACAATATGCCATAGCCTTGTGTGCCATTGACATATCTTAGGATCCTCTTTCTTGCTTGCTAGTGTGTGTCCTTAGGTTTCTCCATGAACCTAGATATCAACCTTACTGTGTCCATTAAATCAGGCCTTGTAGCAGTCAAATACATCAAACTTCCAACCATGCTCTTGTAGAGGGTTGGGTTCATTTCATTGCTGCTATCCTCCTTGTTCAGTTTCAGACTTGTAGTTGTTGGTGTTGGTGTAGGCTTACTGTTATGCATCTTAAATCTCTTCAAAATCTATTTGGCATAGTTAGTTTACAAAATAAATATGCCATGCTCAATTTGTTGTACCTCAATTCCTAGGAAGTTAGTCTGTCATCTCAAACTCTTTCTTCATAACCTCTTTGAAATCAACAATGAAGAGATCACTATTACCAGTAAAAATTAGATCATCTACATACAAAACAACAATTAAAATCTCACCATTGGCTGCTTTGATGTAGAGTGTGGGTTCACTGCTACTTTTGCTAAAGCTATTACTCAGCAGATAGGAATCTATCATGCTGTACCATACCCAAGGTGCTTGCTTCAACATGTAAAGAGCTTTTCAGACCCTGTATACTTTGTCTTCATGCCTTGGGACTTCATAGCTAGGTGTCTGCTCCACATACACCTCCTCTTTCAATAATCCATTTAGGAAGGCTAATTTCACATCCATTTGATATACATTCCACTTGTGCTGGGCTGCAATTGCTATGACTGCCCGCATGATTTCTAACCTTGTAACTGGTGCATAGGTCTTATCATAATCTTTTCCAAGCTGTTGTTTATATCCCTTGACAACCAACCTTGCTTTGTCCCTTTCTATCTTTCCCTCAGCAGTACTCTTGGTCTTATAGACCCACTTGACTCGAATAACCTGTTTACCCTTGGGTAAGGTTGTTAACTCCGATGTCTGATTCCTTTCTATTGCATCTAACTCTTCATCCATGGCCTTACACCATTTTTCTTCTTTGACAGCCTCTTCAAAATCTATTGGATCACCATGAGAGAACAAAACAAAGTCCAAATTTTCATCAACATCATCATACCTTGCACTATTTTCATAAATCTCCCTCATGCTCCTTGTCTTTCTCGGTATTAGAGAAGCAAGCGTAGGATCTAAAGTGCTTCTAGAGTTATTGCTTCTTGACTCCAAAGTGTCCTGGAGCTGATTCTGCTGCTGGAGTCTTGAAATGGCTATATCTAAAGTGCTCTGGGGATGGCTTCAGAGAGCTCTAGAGTTAGATACAGAGTGCTTTGGTGTTGGTTCTGCTTCACTACTAGAAGTTCTTGCTTCATTTCCACCTTCTTCATCATCTACATGTATCATTGCTAAGATACCTATGGTGGTGTCAACTGTGCCATCCCATGATTCATTCTCAATGAACTCAACATCCCTACTGATTGTAACCTTCTTGGTAATAGGGTTGTACAACTTACAACTTAGCCTTTGGATTCTTCACAGTACCCAATAAAGATGCACTTTTCTCCTTTATCATCAAACTTTTGTCTCTTCTCTTTAGGCACAAATGCATATGCCACGCACCCAAAAATTGGTAGGTGCTCCACACTCCATTTATCATTTGTCCATGCTTCTTGTGGAATCCTATCCCTAACAACCATTGTGGGACTTCTATTTACCAGATATATTGCTATTGCTACTACCTCACCCCAATAATCATTAGGCAGTCCCTTTACCTTCAACATGCTTGCTGCCATCTCTATGATAATTCTATTTTTCCTCTCAGCAACTTCATTTTACTATGGAGTGTACCTTGTTGTGAACTATTTTTGAATGCCTTCATACTTGCATAAATTCATAAATTCTTTAGAGATATACTCTCCCCCTCAGTCCGTTCTGAAGACCTTGATATAACGACCGCTTTGCTTCTCATCCATGGCCTTAAACTCCTTGAATTTTTCAAATGCTTCAGATTTATTCTTCAAGAAATAAACCCATGTCTTTCTACTGTAATCATTTATGAAGGTCATAAAATAAACATTCCCACCTAGGGTGTAGGTCTTCATAGCGCCACACAAAACTGAATGCACCAGCTCTAATGGTGAGCAAGTCTTGCTCTCCTAGAATGCCTTGATTGAAAAGGTTGCCTATGTTGCTTTCCTAAAATGCAGGCTTCACATTTCTTATCGGGCTTAACAATTGTTAGGAGCCCTCTAACCATGCCTTTTTTAGACAAAATACTTAAACCAGAAAAAATTGAAGTGCCCATACCTCAAATGCCAAAGCTTAGATGGGTCTTGAATGACTATCTTGAAGGCTGACTGCTAAGCCACTACTGTAGATGCCATCTAGTTGACTCTAGAGCCGTCTAGAGCCATCTGATGTGCAGCTTTGGATAGTGTTGGAGACCACAACCTAAGGGGTAACATTTTGTTCCTCGTCATCTGCACTGCTGCAATGACCTTCTTGCTACCATCCCTATCATAGATGATGCACTCCCCTTTCTCCATCAGGATTCTATAATCATTTTGGACCATCTGTTCAATGCTCAATAGGTTATGTTTTATGCTTGGGGCATAATAGATAGTTGTATCCTGGATTTGTCTTCTCTCACCTTACTTGGTTAAGACTGTAATGATGCCTCTTCCCATGACAGGAACGATTTGATTGTTCCCAATCATGATCTCAGACTTGACATTCTTGTCAATGGAGGCAAATAAGTTTGCATTACCACTCATGTGGTTGCTACACCCGTTGTCCAAATACCATACTTCAGCAATGCTCTGCTCAGCAAGGTTGCATACAATAAACACTTTAGACTTTTTCTATTTTCAGCATTATCCTCATTTGTTATATGAGCATTTTGACTTCCTTGGTTACCTTGTTTCTTCCTACACTCATTTGTAAAATGACCAAACTTGTGACAGTAATAACATTGCACATTAGTCTTATCATACCTTTGGTTAGAGCTACTACCCTTCTTGTTGTGGGAGTCCTATTGTGAGGTGCTTGGTCCATCTTCTTGGCTATTTGAGCCACCTCTTCTAGATTGCTTCTTTCTCTACCTTTACCTCTATTGTTTCTTCCTCTTCCCTAGCCTCTCACACTACTCTATGCCTTGAAGGCTTGCTCTAGGGAAAGAGCGGATCTATTCAACTGCTACTCATGGGTTTTAAGGGAACCTATCAACTCATCTACTGTCATCTTTGAGAGGTCCTTGGCCTCTTCTATTGCTCTATTGCTATGGCAATAGGGTCAAATCTCAAGGGCATACTCCTAAGGATTTTCTCAATAATCCTTTGCTCTTCTATTGTTTCCTCATTAATCCTCAACTGATTTATCAAGGTGGAGACCCTTGTATGGAAGTCTGAAATAAACTCTCCACCCTTCATCTGTAGGGTCTCAAAATATCTCTGTAGCAACTGGAGTTTCACCAACTTCACCTTGTCAGTTCCTTTATAACTATTTTCTAGAATCTGCCACGCCTCCTTTACATAGTTAGCTACTGCTATTCTAGGGAAAATAGCCTCTATCAAGGCTACCTTAATCAAACTGAAGGCTTTTGCATTATTTCTCCTTGTTTCTTTCAATCGGTTATTTTGGGCATTTGTTAGGGTCGCAAAGACATTCGGGTCAGTCACATCTATGAACCCACTGACCATAAGTTCCCACAGATCATTTGCAACCAAGATGGTCTTCATCTTCTTCGACCAAACATCATAGTTTTTTCCATCAAACATGGGTGGCTGCTACCAACTCTTGTTGTCTCCTCTAGCCATATTTCTAAATCTGGGGAGACTGTTAATACCTCGAATACTAAAACTCTAGCTCTGCCAAACCTTGGCTTTGAATATACTAACCTTATCTCTAATACCAATTGTTGGAAGCATTATGTTCTGATAGCACTTGTTGGAAGGAATAATAAACAAATAGAGAGAGGACACAAAACAAAATATACAAACATAGATTTCTATCACTAGTTTAGAAACAATAATAAGTGATTAAAAAAATATTAAAAACTGCTTAGAAATGACTAAACTTGGTCACATGACCATTAGTAGTTTATTTCCAGTCATTTATAACGTGACCAAATTTATGACTAAACCAATTTTAGTCATTTATTTGGTCATTTTGATTGATCAATTTGGTAGTATGTTTAGTCGTTAATTTTGTCATTGATTTAGTCATATTATTCACTGAGCTTGGTCACGTGACCATTTGTAGTTTATTTCCTATCATTTATTTGGTTGTTTTGATTGATCAATTTGGTAGTATATTTTTGTCATTTATTTAGTCATATTTATTCACTGATTTCTGTCAATTGGTAGTATTTATTCACCGATTTTTGTCAACTGGAAGTATATTTAGTCATATATTTTTAGTCATATTTATTCACTGATTTCTGTTAGTTGGTAGTATATTTAATTTTTTTTGTTCACTGATTTCTGCCTAAAAGTGTTGGAAATGAGACAATGCTTTTGAGGTTTAAACATAAAACATAGAAAAATATAATCAATCATTCATTTGCACATAATGAAACAACTATTAAGAAGGCAAAATATTGAAATTTTATTGAGAAAAGGTGTTCTTACAGAAGATACAAGATAGAAATATGTGTCTTTGCTTTGAAAAATGTGTTACAAAGTGTGTTTCTCAGTGCTGTGACTGAGAAAACTGAGTTACAATGCTCTATTTTTTGCTCATACAACTCCAAAACATTAAAGAACTACTTGAAAAATAAAGCCTAAGGGTCCTATGAAAGACTCCTCTATAGACTTCACACCATGAATACTCAGTATAGATTGAGAACTATGTTCTGCATATACCTTGACTGATAAGATTTACTGAACATGAAAGTGGACAAATCCAAACCGATCACAAACATTTATCAGTGGACGAGCATCTAGAAGTCTTGCTTCCATAAGAAATTTCTTCAATGTCTTTTCAACATCATAGAAGTTTGACTCTCTGGTTACACATTCCACCTCCTTGATTTGTCCAGTTTTGGTTGCTGTTTTAATGTATTTGAAGTGAATGTCAGGATCCTCACTACCAATAACATTAAAAATATAGTTTAGCATATAAGTACAAGGTTCCCAAGCTACTACAAAATTACCTCCTCAAATAGATCAATGAATATCAGTGACAAAATGATACAAGTGACAATCCAAAGTCAAATCACCTGGAGCTCAAATATGCTTATAACATACAAGTAATCGGTGCTTACTATTCCATGATTACAAGGATATAACATGTGGAATGGATAAAAATACCTCCATTAGAGCAGTTGGAGTTGACTATTCTTATATCAAGTAAAGAGTCAAACAACTATCAAACAACTTGGCAAATGAAGGCAACAGGGTATTTCCAAATTCAAGACTTTTACTTAATGTTGTTGAATAGAAGAAAAAAGAATCATTTATCTACCACCATAGTGAAAAGTTAGCAATTGCATTTGGTTTGTTAAACATGGATCATAACCTCTTGTAACCCTATTTTGTCATTGGTCAAGGTTGGAGGGATGTGTAAGAAAGAAGACTAAGTTCTTTATGGCATGTAAGGATAGCCATAACTTTATGTAAGTCATTTTCATTGATGACAATGGTTTATCATTTATGATAGTGGCCTTGAGGCAGACATAGGGGAAATATCATGCATCATAAAGTAAGTATGATAGTCCATATTGAAGGTGATAGTCACCAAGAAGGACAGTTCCAGTGATCTCATAAGAAGATAGTCATAGCTTATGTTTTGGATCAAAACCATGGATGCAACAAATGACATTAATCTTGATGAATCAAAGGTAATAGAGTACAGTGAAAAGGTAGTCATAAAACATGAGGGTAGACCATGCAATATCAAGCATCAGATGGTAAAGGATAGTCTTTAGGACTGTAAGGAAGAACTTGGTTGTTATTTGTGATAGTAAATGATCAATGAAGTGTAAGACAATGATCAAATTCAAAGGTAGGACAAACTTGAAGGTTCATGAAGAATTAACAATCAAAGACAGTCCTGTCGGAGTTAATGCTTGATGATAGTGTCTTGAGGTTCACATGGCAGATTAGTGACTACAAGTAAACAACACTATGAGGTGAAGTGATTAAGGATGAAAACATCTAAAAGGAATAGGACCACAAAACATATTAATTTCACTCACTCTTTTAATTACCTACATATTAACCACAATACATGATGAAATTACCAAATGAAAAAGCTACTCACCAACCACCTAGGGGACTCTGGAATAAAGAGGAGACCCAAGACCAAAATAGAACAGGGGATAAGTCCTGCAAAGACCATTCACGCCAGATATAAGTGGACCAATGTTGAGTTTCCTCACTTGAAAAAATACAATTTCAATGTATTTATGATACTAAGCCTATATATTGTGATTTTTACTAGACTTCAACCTGGATGGAGAACATTCACTACTTATCATATAGATCAATATTACAACAATGCAAGACAATCATCAAAATTTTTAATAAACTTTCAATCAAAATATAAAGTTACTATTATTTTACAGTGCATGTTGAACTTGACAACAATGCCATTTATTATGCTAATTGAAATAATTCAACAAGAATGCAACTACAACAAATGACAAAATTCCTCTATCCTTCATGCTTTGATGGATGTCCATACCCTATTCCAAAGCTCCCATTTTGGCACAGGCAGGGAGTATGCTGGCAAAGGTTGTCAAATTTGGCTTTACAACTGCTAATTGCATTTACGTGAAAGTTTCTAAATATTTTTCAACAAATCCATTTTGTGCATATCCCACAACCATTACATTCCATGAGATGACATCTCTTTGAGGCATTCTGCCAAACAGTTCACATGCATTGTCAATGCTTCCACATTTTACATACATGTCTACAAAGGCCGTTGTGTAGAAGACCACCGCAACACCACAAGGCGGTTGTTGGGCCTTCATGGTGATGTTGGGAACTCCCCACATCATTGCGAAGGCCCAATAACCACCTTGCAATGGTTGTCGTTACTTCCAGAATAACAACTTCTATTTCTTGTAGGACCCTTTGGCCCATGTAGAACAATCTCCTCCTCCGGCTAGTGCATCTCCTTCATTGGATTGTTCTTTCTTTCTTGTCCTGGAAGGCAATGACTAGTTAGGTCTTGAAGGAGCGAGCAGAAGAGGATGTTTGGATGGAAGTAACAAGTTGACATCCCTAACTAGCCGGAATGAAGGAAGGTGCCTGGGTCACCACAACACCGCAAGGTGGTTTTTGGGCCTTCGTGGTGATGCAGGGAGTTTCCCTGCATCACCGCGAAGGCCTAACAATCACCTTATGGTGTTGCGGTGTTGTTGAGTTATAGTTTAAGAAACTTTAGTAGCACTATTTGCTTGATTTCAGCCATCTGGAGTAGTTCCTTGCTGACAACGAGTTGGCAAAATAGGCTGATAAATGCATCATGATCTCAAAAGAATAATTCATATCTAGTATAAAATTTAGAATAAAGGAAACATGGTTAAACTGACTTGTGTTACTCACCACCATCACAGTCGGCCTAGCACCAATACCAACATTGGTAGGAGATGGATTGCCAATCCCAATAGAATTAAGCACTGTAGCAAGAATCTTCAAACAAAAATTTTAATTGTCTTAGCAAGGCTACTATTCAGAAAATGTGGTGTTCTAACAAAATTCATATGTAAGGCAAGTATGTCATAATAGTAAAATCCAGAACGTAAATGCATGCCCTATTAATATCTGGAAAACCACCTTCACCTTGGTTTTGAAGATTGAAAGTCCCAAACACTACATTGTGAGCAACTTGCCCATTCCTGTTATGGCCTTTACTTGCTATAGGATCAGTACCTATAAAAGGTTTTGAATGTTTAGTGTCTAATATCGTAGTTGCTGCCTAACCATTACCAATCAATTGCAGATAACAATTACATATAATTTTGAAGAAAATTATCAATGTCACTTCTGCAATCAAGTAACCATAACAATTCCACCATATTATCTTCTTTATACTATAGGTGATAGCCAACATATTCATACACAAGAAAAAAGGTCATACTGTGAACATTAGCAAACAAAATTAAAACAAAGTCTATTTGAAAAAGAAGATATTTTAAATATAATTTCCCTCCATATATAATTCTTCTATCTCACTTTTCATTTTGCACAAAAGTTCAAAACCCATATTTTCTTAAAATACTTTCATAGTTGCTCAGTGTGTTTTATGCAAACAATAAAACACAATGTGGTAGTTGCTCGATGTCATTACACATTATTTGCATAAACTAGGTTGCATAGGCTCTTTAGGATTTGACAAAGCTCTTTAGGGTTTCATATAAGGTCTTTACCATTGAGAGTTTCCTAGGGTTTATGGAAGTGTTACAAATTGTTATGTAGACCCTTTAATGGTTTTCACTTTTCATAAGGTTTCTAGGGTTTCTATAGACCCTTCACAAGGTTATCCAAACTTTACATAGAATATATAGACCTTTCAAAGTTTGACAAACCTTGCAAATACTTATACACACCCGAGGAATACATGATAGGGTTTAAAAATGCTTCACTGACCCTTAGAATATTTCACAAACCTTTAGGATGCTTCTCAAAGTTTCTAAATGGTTTGACAGGGTCTAAAAGAGTATGGTTTGACATAATGAAAATCCATCTCCTCAACATAGGAAGATCCAACTATAGGGGTAGAAACAACATTTGTTGCAACAACCCTAGCTGGAGAAACAACAAGAGTAGAAACAACATCAATAGCCCTAGGATTACGCTTTTTTGGATCAACTAAAAAGTGCCAAGAAGCACCCCCAAGAAGCACCCCCAATAACTTCTATCACTTAAAGGAGCCTGAACTCTTTGAGTATTTGAATCCTCATGCCCTAGGGAAAAAGGGTCAAACATCTTCAATATCAATCGCCACAATGTTACCTTGATGAATCAAATCAACATTACCAGAAAATAAATTATCTGAACTGAAACCCCACTGAGGATCAAGATTATCAAGAGCTTGAGTATTGCCTTCAACAAATTTATTACTTACTTCTTCTAATGAACCTATAAAGCAACATTATTGACCACTAAAGATGTTGTGAGTTTCTTTGAAAAGTCATTGAGCACATACATGCTTTTTATCCTAAAAGACCTCATTATTTTTTGCTATCCACAAAAACCAAAGAATTTCCAAAGACACAATGTACCATAGATTAGCAAGAGACTTATCACATTTAGAAGAACAAGATTTTGTTCCAGAAAGGATATCATACCAGACAATACTTTTCTTACCACAATATTTTCTCAAGAAGGAAAAAAATAATTCCACATCAACCTAGAAAATGGGCAATCAAAAAACAAATGATCAGAAGACTCAACACCCACACAAACTAAACAAGGCTTGGCCTCAGGATTCCTTATAATATTTATCCTAAATTACAATTTATGTTTCATTTTCATGTATGCAAGATAATAGATTAATTATTTGAAACAAATCAAGCTACCAATTTGATAAAAAACACCAAGAACATATTGGAGCTTTTGCTAGGTAAATTGACCGCTAGTGCAAAAGAGAGTGTTCAAGTAAGGAGGCATGTACCAGAGTATTGTACAAGAAAAGAAGAGCATTGCAGGATGACAGACATAGAGTTTGCAGTTTTTGGGCCTAGGCAATCTTTCTAAGGAATCTCAAATACAGATCTTCTAAGAAACATTGCTTAGCCTTACACTCTACATTAAAAAAGAGTTCTTCACATTTGAGAGACCATCCTTGTAGAACAGATGTATCCATATATTAATTGAGTTTTGCTTATTTGTTAATGACATCACACTTCTCTTTATGGTGGTTTAAGAACATAATTCCTAGCTACATTCTATAACTAAAAAAATACTTGAAGCCAAGCCAAATGCTATACAAATATGTTCTAGGAAAACCAACATATACTTCCCAAGCCTAGAATGGTATCATTTCCTCAAATGATACATAACTATTTTTCACAAGTGTTGGCACAAGCCATCTGCCCATAGGGTCAATCAAAATTGTTCGAATAGAGTATATCTCCAAGCCAATACATCTAAAAATTACGTACATCTTTTAAAAGATTTCCTTGGTATTCGGTGTAAAGAAGCATACAACACATGGCAGGGGAAAAATATTTACTATTCACCAAAATTGTCCAAATAGAGTTTATCTCCAAGCTAATACATCTAAAAATTACCTGCATCTTTTACAAGATTTCCTTGGTATTCGGTGTAAAGAAGCATACAACACATGGCAGGGGAAAAACATTTATTATTCACCAAAATGGTTTTAAAAACTGTAATATTTACATATATTGGTAGAGATTGGAGGGAAGAAGAGAGTGAGAGAGAAGAAGATGTATTAGTAGTAGATGTATTGTTGGGCGCTGATCCATCCACACTCACCATGATCTTTGCTTGTGAGACCAACATCACGCCAACTTGTTGCACCATTCCGATTTCAATAAGATCTATGCTCACCCATGGCTAAGGATGTGTAATCGCGACCTACATCCAACTTCTATCAAGAAAAGAGTGGTTGACATACAACCATTTGCGAAGAAAATCCTCCCATCATCTAATCACCAATCTAGCATCTACTCTCAGATCCATGATGGCATGAAGGGATTAGAACAAAGTTTTTGCTAATGCTTATGGTGATTGAATCATGGGTGGAAGAAGATTCAACATCTTATGTAGCCTTTTTGGGAATATCACTGCACCTAGATTTGCCTATCTAAATTAGTGATCAACTCATCCAATGATTAGAAACATTTGGAAAGGAGGCGAGGTATAAAGGTTTGGACCTGGGACTATTATCAAAGAAGGAAGAGTAGGATCTTATCCATATCAGTTTGTAGCTGCTCAACTGAGTTTGTGTATGTGTAGGTGGTACAACACAAACATTTCCAGGTCTACAGTAACTCTGCATTGTATTCATAAATATTGTAATCAAATCCAATTTGTTTGATTAAATTAATTATCTACAAATCATTATATTTCAGTTGGGTGCTATGTAATCTTATAAACTGAATACATATACTCCAAATTTATCAAACATAATACATATACATATAATCCAGTTTGTTATACTCTAAATTGTTATATTTTGGATTATCAAACATAATACATATACATCTATATAAGGGATATTACATTCTACCTATTCCTATTATTGTATGAATCTCAACACTATTGTTTTTTTCATGGAAAAGAATTGTTAGTTACAATTCATAGAGAGACTTAGTGCTCACTATTTCAGAAATAACTTGATAGGTTTATCCTTGCTACAACTACATTTTTTTCCTTTGGTTACTTATCCCCTTGGTATTAGGAATGTTACTAATTATTTATGTAACAATTCCTTCTAAAATGATTTCCTCTGCAATAAGAGCATTACAAAGGGATATTAACCTTAACATTTTGATCCCTTTGCCCGGGAGAAAACTTTTCTAAGGGGGTGAAGAGGAACTTTTTGCAAATGAAGTTTCTCTATTATTTTGCAACTTTCAGAAGACTATAATGTGTATGATCTGATTCAATTCCATTTATTTCAAAAATAGTACATTTTTTACTCATTTTAAATGGGTCCATACCTCAATATATCCAAAATGGACCTCACTATTAAACAAAGAAATAGCATGCCAAATGGAAATATATAGAACAAAATAGTGCTCTTCTGAAGATAGATCAAGTTTGATATGTAATGCCAATCATCTAACAAATGCTTAATTTAAAATTTTTAAAAAGAAAGATAATAATCAATCAAACTCCTAAAGTTCCCTCACCTATGCAGATGATATGGCAAACAACAAAGAATCTCCATGTCTCCAATAGCTTCCCCAAAAATGAAATCTATTTTTGGACTTGGTAAAGTTGTAAGCACACTGTGTGACATATTCACAACAAAAGTTCTCTTTAAAAAAATAGTTAAACAAGTTGAATAGAATTTGAGATGAGAAACCTGGGCAACAGTAGAAAGCATGAAAGATGCAAAATCACTACTTTGTACCTAAAGGATATTTGTAACATCACTATCCATAATGCTCAAGATTTAACATAAACATGTATCATAATGAAGTGAATAGTTAATAAAATGATTAAGTTAATCACTTTCAACCAAAAGAAAGATAATCTTTTCACCAATTAAGCATGTCAAACTAATCATGATATAACAAAGCTTAAACTTAAGTAATCATTTACAATCTTTAGTGAGTAACCATCACTAATCAAATACAATATATGCTCAAGGCATTATAGTTCAATTAAAAAATTACAAGAGACCCTCTGGTCATAATTGCAAATACTGTATATGGAACCCATGACATCTATCTTCATAAGCCTCAGCTTGTCTCATGCTTGGGAAGGAGAGCATCATCCTGGTGCTTTATCTCCGATCGTGGACCTAGGCAGTACCTCACTTATCTTCCTAACTGGAAGTGGTCCTACCCTTCTAGGAAAGGTTAGACATTAGAACCCATTAGGTTAGCCATCTGAGTATCTAGTGTTGTGTCCTTCCTAATGTCTCACGGTCACACACTATAGATCTACTCTAACTTGTATGACACTACTTGAGACACTAGGCCATTTGGAACACTGTGGACCAACAATAAATGTAGATATGGATGCATTACTTTGGCTAAACATTTATATACATACACGTTGGGCAATGAATGTCATCATATGTCCACCACCTTAACTCAACTTATAAGATGTCATGTTCTACAGTAAGTCCTTATCAACCTTATTCTTTAGGTCTAGTATGAGTGGGATCAATTCGAATTACTATCCATACTTGGACATTCGACTCCCTTCATAGGTTGGTTACAATTAAATAGGTTACTTTCATAATGAGGAACTAATGACTCCTAGTCACTTTGTTCATTTTTAATTCATATCAAAATAGACCATTTAGTCTACCTTGGTCTCCTATGGTTTACAATTTTGATAGCAAATCATCATATATGATGAAGTTAAATTCATGGTACTCAAGGCATACCATGCCTTAGTAGAGTAGATTGGTTTTATTATGATCAATATCTCTTATTATCTTTATGAGATTTAGGTGTTAAACACCAATCCTACTAGTTTACACTCAAGTAAATAAAGGAATTATAACTCATAACATTAACCAATAAGTCTTAATTCAGACAGATATAGAACAAGTCTAGATTATTCTATTAGCACAATCAAACTATTTAATGATGAAACCATGATCTTAAATGGCCTCACCACATCCATAATCATAGGTTTACATATACATTCTTGACAGTTTAAGTAACCCTATATATGATTCATAGTCAACTTTCCATACAAGCCCATCTTGGTAATAGTTTAGGTGTTGTAAACACAATGATGTATAATTGCCTTCTCAGCTGCCACCACAGTCGAGTGACTGCATAATTCAATTATAGAGTATAATCATTCTAGAGTTATTCCTTACTCCATTATCAAGAGCTCTTAGGCTCTAACTTCATCATTATATGACATGTGTTTAACATGCTTTGAAAATAGGCTCAGCCATAACGACTTCGAGCATTAGCTTTCATAAAGTGTATAATGCATTACAGTTGGGTCGTAAGACCCTAAGCTATGACATAGAAAAGATTTTAACTTCATACTGCTCATCCTTATTGCCATCAAGCTGGTGCCTCAATAAAGCCATAATATTGTTACTGCACGAGTTTTTTAGTATTGAGCCTAGTCACATGAAAAATTTACAACAATATACAATTCAGCCATTCGGCCTTGAGCACAGTCTCAGATAAAGATTACTGTGTATCTTACACATCCATAGGAAAGATTACAGTGTTTCTTTATTAGGCCTCATGGCCTTAACACAACCATAAGAAATATTACAGTGTTTCTTTATTCGGCCTTACAGCCTTAACAAAGCCATAAGAAAGATTACAGTGTTTCTTTATTCGGCCTTATGGCCTTAAGGCTCTAAACTTTAAAAATAAATCATAATAGATACAGTGTGAGCTTGGCCATTCAGTCTTAAGCCTCATTGATGATAATACATCAACACAATGGGCATGACCTCATAGGCCTCGTGTCTCTATTTTAAATAAAACATTATGCCATACTTTCTATGGAGAAGTTTGATATAATATAGCTCATTGAAATGAAGCGAAAGGGACAATGGCCACCATTTTACCTGGACAAGGCTATCGAATGGTGATGCAATCCTAGATTGAGTATGCTACAAGCTACTCTTAGCTTCTAATCACCTGTTGTTTTCCTAGAAAGGCTCTGCCACCCTGCTTTCACATGAAAACTATCAACAACTCCCCAACTAACTAAGAATTCCCTCCTCCAAAAACAATAAAAGCAAGACTTGAAATCGGTCGATTAAGGCATGCTAATTTGGGTGGAAACTACCACCCCACTCAGTCAGTTTCCTCATAAAGTGGCTCGAAAGAAGAATTGCTTGAGAAGGTTGAGCTTGAAGCTCCCTTTGCTTCATAATGCCCACTAAAACCGTTTTACACTATTTGATAATATTGAATAATATGATAGGTAGAAAGGTTACTACATTATTAATTTCAACTTGTAATTACATACATACATACATACATACATACATACATACATATATATATATATATATTCACCTTTACTAAAGAAAAAGGGTTAAATAATACATATTTAACATTATGGATTATCACTATAAGATGATATCACATAAGGATTCACATCATTATCGTTAGTTATTGGGGTCGAGTAATACTTTCCTAAAATTGACTATCCCCATTAGTCAAATGACTAGGGAAAAATAATAACCCCAAGAACAAAAGGTTAACAAGAGACCTCCTCGTCTCTTAATAATATTGTCTCTTGACTAGGTATGATGTTCTAAGAACATCTTCTGGTCATCACAACTAGCCATGATGGCACCAATGACATAACGACTTACAAAAAACATGAAAACTAAGAAAAGAGTCATGACACATGACAACTTATGAAAGGATTAAGAAGGACATAGAAGTCGATATTCTGATGGCTAATCAAATTTTTTACTTTCTTAATGTCTAACCCTTCCTCCAAGATGATACTCTCCTTCCTTCTTTGAAGGACGTTCATTTTCCTATCCACACTTAGGACCACAAGATCATGATTAGTGCATCATTATCATATCTCATAATGTAAATCATTTAATTTACAAAACTATTTAACATCAGTAACTACTTCATAATCAAGTTTTACATTAGGTATTTCCACAATGTTAAATCAATTAACTATGACTAATCCTCCTAATTATCATGCCAAGTTAATGATTAAGTCTAATTGTAAGTTGGAGATGTAACATATCTCCCCCCATAAGAATCATCGTCCTCGATGATTAATTGTCTTTAAGATAAACCAACATAATATGAAAATGTTTTCAAAAGCATAATATCAAATGTCTCAGAAAAGATAAGGAAATCTAGCATAGAAGTCATCATTATTTTCCCAGGTGGCATTTTCCACCAAATATTGGTCCCACTGGACCTTGCACTATGTTATTTCCTTGTTACGTAAGCATAGCTTATGCATTTCAAGCACCTTGATGGGCTCAATCACCACCACTCCTGGCTCTTTCACTTATAGAATATTCCAATCAAGCATAGGAATTTGATTATCAGTAGAATTAAACATTTTCAAATATGAAACATGAAACACATTATGCATCATAGCAAGTGCTGGCGGTAGAACAATTTTGTATGCTACTGGGTTGACTTCTTCTAGAATTTTAAAAGGACCCACATATCTTAGTGCCAGTTTGGACATCTTTCCAAATTTGATGGAGCTTTTCTGAGGTTTTACCCTTAGGAGAACTTTATCTCCCACAGTGAAATGCCTTTCAACATGCTTAGCATCTGCATAACACTTTTGCCTATCATTGGGTTCCTCTAACCTCCTTTTAATTAGATGGACTTATTCTTCCATCTCAGACACCATTTTTGGACCAAGGCTAACCCTATCTTCTAGCTTATCCCAGCTTATAGGGGTTCGACACTTTCATCCATATAATGCCTCAAATGGTACCATCTTAATAGCTGAATGATAAGAGTTATTGTAGGCAAATTCCACTAGAGGAAGATAATCCTCCCACTTGTATTGTTGATCCATGCAATATATCCTTAATAAATCCTCCAACACTTGGTTCACCCTTTCAGTTTGTCCATCTATTTCAAGATGATAAGCAGAGCTTATGTTCAACTATGTACCAAGTGAAGAGAACAAGGTTTGCCAAAACCTAGATGTCATCCGTGCATCCCTATTTGAGATAATCTTCTTAGGAATGCCATGCAGTCTGAAAATCTCTTGAACAAATTTTTGAGCAATGATGGGTGCCCCATCTGTCAAAGTTTCCAAGTATAAAATGGGTGGATTTGGTGAGTCTATCCACCACCGCCAAGATAACATTGTCCTTGTTCCTCAACATAGGAAGCCCTTGCACAAAGTCCATGCTTATAATCTGCCATTTCCACTTAGGAATTTCATGAGGGTATAATAATCCTGCTGGGTGTTGGTGTTCCTCCTTCACCCTTTGACATTCAATACAAGTAGCTACAAAATTTGCAGCATACCTCTTCATTCCTTTCCAAAAATATAAAGGTTTCACATCAGCGAGTAACTTGGTTACTCCAAGATGCCCAGAATATGGTGTAGAATGAACCTCTTTCCAAACCATATTCCTTAACTCTCCTAAGTTAGGTACATACATCATTCCTTTAAACCTTAATAACCCATTTGGTTCAAGGTTGAATCCCTCATATTTCAGATTCTGTGGATTTTTCTCAAGGGCCTATTTTACCTGCTTGTAATACTCATCTCCCTTAGATTTTGTAACACCTAATTTTTAAAATCAGAATGTATAGAGATCATAAAGGAGCTATGCCTTCTCCTACTTAAAGCATCTGCCACTCAATTTTCTTTCCCTCGAATATACTTAATCTTGAAATCATAATCCAAGATAAATTCTAACCATCTTTTTTGACGAGCATTAAGATAGGGTTGAGTGAACAAATATTTGTCCTTGGTGATCCATTTTCAACTCAAAAGGTTTTCCAAGAAGGTAGTGTCTCTGCATTTTGATTGCAAGAATGACTGCTACTAGTTCTAAATCATGTGGGGCATAATTTTGTTGATAGTTTTTTAGTTTGCATGATTCATGTGCAATGACATGTCCATCCTAGACTAGTACACCACCTAAGCCTTCTCCTGAGGCATCGGTAATGACTACAAATTGACCTTCTGGGTTAGGTACTTTCAATATTGGGGCTGAAGTCAATTTTTCCTTTAGTAGGTCCAAGGCCTCATGGAACTTTTCTTACCATTCAAACTTCTTGCCCTTTCTTTGCAAGGAAGTTATAGGACATGCAATTTTAGAGAAGTTTTTCACAAACTTCCTATAATAACCAGCAAGGCCCATGAAACTTTGGACCTCATGTACATTTCTTGGTTCAAGCCATTCAGATATAGCCTTAATCTTAGTTGGGTCCACAGCTATTCCCTTAGCTAAAATTATATGACGCAAATACTGTACTTCTTTCTAAAAGAAAGTACACTTATAGAGCTTGCCATATAACTTATGCTGTCTTAATCTCTGAAGAACAATTTTCAAATGTTGCATATGTTCTTCTTCATTCTTAGAATAGATCAAAATGTCATCAAGAAATACAAGATAAACTTGTCTAGACAGTCTTTGAACACATTGTTCATAAGATTCATAAACACCGTTGGCGTATTTCTTAGTCCAAATGGTACGACAATGAATTCATAATATCCATATCTGGTTCTAAAGGCTCTCTTATGGATGTCTTCATCCTTCAACCTCAATTGGTGGTATCCAGATCGAATATCGATCTTGAAAAATACTGTTGCACCCCTCATCTGGTAAAAAAAATCATTGATGTGAGGTAAAGGGTATTTATTCTTAATGGTTGCTTTGTTTAACATGTGGTAATCTATGCACAACTGCAAAGTGCCATCTTTCTTTTTCACAAAAATGACTGGCGCTCCCCATGGTGACACACTGGGTCTAATTAACCCTTTATCTAACAGCTCTTGTAGTTGATCCTTTAACTCCATTAGTTTTGTTGTGGTCATCCTGTAGGGGGGTTTAGAAATAGGTTCTGTCCCAGGAATAATATCAATGGTGAAATCAAAGGCCCTTTTAGGGGGTAACCCTAGTAGTTCATCCGAAAATACTTGTCCATATCTGATCTTTCCTGACCTATGGACTCCTTTATCCCTACTTCATTAAGCTTTTGGGATTCATAAAACATCAAGTCATCTTGGAAGTAGGTTTCCTTTGTTTTGTCTATTTTGTCCATCTTGATAGAAAAAAGTTGGCATCCTTTTCTTTGTGCCCTTTTCATTTGTAAGGAAAAAATTTGCCTTAGTTTGACTTCCCTAGGTTTCCCTTGGAGAAAGACTTTGTTTCCTAAATCATCCAAACATTCTACTATCTTGGCATAACAATCAACTTTGGTTTGATGTCTCCATAGCCAATTTATCTCTAGGATAACATCATACGAGCCAAGTGGGGCTACATAAAGATTTACTTCCGTGGAAAATCTTGGAAGTTCAACTCGAGCCTCAAACAAGCATTACTCTACCTGAGCCTTGGTGTGATTTACATATTCTACAAACCAAGATTTGCCATGAATCCTACTTTTCTAGGTGTTTTATTTACAATTTTGGAAGAAATAAAACATTCTGTAGCACCTGTTTCAATCAAAATTGAAATCAGAACTCCAAATAAAATACCTATTGTCTCTATGGGAGTTATTGTCCGAGGCCGCATGGATATGTTGCTGGAATGCCACTTTCTTGGAGGGTAGAGGATTTCGTCTTGGTTGCACTCCTTGTGATTTGTTGGGACACTGATTGGTGTAGTGATCTCTGCCACAAGTGTAGCATCCACCAACTGGTCCTCACCTCTCTTGAGGTTTGCCAGAATGGTTTCTATTCTTCCTTAAGTGGTTGTTCCCCTTTTTCTCTCCCCTAGACTCAATTTGTTTATTTTTGGCTCCTTTGTCATTCTTCTCAGTATATTCCTGTTTCTTCCCGTTTTTCCTTAAGGATTGAGAAGATTGAGACCAGTTATATCTCGTACGAATTCTTTCCCTATAGGCCGACATAGCCTTCAGGTTCAGTTCTTGTCTGACAGTCTTCTCGTAGACCTATTCCATAGTAGTAGGACCATGAACATTAACCTCACCTCCAATTTGGGCGTTCAACCCCATTATAAACTTCTAAACATAGAATTTCTCATCTTGTTGATATTGTGGCACATACTTCAACAGTCGGGTGAATTTTTCCCAATATTCATTTACAATCATATCAACCTGTTTTAGGTTTTGAAAATCTATAAATTTTGGTCATAGAATAGTTGAGGCAACCATCTTTGCCTAAACAGTTCTATGAACTTGTCCCAAGTAAGGCTTGTAGACCTCAAGCCTAATTCCATCTTTTTGCTCATCCACCATGTGGATGCTTCACCCGCTAGCTGAAATGGTCCCCACACAGCTTTGGTAACCTCATTATAATTTTTGATTTCAAAATACTTCTCCATCTTTGTAAGCCATGCCTCTGCGACATCTCCGCTTATGGATCCATCAAATTTAGGTGGCATGACCTTTTTCATGTCATGCGACAATTCCATAACTATAAGGTTCCTCTTATCCACTTCCTATCTAGCCACAGATTTATTTTCTCCATTCTCTCTCTAGGTGGTGTCATTATGGCATTCCTCACCATCACCCCCATCATAAGCATCTTGCCTGTCTTCAGAATGGCCTCTTACTTTATGCTCAAGAGTTTCTATCCCCGCCCTTGTTTCTCTCAACAAAGTCAAGGTTTGGTCTAATTTAGACTCGGATTGCCTTGAAGGTGCTCCTTCATCTCGGCTATCCTCCATTCTAGTTCTAAATCAAACCTTTACTTCAATCTACTTCTTCCTGAAGTTTGCAGATTAATCATGGATTAGTTTTTCCATGCTATACAATTCATTCATTTTACAAATCTATTCACATTCATGTAATCTTTAACAAGAAAGGAAAGTTTGTCAAAAATTTCCATTGCATTACAGTTTCCATTGGATTACATATAATCCACAAAATTACAAAATTGTGTTTACACCTTGCTCCTACAAGTCATTTACAATTTGGGATAACTTCCCATAATCATGGTTTCTTTTCAGTCTTGGGAGGTGATGATACACACTGGTATTCCTTCACATCCTCCTTAGGTACATTACAATCTTTAGGGTTATTTCCCTCAGCTGGTGCTTTAGGGGCATAGGGTGTCTTTGATGCTTCAGTAGAGTTAGGGGCAGCCAATCTTTCATCTTTCCTTAACTCCTGCTTGATGCGTTTCATGACATCAGTGAAAGTTTCCTCATTAGATAACCATGCACCTACCAAGCCTCCAGTTTGTTCAAGTTTCTCCTTCATGGAGGCTCATGCCTTCAAGATCTTTTGTTGGTGTAGGTAACATCCATGTTTAGTTACCTTCTTTCAAGGTGTGGTTCTAATTTTTACGATACTGGCATAGAACATCCAATCATTAACTTTCTTAATGTTGGATACAATAATCATCAAGTAGTGAGCTCATTAGGTCCATGTATTGAACCTGGTAGCTCTAATACCATATGTCACATCACTATCCATAATGCTCAAGATTTAACATAAACATGTATCATGATCAAGTGAATAGTTAATAAAATGATTAAGCTAATCACTTTTAAACCAAAATAAAGATAATCTTTTCACCAATTAAGCATGTCAATCTAATCATGATATAACAAAGCATACATTTCAGTAATCATTTACAATCTTTAGTGAGTAACCATCACTAATAAAATACAATATATGCTCAAGGCATTATAGTTCAATTAATAAATTACAAGAGACCATGTGGTTATAAATGCAAATACTGTATCTGGAACCAATGACATTTGTCTTCATAAGTCTTGACTTGTCTCATGCTTGGGAAGGAGAGCATCATCCTAGTGCTTTTCCTCCAACCATGGACCTGTGGTCCCCCACTCATCTTCCTAACTGGAAGTGGCCCTACCCTTCTTAGAAAGGTTAGACATTAGAACCAATTAGGTTAACCATCTTAGTATCTGGTGTTGTGTCCTTCCTAATGTCTCATAGTCACACACTATAGATCCACTCTAACTTGTATGACACTACTGGAGACACTAGGCCATCTGGAACACTGTGGACCGATAATACATGCAGAGATGGATGCATTACTTTGGCCAAAGATTTATATACATACATGTTGCACAATGAACTTCGTCGTATCTCCACCACCCTAACTTGACTTATAAGCTGTTATGTCCTATAGTAAGTCCTTATCGACCTTGTTCTTTAGGTCTAGTATGAGTGGGATCAATTCGAATCACTATCCATACTTGGACATTCGACTCCCTTCATAGGTTGGTTAGATTAAATAGGTTACTTTTGTAATGAGGAATTAGTGACTCCTAGTCACTTTTTTCATTTTCAGTTCATATCAAAATTGACCATTTAGTCCATCTTGGTCTCCTATGGTTTACAATTTCGATAGAAAATCATCATATATGATGAAGTCAAATTCATGGTACTAAATGCATACCATGCCTTAGTAGAGTAGATTAGTTTCATTATGATAGATAGCTCTTATTATCTTTATGAGCTTTAGGTGTTAAACACCAATCCTATTAGTTTACAATCGAGTAAATAAAGGAATTATAACTCATAACATTAATCAATAAGTCTTAATTCAGACACATATAGAACAAGTCTAGATTATTCTATTAGCACAATCAAATTGTTTCGTGCTGAGAGCACAATCTTAAATGGTCTTGCCACATCTATAATCAAGGGTTTTTGTATACATTCTTGATAGTTTAAGTAACCCTATATATTATTCACACTCGGCTTTCCATACAAGCCCATCTTGATAATAGTTTAGGTGTTGTAAACACAATGATGTATAATTGCCTTCTCAACTGTCACCATAGTTGAGTGATTGCATTTGATTATAGAGTATAATCATTTTGGAGTTATTCCTTACTCTATTATTGAGAGCTCTTAGGCTCTAACTTCGTCATTATATGACGTGTGTTTAACATGCTTTGAAAATAGGCTCATCCATAACGACTTCAAGAATTGGCTTTCATAAGGTGTATAATGCATTAGAGTTGGGTTGTAAGACCCTAAACTATGACACATAAAATATTTTAACTTCATACCGCTTGGCCTTATGGCCATCGAGCTGGTGCCTCAATAAAGCCATAATATTGTTATTGCTCGACTTTTAAGTCTTGATCCTAGTCACATGAAAAGTTTACAACGATATACAGTTTGACCATTCGGTCTTGAGCATAGTCTCAGATAAAGATTATTGTGTATCTTACACAACCATAAGAAAGATTACATTGTTTCTTTATTCAGCCTTACGGCCTTAAGGCTCTAAACTTTAAAAAGAAATCATAATAGATGCATTGTGAGCTCTGTTGTTCGGCCTTGAGCCTCATCGATGATAATACATTGACACAATGGGCATGATCTCATAGGCCTCGTGCCTCAGTTTAAAAAAAAAGCATTATGCCATACTTTCTCTGGCAGAGGTTTGAGATAATATAGCTCATTTAAATGAAGCCAAAGGGACAATGACCACCATTTTATTTGGACAACGCTGTCGAATGGTGATGTAGTCCTAGATTGAGTATGCTACAAGTTGCTCGCAGCTTTTAATCGCCTGTTGTTTTCCCAGAAAGTCTCCACCACCCTGCTTTCACATGAAAACTATCAACAACCCCCGACTAACTAAGAATTCCCTCCTCCAAAAACAACAAAAGCAAGACTTGCAATCGACCGATTAAGGCATGCTGATTTGGGTGGAAACTAGCACCCCACTCGGTTAGTTTCCTCATAAAGTGGCTCGAAAGAAGCATCACTTGAGAAGGTTGATCTTGAAGCTCCCTTTTCTTCACAATGCCCACTAAAACAGTTTTACACCATTTGATAATATTGAATAATAAGATAGGTAGAAAGGTTACTACATTATTAATATATTCATCTTTACTGAAGAAAAAGGGTTAAATAATATGTATTTAACATTATGGATTATCAATATAAGGTTGAAATATATATATATATATATATATATATATATTCATCTTTACTGAAGAAAAAGGGTTAAATAATATGTATTTAACATTATGGATTATCAATATAAGATTGAAATCACATAAGGATTCACATCATTATCGTCGGTTATCGGGGTCGAGTAATACTTCCTCGAAATTGACTATCCCCATTAGTTGAATGACTAGGGAAAAATAATAACCCCGAGAACAAAAGGTTAATGAGAGACCTCCTCATCTCTTAACACTATTGTCTCTTGACTAGGGATGATGTTCCAAGAACATCATCTAGTCATCAAAACTAGCCATGATGGCACCAACAACATAATGACTTACAGAGAACATGAAAACTAAGAAAAGAGTCATGACACGTGACAAATCACAAAAAGGATTAAGAAGGACATAGAAGTCAATACTCAGATGGCTAATCGACCTTTTTTCTTTCTCAACGTCTAACCCTTCCTCTAGGATGATACTCTCCTTCCTTCTTCAAAGGACGTTCATTTTCATGTCCACACCCAGGACCACTAGATCATGATCAGTGCATCATTATCATATCTTATAATATAAATCATTTAATTTACAAAACTATTTAACATCAGTAACTACTTCATAATCAAGAGTTAAATTAAGTATTTACACAATATCAAATCAATTAACAATGACTAATCCTCCTGATTATCATGCCAAGTTAATGATTAAGTCTAATTGTATGTTGGGGATGTAACAATATTTGACTACCTATGCAAGTCTAGCTAGAAGATACAAAGCCAAGGTATGCCTTCTGCTAGGATCATCTAAAGCTAACACTGATAATCCTGCCACAGATCTTGCCAGAAATCTATTCCACATTATGCTTGGTTAGTAAGGATATAAAAGCATTAATAAATTGTTTAAATGACATCAAAATTTGCAATTTAGGTCCCAGAGTGGAAGTCTAGCCTTTAAAATTAAACAATATCAGGTAAATCCAGAGCATGATACCAAATATAGAATCCTCTATAATAGTCACCTGATAGCTCAAAAGAGATAAAAATTGTGACCTGGAGAAGCTATATTTCTTCCCAGCCAAAGTCATTATGCCCACTGTGTTCTCAAGATTTGACTGCACAAATAAACCAACATATGTCAGATCCAACTTTTATTTCCCTAAATCAATTTATAATAGATTCCAAATGATGAACCAAAAATATAAACAGATGTGGTAATAAAAATAACCAAACTTGGGTTTTTGGCCCACATATAAGATTGACTGTAGTTGCCTACTCCTAAAATCTAGAGGGGTTGTAATCCCCATTTCTCATCCACTCTGAATTGTCTATGCATATCATAGTATCCTAACATAACACACATGATATATATTACTTAATAGATTTGAATTAAACTACCTAGGGCAAGGATTGAATGGTTTAATATCAAATTGAAATTGTGAGAATAATGTATACCTCAAGAACCATAGTGTAGAATGAATTTAATTAGCAATGGATATTCTTCTAGTCCCATGGCCAATGATCCAACATCTATTGATTCCATCCCAGCCTCGTCTCGACCCAACCCACATATGACTCACTGAGCATCTGATCCAATGGGGTGGGGAGGAAGGGGCCAAATATTCGTGAGTCTAAATTCAAATGGCCATCTATTCTTTCGGCCAATCCGATCTGGAAATACCTTCCTTCCATCGTTGATCTCCCATGCCTTTCTCTGTTGAAAAAATCTGAATGGCCATCTTCCTTTAGGTTTTGATCTATACTTTTCCACCTCCACAAACTAAACTTATTTTTAAGTAATTAGTCATTTTTATTTGTGTGACTAATTATTTAGTTGTGTTTTTTACCCGATGATCAAATTAGTCATTTATTTAGTCATTTATTGCTGTGTTGCAAAAAATTAGTAGAATGATTAAAAGTTTTAGTCACGTGACTAAAAGTTTTAGTCATGTAGTCATTTATTTGCCAAAATTCTACTAGTGTATTAATCAATAAAACCATTTTGCATCAAACAAATATAACTTCCAGAGATACAACTCTGTTCCTTCTATCCCTACAACTGTTGCTCACTCTGGAGCTTGCTGGACATTACAATTGTCCCTTTCTATCTGGAGCTATTCAGTGCTTATTCCTCTAAATGATCATTGTACGTGTCTGGAGCTTCCTGAAGCTCTCTTCTCTGCACTCTCTGCAATATCTTCCCTATTGCTGCTGCAAAAAATCTTCCCTCTATTGTGCACTATTGTGTTGCTACTGCATGCAATATTCTTCTTCTTCTTCTCTAACTATTCTGTCTTCACATTCTTTCTTTTTGTCTTTATTCTTCACCCAAAAAATTTGTTGCTAAAAATTCAAACTTACCAACCAATAATAAAGAAACTTACCAGCTTTAATAGTTTTCTAATGGGCCAACAAATGGCATTTACTAATTTGGTCAAGTGCGGCAGGAATGAGATCCTAAGAAGATCTCTGATGGGTAGGTGGAGATAATGCGTGCTCTAGATTAAAAATTCCAACAGTTATGCTATTGAAAGTAAAAACTGATGAAAGAAGTGTGCTTCTATCATCACCAATTGTCTTTTCCAGCCTATTCTTCTGTTTTCAAAATCTAATATGCCAACAATAAGTTTACTTAGGGATTGGCTATGTATGTTAATAAGGACTAATTTTATAGAAAACAATAATGTGGGCAAAATTGATAAATATATAGATGCAATTTTCATACCAAAAAAGTAATGTTGTGGAGCTTTCAAACCCATAGTAGTCAATCAATTTGAATGGCACACATACCTAATTTAAAGATTGGGCCAGTTGCATGGAATATTATCAATAGATGAAATAACTATAGTCTTTGTTTTAAATTGTTAAGTTGTGTTACAAAATAAAAAAAAATGCTTTTTAGTTTTTCCCATTCCGTTAAACATGTAGAAAAGTTATCTCAAGAAGAATTGTTCATCTTATAATGCATTTTGATGATACATCTTATAGGACTAATCAAAGACACTTTATCACTCTTCATTTAAAATCTTTTGCAAGCCATGTTACATTTCAGTCCAACAAATGAAGATAAATACATCAAATAAGCCCAACCGATTTCATAATTTTTAGATGTTCCTTTGCATAATGATCATAATTTTTCTCATCTATATCTAGAACCAGATCAACTTTGAGTCTTGACTGCTTGGATTTTACCCTCACCTAGAAATGTAAATTGTAGATAAACTTCATTAGGTTTAGATTCTAAAAAACTACTAAAATAGAGGCAATTATAACTCATTTGTAAACACAAATTTCTGAAAATAATAAATGACATGACAAAACACTAAAGATCAATGTCTGATTGTCAAAAGGAGTTACTGCTCCAATTTGTCCATCCTAGATGATTCCATGGAATCAGAGTCTTTTCACATTAAACTAAGAAACCAATTTTGAAGAGGAAGATTTGCAGCAGTTGCTCAAGACCCCTTTGAGATATTTATAATATTTTATTGTCAAATGGCAACCTACAAATGATATTATTGTTTTGATAATCTTCCTCCAAAACATTTAGTGGTGGTTCTGGATAGATTTCTAAAAAGTAGTAGTGTGGCTGAAAATTCCAGCTCCCATGAGACCATTTTACTACAAAAAGATCCTAAATTTTTTCAGCAGCACAACCACTGACCCTAGGACCACTACGTTATCATTGGTAAAAAATCATAATAAAATTCAAAAAATTTAAAATTCTAGCTATGAAAATAGATGAACAAGCATACCTCCTCACACCTTTCTTTTAGTCCATAAGGTTGCCAATAAGGGCAAAGTGGATACTGCATCAGATAAAGATGTAAAAACAAATTCTTTGATTTATTAAGAACTTTGCTACACCAGCTACAATGAATAATAGTATGCATGGAGTAGAGGAAAACAATAAAACAATACACATAGCACAGAGGAAAACAATAAGACAATGCATTGGGTCCATGGGTTGTGGTTAAATAAATGATAGTTCAAAGGACAATTGTAAGCGTGTGACCCAGATTCAAATGCGCCCCACTATAATAATGATGCCAATAACCTTGAATATGGGGAACTTAATGTCAATTCAATGTAGGTTTGATCTTAATAATGAGACCCATAACCTCACCCAGATTATAAAGAAAAAAAACCTGCAAACATTTACTAGAGAGATCATTTTTATAAATGTAAACAAACATTATAGCTGCAACTGCATTTATCACTTAACAACACAGAAAAAACTAGATTGGAAATTCTGGACTATGTTAGGATTAGCTATGGAGGTAGCTATCCCAGGATCAAGATGCCTAAGAGCTAATCACAAGAATCAAGAAGATCACCATGGTAGAATAATATTCTATACACAAGATAATGAGATGTTATGATACAATGAGAGGCCTTGCTTATAAAGACCAAGGTGAAACACAAGATGTTGTAGTCATGTGACAAGTGTCACATTCCTATCACATGTGACAACTAGAGGATAGGATGCCAACTAGATCACGTGTAGAATAAGACAGCTATCAACACCTAGCAACAACTAGAAACAACTAGAAACAACTAGAAACATCTAGTAGACTCACTAAGTCAACTTAACATGTGAACATGTGTGTGGTTGTTATTTAACTAATAAATAGTTTTAAATAATATGAATTATCCACACAAGGGTAAACTGGATAGGTAATAACCCTGTTCACACCAACACCCCCTTAAGTGCAACTTAGGGAGGAACAAGCAAATGCAAACATGCAAAGATGGGTTCCGACAACAAGGCCATGTTAGGTACCCATGTGCAAAAGATCTCTCACAAGTAGAGAAAAGGAGAAAACCTCATGGGAAAAACTCCTCTCCAAAAGAGAGAAAAACATGCAAAGAAAGCATGAAAAAGTGAAGGACTCAACATGACCCCCCAAGGACACCTTCTATCACAAAGATACAAAAGATATCTCCCCATAGGAGATAAAATAAGGACTAAGAAGCCCCATAAAGGTGTTGGTAAGAGACACTATATGGATTCATGGTTGTTGTCATTGATGGCAACAAAGGTCATCCCACATATCCGGAAGTCATGATGTGTCTCTACCGGAAGTCAGAACAAAGAATGTTGTGATCCGGTGAACAAGAACAGAGCATGTGGCAAGGTCCGACAGATTGATCCGGATCTCTCAGAGGAAGTGTCTTGGTGCAGTGCGGATTTGGGGAAGTCAAGAGGACTACCTTGAGTGGTATATTCCAAGGATTTAGCCTCCGGTGATGGACAAGGAAAAAGATATGAATAGTTGAGTACCAGATTCCTGAGAGACAGTGAAAACAGAGGAAGAACTGACTGACAGAGTATCAGACTACTTTCCGGATGTGTTACTATTGATGATAGAGGTTGTGAAGGCATGAATCATGTTTGGCCGACATGATTAATGATATCTACAAGTATATGCTTGATCCGCATTGCTTGGTGAGGAAGGATTCAGCCGACAGAACAAGAGTTTGTAAGAAACTAGACTGTTCCGGATGCCGACTAGAAAGGTGATGAAATTACTTGTGCGGATATATATAGAGGATGGATTTAGTTGTGAAGGTGTGAAGATATATGCGAAGAAGTCCAGAACAGAGCAGAAGTAGCAAAAAGGATCCGGTATGTGAAAGATAGCAGAATAAAGAACAGAGGAAAGATGAAGTGCAGCAGATCAGTGTACTAAGCCTAACTGGAACTGAACTCCAGCATATGCAGATGCTTCCAATCAGTTCAAGACTGTGATTCTTATCACTTTGTAGACAGTGTGTCTTCTTGTAGGCAGTGGGCCTCTTGTGAGCAGTGTGCTCGGGCAGTGAGCCCTAATTGGCAAGTGCCATTTTGTAATTTCCTATTCTTCTAACAGAGAATAATTTTGGGTTAATCACCCCGTGGTTTTCTCCCTTAACAGGGTTTCCACGTCAAAAATACTGTGTCATGTGTTTCTTATTTCATGATTAATGTTTTTGTGTTTGATTCTATGCTGCATCAATTAAAAAGAAAGTTCAATAAGGGAAATAATTAGGATAACTGATTCACCCCCCCCCCCCTCTCAGTTATCAACAATTGGTATCAGAGCTAAGTTCCTCCTAATAGAGCCTAACAGCTTGAGGAAGATCTGGGATTTCAAATGGATGCATATGGTTTAAGGGAGCAACTCAAGACTACTCTTGAGGATCTTGAACAGTCAAATTCTGAAGTCAGTGAATTAAAGGAAAGACTCAAACAGGCTGATGAATTCATGAGAGAATTAAAAGACAAATTAAGTCTCTCTATGAAAAAGAGAAAGGAGCTGCTCCAACAGTTGGCAAGACAAAGTGAAGAAAGCAATACAAATGAAGAATTGACTGAGCAAACCAAGTTATGTGAAAAGTTATCAAAAGAAGTCATTATGTTAAGACATGAAATGGAATCAGGAACTATAAAGTTTACTCAAGAGATTGAAGAAAAAAGAAAGGCTGAAGACAATCTAAGACAATCTCTTAAAGAAAAATCAGAAGAATGCCACCAGATGGACAGGATTATCAGACATCTTGAATCTGATCTTGAAGATGCCAAAGATAATGAAGAAAAACTTGAGGATCAAATTGCCTCTCTCAAAGGAGACCTTCAAACAGCAAATGAATATAAAGAGAAATTCAAGATAAGTTCTGCTCAACTTGAAGTTCTTCTTGGAAGTCAAAAGAGGACAGATGACAAGTATGGTTTGGGATATGAGAAAGGAGAAAGCTCCGGATCCGGTCAGAAGAATCTTGGATCAGAAAATCCAAGGAGCAGGCCTAGAAGACCTCTGGTAAGACAGCCAAATGCTCAAAGATATCCATCCTTCAATGGATACTGCCACAACTGCAACCACTTTGGTCACAAAGCTAATCAGTGCAGAATGAGAATGAATCAGATTAATTCATCCTTCTCCGGACAGTGCTTCAACTGCAAAAGGTATGGACACAAATCCCATGAATGCAGAATTATGCAAGTAAACAAATCATTCAAAGGTAGATGCTTCACATGCAATAGAGTAGGTCATATGGCTAATCAATGCAGATCAAGAGGATATCAGTCAAATATGCAAAGAAATGTTATTTGCCAAATCTGCAATAGGTCCGGTCATAATGCTAAAGTCTGCAGAAACAAGTATCAGGACAAAAGAGGTCCGGTGTATAATCAGAATCAAGACAAGGGTAAACAAAAGATGAATGCGGATGAAGTTAGGAATCAGATGAGCAAGATTTGGGTGAAGAAAAGTTCAGAGAATGTAGAGGTTGGATCCGCACCAGACTCTGGTGTTGATATTTCTTCCGGAAATTAAAAAGTGAGCTCAGGCTCAGGGGGAGACTCAAAGAAAATCCTGTTCCCCCAGCCAAACAAGTGGTGCCGAATGTGGCACAAGATGCGGATTAAAGGGTTTGCAGATATGAGTCTTGAGATGCTTCAGTCAAGTTTTCAGAGGTCCGCATGGAGTCATGAAGAAGCTGTGATCGATCAAATAAGACATGTTCAGGGAGATGCTCCGGTATGATAAAGGATTACAAAAAGGTCCGGAGAGATCCGGAAGTGCACTATCTTGTTCTGCGGATTGGACAGAGTGTTTGGGATGTTCTTGTAATATGTTACCTTGATTTATTCATGATTGAAAGATCTGGATGATATCCACAGATCAGGACTAATCCAGGATACTCCAAGCTATCCAGACAAGGCAAACCGGAATGATGTAGGTGAAGCATTTATTGCAGACAGATATTAGGGTTCGCGGAGTAATTTAAGGGATTTCTCAAAAGTCATTTGCTCATTCTGCACTCAAGAAGAAGCGAAAAGTGGAGCTCTGCAACAAGGTTCATCAAGCACACCAAGGATCTCCTGCCGAAGTTATTGCATAAAGAAATCAATCCAACCACTCCGTGCAAACCGAAGGCGCATAAGGTATTCTCTATTTTTCATTATCTCACTACAAATCTTTGAAGAATGGCTACTCCAAATATAGTTAAGATCTCTGATAGACCTCGCCCCACATTCAAGAAACATCCTTACAAATCATTGGAGGTAGATCCACTAGGAGCCTTCTCTAGTGTTCCTCATGGAGTTTTACATACTGAAGACATTAGGGTTTACATACATGCAAGCATTGAGGAATTTGGGGAATTCAAATTAAGAGACCTCTATCACAAGCAACTGATAGACAATGCTTTTGAGCTTAAACCAGAGTATAAGGATATCCAGAAGAAACAATTTGAGCAATTTATTCATTTCCCCTGCTTTGAAGAAGATGAATGGGTCCGGTATGTACTGAGCAGGATGCATGACAACTTTCTATGGCTGGATAGACCCTGCAAGATCACAAAAGAGGCAATTAGAGCTGTAACTGGTCTATACTCTTCCGGAGGGATACCTATCCTCAAATCTGTCAAGAACAACATTGTAACTGAGGCCACCGGATCAAAATTTGATAAGAGGGCAATGACCATTGAAGATATTTCGGATCCGGATATCAAATATGCATCCATGATAATAGGATACAAGATCTATCACTCCAGCAGGGAGAATTCTGTATCCGGAACTGCAGTATACACTGCCTATGAAATGCTAAGAAAGAATGCAGAATATGATCTCTGTGAACTACTGCTAAGCCAATTAATGGAAAATATACAGAAAATCAAGAAGGATAAGAAGAATTCCTTTAAGTATGGTACTCTTATTGTATGTCTATTCTTCTACTTCATGAATGAGCTACCCGGATCAAGTGGATGGGTATGGCAGAATGACAAACCTGTTGCAGTCCAGATAAGAGACTATTTGCATGGACTTGGGGATGCAAAAGCGAGAAATACAGCTCTATGGGGATACTTCAAAAACTTTCAGAGCATGATGCAAGCAAGAGAGAGAATTCCCCAGTCTCTTGTTGAAAAATACAAAGACTCAGTGTGCTTTATGGTTGACACTGATCAGTGCCTAATGGAGGCAGTGGAACCAAGGACTGTCTGGATCATGCCCATGGGGTATGAAGTGGATGAATAGATAGTGGAGCTGCATGTTCAACACATGCTAAGTCAGCCCAAAGATCCTAAGGCAGAAAGGTTTGGAACCTTTGAGGAGCTAAGTGTAAAAATACATGTAGAACTCAGGGAACCTGAGATTAAAAGAAAGGTGAGAAAAGAAGTAGAGCACATTGCTCAAGGCCTAGGCATCTCAAAAGAGGCACTTGATGCCAGCCGGGAAAAGAGGAGGAAGGCTGAGGAAGAAGAGAAAAGTAAAGAAAGTGCTCCGGTTGAAGCTCCCACCCGGACCAGATCATCAAAGAGATCTGCACCTCCCACAACCAAAAGTTCAAAACCGGAAGTCCAGGCATCCGGTAAGAGATCCAAGACAAAAGCCACAAGGGCTTATGGAAGCCAAAAGGATGAAGAGGAAACAGAGTCAGATGAGGGAGTAAAAGAAATAAAGAAACAGAAGAAGAAAGGATCCGGTAAACCCTCCACAGGCCAAGACAAGGATGAAATGGCGGAGGTATCTGTTGAAAAGCCCACTCTGTCTCTAGAGAGAGTAATCAAGTCGGTCACGGTGGATGGAAACCTTCAACCAATGACTGAATCTTATGATGACTTCAGTGAGGCCGACCAAAAGACTCTGCAGGAAGCCACAGTCAAATATCTTAACATATATAATAAGGCTTTCATTGAGATCATATCTCTTATTCCTAAAAGCCTAGAAAAGGAATTGGAAGTAAGAAAGAATAATGCTCATGCTAAAGATCTTGAGATCCGGGAGCAGATAGCTATTCAGCTATATCCTCAAATTGATCCCAAGACAATGAACATTATCTTCAAGGACTGCAAAGATGAGTTCAGAAGTAAAGCCAGGATGAATCAACTCATGCTTGGTGAGACTGACAGAGTGGCCCAAGAGACAGAAGAGATCCTCCGGAAGGCCTTCAAAAGGTTCAATCTTCCTGTTGTAGAGGACTTAGGTGCAGAAACAGCTGCTGATTTGGAATCATCTGTTCCGGAAGAAGTGAGCCCTGAACAGACAAACATCTCTCCTCCGGTTTCCCCTACAGTCTCCGGATCCAAAGAAGAAGAGCAATTAAAGGAGAAGGAAGCAGTGGTGAAAGACAAAGAGGTTGACAGTTCCAAGACTGCAGAAGAAAAGAAACATTTGTCTCCGGCAAGAGACACTGCACAAACTGTTCAACAATTTTTGAGCAAAGAAACTTTAGAGATTGATGAACCGGAGCTTCTAAAAGGCCCATTCGACTTTGACTCTCTCTCTCCGGTACAAACAATGAAGATAGCTTCATTTGCAAATGCCAAGGCAAATGAAAAACTCCTGAAGTCTCATATGGAAGACTGTGAGTTGATAGAGGCTGCTTCCGGAGTACTTGTAAAGATTATGCCATCAATCCAGATAGATCCGACAGCCTCCTCTTCCGGTAATCTAAAAACCTTAGTCAGCAGTGTTGATACACATTTTGATTCTCTAGAAAAATCAGCTGAAGAAAAGGTCCGGAAGGAATTTTTGGATAAAAGATTTTCAGAGGTATTAGAATTAATCTCTAAAGATAGGAAGATTGTGAGCATTGGAATAAAGAGCTTAGAGAATTCTCTTAAGGATGGCGGTGACATCTACAAATTTTGCATATCCTGGCCAAAGGCAACAACAGTAATTGATAAGAAAATAAAAGAGGAACAGGACAAGCTACAAAGCTTATCTCAAAGTTTTGATCCTCTCTCTTCCTCCATAATAAATCAAGAATGTCAGACTATTGCAGTCTTGAATGAAATAAAGAATCTTGAGAAGAAAAGGAAGAACATCACTAACCGGATGGGAGAACTTAGACGGATTATAATCCCTAAGTTGGAAACTATGCATGAGGCCATCAGTGATGCTCAGACCACCGCCCAAACAAAAGATCCGACAGATCTCAAGCGGGCAGAAGCTTTTGCATTTTTGTTGAGTGGTCACATTTCAATTTTGGATAGAATGAAGCAAAGTTGGGCTACAGAAATGATCCAATTGCAGACATCCTTTGCAGACATTCTTCAGTATATGTGAGTATGTAAATATGCGGCTATGTATAGAAAATTTTTGAAAATTTTGATATGCGGATCCTACCCTTTGCCATTGATGTCAAAGGGGGAGTGAGGAGCAGTGAAAAATGAGGAATCCAATTAAGGGGGAGTTCCGAAAATTGTATATAAAGACAGAGCATTAGCAAAGGGGGAGCATAGTGTAAACACTTAGTCATTTTTCACTAAGTGTTGCCATCAATGCCAAAGGGGGAGATTGTTGGCAAGAGACACTATATGGATTCATGGTTGTTGTCATTGATGGCAACAAAGGTCATCCCACATATCCGGAAGTCATGATGTGTCTCTACCGGAAGTCAGAACAAAGAATGTTGTGATCCGGTGAACAAGAACAGAGCATGTGGCAAGGTCCGACAGATTGATCCGGATCTCTCAGAGGAAGTGTCTTGGTGCAGTGCGGATTTGGGGAAGTCAAGAGGACTACCTTGAGTGGTATATTCCAAGGATTTAGCCTCCGGTGATGGACAAGGAAAAAGATATGAATAGTTGAGTACCGGATTCCTGAGAGACAGTGAAAACAGAGGAAGAACTGACTGACAGAGTATTAGACTACTTTCCGGATGTGTTACTATTGATGATAGAGGTTGTGAAGGCATGAATCATGTTTGGCCGACATGATTAATGATATCTACAAGTATATGCTTGATCCGCATTGCTTGGTGAGGAAGGATTCAGCCGACAGAACAAGAGTTTGTAAGAAACTAGACTGTTCCGGATGCCGACTAGAAAGGTGATGAAATTACTTGTGCGGATATATATAGAGGATGGATTTAGTTGTGAAGGTGTGAAGATATATGCGAAGAAGTCCAGAACAGAGCAGAAGTAGCAAAAAGGATCCGGTATGTGAAAGATAGCAGAATAAAGAACAGAGGAAAGATGAAGTGCAGCAGATCAGTGTACTAAGCCTAACCGGAACTGAACTCCAGCATATGCAGATGCTTCCAATCAGTTCAAGACTGTGATTCTTATCACTTTGTAGACAGTGTGTCTTCTTGTAGGCAGTGGGCCTCTTGTGAGCAGTGTGCTCAGGCAGTGAGCCCTAATTGGCAAGTGCCATTTTGTAATTTCCTATTCTTCTAACAGAGAATAATTTTGGGTTAATCACCCCGTGGTTTTCTCCCTTAACAGGGTTTCCACGTCAAAAATACTGTGTCATGTGTTTCTTATTTCATGATTAATGTTTTTGTGTTTGATTCTATGCTGCATCAATTAAAAAGAAAGTTCAATAAGGGAAATAATTAGGATAACTGATTCACCCCCCCCCTCTCAGTTATCAACAAAAGGATGTCCCAAAAAGATTAGGAACATGAAGATGAACATGAATAACTCCATTGAAGCACAAAAAGGCTGAAAGTAACTGTAGAAGAACTGCTACATTGCTGTAGAACCTTCATTGAAAAATAGGATGAAGATCAAGATCCAAGAGACAAATATGCATGAGTGACCCCAATGAAACTATTCAACCAATCTAATAGTCAAAGATACAAATGACACATCAATATGTATGAGTGACCCCAACGACACTACTCAACTAATGTGATAGTTGAAAATACAGGTGCCAATAGTCTCAAGAAATCTGATCATCGAAAGAAGGTAGAAGGTTGCCTCCATAAATAGGAATGCAAGAGTGTCTATATGGTATGTGTTCCATCTCATAGAAATGCATGGGTAACCAACTGTTGCATCCACCTAGTATATAGGAACAAAAACTGGATACATAGTCCACTCCAAGGAAAACCAAAGAAGCATTAGCACAAGTAGAATGATACTCCCCATAATGCTGACAAGGGAGAGGTATGGCAGCTCCATTGAAATTGTGTCACAATGTAGTGCAAGAAGGTGAAGAAGCAACATCAAAAGATGTGCATACTAGTATCTACAACTAATAAAGGGTGTGCAAATAACAAGGCACACACATGAGGCTAAAATGTTATCATGGAGGGACTCTCACCAGACAAAATTGTGATGGCAAATAACAAGGCACTAACACAACCCCCCATGACACTTTATAAAGTAGTGCAAGTACACAAATGGCACAACATGATGTGCAAGATCCCCAAACTACAAGTACAATATATGACAATTATTTCAATGCGTTTACAAATCAACAAGTGCATTCAATGGATGCATGCAATGTCTAAAAGAAGGACGGAATGAGTTGTTGTCATGAGGTGGATCATGATGACATACACCATGCATGCCTTACAAACCTCAAAAAAATGACAAAAACAACAAAGGATGAACCCCCATAACAAATAACGCTGCAAAATATGCCCCCTAGAAAGAAATACAAGATTGAGTACAATGTTGTCAATGTGGAAGCCGAAATCAACCATTTATAACACACAGTAATTTTACAATTTTTGAAAAAATTAACTTGCCAAATAAAAAAATGACATGTGCCAATGGATTCCTTGCATTTTTTGATCAATTTTAGAAAAAAATGTTTGCTCAATTTCGACATCATAGGCAAAAGTTATGCCTTGTCAAAAAATGTTGAAAAACTCAAGAAAATAAGGACATTCAGAGGCAAATTCTGAAGAAATACAACAAGCTGGGGAAAAATCACCTACACCATGATGAATTACATGGAACCACCTTTCCAATGACTATAAGAATGTAAAAATTTGACTCCCTAGGTGTAGGTCGTGGCAAAAAGAAAACATCCCCCTCCTTGTTGAGGTTTGCAAAAAAATGGACTACATGTCCCATTTTGGGACAGACTGTCCCGTTCCATGACAAATTGTCTAGTTTCAGGACAAGCTATCTTAGGTGGATAGGGAGGCCGATTGGAGCACTGAGGTGACTAGGACAGATGGACCAGATCAGAGCAGATTGATGTTAGATCTGATTTGGTGAGAGTAGCTATTTGGAGTCCCATGATTCCTCCTTGACCCTCAACATGAAACTCGGGAAGCTGTGTAACTCGGAGCTTCTTTTTAGGTAGCATAAAATATGTCATTTTGATGGTAGGCATGTTGGAAAAGACTTCCACTAGCCAAGGACTAACTCAATTCACATTTTGTAACAAATCAGGCTCATCCAATGCCACATGAAGCAGGTGCCATGGGGAATTAGATGAAAGCAGGGGGTTTGCAAACTGAACTGAAGACACAGTATCCCTGAACCAACTGATTCATGATGAGTCCTCAGTCTCAAAAGGCATCTTGAAATGCATGCCTACAACCCACTGCATCCTCATGGTAGTCATAATAGCCTGCTCCTTCACATATAACTTCTGTGTGCTAGCCTGAGGATAACAAACCACCTCAAAAGCCTGTCCTAAAGCTGTAAAGGTGGCATCTTCCACCACAGATTTAGCACCAATCTTTTCCCCTAGAAAAAAATAGTACAACTTCCCCCTCTTCAAGATATTAGCTGTGAGTCTCCTTTGTGTTGTTGGGATTCTCTTTGCATTGATGAAAACTTGTAACAAAGGTCACGATTGGATGACAGATTTACGGTCAGCTAAAATAAATTTCCATGAAACAAGAGGATTCTGATGTTGTGATCTAGAGCTGACAACCACAAACAAGATCCGATCAAAAAATTGTGACACTAGATTAAACAAAAAAACTAAAATTGATTGCTTGGTTCGTTGAATAACCAAGGTGACTCGGCTTTGAGGAACTTTGACCTGTAGAATATTATAATTCATCCACGATCACAACAACAAAGATATTAGACAATAACCAGATCAGCTCTAAGGATCTTCAATAAACTATGAATCTCTTTGATTGGTGGTAGAAAATCTCTACAAATGTGATGAGATTGAGAATGAATACATTGAGATGATAGTCCACTTTGAGGGCTAAATGGCCTATGGAGGCATCAGTGATCTCTTTGTTATGGCTGAGTCCTTTGGAGACTGCCCTTGTTCAACAAAATTACAACTTTTATCTCCAGGAGAGAGTTGAAGGGCCAGAAAAACACCCAAATGGGCTAGTGCAAGGGGTAGAATAACCAACTAACAGAGTTAGATTACCACCAAATAGGCCCGTATAGGGCTGGAGGTGCAAACTGAAGATTGAGATGGGAGCCCCGAGTTGTCCCGTAGGACTTGAACAGAGGATGAAAATCTATGGGGCCAAACTGCTAAGTTTAAGAGCACCGGGAATAGTTAAAAAGAAGAACTAGACTGAAGTGTAAAGATCCGCTAAAGCCACTCCCATGATGCTTCCTAGTTAGTTCTATTGGAACCTTCAAAATTTGGCAAAATTTGAAGGTCCCATGAATGAAAAATTTAATTTCAGCACTCAAAAATACAATTGTAAGATCTATCCCAAGAGCCTACTTTGGAGGACTATAACTCAAGCATGTTCACTTTAATGCCAAACCACTTGGTAGGCATACTCATCTATCATATGTGAATGTGCATGTCTAGTTTCAGCCTCCCATGATTAGATTTGACAGAGTTTTGAAGTGCCAAATTGAAGGGTTCTGAAAAGGTTTACTATCTGCACAGTGTTAAATCTGCCAGGGAGGTCAACTTTGGAGGCCAATATCTAGCAACTAGGATGATTTTTAAAACACCAGCATCTCATTTGGTATTTTTTCAAAATCAAAAGCATAAGGAATTTTCATTGTTCTGATGACTACATTTCCATAAAAGTTTCAGGGAGGTCAACTTTGACCCTTAATATCTTGTAAAGGAAGTTTCTACATGGATATCAAATCTAGAAGTAAGTTCATTACAACCAACTAGTGGCATTTGCAAGACTGATGTTGCTTATACAAGGGAAGTTCACAAGTCTACATTGAATGAAAATGCTTGGTTTAAGTTTGGAAATGATGCCACATACATTTCATTTTTTGGAATAAGACCGTCTAGAGGATGGGAAATAACTCCCCACCTTAGCAAGCTACAATCATGGAATTTGAAATATCTACACATATAGAAGGAAAAGTTTCAAGTGCTTTGTGTGTGTTGCTTATGAATTCCTTTCAAGAGACAAGAGACACAGTGATAGTGCTCCTTGAAGTTCTAATTGTCAGAGGATAATCCGTGTGACTACCTGATGCCTAATGACTGCTCGAGAGGCTTCAATTTATACAAGTATCACTTTGGATGAGTACTTCCATGACATGGGATACAATGTTAGTATGATGGCAGACTCCACTTCTCACTAGGCAGAAGCTCTTCATGAAATATCAGGATGTTTGGCTGAAATGCCAACAGACAGTGGATATCCTACCTATATGTCTACATGATTGGCTTCTCTCTATGAATGGGTTGGTAAAGTTAAATGCTTGGGAAGTCCTAACTGCATAGGTAGTGTAACAATAGTTGGAGCTGTTTCTCCTCCTGGTGGAAACTTTTTTGATCCGGTGACTACAACAACACTTGGTATTGTTCAAGTTTTTTGGGGTCTTGACAAGAAACTTGCTCAATGCAAACATTTCCCATCTGTCAACTGGCTTATTTCCTATTCAAAATACACAAAGGCATTAGAGTCTTTCTATGAGCAATATGATCCAGATTTCATTTCTATTAGGACCAAAGTTTGCAAAGTTTTGCAGTAGGAGGATGATTTGAATGAAATTGTTCAACTCGTTGGCAAAGATGCTTTAGCAGAAACTGATAAGATTATCTTGGAGACTGCAAAACTTTTGAGGGAAGACTATTTGGCTCAAAATGCATTTACTCCGTATGATAAATTTTGCCCATTTTACAAGTCCGTGTGGATGATGTGGAACATTATCCATTTCAATACATTAGCTAATCAAGCCATAGAAAAAGGAGGGTTTGGTGCATTAACGTTCCTTGAGGATTTGGAACCAATCCAACCATTGTACATTAATATCAACATACCAACTCCAACATCACCCATGGGTGCTATCAAGTTCTATCCCAATCAGATATTCCATATGGTAGGGATGAAACCTGCTTGCACTAAGCCTGTGCTAAAAATATTGCTAGCTAGGAACACTGGAGATATGCCTTTGGAAATGAATCACTATTATAAGTTGCAGGTGGTGGCAAAGATGATAATTCAAGTTATTGATGCTACAAATGAAAATGCTTGAACAAAGTCAAAATTTCTGAAAGAACATGTAACCCTAATATCTCTTACATCACTTGTAGGAGCCAGGCATAAACCCTAAAATGGTACAGTACTGCAAAGAAAAGACCTATCGGAAGGAGAAAGTTATATCGGTAGGATACTGTTGAAGTCCCCTCGATCTATAGGTAAGGTGAGCCTTAAAGCTATTATTAATATACATTACGAGATAAAAGGTATGAGGTATACTAAATGGACATCGAAGAGACTTTCTTATATCAAAGGAAGGCTTGTAGAAGTCCCTCTGATGAAGCCACTATGACGCATAAACCCTAAAAATGGTGCAGTGCGGCAAAGCAAAATCTTATTAGAAAATTGATATAGTGAAGGTCACTCCCCACCAAAATTACAAAGAGAGATCAAATAAAAATTATATCATGATGAATTTTGTATATCAGAGAGAACCTATTTGAAGTCCCTTCGAAACCCTGATAAAGTAATAAATATCATTGAAGTGACTATGACATTTCAGAGTGATTAATTCTAAAGTCCCTTCGATAACAAGGAAGCAGCATACTGAGGATTTCATCAGGGGGAGAAATAAGTATCAGACTGATTATTTTTTGAAGAAGCGAGAGATGAATATCCATGCAATGAATAAAAAACAAATTTTATTGCACTAAAATGTGGTGAACACTTTTAGAGAAAATATATTAAAGTCACCACGCAAAAAAATATCTTGGGGGGAAATAAATTTCACTGGTGGTGAAGTGCAATAAAATATTTTCATGGATGACATATAAGAGTGGGTAATTATTTTACCCGAGGAGCATAGTGAAAATGCATACAAGTAAAGGTGAAGTGAAAATCTCTAGCAAAAGAAGAATAATAATAATCATTAAAATTGATTTTCATGGGATGCCAAGATAAAGAATTTTAAAATTAAAATATTTTAATTTGCCAAAGATAATTAACATAAAGTTGCATTGAGCGAATAGGTGAAGGGTCATAACCCTTGGAAATATAATGTATAAATGACAGATGAAATCAAAGACCAATCAGAAAAATCTGTAGGATAGAATAGTAGGTGGAATATACTAGAAAATGAAGACTTCTAATGCATATTGTAAAATCTTTTGAAGCAATTTAATGGAGAAGAATGTTATAATCTGGCGACTAACATTTTGGTGTTCAATTATTTGTTGATATTAATGCATATATGTTATCTTGTTGTCTCCAAAGTGGTCTTTTCTTGTTATTCAAATTGAGTGTATCAATTTGTCAAGACACATTTGCTGCCTCTGTGTGATTTTCTTAATTGGTTTCTATAAGAAGTGAATTAAATTCCTTTTAAGAGATTTCTTTAATTGGTTTCCTTCTAAAAAGAATTAAAATCCTTTCAAATAGTCATAGTAACCTATATCATTGGGATTTGTAAGAAGAGCCTGGTAACTGAGAACCTTGCATGCTTATACAAAGTATAAACATTTGAAAAGTGCCAAATAATTTGAGTTAAGCCAAGGGAGAAGACATGTTTATCATACACATGCTAACTCCATTGCCCAAATTTGGTAGAAAGCACTAGTCATATTCACCATAAAACAACACTTCATAAAAACCTTATTCACACATTCAATTTTTTGAACATTAGCAGTAGGATTGATTGTTATCCTTGCATCTATTTCACACTCACATGCCATTAAGAAATAGATTGCCATAAGTTCACACAACCTTTAGAGTTCACAATCTGCTTCATTATTAAGGTGCGCCTGCCTAGGTCTAGCAGAACCTAAAGAGCAGGGAGTCACTAAACCACAGTGGTTCACTCCGTTTCATTGGCCAAAAACCTTGTTAACTAGTCTAACCATAGGATCTAGCATACCCTTAGGATTAGCAAGCTGCAATTTTGGGAACCAACAGGTTCTAGACATATAATGGTGGAGATCCAAGCAACTTTCTATTACCAGTCTTCAAGATCCTACTTTCTCTACCAAGAGCTTTTGTCTATGAGGACGTCATCAGATCAAACCCAGCTAGGGTTCCTCAAGGTCGAGGGTGACTTGAAAAAAATGTTTTTGTAAAACACAGAGTGCATAGGCCGATATGGCTACAATCAAAAGGGATAAAAAATAGTGCTGAAAAATGGAACCAGTGAAAGAGCCCTGAATAAGGCCAGATCCATGGAAGTGAAGGTCATCCAAAATGTTGGGTTTGTAGAGCTAAAATATGGATTACAGGGGCCAGATCTGGGTCAAAATTTTAGGTGTGCGCTGAATGGAGCCACAACCAAAACATGTCGAGCACTGTTGGGGCCTATATTAGGCCAATAACTAAAGATGAGGACTTACAATATAGATCGGGCCCATGAAACATGCATAGAGGATGATCAACCCAGAAAGTTGGTAGGGGGCACTATTGCCCTCTGCTAAATTTTTTTTGCCTTTTCAATTGATAAATCAGCACTGGAGGTAAAAAATGCCAGATTTGACTATGACCGAAGTATATCATGTTTACATTAGATCTTAGTAGATTTGACCCTTCTAATCTCAATGGTGAGGTCAGATTTGCTCCAAAATGCACCAAAAGAAACCTAGAATTTAAAATCACAAATAAGAAGGCCCCTAAAAATTGTTATTTCTCTCAACCTTTTTGATTCTCTAGGTCATCCAAGGATGCAAGAGAAGAGCATACTTGGTTTCAAGAAAGAAAAATAAATCATTATCTAAGATCTTCTAAAAATGAACTAACTCTAGACAATCTACTAGCTCTGATACCATTTTAAGATTAACTATGGAGGTAGCTATCCCAAGATCAAGATGCCTAAGAGCTAATCACAAGAATCAAAGAAGATCACCATGATAGAATAATATTCTATACACATGATAATGAGATGTTATGATACAATGAGAGGCCCCTTGGTTATAAAGACCAAGGTGAAACACAAGATGTTGTAGTCATGTGACAAGTGTCACATTCCTATCACATGTGATAACTAAAGGATAGGATGTCAACTAGATCACATGTGACAACTAAAGGATAGGATGTCAACTAGATCACATGTGTAGGATAATACAACTATCAACACCTAGCAACAACTAGACACAATTAGAAAAAACTAGAAATATCTAGTAGACTCACTAAGTCAACTTAACATGTGAACATGTGTGTGGGTATTATTTAACTAATAAATAGTTAAATAATATGAATTATCCACACAAGGGTAAACTGGATAGGTAATAACCCTGTTCACACTAATGGACTATACATGGCCAATTTATTAATTTGTGAATCAAGGAAAAACACTTCCTTCAAAATTAAAATAAATCAATTATTAAATAATAAAAGTTAATATATCTTTTAAATTAATCATGAAAAATTTTCATTACCTCAATAAGTTGAACAATTCCTAAATAGCACCGAGGAGCAAAATATGCAATTATAATAGCATCAAAGATGGAAACACTTTCCCTTTCCAAGACTAAATTGTTAGGAATAATAATCTTGAGCGCTAACAACTGCATTAAATGTCATGTCAGAAGAGATCCATTAGGATCAATTTCCCTCATTTGTTGTGTCTGACTTTTGCTGTCCCAGTCAATGCATTATGGCAAGAAATTTATTGTGGTAGGTCAATTTGAAAATGGGTGACAGTTTTTTTGGTGAAGGCAAGAAAGACAAGAGAATGAATAGAGAGGAATGTTCAGAAGGAAAAGTTCAAAGTTGTGTAACACTTTGGGCCAACTTATCAACATAAATGAATTTAAGTATTTCCAACTAAAAGTCAAATTTGGTGAAACTTATGTTCTATTTTGATTCATTCTAGCTAAATTAGATCCAAGCCATAACTTTTCCAATTGGAACCATCCATTAAAATCGAATGTAGCATCACTTTGGGGCTCATTTACCAAAAAATGAAATTATTTGAAAAAATCAATGCTCTAACAAATCCTACTCATACAAATAATCATTTTAAAAGAATATAAAAATACCCTTTTGTAGATCAATTAATCTACTTTGTAAAAATATAATTTTTAAACATTTCAATTACTGTTTATATTTTATTTTTTATTTCTACTAAAAGTAGGTAATCAACAACAAAATATCGTGTAGATTGTCCTCTCAAGAAAAACTAGTAAAGTTTATCAAAAAATTTGAAAAAACTATGATGCACTAAAGGAGAGATTCCTTGTCATGATGACACATTTTTTTTCCTATTTTGGATACATAATGAAGACAAAAGTTGACGTCCCATTGAAACAATTGTGTTTTCATTACACACAACTTCCAAAATTTATCTAAAAATATATATATTTATCAAATCAGAGAAGAAAATAATCCATGCACTAAAGTCTTGAGCTATGAATACACAAAAAAATATAGAAGGAAAATAAATGAAATTTACTATATAAAGTGTGACATCCCATTCAACCTTAATTTTCAGCATTTTATCAACAACTAAATTATAGTGTCAATTTTACAAAATACTATATTTAAATAATTTTTAAATTTTGTTTAAAAAATAGAAACATAAAATACACTAAAAAATCTACATTTTATTAATTTACATCATTTTAAATTTCAGAACATATACGTCACTTTGTAGTGATTCAAGTTAAAAAGTTAGATCAGTGTTGATTAATTCCTTTATAAAAGTGTGTTTAGAATAGAACAAGAGGAGTTAGTAGATAGAGGAAGAAGAAGAACCTACAACAACATAGTATACTAGATAGAGGGTAGAGTTCTAGATCTAAGGAAGTTTGCAATAGCAACATAGAGCAGTACACAAAAAGCTTCGGATCATCGGAATCGTAAAACCTATGCACTTGCAAATGGTATCCATTTTGGACCATTGTAGTGGTGATGAACACTTTTGGGGATCTTTCGCAACATGATTAAAGTGAGAAACTCCTTTAGTTCCTAGTCAAATCCCTTTGCTGATTTTGTAAGATCTTGAAAACATGAAAGATGTGCAAGATGCCAAATTCTTAAAGTCTAGTATCTATAAAAAAGAATGAATGATGGAGGTGCAATGCTAGCTACTTTGTATGAACTTTAATTAATCATTTATCATGTTCAAGATGATTTTCAAATTAACTAGGAGAATTATAATGTCCTAGTGATTATGTTTAAACACACCCCTAAATATTCAATTCAAAATGTTTATGGCATGTGAGTCAACACACACCAATTGATTTTTGATAATGTCATCTTGAGGAGTAGTAAATTTTGAAAGGGATGTGATCTTGTGTGTGATTATGTCTAAGGGATATGATCACATCCATGCTTGTGTCTAGGTGAGAAAAATCCCTAATGGATTGGATTATTCTCATTCTACATCTAAAATAAGTGCAAAAAAAAGATTACAAATAGCTTGTAAACAAAATAGAACAAATTGTATGTTAAAATAACATTTTCAAGAGAATAACAAAAACACATGCAAAACAAGAAAGAAAAAAGAGCAAAGTCTAGACGTTTCTCCTTTATAGATAGAAATCTTTTTATTTTCCTATATCAATCTAACCATGAAGAAAACACCTTTGCTTGTCCCTTTAATTAATGATAGTTTTAATTTTAGCATTAGGAAGGGAAAGATTTAATTTAGTTGCTGTAGATGTTTTTCCTTTTTGATAAAATTTAAAAAAATGTTAATTAAAAGGATTGAAACCATTGTAATTGTAGTGAACTCGATGTGAAATTTTAAATTATGAGTCATTAGAACAAAGTAAAAATACATGCTATCATCAATTAAAATAACGACTTGATTATGGGTAATAAATAATCAATTCAAGAAAAGAGATAAAATAGAACTTCTTCTTTTCTAAAGTTAGAGATTCTAGAGTAATGTCATGTAAGATCACTTCATCTAGAGAGTGCAACTCTCTAGATGGAGTTGTTATCTTATGCACTACAAATACATCTCTAGATGGAGTTGTTATCTTATGCACTACAAATACATAGATACTAAAGTGCTACCAACATTTAGAGAGGTAAATTGTTGTGTTGTAACATTATTTATTATTAATACAAGCTTGGGGCCTCTTTGGGTGTGGATTTTGTTTGCTACAAGGGTTTCTACATGTATATCTTGTGTTATGGTTTGCATCATTTTATGTTTGTTTCCATTTCCATTATGATCTATCACTATTATTGAATTTGTTGCAATCAGTTTCAACATATCTCATTGTTTAGTTACACTTAATTTTCAATAGACATGATCACACATAGTTTTTCTAATGTAATTTGATTCTATGTAAGATGCTATAATTTGTCATAGGTTGTCACACAATCCTAAAACCTATGCACTTGCAAATGGTATTCATTTTGGACCATTGTAGTGGTGATGAACACCTTTGTGGATCTTTCATAAGATGATTAAAGTTAGAAACTCCTTTAGTTCCTAGTCAAACCCCTTTGTCGATTTTGTAAGATCAAAAACATGAAAGACATGCAAGATGCCAAGTTCTTAAAGTCTAGTATCTATAAAAATGGATGATGGAGGTGTAATGCTAGCTACTTTGTATGAACTTTAATTAATCATTTATCATGTTCAAGATGATTTTTAAATTAATTGGGAGAATTATAATGTTCTAGTGATTTTCTTTAAACACACATCCCTAAATGTTCAATTCAGAATGTTTATGGCATGTGGGTCAATGCATACCAATTAATTTTTGGTATTGTCATCTGAAGGAGTAGTAAATTTTAAAATTTTGAAATAAATGTGATCTTGTGTGTGATTATGTCCAAGGGCTATGATCGCATCCATGCTTGTGTCTAAGTGAGGGAAATTCCTAAGGGATTGGACTAGTCTCATTGTACATCTAAAATAAGTGCAATAAATGGAATAAATGTTGGGGTTAACAATAGCTGGTAAATAGAATATGACAAATTGTGTGTTAAAATAAAATTTTCAAAAGAATAACAAAAACATATGCAAAACAAGAGGGAAAAAAGAGCAAAGTCTAGACATTTCTCCTTTATAGATAGAAATCTCTTTATTTTCCTTTATCGATCTAACAATGAAAAAAATATTCACCTTTACCTGTCCCTTTCATTAATGATAATTTTAATTTGAACATTAGGAAGGGAAAGATTTAATTAGTTGCTGGAGATGGTTTTCCTTTTTAATAAAATTAAAAAAAATATTAATGAAAAGGATTGAAACAATTGTAATTGTAGTGAACTAGATGTGAATTTTTTAATTATGAGTCACTAGAACAAAGTAAAAAGACATGTTGTCATCAATTAAAATAATGACTTGTTTATGGGTACGTTAAGAATGAGAATTAACTAGCTGAGCCTGTAATTTCAATGCCTGACTAATAACATAGAAGTCAAACACACTTTCAATGCCTAACTAATAACATAGAAGTAATTTAACACACTTTCCTTTGATAGTAGCAAGTTCACAATAATGATCTTTAGCAACACATTTTCTTTGAAGACCCAAGAACACTTAACAACTTGAAGAAGTTTTTCAAATGAAATTCTGCATTGGATAAAACTACACCACCTAGTAAATAATCATGCCAATTAGACCAAATAGCAAGTGTGATCTAGTCCTAACATACAAAAAGCATAGTGTTCAATTGTCATAGGTCTTTGATAATAAACTCAATTCAAGATTTCAATTTCTACATCTATCACATCTTTGTTGGCAAAGTTCACCATTTTGGAGTTGTGTCTCTATGTTCTCCAAATTTGACTCACCACTAATATGCATAAGCTAAAGATAGTAGGCACATGTGTTGTGTGCATGTGTGTCTTGAAAATAGATAGATTACTCATACAAATGTGCAAAAGCAAGTACAGCAAGGGATTGTCTGAAGGACTACTTTTTGCATGTGGAACAAGTTTCCTATGAGTGGCAATAGTATTTGCTTGAGAGATTATTGTGGTGGTTGTCGTAGTTGTAACAATATGATAGTTGTTAATCTCTATGTTTATAACATTAAGGTCTTAGAAATTTTGAAGGAAGATATTAAGATGGAAAGTTTCTATCTCAAATATGGCTTCTAGATGTGCTAGCTCAAAAGCCAATTGTTGACTATTTTATGATGAAGTTCTTTGGGGATTTAGGTGTGCTCTTCTATCTCAATGGAAATAGGAACTAGAAGTTCTCTGAGTTCCCTCAAAGTAGTTTCAACTCAATCTTCTCGTGAACCTAGATAAATAGGCTTGAAATGCCACTTAGTGACCAAAGGGAAAAAGAATGGAAAAAACTCAACTTGATGCCTTTTATACGATGTTTCACTCTCATTCTTAGTTTTAGAATTCATTTGAGCAATATGAATGATTTCTTTTAAAGAGTTTGGCATCATTTATAAAGTTACAATGGTTGTTATTTGACTAAGTTTGCGAGATCTTGACTCAAATGCAAATGACCTAGTTGTTGCAATTTTTTTTGTTGAATTTTTATAATATTTTTTTATTGCTTGTTAGTAAATGTTTTAAGGACAATGCTAAAATAAATTTGATATTATGTGTAAGATGGGAAAAGAGATCTAATCAATTATGAACTAACTTGATCAATCTTCCCAATCAAACATTGGAACACAATTTGGTGAAGACTTTTACACTTGGCTGTTGTCCTCAAGGGAGATCCAAGTTGTCTGGGCTTTGTTCCTTTGTTGTGATTGCAAAGATTAACAATAACAAGATCTAAGGTTACAAGTGATCAATTTGACTAAATTAAAAGCATACAAATGTTACAGAATAAATGTACAAAAATAGAAAGAAGATCTGGGAAGATAAAAGATAGAGAAACCTAGCACTAGAAGTGGGAGTGAAATGTCAAGTACACTAGAGTTGGGCGCTAGTGTCTAGAAGACCAACGTGCAAAAACCAGGAGCAAATCTGGCAGGAAAGGAGGGAGAAGAAGATGTCACCAAAAACTAGGGAAAAGGTCAGGACAATAGAGCTAGGTGCTAGTGTCCTGAGGGTTTAATATGAACTTCTGTTTGATGATCCTTATCCTAGATCCTTCCATCTTCCTGTCACCATTTGTTGTCAAAAACATCCAATATGATCTGCAAACACAAAAGAGGGAAAATGGTTGTGTTGTGTGGGGACTTGCCTTAGTCAAACCCCGTGTTGGTTTTCCCACCTCCACAACATCAGTAATGATAATAATAAAGAGTGTGTGTTCACAATGAACATAGTCAAATCAATTAATAAAGATTGGAATAAAAAATACCATGAAATAGAGTTACCATGAGTGTGAAACCCTTGTTGGAGTGAACTGTGTGTTCATGATGAACATATGAAAATCAATTGATAAAGATTGCAAAATGTGAGAGGACACTAGAGAATCACTCATACATGTATGCATCACACTAGAGTTTAATCACAATGAGCTTTTAAAGGTTTGGGACACTAGAGAAACATGAGACAAACACATAAAGACATGGGTTTATACAAAAGAATTAAGGAAAGATGAAAACATAAGCATAACTTTGGCACCAAGGGTGGGAAAGGCTAACAAAAAGGCCAAATGATCCTAAAACATGTTAAGGGTTATGAACACTAAAGAAAGTCTAAAGCATAATGTGAAAATTGTAAGGGTATGCAAATTTTTACATTATAGTTTTCCCTCACTTTAGTAGGCTGATCATACTAGGTGATAAGCTCTAGTAAAGTATGGAAATGAAATAACATCATGAAATGATACATCCAAGAAAGGATCTATTGTAGAGGATGTAGAAATATATTCAAGTAGAGGAACCATGCCCCTAGGCTTAGAACCTACAAAACATATATATTAAACACAAAAAACTTGCACAAGTATTATCAGAATAGCAAATAAATCTTACAAAATAGAAGGATTAGAAAAATATAACCTACAAAACAAGAGATTTAGCAAATCATATATAATCTAATGCACACTAAAAATTCATAAAAGTAGGATACATGACAAAGAACACTAAAAAACATACAATAAGACACACAAAAAGAGAGACAGAAATAAAGATGCATTTTCCAACATACTCTATTGCTAGTAAACAGAAAGGCATAATCCCAACATGCTCTGTTGTTAGGAAAAATGCAACATATGGTTGAAGATCTAGCATTATCTATTGTTAGGAACCATACAATACTTTCATAAGTCATATACACTAGTGAATTTCATTGCTAGGTGACCCTTAAAAAGTATAAAAAGTAGATTGTATGAAGTGCACAAGATAACATACTCTATTGTTAGCTAGCTCATATGCAAGTATAATATTAGGGATTACATGGGATGGCATGCTTTGTTGCTAGGTAATCCTGATAAGGTTGGCCAATCCAAACAAGTCTCTATTCTTGGGACCACAAGCTAGTAATGATGTATGGAGTGTGCTAACAATGTGTGTGCATATGTGTGGATTCATTGTAATTGTAGTGAACTAGAAGTGAATTTTTAAATTATGAGTCATTAGAACAAAGTAAAAATGCATGCTGTCATCAATTAAAATAAAATAACGACTTGTTTATGGGTACGTCAAGAATGAGAATTATCTAGCTAAGCCTGTAATTTCGGTCGTCGTCATCCCAATTATCGGAACGTGGACGATATTGGGAGGGAGGGCATGGGGGATTTCGAACATTCCGCTGCCAAGGCCTATTACTAATGCCACTTCCATATAATCCAGAACGGGCATAGCCAGATTTAAGTTAGATTTTGGCCCAGAATTCTCAACATTATTATAATGGCTTTCTTTTGCAGTGTTCCAGTTTGAATGTGAATTGGAAGTGGTATAGTTAGCAGTGTTTCTGTGTTTGCGAACGTTCCAGTTGTCATCTTCATCCGCCCTTGAAATAATGGGAGGAGGGGAACGGGAACGTGGTCGAGTAGTCTCATTCTTCTTTTTATTCTCTTCGTCATGTCTTCCATCTTTGGATTTGTGATTATCGTTGTTAGGTCGCTTAGCTTGTTTCTCATACACCTGCGGGATCACTTGTTTGCCAATCAGAAGCTCTGAAAGACTCAACGTTTTTCCCTTCTTGTTCTTCTTCTTGATCCCCTTAGTACTATCAGAATGCTGCTTTTGCTTCGTATTCTCATCTGCATTCGACATTTCTGGAAATATTGTCTCTAGGTCATTTTCTACGGGCTGCAAACACCTGATTATTCAACAACGGCTCACAATTGAGGTACTTCTCGAAACAAGCGGAATGCTTACTTTATGTCTGCTCAACTGCCGCAACTACCTTTCCATATCTCATGTATGTATAAATATTAAATTAGTCAATCTATTAGGGTTGATTAATTATATATATAGCTCGCGAAAAACATAAAGTATTGTAAATGTTTTATAAGTTTAGAAGGAAGATAATAAACATTTGTTATTGTGTGATCACATCCTCTATTTTGGCATGGTTGGCAGTGGGGTTCGGGGATCTATTTGGAGGAATTCAGCTTATAATGTAAGGTCCACTTCCTCAATGATTGAGAAGGTATTTAAGGTATCAAAAGTTATATGACTACTTATTTATCCTAAGTCTAGATTGAATATAAACATCTAGGTGAGAAATTGAACTTTCTTGTTAAGAGGAAAAGAAGAGGAATGTCTTCTTCATTGGTAATAAAATTATTTAGTAATGTCTAGAGCGAAAAGACAATAGGCGCTCTGAAAAAATCTATAAATTAGCAACATGTGATGGACATTAAGACATATCCTCGAATAGAGAAATTTTCTAAGAAAAAGGCACTAGATGAAAGGGTGGGAAGTGATTGAGAATCCAACACCAAGAACTCTAGGCTAGTAGTCATGTCTACAAAAAGTGCTTGAATGTCTCAAGTGTATTAGAAGCAAGACATTTTGGACAGACAATACCAATTTGTAGAAGCCTTTCACCTAAAGATAAACCTTGGTAACTAAAACACAAAAGAAAATGATCCATATTGGGCTCATGTCCACCATGCCATATTCTTAAGATGACAACGCTAACTTTCGAGAGAAGAATTGAGACCATGATTGTTATTGGGTTTAATAAGAGCTAAATAAAAATGGCTAAGAGCCTTATATAATTTAGCCTAGGCATATAATACTAGAAGGTGGTGTGAAAATTCTACCACCAATATTTCTAGCAAGTGAGGTAGTAGATCCAACATATAAAGCATGACATTTGTAATAAGATCTTCAAACCAAGGGGTCCAATGTATGGAAGAGAATAGGCCTCTATTTTTATGCAAAACCTTTTGGTAAATTTGGAGAGCCTTAATGCCTAGCTATTCAACTAAGTGGGAGTTGGAACTATTTCTAATGGGGGACTACTAGATATTATGGTTATTAAAAGAAAAATTGGATATGAAATCATTATTGCCCCATTTTAGGAATGAATTAACCACATCAAATGATTTAGAAGTGCTATGTTGTTAGTATACACAAGACAATTGAGAGGGGGGGCTGAATCTGTTGTACATTAAAACATTAAACCCTCAATGCCATTGTAATCCTCAAACTCTTATTATGCATCAGCAGAATGTAAACATATGAAGCATTAATGCAAACACATCCAAACACATAAGAACTCTAGATTTACATGGAAAACCAAAGAAGGGAAAAACCACGGTGAGGATTAACTCACATATATATGAATAGCAATACCGAATACAAATAGGCTCACTACCTAGAAGAAAGGCTCACTGCGAGAAGGACTCACTGTCCAAAAGAGAGAAGAATAGAAGAGAATTGTTACAGAGAGATTCACTATCTCAAAGAATCAGAAGAAATCCACCACTACAACTTCTTGCCATCTGTAACCTTCGGCTCACTACCTCTAGCAACTTCAAACAAACTGAAATGTAGACACCTTCTGCTCACTGCATCCGGGAGTCATAAGCATTTAAGCTTGCACTCAATTCACCACCCTTGATTCACATTCACATCACCTTGTTTACCTTGCTCCACTCAACTTCATCTTGCATATATACCATCCATGACCTAAACGATCTCAATTAGGTTGGTCCTAATAAAACATGTGCACCTCAAATGCGCAACACAAAAATAGGTCGGCACCAAACACTTCCATGGTGGAAAGAAGTGAAGGTGGACCATGTCAAGGGTTAACTAGGACTCAAATCTGTATCACCACATTGCTCATCATGTCCACAATCCAGGAAGTACCTCTACAAATAGTGCTAGTAGGTCAAGTCAGTCAAACCTGAACAAACACAACAAGTGATCACCTCCACGCCTCTCTAGGTCTAAAAACATCATGTGGACCACAAAGAGCCACTCTACAACATTCACACACCTTTGTAGAATATTCAACAACATTAGAATCTTCTACAACACTACCGCAACCACCATAAACAAAGAATGTCTTCATTATGCACATTAGGATGCACTATTATTGATCTTCAACATTAAACCTAATCTTGCAGAGCAATCCAACACTCGAAGCTTCCAGGGAAGGTAGATACAGACAATTTAATCATGTTTCTAGATCCAAACAACAAAAGACATCAATGTGGAGAAATGCAGAGAAATCTCATTTATCCTAGACAATCTTCTACACAAGTAAACACTCTGTCAAACACATCTTCCATTGTCACATGATCCAGAACCTAAAACTCTGGATGTAACACCTCTAAACACCTCTAATCAACACTTCCAAATTGCACAAGCATATCTTCAACTAGGAAGAAATGTGGAGTGCAACACTGAGCACACCTATGTCACACTGCACACCTTTTTATTCAAATTTTCTTAAAAGCACTTGGAAACCAAGTGAACTACCTTCTAGAGGTTGACATCAATGACAACACCAACAATTTTCAAAAAATCTCCCCCTTTATCATTGATGGAAACACCAACTTTCTGAAAAACCATCAAGACCTAAAGCAATCAATCAACAATTCGGTAGTAGCCCCCATGACTAGAATAACTCTTACACTTCACATGTACTTTCCTGCACAATGTTTCCTACATAAAGGTTTTTCAACCACTTTAACTTTCTCCCCCTTTGACATTAATGGCAAAGGGCAACACTTGCAACACCAGCAAGCACTTTCTCTCTCTCCACTACTTTCACTTTTCTGCACTCTCCCCATTAGGGTGATAAGATATGCTCCATTTGATTGCATCAACCAATAGTATCATTGCCTACCCCCCTGAAAGGTAGCCTTCACCATCAGTTCTAGACTAAGAATGTATCTTGAAATACTTTCCAGATAGATGCACACACTTATGCATCTAATTAAAAGAATGAGGGGCAATGACCCCTAACTTCTGCTGGAGATACTCAAAAGTATCTTTAGGAAGAGCCTTTGTGAAGATATTTGCAACTTGATCCTTGGTAGGCACATACTCCAATTTCACCTCATTCTCTGCAACCTTCTCTCTTAGAAATTGATATCGGATTGAAATATGCTTTGTTCTTGAATGCATTACCAGATTCTTTGAAATGTTGATAACACTTGTATTATTTAACATAAGATAGGAATAGGAACTCATCATATGATACTTTGATATCTTTCAATGTCTGCTTCATCGACAACGCCTATGTGCAACAAGATGCTACTTCAACGTACTCTGCCTTTGCAATAGATAATGACACTGAGTCTTGATTCTTAAACACATTCTAATGGCCTCCATTCTTGCCACTGAAGAATATGTTTCCTCATAATCTATTCCTTCCACTTGTAAGTAGCCTGAACACACAAGCCTAGCCTTATTTCTGACTACTTCTCCATTCTCATTCAATTTATTCTGGAATACCCATTTAGTTCCTATTACATTTTTGTCTGCTGGTCTTGGGACAATTTACTATCTGATTTTCCTCAATCCACATCAATTCTTCTGCCATATCTTTGATCCAGTGTTCATCTTTGCATGCTTCAGTCACTGTTTTGGGTTCTATTTTAGACAATAAGCACAAATTTACTTGTTCATCTACCATAGCAATTTTCTTTCTTGTTAATACACCTTTGTTCTTATCTCCAATGATTTGATCTTCATAATGATTCTTATGCACATACTTGGGAGTCTTAGGAGCCCTTTTCGGAGCATCTTCTTCATCAACTTGCATCTCCTTTTCCTTTTCTTGTTCTCTTTCTTCTTCTTTGTAAGGGTCTTGTCAAATTCATATCCTTCTATGAACACTGAGTTTTGATGTGGTTCTTCATCCACTTTGACATTTTCACTTTCAACTAACTTCTTTAGCCTCTTGTTGTAGCACTTGTAAGCCTTGCTCTTTGTCTAATATCAAAGAAAGATTCCTTCATCCGATCTTGTATAAAACTTTCCCAAATTTTTTTCATCTCTCCTAATGTAGCACTTGCTTTTAAATACTCTAAAATATTTTATAGTAGGAGTTCTTCCATACCATAATTCATATGGAGACTTTGAATTGTTGACCTTTGCTTGCACTCTATTTTGTATGTAGACTACAATATGAATAGTTTCTGACCAATAGATATCCAGTAGATTTGCTTCTTTCAACATTGTCCTTGCTTCTTCTTGAACTATCCTATTCTTCCTTTCCACAACTCCATTCTTTTGAGGAGTCTTAGGAGCTAACAAATGCCTTTTTATTCCATGATCTTCATAAAAATAGTTAAACTCATTGGAGGTGAACTCACGACCTCTGTCATACCTCAAGCACTTGATTTTCAGATCAATTGCATTTTCAACCATAACCTTAAATGCTTTAAACTTATCTAGAGCTTCTAACTTTTCTTTAAGAAAGCTTACCCAAGTCATTCTAGAAAAATCACCAATCAACAACATGAAATACCTGTCACGTTGAAAACTTTGTATTCTTGTGGGTCGACATAGATCTGTATGAACCAAATCCAATGGTCCTATGGTAGAACACTCTTTGGTTTTGAAATTCTTTATTTTTTGTTTCCCAATTTAACATTCCTTGCAAATTGCATTGATAGGCTTTGTAATTCTTGGCAGATCTCTCATAGCTTGAGTAAAGTCGATCCTCACTAGAATATCAAAATTGATGTGACACATTATTCTATGCCATAGCTAACTTTCATTAACTTGAGTCATAGAGCACATACCATTAGCACCTTTGAGCTAAAACACATTTCCTTTTGTCCTTGTTCCTGTAGCAACCAAAGTTTCAGAGCTTTTTTTTATTTCACAACCAACAGCCTAAAACACAAGGTTATATCCTATCCTACACATTTGTCCTACGCTTAGAAGATTATGTCAGAGACCCTTGACATAAAGAACATCATCTGTATTGTTCTTTCCATCAAAACTGATTGAACCTTTTCCACAGATCTTAGCAGATACATCATCTCCAAACTTAACAAAACCTCCATCAAACTTCTCAAGCTTAAAAAACTTATTCTTATCACCTGTCATATGATTTGAACATCCACTATTAATTAACCAGTAGTTCTCATCTTCTCTTGCATGAAAAACAGTTACCAAATCTCCTTTGATATTGTGTTGTACTTCCAGAGAAATTTCATTCATACATCTTTCAGAATCAGTAGAATTAGTTGCAACATTCAAAGCCATGAACAAGAATTCATCACTTTCATCATCCAGATAGTCAGACTCATCATCAGATATGATGGCATCTTCTTTTTAGCATATTAACTCCTCTTAACTGATTTACCTATGCTATCCTTGTACTTGTCATTTGAAATCTTGACTGGATACTTTGAATCATAATAACCTATCTTTCCATAGCTAAAGCATTTGAAGGGTAACTTACCTCTATATTTTCCAGAGCCCTTTTTCAATTTGCTTATAAAATTTGCTTCTATTTTATCAAAATCATCTGAATCTAACTCATTACTTTTTTATGTCTTGCTAACCTTAAAAGTAGTTTCTTTTCTTGAATCATCTTGGCTAAATTCTCTTATCTCAAAAGTAGTTAAAGTACCAAACATTTGATCCCTAGAATAATGATCCAAATCTTGAGTTTCTTCAATCGAAAAGACTTTAGCACTATAAGATTTTGGTAGAGTTCTTAGTGTACCTTCTTTATGACTTTACTTTCCTTCAGCTTCCCACCTAGCCTATTGATGGAATTGACAACCTCATCTACTCTATGTATGTAGCTTACAATGTTTTCATCCTCTGACATTCTTAGGGTTTCAAACTTGACCTTCAAATTTTGCATCTTTGCTTTCATGACTTTGTCATCTCCTTCATAGATACTCTCCAGCTTCTACCAAATCTCATGAGTAGTTTTGTAGCTCATTACCTTCACTAGTTCTGAATTAGAAAGATTGTTCAGAAGAGCACTCCTTGCCTTGCCATTGTTCTCATAGTCTTTAATCTCATCTTCATCCTTTGGACCATTAGTAGGTATAGTATATTTTTTCTCAACTAACTTCCATACTCCATATCCTAATGAGACAAGAAATATTTTCATCCTGGTCTTTCAAAAAGCATAATTTGTTCCATCAAACACTAGAACCTCAACACCTTTCCTATGCGCCATCTGGATCTACCCCAAGTGATTAAGCTTCTTCAAGGAACTTGGCTCTAATACTAGTTTTTAGTATGCACAAGACAACTAAGAGTGGGGGTGAATCATTTGTACATTAAACATTAAACCCTCAATGCTATTCCAATCCTCAAACTCTTATTATGCATCAGCAAAATGTAAACATATGAAGCATTAATGTAAACACGTTCAAACATATAAGAAAACCAGATTTATGTGGAAAACCTAAGAAGAGAAAAACCATGGTGAGGATTAACTCATGTATATATGAATAGAAAGACCAAATAAAAATAGGCTCACTGCCCAGAAGAAAGGCTCACTGCCAGAAGGACTCACTGTCTAGAATAGAGAAGAATAGAAGAGAACTGTTACAAAGAGATTCACTATCTCAAAAAAACAAGAGAAATCCACCACTGCAACTTCTTGCCATCTGCAACCTTCGGCTCACTACCTCCAAGAAACTTCAAGCAAATTGAAATGTAGACACCTTGTGCTCACTGCATCTAGGAATCATAAGCATTTAAGATCACACTCAATTCACCACCCTTGATTGACATTTGCATCATATTCTCTACCTTGCTCCACTCAACTTCATCTTGCATATATACCATCCATGACCTAAAACCATCTCAATTAGGTGGGTCCTAATGAAACATGTGCACCTCAAATGTGCAACACAAAAATAGGTCAGCACCAAACACTTTTGTGTTGGAAATAAGTGAAGGTGGACCACGTCAAGAATTAACTAGGAATCAAATCTATATCACCATGTTGGTCATCACATCCACAATTCATGAAGTACCTCTGTAAATAGTGCTAGTAGGTCAGGTCAGCCAAACCTAAACAAAAACAACAAGCAATCACCTCCACACCTCTCCAAGTCTAGAAACATCATGCAGACCACAAAGAACCACTCTACAACATTCACACACCTTTGCAGAATATTCAACATCATTAGAATCTTCTACAACATTGCCGCAACCACCTAAAACAAATAATGTCTTCATTATGGACATTAGGATGCACTATTACTAATCTTCAACTTAAAACCTAATCTTGCAGAGAAATCCAACACTCGAAGGTTCTAGGGAAGGTAGATACAAACAATTTAACCACGTTCCCAGATCCACAAAACAAGAGACCTCAATGCGGAGCAATCTCATTTCTCCTAGTCAATCTTCTACACAAGCAAACACTCTGTCAAACACACCTTCCACTGCTGCATGATCCAGATCCTGAAACCTTGGATATAACACCTCTAATCAACACTTCCAAACTGTACAAGCATATCTTCAACTAGGAGGAAATGTAGAGCACAACACTAAGCACACCTCTGTCACACTGCACACCTTTTTATTCAAATTTTCTCAGAAGCACTTCAAAACCAAGCAAACTACCTTCTAGAGGTTGACATCACTGACGACACCAAAAATTGTCCAACAATCTCCTCCTTTGTCTTTGATGGCAACACTATTTTTCTAAAAAACCATCAAGACCTAAAGCAATCAATCAACATCTTAGTAGTATTCCCCTTGACTGGAACAACTCTTGCACTTCACACACTTTCCTGCATAATCTTTCATGCACAAAGGTTTTTAAGCCACTTTTACTTTCTCCCCCTTTGACATCAATGGCAAAGGGAAACACTTACAATACTAGCAAGCACTTGCTCTCTCTCCACTACTTTCACTTTTTTGCACTCTTCCCCTTAGGGTCATAAGATATGCTCCATTTGACTGCATCAACCAATAGTATCACAACCTACTCCCCTTGAGATGTAGCCTTCACCATTAGTCCAGGACTAATAATGTATCTTGAAGTGCTTCCTGGATAGATGCACACACTTACATGCATCTAATTAAAATAAGGAGGGGCAATGACCCCTAACTTTTGCCGGAGATACTCAAAAATATCTTTAGGAAGAGCCTTTGTGAAGATATCTACAACTTGATCCTTGGTAGACACATACTCCAATTTCACCTCATTCTATGCAACCTTATCTCTTAGAAAGTGATACCAGATTGAAATATTCTTTGTTCTTAGATGCATTTTTTGATTCTTTGAAATGTTGATAGCACTTGTATTATCACATAAGATAGGAATAGGTTCATCATATGATACTTTGATATCTTTCAATGTATTCTTCATCCACAACACCTGTGTGTAGTAAGATGCTTCTAGAATGTACTCTACCTCTATAGTAGATAATGACACTAAATATTGCTTCTTACTCAACCATGAAACTAGTCTGCTTCCATGAAAGAAAGCACCACCACTTGTACTTCTTCTATCTTCTGTGCATCTTGCCCAATCTGCATCTGTATATGCATTCAAAGAGAAATTAGTATCCTTAGGATACCACAAGCCAAAATCCGGAGTGCCTTTCAAGGATCTAAATATCCTTTTTACTGCTGAAACATGTGACTCTCTGGGTTCTGCTTGGAATCTAACCACAAGACAAAATGCATGCATGATATCTGGTCTAGTAGCAGTTAGGTATAATAGTCCACCAATCATTGATCTATACTTGCTCTGATCAGCCTTAGGAGATTCATCATATTTTCTTAACTTACAACCAGTAGTCATGGGAGTACATATCAGTTTGGAGTCTTCCATTCCAAACTTATTCAACATTTCCTTGACATATTTTGATTGTAAAATGAAAATACCTTTTTCTGATTGACTGATTTATAACCCAAGGAAGAAATTCCTTTCCCCACACATTGACATTTCAAACTCTTTCTACATCTCTTCTTCAAATCTTTTGCACATACCTTCATTTCCCCCAAAAATTATATCATCAACATATATCTCCACAATCAAGATTTGATCTTCTTCAACTCTAAAGTACACATTTCTATTTGCAGTGCCATTTTTGAATCCTTGCTATAGTAGATATATATCCAGTCTTGCATACCAAGCTCTAGGAGCCTGGTTGAATCCATACAATGTCTTCTTCAATTTGCAAACCATATTTGGATCATCTGATAACTGAAAGCCTTCCGGTTGTTCAATGTATACCTCTTCTTCCAACTCTCTATTTAGGAATGTACATTTCACATCCATCTAACACACTTTGAAGTCCTTATGAGATGCAAAGGCCAAGAACATTCTAACCTGCATTCTTTCCACTAGAGCATATATTTCCTCATAATATATTCCTTCCACTTGTGAATAGCCTTTACACACAAGCCTAGCCTTATTTCTGACTACTTCTCCATTCTCATTCAATTTATTCAAGAATACCCATTTAGTTCCTATTACATTTTTTTCTGTTGGTCTTGGGACAATTTCCCAAGTCTAATTTTTCTCAATCTACATCAATTCTTCTTCCACAGCTTTGATCTAGTGTTCATCTTTGCATGCTTCAGTCACTATTTTGGGTTCTATTTTATACAATAGGAACAAATTTACCTATTCATCTACCATGGCAATTTTCCTTCTACTTAATACACCTTTGTTCTTATCTCCAATGATTTGATCTTCAGAATGATTCTTCTACACATACTTGGGAGTCTTAAGAGCACTTTCTGGAGCATCTTCTTCATCAATTTGCATCTTCTTCTTCTTTTATTCTTCTCTGCAAGGGGGCTCATCAGATTCATATCCTTCTATCAGCACTGAGCTTTGATGTGGTTCTTCATCCACTTTGACATTTGCACTTTGAACTAACTTCTTTAGCCTCTTGTTGTAGCAACTGTAAGCCTTGCTCTTTGTGGAATATCCAAGAAAGGTTCCTTCATCCGATCTTGCATCACACTTTCCCATAAAAAATTTCCTCTCCTAATGTAGCACTTGCTTCAAAACACTCTAAAATATTTTACAGTAGGAGTTCTTCCTGTTGGGTGAATATTTTGTCATTTAGCTAACTAACAACAAAATGGTTATATCGCCACAACTATGATGAGACAGAGTCTCTCCTCTCAACAAGAGGAGGTTCCCTTTTTATTACTTATTGAAACAAAAACTAAAGTACTTTACACTAAAAATATTTACAATAGCTTCTGACCATATAGGGGGTGTGCTACATTCATCCTTTTCTCTTTTTTTAGAAAAGATGTTTACAATGTTTCACGGTAATATACAATAATGCTTCTACACTCCTAATATTAACTTAAACAATAATCACCAATATTCTTTGTAAGTTGAAGCACAAAGTCTTTCAACTCACTTCACAAAGAGATTCAAGAACCAAGTGAATAGTCCTAAGAAAAGTCTTCAAATTATCTCCATAAAGATTTTAAAGGTAATCGTATCACCGGTTGGAGCACAAAGTTTGTCAACTAACAATACCATTGATTCAGGCGAATGTGACTGAAAATCATAGCACAAACTCTACAAGTTCTCAACATGATTCATATGCAAAGTGAACAACTACAAGCTCAAAGTCTTTATAATCCTTCACCAACAAACACTTCCAACACACATAGATTCAAGGAAATAATATAACATAAAGTTTATATAACTTATCTTGAATGTCCTCCAATCATAATAACCAAACACCACTTTATCCAATCAAGCCACAAGAGAAATCAACAAAAATGCCATATGTACATCCTCACTCATACAAATTTGATTCAACACAAAGTTTGATATCAAAATTCATCTTCTTTATTGATTGGAATTGATCATACAATTTGAATTCAAAGTCTCAAAGTTGAGTCTCAATTTGGGCAGCACTTTGTTGCATAGGATTAAAGATAAAAATTACAATAGAGGTCCTCTTTATTTATAGGGAGAGGCCTTGAGAAAATTTAGGAATAACCTAACTACTTTGACTTATTCAAAAATAGGAGTTCTTATTAACTTAGAACTTCCTATGTTTTTACATGTAATTACATATGGAAAAAGTACCTATAAAAGTGTCTAAATTGAGTGAAAAGTACATATGAAAATATTTATAAAAATGATCTAAGGCACGGAACACTTGAATCAACTCCCATCAGCATCCTTCTTAAGAGAACCTTCATACATTGTTATCACCATTTTCATCTCCAAGCTGTCTGGGCCAATAGTATTCTTAGAAATGACACGAGTCCTTGCTACTGAATCTTTCACGGAGGTAGCAACCTTCACATGTTTATCCAGAAATAACTTGAGAATGTCCAAGGTCAACTGTGTATCTGATAACTTATCCATAGAAGCCATTGAGAAAGCTTGATCTTCTAACTCCCTTGGATCATGTTATTGAAAATCATCGCTCATGTATATGGGGACAACTTGCAGGAAGATCATGTATGGGTGGCAAAATTTGCCGCCCCTACACGTAGGGCAAACACTAATGTGAAGGCAAGATGCATGGGTAGTAAATTTTTCCGCCCTTGCACTTTGAAAACAAATAACATGCATGGGTGGCAATTTTCACCACCCTTGCATATCAAGGGACTCAAACATGCACCGGCAACAAAAAATGCCACCCTTGCATGCAAACAGAATTTTTCCAACTCCTAAAAACTGCCAAAAACTCAAGTTTAGTGAGTTCACCACTTGATTTGTTTGCACAAAAATTGAGAAACCAAGGTGAGAAGACGCTCGAATGGATTCTCAGGAGCTAGAGGACCACTAATGAGGATGAGATAATTCACCTTGAAAAATGTGCTTAGAGTTGTACACTACAAAATAGACAAGTTTCGTAGGGGTCATCCTACAAAATGAGCACAACTAATTTTGAGGATAACAACTTGCTCTAACTGGGGAGCTTCCTTTGATCACCCTTTGAAATGATTGAAGGAAGAAGAACTCCAGTCTCTAAGTGCCTTCATCCATTCCATTGGGCTATAGAGTCAGGCGACAACAAAAGACACAAAAAATGTACAAAAATATAAAAACTTATCTGGTGCTTCACTTTGAGAAAAGCTTCAGATGTTGTTTGCTGCAAGGCAACAGAAAAGGTGTTCCACTTCTTTTTCTTTTACTATTGAAAGAGTAACATTTCTTAGTATTTGCCATTCGAGGATCTTCTTCTGCATCCAGATTGAATTGTCCCACTTCTACTAATGAATTTGATTCCAATTGTCGTTGTTGTTTGACAAAGCGACCATGCTTATCAAAAAGTTTCTCTGGAGAAACCAATCCTTTGGAAATCCTATTTCCTTTCAGTTGCAAAATCTCTTCACTTGAATGGAATGATCCATCTATTTCTTGACCCTCATTCAAAGCATTATCCAATGACTTAGGATCTTCATTAGTGATCAAGAAGTAAGTATCTATAGCAAAAAACTCAAAGAGAATCTGAGCTTTTGGATCCTCAGACTTCATCACTGTGTACTTGGACTCCCTTTTAGGATGAACCTCCTGCATAATACCCTTAACATGTATTCTTGCCTCCAATATTTGAATCTTTGTCTCCTTAGCATGATCTATGATATCAACGAGCTGATATGGACTTGCTACAGAAAATGGAATACTCTCATCTTGAGGTTTATCATTGGGTGTACTGGTCTTAGGAATAAGAGATGATGTAGGAAGATTTGATGTACTTACTTGGTTACCAACAACCACATATTGATGATTTGATTGATTTTGTGACTATGTGAGAACAACATAAGATTCACCAAAAGTATCTTCTTTTTGCCCCATTTCATCTTCCAAGTTCTGAAACCTGATCCAGTAGAGTCACCAAGTAATTGCTCTTCACCTTCCATGAAAAGAATAGTATCATCTTCTTCTTGATCATATTCTAATTGAAGAAGATTGTTTTGCTCTGATTCATAATAGAAGATTGCTGCATTCATAGGTGGTGCTTCCAAAGTAAGTATTCCTTGTTGTGGAGGAAACCTGTTTTGATTCTGATCCATTGAAGCATTACCTTGGTAATTTGGAGCATTTGAGAACGTCTTCCTTGGAATGTCCTTGTAGAGGGGAATGGACAAACTCTGTGACATCTATTTTTTTAGAGCTAATAATTCATCAGCCAACTTTTGCACCATAGGATCCATGGTGTTGGTAGAAGGTAAAGCCAAAGGGGGTTGCCCACTAGGCCTAATAGAATCCTTCTTCAACTTTCCTGCCAAGATCAAATCGTCCTCCACTTCAACTGCCAAACTTTGAACAATTGCAAGATCAGCTGGTGCTTCTCTTCATAAAAGAAAACTTACTTTTGACAATTGTGAATTGATGAAGAAGCATTTTAGGTTCTCAGCTATAGGTTGAGTAATAGTTGGGATCATGTTCTTTAGCTTATTGAACTTTGCCACGAACTCATGCATGGGCTCATGCAGTTCCTTTTTTATTTGAGTAAGTTGGGCCAATTGATGGTTTTACGGATAATCTAACATTTGTCCAATATGAAGTTGATGGCTATGATGGCGTAAACACAGCTGCAAATGACAAATGAAATGCGGAATATCATATCTAACTCTTAGATAGATCTTATGTATATTATTATTGCGAATACTTAGGAACAATACATTCATCATATTACAATGCACGCTGGCATAGATTTAAACATCTATGTAGAAAGAGGAGCTTAAAACATAAAGAGCAAGCTAGAGATAATAGCACTCTTAAAGAGCAAACCAGAGATAATGGTACTCTTTTCAGACTTTTAAAACCTTAGACTCTAGACTCTAGACTCTCCAAAGACTTAACTTCTCTAGAATTCGTTGAGAAATGCAGGTGGCCCTGGTGGCCTTATATAGACGGAGGAGGGTAGAACTTTTAACCCCGATCTCAGAATTCTTTTGAAATCCGTCCATAGAAAGTGGACACGTTGCAAACCTTATCCGAAGGATTACCTGATTGAGGAAAAGATACCTCTGGTGGGACCAATTAATCCGTGAACAGGATAAAGGTGGAACAGAAACAGACACAAAGGAATCTACTTTAAACAAAGTTACTTTTTGATCACGAGAAGAATAACTCGTGCTTACTGTGGGCACGCAAGCTTTCCCCTTTTACCGTGGAAGGGCCCATGTCTATCAGATTCAACGAGATGATAGATGCTCTCGATGGATGACAAGCCCATCCATTAGCCTAGGATCCAGTACTGTTAGAAGGACTGGAATTATGAGGGATTGGCTGGTTGAAGATATAGCCTTCGCAGAATTCTCCGTCGGGATGTGTACAGTCAGGAGAACGGTAATTCCCACTAGCTCCATAAGTTGGTACTCTGGGATCATCAGCAGAGCAGTCGATACAATTTGCATAGGTTTGAGTGGATGAGTGAGGGATACATCTGGGTGGTCGACTACCTTCTTGTTCTTTCCAGATAATACTCATTGTCTTCAATTTATAGGGGCTGTATAGTCCTCGAGACATTGCTTGTGGAGTAGCACCATTCATTCAGTAGGTCTTTGTGTGAATCCAGATTGGAGTCTGGTGGGCATGAAAGTATTTTAAATGATTACCTACCGTCCAATGTTCAAAAACAGAAGAACCCGTAGGACCATAGATCTGGCAGAGATGTCTGCTAATTGGATTATCTTTAGAAGAATCAAAAATAAGTTTAAAAATACACCCAGTGTATGCTGAAGTTCCTTCAAACTGTAAGTCTTTTGCTGGTGGATACAGTCCTTGAAATAGGTTTCTAATTAGAGTCTTACCATCTTCTGCATTTAACCATTGTTCTCGGCATGCTACGGGAGGATTAAGGAATTTGACTGGGAGGACAAAATCTCCACACCAATTTTGAAGTACATGCCCAATGTCAGGATCAATTGGTTCTGCTTCAGTTGAAAATTGAAAGAATGGCCTATCGGTCCATAATCCTGGAGATGCTAGCTGTTGTTTGGCAATTAACATTCTAAATCGATCAAAGAGAAAATCATTGGCCATTTGGAAATTATGCAGATTCCTTCACTGAAAAGGATTTGTGCTCCATTCTTTATGACTTTCTTCATACCAGCGTTGTTCTCTGATGCAAATGATTCGAACAGCTCCATCTTTTGGAGAGTTATTAGAATGTCCCTCTCTTGACATAAAATTTGCAAAAATATTTTCAACTCCTGGAAGATGAATAAAATCAAATTCATGTGTACTGAGTAATTGAGCCCATCGGAGGAGTCATCCTCTTACCACCTTATTCTTTGATTCTTTTCGAAAGAATCCTCACAGATTTTGCAAATCACTTTTCTGTAGAAATCTCTTGTCAGCAATGAACATTTGAAAGGCTTGGAATGTATTGACAACAACAAGGATTTCTTTATGAGTACTATGGTAGTCTACTTCACTATTTTTGAAACTACTAGAAATGTATCGATCAATCTCACCTTTATCTTTGGGATTGAAGGAGATTGTTTTCTATTCGTGAAGAGCACCTACCCAGGCACCTTCACTTGCATCAGTTTCAACAATTTTGAAACCTTTACTGGGCAGCTTTAATGGTGGTAACTAGGAACATTTTTGCTCGATGCGATCAATCAATGCATCATGCTTTGTTGTCCATGGTGGTGGCTTCTTTCCCAGAAGCTTATTCAACTCAATTCTATCTTCAGCAAGCTTATAATAGAATCCTGCAATATAATTAACAAGGCCCAAAAAGCGTTGTAGTTCTTTGACATTGGTGACTGCAAGATTAGAAATTTTGTGCAGGATGTGTGGTTGGGCCTCCATCCTCCCCCCCGGAAGAAGCTTGATGCCAATGAACACAATGTGGGTTTGTGCAAAGAAAGACTTTGTGGGATTGACAGCAAGACCATTATGTTGACAAATAGAGAGGAATTGACGAAGATGGTCAAGATGGTGAGGCATATCCTGGCTGAAGACAAGAATGTCATCAATATAGGGTTGGATAAATTTGGCATAAGGCTGGAATATCACATCCATTTTTTGCTGAAAAATGGAAGGAGCAGTTTTAATACCGAATGGAAGGATAGTCCATTCATACAGGCCTTGAGGAACAGAAAAGGCAGTTTTATAGAAGTCAACACTTTTCAGACCAATTTGCCAGAACCCTTTTGTTAAATCAAATTTAGAATAAACATGACTACCTTGAATAGTCTGCCAGATATGATCCTTACTAGGCAGAGGATGTCTATTGTCAACAAGACAGTCATTCAACAGCTTATAATTTACAACTAGCCATTTTTCAGGTAATTCTTTACCATTCTCATCGACCTTTGGTACATACATTGCATGGCATGAGAATGGAGATTCAGAAGTTTGAATAATGTGGAGTCGTTCAAGCTCAACAACTTCTGTTCTACAAGTTGATGCTTCAGTTGAACTCATTAGAAAATAATTAGCTTTAGCTTTGGGCATGAGTTCATTACCTTGAGGATCCCGTTTAAGAGGGAGATCACATGTCAGGTTCCTTTTTTGCTTCTTTAAATCTTTTGTCATAACTGTGTCAGCAAAAGTAGTTTTAATCTCTACAAGAGATTCTTGACCTTCATCAATTTGTTTGGCTAACCAAATTGCATTAACTGGTTTCTTTTTCTTTTCCTTTTCTAGCTTGGATGTATAAGCTAGATCTTGATAGAGCCATGGAAGTTGATATGTATTCCGAATTATAATGAAATCAGAATCAATGGTGAAAGGTTCCCATTGTTGAATTGCTTTGCTTCCAATTATGCCATCATAGCCATCAACTTCATATTGGACAAATGTTAGATTATCCGTAAAACCATCAAATCCAATTTGAATTGGAGCAATGCAGAAGGAGGAACTATTTTTCTTTTTAGAATTACCAAAAGTGATACCTATAGTGCCTTCAATCCAGGCATCTTTAGGGAAAGCATTGTACCTGGCAATGTTCAGATCTGCTCCAGTATTAATAAGGAATGCTAATGGGTATGCCATTATACTTGGAAAGTGGATTGTTAAAATGATTCTAGGACATGAAGTAGTTGGCTTGGCACTCCTTTTGTAGGCTTTCATCTGGCGGCTACTTGAACCTTCTTCAAAGGTGACACGGGGTTCACCTTGTTCTTCTACAGCATCATGAATGAGAGGGCTATAGGGCTTTTCTTCACAATACAATTGTTCTTCTGAGAAAGAAACTTGAGCAGGCAACTGTATGGATCCAGCAAAATTAAATTGACTGACAAACTTATCAAGTTCAGGGGCTTTCTCCATTTCTTCTGTGAGATAGAAATTTTCTTCATCATCAATTTCAGAAATTTCTGCCTGAGCTTGAGTAACAACCTTTTCAAGAAAGGCTTTTCTATTTCTTCTCCAAATGCACCTTGCCATACTTCCAGGAGTAGGAGCATTAAGAATGGATCGTTGATTCAACGGTCTAGGAACCCAAGGCTCTCTTTGCTGTAATGGTTTATAACCATGCTTCTCAGGAATCTCTGTAGGAGAGACTGATAAACCATACTGGAGAATAGGAGATCTTCGCACAAGAAGCTTAGAAGGTCGAGCAGATCCACTTTCTATGGATGGCTGGAGTAAGAAATACTTTCTGGACTTAAGCTGGTCCAGTTTGGCAGTTAACTTTCACCATGTCTCTTGACCCATATCCATGGTATGGAGTCGAGATTCAGTTTGGACAATATCTTCTATTACCTTGTCCAATTCAGCACAGGTGTCCCTTCTGAGCATTCTGCAATAAAAGGAGACTTCCAAATCCTCATCCGAGGATTGATCTTCTTTGGTCATTAGATTGACTTGAGCTTGTTCTGGAGTTGAGACATATTCTTCAGACTCAGATTCTGTACTTGATTCTGAACTGGAGAGGATAATATCCTCTGAGTCTGATGGATAAGCATTGATGAATTCAAATTCATCATTCTCAACACCTGCTTCTCTTGCTACATAGACTTTTCCTTTTCCCTTTTTCTTGTTCCTATCCAGACACTTATTTGCAAAGTGATCTCCCTTGCAAATATAGCAGTTAGGTTTCCATTTCTTGGAACCTTTTCTTTTCTTATCTCTTTTTCTGAAGTATCCTTTCTTCTTGGGATACTTGTTTTTCTAGTTCTTCTTTTTCTTCTTCTTGTAGGATTTCTCAGAGCTATCACAGTTAGAACAAGAAGATTTTCCCTTTTCTAGGAACTGATTAGAAGGCATAATCTGGTAGTAAACAAATGAAGAAAGTAAAGGTTGTACCTTTTTTATTTCTTTCTTGGTTTTTCCTTCTTCACAGATCTCTTCATTAATCTGTGTTAAGAATTGAACTAACTGTGGATAGGTTAGTTCTTTCATTTCTATATTTTCTGTTACCAGATTCTCAAGAACTTTCTTGTGATAGAATTCTCCTATCACAGTACCAAAACTTTTCAAAAAAGTAGTGAACATGAATTCATGATTCTGCTCATGGCCTGATAAATAGAAATTCTCATATTGGACATCACAATATTGTTTGAAATATTTGAGGTCCTTGCATTTACCTTTGATAAACTTGTTGTAGGCCAACTTTTCTCTGGTGTCTGTTTTTCCAATAAATAGACGGGTTAACTATGCACAGACTTGATCTGTACCTCTGTCTAACAACATTTCTCTGTAAGCATCATCCAGTCTATCCTAGACATGTGCAACATCGGTCATTGCATTGAGAGCCTGCTTTATCACCTTCTTTTCATCAGCATCAGCATTAGTGGATATATAATTTGTTATCTAGGCTCGCATTGCATCTATTCCTCTTGTATTTTCAATATCTTCAAAATGATCAAAATTGACAAGGGGCGGTGTATCAGCTTTCAGAGTTTGAATATCTTTAAATGGATCAATGGGATGAGATCCTTTAGGATTGGAACTTGAACCACGAGCCATTTGGAATTTTCCTTTGGCTTGTTCCTCTGGAGTGGTTTCTCTTAGATTCCCTGTAGAGGGATCATAGACCTTTTCGATTACAGGCTGCCTAACTGCAGTGATTAACTTAGGTCCTTCATATTGAGCCTGTAAATATCCCTTTGCACTTGAAGGAAAATTCTTTGTTCTTATAGTCTATTGTTGACGAACTGTATGGGTCACGGATTGAATAGTCCTAGATTCTTCTTGGAGTGCAGACTGTATAGTGGAAGATTTTGATCTGATGGAATCATCCATGAAAAGTTGTGATTGTGCAATTGAATGAACTTCTTTAGAGATTTCAGTGAGTCTCTGAACATTATGCTTTACATGTATATTTGTAGTATTCAATTGAGAACCAAGCACATCACAATCTAATTTGACTTCACTTCTAACCTTTTGCAGAAGTTCTCTCTGTTGATCTAAAGATCGTTGCTGAGCAACCCACCAGGTTTCAGCTTGATACTTGAACTCATTATACTGGGCTTTGAGTTTCGAAAGATCTTTATTAACAGAGTTCATCCATTGATCAGTAAGACGCTTTTCCAAGCGTTCAAGAGTGGAGATAAGAGAATGAAAATTCTCTTGAGCACTGAGGCGTGCTTTATCAGCCTTGACTGCTTCGATCTGGTGCTAGATCTTTCTATCCTCAGCAAGGAGCATGGATTTCCTTAGACAAAGGTTTGTCCAGTTAAGCAATTTGCTTTGGCTGGTACCTTGGGAGTTTTCAGAGACAGGAAATAAATGCAGAGGCTAGAAATTAGCTTTAAAGGTTTCAGTTGTATCATGAAGGATGAAATCCTTAAAGGGAGGAATGGCACTGGGAACAAGACAGGGTCCTGCAGGAGTGGTTATAACCTTTTCATTGGTTTCAGAAATATCCTGTTCAGGCATAGTGGCTTGTCTAGCTGAAAACATTCAGAAATTGCCGGACTTAGGAGGAAATACAAAAGAGCAGTCTTCACATCTATACAACCCATTATCCAATTCAGAAAACTTTTGATGGGTGCAAGAAGAACTAGCAGGAGTGGTTGAAGCTGTAGAGCTACTAGGTTTTGCTATAGAGGGGATTTTAAATAAATCTTCAAAACCCTTAGAGGGTTGTAATCTAACGCTCTGGGAGCGGGGTAAGGAACTCACAGATGGACTAGGTTGATTGTAGTTAAAAACTCTTTCTGTTCTCATGGAAGGTCCAGTGCGCAAGGCAAGCTGGGTGCCGGATGAGAATCTGATTACTGCTTGATCATCTATTTCTTCAATTGAGATGCCTCTCAATTGTGGTTGTTTCTCATTTTCTGCTTCAGGTTGACTATTAGTATCCCAAAGATCTAATGCCCATTCTTTAGGCATCTTAATATCTTTGTGCTTTACTATTTTGGGTGCAGTCAATTGTGTTCTGTCACTGGAGGATGTCCAGATGGTGGAAAGACCTTCAAACCCTTGGGCTTTTTTGGGATTAATCATTAAGGGTATTACCTTATTATACAATCTGTAGTGAACCAAAAATGTCAGGGAATGGTCAACTGACTTCTTCATGAAGAGATTCATTGTCTTGAAATTGTATTCAAGAACATCTTTGAGATTTCCATCTTTTAGACTGACTGGAAAGTCTAATAGGCAATCGACATAGATTAGACCTTTGGACATTGAATCACAACTAGCACCAAGAAGGGAATGAGATAGTTTGTAAAACTAGGCATCTTTCAACATCATCATTACGATGATAGGTAAGCCTTTTCTATAATGACCACAGATTCCTATTCTGACATAGGATAAATGCATAAACTGTGGATTCTCTTTACTAGCTAAGGCATCCTTTTAAAACTTTGCAACAAGGGCATCTGAGAAAATATTTAATTTACCCTTACTACCACCTGTAACAACATGTTGCAGGGTAGCTACATGACAACGTTGGGAAGTTTTATATCCAAACCAATTCTTCAAACCTTTATTTTTATCAAACATATCTAGAACACCATGAGGCACATCTTTATAGATTTTAGAAGATTTAATCTTGGGCACACAAAATTCTTTTTCAGGTAGCTGACTACTAGAAGCAACTTCATCTAAAACATTACTACTTATATCAGGAGTACTGAAAGAACTTTCATTATCAGCAAAGAAATTGGTGAACTTAACTTCTGTGTTGCGATCTGCGGTATGGTCGATGCTTTCCATAGTCGATCCAAAAGTGCTTGCTCTATCCATTCTGCGCTCGAACCTACACTCAAATCTACACTCGAACCTATGCTCAAATCTACACTCGAAATACAAATTACTGCCTCAAATCTGCCTTGACACAATAAGCTTAAACGGGACTTACACAACAAGGACTTACAACAGGATGCTGGGTTGTATGAGCAATACAGTGAATAGTATAACACTTATTGACTAGTTATGGTTAGACAACAACGATAACAATAGACAATAACATCATCAGCTCTGATACCAACTTTTAAACACAACTTGCTTGAATCAGGCTTCAAACTGGGTTTGAAGTGTATTCCATCCAGTGACAGTTCCAGGTGCAAGGTGAAAGAACCAATCAGCTACAACACCTTGGAGTGTTTCTACAAACAGTCTCATAGAAACATCTTCATATTCAACTCCAAGAACACCACATGCAATGTAGAATGCTGTAATGTGCTCATCCAGATGTTGTTTACTATCCCCATAGAACTTAGGAAAGTTCTTACGTGAACCTTGAGGTAGTTCATGTAGAGGTTGAGCCAATTTAAAAGGACCAAAAGCATTTCCCCATGGACTTGGGGAAGCCATACTCCTTGATAAAACTTTTACAAACAAAAGAGTAGATATAACAAAAATATAATACAAAAGATGAGGCCGGTATACTTCAACCAAAAGCGTGAGGCTCTTGGTTGCGCATTCGATCCCCAGTAGAGTCGCCAAAAAACTATTGGGTGAATATTTTTTCATTTAGCTAACTAATGGAAAAATGGTTATATCACCACAACTATGATGAGACAAAGTCTCTCTTCTCAGCAAGGGGAGGTTCCCTTTTTACTACTTATTGAAACAAAAACTAAACTACTTTATGCTAAAAATATTTACAATAGCTTCTGACCATATAGGGGGTGTGTTACATTCATCCTTTTCTCTTTTTTTAGAAAATATGTTTACAATGTTTCATGGTAATATTCAATAATGCTTCTACACTCCTAATATTAACTTAAACAATAATCACCAATATTCTTTGTAAGTTGAAGCACAAAGCCTTTCAATTCACTTCACAAAGAGATTCAAGAACGAAGTGAATAATCCCAAGTACAAAGTCTTCAAATTATCCCCAGGAAGATTTTAAAGGTAATTGTATCATCAGTTGGAGCACAAAGTCTATCAACTAACAATACCATTGATTCATGCGAATGTGATTGAAAATCATAGTACAAACTCTACAAGTTCTCAACACGATTCATATGCAAAGTGAACAACTACAAGATCAAAGTCTTTATGATCCTTCACCAACAAACACTTCCAACACACATAGATTCAAGGAAATAATATAACACAAAGTTTATATAACTTATCTTAAATGTCCTCCAATCATAATAACCAAACACCACTTTATCCAATCAACCCACAAGAGAAATCAGCAAAGATGCGATATGTACATCCTAACTCATACAAATTTGGTTCAACACAAAGTTTGATATCAAAATTTACCTTCTTTATTGATTGGAATTGATCATACAATATGAACTCAAAGTCTCAAAGTTGAGTCTCAATTTGGGCAGCACTTTGTTGCATAGGATTAAAGATAAAAATTACAATAGAGGTCCTCTTTATTTATAGGGAGAGGCCTTGAGAAAATTTAGGAAAAACCTAACTACTTTGAATTATTCAAAAATAGGAGTCCTTGTTGACCTAGAACTTCCTATGATTTTACATGTAATTACATATGTAAAAAGTACATGTAAAAGTGTCCAAAACTAAGTGAAAAGTACATATGAAAATATTTATAAAAATTATCTAAGGCACAGAATACTTGAATCAACTCCCATCAGCATCATTCTTGAGAGAACCTTCATACATTGTTATCATCATTTATATCTTCAGGTTGTCTGGGCCAATAGTATTCTTAGAAATGACATGAGTCCTTGCTACTAAATCTTTCATAGAGATAGCAGCCTATACATGTTTATCTAGAAATACCTTGAGAATGTCCAAGGTCAACTGTGTATCCGATAACTTATCCATAGAAGCCACTGAGAAATCTTGATCGTTGAACTCCCTTGGATCATGTTATTGAATGCCTATATCATTTAATTTGTGGAAAGAAAATTTTGGTCTCTTTGATTGGAAATGGAAGTAGCAAAGGAGAACTAAGTAGTTGTGTGGGCTTTGAGGGGCTAGACTATGATTAGGGAGAAGAATGGAGTGAAAGCAGGCTAAAGATAGCAACTTGGACAATTTCCTAGAGTTAGAAAATTTTTCAGGGAGTGAGTGTACAGGCGGGAAAAATTGCTGTCCTTGCATGTAGGAGGGAGTTTCTTTTCATGTCAGGGCAGTAAAATTTGCCGCCCCTGCATGTGAGGTATATTTTTTGCAAGATATGTTTAGGCAGCAAAAATACCCACTCTTGCATCTTGAAGGAAGTTCATTTATGCTTGTGTGGCGATTTTTTCTGTCCTTGCATGTGAAGGGAAAGTTTGTTAACACTTCCATTACAATTAAATGTGTATGGGTGGTGATTTTTTCTGCCCTTACACGTTGGCCACAACAAAATGTAACAGCATGAGTGGTGATTTTTACTGCTCATGCACTTGGTATAAAAAGCCATATGCATTGGCGGTGAAAATCACTGCTCATGCATATGGAGACAGCTTGTGGAAAGATCATGCATGGGTGGCAAAATTTGCCGCCCCTACACATAGGGAAAACACTAATGTGAAGGCAAGATGCATGGGTGGTAAATTTTGCCACCCTTGCACTTTGAAAACAAACAACATGCATGGGTGACGATTTTTGCTACTCTTGCATATCAAGGGACTCAAACATGCACTGGTGGCAAAAAATTCCACCCTTGCATACAAACAAAATTTTTCTAACTCTTAAAAACTACCAAAAACTCAAGTTTAGTGAGTTCACCACTTGATCTGTTTGCACAAAAATCAAGAAACCAAGGCAAGAAGACTCTCAAATGGATTCTCAGGAGCTAGAGGACCACACATGAGGACAAGATAATTTGCCTTGAAAAACATGCTTATAGTTGTAGGCTACAAAATGGACAAGTTTCGTAGGGGTCATCCTACAAAATGATCACATCTAATTTTGAGGATAACACTTCCATACCATAATTCATATGGAGTCTTTCAATTGTTGACTCTTGCTTGCACTTTGTTTTGTATTTAGACTACAATATGAATAGCTTCTCTCCAATAGATATCCGGTAGATTTGCTTCTTTCAACATTGTCCTTGCTACTTCTTGAACTATCCTGTTCTTTATTTCCACAACTCCATACTACTAAGGAGTCTTAGGAGCTGACAAATGCCTTTTTATTCCATGATCTTCACAAAATAGTTAAACTCATTGGAGTTGAACTTACCACCTCTATTAGACCTCAAGCACTTGATTTTTAGATCAATTTCATTTTCAACCATAACCTTAAATGCTTTAAACTTATTTAGAGCTTCTAATTTTTCTTTGAGAAAGGTTACCCAAGTCATTCTAGAAAAATCGTCAATCAAAAACATGAAATACATGTCACCTTGAAAACTTCCTATTCTTGTGGGTCCACACAGATCTGTATGCACCAAATCTAATGGTCCTGTGGTAGAATACTCTTTGGTTTTTAAATTCTTTCTTGTTTATTTCCCAATTTGACATTCCTTGCAAATTACATTGATAGGGTTTGTAATTCTTGGTAGATCTCTCACAGCTTGAGTAGAGCTAATCCACACTAGACTATCAAAATTGATGTGACACATTCTTCTATGCCATAGCCAACTTTCATTAATTTCAGTCATAAAGAACATACCATTAGTAGCTTTGAGTTGATCTAGATTTCCTTTTGTCCTTGTTCCTATAGCAACCAGAGTTCCAGTGATTTCTTTTCTGATTTCACAGTGTTACCCTATTTTCAATATTTTTAAAGTCATTCATTTGTTAAGTCATTGTTCCGCCCTTATTCTTTATTATTTGTGCCTTCATTTTTTGTCGCGACCCCTTAGTCATTTTTATGTTTAGTTAGTGATCCCTTGTCTTTTTGAACCTCAGTGGGCAAGTTGAAAAGTTCCTGAACCTCCCGATTCCTGGACTCTTTGCAAAAGCAAATGCCTCTAAGACTTCTCCTTCAGTCTTGTGTCTTTTGTTTAAAATAAAATCCTTTGTAGTCAGAGAGTCAGAAGTTCTTTGAACTTCTGAACTCTTGGTTGTTGGTTTATTGGTTCAGAAACTCTCCAATGCCCCAACTAAATGTGTTCATCACTCCTAAAGTGCCACTATTTGAGCTATTGATATTCACGAAGAAGTGACACCTATCACCTCGTCAAAAATTTGGAATGTTGGGAAAAGTGTCTGTACACTTTTTGGGGGGAAATAAAAGAGCTCATTTATGAATTTTGAAGTACGGTTCACCACCAAGATTAAATGGCATTTAAGGAGAATTTAATAATCCTTGATGTGAGACTTGTTTATTTTCATCACCTTGTAAAGAAAAGTATCATTTTACACCGCAAGGAGAAATACATTGAAGGAGCTCCCAATCTTGCCATTAATGGAGAGTTCGTAGGATTCTTCGGAAATAGGCTAGAATAATTAGCTTTTCTTCTTGTCTCCCTCTTTTATTACGAAAGTGTGTATTTGTGATTCATTTGGTCTGGGAAGAACTTGATCTTTCTTTCACATGAATCTGGATAGTTCATTTTCCCCAAATGTCTTGTGGACCTCTTTTGTGTCCTTGACTAGTTTAGAATTATTTTCTTTCTGGCTTCTTAAGAAAGTCAAAATGAAGTACAAATTCTAGGGGTCTTCGATTGTCTCTGTTCTTGAAAATGGCTTGTCAAATGTGAGGGATACAGACCTTGGTCATGTGGAATTATAGGATTTTTGGGAAAGAATGTAGTAAGAAACTAGGTCCTCCCTTGTAGAGAAAATTGTAACCAGTGGATTAGCCTGAGCTGACGGTTTCTCATGTGATGTGCCTTGTCTTGACTTAATTATTGCATGCAAAAATAATTACTTCCCTGAGTCACAAGAGATATGAGCCTTTGATGACCCAATATTAACGAGAATTGATTCGGATGGTGTGTCACATGCCTTGAAATTGGTGGATTATGAGGAATTTGTTGATGTATCTGTCACTACTAGCTAGGCATATTTCTAGGATAAGAAAGAATAGTGCCAAAGTTGTATTGCCAAAGGTTGGTTGAAGGTTGAGAGGAAAGGGAAGTCTAGACTCCCTACCAGTTTGAAAAGAGGTCACTTTAAAGAGGAAATCTCTGATATGATTACTCTGTATTACATTGTATTGTTGGGAGTGATGAATCTCTTACTCTTTTGAGAATTGGATGTGCCAATTTATCTTATTCATTTGTAGTGAGTCTCAACACATAGACTGGGCCAAATTGATAAGTGAACACATGCACGAACAACTAGTGAATTTTCAGCAAAAGGTGACTTTTCATATTTGTTCTCTTTTGGTGTACATTCTAGCCAACAAAGAAGTTGTTTGGCCTGGTTTGAGATGTTGGAATAAATGAACAATCTCTAATCCAATTGTTAATCATCAAATCGCCAAGATATGATACAATTGGTGAGATACAAGGCTTTGACTACTACAATATAGAAATCTGAAAATTGCATGCAAATCTGAAAATAACTTTTCTTAATCCTTGAAATACCATGAAGAGATTCAACTTCTTTATGATGCTAAAATCAACTACTCTAACATGCTTGATAAAACCACCTTAGATGAACTTATAACAACAATAACATTACCATAAGATAGTAGCAACAAAGAGGCACAAATCAACAACATAAGAATGCAAGATCTTACAACACAAGGTAGCAATGGAACAGAAGATCAAACACATAACACAGTGTTTACATGGAGAAACCCTTGTGGGAAAAAACTCCATCGAGAAGAGAGGCCCAAGTTGTATTATCTTCAAAACAAGATTACAATACATCCACTTCCAATCTCCTTTTCACTCTTCAATCCAAAAGCACCTCTATACTTGTAAAACTGAGATATGCAACACATACATGACATTATACTTATAGAAGTATTTCACTCCTAAAACAAGGTGCCCATTTTCTTCCACCTAGGAATCTTCATCATGCAACATTCAATGACTTCTTAAAAGCTCGTAACACTTTTCAAGAGTCAACCGTGCAACCTTGGGCATCCATGGACAATAATGGACTCTTATAGGGTAGTAAATGTTGTCATAACCATCATAGATTTTGTCATAACACCCACCAAAATGCATCTTCCTAATATGGATGCCTAGAGCCAAGAATAGCAACTTACAACTAGTAATTACTTGTCATAAGTTGTCATATTGTCATAGAATCTTATGACAACTTGTAGTTGTGATAGATTCTCTTACATGCACTCAACAATTTTATGATGTGTGTTATACATGCCAAAATGGATGATTCCTGCAAAGTGACGCCTACCCTTAATTTCTCTTGATATTTATAATTACCAACCGTAAAATGTTGCTCCATAATTACTGCTGATAACTTCAGAACTTACCAATGTAGTAACTCCATAATTAATGCCCTTGGTAATTAATTTTACCACTGTTGATGAAACTTGTACATCCCTTATGGGTAATTACAAATTACAAATAATAAATGGAATAAACACAATATTGGGATTTACAAGGTCAATGGCACCTTATCCCAACATGAGAACCCAAGGGTCTCTTACTCTAGACACACCTATGTATCGTTACTTCCCACAGTTACAGAAAAACATTGGAATGAAAGATTTCCACATAGTGAATGATGTTTTCCTTATGCTATCTATGAAGAATTTTGAAGGTTCTTTGGAGAAGAGATTTCCCCTTGAAGTGGCTGCTTTGGTAATGAATTTTGGTAGTTTCTATATTCAATTTAATCACTTTTCATATTTAAGAATTCAGGGTTTTGAAAATGCCTTGTTAAAATTGTTGAGGTATCGTTCAGACATTATGGTACTTTTAGGAGTTTGTCGTCAGATGGTGATTCTAAATGTCAAATACCATGCTATGAAGAAGAAAGGATATTCATTTCCTGTGTCTTTATCTGTCTTTTCCTGCAAAAGTAATGATAATGCTTAGAGTGTAGATAAGTTGTTGGCCGAGTATAATTTCCACTCGCTGCCTATAAGGTCAGCCTTTGATAGTAAGAATTTCATGAAAAGGAATATGCATAGAGGTGGTCTATACTTACATAAGCCTCACCTTAAATACTATTGGGAGGATTGCATGAACAAAAGGGAAGTGCAGAGAAGGAGCTGGATGAGGTTGACAGTCAACCAAGTTCGTGCTTTTGACTTGCCATTACAAGTCCCGAAAGGTATAGATGATAACTCAAACATTTTGGATGAAGGTTATCATGGTGTTGTTTTGCAAACCTTTCCCCAAGTGCACTGGTCAGAAAAAGAGGTCACGGATCTTATGATTCATTCTTTCCATGTATTAAGGAGAACTAAGAAATGGATTGATGAAAAGTTCAGAGAACAAGTTGGCTCTTTAGCCCCGAAATAAATGGCTATGAGAGAATAGAGAAAAGTTCAAGTTACTCATACTCCTAGAAGCACATCGAGTTTGGACACAACTCTTCATAGAGTTGGCTCACAATTGGGTGGAGACGGTGAGAAGCCTGAAGATGTGAGAAGATTGAAAACTGCTTGTGAGCAGTACAGCCAGCCTATACCTCCAAATGCAACAACAAATAAGAGATTGGATGCTTCGCAATTGCAAGCAAACTATGTGCCCCCTTCTACCCCCTTGTAACAGATAATGATTCTTTGATTTTCAATCAGATTGGTGAAGAAAAATTGTTTCAATCATTGTTTGGTAATCTTATGTTCCCTAATTTGAATGATCCTCTAGAGAACAATACCCCTCTTGTGCATTTAGATGGTGTGGTTTTGAATGCTGATGTTAATGCTAATGTCTCTGTTTCCTCCTCTCCTTCTTGGCTGAAGAAGGTTGTTGAGAAAAAGAAAAGGTATGCTCCCATGATTAATATGAACATAGGCACTATGTTTAAATTATTGCAAGATACACCTATGCCAAAAAGAGCTAAAAGGATGTATAGAATGGTAGCAGATCCTTCCATAGGGCATCACATTTTGGAAATTGTAGATCCTATGGGTGACAAAAATGAAGACAAGGTCACTGAAGTTGACTTCAATTTGAGCCGAGTTGATATGGGACCTTCCACTGTTGAAGGTGAAATCTATCATGCTAAGTTCTCTGTCAGTACTTTATCAAAAAGAATCAAGAATGATTGATTGGAGAACGCCAAATTGTAAGCTCAGGTGAAGTCTTTAACTTCATTTATTCAATCTATCTTGAGGATTATAGATCAACCTATAGATGAGATGCCTAGAATAGCTACAGATGGCCCAGACCTTAATCTGTTGCAACCAATCAGACGATGCCAAGCCCTAGGCAATTTTGTCAATCAATGGGTGGAAAAGGTTACTCTTGATGGTTTGCTTTACATTAAAGAATATGTAAAGTTGTATACCTCTATCACTAACAAAAGGGAGACATTGGCCACATAATTTCAAATGGTCAAGAAGAATAACAATAGCCTTTTTATGATTTCCAAGGAAGTCCAGGAAATGGCTAATATTGATACTAGCATTCTTGTAGTAGAAAAGATCCTAAATGAGCCTAAAGAAATTGAATATGTAGTGTTGTTGGGTGCGCTCGAGTGGAAAATGTCTATACTGGGAGCTATAGAGGAAGAGATGGGGAGCACATTAACCCATTATTTCACTGATATGAAAGATTTTAAAATCAATTTCACAATTTTAGACACAAAAGCATTTGGTGAAGATGAAGATATGTTGCTGGAGATTAAAGAAATAAAACAAAATTTCAAGAAGATGATCAATGAAGAACTCATGGCTACTAATATAGTCACTGGTGAATCAATAGGTAAGCTTGGAAGAGTAGAAACCTATCTAAGAACCTTCAAGAGAGAACTCGATGAGATTCATAAAAGGGTGGTGAACACTGATTGGATGATAAGCAAATGGAAGCTTCAGGCTAGTATTACTAGTAGCCCAAGTGGCAAGGCATTAACACCAGGATCATTGATAGGTATAGGACGTATAAGGAAAAATTGTGGCTGGTGGAAAATCAAGTGACACAAGGTGATTCAACTTCAAGTGATGGACAAAGTGAAGAGAAGGAAGTGGCACAAAAGGAGGTGGAACTTGATGAAGATGTGACAATTGTCACATAATAACTTTTTCATATACTTTGATTTTATTTCTTGCAAAAACTATTGGTTTTGGAGAGCTCTTTTTTTAAGTTTATGCTTATTTTAAACATCTTTAAATCAGTTGTACCCAAGAAGCCATTATTTTTAAAGATAGTTATGGTGACAAGGCTATAAATTTTAAAATCCTGTCGATGTTTACGATCTTTGGCAAACTTTATTTTGGTTAGAGATCAATTTTGACGTGTTGCTAATTTCAGAACTTTCTTTAATATATGAATTGAAATTGGTGCGGTAGAATTTAGTGATCATAAACTTTGTGTTATGGTTATTGGATGTTCATTCTTCCTATGTTGAATGTGTTGTTGGTTGCTAATTATCAGTTATGTGTTGAAGTAATTGGATGATATTATTCTTTCTCATTACTGTGAATGCTTATCTTTTGGTGAATAGTTTGCAGTGATGATTATATTATGGTTGATAGAATTCTTTAATAGCATGATTGGGATAATTTCTATCGAAGTCTTTGTACTTCTTTGAATTCAATTTATATTGAGATTTATTGCCTTTATGCTTTTTGGTTAAAAGCACCACCTTTTCTACTTTCCTAGGTGAAAAGCATACTATATTTCCATTCTTCGTATATCATTCAAAGGTAGTTGCGCCTTGTAAAACAAGCAGAGAATCATTGCAATCGGTTCAACTATTGGTCTAGTTGTCACTTGTGTGGGTGTGAGTTAGGTGACAAAATCTGTACACCAACACACAACCACCATCCTGAAACACAAGGTTATATCCTCTGCTACATATTTGTCCTACACTTTGAAGATTATGCTAGAGACACTTGACATAAAAAACACTATCTGTATTGTGCTTGCCATCAAAACTGATTGAACCTTTTCCACAAATCTTAGCAGATGCATCATCTCCAAACTTAACAAAACCTCTATCAAACTTCTCAAACTTAACAAACTTATTCTTATCACCTGTCATATGATTTGAACACCCACTATCAATTAACCAGTAGTTCTCCACTTCTCTTGCATGAAAAGCAGTTACCAAGGGTGAAAGTTCAGCACTGTGTCACACTTTTATAAGAGAACGACCAACACAAACATATTTTTCCAACTTAAACGTCATAAAAGTCATATGTATGAGATGAATTTTAAAATGACGTGAACTAATGAAATGTAAAATTTTTAATGTAGTTTATGCTTATATTTTTTAAATTTTTTAAAAAATAGTTGGATATTTTTTTTTATAAATTTAAGTGATAAGTTTTAAATGCCCATATTTTTTGAAAAAATTGACATCGATGGGATGTTAACAAAAATATAGAAAAATTAATTTTTTTCTTAATTAGTCAACTCAAATAACTAGTGCATGGAATTTTTTTTATTTTTGATAAATATTTTTTAATGTTTTTTAAAGTCAATTTTAATCAGAACATAATAGTTTCCAAGGGATGTCAACTTTTTTACATTAATTTAAAAAAAAATACCCTCTTGGAGAGGATTCCATTCTCTACTGAACCATATAATTTTTAAATTTTTTGAATATGTTTTTCCTATTGATATCTATTTTCTAATCAACTTCATGTTCGATGGAAAAACATATAATAAAATTTAAAAAAATATAATAAAAAAATTGAAATATGAAAAAAACATATATCTACAATCTACGTTCCGAGTACTACAAAAGGGTATTTGTCAATTTTTAAAAAAGTGTATTTTAATAGTAGAAATTCATAGCAAAAGATGATTTTTTTGGAAATTGTGGGGAAGGGGGGGAGTGCCACATAGGATGCCACATAAACAGTTCCACTTGGAACTTTATTGAGCGGCACGGTTCCATCCAAAATTGTGAGGGGCGAGTTCAATGGGGGTGGAACCTTATCGACTGGTAAAGTTCCCCCTGAAACTACTTTTTATAATTAAGTTTTTTAAATAATGTTTTTTTAATGTAGATTCCGTATGGTACAGAATAACAGCGTCAGGACACAACAGTGGATAGAGAGAATTTACAGGGCAAATACAAGACATAAAATTTACAAGCAAGGGTAAATTTCTTTTTAATAAACAATAATAAAGTTTATTATTTTATAATTGATTTAATTTTATTAGGGTTTAATCTTTTATTTAAGTAAGGTTTAATTTTTGCATTTAAATAGGGTTTAATTTTTAAAAAAATATATTTTAGGGTTTAATTTAATTTTCATTTGGGTTTAATTTCTTTAAAATACTAAATTTTAGGGTTTAACTAAATTTTTTTATTAGGCTTTAATTGATTTAAAGTAGGGTTTAATTTTTTAAAGTATGGTTTCATTGATTTTTTGTTAATTAGGGTTTCTAAAAATTGATAAATACTATACAAAAAGACTCCTAGATTAATAATAAAAAATGCAATACAAATTAACAAAAAATAAACTTAAATTTATATAATTAACAATCTTAGATCTATATAATCCATGTGTTTTTATGTGAACTTCCCCATCCATATCCATGTATGCTCTTTCCTCGCGTCATAAGATGATCTTGGAAATCAGAAATGGTGTGGTTTATGTGAACTTCCTTATCCATATCCACATATGCTCTTTCCTCGCATCATAAGACGATCTTAGAAATCAGAGACAGTGTGGTTTATGTGAACTTCCCTAGTCCATATCTGCATATGCTCGTTCCTCGCATCGTAGGATGATCTTAGAAATTAGAAACAATGTGGTTTATGTGAACTTCCCTATCCATATCTGCGTATGCTCTTTCCTCAAGTCATGAGACGATCTTGGAAAGTAGAAACGGTGTGGTTTATGTGAACTTCCCTAGTCCATATCTACGTATGCTCTTTCCTCGTGTCGTAAGACAATCTTGGAAATCAGAAACGGTGTACGGATTTTTATTTTTTATTTTTTAAGGTTTTTTAGTCGAGCTTGCCCTCATATATACATATTTGTGTAGGCTCAAATTGAAAGGTAATTTGTGATGGGGAACAAAAGGAATAGGTCAAGGATTTTTGATTGAAGAAGGTTTGACGAAGATAAAAATCTAAGAAGTAGAATTGAGAGAAATTCAACCTTAGAAGGATTGGTTGAACATAGTCAAGAAGCACAAGATCAAATTACTAATGAACAAAAGGAAGAACATCTTGGGTTTGATCAAAGAAAAGAAGAAATTGAACAAGGTGCATAAAACATTGTGACCAAGGAGGAAATTAAGAACATAACATATTTTAAGGATATGGAAAATCTAGTAGATTTAGATGAAGATGTGCTTTTCAGTAATATTTCACCCCAAGAAATGTTACTTGATAGTACAATAAAACTTCACTCCAAAAGAATTTGGGATGAATTTTTTGAAGACAAATCTCTAATTGGAAGAGCACAATTATGTGCTAAGTTATTTAGGTGAAAATAAATGACCCCTATTTTGGAGTTGCTAGGGGTTGATAATAGGGAGATAAAACAAATCTAGCAAAAAAGATAATAGTTGAAAACTTGCAAGAAGCTTTGAATTTTATTTAAAGTACAAGTAGAACAAGTGATTTAAGTGTAGCACACAGGGCATTCATGACCATGATTACAAGTAAAAAACTATCATTGATGAGACAGGTGAAAGCAATTGGAAAGTTACTACATGTATCCAGGAGAATTGTTCACAGATATATTTCAAAGAGAAATAAGCTTGATGAAAACATAGAAAAACTTTCGGTAAATATTGTTAAGGTTCCCAAAAAATATAGAATCCTAGAAGATGTGAAGAAACAAGTAATTGAATATTGGATCAACCACTCTCATGTTTCCTCTAATAGAAGGGATACTATACAAGTAATAGGTGAAGATGGAAAAAAGTATCCTCATCAAAAACATTTTATAGATACAACACAAAGTGAATGTTTTGAAGCATTCAAACAAGAATCTCCACAGGTAAATATATCTCAAAGGGTGTTTGAAAAGTTGCATCCCTATTTTGTACGCATAAATAAAATGCGTGAAACTTATTGTTGTCAAAATCACGTTGAAATTTTTCATCTACACCTTCAATCATATAAAATATTTATGGCAATGACTCATTTAGATGTTATCATCCATGCAAGTACAAAAAAAATTATGAAGTCCCTCTTATGTGAAAAAATAGAAGGTTCCGATGAATTTAGTGTGCAATGTATCAAAAATAATTGTGAAAATTGTGGAGATTTGAAGAAGCTTCCTCTGATCGAAAATATTGATCGATCAATAGAAATTATGTGGAAGAGATTTGAGTATGAGAAATACACAACCAGGTCAGGAGTGGAAATAAAAAAAATTGCTATGAAAGAAAGTGAATTTCCCTGTAATAAGTTTTTGAATAAATTTTATAGTCTCATATATCCGCACATCCAACATTGTCATGGTACAAGATGGTAGACAAATCAGTTTTGTGAGTCAAAGAATTGTTTTCCACAAGGTTGTATTCTTTTGGTTGTGGATTTTGCTGAGAACTATACATTTAGTTGTCAAACAGAGATTCATAGTCAGTATTATCGTTCAGACTAGGTTACAATCTTCATACATGTTTGTTATATAGACATGCTGAGTTACAAATGGATGGTGTACAAAGTAGCCTGCATGAATGAAATGTTATCAAAGAGGTTCATTTTTATATTAGTGATGATACTGGTCATGATAGAAGCTATGTAGCCCATTGTTTTGGAATGTTTTTTGATGATCTGAGACAATGTGGCATACATGCTTCAAGTCACTAGATTTGGTCAGATGCATGTGCTGGTAAGGGTTGAATTTATTAAATCTTTCATTTTTAAAAAAATTATTTCCTACTTAAATTAAACAACTTTTAATGAACTCATTTGTTTACTTTATAGGACAATTCAAATCCTCTAAAGCATTTAATTGGTTGAGCCAACAACATGAAGACGTTCCATAAAATTTGTGGATTTTTTTTGAAGTGGACATGGAAAAGGCGAGCATGACAAAGTTGGTGCATGTGTGAAGTGTGCACTTCGCCAACATGAGCTTGCTGGTAACACCATACATAGTGCAAAAGAAATTGTTGAATGGTGTAAGACTCATTTTGGGGCTCATGAAGGAAAAAGTGGCTCAATAAGTACCAAACACTATTTTTGAGAAGTCAAAGGTATTTCTTGTAATTCTTGCAGATCTACATTTATTTATGTTTAGTACATGTACATTTTTTGTTCATACAAATTTAAATTTCCATGATTGTAGATATTGATCGATCAAATCCCTATAATTGTCAAAAGATTGTTGGTATTAGAAGACTTGATCAAGTGATGACGACTGGACATAGCAAACCACTTGCAATCCAAATTAGAAAAAAATCTTGTTTTTGTGTCAATTGCATTGAGAACAATGCAAATGTTCTACAATGTCACCATATTATTGATGGATATGTTTTAGAATGGGAGATGATGCAATTAGTTTCAATGTCTCCTTATGAAGATGATAATATAGATCTCCATGATCCTTTATATTCAGCTGATTTTGAATGTGTATCTTATCTAGTTGTTGTAGGTAAATAAAATATTTACATGTATATCGATTATTTAAATAGTGAATTTACATGTATATTGATTATTTAAATAGTGAAATTTTGTCTAAATTGTCTAAGTAACTACTTGTATTTGAATTGACTTTTGAATATGTGTATTTGTTGTAGGAGATATCTTTGTTGTGATTGCAGATCCTGATAATACTGAAGGTGTAGATTACTATCTACTCAGATGCATGCAATCAAAATGCAAGTTGACAAAATCTGTGATAGATGGTGATGGACAAGAATATCCCATTGGATTTGTAGTGGTTGAAGGTACTTAATATCAACAAATGAAGATAGATAAAAGTGGTATTATATTTGTTGATTATTTGCTAGGACAAAAGGTTCTACATTACAGTCACTTAGTTATAGGAACACGGTTAAATTTGGAAACTTTGCAAAAAATGGGATGTAGCCAACAAAAATGGAAGTTGAGTATTGAAGACCATGAAATTTTTTTTAGAGATAATAAAGCATAGAGAGGATTCAAATTTTATGTACCAAGAACTAAGTTAAAAGTATGTAAATTACATGTTGCATGCATCAATTTGTATTATATATGTTCACAATAAAATGTTACAATTTCTAGAGGTTCCTACACATGCACAAGTTCATTGAAGCTCTTTGATCATTGTATGTAATAGTTGTATTGATTAGTGCATGTAATTGAATTTGAACCATGTACTTTGAGGGACTATGCTATACAATTTAGTTTCATTATTTATTATATTGGTTGCAGTAATTTTTTTCCTAACTTGTTGGCCAAATCTTGTCTTAATCATTTCTATGTCAATATGGGTTTGAAGACTATATTTTAAAACCTATCAACAAATTAACATGTTTGTAAGTGTAACACATTTTGAGTTTAAATCTCTTCTACTTGGTTGTAGTATCACACATATTGAGCTCAAAGGTATCCTATTGTTTCTTGGGCAGCGTAATATTGTTTATGTTTTATGTTGAATATAGAAAAATAATTTCCTTTTAATTTCTATTTATTTTAAAATTGTTTCTAATTTTATGATTTTAAATATTAACCTCATAACCAATTTGAATATAATATTTTAATCAAGAGTGCCTAGTTACAACATATATATGTGACACTCCCTTCAAAACATACTATATTTTTTAAAGTGTTTTTAACTTAATAGTTTTAAATTTTATTATTATACAGAAAACATAGATTGTGACTACTAAATCTATTGAAGTTTATTATTATATAAAAAAATTAGATTGTGACTACTAAATCTATTGAATTCTTTTTTTATTGAAGTGTTTGGTAATAGTAGTAGTTTTTATTTTTGAATTAATAGTAGTGATTAGTTTTTTCGTAAAAATTATATAAAATTTATAGAGAAACAAATTGGAAAGAAAGTATTAAATGACATTTTGAAAGTAGACAAGGTCCTAAAACTATATAAATTATTAGGTCTTAAATGTTGAAATAAGGTCTCTTGAAATAGTTGTGATATGAAGTAAAGTTTATTCCTTCTCCTTATCTAACATCTCTTATAGTTAATTTTTTTAAATGTATGTTATTTGATTTCTTGTGCTTATCAAGCATCATTTATGGTAATCAATTTTTAAACAAATATATTTTATAATCATTAAGTTATTATTATTAACTACTTGTTAACTATTAGAAAGTATTAAGAGTTGTACATATGAAGTTACAAATCCATACATCTATATAACTAAACATCTAAAACTAGATAAGATTACATGTACCAAGAACTAAGTTAAATGTGTGTAAATTACATGTTGTAAAAAATTATATAAAATTTGTAAAGAAACAAATTGGAAAGAAAGTATTAAATGACATTTTGAAAGTAGACAAGGTCCTAAAACTATATTTTATTAACTCTTAAATGTTGAAATAAGAAAGCATTAAGAGTCGTATATGAAGGAAAACATCCATACATCTATAACTAAACATTTAAATGTGCATATGTATCCTATTTAAAGAAATAACTAAACATGTAAACATGTAAACTCAACAACATCAAGTCTAACCGCAACATGTAAACTCAAGAACATCAATTCTAACTGCAACATGTAAACTCAACAACATCAAGTCTAACTACAACATGTAAACTTAAGAACATCAAGTCTAGCTGCAACATCATGAGAATGAGCAAACATAACAAAGAACATCATGTCTAACTACAACATCATGAATCGTGCCTCCTATGGGCGGAATGGGCCTCACTCAACCCAGAACTAGAATGATGAGTTGAGCCCTATCCTGAGCCCTATCCCGATCCTTGTCCTGAACCCTGTGTATCTAATCACATCCATCTATGAATATCTGAGTCATGTCTAGATCCATGAACATAAAAATTATTGAGGTATTCAATTAAATTTATATATTAAAAAATATGGAATCTCAAGTACATGTTCAAATTTTATACAATTAAATACTTTACCTTGCATCCAACCTCAACCAGATCTAGTGTCTACTACATAGTGTCATGCCCTAGCACTACTCTAGTGAGTCCCTAATGTAAGATTGATTAAATAAGAGTCAGCACACATGATGCACAAAACTAAAATTTATAATTTAAATATATTATTTATAACAAATAAATTACACTAGATTAAACACAAATTTTAATATACACCTTGTCATCAGCAACCTGTGTAGCTCCATGGATGAGCCTCCCAATCCCACTAAGGACATATGAATTGAGGGTCATTGAAATGATATCCTTAAACAAAAGTCCACAGAATGATCCTACCAGGTAAGGTGGCACAATACTAGTATCAAGCTATGATGGAATCTGCTATGAAGGTGCTATGTCAGTCATATGTGTAGCTCAAAGATCATTGTACTACCTGACAAATGCAGCCATAGACTCAAGAGGGATCTCATAATTTGAACTGAAAAACTCATATACAAATAATAGATCCTGCACCAGACATGTATTCAATCTGCATAGTGCACCCTCTCTAGAAATCTACATCACATCATGTGATGAAACTATGTCAGCACACATGTAAGGATCATAATTGGTGGAAGTTGAATCAACTGATCCTATGCTAGTGTGTGGATGCAAGATATATCTACCAACATGATCAGATGCCGAGTGGTCAACTTCACTAGCAATAGAACCTAAACTCTAAAAAATGCTCTATCTCGATGATGTAACTACTGACTCAACTGGTTATCCTAGATTCAACCTTTTGGGAAGTACCAAAAGGTTGGGACCCACTAATGACCTCTTATCAATGGGTAGATCCTGATCAGGATGTCGGTATTGAGGTTTATCTGAAAACCTCCCAAGACCCTATGGTGCAAGATCATGCAATGGTATAAGGGAAAACTTGCATCACCCAAAAAAATATGTTGATTCAAAATTATTGATGTTGTTTTCATTTTTTTTCATAATTAGTAGTTTTGGTTCCATAATTGATTGAATAATGATGTAGAACTTTCAGTTTTTCCAAACTGCTAAAAATAGAAAACTACTATTTTTTGAAAGTTTGCATTTGGGCACGGATTGAAGAAAAAATTTACAAGAAGCTTCATAAATGAAAAATAAGGCCTTTGGAAAAGGAATTACACAAGGATCTTTTGTGAGCTGAAAGATATTTTAAAGTTTTCGTTTCCTAAAAAATGCCTGAAAATTATTCAAATTTAGGTTTGAGGCACTAAATGGCCCCATACAGACCTAAAAATGGGTGGAACTAGACAAGCAGGTTCTTAGCATGTAGAGCACTCCATGATCTTTCTAGCACTTCAAACGGTTTGCTAATCGGACACCCGAATCAAAAGTTATGGCTCTCAGAAGTTGACCTATTTTTGGAGGGAGATGCAAAATTAAAAATTTGGTCAGAGGCCACCAAAAAGGCTATTAATAACCATTTTTGGGAACCCTTGTAGTAGTAGAGATAAGGGGAAAGTGTAGAGTCAAGAAAAGGTGGAAAAATAGAAACCCTAGCTGATTTGGGGTTACAGAACCTTGCTGAAGATTCTAGAGTCTTGAGATAGGAAGTTGTAATGTGTTGCAACCTATGGGGGACTCATCCTATGATTGTATTTGAGCTTTTGTAATGTAATGAGTTGTCCAAATAAAAAAAGAACATTTTATTTTCTATGTGTAATTTCTATTGTTGTGTGTTTTATGATTTACCCCCTTCATCAAGTGGTATTAGAGCAAGGGTTCCTGAGTGTGTAGACAGATTGCCGACCGTGTGGCAGTTTGCACTAGGACCTGAGGTTGTGGGTTTGCTATAGAGATCAAAAAGCCTTGAAAAAGAAATCATGTTGGGAGAAATGCTTTGATGGAAGAGGGTTTTAGAGCCCTACAAAGGAAAATTGATGCATTGCAAGAGGAGCTGTGAAGAGGATTTGAGCCAAGAACAAGAGAAGAAAGCGAAGATGAAGATGAAGAAGATGTATCTGAGGAAGAACAAGAGGTTGTTGGAGATCTTGCAAAAGTTAGGTTGTTGAGGGCCATTTCGAAGATTGGAAAGAGGTCCAGGATCGAAGTTTCTCCCTATTCTAGAGATTTGAATTCAGAACAACTTATTGATTGGATTAGTGATATGGAAGAATATTTCGAGTATGAAGTTGTGGAAGATCTAGATCGGGTCAAGTTTGCAAAAATAAAGTTGAAGGACCATTCTAGTATTTGGTGGTAGGAGGTACAGTTAGAGAGAAATAGAAGAGGAAAAGGAAAGATTACTGATAGGATCAGATGGTGGACAAACAAAAGAAGTAATTCATTTTTGTAGACTATGAGATGGAGTTGTTGAAGAAGCTGCAAGGATTGAAGTAAGGTAACAAGTCTGTTAAGGAGTATATAGAAGAGTTTTATAAGATTACTACTAGGACAAGCTATGTAGAGGCCAACAAGGAGAAGGTAGCCCGTTACTATAATGGGTTGAGACCAAGTATTCAAGAGGAGTTGAGCCTGGTCAGAATGACCACCATTGAAGATGCGTACCAGTTTTTCCTGAAGGTGGAAGAGAAGCTGAATAAAAGATTTGAAAGCAAGCAAAGAGGAAGAGGTCAAGGTAGAAGGACTGGTGGAAGATCGTATGGAGGCTGAAATGAAGATCAAAAGAAAAGTCAAAAATCTAGCACCAGTAAAAATTAGAGAAGAGATAATGCCTACTGCCCTTATGACGAAAATAATGGTGAGCAAAGAGGAAGAGGTTGACCTAGGCAAGGACCTGGAAGAGGAGGTTTTAGAGGAACCTGTTTCCAATGTGGAGAAGAAGGGCATCGAGCATATGAGTGTTTGCAACATCAAGGAAGGACGAATAGAAGACATGAAGGTAATGTATGAGTTGCACATTTAGATGAAGATGGATAGTCTAAGCATTTTGAAGATGCTGAAAGGGGAGAAAACCTAGTTGTCAAAAGAACCCTATTGAATGAGGAGAAAGAACCAGATTAGTGGAAGAGTTTATTCTGCACAAGGTGCAAATGTTAAGGTAAGTGTTGTGATATTATTATTGACAGTGGAAATATTGACAATCTAGTTTTAGAGGAGATGGTTAACAAGCTTAAGTTAATAAGAAAAAGGCATCCACATCCATATTGGATTACATGGTTGCAGAAGGACCATAGAGCTTTGGTCAATGAACAATGTTTAGTCAAGTTCAAGATTGGGGACTACCATGATGAGGTGTTGTGTGACATATACCAATGGATGCATGTCATATGTTATTGGGGAGATATTGGCAGTATGATAGGTGCACTATCCATGATGGCTGAAGCCCTTGAAGGAGGTGGAAGAAAAGGTATGTAGTACTGCCAGAATTTGCTTGGTAGATGGTAGGAAATTTTTGGAGGGTATGAAGCATGAGCATCATTGCTCTGCATTGATTCCTAAGATTAGTCAAGAGAAATGTGAAGATGTACTAGCAAAAGTCTCAGATTTGTTGGAAGAATTTTAGGATATTGTCTCTGATAAAGTACCAAGAGGTTTATCACTAGTGAGGAAGATAATTCATCAAATGGATTTGATACTAGGAGCTAGTTTGCCGAATAAGGTAACCCATAGAATGAAGAGATGAACAGACAAGTTCACGAGTTGTTATTGAAGGGACTAATAAGGGAGAGACTAAGTCCATGTACGGTACCTACAGTACTAGTACCAAAGAAAGATAGAGAGTGGAGAATGTGTATAGATTCCTAAGCCATCAATAAGATCATGATCAAGTACAAATTTCCATTGCCAAGAATGGATGACATAATGGATTGTTGAGTGAAGCCAAGTACTTCACGAAGATTGACGTGAAGAGTGGGTATCACCAAATCCGAATCAAAGAAGGAGATGAATGGAAGACATCCTTCAAGACAAAAGATGGTTTGTATGAGTTGTTAGTCATACCATTTGGGCTAACCAATGCATCGAGCACATTCATGCGGCTCATGAAAGAGGTATTGAAAGAGTTTTTGGGAAGTTTTGTTATTGTTTATTTAGATGACCTTTTGATTTTTAGTAAGACATGGGATGAGCATTTGATGCATATTAGAAGAATTTTAGAGAAGCTGAGGGAGAAAAAGTTGTTGATTAATCTAAAGAAATGTAGTTTTACAAAGAAAGAGTTGGTATACCTAGGATTTATTGTCCTAGAGGAAGGCCTTAAGATGGACCCAAAGAAGGTGAGGGCTATCACTAAATGGCCTACACCAAGGAGTGCTATAGAGGTACGATCTTTTCATAGTTTGATAATTTTTTACAAAAAGTTTATCAAGAATTTTAGCAACATTTGTGCACCCGTAACTTAGACAATGAGAGGGGATAGAAAATAGTTTAGATAGACAATAGGAGAAGCCAAGAGATTTGATACATTGAAGTAGAAAGTTATAGAGAAACCTATTTTGGTACTTCCAAATTTCAATAAGGTATTCTAGGTAGATTGTGATGCTAGTGGTAGTGCTATAGGAGCCGTTTTGAGTCAAGAAGGTAAGCCCATTTCCTATTTAAGTGAGAAGCTTAATGATGCCAAGAAAAAGTATTCTCTTTATGATTAGGAGTTTTAATCTATAGTTCAGGCTTTGAAGAAATGGAGACATTATTTGTTGCCAAAAGAGGTTTTTTATATACTGATCATCAGGATTTGAAGTATCTTAATAGTCAAGAAAAGTTAAATCAAAGGCACTTAAAATGGTTTGAGATTTTATAGAGTTATACATTTATTTTGAAGCATAGGAGTGGGAAGTCCAACAGAGTTGCAGATGCCTTGAGAAAAAGGCAAAATTTGTTGACAGAAATGAAGATAGAGGTTGTTGGGTCTGATGAACTCAAAAGTTTGTATCCTGAAGATCCAAATTTTGCAGAGGCTTGGAAAGTTTGTTTGGAACCTATTACTTTGGACATGAGAAAATGGTTAGATTTCATAATCCAAGATGGCATATTGTTTAGAGGAAGCCAGTTGTGCATTCTGCGGAGTTCCATGAGAAAGAACCTAATAAAAAAGAAGCATAGTGGGGGATTAGCTAGACATTTTGGTTGAGATAAGACCATTTCTATTATTGGTGAGCATTAATATTGGCCACAATTGTAGCAGGATGTGAGAAAATTTATGCAAAGTTGTAGAGTGTGTCAAATGGCAAAAGGAACAAGTTAGAATACAGGGTTATATCAGCCACTAGCTGTACCAGAGAAGCCATGGATGATATTAGTATGGATTTTGTTCTTGGTTTACCAAGGACACAAAGAGGACATGATTCCATTTTTGTGGTGGTGGACAGATTCTTGAAGATGGCACATTTAATTCCTTGTAAGAAGACTAATGATGATGTTCATATTGTAGAGTTATTTTTCAGGGAGGTGGTGAGACTACATGGTCTACCTAAGAGGATAGTTTCAGATTGAGATACCAAGTTTGTTGGTTATTTCTAGAGGACATTGTGGAAGAAGTTGAAGACAGGTTTGAAGTTCAGTTCTGCACACCATCCATAGATTGATGGACAGACGGAAGTGGTGAATAGGAGTTTGGGTAACCAGCTACGATGCTTAGTAGGAGATAAGCCCAAGGGATGGGATTTGATTTTACCACAGGCAAAATTTGCTTGTAACAATTCTATCTATAGGAGCACAGGTAAATCACCATTCTAGATTGTTTATGGGAGTAGTCCAAGAAATGCTTCAGAGTTAAGAAAGATGGACAAGGGAAAAAAGATAAGTGTTGAAGCCGAAGACTTTGGAGAACACCTGAATAGTCTGCATGAAGAGGTGAGAAAGCACATTAATAAGATGAATATTTAGTACAAGGCTAAGGCAGATTAGAAGAGGAGATATAAGGAATTTCAGGTAGGAGATGAAGTCATGGTTCACTTGAGAAAAGAGAGGTTTCCATTTGGGACATATAATAAGTTGAAAACAAAGAAATTTGGACCATGTAGGATTCTAAAGAGACATGATTCAAGAAATGCATATGAGGTAGAGTTGCCAGATGAGATCAACATTTCCCCTATGTTCAACATTACTTGATTTAATAGAATATCATGAAGGTGGAACAAAGGATGGACCAAGAGAAGAATAGTGGAGTATTCTGGCATCTACTTCAAAGGAGAAGATAGAAGAGATTTTGGATAGCCGTGTGGGAAGAAGTAGTCGAAACATGCAATATGAAGAATACTTGGTGAAGTGGAAAGGTAGGCCTATTGAAAATTCTTCTTTGTTGTCTAAGGCAGAGGTTGACCATTTGGGTTTCCTCAAACCAACACCTGAGACATGACAATGTCACTTCTTAATTTACCCTAGGTGTCTAATGCTGGAGCATCTAGTGGTGTAAGGGCAATCTTGCATCACCCAAAAAAAGATGTTGATTCAAAATCATTGATGTTATTTTTATTTCTTTTCATAATTAGAGTTCTGGTTCCATAATCACTTGAATAATGATGTAGAAATTTTAGTTTTCCAAACTACTAAAAATAGCAAACTGCTATTTTTGAAATGTTTGTATTTGGGAACGGATTGAAGAAAACATTTATAGGAAGCTTCATAAATGAAAAATAAGGCCTTTGGTGAAGGAATCACTCAAGGATCTTTTGTGAGATGAAAGATATTAAAGTTTTTGTTTCCTGAAAAAATGCCTAAAAATTATTCAAATTCATGTTTGAGGCACTATATATCCCCATATGTGCCTAAAAATGGGTGAAACCAACAAAGAAGGTTCTTATCATGTGGAGCACTCCACAATCTTTCCGATACTTTAAACAGTGTGTCAATCAGACACCTGGATCAAACGTTATGGCTCCTAGAAGTTTACCTATTTTTGGAAGGAGATGCAAAATTCAAAATTTGGTTGGAGGCTACCAAAAGGGCTATTAATAACCATTTTTGGGAACCCTTAGAGTAGTAGAGATAAGGGGGAAAGTGTAGAGTCAAGAAAAGATGGGATAACATAAACCCTAGCTGATTTGGGGTTACAGAAGGCTGAAGATTCCAGAGTCTTGAGAATAGAAGTTGTAATGTGTTGTAGCCTGTGGAGGATTCATCCTCTGATTATATTTGATCTTTTGTAATGTAATGAGTTGTCCAAATCAATAAAAGAACATTTTATTTTCTATGTGCAAATTCTATTGTTGTGTGTTTTGTGATTTGCCCTCTTCATCACCCTGTCCCGCATGAGCAGGGATAGATGTGAAATCAACATCAAGTTGTAAATGAACTGTAGCATATAATTGTTTGCAAAAATGTAAGGGCAGCTCATCATTGTGTGGCCATCTATGATGTGCTACTAACCACTTAGGATATATAAGTGGTGCAACAACAACATCTGTACACCTAGTGACGGGATAGCCTCGAACTCTATCCTATCCAGCATAATGTGGAAACACAGAATGCACCATTTCGAATGAAATGACCCTATTAACCACTAGCCATTTCACTGTCCTAGTAGCAGTACTAGAAAGTGACACATAGAAATCCTCAATACTCAAATCATCATATGGATTATATGCTTTGACAATGCCAATCATATGGGAATATTGTGTTCTAATTCCCACCAATGTATCTCTATTAGATAGGTTTGGTGCACTATGGATTGTTTGATCTAAATGTGTTAAAGCATTATTCAGTCTTTTGGGAGTGCCAACATATAAGTCACTCCAAACACTATATGCATCAGCAGTATTAGCACTATCATGTGTATGATCATCACTATGATGAGATGAAATATCATCCATGTGATCTATGAAAAAAATATGTATACGTGCATGTATGCAAATATGCATTTTAAAAAATTGAACATACATTTAATTTATAAAATGAAAATACATTCAAGTTTTATATTTAAATCAACAAAACTAAAAATATTTAAAATCTAAGAATTAAATGCACTCAAACAATCTACACATTTAAATTAGTTACAAAACTATAAACATTTAAAATTAAAAAATTAAATACATTCAATCTAAACATTTATATTAACAAAACTAAATTTTTTTAAAATTAAAAAATTAAATACATTCAATCTATACATTTGATTGGCAATAAGTTATTGAAACATGGTCTTTAGTTATTTATAATATTCTACACACATTTAAGTCTATGAAAGAATCATGCTTCTAAAACATGATCTCTAAGATAGAAGGAGTGATGTCCATAAATATCTTCATAATTTCTATATCTAGGAGGTGATAGTGTATTTTTCTTAATATAAATTCATAGCATAAGATAAAGTCACTATAACCTTTTCTCAGTGACTTTGGTTGAAATGTATGAGGTGAGTGAAGCTTACTTTGAGTGAAATCTATATTTTGAAATGGATGATAGGATTTTGTAATCATGTCAAATGTGTCTAGATGTACCAACAAGGAGTTGAATAAAACCACTCAATTGCATGTTCTTTGAATGAACATGTTCAAACAATTTGCATAGGATGTGATTGTCATATACATACTCTAGGCATAAGAAATAGAATGTTCCTACATGTGTTGTAGGTCTCCCTTTTTTTCATAGAGAAGAAGGTAGAGTGCCTTGAAGTTGGGCGGAAATACATATGTGAAGAATATCATTTAAGACAATGAATTGTAGTGTAAGTCAATTGTGATTTCCCTAGAAAAATAATAGGAAGGGGTATCTAATTTTTGTTGCATAATTTGTTGGAGTCCATGTAGGACTTAAGACATGGAAAGATCCAAGGGAGAAGATAAAAGAAGAGGTTGTGGGTGGATACATGAAGAATCTTGGTGAGATAAGCAATGCGATGGAACTTGGTTTAAGGTGAGAAATAAGATGGAATTTGTTATGGTGAAATAGAGAAGGGAGGAAAAAGAATTGGGTGTGGTACACATCAGGTTTGAGAAGGAACACAGGTATATAATGAGGTATTGATGGTGTTGTAGAAGTAGAGGATAAGTTAAAAGATAATGTATTTTGATGTCCCATATCATTTAATGAATTTTGTGGCATTTAAGAGAATGTCCTTGTTCTAAAAACATGCCATTAAAAGTACACATAAATTAAATCCTTTAAATGCATCACACCTCCCTAGCTTAAAGATATAGACTCAACGAATGAGGGAAAAAACCCCTCAATTAATGACATCTGTTTACCACCTCACCTTGCACCAAAAATAAACTTGAGTTAGAATCATAACATGAAATATATACATTAAATTAGACTAAAGTAGACTCACCAAAACTATGAATACATCAAAAAGGGGAGACATGCTTAGTTCTCACGTGGGGCCTACATTTGGAAAAATCAGTCCCACTCATATGATAAAATATAGTGAAATGGCCTGGGAGTTTCTAGGGGACCACTCTAGTCCTAAATGTGGCAATGAGGTTTGTTTGTGGGGGAGTTGTATTTTTTTTACTACTCCCTTTACAAGGAAGAAGAGTTTGATGTATAGAGAGGGTGTTGAATTGTTGTGCAGTGGTGGTGGTGTGTAGGTTTGTTCTTTAGGTTGATAACTCATATTATGTTGAGTTCTTGTTGGGAAATGATGAGTAAAGTAATGACAAGATGAAATTATGTATCTCAAAAAGTTCTCCTTGAGGAGTACTAGCTCTAAATCCCATTGTATTTAATTCTCTTCGTGGATAATTTTTTGAAGTTTTTAGACTTGTTCTTTGTTAATGACTTCAAAAATTGATTGATATACCCTTAGCTCACTCAAGATTGTTTCTAACCCAATCTTCTCTAATTTCCATATATCCATGAGCTTGATATGGCAAGTGTGAGTGAGAGGGGATGCGAGTGAATATTCCCTTATCGAGCAAATTAATTTATATATCTCTTGTGTCAACTCATTTGTGGTTGGTAGTTTGATGGTTTTATTAAGTTAGGTTTTTGTTTTGTTTTTATATTTTGATCTATTTTAAAGCTAATAAAGTACATGTTTACAATTTATTAGTAATGCTAAAGTGAAATTTATTAAATGCAATAATCTAAATCTTATTAAATGTATTTTTTGTGTTTTTCCCAATGAATAAATGAATAATTAATGATTAAAAAATGATTAAAACTAATTTACAAACACAACTAAATTGTTTTTGTTTCTTTTCAAAATGACTAATAGTTAATTAATAATCAATTAATATGTTCATGCAAACAATATTTCTATCATTTTTCTAATTTCAAATGATTAAAATGCTACTTTTATGACTTAAATTAAATGCAAGACTATGGGATATGACTCATCTTGACATCATCTTATTCATTGTAGATATAACTTTCAAAAATACATTATGAAGGCGAAGGGAGTACATTTATGGCAATTTAGATTTTATTTTCATAGGCCCAAACACTACCATGGTTGTGCTAGTGTAAAAGGTCACTAGCATGCCCACATTAGTGTCTATGTGGACACAAGTTTCAAGAATGTGAGGATAAAGGATTGTAGTTTAGTTTGCATAGCACTTTGTTGAAGGGTCACTTTAGGCTTAGAAATGGGCTAAATAGACCCTAATTTACATGAGAGTGTAGAGCTTCTAGATAAAATTATGTTTTTCTTTTTTAGATCTTGTTCAATGTAGATACAATAAATTAGACATGAGAAATATGTTGTGTCCTTTAAAGAAAAGAATTAAGATCTACATAGGTTACTAAGTATCATGTTATGGATTTAAAGAGAGAGAAAATGCAGAACAATTGTTCTAGTTGATACGTATCATGCTATAGAGTTTTAACAAGCCAATTCATCTTGTGTTTCTATCAATTTCCAATTTATTAGTGCATAATTCCATGCAAAGAAAAAAGGAGAATATAATAAAGTTAATGCAAAAGATACTCTATTTGAAGTAAATAAAATGGATTGTACTTAGTAAGAAATAGTTGAGTTCACCAAATGAAAGAACCTTAAATAATAAATTAAAGGTGTCTTCTTAGAGTATTGTTAAGTGATTGTGCAAATAGATCTAGTATAAATTTAGATTTTTAACACTATAACATAAGAAGTGAATTGAGATTGATAACCAATAAGAAACAAACACAACATAATGATGAAACTAAGAAATATTCATGTGCTAAATTAGGGAATCATAAACAACAAACATATAGACTCAAGTGAACTTGTATGAAGTGGCAACCACTAAATATGTCCACATAGAACTATTCAAGTAAGTCACCAGTAAATTGTTAGCCAATTTTGATGAAAGGATAGGGTGCTGCCACAATAATGGGTTACAATTTCTGAGACATCCTAATTTTTGCTGAAATCACATTTTTTTAGAAAATATAATGATTTAAGCCTTGAAAGGTTCCATTTAAAGTATTTTAATTGAAGAGGGTTTGATCAAACCCCCTTAGATTCAAACCCCCTTGGATAGAACTCCGCTAGTTTTAAACCATACCTATAATGGAGTCTCCTCTACATCTATCAAATGCTGATAAAAAACCACTTTTGATTTACCTTTTGAGGGATCAAATGAATTCATTTAAAATTTATGTTTTGTAAGTATGTATTCCTTATTATAAGCTTCCCAAAAAGTATAATTTTAAATATATTTAATTTGATTATTATATTTAGTTTTTACTTCTTGTGAATGTAGGTTTTTCAATGAACACCAAGGTCCTTGTTTCACACATACAAAAAAATAGGAAAATAGAGAAAAAAATTCTAAAAAATACATGTCCTCTAGGTATTGATGTCCTTATTCCAACAAAAAAAAAGTTGAATTCTGATACATACAAAAAAAGTAATGATGGATAGACTACGCCTCTGTCTAAATTATAATTGGTTTGACTTTAAAGCTTAATTAAAAAAAATTCAACAAAACATTATGAAACCAAATGTATCCTCTAGATATCGGTGTTACCAATCTAATTTCAAAAGAATCAAAATTTTATCCTTTATAGAAAAAAGGTTATGTGTGACATAATACACATCACTTTAAAAAAATGTTGTTTTTTATTAAAAACTAGTTATCAAAGGAGACACAAAAAAATTACAATTTAACTCCAATTTTTTAAAAAAAAATATATTTAGAATCTACAGACAAAATCTCACAAATCACTAGTTCGCATCAGCTGCAAATTCCTAACGGTTTAGCGGCTATAGGTGTCAGAAAGTGAAGATTTAGTTCAAAATGTTGATTTTAATGTCAAGTTTGGCCAAAAAGTGTAAACCATTATTGTGGGATGACCCAAAATGTATGAAACAAAGAGTTGTAGCCAAGGGAGTGGCCTTGTTCTAGGTTTATAGCCTAGTAGACCATATGTCATAAAGCTTTGAATATTTCAAGAAAGGATGGAAATAAACTACTTATTAATTCTTTTTATGGTAATATGTCATGGAAATCAATATAAAAGTGGAGTAAAATAGTAATTTGGTTTTTATATAATTTACTTATATTGAGGTATGTCATAGTATTTTATTTAAGGTACCATTGAATAAATTACTATCATAAAAAAATTACTTGACAGACAATTGATTGTCACAAGTAAAAAATGTTTTTCATTTGGGACAATCATTGAATGACATTCATTTTATGTGGTGCTTGTGATTTTGATTCAACACTAGGAGATTTCACAGTACAAAATGTTCTCAGTAACTGTATCAAATTAAAATATGTCTTATTAAATAAAAATTCATTGACACTATCTGCAATGAAATGGGTTTGAATGTCTATTACATTTGCAATGTAATTGTAAGCTCATCAAATTTATACTTTCCATTCATCAGCTGGCCTACAAACAATACTATATTACCTAAACTGGAGAGCAAGAGAAAGCCTATAGTGTTTCCATAAAACCATAGAACAAAATATGTCTTGAATTTGGTGAGGCTGACAATATACAAATGTCACTTATGTTTTCTTCACTGTCTTTTACTTCAAAATATGGTTTCCATCAACTTAATTTGCGTACGTGTATTAGTCGTAAAAAATAATGCCCTTACTTACATGTATAGTGTGTTGTTACTAATTAATATGGGCATTTTTTAATAGGTATGTACTTGGTTACACTCTCGGATTTATGAGATTTAACTCTCAAGTTTTTAAAATGAGTTGATGAGCACCATTTATTTTAGAGGATATGATAATCACTCTATTATATATACCAGAAATGGATAGTATACGTCTAGTGTGGATCTGTGTTCTCCCTTTTTGTGACATTTAATCTACTTTATATCTATGATCTATTTTGTTTTCTCCTTTTATTAGCTTAGATGAATAGATTCATACTGATAATCCATTCTTATTTTAGTCATGGAAATGTTCTACTTTCAAATTAAGTAACTAACTTATAAAAATCAAGATAAATCACTCCTTAAAGTTTTCAATGTGGTGAGATGTGTTTGCTACCATGGGTGGAAATATGCAGATAAAGAAAGAAGGAAGGAAATAAATTTTATGATAATATCAAGTATACTTAGCTAAGGTAGCAATAGGATGTAGATGCCTAAAAAGCACATCTTGTAAGGAAGCACTGGATGTAATACATGAATGATAAAACAAAAGTATCAGTTAAATTAAAATGCTAAAGTCATTGCACCAAAACCTAGAGAGAAAGAAATACCTGGAGCACTGTTGGCAAGTCGACAGGGTTTTAGGGTTGATGGCTACTATGGGCTCTAGGCAGAAACCTTTGTCACAATAGGAATCTAGGAAGAAATGACATTTTCACTCTTTTTTTCCTTTTTTTTAATAGTTCCGCCCAAAACTCTATTAGGAAGAACTTTACCATCTGATTCCTTTTTGCCTAGAAAGGTACGACTACATAGGCGCCACATAGGCATCACGTGGTTTCAGGCAGAACTGAGTTGAGTGACTTTCTACCTCCTGAAAACTTTCCACTCAGAACTATTTTATTGGCTGAAAGTGGGACACAAATCTCAACTTTCACCCCAAATCTCCTCTGATATTGTGCTCTGTTTACAAAGCAATTTCCTTCATACATCTTTTATAATTAGTAGATTTAGTTCCAATATTCAAATCCATGATCAAGAATTCATCACTTTCATCATCTGGATAGTCAGACTCATCATTAGATATACTGGCATCTTATTTAACATAATAACTCCTCTTAACTGATTTACCTTTGTTATTCTTGTACTTGTCATTTGAAATCTTGTCTGGACACTTTGAAGCATAATGACTTATCTTTCCATAGCTGAAGCATTCGAAGGGTAACTTACCTCTGTATTTTCTAGAGCCCTTTTTCAATCTGCTTACAAAATTTGCTTCTATTTTCTCAAAATCATTTGAATCTGACTCATTACTCTTTTTTATCTTTCTAACCTTAAAAGTAGTTTCTTTTCTTGAATAATCTTGACCAAATTCTCTTATCTCAAAAGTACTTAAAGTACCAAACATTTGATCCCTAGAATAATGTTCCAAATCTTGAGTTTCTTCAATAGTAGAGACTTTAGCACTATAAGATTTTGGAAGAGTTCTTAACTTACCTTCTTTACCACTTCACTTTTCTCTAGCTTCCCACCTAGACCATTGATGGAATTAACAACCTCATCTACTCTCTACATGCAGCTTGCAATATTTTCATCCTCTTCAACATCCTTAGGGTTTCAAACTTGGCCTTCAAATTCTACATCTTTTCTTGCTTGACTTTGTCATCTCCTTCATAGATACTTTCAAGCTTCTTCCAAATCTCATGAGCAATTTTTCTAGCTCATTACCTTCACTAGTTTTGAATCAAAAAGACTATTCAGAAGAGAACTCCTTGCGTTGCCATTGTTCTCATAGTCTTTAATCTCATTTGCATCCTTTGGACTGTTAGTTGGTATAGCATGTTTTTTCTCAACTAACTTTCATACTCCATATCCTAATGAGACAAGAAAGATTTCCATCCTAGTCTTCCAAAAAGCATAATTTGTTCCTTCAAACACTGGAACCTCAATACCTTTCATGTACACCATCCATATCTACCCTAAGCGGTTAAGCTTCTTCAAGGAACTTGGCTCTAATACCAATTGTTAGTATGCATACGACAATTGAGAGGTGGGGGGTCAATTAGTTGTACATTAAAACATTAAACCCTCAATGCTATTCCAATCCTCATACATCAGTAGAATGTAAACATATGAAGCATTAATGCAAACACATCCAAACACATAAGAACACCATATTTTATGTGGAAAACCCAAGAAGGGAAAAACCATGGTGAGGATTAACTCATATATATATATATGAATAGAAACATTGAATACAAATAGGCTCACTACCAAGGGCTCACTGCCTAGAAGAAAGGCTCACTGCTAGAAGGACTCACTATCTAGAAGATAGAAGAATAGAAGAGAACTGTTACAAAGAGATTCACTATCTCAAAGCAATAGGAGAAATCCACCACTACAACTTGCCATCTATAACCTTCAGCTCACTGCCTCTACCAACTTCAAGAAAAAGGAAATATAGACACCTTCTGCTCACTACACCCGAGAGTCATAATCATTTAAGCTTGCACTCAATTCACCACCCTTTATTCACATTCACATTATCTTCTCTACCTTTTTCCACTTAGCTTCATCTTGCATATATACCATCCATGACCTAAAAAAATCTCAATTAGGTCGGTCCTAATGAAATGCATGCACCTCAAATGTGCAACATAGAAATAGGTTAGCACCAAACACTTCCATGGTTGAAATAAGTGAAGGTGGACCATGTCAAGGGTTAACTAGGACTCAAATCTGTATCACCATGTTGCTCATCACATGCACAATCCATGAAGTACCTCCATAAATAGTGCTAGTAGGCCAGGTTAGCCAAACCTAAATGAACACAACAAGCAATCACCTCCATACCTCTCCAAGTCCAAAAACATCATGCAAACCACAAAGAACCACTCTACAACATTCACAGACCTTTACAGTTAATATTCAACATCATCAGAATCTTTTGCAACACTGTTGCAACCTCCTGAAACAAAGAATGTCTTCATTATGCACATCAGGATGCACTATTACTGATCTTCAACATAAAAACTAATCTTACAAAGCAATCCAACACTCAAAGCTCTGGGGAAGATAGATATAGACAATTTAAGCACATTCCTAGATCCACAAAGCAAGAGACCTTAATGTAGAGAAATGCAGAGCAATCTTATTTCAGCATAGGCAATTCTACACAGGCAAACACTATGTCAATCACATCTTGCATTGCTGCATGATCTAAAACCTAAAACTCTAGATATAACACCTCTGAACACCTCTAATCAATACTTCCAAACCGTACATGTATATCTTCAACTAGGAAGAAATGGAGAGCACAACACTGAGCACACCTCTATCACACTGCACACCTTTTTATTCAAATTTTCTCAAAAGCAGTTGGAAACCAAGTGAACTCCTACTAGAGGTTGACATCAATGATAACACCAACAAGTTTCCAACATATGCACTACAAAAGAGCCTTCCATTTGAACTAGATTCATTATGATAATGAGTGTAAAAATGAACTACTTTCTTGTATTTTTTTTCCACAAGGAAAATAGCTAAAAGAAAATGCTTCTAGGTCTCTAAGCCTTCAATGGATTAGACCATTCACTTAGCATAAAGCATGATTATTTGTTTATGGATATAAATGATACCTAATATTTCTTTTTCCTATGGAAGATAATAAGTATCTTGGGCAACTCTATGAAAACGTCAAGCCTAGTTGGCATTGGCCCAAAGGAAATCACATAGGAACTTAGTAGTTAAATGCCAGTTTGAAGGAATCCTAACACTAGAACTAATAGGCATGAATCAAATCAATAAATTTGGTACAAATATGAAAATTAGGAGCTAAAGAAAGAAGAAAGTAGTTAACCATTAAGTTATCTTTTTATCCACTCATTGCATAGCATATTTGAAAAAAGTTGAAGTTCTTCTTTCAAAGGTGATGGGAATGGTAATAAATTTGAATGTTTCATCTTTTCTAAACCATTTTGAACAATAATTATTAAGGCATTTTGATAGAGGATACTATGTAACTTGTACAATTGGATTTTACTTTACTATAGGCTTGATTCAAAATCCTTACAAAATATGCTAAGACATGCCATGGCTTACATAAAAGAGGCCTCATTGTCAGCAAGGGGGAGGAAATATTCATCCTCAAAGTGCCCATTTATTAACTATTTGAATCAGAAAGAAAATGCCTTGGACAAGATCTTATGTAGCTCTATAGGCTATGAGATAACTAAAGACATCTCCAACAAGAACATAAAGAGTATGCTCAAGAAGACAACCCTTCTTAGTAGACTAGAATTGTCCAAAATAATATGAATTTTTACCATTCTAGGAGATGCATGAATACACATTAGAAAAAAAGGGTTGAATAGTACAGAGGAGAAAAAATCCAAGCATAATCTCTTTGTTTATTCACAATATAAAACACCACTTTGAGAGTTTGAATGCCTAATGCTACTTGTGTGGGTATCAAAAGTCTAGAATCAAGTGAGTCATGAAAAAATATAATATGAGAGCTTATTTTAGGGCATACATGTCACAATTTACATCTCCTAGGTTTTGACACCTTATCTCTCCTATCACCACTATCTAAAATCCTCTTTTTCTACCTAGGTCTAACATATATAAAACCATTAGATACATTTCTCAAGACACTAAAACAATTTGTTGAAATGAAGAAGTAGGAGATAGTTCTAATGTTAGTAGAAGAACTTATTTATTTCCCCTTATTTGGTGTCAAGTTTTAAACATGCGAGATTTTGTGATGTGTATTCATACTCTACATTCTAAGATGGTGCAAGATCTCAACTATTTGAAGTATTTGTTTTTTATCCTTCTCTCTATTTTCATTTATGTGCAGATGGATTGGCTAACTACAAAGTGTCACTAAAGGATTTGAGCTACACATTTAAACTATTGGGGCCAACATTAGTCCTTATGGAATGATATATTATGGTTATTTTTGTATGATTGCACAACACACCCCATTTTGCCTTAGCAAAACAAGGACCCAACCTCTTTTCTTTGCTTCTGCTTGTTTACTTCTGTCCTAGGTGGTAATGGTAATAGCAGCATCAGTCAGTATGCATATGCTTAATGTCAGGTATATTCGTGATTTTGAAATATGAAGTCAAATGTCAAAGTTAAAATCTTCCATTATAGACCCTACCATGTGAAAGTGTGAGAAATTCTAAGTGTCTTTGCCTTTTGGATCACCTCAAAATTCGCTAAAATAAAGGAATTATGCACGGTCAAAGTTTGGTCAAACCTGATATTCCAAGTCCTTAGGGCCATATTTCTTAATATGACTGATATTCATGAATATCACCTTGCTTATGTTTTAACAAAGAGACTAATGTCTGCATCTTTGTATGTGCATGTCAAATTTATACCTGAGTGGTCATTTACCCATCAAGCTCACGCACATTCATGGGGGTCACATTCGTTAATATGACTGATCTTACCTAATGTGACCATGATATTATCATGTTCTATTCAAAGAAATCCCGACAATCATGATGACATCATTGTCATGTTCCTAATATAGCAGGGTCATATTTCTTAATATGCCTCATCTTCGCCAAGAAATGATGACGTCATCCTATTTCATGCCAATGAAGACACGATATGACAATGATGTCATCAATCGGCCTAACATTCGAAGGTCATTGAATTCCCAATATTAGTCATATTTTTTAATATGACCTATCCTTCCTTACATGGCCATGACATTACCCTTTCACATTTCAATGAAACCTCACATGATGATGACATCATCATCACATCCTAATCTATAAACGAGTCATATTAGTCAATATCCCTCATATCTTCTAATATGCACATCTAGACCCAAAATTTAGGCAATGGAATTTAGAAAGCATAATAGTACGGATACTTGTATGCGTTAGGGCTTGTATGTATTTGAGATACAAAAGAATATGCAAAGGTGCATACAAAGCCATAATGGAAGTTGATTCCAATCCAATTAATAAACTCATTGAGATCCACATTTGTATGTATGCGATATACATATGGTTTATACAAAGGAAGATGCAAGCCAAATACAAAAGGTAATTTCAATCTATTTATAAACCTTTTGAGGTCTGCACTTGTATAAGATATGCACATAAATATACAAGAAATTGCATAAGTGCATAAAGTGACAAGAGGGCCATTAAGTCAAAATATGACCCTGATATCATCATTTCTTATATGCATAATAGTGTATATTGCACATGTATAGCATATCCATGATCTAATACATATGATATACAGAAGGAGATACAAATGCCAAAAAGGAGGATATTGAAGCTATTTTAGCACCCGATAGCATGTTTTTCAGTCAACAATGGTTGACTTGACCTTCTTAATGAGATATGTGTATTTTGATATGCGGATACTCCTAGATGCCTAATATTAATAACCCGATATCAGTATTTGCACATTCAGAGCCTGATTCACATGTAATGTAATGTTTATTTTCCTATTGATTTATTAAATGGTTATGCTTAATTCTTGTATTGCTATCGAAGGATATGGGAACTATTTGAGAAGGTCAGATGTCACAGAGTGGATAAAGTTGTAGAGTTGCAGTTGCGACATGTACTAGAGCCGATAAAGATATCACCAAATATGTTGTGTGCCAGCTGGAAGGTGGACTAAGTCAAAGATGCTAGAATATTCTCTGTCAGCTATGCGATTGCCAATTTGAAACCATGTACTATTCATCTGAACCATTGATTACCATGAGAGGATCTTGATCTTTGGATCAATGTAACTATTTTTCGGCCTTTGTTCTATAAAAAGGCCATGACTTGTCATTTGATGGGAGAGAGAATATCTGGTAGAAATAAGGCCAATTAGTGTAGACCCGATAGGAGATCAAATTACTAAGACTAATGAAGATTGAATTGTTGAATTGTTCAAGGTTCTTTCTTCAGATCACTACAAGGGTACTTGTTCTAAAGCATACTGGATGGAGATGAAGCTACATATTACATCTTTATTGTAAAGTTTATGTAATCTTCAAGTTGATTTCTTGATATGTAATGGTGAAATGCTACGCTTAATAGAAGTGCTTTCATTTTATTGCATATTGTTGTCAACTTGTCCCTTGAAGATTTGTACTGAATCATGCGGATTTGTGGAATGTCTTGGTGAAGTATGATTTAGTTTATCTTATCGTCATTGCTGTATCAGAACATGTATGTGGATCAGTGATCTCAGTCAAGTAATTTTTGGAATCTCACTCTCTAACCCCTATCTTTGTTATTTCTTTTTCTTAATTTCATTAAATCACTATCACAACTATAAATACACAGATAAATGAAAAGTAGAACATAAAATATGTAGATATCCCGTAGGTAACTGAACAGCTTTAGCATATTTGAGTAATGCATGTAGAAATGAAAATGTCATGTGCAAAGAATCATAAATAATGATAGGAATCATGGAAATATCAGCTTGAAGGCACAATATTTACATAAATTTAAAGTGCAGAAGCTAAATTGAGCCAAGATTAGTTCTAGATTAGTAAATTGAGATAAGTGTAGAAGAACTAATTAGAAATCATCAAGAACTTTGCAAATAATACTGATTAGAGTGGAAATATACGTAAATATTTGCATATTCAGGTTAAATATTGAAAGATTTAACATCTTTTGTTAAGAATTCACAGAGCAGAATCAACAGACAATAGGTCAAAACATAGCATATCCGGATACGACAACTTCAAACCAACACGTAAGGCCCCTAAATGGAAATTAGCAACACACATCAACCTCTGAGTAACATCAGAAGATCATGATCTGATCAACGGAGACTTGGAGTCATCAATTTATCCTAAATTGATTGTACTTTTCAAGATAATAAAGGTTTGTTGTGTGAACTTTTATTCATGTTGTAATGACAAACAATCATCATCAACAATTATATCAACCAAGGAGAAGGAATAATTATCCTTGGGATTAAGAAAATACAACTTTATAATATGATTTGTACCTAGGACCTAGGAGGTCATTCATCTTCATTGGGCATGTGTAATAGAGTTACTAAAAAGATATATAATAACTAGTATATTGGAAACTCAAAGGAGTAATGCTAAGATCTTTACTCTAAGCAAGTGTGCAAATGGAAATAGGTTCATAAGGAAGTGAACAGATGGTCTATAATAATTAAGAAAGATGTAAGGCTTTTAGGAATGAATGCTATGTGGATGTTGTGAGGGCGTGCATGACCTCAATCTGTCACCATCTAACTTGATGTAATTTTGTTTATCATTAAAAACATCTTGGTTTCAATTCTAAATTCATTAGTTTCAAAAATGCATCTAGATTAGCTCTTTTATTATAAATTAAATTAATTATTAATTTTTTTATTTCATTGATCATCTTACATATTTGATGTAGGGTATTTTATTATTATATGTATATAAATCTAAGCTATACCATACGACATTATAGTCAAAAATTACTTATATGGTTTAGCACTTTTAATCTATAAATAAACATGCATATAAAAGCTAGCTATAATGGAGAGGACTTGTGGATCTAATGAAATAAGGTGAGTACATCAAGTTTAGGGATACAAAAGTGGCCAAAAGTATCATTTTTCCTAAACAAGTAAACTCTTTTTAAAATGCAAATGAGGCATAATGTGTATGCCTTATAATTTATACATGTTATGGCTTGGTAATGAGAAATCCATAATGCATGTGCATTATAATGTGAACATGTTATAACATGCATGCATTATAGTGTGTGAATGCTATACTATAATAAGAAACAAAAACACAAGCCATGACTTTTCCAAAATATCTGACCTAAGAAGCCCTCAATAATGTAACTTGTGTTATTCCATAAGAATATTTTGGTAAACAGAATAATTTTCAAGCCCCCTCTCAACATTTTTCATAATTCCACATCGAAGAAGAGGAAAATGATTTGTACTATCAAGTTTTTAGATTGATTTTCCTTTGAATTTTTAATAAAATTCATTTTGTAGAATAAATTGCTTATTTTTATTAATTTTTCATACCAACTCCAATGAACCCTGACCCTAAGCCTAATATGGAAGAGGGATTGCCAAAAGAAAACCCTATACCAACTGAATCTCCTCCAACACTTCCCATAAACCCTACATAAAGCCAAGAAGATCTATTAGGGGAACTAAAACAAAATAAAATTTAAATTATAGAATTAGTCAAAACATCAAGGGCATCAACATCAAACCTCCACCATGCATCATTTTTAAATACATTAGAAGAAATGATGAATCAATTTGAATTGTTGATGGGTCAAATTAATTAATGGAAAATATCTAGGGAGTCATGTCACCATTTTTATGTGATAATGTGATGAAGTCAAAGAAAAGAGATAACAAAAAACCAAATTTACCCCTTGTACAAAATGGTTATAAATTCCCTATCCATTGGTATAATCATAATGATATAAAAATAATTTCTAAGATAAGTGGTGGATGTTCAACCAACCTCCTTGTAACAGCTATGAGGTGAGCCTATATTTGATTATAAAAATGTTTTACATGAATCTATACTCTATGAAATTCTCAATTATTTTGATATTAAGGAGTTTCACAATAGAGGAAAAGGCTCTTCCTAGAATAGAGAGGAAGCTCACCATGCACTAGACTATCTAGCAAGGCCACTAGCCCAAAAATCTATTGATTATGTGATGGTGAGTTTAGTCATCAAGCAGACTATGGAGATGCAAACCCTCCATGCCAGTGCTATTCTTAGACACCTTTATACATTATCTGCACACATATGTGAAATCTCATGTAACAAGACCACTTAGTTCTAGTGTTGATTCATGATCCACAAGGTGTTTAGGGTGTCCCCTCGCACCTCCTATAAGTGGCTCATTATCACTCTCTATGTCTTGGGAGCTCAAAAAGTGATCTAAAACCACAATAAAAAGGATTGGATAATGTGGCCATCACTAATGAGTTAGTGCATGATATCTTTTGTGGTCACACAAAGGTACTTTTATATGGATATATAATAGATATTATACATTTTACATTTAAAATTTTAATATGTAAATTGATTATTAATTTTAGAATTGAACTAAAATTGTGCATTTATTATATATTTCAAGGTCTACCTTCATAGGGTGGTATGTCATCAACCATTCCACTAGAAAGTATTGTAGTCTCATCTCTTTTACAAGAAAATTTCTAATATATCACTATAAGATTTTTGTAGTTAGTTTGTATTCACAACATTGTTGAATTTCTATAAACACAATTTCTAATAAATCTTGTGTTAAATAAGATAATTTTCCACCAAGGGATGGATGCCTTAAGAGGATTTGTGACTTGGCCAAAAAGGGTATTTTACAATTCTTTTGGATTGGTGAATGTTGTTGAGCATCCTCATGCATGATAGGTTTTCTACTCAACTTTCTACGTAACTATCATGCTAGTGTTATGATGCTCATTGGCTTACCTCTAGGATTTCATCCTATCTTATCATTAGATTTGGTATCCGATGTGTGTTGAGACCCCTTCATGTATGTTGTGGGTATTTATTTATTGATTGATTCATGTGCATTGATGTGTTGAGAATCCTCATGATTATATGTTTGGATTCTATTTATGTATTTATTTATGTGCATTAATGGTTTGAAGAACCCTTGTGCATGAATGTTGTGTGGAATTCCTTTTATGCTTGTGTTGGCATGAGTGAGCTACATATACTCTTTTATGTATTTGATTGGTGTGTGATACAAATACTCTTGTGTTAATTGATTCGTGTGAGTTTCTATATATGTTGTTGTATGCATTTAATTGGCATAAGTGTTGTCAAGCACTCCTTGTTATGTGAGTGTGATTAGTACCCAATTCAATCATCTCCTAGGATAATGGAGTGGGCCTGAGGGTTCCACATGGTCAAGGGTGGTGCTAATACACTATTGAGGATAGATGAACTTCGAGGATGCTCATTGGATAGTGTTTTGGAGTCTCATGGTATTATGCTTTTTGTATCTCTTCTTTGTTGTAATTTGTAAACATTGTAAACTAGGTCTCATGACCATTGTAATAAGAGAGTAGTTGATCATTGTTGTATCTTGATAAAAATGAAAGAAATAAAAGAAATAAAAGAAATGAAGATCATACTAACCAAGAGGAGTATGAAGTAAATATTACCATCTAGAGTGAAGCAAATCTGAAGCATGCACCATAAAATCTAACAAAGGAGACAAAGATTTTGAAGGGGCAAAAGAAAAGAAAAACCCCCATAAATTATGAAAGAGGGTATGAAGCCATGAAAGAAAATTATTACAAAGAGAGGGAGGATCTCCTCAAGAAATCAACAAGAAGAGAAAAATGAGAGAGGAATGAATGAATGAAGAGAAGAGGGCACCTCATAAATAGAGGTGAGAGGGGAGTTGCAATCAACTCCCATATGCCACCTTTCATGTGGGTGTGTGCCATGTGTAAACCTCATAAGGAGGTAACTAAATAAATCAAATATTCCTCCAAGGTAGAGAGAATGATAATTTGACACAAATTGTGTTGAATGTGAAGGGGCACAAATGAAATGTCACAAAAAAAAAAATTAAAAAAAAAATTGTGATTATAATGTCACAAGGATTGTCAAGAAACTAGGATTTGGTCATAAATGATGAGTATAATAAACTCAAAATAAGACAATATTCATGCATTCATGACTACATGACTATCCCCTTTTTAAATATAATACTTATAGAAGACATGCACAAGGTTATTGTGTTGATCAAGTCCAATAACAAAGTACATGTGTAAAAATTACATAGGGATTTTTAAAAAAATTGCCTAACAAAAGGCAAATTTTTAAAATAAATGCCTTGTTAATTTTTTTTGAAAAATTGCTTAATAATTAAAAGGCAATTTTTTTGAAAAACAAAAAAACCTAATTGGATAAAAGGCAATGTCTTTTTTGAAAAATTACCTAATTAAAAAGGCATCATAAATATATATATTTTTGTAAAAGGATTGCAATACTGCCTATTAATTTTTTTTTTTTTTTTAAATGTCTAATTACTTAGACAAAAGGCAATAAATACCTAATTAAAATGCATTTTTCACAAAACGCGCACCTAATAATAATTTATTCCTCACATTCTTAAATGATAAATAAATAAATAAATAACAATAAAAACACATATTAGCCTTACATATATAAAGGGTAAAGCTTACAATTTAACTACTTAAGTTAAAACTTAAAATAAAATAGAGTCCATAAAGCAAAAAACTATACAAAATAAGATTAATTTAGCATTAATATGATTTTACAAACAATGCAACTTAAAATAAAAATACAAGACAACATTTCTACAATTAAGGAGTAAATAAAGCTAATTACTATTATATTTTTAAAAATTTCTAAGATAATTAAATAGAAAATAAATGCTTTTCTCCCTACTCACTCTTTTTTATTTTGTGATTTTGCTGGAAGATTTTTTATATTGTGGAGAGATATGACTTCATGCTTCTTCAAAATTTGCCCCTTCCTCAGTTTCCAAAGAATCTAATATTCAGGTTTGCCTTTGGATTTATTTTCTAAATTTTATTTCATTTTGTGGAGATCAGAGGGTTTGGAACTTGCATGCAGGATTGTGGAAAGAAAAAATTGGAAAAGAGGAGTAATGAGCATTTTCTTAACCATTTAAATTATTTATAATCTATTTTCAGGATCCATAGAAGGATGGCATGTGTGTGGGTACTACAGAGGAAGGAAGATGATTTTTTTTCTTAGTTAGGGTTTGTTTGCAGGTTTCAAAAGATTGGAGGAAAATTAGAAACTACAAATCCCTAATTATTTCATCTATGCATGAGAGTTTCAGAAGATTTTTTGGAATGCATAAAAATATACACATAAATTAAAATACATACATGTACCTTTTTATTGATTTATTTATTATTATTATTATTTTCAATAACAAGTTATTGAAACTAATGAAGATTTTATTGATTTATTTATTATGCATGCAGAGGTTGGAGGAATTTTTTTTATTTTTTAATTACGTTGAGAGGCGTTATACAGTCACATCACGGTGGGGAATCGAGATGAGAGCACTCATTTTTTCTACCTAAATTTATAAGAAAAAAAATTAAAATACCAAAAAGGAAATTAAAAAAAACTTAAGAAAATCACAGAAAAAAACTAAAAAAGAAATTAAAAACAAGAGAAAAAGATAAATCACAAAAACTATGGAATCAAAAAAGAAATTGGAAAAAATAAAAAACTAAAACCTAAAAAGGAAATTTGAAAAAATAAAAATGAAAAAAGAAATGCGAAACTGTTGGAAGGACAAAAAGCTGGAGAAAATCACAAAAACTATGGAACCAAAAAATAAATAGGAAAATGGGGTCATAGGGTGGGCACCCTTTCAATGAGAACATGGAAGGGTTGTATCCATAGGATAGACACTTGGCAAAGGTGGTTTTCTCCATCGCTTTTCAGTTAATAATTGTTTGGAATGCAGATACTACGAATACATTCAAATGATGCCTCCGCACATATAAGCTTGCTCGAAGGATTTTCTTTCCATTTTCTGAGCTATCCAATAAATGATGGCTTTGTAGGGTTTCTAACAGAGAATAATCTAGATGTTCCCCATCACCCTTAACTTCTTTATTCAGTCTCATTCGAATGAAAAGTGTAGTCATAGGCGTGTTTGAAGGTAGCTCACTAGTAAGAATGGTAGAAGGATCTGGATTCATTGCTCGAATCTCTGTTGAAGGAATGATTAACTTAGGGGTGGTAACCCCCATTCAATTGGAAAGCACTATTTGGCAGATGGCTTTCAAGGTTGTTCTCACAGATGAAAGGCTAAAACCAGTTCTGTGGTTGCATGATGGTCTCCTATTACCAATAGTGAAGATCATTCTTGGTAAAGATTTTTTGTGTGCATGTGAATTCTACCGGGTGGATACCCACATCTTGTCACGATTTTTGGCCTTCATTTTAGATGCAGGGGCTTCGAAGGAGAGATGAAGGGGTTGATGGTGAAACTATTTAAAACATAGTTTCTTGGCGGCCTCGACAAGATTCTGGGTGCGCTCATTCTAGGGGCAAGAGCCCCTTGCCCCAAAGATATCTCTATACTGAAGGATCCCTTGGAGGTCATCAAGTACTTCCCCCTCATTCTGGACATGAAGGGTTTGGTTCTGATTGAACATCGGGAACGAGTGGTGAAGGCTACTGCCTTTCTGAAGAAATTGCTGAGTTTGGAGGAGGTCAACGAGGACTTCGAGTGGGTCAGTGAGCTCCAAACTATGGCGATGGGCTCAATTTCATGTAAATGTAGTCTTTTAGTATTTTTTGTTAGTATGTTGTCCTAGCTAAGCTCATAAGATGCCCAAGAAGGTCTATTCTATGTGGTTTTATTCCGAGGAAGTTAAGATAGCCATAATGGCTAATTTGGTATAAACTTCAGTCCTGAGTGGCCTCTTTGTAATAGCTAAGGAAGTCTGATCTAGTAATGGAATGCAGGAAAATAGTCTATAGCCACCTGCCTGTAATTTTTTATTCTACATCAATATAAAAACTCTTATTTTATGGACCAAAAATAAATAAATAAATAGGAAAAATTAAAAAATAAAAACCAAAAGAGAAATTGTAAGAAACTATGGAAAAAAGATATACCTCGGTGTATTTTAGATATATATTTTTAAATATAAATATACTAGTTTCTATTTTTCAATTCTGATTTAAAACAAACTTAGATTTAAAAACAAAGGATTAGATTTTATTTAAAAAAAATTAAAATCTTATAATTTAAAAGATCTAGAATATATATATATATATATATATTAAAAAAAAACTTAAGCTTTAATTTGAATAGATTTATGGAAAAAAAAAAATTTTAAAAAACTTGGAACAGGGCAAGATTTGAAAAAAAATATGGAGTTTTCTTCTCAACTATAATTATGTTGTTTTGATAAAGGGAATCTAATATTTTATTGTGCCTCATTAATCTGATATTGTGCCATATTGGTAATTTGACTTCTTATGGATTTAATCCATTTATATTTTTGAAAAATTAAAAGCTCATTAGAGCATTTGCCTTCTTGATGGATTTATTCCATATATATGTTTTGCAAATTAAATGCTTTACCTAGTCTCAATGGAGCCTTTAAATATTTTATGCGCAAGATGCATTTGCAGTAATGTTGCATAGGGAGCCTTATCTATAATGAATCATATATTTTATCAAGTCTCATTGGAGTTTTTTTTGGGCCCCATGGAAAATATTTCCATCCACTTTGATGGTATGCACTTACATTTTTATGATGAACCGATCGTTGGGGATCAAGTTCTTAAAATTCTATTGAAGGCAATATGGTTTTTATACCATTTTTTGGAATATTTTCAAAGTCCTTTGATATTAAATTTTTTTGAAGGCACTTTGGTTTTTAAAACCATCTTCAGGACTATTTTCAAAGTCCTTTGATATTTTATGAAGGCATTATGGTTTTTTTTAAAAATCATCTATAGGACTGGTTTTCAAAGTCCTTGATATTGAAACTTAAAATGAAGGCACTATGATCTTTAGGACTAATTTTCAAAAGTCCATTATTATTGTACTTAATATAAGTTCCCTTTACAATTCAACAAATGATGTAGTGAGAAGAAACCTAGAACTATTATTGCTATGTCTATTGACATTCTATAATTTGGGCTATAAGCCATAATTTGTGCTACTTCTTTTACTAGCACTCTTATTCAAGACTTAAGGTTATCTACATTGGATTACTCTTATATTAGCTATGCTAACTTTTGCCTTCTTAGCTTTATGACTCAAATTTGGATTCATTTGATCCACAAACTTTTGTTATGCAATATGCAATTTGTATCTCTTTATATAATTATACTAATTCAAATTTCGGAAATGATCCCAATGATGGGAAATCCATTTGTGGTTATGGTTTCTTTGATGAAACAGGTTCAATATCTTGGAAGCATAAGAAACATCAACCCACTTCTCTTGGTTCTAAAGGAGCTCAATATTTAGATGGAGTTCAAATGCATCTATACAAGTACTTTGGTTCACAAAGGCATCTATACAATTATTCTCAAGATTACTTGAAGACTTGAAGACTTGCCTCTATCTCAAAACAAATTCTTCACTCTTCTTTAAGCTTCTTTCTCAAGATATATATTCTTCTTCATTGTAAAGGCTTTCATACCATTCTTGTAAAATGTTGTAATCTTCCCCAAGTAAAGCTTAAGGGGGGATGTTAGAAAAAATAATCTTTACTTGGTACTTAGGTAAAGATTATATACTTGTATTTTATAAATACAAAGTATTTTTTATGTGATTATCCCCACACGTGTGAGCTAACTCACATAAAAATGTACTTTGTATTTATAAAATACAAGTATATAATATTTACCTAAGTACCAAGTAAAGATTATTTTTTCTAACATATCTTATTATGCTAGTTATGATCCATCTATGTTTGGGATGGAGCCTTTAATTGTAATAACTATTTGATATCATTTTGGAGGTTTTCACACCTCATCTTGTGAGGGTGTTGCCATGATTTGTTATGTTGAAATCATGATGTATTAGCATGTTTTCTTTAATTTATGAAATGTCATAATTATGTTCATGGATTCTTTTTATATAATTGTGATCTTCCCACATAAGTGGTAAGGTATCTACCTTTGCTTTTGACATGCGTCAACATTGGTGTCATGCCCGTATTTACATTGTTGGTAAGAGACACTATGTGGCTTCATTGGTGTTGTCATTGATGGCAACAAAGACCACTCCACAGATCTGCAGGACATGGTGTATCTTTACCAGAAGTCAGAGTGAAGAATACTTTGGTCTGATAAGTAAGAACAGAGCATGCAACAAGGTCCAACAGTTAGGTCCAGATCTCTTAGAGGAAGTATCTTTGTAAAGTGCAAACTTGGGGAATTCAAGAGGAATACCTTAACTAATAGATTCCAGGGATTGAGCCTCTGGTGATGAAAGAGTGAAGAGATATGAGCATCTAAGTATTGGGGTCCGGTATGGCAGAGTAGACAAAGAAAGAACTGACCGACAGAGCATCAGAATTATTCTAGATGAGATATTGATGGTGATCAAGGTTCTTAAGGTATCATCCATGATTGGCTGACATGTTAGATGACTTCTATAAATATCTCCTTGATTCACATCACTTGGTAAGCAAGGATTCTGCTGACAGACTAGAGTTTGGGAAAATATTGACTATTCCTGATGCCGACTAGAAAGTGGATGAAATCTTTGGTGTAGATATATATACTAGATGGATTTAGATATGAATGTGTGTGTATTGTTGTGTACGAAGAAAAGTAGAAGAGCAGTAAGGCAGGTCCGGTATGTGACAGGACAGCAGCACCAAAGAAGAGAAAGAATGAAGTGTAGTAGATCAATGTATTGAACCTAACTGGAACTGAACCTCAGCATATGTGGATGCTTCTCATCAGTTCAAGTATCTAGTTTCCTTGTATAAACTATTGTAGGTAGTGAGCCTCTTGTGAGCAGTGTGCTCAGGCAATGAACCCAAATTGGCAAGTGCCATTTTGTACTATCTTATTCTTCTAACAAAGAATACAATCTTGGGTTAATCACCCTGTGGTTTTTCCCCTAACAGGGTTTTCCATGTCAAAATCATTGTGTCATGTGTATTGATTTTATTTCCATTTCATGGTTATGTTTTCTTATTTGATTTGATGCTGCATTAATTTTTAAGGGAGTTCAGAAAGCTGAAATAATTAAGATAACTGATTCACCCCCCCTCTCAGTTATCAACAATTGGTATCAGAGCCAAGTTCCTCCAAATAGAGCCTAACATCTTGAGGAAGATCTGGGAACTCAAATGGATATGTATGGTATGAGGGAGCAACTTCAGTCTGCCCTAGATGATCTTGAGCAATCTAACTCTGAAGTCAATGAATTGAAGGAAAGACTCAAACAAGCTGATGATTTCATAAATGAACTAAAGGGGAAATTGAGTATCTCTATGAAAAAGAGAAAAGATCTACTTCAGTAATTAGCAAGTCAAAGTGAAGACAATGGTACAAATGAAGATCTGAAGGAGAAAACCAAGTTATATGAAAAATTATCAAAAGAGGTAATTATGGTAAGACATGAAATGGAATCAGGAGTTATGAAATTTACCCAAGACATTGAAGTGAAAAGAAAAATTGAAGATGATTTAAGACAATCTCTCAAAGACAAATCAGAAGACAGCCACAAAATGGATAGACTAATTAGGCATCTTGAATTTGATCTTAAAGAAACTAGGGATAATGAAGAACAACTTGAGAATCAGATTGACACTCTTAAAAGGGATCTTCAAACAACAAATGAATACAAAGAAAAATTCAAGATAAGCTCTGTCCAACTTGAAGTTCTTCTTCAAAGCCAAAAGAGGTTAGATGACAAGCAAGGCTTGGGAAATTGGAAAGGTGAAAGCTCTGGATCCGGTCAGAAGAACTCTAGATCAAAAAATCTAAGAAACAGGCCTAGAAGACCTCCAGTAAGGCAACCAAATGCTCAAAGATATCCATCCTTCAATTGATACTACCACAACTGCAATAATTTTGGTCATAAAGCAAATCAGTGCAGAAGAAGAATGAACCAGTTTGATTCATCCTTCTCCAGACAGTGTTTTAATTGCAAAAGGTATGGTCACAAATCTCATGAGTGTAGAAATATGCAAATAAATAATTCATTCAATAGAAGATGCTTTGCATGCAATAGAATGGGACATATGACTAATCAGTGTAGATCAAGAGGATATCAGTCAAATATGCAAAGAAATGTTGTCTGCTTCAATTGCAATAGATCCGGTCATATTGCCAAATTCTGCAGAAGTAAGAATCAGAACAATAAGGGTCTGGTACATCATAATCAAAATCAAGACAAATGAAAAGGAAAAATAAATGCGGATGAAATTCAAAGGGAGATGAACAAGATTTGGGTAAAGAGGAGTACAGAAAATGTTGAGGATGAATCCACACTAGAATCTGGTGCTGATATTCCTTCCAGAAACTAAATAGATGAGCTCTGGCTTAGGGAGAGTAACAAAAGAAAAACATTTTCCCCCAGCCAGTCATTAGGTGCCCGAAATTGGCAAATGAAAGGTTGCGGATTAAAGGATTCTCAGAGAAACATCTAAAGAAGGTTTGGTAAAGATATGAAAGATCCGCAAGAAGGTTTGAAGAGTCTAATCTTCCAAGATAGATTTTGTTTGGCTGTCATCTAATAAAAGTAGGATTCTCACAGTTAGATCCGGCTTGATTCAAAAACTAAGGAATATTGATCTGCGGAGAGATTAAATGATTGACGAAAGAAAGATAGATTGTCAATAATCACCAAGTATAATATGAAGCATAACTCAGTGATCCAAAAAAAGATCTTTCTCAGAACGAAGAGAACAAGGCAATCAGAATGACTTGAGTTGCACATTTATTGCAATATGAAATTAGGGTTTTCCCAGAAATAAAAGGGTTCATTCATTTGTCATTTGCACATTTGCATTCAAGAAGAAGAGAAAAGGAGCTCTGCAACAAATTGTTTCAAAGTCTCAAAGATCAACCGTTGAAGTTGATTCATCCAGCAAATTAATCCAGTTCATTCAGCAAACCCTAGAAGTGTAAAAGGTATTTTTCGTTGTTGAATATCTCTCTGAAAATATTTTGAAGATGGCTACTCCAAATGTTGTAAAGATTTCTGATAGGCCTCGACTCAAATTTAAGAAACATCCTTACAAATCTCTAGAAGTGGATCCCTTAGGGGCTTTTTCCAGCATTCCGCATGGGGTTTTGCATGTTGAAGATGTTAGGGCATATATTCATGTGAACATTGAAAATTTTGGGGAATCCAAGCTGTCAGATATCTATCACAATCAGTTAATAGATGACTCTTTTGATCTCAAACCTCAGTATAAGGCTATCTGAGATAAACATTTTGCACAGTGCATTCATTTCCCCTATTTTTTGGATGATGAATGGGTCTGGTATATTTTGAGCAGAATGTATGACAACTTCATATGGTTGAACAGGCCTTTTAAGATCACCAAGGATGCCATGAGGGCAGTAACCAGATTACACTCAACCGGTGAGATGCCTACTCTCAAATCTGTCAAAAACCAAATTGTAAGTGAGGCTACCAGATCAAAATTTGATAAAAGAGCAATGACAATTGAGGATATCACAAATCCGGATATCAAGTTTGCATCAATGATAATTGGATATAAGATATATCATTCTAGTAGGGAGAATTTAGTATCCAGAACTGTTGTATATATTACCTATGAAATGTTAAGGAAGAATGCTGACTATAATCTCTGTGAGCTCCTTCTGAACCAACTTTTGGAAAATCTGTAGAAGATAAAGAAAGACAAGAAGAACTCCTTCAAATATGGTGGTTTGATACTCTGTTTGTTCTTCTAATATATGAATGAGCTACCCAGATCTAGTGGCTAGATATGGCAAAATGATAGACAGGTTGCCATACAAATCAGGGATTACTTACATGGGCTTGGTGATGCCAAGGCACAAAACACATCACTATTGGGTTACTTCAAAAACTTCCAAATCATGATGTAGGCTAGAGAAAGAATTCCCCAATCCCTTGTTGAAAAATATAAAGATACAATATGCTTTATGGTAGAAACTGATCAGTGCCTAATGGAGGCAGTGGAACGAAGAATAGTGTGGATCATGCCAATGGGGTATGAAGTTGATAAGAAAATCGTAGAGCTGCATGTTCAACACATGCTAAGTCAGCCCAAGGATCCTAAGGCAGAAAGGTTTGGAACCTTTGAAGAATTAAGTGTAAAAATCCATGTGGAGCTCAGACAACCAGAGATGAAGAGAAAAGTGAGAAAAGAGGTAGAAGAATTTGCCAAGAGGCATGGAATCTCAAAAGAGGCACTTGATGCCAACAAAGAGAAAATGGAAAGGGTGGAGAAAGAAAAGCAAGAAACTAGAAAAGAAAGTGTTCTGGTGCAAGCCCCCTCCTAGACCAGATCAACCAAAAACTCTGCATCTGCCACTACTAAGAGCTCAAAGGCATCAAAACCGGAAACAAAATCATCTGATAAAGGAGAAAAGAGAACAAAGTCAAAGGCAACAAGGTCTTATATCAGTCAGAAGGATGAAGAAGAGACAGAATCTGATGAAGAGATTAAGAAGATGAAGAAGAAGAAGAAAGTATCTAGTAAAGACAAGGAGGTAGAGGCAGAAGAGTTTGTTGAAAGGCCCACTCTGTCCTTAGATGATGTAGTGAAAGTAGTTATTGTGGATGGGAACCTGCAACCAATAACAAAATTCTATGATGCATATAATGATGTAGATAGAAAGATCTTGGAGGAAGCCACAGTTAAGTACTTGAACATATACAATAAAGCATTTATTGAAATAATTTCTCTAATTCCTAAAAGTTTAGAAAAGGAACTTGAAATGAGAAAAGAAAATGCCAAGGCTAAGGACTTAGAGATTAGAGAACAGATAGCTATTCAACTCTATCCTTCAATTACTCTGAAACAAATGGATATGATCTTCAAAGATTGCAAGGATGAGTTTTGGAGTAAGGCTAGAATGAATTAGCTCATGCTTGGAGAAACTAATAAAGTGGCAAAAGAGATAGAAGAGATCCTTTGGAATACATACAAAAGATTCAACATTCCCATTGTAGAAGACTTAGATGATGAAACCTCTTCCATGGATGACAAAGAAGAATCCACTAAGACAATAGCAGAAGAGGCAAAGGAGACTAGTGAAGAAAAAGCTAAGGACTTATATTCCTCTGTTCCGAAAGAGGAAGTCCAAGGAGAAGTAAATCTAGATTCTCCAGCAGTCTCTGGATCCAAAGGAAAAGAAAGAATAGAGGAGAAAGAAGAAGAAGTGAAGGGAAGAGAAGAAGTTCAAGCTGAGAAGAACACAAGTGACAGTGTAGAAGGAAAGAAAACTTTGTCTCTGACAAGAGACACTACAGAAACTGTCAAGGATTTCTTGACTAAAGAAATGATGGAGATTGATGAACTGGAGTTACTTCAAGGACCATTTGACTTTGATTTTCTCTCCCCAGTTCAAACAATGAAGATAGCATCCTTTGCCCAAGCAAAGGCTAAAGAGAAACTTCTAAAGTCTCACATGGAAGACTGTGAGCTGCTAGAAATTGCATCCGGTGTGCTTGAAAAGATCATGCCATCCTTTCAGAAGGATTCCTCAGCTTCTTCATCCGGTAATCTCAAGTCTCTTGTTAGTTCTGTCAGCACTCATTTTGAATCTTTAGAGAAATCAGTTGAGGTGAAGGTCTGGAAAGAGTTTTTGGATAAGAAATTCTCTGAGTTACAAGGCTTTATAACCAATGATAGGAGAAATATGGATATTGGGATAAAGAGCTTAGAAAATTCTCTTAAGGATGGAGGAGAAGTATATAAATTTTGTATATCCTGGACTCAAGTAACAAAGGATATTGAGAAGAAAGTGAAAGAACAAGAGGATAAACTGTCAAGCCTCTCTCATAATTTTGATCCTCTCACTGTATCCATAATAAACCAGGAATGTCAAACTATTGTAGTCATGAATGAGATTAAGAAGCTAGAGAAGGAGAGGAAGAACATATTAAGCAGGATGGGTGAACTTAGAAGGATGATTATCCCTAAATTAGAGGCCATGCATGAGGCCCTAACTGATGCCCAGACCACAGCCCGAACCAATGATCCAACAGATCTTAAGAGGGCAGAAGCTTTTGCATTCCTATTGAGTGGTAACATCTCAATTTTGGATAGGATGACGTAGAGTTGGGCAATAGAATTTGCCCAGTTGAAGACATCTTTTGTAGATATACTTCAATATATGTAAGTGTATCATGTATTTATACTTATGCGGCTAAGTATAGTTGATTTTTTTGAGGATTGTTGGTGTACGGATTCTACCCTTTGCCATTGATGTCAAAGAGGGAGTGAGGAGTAGTGAAAAAATGTGGAATCCAGCTAAGGGGGAGCTTTAGAAAAATGTACATTAGAACAGAGCATCAACCAAGGGGGAGTGCAGTGTGACACTTAGTCATTTTTCACTAAGTGTTGCCATCAATGCCAAAGGGGGAGATTGTTGGTAAGAGACACTGTGTGGCTTCATTGGTGTTGTCATTGATGGTAACAAAGACCACTCCACACATCTGCAGGACATGGTGTATCTTTACCAGAAGTCAGAGTGAAGAATACTTTGGTCTAGTAAGTAAGAATAGAGCATGCAGCAAGGTCCAACAGTCAGGTCTAGATCTCTTAGAAGAAGTATCTTTATAAAGTACGGACTTGGGGAAGTCAAGAGGAATACCTTGACTAATAGATTCCAGGGATTGAGCCTCTGATGATGAAAGAGTGAAGAGATATGAGCATCTAAGTATTGGGGTCCGGTTTGGCAAAGTAGACAGAGAAAGAATTGACTGGCAGAGCATCAGAATTATTCTAGATGAGATATTGATGGTGATCAAGGTTCTTAAGGTATCATCCATGATTGACTGACATGTTAGATGACTTCTATAAATATCTCCTTGATTCGCATCACTTGGTAAGCAAGGATTCTGCTGACAGATTAGAGTTTGGGAAAATATTGACTATTCTTGATGCCGACTAGAAAGTGGATGAAATCTTCAGTGTGGATATGTATACCAGATGGATTTCGATATGAATGTGTGTGTGTTGTTGTGTACGAAGAAAAGTAGAAGAGCAGTAAGGTAGGTTCGGTATGTGACAGAACAACAACACCAAAGAAGAGAAAGAATGAAGTGTAGTAGATCAATGTATTAAACCTAATCGGAACTGAACCTCAGCATATGTGGATGCTTCTCATCAGTTTAAGTATCTAGTTTCCTTGTATAAACTATTATAGGTAGTGAGCCTCTTGTGAGCAGTGTGCTCAGGCAGTGAGCCCCAATTGGCAAGTGCCATTTTGTACTATCTTATTCTTCTAACAAAGAATACAATCTTGGGTTAATCACCCCATGGTTTTTTCCCTAACAGGGTTTTCCACATCAAAATCATTATGTCATGTGTATTGATGTTATTTCCATTTCATGGTTATGTTTTCTTATTTGATTTGATGCTGCATTAATTGTTAAGGGAGTTCAAAAAGCTAAAATAATTAAGATAATTGATTCACCCCCCCTCTCAGTTATCAACATACATATGGACAATACACATTGACACAACAATTTTTTCATTTAAACATCATTTTTTACTCTACCACAATACACACAATAGTGTGAATGTGCACATTTAATATCGTTGCATGTACGTAACACAACAAAGAGCATGCCACATTATGCAAGAGAAGAGATTTGAAAGAATGGGTGATGCAGAATCCATACTACACACCCTATGAAGATGATGGTAACCTAATTAGAGTATGAAATGATACCTTCCATGTTGCCTCAAGGGACAGTCCTCCATAAAGTATACCCCTCTAAGTTCCTAGGTGGAAGTGGAGTGGTCACACCTCGAAGGCATGACCTACAACCTACAACTAGAAATACTTTTCTGAACATGTGAAAGTTAATTAAATTCATGAATATACTTAAATTGTCTGAGAAATCACATATTAAAATGTAATTAAATTGTAACTATATTAAACTTTATTTCACAATGCATTCTTTGCTTTAAAATTAGAATTAAAAAATAATTTAAAACTATCTATCTATAAAATAGACCAAACACTAAACATACATGAATTAATTAATAAAAATTAATTTACAAATGATTCCCTTATTAATCTGCTATTTTAAATCTATCCATAATTAATCTTGATTTAACATTTATAAAATGACCACAATAATTTACCAGCTTTATAGGAGGGATATATAACTAATTATTTTGGTGGAATAATATTAATTTCCCATGAAGATAATTATTTACTCATTCTAACCATTAAATATTTTCCAATGAAGTTAGATTTTTTTTAAGGTCACTAGAAGGTTAATGAAATCTCTTTCTCTCTCAAATTCATCCCTTGAGTGAGAACTCCGCACTCTTTCTTATTGTTGTATTTTTACTTCATTTTGTTCTCTTATTATTTTGGTTTCTTTTCTTTTCTAAACCTAATCTATTCTTTTGTTTTCCCTTTTCTTTATTTTGTTGTGTTTATAAGAAAGTGTAGCCCCTATTTAAATAGGTTTCATGTCAGAAAGGAGAAAAAAATACTATTATTTGTTTTATTCATAAATCAAAATGTATTTTTCCTCCATTAAAATGACATTCATTTACTGTTATTGCATATTTTTTTCATTGAAAGAGAATAAAATATAAAAAATGGGAAGATGTTTGGGGGGCCATGAAGAGTAGTTGAGTGTCTATGGTGTCATAGCCCCTTTTAGAGGGGCCTATGGCACCACAAGGGCCACAAACCCCATGGGTGGAGAAAGTGGGGTCTCCTACCCATGTTGTTGCATCAACAAGGCCATGTGGCTTCACAACAACAACATAAAAGAAAAACTATATACTCTCTAAAAAAATTATTCTACTTGGCTTCATTTATTATTCAATTCACAATGAATATATATGCTTATATTTTTAACTTGATAAAAGGTGTAAAACACCCATAAAGATATATTAAATATAATTTAAAATTAAACAAACAAAATTTTGAAGCCCCATCTAGGTAGGTTCAGGCATGTTACACCTCATATAGATTCAACAGTATCCATAATTTCCCAAAAAATTTAAAAAAGAAAGTATATCAATTGAACCAGAAATAAAACTATATAATGTTGATTCCACACATCATAGTAGGAATAAGACTTTCATGTTTATTAGGTGGCATCATGTGAATTGTCTTTCAATTTTATTGGTGGAGGTGGGAGGGTAGTGGGTAGAGTAAGAGGTGCAACCGATGGAGGTCAAGGAGACAAATATGGGTTGTGGAGTCTGAGAAACCACACTGCATTAAACACTTCCTTTGCCTTGACATCCATGTTTGGTGGGAGTTGGAACTAGTGCATGCATAAATCTATGTTGAGAGCATTGATGCAATTGTTCTGTAATTCTTTATGGATGGCCTGAAAAACACATGATGCCACAAGAAAAGGCCTGAGTAGCTTTGCAAGAAAGAGACCCCCAATGGGTGCTTCACCTTCAAATAGATCATATCTCTCCATTTCCTTTTTCAATTTATCTAGGGGGCAAGATAATCATGGATATAGCCAAATGCAATCATTTCCATGAAGTTAGCATCTTGGACAAGATCCATGATATTCAATAGGAAGATGGATGTCACTTATGAGTATGAGAGAGAGTGTGGGAAGTACACATATAGAACTACCACAACCACTCGAATAGTGAATTCAACCTGTAGGCAATCCAAGTCAAAAACATGAGGGATCTTATAATTTATTTGAATATAAAGGGATATATATATATATATATATATATATATATATATATATATATATATATATATATATATATATATATATATATATATGGAGTTAACCTAACTATGTGTTACATAAATTAAAGGTTGATGGCTGACACAAATTATCTTGGAGAGATATGTCATGTGGTTCTAAGCCGACATTGTGATGTTAATATTATGATAATATATATATATATATATATATATATATATATATATATATATATATATATATATATATATATATATATATATATATATATCACTGATCTTGTTTTTACAAGAGTCTGTAATGAATGAAAAATGCAGTACGCTATGAGCAATACTTTTGTATGGATAGTGTGTGAAGGGCATGCATAGAAGATAATCTAGGATTCACATAGGATGTATCTATATCTACATGAGCATATTTCTTTATTCTAATTTTCAAGAGTATAAGAGTTGATAAGTATGTGATATTGCATAATTGAATGCATGAAGAATGAACTTAATCCTATTTTCAACTGTTTGAAGTTTTGTGCTTCATAATTTGAGTTGGTAACTTAGTAATTGGGTTGGTACTCGGTTTTTGATAAGGGGATTGAAGTCTCCTATAGATTGGTGTCCTCTTGGGTCTAAACTCATATGGGTTGGTGCCTAAAAAATATTTGTAATACAATATTATTTTTGTGAGGCTGGATTTGGATAGTAGATCCAAGCAACTTTTCTCATTGTGGTTTTTCCCTTCTGGGTTTCCACGTAAATCTTGTGTTCTCTTCTATGGATGTGTTTATACCTTGATGTTATTATTGATGTAGTACAAATATTAATGTTGTGGTAGGTTTTGGAGTTAAATTTTGTATATACTAATTGACCCCCCTCTCAGTATATCTGTGTGTTCTAACAATTGGTATCAGAGCTCAGTTCCTTGGTGCAACCTAACAGCTGAAGGTAGATCTTGGATTAGAACATATGGTAGATTAGGAAGGATCCTCTTCTAACAGAGCACCATTTTTTGATGGATCTAACTATGCCTTCTAGAGTATAAGGATCAAAGCCTATTTGACTTCATTAGGGTTTGATGTTTGGAAATCTATTGTGGATAGTTATACAGCTCCTGCAACTCCTCCAACAGATCAAGCTAGCAAGAAAGAATGTGAGAACAATAATAAGGAAAAGAATGCTATCTTATATGGTCTAACCAACACAGTTTGTCAAAGTAATGTAGTGCACTTGAAATCTAAGGACATATGGAAAAAGCTTCATAAGATCTACAAAGGAGATGATAAGGTAAAACAAGCCAAACTGTAAACTTTCAAGGGTAAATTTGAAAATCTAAAGTTGAAAGAAGAAGATAACATAGCTGACTATCTACTCTGAATAGATGAAATTGTAAATGCTATCGATGGTCTTGATGAAGAAGTGAATGATTCAGTGATTTTTAAGCAAGTACTGAGATCACTCACTCAAAAATATGATTCAAGGGTCTTTTCTATTGAAGAAGCCAGAGATTTGAATAAACTCACAATGGATGAACTATTTGGTTCTCTCACCACCTATGAGATGAGAAATGAAATAAAGGAGATATCAAAGAAGGAAGGTGCTTTCAAGGCATCTAAGAAAGAGAAGAATGAAGAATTTGAGCCTAGAAATGACTCTGATGATGAGGAAGTCAACTTTCTAAGGAAGCTGAAGAAGGGCTACGACAAGTATAAAGGTAAGTTACCATTCAAATGTTTCAACTATGGTAAAGGTGGTCATTATGCATCCAAATGTCCCTTTGGAGAAAATGAAATTAGCATTAAGGATTTTAAAAGGAATAACTTCAACAAACACAAGAAAAGCCTCTACTCAAAAGAGGACAACAACTCAAAAGAAAAGGTAGATCACTACTCATCAAAAAGTGAACAGGAAGAATCCTTATTCATGGCTATGAAATCCCTGGACAACTCAAACAGTGTTGCTAATGATGAAGAAGACATGATAGTCATTAATGAAGAAGAATGTGAAGTTGATCTTGAAGGTGAACTTATGTCTACTTTTGATGATTTGAGACTAACTAGTAAGAAAAGAAAATAAAGAACAAAAGGAAAAGCTTAAAGAATCAGGATAAATGATTGTTATCTTGAAGATTCAAATTGAAGAGAGAAAAAGGATTGTAGAATCGTGAACATTGACCTCAAAGCCAAATCAAATTCAAATGTTTAAAACTTGAAGAAGAAATTGTTTTACTAAGAAAGAAAGTTAAAAAATTACATGCTCAGTTGAATAAGAATATCAAGTTTGGAAAGAGCTCTCAAATTCTAGATGATATAATAAACATTTAGAGACCTCTATTCAAAAATTCAGGTTTGGGCTATGTTGAAGAAGTCACACAATCCTCTACTCTTGAAAAGAAGATTGACTCAGAGAAGACAATTCCAAATAAAGAAATCCCAATGAAGAAAGAGAGTAAGAAAATTGAAGTTGATTTCATCCCTATCATCTCTCAAATAAGAAAATTTGGAAGATCAATTCCTACAAGATAGACATTCATGAACAAGTTTAATTATGCATTTTTCAGTTATTGTTTCATTTGCAATTGATATGGTCACAAAGACATTGAATGCAGATCTAGAATGAGAAGAAGTGATTATTTAAGTAGAAATTATTTTGCTCCTTTGATTGATTTCAACATAATATGTTATATTTGGAACAATTTTGGGCACATAGAAGGGTTTTCTAGAAGTAGCTTGACAAAGTCAAAATCTTATATGACTAATCTCATCTTACATTTTTTTTCACAATTTACTTGATTTTGGACTTTTGATACCCACACAAGTAAAGTTAGGCATTAAAACTCTCAAACTAGCCTTGTATAAAGAAATTATGCTTGGATTTATTTCAAGGATTTTTATAGTGGCAAATCTTTGCCAATTGGCGAATCTTTGAAATTAGAGCAACCAAAAAATATGAATAGCTCAAGCTATGAAGCCAACTAAATCGCCTCATTTTTACAAAAAAAAATAGTCTTAGTTAATTCGCCTAAGATTTATTTTTTAAAACTAATAAGTTGAACTATTTCGCCAAGTATATAATGCATAATTAAAGCAGATTCGCCAGTAATTTATAATATATTAAAAATGTTGACCATATTCGTCATTAATAATATATTTCAGCCATTAATTTTGGACCATATTCGCCATTAATAATATATTTCAGCCATTAATTTTGGGCAATATTGCCATTATCATGTACTTTAGGGTTATTTGTATTTTTAATACAACTTTATTTAATTAATGTTGATTATAGTTTTGATCTAATGACTATTGTTTAATTCCGGGAGACAAAGAGCATATGTCTTTTAAAAGGCTTGCTAAGCCCCGAAAATGATTTTGGGCCATAAGATTGGATCCAATCTTATGGTCGATCCAATCTTATGGTCCAAAATCATTTCGGGGGCTCAGCAAGCCTTTTAAAAGGTATGTGCTCTTTATCCCCCAGAATTAAATAGTAGGGGTACTTATTTTTTAATTTAATTTTTAATGTGATATTTTTAAAAATATTTAATTTATGTGTTTTTTATTTTCAAATCATTCCTAATAGTGTATTTGTGCTTAGCTTGATTGAATATTTTGAGATAAATATTTTCTAGAAGCATTCATTCTTTTATTTCATGGAAGGAAAACATGAGTTACAAAAGAAAATAAGTAAAAGATTTATTCCTTTTTCCTTTCTAAAAAAATACAATCTCTGAAAAACCTTGGATGCAACCCAAATTAATAAAACCCTGTACAATCTTCTGCATGCAATCCAAAATAATAAACCCTGTACAATCTCTAAAAAATCTCTACATGCAACCCAAAATAATAAAACCCTGTAGCTATAATACAATTGTCAAATAGATCTATAGAAGATTTATTTTACCCCTCCAAGCAAAGCAAAAGTAAAAACATGGACAATAAAATGAGAAGAATAAAAAAATAGGAAGAAAGGAAAAACCCAAATGAGATTTATAAAAAATAAGATCAATAGAAATTACCTTCCACTTACATAACCTCCTTCTCTTATGAAAATAAAACTTCACACCAAAATGATTATGAGAAAATGAAAGGGTTAGATAGTAACAAAAATATTTATGTAATATTTTATTATTTTAGGAAGTTTTTAATATAATAGAAATTACATAGTTTTAAAATAGTTGCATTCATAGTAGTATTTGTTTAAGAGTTAGAAATAAATTTTCATATTTCTATTTTATTATTCTATATATAATTGAATTTTAAATATTTATTGTATTTTAAACATGAAACGTAATTATATTTTATTAGCTTTATTCTTTTTTATTAGATTTATTTTTTTAATTAGCTTTATTCTTTTTTATTAGCTTTATTAGCTTTATTCTTTTTCTCTTAGTGTAATGAATTTTTAATTATTATTATTTTATTTGACTTAGTTGACTTCACCTTTAGTGGAGTAATTGTTTTAAAATAGTTGCACTCATAATAGTATTTGTTTTAGAGTTAGAAATAAATGTTTACTTAGTATAATTTTCATATTTATATTTTATTATTCCATATATAATTCAATTTTATAAATTTATTGTATTTTAAACATGAAAGAGATTTAGCTTTATTTTTTTAATGTTAGTGTAATGAATTTTTAATTATTATTATTTTATTTGACTTACTTTATCATTTTAAATTGCCTTAGGAAAAGGGTTAAATTTTAGAATTTAATTATAAATTTATCTATTAGTTACAAATTTTATTTTAATTTAATTTATTTCTTAAATGTTTAGACTCTAGATGAGAGATCCTTTTTGTAGGAAGAGTACCTATGGCTAAATTTTCTTGGTCGAAACTCATTAATCTTTAGTTGATATAAAAAAATTAGGATGCAAACCAAACTATCCTTAGGTGAGAAAACTATAATCTAGTGATAATTATTAGGTTTATAAAATTGTCTCCTACCACCACTTCAAATTAAAAAAAAAAGAATATATGGGGTTGACCAAATATGTAAATTTTTAAAGTAAGGATTCGCCATTCTAATTAATTTCTTTAGTAATTATTCGTTAAGATTCACCATTGCTTTTTATTTTTTTTAGTGAGTGTTCACTAGGATTCACCATGATTTTATAACTTTTTTTAGTAATATGCATAGATTTGCGAGGAAAATTAAAGCACTTAGATAGGTTTCGCCAGGAGTTTATAACTTTTTTAGAGGTCTTTCTTAAAGTTATCTTTGATTTATTTTCCTCTCTAGTATTGAACCCATTTTTTCTAATGTGTCTTTATGAATCTCCTAGAATGGTAAAAATTCATATTGTTTTGGACAATTCGAGTCTATTAGGAAGGGTTGTCTTCTTGAGCATACTCTTTACATTCTAGTTGGAGAGGCCTTTATTTATCTCCTAACATATAGAGCTACATAATATCTTGTCCAAGGCATTTTCTCTCTAATTCAAATAGTTAATTAATGGGCAATTTAAGGATGAATATTTCCTCACCCTTGCTGATAATGTGGCCTCTTTTATTTAATCCATGGAATGTCTTAGCATCTTTTGCACGGCTTTTGAATCAAGTATATAGTAAAGTGAAATCCAATGATACAAGTTACACAGTATTTACCCTCTATCAAAGTTCCTTAATAATTATTCTTCAAAATGGTATAGAAAAGAAGAAATATTCAAATTTATTACCATTCCCCTCGCCTTTCAAAGAACTTCAACATTTTTGAAATATTCTATGCAATGAGTGGAGAAAAAGATAACTTGATGGTTAACTAATTTTTTCTTTCTCTAGCTGGTAAATTTCATATTGGTATTGAATTTATTGATGTAATTCATGTCTATTATTTCTAGTGTTAGGATTCCTTCAAAATGGAATTTAACTACTAAGTTTCTATGTGACTTCCTTTGGGCCAATGCCAAGTAGGCTTGAGGTTTTCATAGAGTTTCCTAGGATACTTATTATCTTCCATAGGAAAAAGGGGTATTATAATTTTTTATACCTTAAATACCTTCTCAATCATTGAGGAAGTGCAACTTACACTATAAGATGAATTCCCCCAAATAGATCCCCCAACCCCACTCCCAACCATGCCAAAATAGAGGATGTGATCACACAATAGCAAATGTTTCTTATCTTCCTTCAAAGCTTATAAAACATTTCCAATACTTTATGTTGTTTGTGAGCTACATATATAATGAATCAACCAAGAGAGACAAGTATTAGGTAACATCCAACCAAGAGAGAAAAGTATGAGAAACTAGAATGAATCAACCCTAATAGATTGACTTTAATGTAGTTCTTGATATATATATATATATATATATATATATATATATATATATATATATATATATATATATATATATATATATATATATATATATATATATATATATATAGAATAGTTCTTGAACTCCATATTTTCAGCTACTTTATGGATATTGATGGTAGAATATAAACAAGATTATAATTATTCAAAAGGGAAAGAATTTGAATATAATGTGAACTTTTTGAAATATGCTATGCAATGAGTGGAGAAAATGATAATGTTCAATTACTTTCTTCTTTATTTAGCTAGTAAATTTCATATTTACACCAAATTTATTAATGTGATTCATGTCTATTATTTATAGTGTTAGGATTCATTCAAAGTTCCATTTACCTACTAAGTTTCTATGTGATTTCCTTTGGGCCAATGCCAAGTAGGCTTGAGTTCCTAGGGTACTTATTATCTTCCATAGGAAAAAGGAGGATTAAGTATCATTCATTATGTTAAGTGGATGGTTTAATCCATTGAAGCCTTAGATACCTAGAATCATTTTCTTTTAGCTAGATTTCCTTACGGAAACAATTACAACAAAGTAGTTCATTTTCACACTCATTATCATAATAAATCTAGTTCAAATGGAAGGCTCTTTTTTAGTGCATAGCACTTCTAAATCATTTGTTATAGTTAATTCATTCCACAAAAGGGGCAATTATAATTTCATATCCAAGTTTTCTCTTAATGATTGTAATCTCTAGTAGTCCCCCATTAGCAATAGTTCCAACTTGCACTTAGCTAAATAGCTAGGCATTAAAACTCTCCAAATTTACCAAATTTTTTTTCAAAAAAGTAGAACTTCCTAGTCTCTTCCATACATTGGACCCCTTAGTTTCAAGAGATTATTACAAATTTCATGCTTTATATGTTGGATCAACAACCTTTCTTGCTAGAAATATTGGTGGTAGAATTTTCACACCACCTTGTAGTATTATATTACTAGGCTTTTATATAAGGATCTTATTAAACCCAATAACAATCATGGTATCAAGTCTTCTCTCGAAAGTTAGCTTTGTCATCTTAAGAATATGGCACAGTGGACATGACCCCAATATTGATCATTTTCTTTTGTGTTTTAGTTACCAAGGTTTATCTTTAGGTGAAAGGCTTCTACAAATTGGTATTGTCTATCCAAAATGTCTTGCTTCTAATACACTTGAGACATTCAAGCACTTTTTGTAGACATGACTTCTAGCCTAGAGTTCTTGGTGTTGGATTCTCAATCACTTCCCACCCTTTCATCTAGTGCCTTTTTCTTAGAAAATTTCTCTATTCGAGGATATGTCTTAGTGTCCATCACATGTTGCTAATTTATAGATTTTTTCAGAGCTCCTATTGTCTTTTCGCTCTAGACATTACTAAATAATTTTATTACCAATGAAGAAGACATCCCTCTTCTTTTCCTCTTAACAAGAAAGTTCAATTTCTCACCTAGATGTTTATATTCGATCTAGACTTAGGATAAATAAATAGTCATATAACTTTTGATACCTTAAATACCTTCTCAATCATTGAGGAAGTGGACCTTACATTATAAGCCGAATTCCTCCAAATAGATTCCCGATCCCCACTGCCAACCATGCCAAAATAGAGGATGTGATCACACAATAACAAATGTTTATTATCTTCCTTCTAAACTTATAAAACATTTACAATACTTTATGTTTTTCGCGAGCTATATATATAATTAATCAACCCTAATAGGTTGACTAATTTAATATTTATACATACATGAGATATGGAAAGGTGGTTGTTTGATTGCATTTGGAAGGGTGGCGTCAGTTGAGCAGACATAAAGTAAGCATTCCGCTTGTTTCGAGAAGTACCTCAATTGTGAGCCGTTGTTGAATAATCAGGTGTTTGCAGCCCGTAGAAAAAGACCTAGAGACAATATTTGCAGAAATGTCGAATGCAGATGAGAATACTAAGCAAAAGCAGCATTCTGATAGTACTATGGGGATGAAGAAGAAGAACAAGAAGGGAAAAACGTTGAGTCTTTCAGAGCTTCTGATTGGCAAACAAGTGATCCCGCAGGTGTATGAGAAACAAGCTAAGCGACCTAACAACGATAATCACGAATCCAAATACGGAAGACATGACGAAGAGAATAAAAAGAAGAATGAGACTACTCGACCACGTTCCCGTTCCCCTCCTCCCATTATTTCAAGGGCGGATGAAGATGACAACTGGAACGTTCGCAAACACAGAAACACTGCTAACTATACCACTTCCAATTCACATTCAAACTGGAACACTGCAAAAGAAAGCCATTATAATAATGTTGAGAATTCTGGGCCAAAATCTAACTTAAATTCTGGCTATGCCCGTTCTGGATTATATGGAAGTGGCATTAGTAATAGACCTTGGCAGCGGAATGTTCGAAATCCCCCAGGCCCTCCCTCCCAATATCGTCCACGTTCCGATAATTGGGATGACGACGACCGAAATTACAGGCTCAGCTAGCTAATTCTCATTCTTGACGTACCCATAAACAAGTCGTTATTTTAATTGATGACAGCATGTATTTTTACTTTGTTCTAATGACTCATAATTTAAAAATTCACATCTAGTTCACTACAATTACAATGGTTTCAATCCTTTTAATTAATATTTTTTTTAATTTTATTAAAAAGGAAAAACATCTGCAGCAACTAAATTAAATCTTTCCCTTCCTAATGTTAAACTTAAAACTATCATTAATAAAAGGGACAAACAAAGGTGTTTTCTTCATGGTTAGATCGACATAGGAAAATAAAGAGATTTCTATCTATAAAGGAGAAATGTCTAGACTTTGCTCTTTTTTCTTTCTTGTTTTGCATGTGTTTTTGTTATTCTCTTGAAAATGTTATTTTAACACACAATTTGTTCTATTTTGTTTACAAGCTATTGTTAATCTTAACATTTATTCCTTTTATTGCACTTATTTTAGATGTAGAATGCAACTCATCCAATCCATTAGGAATTTCCCTCACCTAGACACAAGCATAGATATGATCATATCCCTTGGACATAATCAAACACAAGATCACATCCCTTTTAAAATTTGAAAATTTACTACTCCTTAATATGACATTACTAAAAATTAGTTGGTGTGTGTTGGCTCACATGGCATAAACATTTTGAATTGAATATTTAGGGTTGTGTGTTTAAAGAGAATCACTAGGACATTATAATTCTCCTAACCTAAATTGAAAATTATCTTGAACATGATAAATGATTAGTTAAAGTTCATACAAAGTAGCTAGCATTACACCTCCCATCATTCATCTTTTTTTATGACTATTAACTATTAACTTTATATTAATAAAAAATAGTACAATATTCACAAAAAAAGGAGGGTGGTAAAAAGGCACACCCACAAAGTCCAAGACTAAAGGAAATTAACAAAGTATAGAGATGAAATAACAAGGGCCAAGCCCAGAAAAGATAACTAAGCAACTAGTGCAACTCCAAGGGGAGGAGGTGGGTCCTTGTCATCAAAATCACCTGAAACATCATTGGGGGTCATGTCATCAATTGGCTCCCACCCAGTGGGAGCGGTAATTTCATCTTCTTTTTCTTTGAAGGGTTGCAGAGCCCAGATCAGAGAAATAGCAAGCTGCAAGCAAGGAAATTTTCTTGAGTCAGGCCAGCTAGTACCCCACTTAGGAGAAGGTGGATGAGAAGGCCGAGACCATCCTCCTCAAGCAACAAAATATCTAGAATGATGAGGGCCATGGGATTGAGAACCCCAATCATCGTGGTAACACTTGGCAGAATTGCTACACTCATGACGCCACCCTTGAGAAGAGGTGGAAAATTTTGGGGGGACATGGGAAATTATGTAGGTGACATTACCCCAGTGGTCAAGAAGCTCCTGTAGATGAGCAATGTCAAGTTCAACTTTGGAAGCTTGTACTTGAATCTACATAAGAACATTAGAGCAAATGATAGCTTTAGAATATAGAGAAAAGTGTCTATCTGCATAACAATGAGAAAAAATAGTAGCATTCTTATCCTTCCATATATTGAATATAGTTTCCACCCTAAAAGCATGCCAAATATGAGATACATACTTGAATGAGAGACAAGGCCAGTCTCCAAGAAGAACCATGTGCCAAGAAAAGGGTGAAGGCCTAAAAGGATTGAAGAAGTCATGGATCTAAGACCACGCTTCTTGGGCTCTTGAGCAAAACCCAAAAAGATGCTTAAGAGACTCATACTGCCCACAAAAAGGGCAATGAATACCTATCTGAACCAGACGATGCCCTAAACGGAGGCATTGGTAAAGAATGAACCAAGAAAAATGAGCAAGTTTGGGTTCTAGAATTGCAGACCAAACACACTAAAATCATTTCTTCCAAGTCCAGAGAGAAGATTCTAATTACCATCGATGACTAAGCTGATCCACCATATGCAAGTGTGGATACAACCATGAATATCCTTTACTGGGCTTGTGATTTTTTAAGGGTGTGTCAGGATACCATTTCTAATCTTTCCACCATGGTTTGAGGTATCTCACTCCAATCTTATGAAGCATTGGAGGAGGAATCACATCAATGATAAATTGGTATATTTCTTGATCTTGGTTTGCAAGTTTCTACTTGATTTTAAATTTAGGCAAGAATAGAAAATTCTTAGTAGCCTGGTGAATAAGATATTGTAAAACATGAATTCCAAGCTTGAAGAATTTCAGAGCATGGTGCCAAGGAACATGAGCTAAAGGCCGGTCTTGAATGCTGAAAAGGGGGGACCACCAGATGGAGTACTGGTTAATGGATAAATCCTTGTGGAAATCATTTCCTACCCAAAAGAGTCATGGTTTTATGGATTCTCTAGCTTTCCAAGTGCTTTTAATGACAAAGGTGCCTTGAATAGAAATTGTATACACCTAAAATTGGCTCGAGTCGAATTAAGTAAATATTTTAATATTTATCTTAATTCTTAATTTCTTCTGTCAATTAAATAAATATTATAAATTTATTTAATTAGCTCATTATCCCATAATTAAATAAAGTCATTTTATTTAATTAAATTCCCTAAATTCTTCTTATGTCTCACATCAATTAAATTCTCTAAATTCTTCTAAAGGTCTAAAGTCCAAAATCCACCTCACAAAATCCACCTCACCAATCCACCTCATCAATCCACCTCATCTATTCCACCTCACCATGTTGCACATATAATTAAATATTCTTAATATTTAATTAGCTAATATCCTCCATTTTCCAAAATAAATCTTTAAATCAATTATCCTCCACCAAATTGAATTTTTAATTCAATGTTCCCCATTATCCTCCACTCTGAATTTTTAATTCAATTGTCATAAATCATTGTCCTCCACTCTGAATTTTTAATTCATTGTCATAACCCATTGTCCCCCACTCTGAATTTTTAATTCATTTGTCATAACCCATTGTCCCCCACTCTGAATTTTTAATTCATCCATTATGAATTAAAGATTCACAAATAATGAGGGCCATTGATCTCATCATTGGATCCTCACTCTCCATTCTATTTTCAGAAATTCTATAAATAGAACCCTCTTCTAAGCCATTAGGGAGGAACTTCATTTTGGCAAGATAACTATACACAAATTATCCTCCATTTTTGGTGTGTTGGATCTTTCATTCAACACAAATAGGTACTCACAGCCATTCTTACTTTGCCATCTTCACACAAGCAAGCAAGCACAAAAGAGCTTCTGAGGGCTTCAATCAAGATCAAAGCAAGATAGGCAACAATGGAAAACGACAGGTAAAAGGGGGTTTTGTAAGTATTTCTACTTCTTTGGTTTGATTCCTCTCTGTCTTCACCTTCTATTGATGTTTAGGTTTTTATTGTGTTTCATTCATTTGAATCTAACAATCTCATTCTCTCCCTCACATTTTGGCGCCCACCGTGGGGCCTTTGCCCCTTTACTAATCCAAAAAGCTAGCTGTTTTAAGTTGCAGGTCCGTGCAAGTGAAGAAATAGGCGAAGAATAGGTGTCTGGCAGCAGATTTACGCATTCACACTCCACAATTACATTTTTACACCCCATAGCTACGCATACAACCTTATTGCGCGTTTAACCTGCATAGTTGCACATACATACTCCGCAGTTGCGCATTCCTGCTCCTTAGTTGTGCATACATACTCCGCAGTTGCGCATTCACCATAGTTGCGCATTCACGCTCCTAAGTTGTGCATACATACTCCAGAGTTGTGTATTCGCCACAGTTGCGCATCCATACTAGGCATTTGCACATCCATTCTAACCGCAGAAATGAAGCCTAATTTGCGCATATACATTGTATTGTTGCGCATCCATCGTATTTGCGTATTTATGCTATACGGTTGCGCATTCATTTTCTGTCTTTGCGCATGTATAATTATTGCGCATATACCTCGCAGTATTGTGTATTCATCCTCTATCTTTGCGCATTCATTTAACAGACACATACACTCCCTGTTTCTGTGCATTCAGGCTGCAGTGTTGCGCATCTGTTTCCTATTTTTTTTCTTTTTCTTTTGTATGGTTTCTAATTTTTGCATGTTGAGCTAACATCAGTTTTGCAGGAGTAGTGGCTAGATTAGCTCATCTAGATATTTTGCTTAGTCCATCTAGCCTAACTAGGGGTGAAGTAATCAAATGCATTTCATGACAAAACTACACATAGTCCCTACCTAGGAAAGAAGTAATTGGACCAAATTGCTATCTTGCATTGTTGATTTATTTTCTAGTTTAAACATTGCTATCTTCTACAAACCAGAAAAGAACAATGCTATGATTAATCACTTCCAAGTTAACAAACCGGGAAATGAACATTGCTATGATTAATCACTTTCAAAGTTAACAACTGGGAAATGAACATTGCTATGATTAATCACTTTTCAAGTTAACTATCGTGTGAGTGCACAAATTAGTTTAGCCCATTTAGTTTTTGTATTTTAACTAGGTTGGATTTACCATTGTTCTCTATGCTTGTGAATGACAATAGGCTTATGCTCTCCCCTTAACTAGGTGATCAAAGTGCTAGACTTGTTATTCTTTTTGTCAAACCTTTAGGGGGGCCTGCCCTTGGATGCACGCTTGTCCAAGTGGGAACAACCTTGAGTGGTAATAGGCTAAAGCCAAGCCCTACCAAGCCACTTAAAATAAATTGTGTTTGGGGTGAAAACCTCAAACAACGAGTGTTATTGTGTTACATTAATGGCCAACCTTCCCCAAAACCCTCATAGGCACAACCCTGTGAGGCTGGGAGACTCCATAACGGAGAGTAGTGCCACCGCATGTGTAACCACTTGAACGGTTGCCCTCATTAAGAACCAAGTGTATAGAAAACCAAAAACCCCTATTTGTTGATGCAAAGGGCGGAGCCCTTGAAGCGGCCTCGATTCAAGTGACTTTAAGTAGAGGTAGCAGGGACAATCCTAAGGTTCGGTGTGGGTATGAGCCTAAGGAAACCTGGATCTGGTATGTGTGAGAAGTGAGTGCCGTGGAGGGGAGCCGGTGCTACCAGATCCTGGAGCTACATGCTTTTAGTGGCACAGCTAGAGGATTCAACAAATATTGCCCCATCCAGCCTAGGTTGTACTTATCTTTTGAGTCAGAATAGTCCAAAAAATACAAAAATATATATATAAAGATAAAAATCATGAAAAACATTTATGTGTGTGCTGTGCTTTTCTTGCCATAATTGAACATCAACCTTAGCAGAAACACCAAATTTTTCAAAAAAACCAAAAACACTGAGAAAAATCTTGAAAAAGATCCAAAAAAGTCAAAACTTCTGAGAAAAATACAAACAAAAGCTAGATTTGCACATATATACTGACATTGTGCGCATTTGAACCAACTTGTTGCGCATTTGTCCGTATTGTGCATATATACTCTGTTGTTGCACATACGAAAACTAGTTTTGTGCATTCATATCTATTTATTGCGCATTTACCTCTTGTATTTGCGCATTTAAAATAGAGAGCAAAAAAATCACATCTTCCAAAAAAGCCAAAATTGTCAATACTTTGCAAAAACTAGTTCAACCTGTTCTAGTTTTCAAATCTGATTAAAGACCTTGCAAAATCACCAATTTCGCCCTTTTTCACACCATAGTTGCTTATTCATCCAAAATTTCACCACTTTCTCCCAAGTTTCCAAACAAGGTTATAGTCAAATTTTTCTTGATCAAAATCAAATCTTAAACAAGACCTAGTGAGCTTCCAAGTATCAAGGATTACTTATCCTTCTCTATCGGAACTCTGCTAGTGGATGGACGAAGGCTAGTCAACATCAAGTAACGGATTCCTAACATCCTAGCTTTTGACTATCGCTTTCATATATTCGCCTGGTTTGACACCACCTAGATCTAAGAGGAACCTTGCTAAAACCTTGTTCCATCCTCGCACCTTGTTCAAAATCTTCTAGTCTCACCTCATCCCATCACTTCACCACCTTGCATGGTCTTGACAAGATCACAAAAACAAAAATAGTTAGAAATGGCTGAGATGAATATTTTTGGCAATCACGATGATGACAAAGAACCTTCCATGGAAGAGATCCTCAAAATGCAACATGACACAAGATTTAACTGCCTACTAGATGGAGTACTCACACAGGACCCTACAAAATTCTTCTTACACCTAGCAAGCCTAGGAGTAAAACTTCCCAAAGATTATGATGTAGAGGCTCTAAGGGAAACTGACGAAGAAAGAAACCCTGAAGGGAGTAGACAAGGTGAAGTACCCACAGATAAGAGCAAAGAAACAATTGACTCTTTGGATGCTCTCACTCTGATGAACCAAAAATTTGAAACTCTCCAACAACAAATTTTGGACATGGAAAGGGAAACCTCGACAAAACAGTACACCCTAGAGGATATTGCACCATATCCTTTCGATAGGACACTAGTCATGATACCTTTTCCCGCGAGATTTGAAGTACCCAAGTTCAACAAATATCGAGGGAAAAGTGACCCAAGAGATCATGTTAGAGAATTCAATGCTGCTTGCCTAGAAGTCGCACATAATAACACATATCTTATGCGACTTTTTCCTAGACGCTTGGGAGGACAGGCCATGGAGTGGTTCCCTAGGTTGCCGCCCGGCATCAAAACCTTTAATGAGATCATCGATAAATTTGTCACCTATTTTTCCTACAATATTGAGCATGATACCTCAATATTAGACCTCTGTAATACTAAACAGAAAGCAGGAGAATCCTTCGCCGCCTTCTTACAGAGATGGAGACAACTGGCAAGCAAGTGCCCTCATCAAATGCCAGAAAGACAAATGTTAGAGATGTTTGTTCACAACCTGCAAATGGACCTTAGCTACCAAGTTTAAATCCAATGTCCTACTTCGTTTAGCAAGGTTATTGAGGTGGGTCTCATCATAGAGAAAGTCCTACTCGCAAAAGGCTAGATCAAACACTACAAAGACACTCCCAACACCTATGCCAATAATGATAAACCTAGGTTTTGGACCAAAAACAAAAACATTGTGAATGATGGGGTAGTAGATGCCAAGAATGTGGCACCTAAACAACCGATTTGTAACCTATCAATGCCCCAAAACAACCCCACGCAAGATAAACCAACAAATAATCAATCTAGGTTCACCAACTTCTGACCAAAAAGAATGTTCACGCCTTTGGATGAACCACTAGAGATAGCACTACAAAAAGTGCTCGCCAACAATCTCATAACACTTCCCTTAACACGAGAGTACAAGCTAAAGGTCAAACCCCACTGGTGGAACGAAAATGATTTCTGCGAATACCATCAAAACAGGGGGCACAAGACAAATGATTATATTACCCTCAAACATACAATCAAAGACCTGATAGAGCAGAACAAGATATTTGTTAAAGGTCATACCTCCAATAACAACCATCAGGCATTCAAGGATCCTCTTCCCAATTACGAACAAGCAGGACCTTCTAACAGAAAAAATAATGGCTCTAACAATGTGAACTACACAAACGTCAGTTATGACTATGTTGTTAACCATATCCGAGAAAGTGGCTCACATATCAATGTGATCACTATGAACAAAGACCCAGGATGTAACGTTACTACCCGTAGTAATAGAGTTACCCTTAGGGGAGCCTCTGCTCCCCTAGCCAATCAATACGATAACGTGGATCAACTCCACAAAACACTGGCACATATCTCCATATTGGAACTATTGCATCTATCTCCTTCTCACAGGACCATCCTCGATAAAGCTTTAGCAGAAGCCTCAGTTCCCACGAATCTAGCGGAAGAAAAATTCCAAACCATGGTAGGTCACATCACCTCACCAGCTTCCTTATCATTCACTGAGAAGGATGATATGTCTATCACACAACCCCATAACACCTCCCTCCATATCGAAGCCTTTGTCCACAAACATAAAATCAAGAGAGTCCTAATAGATGGAGGGGTGGGTCTGAATATTTGCATGTTAAAGCTAATCCTTACATTAGGGTTTTTAGAGAAAGCCATAGATCCAAAAAAGAGAATCACTATCAAAGCCTATGATGAGGAAGAAAGAATGACCAAGGGAATGGTGATTCTACCAATCAGAGTAGGCCCCCTGGTAAAAGATGTAGCTTGTCAAGTCCTCGACAGAGATTTGGCGTACAACATTCTTCTCGGGAGACCGTGGATACATGCTTTAAAAGTGGTACCTTCCACCTACCACTAATGCATTAAGTTCCTGCACGAAGGGCAAGAGATCACCATCCAAGGTGACCCCAACCCCTTTCAATACTGCAACTCTATTCAACCAAAATTGGAGGTAGTAATCTTGACCAACATGGCTTCTGCTATCTCTTCATCTTATGTAGACCCAGCTACACTGGCTTCATCTTCAAGAGCATCTCAACTAGACCTCCAAATCAAAGATAATGGCCTGGGTGAGTACATGGCCTCCCCATCCCTCTGTCTAGCACAATTACCTCTGTCTCCCAGATCGCATGGGAGATCCATACGTAGAACACCAAACGCAAAGAAGATCACTAAAGGACCATTTATAAAATGGGGAAGCCTAGAGGACGAGAGTGAGGAAAAAGATATCCCGCAGTGGTTATACAAGGATGAAGCTAGCCCCTCAACAGTACAGGACCACCCCGTCATACCAACAGAACAATATGGGCAAGGTTTTCAAATACTAAAGAATATGGGGTATGAAGGACGAGGTCCACTGGATTCAAGCAAGGAGGGCATCATTGAACCCATCCAACCTCATACCTTGGCAGCTCGAGACACTATAGGGCTAGGGTACATAGGAACAGCAAAAGACACCAAGACCACCATCAGCAAAGCACAAAAAATAGAAACAGCTACTAGCAGTCTGATTGCACACATTCAGAGAATGCAGATGTGGAGTGATACTGAATCAAATGAGTATGAGTGGGATAGTTTCCCTGAGCTATCCTGTGATGAAAAAGATATCGATGTGGTCCATGAGTATGACCCAACCCCTGCAATTGAGGGACAAAGCCCAAAGGCTAGAACACTAGAGTCAGTACCACACAATAACCCTAGTGAGAATCATGAGGAAGGAATGAGTCCACTCTTGACAGACCCACTAAAGAGAGTACCATCGACGACTTTGTCCTCTCCTTCGATAACTCCATCAACGCCATTGAACCAGATCAACCTCATGGTCTCTTACCATTAGTGCACCCCAAACTTATCGACTGGGACCTCGAAGGTACCACCCCTGAACTAGACACCTTCGAAAATGATGACGCGATCATCGATTACCTTGAGCTTAGAAATCACATACCTACAAGAGACCACAGGGTTAGCTATGCTATAGAACTCAATGAGAAGGCCTATTTTGGAGAGAGTGCCAAGCCTTTCAGTCATAAAAACATCAAAATAAAAGAATGATCTAATGGTGAAAACCGCTCCGCGGCAGTGTTAGATCCTCAAAAAAGTAAAAACAAAGATGCATCCAATGGTGAAAACCTCTCTGAGGCACTGAAAGATGGAAGGCTTGACCCTCTCCCCAATCTTACACATCAGGAGAGATCATCGATCTTGGTAGAACCAGCGGAAGCAATCAATATCAACACAGATGATAACCCCAGAATGGTCCACATGGCAAAGGCTCTAACAGAACAGGAAAGACTAGCATTTAAAGAGTTCTTCAAAAGAAAGTAGATCAACTTTGCATGGACGTATGCTGACATGCCAGGGCTTGATCCAAATCTCATCATGCATCACTTATCTTTAGCTCCAGGAGCTAAGCCTGTTAAACAAAAGCTCAAAAAGATGCATCCGTAGGTGGCTCTCATGGTGAAGGAAGAACTGAAGAAACTACTAGATGTCAGGTTTATCAATCCCATAGACTATTCAGAATGGGTTTCCAATATCGTACAAGTGGCTAAACTGGATGGCAGGGTCAGGATATGTAGTGACTTCAGAGATCTAAACAAAGCTTGTTCGAAGGATGACTTCCCCTTGCCTAACATTGACATGATTGTAGATCTCACAGCAGGTCATACCATGCTATCACTCATGGACAGTTTCTCAGGATATAACCAGATAAAGATTGCACCAGAAGACCAGCATAAAACTACATTTACATGTCCTTAGGGCACCTATTGTTGGTGTGTCATGCCATTCGGTCTGAAAAATGTTGGGGTGACATACCAAAGAGCCATGACAATGATCTTCCATGATATGATGCACACTATAATGGAAGACTACGTCGATGACATTCTAGCAAAGTTGCTCACAAGAGAAGGGCATCTAGCAGTACTAGACAAGATATTTAACAGACTAGAATAGTTCAATGTGCGACTTAATCCAAAAAAGTGTGTGTTTGGGGTTACATCAGGAAAACTACTCAGCTACATAGTATCTGCAAATGGTATCGAAGTTGATCCCGCTAAGGTGAAGACCATAATGGAGATGCCACCTCCTAAAAATTTGACTCAATTCAGATCCCTACAGGAAAAACTACAGTCAATCAGACGGTTCATTTCCCAATTGGCAGATAAGTGCCACCCATTCTCTCATCTGCTACACAAAAATATATCCTTCAAATGGAACGAGTCATGCGAGCAGGGTTTTCAACAGCTAAAGGAATACCTAATGAAGCCACCAGTATTAATGCCACCAATTCAGGGTAGGCCTCTATACTATATATCTCAGCTACACCAACAGCTCTGGGAGCTCTCCTAGCTCAATAGAACTATGATGGAAAAGAACAGGCTATCTACTACATTAGTTGAACACTCATCGGATACGAGTTGCAATACACACCAATAGAAAGAGCATGTCTAGCTGTTGTATTTGCCTCGCAAAAATGGAGACATTACATGCTCTCACACTCTGTTAAACTGGTGGCAAAGATTGACCCACTGAAATACTTGCTCAACAAGGTGACCTTAACAGGTAGATTATCAAAATGGGTCATGCTTCTCAGTGAGTTCGACATAGAATATGTGGATAGAAAAACAATAAAAGGACAAGTGCTTGTGGATCAACTAGCAAAGGCACCCTTAACGAATGACAATCCCCTAAGCTCTGAATTTCCAGATGAGTCTATCTTCCACATCAACATAGCAAACTGGAAAATGTACTTTGATGGCTCCTACACTCAGCATGGATTGGGGGTAGGTATCTTGTTGATCACATCTAATGGCGACACAATTCCAAAGTCATACAAATTGATGTTCCCTTGCACTAACAATGTAGCAGAATATGAGGCCCTAGTCATCGGCATCAAGCTAGCAGTTGAGTGGAACATCAAGGAACTTCAAGTCTATGGTGACTCACAACTGGTCATCAACCAAGTAAATGATGACTACCAGATGAAGGATGAGAAATTGATTCCTTATAAATGCATGGTAGATGACTTCAAGGAGTATTTTGCCAAGATATCATTTGAATAGATACCAAGGATCGAGAATAAAGCTGCAGATGCAATGGCTACAATCGCATCTCTTCTCGACATTCCTGGCACTCAAACACGATATGAGTTCTTAGTAGAGCCAGTCTCTTGTCCTGTGTATGATACCCCCGAATCCCACATTATATGCCACATCATAGGAACCTATTCCCCTCTCTATGGTAAAATATTTGCCTATCTAAAAGAGAATACACACCCACCCGACCTTTCCCAAAACTAGAAAAGAACCTTCATCCGACAGGCATCCCAGTATGCCATCATCGCTAACACCCTGTATCGCTGAGGTCTCGATGGTACTCTCCTTAGGTGTCTAGATAGAGAGGAATCTTAAACTGCTCTGAGCAAGATACATGACGGTATCTATGGGACCTATTCTAGTGGCTCTACCCTAGCTAAGAAACTCATGCGCACAGGGTACTACTGGCCGACCATGGAACAAGATTCGTATCAGTTTGTCAAGAAGTGTAGAAAATGCCAAATCCATGGGAACTTAATACATGCACCAGCACAGGAGCTACAACCATTGACCACTCCTTGGCCATTCTGTCAGTGGCGACTTGACTTAGTGGGCAAGATTCACCCCCCTTCATCCAGTGGACACAAATTCATAATCACTGCCACTGAGTACTTCACGAAGTGGATTGAAGCTGTGCCCTTAACCAAAATCATCGGCAAACAAATTGCCTCATTCATCCTAAACTATATCATTTGTTGCTATGGTATCCCTTCATCCATTATCACTGATAATGGACGACCCTTCAAAAATCAGGACGTCAGGGAACTATGTGACAAATTCCACATCCAACACTGCTTTTCCACCCCATATTACCCCCAAGGCAACGGTCAGGCGGAGGCATCAAATAAAACCATACTCAAAATCTTGAAAAAGACTGTCAATGATGCCGGCTGTGATTGGCATGTCCAACTAAATCCCGCACTGTGGGCCTACCGCACAAGCATCCGCACACCCACAGGTGCAACACCACACTCCCTAGTCTATGGAGCTGAAGCTACCTTGCCCATCGAAGTCGAGATACCATCTTTGAGAGTGTCATTAAGAGGCCTCATCCCCGATGAAGAATACAGAGTGGCTAGACTGCAAGAGTTAGAACTGCTGGAAGAAAGAAGGAAATAGGCCTTTAACCACCTGAAAGCATATCAACAAAGAATGTCCAAAAGCTATAATCACAAGGTAAAGCCTTGAGTCTTTCAAGTTGGTGATCTCATCCTCAGAGAGAACCCCCAGAATCAGCCATATAGAGAAAAGAAAGGAAAGTTTGAACCCAACTGGTTAGGGCCTTATGTCGTCATTGCAGCCTATGGATCAAGGGCATATCAATTGGCCACATCTGAAGGTGAACTCTTCGAGGATCTTGTCAACAGCATGCATCTGCGCAAGTTCTATACCTGAAAACCCTGATGTAAGGGAGTCTTGAAAAAATCCAAAAATTTGAAAAAATGATAAAAAACAGAACAAAAATATAAAAAAAATGTAAAATAACAAAAAGGATCGGTACCATGATGAAAACCTAGCAAACAGGCGTCATGTGTACTCTTGGCTACGCATGCACATAAAAGTAAGTGGTGAAAACCTGGTAAATAGGCACTATCTGCGACAAACCACTCCCTCCATCTATGACGACTTCATTTGACTCTTGTCCCCATCACACCGAACTAGTCCGTCCATGGTCCAAGCCCTAAACTACGTCGCCTCTGAGCTATCACGTAGGCAAGGCCATTATCAATGTGCCACCGAGGCTCCACTATCCCATCAATCCCATATCTGGTCTTTCCATCCAAGTCCATACCACTTCTGCAGATCCACCATCACCTAGGTCTTAGGTCCATTAGGGTTCACCCCGAACTATGTTGCCTCTGCGTCGTCATGTAGGCAAGGCCATTTAGCAATGGGCCCCCGAGGCACTAGGTCAGTCCCTTAGGGTCTGTCTCTCCACATCTGTCATCATCTCACCCATAATAAATTGATCCTGGTCTAAACTGGGGGCAACTCCTTGACTTAGTTGCAGATTTGGGTTCTTGAATGCCATCGTTCTAAAAGGAGATACCAATAAAGGATTGCGATACTTTTACTAGACACCTAGGACAACGTTCTCGACACATAACATCAACCTGTCCAAAACAAACACAAAGCAGAGCATCATACCGAAACACTAAAAATAATTCTATCTCAATTATGGCAAAAAGACACATCTAATGCAAGAATGTTTTGTCAACGGGTTAACTTACAAGGTCTTGACTTTTCGCCAATTATGTCTTCCTATGCTACTCAAGGATGCAACAGCTAGAGATGTTATGATGGGGACATAATTTTTCTTTGTCTTCTGCTTGTGGATTAAACTTTAGTAATGTGATGACCTATGTCTAACGACGTGATCGACAAAAGATCATTGAGGACTCCGAGGTCTAAACATGAAAAGGGGCAATCCTTATCTGTTGAAATGCAAGAAGTACTCAGGTCATCTAGATTCAATTTTGACTAGATGCTTGTATCGACTTGCTATGTCAAAATCCAGGAAAGGGATACTCAGGACATCTAGGTCTAATTATACCTAGATGCTTGTACTCTCTTACCACATTGCAAAAAAAAAGAAAAATACCAAAAAGTGCCCGATGATGAAAGCAAAAGCCTTGCGAAGATGACAACTCCATATCTGCATCTGTCTCATATCCAGCAACTCCATATCATCCACACAACCATGCACACCCTGCAGTTTATCACAAACGAAAGTCAGTATTTCTCCATGCCTTCTTCTATTTTCTCATCTATATCATCCCTGTGTCGATTGAGTACATCTGGACATATCAAACACATAGCATATAAGTTGCATATCACATCACATGAGATAGCCATTTGCATGATTACATCATTTGCATACATAATGAGATCAATTTCCATACATGTTAAGTCATCCATATACATCGTGCATCCATACATCATATCAAGAGAAAATCAAAAACATAGATCACATACATATCGAACTGCATAACCATATCCATATACATTAGCATTTGCATAACTCAAAAGCATTCTAAAACATCCATCTAGTATGCATCACATATAAACCATCATAAATAGCGTGCATTCATAGCATATAAACATCCACGCATCACACATATAGCCCATACATATAAGAAACAACAACATCATCACATAAACATATGTCCACATGTACATTATATCAAAATCTTTGTCCAATCCTAGAGCCATATCATAAATGTATACAACATATAAATGGTGATACATGTCTCAAAACATAATAAGTACATCTATCGGCTATCTCAGCCATCTATCAAAAATGTACTACAATGCGATCAAAACCTGGTACAAGTATCTAGGTCTGTCTAACCCTGCTGTCGTGGAACACTGCTCCCGACACTAGGCTCTCCTTGATCCACCCCTGATGGCGGTGGGCCCCTCACTGAGCCCACAGACTGAGACCCACCTGCTCTCTGAGCTACCTCTGACTAGCTCTGAAAGGTCACGGCTCTCTGACTCGCTGGCACGGCACCATGATATAAACCTTGGTAATACTGAGTCTGTACCTGAGCTCTCGTCAGATCACCCTGCAACTATGCTACTTGGGCCTGAGTCTACTACACCTGTGCTACCAAAAATCTGGAGGTCGCATCGGTACCCATAGCCATCAAAGTTGCATCCCGCTCTGCTCTCATAGCCCACGTACTAGCTAAGGATGCATCTCTCTCCCTGCTGAACTCAGATATCTGAGTCATGTCTACATCTCGTCGTGACTCTACTGCTCTTAGATGAGCCCTCAGCTGCCTAATCTGGGTCTGTAAAGAAACCAAAATCTGTTGCTGTGCATCAGGCTATGGAGCCTGCTCAGCCTATTCCACCTACTGTGCTAGCACCTGTCCATGTATCAGCTGTGCCACCTACCGAGGCAGCGGCATCTGCCCTGACACTGCCACTGACACCTCTACCTGAGCCTGTGCCTGTCCTGCAACTGCCTACTATCCCACGAGTCCCTCTTCGACTCTCTGCCTCTGCCTCTGCCTCCCCTCCTCTCCCTAATCCCTCCTCCTCCTCCACCATCCACCCCTCCCCTCACCACCTCCATCGCCTCCATCTGAGTCACCCTCATCTATATGAGGCGCTACCTCTCCAGGCCCTGAGTACTAAGGAAACGGATGTGCTGCAAACCACTCCTCATAGTCTGGCGTCATGCCAGCATCCACTATGTGTCTCTGCATCAGCCAGGCTGCATATGGAATCTGCCAAAAATCAGCCAAAGCCTCCTCATAAGAAGCCACAGGACACCACCTATACTGCTCGGTGTATGTCCTGGCAAAACGGGCCTCTCCTTGCAGTCTCCCCTACACCCGGCCAAACTGCTGCTGCACGTGGCTGACAATCTGCCACTCCACAATAAATCGAGTCCGACCAATCAGCCACCTCATCTAAAAACAATACGGGAGCTCAGCTGCCTCATCATCCCATACCTCGCAGTCAATGTACGGATGCCAGACAACTGCATCCACGCCATCAAAGGCATGCCTCTAGTACTCAAGCCTCCCCAGCCTGTACTGGGAAATCACACCTGCATACCCATAGCTGTAGGGCTCACCCCTCTGCCTCTGAAAAACACAGATCAAACGTGTGATGGCAATGTGCTCCTATAGCCAAAACTGTAAGAGTGATGCGCCTATCGCTAAGCCAGAGCCTCGGTGGTATACTGCTTGATGTAGGTCTCTGTATAAGTGTGCAAGCACACACACACCCCATGCATACCAGGTCCCATTGGTAATCATGCTCTCCAGCACCTGTCCCAAGCCAATGGGGAAGCTGTGTGCTCTCCTAGCGGGGCATACTATGCCTCCGATCAGTCCAGCCACTATGCCTGGGAAGTAGTCATAGCAGTCATACATGCCCTGCCACGAGATCTCCTCCCCTACCAACTTGGGATCATCAAACACCTGCCTGCACTCCTCTAGCCCAGTGCCACGCTGTGACTCGTACTCAACCAGCTCTCCTTGGATAGGGAGGTGCAGAATCTGATAAACATCCTCCAAAGTGATAGCCATCTCCCCTGTCGGAAAATGGAAGGTCCCATCCTCACTGTGGAATCGCTCCACAGCTACTGTCACCATCGCCCGGTTCATGCGAACCTCAGGCATGAAGAGCACATGATATAATCCCATCGCAGCTAGAGCCTCTCGATCCATATTAGTTAGCATGTACCACTGCAACAACGACATCGGGAACAACTCTCGCGATGTCAACACATCCTGAATATCCTCCTGCAACCAAGAAATGCATACTGTTAGCAAAAAAATCCAAATCCATATCGACAACCTACTCCAAGCAATCAAGCTATCCTATCAATGACTCAACATATCAAATTAATCAAACAGCATATCATCTCTTGATTAGATTCTCAGCAATCTCGGAGATCGTTCATCAATTGACACATTGATCAGGATGCCAATTGGGTTAATTTCGTTAAGTCAACTGATTTGCCTAAAAGTACAAATGCACAAATCCATGGGACAAATGTGCAATTTCATAACAAAACTGCAATTTCCCCATGAATGCGCAACTCCATGACACATATGCGCCATTCTGGCACATGCGCAATCTATTGGATCAAATGAGCAAATTCCCTACATATGCACAATGACATAACTCAAATGCGCAATAATCAATATATGTGCAAACTCACAGTGTATATGCACAACTTTAGAATGAATGTGCAAGGCACACAAATGCGCACATTTAGGAGACAAAAGTGCAAAACAAGCGAATGCACAATTCCGTAGCAGAAATGCGCAATCTCGCAACAAATGTGCAATTTAGGAGCGCATATGTGCAAAACTAGGGTTTTTGCGCATTCATTTTAGTTGGTCTTCGTGACCATTAATACACACAAAAATTGACTTTCGACAAGTTTGGAAGAACTACATACCAGGGGTCCTGCCTCTGCTGGCCGATCGAACTATCGAATCTGCTCAAACTGATGCTGCTCGCATGGAATATCCATCTCTCTGGCTGCCATGCTCTCCTAAGCTCTCTAGAAGACAAATCACCTATGGCCAAGTGTACAAATGAATAGTTTGGGTGGACCCAACTCCTATATATAGCAAGTGGCCCATATTGGACTGTATGACTCTTTGATCGCTTCCCATGGTTGTTTCTCTGAACCATAACCTGTTTTTCTCCATCCTAACCCATTTCTTCGCCTTCTTCTTCGTGAGATTGTTTGTCTCACACCCCACTGTCTTTCTCCCGTCCAATCTCCCGAGGGGGCATCCTGTCATTAAACTTGTACCAGGGGCAAACTGGGGCATGTATCACTGTCAAAAATTCTTATTCTCTGAAACAACGTGATAAAACACATTGCTTCAAAGAGGGGCAAAATGTATACACCTAAAATTGGCTCGAGTCAAATTAAGTAAATATTTTAATATTTATCTTAATTCTTAATTTCTTCTATCAATTTTTTTAAAACAAAGGGGTAAAAACTTTATTAGAAATTAGAAAAGAGCATTACAATAATAACCAAGGAACCCAGCCCCAGAAAACAAGGTGAAAACCCCACAACATAAACAACATCAACTATCCCCATGTATCCTCCTATCCTCCTCCAAGAACCGGTCTAAATCCAGATGCAGCTCAGGGTTAACCTGATCCCAATCCTCAACCTTCCAACCACTATCATGCTCAGAGGCCCATTTGGCCAAGCAGTCGGCAGCTCGATTCCACTCCCTCAGGATGTGAACAAAGGATGCTTCCTCCATCCGAGAACTAACCTGAAGTATCCACTGAACCACCAAAGCCAACTGCCAATTAATATTAGATATCTTTCGCTCATTCAAGAGATTAATCAAAATCTGTGAATCAACTTCACATATAACTTTTCTCCAGCCCAAAGCAAGGGCCCTCTCAATAGCATGCAGAATTGCCAGACCCTCCATGAAGTTAACAGTCTTCACCCCCTTATGTATAGAGAACAGAAAAATCACCGACCTAGCTGAGTCCCTACCAACTCCACCAATTCCAGCAGGCCCAGGATTGCCCCTAAAAGAACCGTCAGTATTGATCTTTAAAAATCCATTGGGAGGAGGTAACCACCTTCCAACCTGTTGAACCCTCTTTTTCCCATGCCTGCAGTTCCTGGAACTGACAAAAGAAGAATGAATTTCTTAAAGACCCAGTCTAGCCACCAACTCATCATCACTTCTCTCCAAGGGGAAAACCACATCACATTTAGCTGAAACTGACTCCTACACCATTCCTAGCATATGCAGCCAAACTTGCCTACCCACCAACTTCTAATCATGAAAAATTTAGCGGTTCCGCTCTTGCCACATCTGCCAAAGCAGAAAGGTAAGACCCATGAACCAAACTTCCTGCAAAAAGGAAGCCATAGAAGGAGGTCTTCCCATACTATCCCAGAATTCAACCAAAGAGCACGCATGAATACAAGGAAGCTTCCATACCTCCCACCACCAATGCCAAAGCTGCACAACAAAGGGGCACCAGAAGAACAAATGCGAAGAATCCTCTTTTGCTCCCCCACACAAAACACAAATTGAAGGTCCTTGAAATCTCTGTTTATGAATGTTATCCCAGGTCAAACACCTATTCCAAGCCAAAGTCCAAACAAAGTAGTTGCATTTAGGCCACGAGAGTTTATTCCACACCCTTTTCCACCAATGAACCTCTACCCCAGTTAGCTTCTGAGCCAATAACACCTGATAACCAGAAGCAACAGAGTAAACCCCCTTAGGATTATGGGTCCAAGCAAGAATATCCTCTTCCAGAAGAGAACTACAACTCCTACTATGAAGAATCTTGTGAAGCTCAGCACTATCTTCCGCAAGTCCCAAATCTGGCCACACTGCGGGATCCTTCCAATGAGCTACCTCCAACTGACCAAAAGAAGCAACAGACTTGAAGTCACTCACCCTAGCCCAGCCAGCCTCGAGAAATCTTTGGCACAAAGGAAGAAGGTTGGGGAATTGAGAAGTAAGTGGAGGGAATCCATCCCAAGAATCTAACCAGAAGAGAGCTTCAGTTCCCCGTCTACAAATCCAAAATAAACCTTCCTTGATAAGCTTTGCACCCTTCTGAAGGGTATTCCAAATCACTGAACCTTTCCCCTCTAGAGGGTAACAAGGGAGATCTTGCCATGGAATCCCTGGGAAATACTTATGAGATAATATCCTAGCCCACAGCTGATCTGGTTCCACACACCATCTCTAAAATAGCTTAGCAGCCACAACCACTCCGGATAACGCAGACTGTCGAAGACCAAGACCACCAAATTGCTTTAGGCTGCACACAACATCCCACCTGACTAGGCTCCACTTGGAGGATGACAAACATCCCACCCATAAGAACTGCCTTGTAAGAGAATCCAACTCCCTCAAAAAACCCATCAGAGCCACCTGAAGCATACATCGGTAGGTAGGAAGAGCCTGCACCACCGACTTGAGAAGCTGAACCCACCCCGCAAAAGACAACCATTTGTGGGTCCAATGATTAACTTTTGCATGGAGCTTATCAATAATATTCTGCCAAGAACCCTTGGGAAGATGGCGAACAGAAATTGGGAAACCCAGATATGTCAAAGGGAGAACCCCTATCTGAAACCTCAAGATATTAGCAATTCTTCTCTGAATGGGGGTCAGCGTATTGAACAAGAATATGGATGACTTCTCCTCACTAATCAATTGTCCTGAAGCAATAAGATATATGTCCAACACCTGCCTCAAGTTAGTAGCTTCCCTAACAGTAGCCATCCTCATCAAGGTAGTATCATCAACAAACTGTAAATGAGATTGTGGAGGCAAGTCTCCACCCCATCGCCAACCCTGAATGGTGCCAAGCTCCACCCTTCTTTTCAACAAACATCCAAGGCTTTCCAAAAGAAGCAAAAAAAGATACGGAGAAAGAGGATCCCCTTGGCGGAAGCCCCTTGAGGCACCAAAAAGTTTAGAATGATCTCCATTTATCAAAACTGAGAAGGAAACAGACGTGACACAGCTCATGACCCATTGGATCCACTCCTCACCAAAACCAAAAGAAATAAGGATCTTCTGCAAAAAAGACCATCTAACCCTGTCATAAGCCCTAGCCATATCTAGCTTAATGAACATAGCCTTCTCGTGGGAGTTGTCCATGGAGTGGATGGTCTCCGTAGCAATGACAACCCCATCAAGAATCTGTCGACCCACCACAAATCCACTCTGTTCCTCTGAAATCAGCACTTTAAGCCACTTCTTCAATCTCTCAGCCAATAACTTAGAAATGATTTTGTAAGCCACATTGCAAAGAGAGATAGGTCGGAACTGAGATAACCTATCAGCCCCTTCACACTTGGGTATGAGAGCAAGGAAGGTGGAATTCAGAGCACAAAGCATCTGCTTATTCCTCTGGGACTCAAGGACAACCGCCAGAAGATCCAACTTTATGATATCCCAAAATTCTTGAAAAAATTCAATCAGGAAACCATCGGGACCAGGAGCTTTACCCTTCTTCATCTGAAACACAATCCCCTCCAGCTCATCAAGAGAGATATCTTTCATTAGATACTCATTCACCTCCCTGGAGACCAACTGAGGAATATAAGAAAGAACCTGTGCTTCCTCAATAGAGCCCCCTCGTGAATCCTCCCTAAATAAAGTAGGAAAATATTGAGATGCCTCAGCAGAGATTTCTTGAAACGAGGCAAGACGTTCACCCCTATCATTCACCAAAAAAGGAATGGAATTACCATGCCTCCTGTCCTTCATAGAATTGAAGAAGAAGGCGGTGTTTTTATCACCTTCCTGTAACCATTCAACCCGGGCCTTTTGCTTCCAATAGATTTCTTCCCGCAATTCAAATTCCTCAACCACTTTCAAAGTCTTAGCCTCCTCCCTTAGAAGATCCTCAGAGGCCCCATTCTCATGAATCAACCGCGTAATATTATTCAACTCCTCCTGGGCAGCAACCTTAGCATGAAAGATATTACCAAAACATCGTCGATTCCACCTTTTAAGCTAATATTTGACAAACTGAAGAAGCTTGGAGAATGTGTACATTGCTGTACCAAAAGTTGGTCTACCAATCCGCCACCACTCAGCCACAAGTTCATGAAGAGTAGGATCCCGTAACCACATAATCTAGAACTTGAATGAGGGAGAACAAGGCCCCCGAGCAGAGATAATACTAAGCTTAATAGGCCAATGATCAGAACCTCTCCAATCAAGAATTTTAGATCGAGTGGACCATAAGTCTCCAACCCAATAATAGGAAACCAAGAATCGATCAAGCCTTTCAGCAACACAACTCTCACCAATTCTCCTATTATTCCAAGTGAAGCGACCATTACTTGGCAGAACATCAGTAAGATTTAATTCAGAAATGCTATCTCTGAATAACAGAGCAGAAGGCTCCAACCTAGGGATACTACCTCTTTTCTCAGACAACTCCACAATAGCATTAAAATCGCCAGCCATAACCCACAGATGGTAAGGAGCTAAGCTACGAACAAAACAAATATGGGACCATAGAAGTTGTTTACCCAGAAACTCAACAGGAACATACACATTAGAGAGGAGAATACACTCACCAGTCTCATACCAAGAGGCAACTTGGGATATAGAGGATCTAGAGGACATCCACCAGAGAGGGAAAATCTTCGGAGGGTTCCAAAAGCAAGCCACCCCTCCAGAAGCACCAAGAGCCCCCATACACTGGCATTCACCATATTTCCACAACTTAGGAGCCATGGCCAACATATTATCTACAGAAAATTTAGTCTCCTGAAGAAAAAGAACATTCAGAGAATGATTCCTAACCAAATCACGAACAGCTTTTTGTCGAGGGCCACTGTTCAAGCCCCTTACATTCCATGAGAGAACAATCATTTCTGGGGGCATGAAAAATGTGAATCCAGAGTCTTAACTGACCTAGACTCCACCAAAGTTTCCCCAGTTAATTTAATCTTCTCCATATCCTTCTTCCTTCCCAGCTTGGAAGTCCTGTCACCAACCCCTTTCTTCAGTTCAATTTGCTGAATACCTAAAAGAGAGGAGGCCAAAGAGCTCTTCCCCACATTCTTGCCTCCTTTCAGGGGCAATGGGGAACCACCTCCGCCACTCTTCGAAGCTCCAATAGAAGATTCTTGTTCAGTCTGGACAATCAATTGTTGATCTGTATCCATCTGCCCAACCCCAATCTCTTGCACAACCTACATGGCCTCCAATGGTGGCCCATCCTATCCTGTACCCAAAGTTCCCTGATCCAAGTTTAGCAACCCTAGATTCACTTCCCCCTGGCTGAGATCATCCAGCACCTCAAACCTATTAAAGGTTTCATCAACCTGCCTCTCCCTCAAGGTTTGCTTCTAGCCCCGATTCCTATTGCGAGCCTTGACAGGGACATAGCCATCATCTCCATTACCATCACCCGGAATAGGCTCCTTACCATTATCAGCCCTAGGTGGATTATGAGAAGGCTGAGAAGGTTGGGGCACCACAGGCTTAGTCCTAGGGCACCTACGCTGCAAGTGACCATATTCATGACAAAGACGACACCGAAAAGGTAGGGTTTCATAATCTAGCTATTGCACCCAAGTATATGATCCAGCACTCACTTCAATAGAATCTGGCAGTGGCTTGCTTAAATCAATTTCTACATAGATACGAGCAAAAGTCATTACCTTTTTATACTGCGTCTATTGTGAAGACCCAACAGGTTTACCAAGCATTGAAGCCACCAAATGCAACACGTCATCCCACCAACACTCAACTGGAAACCACGGCAACCGAACCCAAACTGGGATCCGACTCGGTAATGCCTCAGTTGGGTTGAAGCCACCATGCCATGGCTTGATAAACAAACCCACCTGGTTATAAAAATAGGGGCCACCCTTGAAGACCTTATTCTGATTTGCCATGCAATCAAAAGAGGCCATAAAAAAGTTGTTCGCAAGGAGCCTAATCTCCATCTCCCCCACTGGCATCCAAGTCTGCTGAGCCCAGGATTCCAAAAATTGCAGTGAGACTCTCAAACCCATGAACTTGCAATAAAAAGAGTGCCTTGAATAGTATTCAATATCATATGCAAGCATTTCCATCAGGATAATCAACTTCGGTCGCTCTTTGCATCTTTCCAAACACCCATTAATCTTTGTTATTCGGGAACCACTAACCGATCCTAGATCATTCATCTCCATCTCTAAAGAAAATAGTGTATTATCAAAAACATTCACTCCATGCGCCGAAGGCTTCGAACCAACTGCTGATCGGAAATCCAATTTGGGGCTAGCCCCAGATGTTTCCCCACCCTGCATAGCAAAAAACAAGATCCCCAGTAGGCATGCAAACCCCCAGGACACGTTTGCAAGAAATGGAAAAAGACAAGACCCCAAGGGAAGGATCAAAACCCTTCCACCCACAAGCCACCCAAACGGTAGCAAGAAGGCCTCCAGAAAAGAAAAAACCCACCACCACCACCCCAAAAGCTTCAAAAAACCCCCCCACAACGCAGAAGTGAGCAACACACAGAGAACAAGCTAGGGCACGGTCACCCTAGCTCGGCTTGTAGAGCACATGAATGCCATCATAAATAAATATCAATTTCTTCTGTCAATTAAATAAATATTATAAATTTATTTAATTAGCTCATTATCCCATAATTAAATAAAGTTATTTTATTTAATTAAATTCCCTAAATTCTTCTTATGTCTCACATCAATTAAATTCTCTAAATTCTTCTAAAGGTCTAAAGTCCAAAATCCACCTCACCAATCCACCTCATCTATTCCACCTCACCATGTTGCACATATAATTAAATATTCTTAATATTTAATTAGCTAATATCCTCTATTTTCCAAAATAAATCTTTAAATCAATTATCCTCCACCAAATTGAATTTTTAATTCAATGTTCCCCATTATCCTCCACTTTGAATTTTTAATTCAATTGTCATAACCCATTATCCCCCACTCTGAATTTTTAATTCATTGTCATAACCCATTGTCCCCCACTCTGAATTTTTAATTCATTTGTCATAACCCATTGTCCCCCACTCTGAATTTTTAATTCATCCATTATGAATTAAAGATTCACAAATAATGAGGGCCATTGATCTCATCATTGGATCCTCACCCTCCATTCTATTTTTAGAAATTCTATAAATAGAACCCTCTTCTAAGCCATTAGGGAGGAACTTCATTTTGGCAAGATAACTATACACAAATTATCCTCCATTTTTGGTGTGTTGGATCTTTCATTCAACACAAATAGGTACTCACAGCCATTCTTACTTTGCCATCTTCACACAAGAAAGCAAGCACAAAAGAGCTTCTGAGGGCTTCAATCAAGATTAAAGCAAGACAGGCAACAATGGAAAACGACAGGTAAAAGGGGGTTTTGTAAGTATTTCTACTTCTTTGGTTTGATTCCTCTTTATCTTCACCTTCTATTGATGTTTGGGTTTTTATTGTGTTTCATTCATTTGAATCTAACAATCTCATTCTCTCCCTCACAGAAATAAGTACCCTCATGGTAAGAAGGGTTCCTAAATCCAAGGCTTTCCAGGCTGGCTGCCCATGAGGAGTGTCTGCGCTAATGCAATACTGTACAAGAATTTTTCATGCTTCATTACCATTAAGGGCTTGGATGAGCTATTTAGCACACAAGGAAATACCTTGGTGGTGAATGGAAATCAAACTGATCCCTCCAACCTCTTAGGGAAGGAAACAAAATTCCCAAGCAACACGATGAAATCCTTGTTAGCCATCATTGGAGGCCCACAAAAAATCTCTGAGAAGCTTCTCAATTTTCAAATAAGACACTTTCAAAAGAACCCAACAAAATGAGTAGTACACATGTGTTGCCGCAAGAATCTTGGAGCAAATTTGGAATTTATGAGCCAAAGAGAGAGATCCATGCACGGGTTCTTTAAGCAATATCATTCATTTTTTTATAGAAACTAGACTTTAAGAATTTGCCATTTTGCATGTCTTTCATGTTTTTGATCTTACAAAATTGGCAAAGGGATTTGACTAGGAACTAAAGGATTTTCTCACTTTAATCATCTTATAAAATATCTTGAAAGGTGTTCATCACCACTGCAATGGTCCAAAATGGATATCATTTGCAAATGCATAGATTTTATGATTGTGTGACAACCTATGACAACTTATAGCATCTTAGTTAGAATCAAATTACATTAGACAAAAATATGTGTGATCATGTCTATTGAAAATTAAGTGTAACTAAACAATGAGATATGTTAAAACTGAATGCAACAAATTCAATAATAGTGATAGATCATAATGGAAATGGAAACAAACATAAAATGATGCAAATCATAACACAAGATATACATGTAGAAACCCTTGCAGGGAAAAATATCCACACCCAAAGAGGCCCCAAACTTGTATTAATAATAAATAATGTTAAAACACAACAATTTACCTCTCTGAATATTGGTAGCACAAGGTCTATCACTTTTTCCCCTTTTTCTAGCTTAAAATCAATTGCATACTCTTGATTTATGTAATTATTTTAAGGGGGGCATACTTTGCACTTTCACATGTGAATCCACACATATGCACACACATTGTTAGTACACTCCATACATCATTACTAGCTTGTGGTCCCAAGCATAGAGACTTGTTTGGATTGGCCACCCTTATCAGGATTCCCTGGCAACAAAGCATGCCATCCCATGTAATCCCTAATATTATACTTTCATATGAGCTAGCTAACAATAGAGTATGCTATCTTGTGCACTTCATACAATCTACTTTTTATACTTTTTAAGGGTCACCTAGCAATGAAATTCGCTAGTGTATATGACTCATGAAAGTATTGTATGGTTCCTAACAATAGATAATGCTATATCTTCAACCATATGTTGCATTTTTCCTAACAACAGAGCATGTTAGGATTATACCTTTCTGTTTTCTAGTAGTAGAGTATGTTGGAAAATGCATATTTATTTCTGTCTCTCTTTTTGTCTGTCTTATTGTATGTTTTTTAGTGTTCTTTATCATGTATCCTACTTTTATGAATTTTTAGTGTGCATTAGATTACATATGATTTGCTAAATCTCTTGTTTTGTAGGTTATATTTTACTAATCCTTCTATTTTGCAGGATTTATATGCTATTCTGATAATACTTGTGCAAGTTTTTTGTGTTTAATATATATGTTTTGTAGGTTCTAAGCCTAGGGGCATGGTTCCTCTACTTGAATATCTTTCTACATCCTCTACAATAGATCCTTTCTTTGATGTATCATTTCATGATGTTATTTCATTTCTATACTTTAGCAAAGCTTATCACTTAGTATGATCAGCCTACTAAAGTGAGGGAAAACTGTAACATAAAAAATTGCATACCCTTACAATTTTCACATTATGCTTTGGACTTTCTTTAGTGTTCATAACCCTTAACATGTTTTAGGATCATTTGGCCTTTTCGTTAGCCTTTCCCACCCTTGGTGCCAAAGTTGTGCTTATGTTTTCATCTTTCCTTAATTCTTTTGTATAAACCCATGTCTTTATGTGTTTGTCTCATGTTTCTCTAGTGTCCCAAATCTTTAAAAGCTCATTGTGATTAAACTCTAGTGTGATGCATAGATGTATGAGTGATGCTCTAGTGTCCTCTCACATTTTGCAATCTTTATCAATTGATTTTCATATGTTCATCATGAACACACACTTCACTCCAACAAGGGTTTCACACTCATGGTAACTCTATTTCATGGTATTTTTTATTCCAATCTTTATTAATTGATTTTCCTATGTTCATCATGAACACACACTCTTTATTATCATCATTGCTACTATTGTAGAGGTGGGAAAACCAACATGGGGTTTGACTAAGGCAAGTCCCCACACAACACAACCATTTTCCCTCTTTTGTGTGTGTAGATGACATTGGATGTTTTTGACAACAAATAGTGATAGAAAGATGGAAGGATAAGGATCATCAGACATAAGTTCAGATCAAACCATCAGGACACTAGCACCTAGCTCTATTGTCCTGACCTTTTTTCCCTAGTTTTTGGTGACAACTTCTTCTCCCTCCTATCCTTCCAGATTTGCTCCTGGTTTTTGCACATTGGTCTTCTAGACACTAGCGCCTAGCTCTAGTGTCCTTGACATTTCACTCCCACTTACGTTGCTAGGTTTCCCTCTCTTTTATCTTCCCAGATGTTCTTTCTATTTTTGTACATTTGTTCAGTAACATTTGTATGCTTGTAATTTAGTCAAATTGATCACTTGTAACCCTAGATCTTGTTATTGTTAATCTTTGCAATCACAACAAAGGAACAAAGCCCAAACAACTTGGCTCTCCCTTGAGGACAATAGCCAAGCGTAAAAGTCTTCACCAACTTGTGTTCTAATGTTTGATTGGGAAGATTGATCAAGTTAGTTCATAATTGATTAGGTCTCTTTTCCCATCTTACACTTAATATCATTTATTTTAGCATTGTCCCTAAAACATTTACTAACAAGCAATAAAAGATATTATAAAATCCAACAAAAAAATTGCAACAACTAGGTCATTTGCATTTGAGTTAAGATCTCGCAAACTTAGTCAAATAACAACCATTGTAACTTTATAAATGATGCCAAACTCTTTAAAAGAAAACATTCATATTGCTCAAATGAATGCTAAAACTAAGAATGAGAGTGAAACATCGTATAAAAGGCATCAAGTTGAGTTTTTGCCATTCTCTTTCCCTTTGGTCACTAAGTGGCATTTCAAGCCTATTTATCTAGGTGCACAAGAAGATTGAGTTGAAACTACTTTGAGAGAACTCAAAGAATTTCTAGTTCCTATTTCCATTGAGATAGAAGAGCACACCTAAATCCCCAAAGAACTTCAACAATAAAACAGTCAACAATTGGCTTATGAGCTAGCACATCTAGAAGCCATATTTGAGATAGAAACTCTCCATCTTAATATCTTCCTTCAAAATTTCTAAGACCTTAATGTTATAAACATAGAGATTAACAACTATCATACTATTACAACTACCACAACCACCACAATAATCTCTCACGAAAATACTGTTGCCACTCATAGGAAACTTGTTCCACATGCAAAAAGTAGTCCTTCAAACAATCCCTTGCTGCACTTGCTTTTGCACATTTGTACGAGTGATCTATCTATTTTCAAGCCACACATACACACAACACATGTGCCTACTATCTTTAGCTTATGCATATTAGTGGTGAGTCAAATTTGGAGAACATAGAGACACAACTCCAAAATGGTGAACTTTGCCAACAAAGATGTGATAGATGTAGAAATTGAAATCTTGAATTGAGTTTATGATCAAAGACCTATGACAATTGAACACTATGCTTTTTGTATGTTAGGACTAGATCACACTTGCTATTTGGTCTAATTGGCATGATTCTTTACTAGGTCATGTAGTTTTATCCAATGTAGAATTTCATTTGAAAAACTTCTTCAAGTTGTTAAGTGTTCTTGTGTCTTCAAAGAAAATGTGTTGCTAAAGATCATTATTGGGAGCTTGCTATTATCAAAGGATAGTGTGTTTGACTTCTATGTTATTAGTCAGGCATTGAAGTTGATTTAACAAGATTGATAGAGACAAATTAAGAATATAAATTAATCCATTCCTTTTCTTTGTTTGATGCAAATAGAGATAGATGCTAATTAAGATAGATGCATATGTGATGGAATCTATGAATGCAAAAGAAAAAAACTATGTGGCAACCTAGCTTGATGTAAAAAAGTGACATAAAATGATGCTCTTAAATCTATAACGTTATACAAAAAATTTGAAACATTTGGTATCTAGGAGGGGCGGAGGGGGGGGGGGGGGGGGGGGAGTAGATTAATTGGTGGGAGGATAGATGGGGCCAGGGGCCCTGTCCCAAGGTTGGGGTGGGTGGGAGGCGATCAACTTGATCATGGTAGGCTCAGCCCCTCGAGAGAACAATTATATAGTATATGGGTCCAAGGGCGGACTAAAGATAGTAGTGGAGGGCATGTTACATATAGAATTTGGCATACTGGTCAACTATCGAACGACACTTTCTTCAACTATCTCCTCCCGAGGAACTATATCCTATAATTATGGGGGCTTAAACTTGAAAATCTTAAATTTTTAATTAGGAGACCATATCACAACTTGATCCAATCTTAAGAACAAAATCACTATGATAATCCAATTTATGGAAAGCAAAGCACTCAAGATCAGGTTAACGAAGTTGTAAAACAAATAATTAAAATTTAAGTTACAAAGTCAAAATAAATGTTAAAACCATATTTATGAACCCCCAATATAAAACATAAAAATAAAAGTCCAATGTATGCAATTTTCTCACTCCAACTACAAAACCTAAAATTTCGAGATGTTAAAATTAGAATGTTATGCATTAAGACCAAAGTCAACCAATGTCTATGAAAGATAATCAATCATCTTTCTTTCGATCTTTGGCGACAGCGCAACTACGCGCGACCCTGGACAATTATTTTTTCATTATACATGATTGTTCATGGTTATAAGTTTCTTCTGATGTGTATTTTAATGGTGACATCGACATCTTACTTTCACAGGAGGGAAAAAAAAAAGTTTACGTGGCGCATACACAAAAAATGTCTAGGACCGGTCACCCACTTGATGAGTGGCTTAACCAATTTATCTTTGTATACCCAAGGCACAGAGATTGTCTGTTGTATTAAAGATGAGTAATATGCCAGGGAAGGAAGAGAATGAGAAATATGAACGAGGCTTCTAACAGCAGTCATTCCTTAGATGTTCCCACACTGCTGGGAGGATCATTAATTATGCTGGCTATCACAGTCCTAGCTTTTCTTCTCTTATTATGCTGCCGCTGCGAGAGATCTGCTGCAGTAAGTAACAGAGCGAATCAAATTGAAAGCGGGTATGATGAAATGAATGAAAGATGTGGCTGTGATGAGATGGAGGAGAGAGTAATTGTGATAATGGCTGGTGATGACAACCCCACTTTCATTGCTAAACCATCGTCTCTTGCAGCACCTGAAATTTGCACAGCAACTGGTGATGGTGCACAATTAAAGAGTTCTAGCATGGAGGTTTTGGTTTAAAACATGTGAAGATTCTGTTCAGAGTAGAAAGCTTTTGCCATGTTTGATATTGGGATTATTGTTGAATCCCATGTACTATTTCTTCTGGGATCAAAACACTCCTTGAATTGTATATAATGGTGCTGTCACACAAAGATTTAGGGCCTCCATGAGACCAATCTGCTACTTTTGTGGATAATATTTCAGAACCAAATTGAGTCTGGGCCAGTAAAACAGATGACTGGAGTTTATGTAAACTTTTAATTGAGCTGTTGTATTGGCTTATGGCTCTTTTCCTGATTGGTCGTTTTAGACTTTTTCTTATTCTTACATAGATGGGCTTATTCATGGGGTAAGTCAATAGGGAAAAAATATTATTTTCACTTTTGTAATGAAAATTCCCATCCAATATAATGGAAATTTCAATTTAAAATTTGAATATTTGCAAAGAGATCACTTTTTGCTCATATAATTAGGCGATTGGCTTGAGTTTTCCTTTGAATTCCTGACCTGCTATACTAAACAACTTCAATAAAAATAGTTAATAATATATTATTAAGAGAAATGATTATAATTATAATTATATTGTTTGAAGGTTGTGGTTTAATGGTATGTGAAAATGGCTTCCACATCATTGATTATAAGATTGAATTTGTAATGTCATTTTTTAATTAATTAGTTTATTTGGGCTTTATCCTTATTTTCACAATAAAGATATAAAATATTTTATTAAAGGGACTATGGTTTAGTAGCAACAAATAATTTAATAATAAATAATATGGGGTGGGGGTTTTCACAAAAGGTTGTTGTAACAACATGACACTTAGTAGATTCTTCATGACAAATTCTATGTGATGCAGTCATGGATGGAGGATCCAATGAAGGATTATCCAAACATGCAACCTAATGATCAATCATCATGGAATTCAAAGAAACAACAATCTAATCTTTATTGATTCATAGTCATGAGGAAATTACAATCTACCAATAACGCTTACAACATGAGCTCGACGGTCGTAGCCTTCAAAGTTATATGGGAACAATTATGTGTGAGTTGATATTTTTTTTGAATGATATTACATTATAGTACTTCTGAACTATCCATGAACTCGAAGCTAAGGATCAAATTGACTACCATCAAATGATCATGAGTGAGGCTTATAAAGTAGCTTCTAACCTTCAAATGATTCCTACTAGCCACAAGATATGCAAAGATCAATACCAAGTGTAACATGTAGTTAGCCAAACATATAAAGGGAGCCTTCTATAATGAATATGGTGATGATGGTTCAATGGATCTCAATTTATTTCACACCATAAACTCTCTTAGGACCAATGAATTTGGAAATGCATTTCTTTGTAATCGTATGCTTCGAAAAGGTGTCACAAGCTTCAAATAGTGAAACATGTTGTTACCCATTTATGCATGCTAGTAAGTTTCAAATTAAAAATATGTTTTTGTGGTGCTCAAAATCTCTTAAAAATTAGACAAGACATTGTTAGCTCTTAGTAGATCATGTGTTCCCAACCATAAGGTGAAATGTGCAACTACAATTGAATATGATAGGAATTCTAGTGCCTAGATGATGGTTAAAATGTTGTTAGAAACATACAAGCAAACAAACAACGTGAAATAAAATATTTTTGGGTGATGCAAGATTAGTCTTATACCCTAGAATGCTCCTACATTAGACATTTACGGTAATAAATTAAAAGTGATTCCCTCACTTTTTGGTGGCTAGAGAGAACCCAATATAGTCTATGTTAGCCTTAGGAATTGAAGATGGGCATTCTTTATAATTTCCTCTCCATTTCACCAAATACTCATCATATTATCTATTTCTAGTTTTTCTACCAATTTGACAATCCAAAAATATTCTTAATCTCTTCTCTTTTCTATTATGATAATTGATTCTTCCATTGTGCTTTTATATGACCTTCCACTAGCTCTTCTTCATGATATTGATATAGATTTGCAACATTGAACATTGGTGATATACATAGATTTTCTAGTAGCTCTACTTCATATGTATTTCTTGGATCAAACCTATTGATAATTATACAAAGACCAAACTTCTTCGTCTTCAACTTATTGTATGTCCCAACTAAAAATATTTCTTTTTTGAGATACAACATTACTTCCTCTCCAACCACAAACTCTTTTGTCTTCTTTTTGCATCAACCTTCTCGTTATATCTACCATTCATCTTCTACAAATGACTTCATACTTCAGTATGTACTTTCAAGTGGTATACAAATTCTTCTATGTATACACTTTGATTTTCTTCATTGTTGATATCCCTTAATTCTAATACATTTCTTATATTACTGCCATATGCTATCACAACATTTGTTGTTTTCCCTATACTCATATTTACTAAATTATTATATGCAAACTCTTCTTGCACTATGACCATATCCCAATTTCTCATCTTCTCTCCAACCAAATTACCTAAACCTCTATTCACAACTTCTATTTGTCCATCAAATTATGGGTGATATGCTAAATTAAAATTAAAATTTGTTTTCATATTCTTGCATAATGTCGTCCAAAAGTATCCAAAAAACTTAGTATCTCTGCTTGAAACTATACTCCTTGGCAACCCAAGCAATCTCACAACCTCTCTAAAAATTGATTAGCTATATGTACTACATCATTTGTCTTCTTACATAGAATGAAATATTTTATCATATAAAATCTAGCCACAACTACAAATACAAAATCATGTCCTCTCTATGTTCTAGGAAACTATAATACAAAATCTATATTGATATCTTCCCATGGTCTCTCTAGGACTAGTAATGGCTAATACAACCTAATATTCTAACTACTCCCTTTCATTACTTGATAAATCCTATAACCTTGAATGTACTTTCTCACATCCTTATATATTTGAGGCCAAATATACTTTTCACTTACTAATTTCAGTGTCTTATCTATTCCAAAATGGCTTGCTAAACCACTACTGTGTTTCTCCTTGATGAGATTTTTCCTCATTGAGCTTCTCATAATGCACAATTGACTACCCTTTTAAACAACATATCATTCTAAATCAAATAATCAATTCACATCCTTCTATCCATACTTATTGGTTCTTTACATGCTTTCCATGTTTTTACAAAATTAGGACCAACTTCATAAAAATGGTTGAATTCATTAAATCCTACTACTTTTACTCTCATCTTTGTTATCAATTTTTTTCTCTCCCTTAATGCATTTGAAACTTTGTCTGATTTTCTACTCCTATGCTTTAGTACAAAAGAATGACTTTGCATGAACTCTACCCATCTCACATGTTTTTGGTTCAACTTACTTTAGTTTTTGAAGTAATGCAATTCTTAATGATCTCTATACAACATAAACTATTTTTAAAGCAAGTAGCGTATCCATTTATTCAAAGCTTGAATTATGGCATAAATTTTTTATTATAGTCTAAATATTTCTTCCTTGCATCATTCAATTTCTCACTAAAATAAGATACTAGTCTACCCTCTTGAGTTAATACTGCTCCTATTACATCTCCAATGGCATCATAATAAAACTAAAATAATTTGTTACAATCTAGAAATGCTAACACTATTTGTTTAGTTACCTTCTTCTGTAGCAATTAAAAACTAATATTTTATCCTAATGTCTATTTGAATTCTTTCTAGTGTCATCTCATAGTCTTAGTTAATGGTGTAGAAATGATACTAAAATCTCTAATAAAATTCCTATAAATTTTTTCCAAATCATGAAAAGATATTACCTCTCCAACATTCACTAGTGCAGGCCACTCAAGAATTTCTCTTACCTTCTTTTGATATTACAAACCCCAAATATACTAATTTTGGCTTCATGAATCTAATCTTCTTCACATTTCTCCATAATGTTTCCTCTCTCATTCTCTACACTACTAATATGATATTATAAGATGGGAAAGATGACCTAATCAATTATGAACTAACTAGATCAATATTCCTAATCAAATAATCAGACACAAGTTGACAAAGACTTTTACGCTTGGCTACTATCCTCAAGGGAGAGCCAATCTGTCTAAGCTATGTTCCTTTGTTGTGATTGTAAAGATTGACAATAATAAGATCTAGGGTTATAAGTGATCAATTTGACCAATTTAACAACATACAAATGCTACATAATAGATGTACAAAAATAGAAAGAAGATCTAGGAAGATAATAGAGAGAGGAACCTGGCACTGAAAACTAGAGCAGAATGTCGAGGACACTAGAGCTAGGCACTAGTGTCTAGATGAGTATATAGTAGCTATAGGACCAATGTGTAGAAACTAGGAGTAGATCTAGAAGGACAAGAGGGAGAGGAAACTTGTATAATAAGAAAGATCAAAGAGGGTAGGACACTAGTGTTGGGTGCTAGTGTCTTGAGGGTGATATTTGAATTTCTATTGATGATCTCTATAATAGATCTTTTCATCTTTCTGTCAGTCCTTGCTATCAAAAACTTCCATTGTGATTTGTACACATAAAAGAGGGGAAATGGTTGTGTTGTATGTGGGCTTGCCTCAGTCAAACCCCATGTTGGTGTTCCCACCTCCACAACAACAATGGTGATGATAATAAAGAGTGTGTGTTCATGATAAATAGAGGAAAATTAAATACCATGAAATAGAGTTACCATGGGTGTGAAACCCTTGTTGAATTGATGTCACAACATGAATCACCTACAAGGAGTTGATGGAGGAAGAAGCTTCCTCAGATACTTGCAAGGGTTAGTGCATACAACAATAATCTTGACAAATAGAGAGCTTGTAGATATATAGAGAGAGAAAGAGAGAGCTTGATCATAGAGAGATCATGTGTGTCTAAATGAGGGAGAGAGGGTTGTTTATATATGAATTCTAAGTACTTTTTGAGGGCTCAATTGGTTTGAGGATGACAAGGTGCATCACTTAAGATAACAAGGCTCACATTCAAATAATATCTTTTGGAGACAAGATGACAAGACACTAGTGCCCAATGCTAGTGTCCTGGTGGAATTTGTTCTTGAAGTGCCAGTTGACAAGGAACTTAACCTTGTTTTTTATAAAAGTAGTGAAGTGTGTATATATTAAGCAGAGACAAACATACATTCTAAAATGACTGCCAAACATAGTGTGAAATTGTAAGCAGCAACAATTTATGACATTACATTTAGCCCCCACTTTAGTGGGGTTATGAACTTACATTCATATGCACACTAAAGTATGGAGAAGCCAAGTCTCTTCACTAAAATGTTGAATACATAGAATGTCACTAAGTTCAGAGATGCGATAGCGCCCCCAAGCTTAGGATTCTACAATCCTTAGATGAAGAGGTTACACATACACAAGACACATCGTGAATCAGACATATACATATAAAACATACACAGATCATACATGAAGCATACAATAACAAAGTTGGTAAGCAAAAACACATAAGAAACAAAAGAAAGATTTTAAGTTAGCAAAGTAAAGAGACCTCGGTATGAAAGTTTGAATCAATACTATGTGTCATACCCAAAATATAACAAACATAGAGGAATTCTAAAGAGGAGAAAAGAATATAATGAGTTGATTGATTGCTTCGAGGAGAGAATGCATATAAACAAAAAGGGAAGCAATCAATATGAACGAAGAAGAGTACATGACTTAGGCACTAGCTTTCTCTATCGCTAGGGGTCATGTAGATCAAAACATTATCATGGATCATGGGCTAGCAAGATGCATTATGTTAGGTGACCATGAGTGTAACAAGGCTGTATGAAGCAAATGGGCCAACAAGTTATGTTCTGCTAGGTGTTTCATAGACTACAAGGACTACAAGCTAGGAATTTGTTATTCTAGGTGACCCTTTGTTGTTAACGCCTCAACGAGTGCATCAAATATCAACACCACAAGGGGTGAATGCTTTAGGGTGTGTAACTTTAAATAAAGCCTCTAGGGGTGTGAATAAAGCAAGGTGCATGTATAGATGCACATGTGAGTCTGGAATATATGCGCCCCTTAAAATAATTGCTTAAAGCAATGTATGCTATTGATTTTAAGGTAAGTGAGATGGGGTAGAGAAAGAAGAGTGTCCATAGGAAGGATGTCTGCTTTCAAAACAAGTTGTCACTTCCCCCCAGAATATGGGTGAGGGAAATGATGAGAAAGAAGGTCATGTTTCTAATATGAATAAATGTCGAGGTTTTTCGCAATGTGATGACATAGGTGGCTTAATGCCATAACAAAGGAGACTTAATCATGATGTAGAGAAAATAATGTTTATTATGGAATTTACGAGGGTGATTCTCACTATTGCTTATTATTTGAAGAAAGAGGAGGTGCTACAACAGAAGAGAAAGTGTAAGAACATGTGTCATGAAGGTGTTGAATTTTGTTATGCGAGGCTCAACTTTAATTAGTGGAATGGTCAAGCATTCGATGACATGCATAGAAAGGGAGTTTTGATTGATTGTTTTGTGAAAAAATTTACATGTTAGAGGAGTAAGAGTGATCAAGTGGTCTTTGAGTAACCTTAGAAATATACACTCTTGTTGAGATAGAAGAGAAGAATCAAATGGAGTAGGAAGCAACCCTTTCTATTGTGGAGAGAAGTTTGTCATCTAAAATGAAGGAACCATAGAGACCTTAGACAATGGCGGAGGGGATGTAGATAGATGAGAAGGATGGAAACCCAAACCACATTAGAGAGGTGTGGTTTCAGTATCACATGAACCTTAACTCCTTGTTCCATGCATCCTAAACCATTTCCATTGTATCCAAGTTTAGAAATAATTTTGAATCCAACCTCATAATGTCTCTTCAAATCAAATAGAGAAGGAGAGGCCACATTACTAGCTTTATAAAAGTGAGAAGTGTAATCATATGTTGAAAAAGAATCAGTAGAAAAATTATCATGAGAAGAAGGATTGATCCTTTTTCAAGTATGCGGGTCCTTGTTGAGTGTTGGGATGTCAGGGTGAGGAGAGTTAATCTTATATTCAACATGTCCATGGGAGTGAAATTGAAAGAGCCCCAATCATCACCAAGGCATGCATTAGAAGGAGAAGGCACATCATCATGAATAGAAGCTGGTGATGGTGTTTGTGAATTTTTTGAAGTAGAAGATGTTGGAATAGTAGATTTGAGTTGCTTAAAAGAAATAGATTGCATAAACAAAACAAAAGTCATCTTCGGGATCTCAGGTTTAGATTGTGAGATTTTGTACTCTCCAATAAATGAGGGTGTAAAATCTAGTGAACCCCAATCATGACCAAAATATGCACTTGAAGGCAAGACACTATTTTGATCATCATTGTTGTTAGTGTTAGGAAAGGTGTCTCAAGCTTGCAACTACAAAAGGTAACTATTCATCCCAGTTTTAGTCTTTTTGAATACCCTTTATCTTGAAGAATGGTTTATAACTTTCAAAGTTTTAAAAGGGGCTACAAATGGTAGGGCTTACTATTTCTAGTAACTCTACATTTGAGCTTGGATGGACCCAAAATTTTCCCAAAAGGTGTGGAACTACCATGTAAACATCTTAGGTGAGTTTTGACTCAAGGTCATACTTGGATTGGAAGATATTAAAGTTTTTATATTTTAAAACTCTCAAAAAAGTTTTGAACTCATATTTGAAGCATGTAAAGGTCCCTAAATTCCTTGAAATTTATAGAAACCAGTGAAGTGTGTTATTGTCTGATAGATCTCTTCATGAGATTTATGCGCATTGAACGATTCATCAATTGGACACCAGGATCAAAAGTTATGACCTCTGAAAGTTAGACCTCCTATCTTGGGAAATGTGAAAACGTATTGGACAATTAAAAGAGCTATAAAGGGGAGAGTTACACATGTTGGTCTATGATTTGGCACATCAAAAGGCATCTTTGATTGGAGATAATTTGGGTGCCACTTTTGGGTGGTTTTTGGCTCATGTTTTTGTAATTACCATTGACAATTTACTGTATTGTATCTCCTATATATCAGGAGCTTGAGATGGAGGTTGTGTGTAAGATTCTTGTAGATGTTGGGTTGCCTCTAGATCTTAGGTTTTTTAATACTCCTATGAAAGCTTGCTTTACAAGGATATTGTAATATTCTTGAATAATATATTGGGCAACTTTGGAGTGTGGGTTTTTTCTCCTAAAAGGGTTTCCCCACGTAATTATTGTGTTGTGGTGTGATTGCTATTTGTGTTTATTTATGTAATTGTCATAAAAATCTAAATTTTTTTGCATATCTCTTCCCTCAAGATTAGTGTAGGAAGTTGTTCCTCTACTTTATCTTCCCTACAGTTAGCAACAAAGAATAGTCGGTTAACTTTTGTTGAAGAAGGAATCAAAGTATTGATAGATTTAGAAAGAGGATGTTTAGATTTAGATTTTTCTTGTAAGAATCTTTCCGGATTCAGATCAACCTCAATTGTTTAGAGTTTGTTATTATAAACGAACTTCATTATACAGTGAAGAGTAGACGTGACTGCCCTCATGGCAAGAATCCATGGTCTACCAAGAAGAAGATTATATGAATGAGCATCTGACATTACATGAATAAGTGTAGGAAAAGTCATAGGTCCTAACTCAACAGGCAGCGTGATTGTGCCTAGTGATTATCTACCAACATTATCGAAGCCACATGTATTAAGAGTATCGGGTGTGATAAAAGAGGTATCTACATTGATCTTATCTAATAGGTCAATGCCACAAACATTAGACCTGATTCATTATCAATAATAGTATGCTTTATTCCATTTCAATTAATGATGACCAAAATCATGAGAGGATCATGTTGTTGTTGAACTTTGAGAGAAGGAAACTCTTTTTGTTGAAAGACGATATCTAGATTTGTCATCTGCATACAATCTAACAGGGCTGCTACATCATTATATCTAATAGAAGATGGAACAAATGCCTTTTGTAGAGCCCCCTAGAGTATTCCATGGTATGTAGGTGAAGTTTGCATTAACTCCTAAAGTGAGATTTTAGTTGGAGTAGCACAAAGTTGCTCGATAAGATCATATTACCTATTAGCATGTTGAGATAGATGAGGTGCTAGAGGAAGAAAAGGTTGAGAAGGTGGAAGAGAAGTGGGAAAAATTAGTACTTGTTTACTTTGCTTGTTGTTGTGAGTGTTGTATATGTGAGCAACCGTGTGATAATGAGGTTACTATGACACATTTTGAACAAGTTACTTATTTTGAGTAAGTTGTTTTGCAAAGTTGAGAATGTAACCAGGAGGTTGAGGTGGGTTTGGAACACCTTGAATAGTGATCATAGGGTTAAACTATGGTTGCAGAGGATCAGAATCAAGATGCACAACAATTTTATGTTTTGCAGGTTACTTTTGGGAACCGAGAATGTAAATTGTGTTGACTAGTTTCTCACAAGCATCTATCTGTGGCCAAGTCGATTTGAGTTTTGTCTCTTCATATACTAATGCCTCAACTCTAGAAGAGATAGCGTTGAAATAAAGAGAAGGCAAAGTAATGTTAAGAAATGTATCAATGATTTCATCCTCTTGAATTAAAATATCCTTACAAGTAGGATGAATTTTAGTAGAGGGAAGAGCTAAGTCACCATCACATGCTTGAAATGGAACATCATTGTCAGCAACTTTTTGAGCAAAAGTGAATAGTGATGTAAGAAGAGAAGAGAACGTATCTTGAAAGAGGCTAAACATGAGGCAAGCATACCAAAATGTAATGACCCATAGCCCATAGAGAAAGTGACGACATGACAGATGTGTTGATGAATGTTAGAAGGTAGAAGTTTTTGTTTTTTGTTTTCTAATCTAAGAGAAAAATGTTTAAATTTTTTGTTTTATGTAATAGAAGTGTCTAATCAATTCATAAACTAATCAAATACAATAAAAAGAAGGTTGTACAAGTGTAATATGTGTTAGGTTCACTAAAATGTAATATGGGAAAGATGACCTAATCAATTATGAACTTGTTATGTATGAAAAAGGGAGACAAGGGTTTAATGAAAGATATACCTAAATCCTCCTTTCACACATACCATTCAAGGATAGTTAACTGAGTTGAATCTCAAATTTTGCAAGAGGATTCACCTATAGGTTGGTTGTCACTTGTAATGATAGGGAAACTTGGAAATTGATGACTAATGTGTTAATTTAATGCCCAATTATGCTCAAAACCCTAATTATGCAAAATCGTAAATAAATAGATGAATTTTGACAAATTCTTGCACATAGAGATGGCAAATGAGGATCAGATACACACCAAATTTCAAAGTTTGGGATCCTGAAATGTCGGGGGCAAAGGGACTCATGCCCAATCCTAGTGTAATGTTTTCTTTGGGGGTTTCCAGACTCTTACTGATGATCCCAAGGTTTTTAGCTCTGCAAACCTGGAGGGCAAAGGGACTAGTGTCGAAGCCTCGGATGTGCTCTTTTTTGCTTCTTTCTATCAGATCTAGAATCCTTATGCCCTACAACACTCCTCCGCAACTCCACTCTTCACAATCTGATAGCTGTAACCTACAATCACAAGAAGAGGGGTTGGCGATTGTGGTGTTTAGGAGCTTGCCTCAGTCAAGCCTTGAAATGGCATTTAATCCTTCCAACACTATTGTTTGTTAAAGAGTGCATATCCCTCCAAGATAGAGGCAAAAAAAAATTTGATAAATAATTGATTCAAACACAAATATATATCACCTTGGAGGTGTAGCTCGCATGTAGATGAATATCCTTCATCATGAGAAGATGAAGCCAAATCTGCATAACAAACACAACAACAAGACAATTATGCTCTGCCATAATGAATGTTTTGAATGCTCTACAATCATAAGTTTGCTAAAGTATCATAATCATCTACTAGTTTACAAATGAAACCTAAACATGCTTGTATATGCATTCCTGCTCATAAGATATCGGCAAGGGAAGCCTTTAACGGTCATTTTATCAACATTCAAATTTGGGACCCCACTAAAATAGGGTAGGACAAGGGTGTGAGCACCCTTACCACATGACCTATTTTGGGTTAGGGTTAAGGCTCAACAATGTCCCTCAAGGCCCATTTGACATGGGTTTCAGGCCATTTTGTCTCGGGAGTTAAATCTAACATGCAAGATGAAAAATAAAGGACCCGTGAGCTAAACCTAGGACGTAAAAGTCTTAGGGGGACATTTTACTACATAACATTTAGCCGCCACTTTAATGTATGTATGATGTTATGAGCCATACATGCATTAAATGGTCAAAACATAACAAACACACTAGACACTTGAAGCTAATGCATACACAAAGATTAAGGAACTATTTCTATCCCCCAGTTTCAGGTAGACATTAGTGAAAATACACCGCAGACATGTCAAACATAGTGAAGATAGTAATAGGCATGTAAAACATTGAGAAGATAGTAACAGGCATGCAAGACAGTATTGAAGACACGTAAAACATGATGAATACAATGATATTTCTTTTTTATTTTCATATATATGAATGCAGATACATGGAAAGTAAAAATGCAACACACAACCCCAAAATGTAGGAGGGGCATTTCGCCACACCCTTGAGACTACATATGGGGGAGAAGACACACCAAACAAATCCCAATGTGTAGGAGGGTAATTTCACCACATCTTTGAGACTACACTTGAGAACAAGCACTCCATACAAAACCCAAAGCATAGGAGGGGCATTTCGTCACACCCTTGAAACTATGCTTGGGAGAAAACACACCATATAAAGCTTGAGTGTAGGAGGGGCATTTCGCCACACCCTTGAAACTACACACGGGGGAAAACACATGGAAGACACATAGAAAACATGAGCGTCATATAGCATGCCAAAGACATACTATAAGTATTAAACATGACAAACAAGGTGATAGAAGGAAATTATTACTAAGTTCCCACCATCTCAAGCATGCTATAGGCACACCTGACAGTTGGGATTATGCCACAACAACCTCCAAAGACACACTTAAGGGAGGATATTCTCATATCCAACCTTGCCTACTTAGAGGAATTTTGAAATAAAAAAGGATGTGTGCACTAGCTTAAGATATACACCATAACCACCTTCGCATAGGGATTTTGAATGAAAGGATATGGACGATATCCTAGCTCTTTAGAGGGCTTTAGATTGCAATATAGAATAAAGATGTGCACTCATGTCGGAGATACAACATCCCGCCTCCGCAGAGGACTTACAAACACGTTTTGTTAGTACCAAAATCATCAGACACCTTACCTTATATACCCCCACCTTAAGGTGGTTGATATCATGTACTGATATCAAGCACGTTAAGGTAGAGAGAAAACACACAAGAGAACAAGAGCTTTCACAAATCTCATGCCCCCAAAGGTGACATGTGCTCATGATTGTTGAATATTCCCACAAACACATCTTAATCTAAACAATGCAAGAAAACAAAGAAGCCAAGGCTACACAAACGGGTTCAAGTCTAAGTATATCCATGGGGCTTATACTGTAGGCATCTCAGAACTAAGTGTAACAACAAGGTGAGACACCCAAAACAAACAAAGTGCACAAAGCAGATGTATTGTTGTGATTTGTTAGCACGATAAGACAACATCAAAATATCACATAGAGTGATTCTACTAGCCAAGCATCGGATATATAAATCAACCACATCTTCATTTATGGACTAGGTCCATTTTTTTCTTTGCTTAATGAAGGGACACGTGGTCCGTATCAGTATATGTTTGTTCTTCATCATCTGCTGACTAGGTAGAATCACTAGAAGAAGTTAAACAATAAAATGTGAGAGGAAAACAAGTACCTTAGGACAAATCATGTAGGAAGATGCCCCCAGGTCATCAACCATAATGCTATGCGCCTAAGACACAACACACAATGAAAATAGAGGAAAGGTAAGATAGAAGAATGGTCATAATAGAGGCGGGCTCCCGGTATCTTCGACCTTACAAGAGTATTAAGGGTGATCCAAGGAGACCTAAAAAACACATAACACATCATGGGGGGAACAAAACACAAGAGGGGAGGTCACATAAATGAGAAACTAATGCTACGACATAGGTGACCACCAGGGTTAGAAATACTTACCTATTGCTAAGAAAGGATCGAACTTATGACCACCTTAGAAAGGTGCTCCATCAAGTTTTGTAAAAAGTGTGAACAATTTGTATTTGTTTGATTCATATTTTTAGGATGACCAATCAGTGTTTATTTGTCAAATCGTTGTTCATTCAAAATTTTTTGTTGTTTATGAGGAGGGGAATCATTACTATTTCCCACTGATGATAATCGCCTTGTTCTTTTTTGATCCTTTGCTTTCTTATTTCGGTGGGTTAGTCTTTCATAGTGAAAAGGACTATCTTCTGTCATAGCAACCTTTTCCTGTGTCATAATCTCTTGTTTCAGTTGTTCAATTTGTGTTTCCTTGATGTATTTTGGTTAGCTCTCGATCCTTGAAGGGATAACGGCGCAGGAACCTCAGCATAAATACCGTCTCTTCATGGATGAGGTGAATTATCAATTTTCTCCTTATCCACTTCTATCATACCAACTATTTCATCATAATCCAAATAGTCATCTTCCTGTTCTACTATATTTTGTTCCATCATATTATTTTGATAATGTCTACAGAATGGATTAGTAAAGATATGTAAATTCTGATTCGGAGGAGAAACTGACTTATTTCCATTGTCACTCACACTAGTTACTTGTATAACATTTAAGTCGATGAGGTCTTGAATTTCATGTTTAAGACAAATACATCGTTCAATATCATGCCCGTGTTGACAATGGTAATGACAAAAAGTATTAGCATCAAAGTGAGGTCCTTGCATTCTACTACTATCCAATGGTTTAATCAGAGGAAGCTTTAAGAGATTATTACTCACTACTTGATTTATGATAGAATGTAGGGAGTTAGATATTGAAGTGAATTATCTTTGTTGTTGTCGATATTGAAACGGTGCCCTCTTCAGATTAGTGATACCTGACACTTGTGAAAAGTTTTTTGAATTCTTCCTGCTAACCTTGATGAAACTCTTATTATTTCTCTTAAAGTTGTTTTGTGAAGGTCCAGCCATGGATTGACCAACTTGAGTCGATGAGTTTTGGTTTTCATATTGACTAGATGAAAGTTGGTAATCACGAAGGGTTGTGCATAAATGTTGAAAAGTGTTATACTTCATCAAGAGGATCTTATCACAGATGTTAGGTTGTAGATTTGTAATAAATACCTTCTAAACATCCTCATCATTCGTCTGGTATTGAATTTGTGCATAAAGAGCTTGATACCAACTAATAAACTCAGTTAACTTCTCTTTTGGACCTTGCTTGCAATGAAATAAATCAATTAATGAGACCTAAGGTCTAATGTTTGCTTGTAAATGTTGTAAGAATTGATCAAATAGCTGAGAGAAAGAGTGTATTGAATTCAGAGGTAAAGAGCAAAACTATTCCAAAGAAGCATCTTTGAGAGATCAGGGGAAATTTTTTTTCTAACAAGTCCTCTTCAAAGTAGAAATCATTACACATAGCCGTGAATGCTGCCAAATGAGTATTATGATCACCTTTTCCACTATATTTTTCAAAGTGAGGAGTTTCAAACTTCTCAGGCATAGGAGTTCTCAAGGTTGCATACACTAGTAGAATTTGGCAAATAAATGACTATGTGACTAAAACTTTTAGTCACGACAACTAAAATTGACTAAATTCTACTAATTGTTTGCAACACAACTATAAATGACTAATTAATGACTAATTTGATCATCGGGTACAAAACACAACTAAAAAATTAGTCATACAAATAAAAATTAGACAATATGATATTAAAGTGGGTAATTAAAAACAAGGAGGGAAACATGAATTTGAGCAAGTGATAAATTAATTTTTTTTATTTTTGCAAGGAGGGAAACTTGAGAGGGTTTCCATGTATGCAAGGAGTTCTCTCTTTATTTTTTTTTGGCAAAAGGACTGAAACAACATGGGCTCATGAGGAAAGTTTCAGTTTTGAGAGGAAAACCCTTACTTGCTACTTTTACCATTCCAAGATGGATGCCTTCTCTGCTATTTTCTACTTTGAAGAGGAAGGTTGTAGTGTTTCTAGGCAGTTACCTAAGTTTCATTTAGCTAAGATCATGGGGCAGCTTCACGGCAATGTTTCTTAGCATTTTCAATCTTCATTTGCATGGTTTGTTGTTTCCTTTGCCTCTTTTCTGCATTTTTCCATCTTCCTATGGTTGCTTTGTTTCATTTCTGAGTTGTAGAAGGCAAATAAGGGAGTGTTCTTTCTTCATGTTCTTGCATATCAATGTCTTCTTCGTCCATTTGAAGGCTCTTTCCCTTATTCCTGCAGGTTAGGGTTTTCTTCTGTGTTTGATATGCATTTTTAGTTTGAAATGCTGCTTTTTAGAGCTTTGTTTTATGTATTATGGAGGCAACATTATGCAATAGAAGTTTTCAGATTCAAAACCCTTGCAATCTAGCCTTTGGATAGTGTTTCAAATCATTATGCTTTGGGATCTAGGGTTTCAAGAGTGCAACAAAGAGACAATGGTTTTGTTTCAGGGGTATTGGCTTGTTGCATTACCATTAAAGCCATTTTGTTAGGTTCATTAAGGAGGTAGTAGTCATAAAAAATGAAGATCAATCTAACTGTGCATCAAAATGAGGATCTAGTCTCTTTGCCAAGGAATGGGAATCAAGTCACTATGAGGGTTATTGATTTTGTAGTGGTTGTGTGAATTAATAAGGTAATTTTGTTTTAGAATATAGATGTGAATGTCATTGTAAACTTTGATGATATCCAAGTGACAATAACCATTCATATTTTAAATGATCTTTCATTGCCATGAGGACAAGATATAGTTAATTTACACTAATGATGCAAGGCTTTCATCATATTAAGTATGAGGATGATATAAAAAGGATGCATGATGATAATCATTTCAAGGGTTTAATGTATGAAAATAGTGATAAAATAGCCTTCAAGGAGATTAAAGGCAGTGAAGATGGGTATCCTTGGAGTCCCCTTATGCATTTAAACCCTTAACAATGTATTAAGGTGTTCCTTGATTCATAGCTAGTAAGAATATGGGATTAAGATATCATTCTAAGGGTAAAAGGGTAGTGACATATATCCAATTGGAAGCTATACTCAGATTAGGTATTTGCTTGAGGGTTATGACACTCAAAGGATGGTATTGTTAATAATTGTGTAAAGGTTCAATGTGCTGGGATAGTCAAATATCAAGGACAACAAAGTATAATGCAGACCACAGTGAGAGGCTTAAAGGTAGTTGACAATGAGAAGGGAGTAGACAAAATTTCATTGCTTTGGAAGTAGTATTCACACCTATATTCATTAGAGTAATTGTTTCATCATTCTGCAGTCCTCAATGATCCCTATGATGACTTCATACTAATGAGACCACAATGTGTTATATATTTCATATTACCAAAAGACTGTGATTGTGTTTCCTAACAAAAAGCATGTGATTGTACTTCATTATTTGGTTTCATTTCACCGTTCTTCAACAGGGAACTAAAACCGCTTTCAAATTGTATTGACATTATCATCTCTTTGTCATTGTAACCCTACTAACCTCACAACATTGTGACAGCATATTAACACAGCCTTCTAAAACACAGACTTGTACCTATCAAAGATAGAATTATGACCGTGTTTTTCTATTCATTGTACAAATTCTCTTTTGAATGATTTCAAATTATGATCAATTTATTTGTATCTTATAATGTGTAAATGAGATTTGATGTTCCTTGTAGTTTCCTATGCCATTCATTAAAGCGGCATAAAATCTTCAAACCTATTAGGTGTGGCAATTCTTAAATATACCTATACACATACATATATTATATGTGTATATGTATGTGTATTTATGTATTGCCATATATATAATTATAAGGAATATAATATCTTTTACATAAATCTAGGATAAATAAGTAAATGCAAACAATTGCAAGAGAAATTGCTCTAAGAGATGTGAACCATTTCCATCATTTTAAATAGGGTCAAGTTCTTAAGGAGAATATTGGTGGTGCTAAATGAAACAATATGAAAAATAGGCTTGCACTATAATAATGTGCACTATAGCATATATCCAGTAATAATGAAGGGACATCCATCAAAGTATAACAACAGAGATTTTTTTGTCATATGTTGTAGTTACATGTGTCCTACTAGACATACATGAAAATGTGGAAGCATAGACAGGGCAAGAGAACTGTAGAAAGATCCTTCAAAGGCCAAAGTGGACATATGTGGAAGTCACTGTGAGTTATCAACTAGGCCTATAAATATCAAAAGATTTCTACAAGGGATAAAGGGTAGTCTCAAGTATTGGTATGATGGATGCTACTTCTTTCATTCTAAAACTCTATTCTCATTTAATGAAGATCTCATAGACTATGGAGAGTGTCTTAAGATCTTGTGTAGTTATAGAAGACATTAAAATTTTTAAGGCTAGTGTCAAACATAGTGAAGTGCATGTTAAGCATAACCTTTGAGAGAAATTTCAAGTATTACAACATGTTCAAGGTACAAGAATATGGAGTCATCATAATAAATATGTAGTCATTCCAAAGATCTCCATTACCTTGAATTACCTTAAGCTAGTACTAATAGTGTCATGTCTTCCATGATAATGAGCAGGTTGTGAATATTGTTGAAACATGCATAGTGAAGTTTCAATGACATATAAGGGTCCATGTAGGTTGATATGGGACAATGGGTAGTATGCACAAGGAAAAAGAGATTTGGAACTGATGAAGAAGAAAACCTATAGAAGCTATCACAAGGTCTGTAAAGTCATTGCAAATCCTTGAAAGACTATGGGCACAGTGTTCAAACATCACCGTAACATAGTATAAAGATGTATAGGTTTGTGGACTATGAATGGACTATGAAACCCTAAAAAGCATTAAGGAAGCACTACAATCTTGGACAGGGTCATCACTATATTCCAAGGCTATATGAGGAGAGTTTCTCTATCATTAGGAGATCTACAAATGGACAAATGTGGTGACATGGTTATTGAACTTTGCCAATGAAGTTCTCAAGAGTAAAGAACTCTACCAATAGTTTAAAGTATGCATAGTGAACCTAGAGGTATGTCAACATTGTTAAACACTTGTACAAGTTTAGGATGTTGGAGTACAAGACCACTGAGAGGGGGGGTGAATCAGTGGTCTATAAACTTTAACACTTTTTGCACCTTTTATCCACTAGATAGAAAATGAGAGAGACTTCAAAGATTTATCAAACACATACATAAGTATGATGATAAATAGTATGATCAAGACCTTAAAAACAAAACATTAGGGCATACACATAGAGACAACTAACTTGAACCATAACACATATTTTGATGAGTGGAAATCCCTTAAAAGGGATGAAAAATCACTCTTGAATTCTTGCACTTTTTTATGCCTCACTGGCAAATTCAACAACCTTAACTAGGTGCAATTAGTGTCTCACTGACACAGCCTCACTGGAAAAATGGTGTCTCATTGACAAACCATGAATATAAGAAAGAAAAATAATTCAGGGGATTGCCCTGATTCTCTACAACACATTATACTTCATAACCTTATATCTCCTTATGTCTACAACTAATACAACCTTCTCAAACACAATGATAAAATAAACAAATCAGGAATCTTTTATCGTCTGCAAACAAAAACACCTTTAATACTACCCCAACATAAGACCATATAAACAATAATTCAAAGCACTTGTTTCCTCTGCAGACATTAAAATATACACTATATCACATACTGCTTATCATGTAGGTTGGTGTCGCTTTCATACACAAAGATAATCAAAAGCCCCTTTTATACACTGAGAACCTATTTCAACTTCATAGCTTCCAAAACCATAGTTTTCCATCACCAAATCTCACATTGCTTACATGTATATGTAGGTATACCTTTCTAGAGCACACAAAACCAATCCAACACTAAAGAAACATCCCTCGGTCTATTTAACAAATTTCTCTGGCCTTCTTGGTTCAGTAAAAAGTTTGTTGCTAGGTAGTTAGGGTTTTATTATCAAACTGAATGTCAAACTAAAGGATGTGAATGATCCGTTGGAATTTGAAATGCTTTTAAATTCTGACTGTAGATCTTCCTCTTCGTGCTTTCAAAGATTAAATACCATCCATTAGATTTAAACTGGCACCCAACTTAAAATGGTATACCTTGTAGTGCCGGTGATCCATAGAAGGAAAGGCCGATCAAACTTACATTTTAAAACCCTCCAAAAGGTCACCTTAAGTGACTTCCACCTGCGATCTTAGGTCAAAATCAAAACATAATAAAAAGTAACTGTGGCATATGAAGGGCAAAACTGAGTTTAAGGACCTTTTAGAATAAGCCTTATGGTTTAGGAATTCACCTAGGGTTTTAGAGTTTCAACAAAATTCAAACCCTAGTTTTAAAGTAGAGAGCATATGAAACATTTACCATTTGAGATAAACTAATCTTGAAACTTAACATTCAACTTTACCTTTATGAAATAATTCTTTGAATGTGACATATACTTAAACATATATGATGAACCAACACCAAACTATGAATGCAATGATGTGATCAACAATTTGACTCTCTACATGAATGACACTACCCATAGAACGAATAAACTCTATGATCAACCACCTTGTATAGATTAGGGTCACACTTCAAGTTTGAACCATTGACCAACTAGAATGAACCATAAAGCATGACAAAAACTCTGAAGCATGAAATATGATGAATGAAGATCCAACTCCTAAAAGCACCAAGAACCTTATATGAAACATATGAAGAATAACACCTTTCATGCCTTTGATCATTTGATGATCTTGTGGTCTTGAAGCAACATGAAGGAAATCAACAATGTATCAATTTCTGACATCGATACCTCTATGAAGAACAAAGTAACTTTTGTATGCATATCAAACTGATGCCTGGATTCAATTTGTCACGAAGAACCCATGATTACACAACTAACATAGAGAAAAGAACACCAATGTCAACATCCAACATCAAGCATGAACACATTGCATGGGAGATGACCAACAACTCTTAAACACAATTCACAAGCATCATATGGTCCTAGCATGGGCATGAACACATAATGACAAACACATCTCTCCAATCCATCTTTTGACATCAATGACAAAGATCATGCCTTGCGAAAGTCAACAAACTCCCCCTTTGGCATTAATGTCAAACTAACATTGCACTTTCACTTTTCATCTTCTCCCCCCTTTTGACAACAATGACAAAGAAATGAAAAGTTCCCCCTGAGGCAAACACAAAATACATAATATTATCATGGAACACTGTTTCCAAAAGATGCATATCACTAATATTGTCAAAGCATACAATCATCTCAAAACAAATCAGACCAGTCAAGATTATGATTTAAACTCTTAATCTTTGTCAACTATAAAGGTAGGCATTATCCTCTATAGAACAAAGAAAACAATGTAATTATACCACTATGTCCAGTGTATTTGAAGCATTGAAATTCTGAAACAATGGCAACACAAATATCTCTAATTTGAAAACAATGAAAAATAGAAACACTTGTTGACCAAGAATATCTACAACCATTGACTTTATTCACTTCTTTTACATCAAAACCAAGAATTGTTTGACACGATGAGAAGATGAATATCAACACAATACTAGCATCATGAGATGATCAACACCAACAAATATTTTGGCTTGAATCAACTCATCATCAAAGGGCTCATTGTATCTACTGTGCCATGCATGAACCAAACATGAATATCATTATTTCAACTATATTGCATCAAGAACAAGTATGAATGCCACTGTCACGATTCAAGACAAGCTACCCACATTACTGTTACTGTCATCAATGACTAAGACACTAGAGCAAGATTGAATCAAACCAACATGAGAACACCAAATCATTGCATAAACAACATTTGATAATCACATTGCACCTTGAAAGATACTATACCCTATTGCAAATCCTACAAAAATTATCCTGCTCTTCATTTCATTGTTTATTAAGCTTTGAATCCACATGAACACTACCATTATATAATTTGACAAATAGACTATTTTTATCTCAGAGAAGAGGATATATAGCATGAATCATTGTCAATACCTTGAAAGATAATAAACCAAGAAAGCAACTTCATCAAGTGAAGAATGACAGATGAAGTATGAAGCCTGTTGTACAAGTGAAGCATGATGACATCAACTCCATATGAATAAAACATGATCAAAGATCAAATCACCTTTGAATCAATTTAGTTAACTGTCTTTGTCATATTTGAACTTGTACAAGCATCAGAATGACTAGAAATGATGAGTCTAGGTGCATCAAATCAAACTCAATGGGAATAAACTATAAACCACTTCATCTTTAAGCCTTGCATCAATACCAAACTTACCAAGTACTTGAATGAATGAGGCAACCATCCAAAGTCTATGACAAACTTATCATGATGCTAAAGAAAGAAACATGACACACTTCAATCAACAACCAATAATGTAATTGATACATACCACAATATTATTCTCAACCCATCTCAAGTGTTGTTAATGGGGATGAATGATAATACAATAACCATCTCCAAGAACCTGTAGAAGCCACTGTCATATCTGTCATAAGGAAGTATTTCAGACCTCTGTTGCTTTCAAAGATCCATAACCCTTGGTTGATGAATATGACACATTTCTTATATAAACAATACAATGTTTCTTAGGAACTCAAAGGACCTTTTGCCCAAAAGATTATCATTGTCCAATAGATCTTTGCAAACACATGACAAATTAAGACAATTTGCACACTTCTCATAACATGGTAAGTTCCTTTGCATGACTGAGAAAAGGATCTTCAAGACTGTCACTATGTCTTGCACATCACTGCACCAAAATACATCACCTAGTACTTTCTTCACTATCTCTTTGCACTATTCACTACATCAACATTGACTACACTGCAAACATAATTGCAATCATAACCACTGTACTACACCAAATGACACAATATGATGCAACCTCACTACATCCTCATTGCATACACCAAATGAAAAGACTAGAAATAAAATTGTTTGGTCATGTATAACATTATTAAGCCAAGGACTATCATAAAGGCTGCTCTAACACACATCACCAAACTTGAGAGGCATAGAAAAAAAATGATAAGCATTAGCACATAGCACAATAACAAACCTTCACTTTGAATCAATTTTGGTATAAAATGCAACTCTGGCATCAATTGAAAAATACAGCTTACTCCCCCTGTCAACAAAGTCCTAACAACTTCCACAATTGTTATACTCCAAATGTGAAGGTCAAAAATGTCATGGACCAAGAAGGAACATCTAAACACTATCACACAACAAAGATCACTGTCCTTTCCACATTATGCACACATGTCTCCTTTATGTCATTGCAACTGTACACTGTCTAAGATAGGATGTGATTACACCAAACACTGTCCCTGTCTCTTCTTTTTCATTTGCATACAAGTTTACTAAGGCACTGGCAACTACAACATATGACAGCAAGGTTTGAACACATGCTCTACAACAATGATGCTCTCTCATGGTGACCTCTTAATGTCACTGTTATTGATTGTTCCAACAAGACTACAACTAAGAACAAAACATCATGACATAAAGATGACATGAACTGATCTCTTTGACTAAAAACACTGATATGTTTGACATATGATTGTTATCTCATACTTCAATATGCCTTGATACAAGGTAGGATTTGACAAAAAAATGAATTCTTGCCACCACCAAACTATTGAGCATATGTAAATGTATTGACACTGCACTATAACTGATATAAAACTTCTCTATTGTTGTATATGGGGGTAAATGATACATCATTTTTTATCTCCCCTTAACCTCATGTTGTCCTTTAATCAATTATGGATGTTTCTTGTGCAATATGCACAAGCTTTGTTTTGTCTTTCTCTTGCACATGTTTTCTTCTCCAAACCCTCTTAGGTTCTACCTTCTTGAACTTAATCAGGCTATCTATGTTCATGTTGCTTGCAGATGATTTGTTCAATTTGTTCCTACAATGTTGTACCTTATGCCCAAGGTTATGACACTTAAAGCATGTGACATTATAACCAATTAGAGGAGTAAAGAAATCATATCTTCCACGCATCCAACAATCTCTTTCTATATGACCAGCTTGGTTACACTTGTAGCATGCCACATTGTAACTCTTATTTGTCATTCTATTGGTTCTCAAAAATGCAGGTTTTTAAACCACAAGAGAGTGTCAATCCCTTGATACATTTTTGGTCAACAAGACAAGGTTCATACAATGAAACCCCCTACTCTTTTGGCATTTCTAGAGCTAGGCAGGTGTACCTAATCAATAAGGTAGATTTGGAGATATGAATAGATTCTAATTGAGGCAATTTCACTCACTATGGTACACAAGTGTGAGGAAATTGCATAGCTTTCTTTCTAATTCCTAATAAAAGCTTGAAATATTAAAGATGTGAATTAAATTTGTATAAAGAGTTCTGAAATGGATAAGTGCCTATTCTATTAGGTGGATAGACTCAGTGGATAAATGATGACTATAGAGATAGATATGTATGATTGGTTGGTTTACTTCTTATCTTAACTCTAATTGTTGGGCACCTTGTATATGTCTACACCTTATGCAGACGTGCAAATTTGTAAGCTAGTATACTCTTCTTACCAAATCCCAGTGATATTCCCTTGAATTATTGTGAGCAACTGAAAGGAATTTTAATCCTGATAAGAAGGAAACCTGACCAAGATAGTTTGTTTAAAGGTTTTTAACTCCAAGTAGAGACCAATGAACATAAACCTACTTGGGAAGACTTAAATCAACTTCTCTTTAGAAACCAACCAAATTGACCACACACCAATAGCAAATGTATTGTGCCAAATTATGTTAATTTAAATAATTTGAAGGAACCACTTTGGAGACAGTATAGCAACAAATAATCATAAAACTCCAATCACAACAATTGAACACTAGAAATGAATCAAAATTCAAGAACATTCTACTCCACTGTATTGCTTTAAAATATTAACATAAATTGTAAAAGACTCTAAAGTATGTAAAGATCTACTAAAAGTCTATTGTATATTATTGTATTTCTATCTATATCTTTTTCTCCACAATGTCTTGACTTAAATAGTTTGATACAGAAGAGATGTATCCCTTCATAAGTGTCTTTTGAACATTAATTAACAATTATACAATTTAATTAGGCCTTAACTAGCCATAAATGGATCTTAGTGATATGATCCAGGTACTTTTGGCTCAAATGCGTATCTACACATTCCACAGTATTTTTTGTAGTGAACTCCATGGAAATCATTCTTTACATGCATGCACAGGGTCCCTCCAATGTCTGATCATCACTTCTTATAGCTTCCAAGGCCTCATGGAGGATCATCTGACACTCCTTCATCCAATCCTGCTGGCACCTTAGGCTTTTATCATCTTTGAATAATGCAAACATTGTTTGGGAAGCTTCAATAAATGCATCAGCTTCTACCTGAAGGTCTCCATGGAAGTTTGTGTGAACCTTAATTAAGCCCTTAGTATTGGAGATAGCCTTAGTGTCCAAAGTACCTCTGCCCTGTATCTCCTGGAGTTTTTACTCAAGTCTGCTAGCCAACCTATTGTGTTCTTGAAGAGCATTTTGACTCTTTGAATAATTGATCTAGAATTTATCCATCCATGCCATCATATTATTATGTCTTCTTTTGAACACAGTGGTGAGTGCATCAAATCTGGCCTGTGTTACCTATGTTGTCTCATCCATGGCTATTGTTCGTGAGCTTTCTCCTTGGATTAATATATTGGGAGGGATTGAATCTTTTAAGAAATCATTTTCCTTTTTTGTTCTTTCCCATCTCATTTTGTATATATCCCTTTCCTTAATCAGCATCTGAATTTGAGATTTATTCAACTTAGCCATATTTATTCCAAGGTCTGCTATGACAACTAGATCGGTTTCCCTAGCCCTCAATGTCATTACATGGCCAAAAGATTTTTCAGTGTTAATAACAACAAGCCTTTTGTGTGGTGGGTATAAAGCCCAGATCATGAGAGAATTTTCATCCAAATTATATTTTGTCCCAATATACACTTTAGCCACTCCTTCAAAACTGAGCTTGTGTTTTGGATTATCATTATGTAGGAAACTGTCAAAGATAAGTACTGAATTCAAATAAAGACTAGGGAATATCATCACACCAGATTCCTTAAGTAATCTTCTTCCCTTTTCTAGAGTCATATCTCATCTTATTCTCCACATCCATTTTTATTGTATTTAATAATTGTGTCTCATTATCTGGTGTAATGTCCGAGGCTAATTCCCTAATAGCCTTACCTTTGTGTTTATACAAAAAGGTCTTGAATTCAAGAGTGTGAATAAACTGGTCATCTGAGATGAAGGATTTGTAAGTTGTATGCCTAGCATCATTATCATCTGTCTCCTCAATTTCTAACCCTCTCTGAAGGGACTGATATTGTTCAATTCTAAATTTGGTAAATGTGTCAAACATGTCATGGGCTTTTGATGCAACAAACCCTTCACTTTTAGAGGAATATACCTCAATTTATTGTGTTTACCTCCTTCTATTTTCCACCTCTTGGTTATATTCATCAATAGCCATTTCTACATCTACTTCTTCCAAATTTCTTATTACATCATCATGAGGAAAGGGCACATGACCATATGCACTCAGATTTTGCTTTTTTCTAGCATAATCAATAAAACCTTCTGGGTCAAATCCCTTCCTGTGTATTGCTCTCCTGAGATTAAAATGTGATAATTTGTCAAAAATGAGATCATAACCCTCTTTTGCCAACACAGTAAAATCACTGAAACATAGTGTACTTGGCATAAATGATTGCTTATCATACGCACTGAGATTCATCCCATTGGAGCAATCAAGCTGTCTGACTATTTCTAAGTATGCCACTCTCTTTGGCATAGTTCTTGGGAACAGAAAAGGGGTATCTTCAAACCCATTTACCATGATCATAGTGGAATCAAGAAAATAGTACCAATCACCCCAATTGTGGTTTAAAGTGGGTGACCCATCAAAATCCTTGGCTCTTAAAAATCTCTTTATTTCATCTAACAAGGAATAACTACATGGATATCCATAACATCTATACAAAGTCTTAACAAAGAATTCTTCAAAATAGGCATAACTAGAATTTACAAACCTACTATCCCATATAGAAGTCCATAATTGTATGGGCAGTGGTTGACCATCCTTATCAAGTTGTGAAATTTTCTATTGTTCTATCCATAGATTCAACTATTGACCATAATATAAAATCATATGCATGAGAGCAGAGTAGTGTTTGAAGCTTATTGTTGGGGAACTATTCTTAATAGCCATCAGACCTGAATCTATTCCTTTAAAAAGATATGCAGCATAGTCAAATGTTCTGGCATGGTGGCACTGAATGTCTGATGAGATGACCATGGGTGTTATAGACATGAACTTAGGAACTTCAGTTCCCAATACTTGCCCCACTAAATAATATGTATATCTCATGTAAGGTTCAAATAAGTCAACATAGAATGGTGGTCCATCCCCTTCTTCAAATGGCACTAAATTTCCCTCACTTCATGGTCTATGCAGTGGCAGCCTCTACCCCTTATAGGTGGTGTCTAATCTCCAATATTCCTTTTCCAAATCTTAATGTGAAATTGGAGTATTATATGTGTCATTCAAACCAAAGACCTCACAAACTGCATTCTTGGATATATGAATAAAGGGTTCTCCTTGCAAATTACTTATAGATTTTTTATCAGGATTGTAATGGTATGCCAATAGTTTTAAGAGGTATATATTCATGAAAACATCTGTGACTACCAATTTCCCCAAATTAAGTTGCCAAGGGTTGCACACAAGTTCCATCCTATTCCTCCAATGGTAATGGAACATGAATAACTCATATCCTTTGATAGGGGTCCATTTGTTCCCCACATACTTATATTTGTCCTCTAGTTTTTCAACATCTGCCCTTAGCTGCATAGTTCTCCTAGCTCTGGGTCTAGAACCAGGTAATTGGTCTATGAGATCTTGGCTAAGTTTTCTCTCCTATGTTTTCTTCCCTTTTTGTGTTTCAACCTTTTGTCTTTTATCCTTGGTTTGGCCAGTTTTAGTCTGTTGTCTTCTTGTTGACTTGGAAGAACTTTCCATTTTGTGATGAACACCAGAATTTGAATGTATTTCAATTGCAAGGAGGTTCAGAGGACTTACTTGTATATCTTCTGCACGTATTTCTTGTCCTCTGATGAATTCCTTGCTCCTCATGTGCAACCCTTTGATTTTTGGACTTTAGTTCAATAGGGTTCAGAATAACTCATATAACATCCTGTTCAATCGGCCATTAATGGCTGCCGCCAAAATTGAATACAGCAAGTTCACGAGTTTTAAAATGTCAGGGCAATGCCTTTTTATATCAGCGAGACTCCTTTAGTTTTGTGCCGATTAGTATGTTGTGTTTAGCGCCATTTTCTCTCATATGTTCATAACTTAGTCATTCAGAATGTGTTGGTGTCTTTACAAAGTGTCCCTTTGATTTTCCATTTTGATCAAGGAGATCACTTAGTAATTTCATTGATTCGGGGAGACATTATGATTCTCATCTTGACAGCATGGTGATCAGACTCGGTGAGTACTCTTCTAGGTATCGGTGAGTGTCTCTCCAACAAATGGAAGTCATTTTACTATTATCAGGCTGACAAACACTATCGTTAAGAGAATATAACAATCCTCCAATGTGTTAAGTCTTTTCGATGGCTTTATCTTTATCACCAATCTTTGTTGGAACAGATCGACAAGACTCTTACCAAAAACATTATGTCTTCTCATGTTGGGGTGACATTATATGGTCAGAAGGAGTTAAAGATTTTACCTCGATCACATATGTCATCTCGATGAACTTATTGTTGTATGTCAAGGAAAGATCACTTTCTTTTTGCTGATAAGATATCAATCGGTGTAACTTATAGACTTGGTATGATTCTAGGATTTCACTCCAGCTGATTTACTCACACTAATGAGCTTTCATTGGTAATACATATGGAATGTCTCCCTGATTATCAGGTAATTTTTATATATGAGATTTTGATCATTAAGACATTGATTATTTCTTGTTGATATGTATATTAGACTTAAAAGCATATCTTGTTGTTTAGGGAGAGGTGTTTAGGGTCTTGCCGATAGAGAGGAATTGCTATAAGAATTAAGCTATGATCAGAGGATTGTGTATCTGAAAGGATATATTTATGGAATTGTTATTTTGTGGGCTATGAGATGGATCTTGTCACACAAATTTTGGTAATTAGTTTTGATCAAGAAGTCAAAATGAGGTACTTTAGTCACGGTATGTGAAGGATAGGTGGATTTCTAGCAAATGCAGAGAGTGAAATTTTTCCAATTCTAGCACATTCTATAAGGACTTTTATTCTAATGCCAATCAAAATCATGTCTAGTATAAGTCCTACAATCTCTAGCTCTATGACCATAGATAAGGCAAGAATATCAATAACCATGAAACTGAGAGTAGTTGTACCTTATTGAATGGTATTTCCTGACAGGTGGAGATCTTGAGGTTCTACTTGTCCTTCTTGAAAGGAAGCTAGGTGTGCAGAAATCACTTCCTACACTAATCTAATGAGGGGAGGAGAGTGCAAATTCATTTTAACCTTTACAATTACAGAATGTTTAATACAACAACAAAGATTTTGCAGCAATGCACATACACATAGAATGTATACAGAAGAGAGAGAGACAAGATATAATGTGGGGAAAACCCTTTCGGGTAAAAAAAACCTGACACTCCAAAACATGCACAATGTATTATCAAAACAACAATGTTTACAACACACTTGCAATGCAAGTCTTCTTAGGAGTCTTTGACACTTGTATTTGGAGATAAACTGGCAACATAACAACACCTGTTAATCACCTCTTACATATCCTCTCCAAGCACCTGTATATAAAGAGTAGTATGAATGGAGGTAGCTTCTAGAGCAAGTCACACAAGGAAGTCGTCCAAATCCATGTGGCCCAATTTCCAAGGCCATAAAACATGCATATGACACTTGTAAGTGATTCTCTTTCATCCATTACAACCCCCCAACTTGGGTACCCCAAATTTACCCAATTAAGGTGTGACAGATGCTCTTACAATGTCATAAAATCCATCACATATGACAACTCTTACAGTTGTAAGAGAATCTATCATAACTGTCTATTAATAGCAGATTCTCTTACAACCTTGTCATAGTCAAACTTGGGTGCCTACTTCCCCATGCAAGATGCTTTTGGACACTTGTCTTGACCTGTCATATAATCTTCCATTTCTAACCCTTACATGTCATAGATTCTGTCATAGCTCTTATGTGTCATAAACCTTGTACAACACCCAAAAGATGCTGACACGTGGAAAAACTCTTCTACCACAAGGTGGAACACTTATCTCCTCATATGAGGACAAAAATACATGTGGTCACCTTCCATGTAGGATGACACATCACCATGCCAACTCCCACAAAGTGAGGAAATAGGATTTGTATCCAAATTACAATAATAGGGAAAAAATAAATACAATTAAATAATAAATGCTAGAAACTTGCAAAGGTTGAGATACCTTAATTCCCAACATTCTCCCACTTGTTGAACACCTTTCAAGAGCCAACAAAAATAACAGGGTTTAACTGCTATAGGCCTAGAGGCCCATAGACTTCGAACACCATTTGAACTTCTCTATGCAAACTAGTTTCATTAATGCATATCCAACATTGCACTCTGATTGTCACAATAGATAATAAACTATCTTGCACCAACACCAATATCTTAAGCCAAATGGCTTCCTTGCAAGCATGAGTAGCTGTGAAATGCCCATCTCAACTAAACTCCATTATGCTCACTAGCTTTATAGAAGCACCTGTAACATCTTACAAGTGATCACTAACATGAAAAAATTATTAGAATGCCAAAAATATGATGAAACACTAAATGCCACATAGACACACCAATGTATCCAACTTCAACTGGTTAACAAAACATGACTTTAAAGTCCAAACATCTTCAAAACAAGATCAAGCACGTAAGCTCCAAAACAGTTAGAGCAGCAACCATAGCTAGTTGTTTACATCCAACTAAATAACCACCATTGATAAAACTTTTACACATGACATATTCAGCCCATACTGCAATTCTCATTCCTGTATAATCCACTATCTTGCACAAAGTTACCATCTCCCATGATAACAAACATACTAATAACCATTGATGTGCAAAAAATATGAAGACCTTTGATACTGCAGTCTAATGAAAAACCACCTACCAAAGATATACATACATCCTAGGAATCAAACTGCATGAGCAATGCTAACAGAAGTAACTCAAAGTCTACCAATCAGCACTTACATAAAAGATGGCTTATAATACAAACATATAATACAAAGAACAATCACAATGATCTATAAACTGCAACCAACTCCTACAAAACATGGCATACTTCCACAAATAGTTTTCTACTCACTTTCTCACCTCTGATCTCCTCCACTTCTCCCAAGTCCTCCACATCTCAAATGATATACATTAAAAAGAACACATACTGTTGTTAAAAAACAATAAAGTACAACAACAATAGATGACCACAAAACCCAGTGATCAAACTAGATGAATAAGAACCTCTAGGAAGAAATATGAGACCATAAAGAGAAACTACAAACCATATCATGTCCTTCTAACACCACCAAGTGCTAAGATGTGCCAAGTATGATCTCCTTTACAAAACCCCAACTGAAAAGCCTTAACAACACCCAGCCATTCAATCTCATAAGATCAAATAAACATCATCATGGATGTAAGCTTCTCTAATCAAGGTAGATCAAACTCATAATCATTCCATGACAAGAAATAAGCCCAATCACATCTCCTAAACTTCTCATAAATGAACATCATAAACTAAACCATATGAATCAAGAAGATAACCATGCTAACATTCCTCAAATGAAACCTCCAGAACCAATAATTGTAGCTCAAGATACATATCCATGAGAAATCAAAGCATAAAATAAAATGAATCTGAAATAACATGGGCAATACTTATCAGATCATTTTCTACTGAGTGAACTGAGAGTGGGGAATGAGAATGATCCACTGAGATACACTGAGTCTCATATACTCTCTCCAAGAACAATCTCCTCTCAAGTTCAAATATGAACTCACATCCATAACAAGTGAAGGCTTCTCAGTCTTTCTGCTAAAATTTAACCATTCCAACACATGATCCCTACAACAAGAGATCTCAAGCCTCACCTCAAGTCTCTCTAGTATCCATGAGAATCCATCAACCAATACATGACAAACTTCAAATGCATCCTGCAAAATCACGAAGCTTCAAGAAAATGATTAATAATCAAAACCAAAGAGAACAAACAAGATCATTGTCAGAAGTCCCACTGCACATCTGCATGATCAAGAAGCCCATCATGATATCATGATCTAACCATCTCCTCATAAGAAGATCACATACAACAAAGCGTATAATGATGCATACATCCTATCTCAAGAGAATCTATATCATGCCAAAACTTTAAGCTCGCATCAAGTGTAAATCATGACATAGTAACAACATCTCTAAACAAAGGATAAACATGTCATACTGACAAATCATAAACCCGACACCTCAATCAAGATGTCAACATCTCCAAACATATGAAGATAACCATCTCCTGGCAACAAAATTGAAATGTCAAAGAACTCTCAAAACCAAGAGCTCCTCCATGACACCAATATCCACTGTAGAAGATCATCCATCACTTATGATGAATCCAACATCATTGCCGAAGCTCCCACTGAAACTGTGATAACAAGCTTATAAAGGCATCATGATAACCATCCTCTCAATGAAGATCATCCATGGCTCTAACACAATCTAACAATTGTCCTATGCAATATCAGCAACACAAAAGAATAAAGTAGAACCAAGATCTCCAAGTTAAGAAGATAAAACCATCACTGTCAAAAGCTTACACTAAACTATGTAACCAAGCTATCCATGACATCAAGATAAACATGCTATAAGTCCTAATAATTGACTATCCATGCACTCTAATTACCCATCCTCTTATCTCAAAGCAACATACCAAATACAAAAATGACCACGGACAAGGCCAACTAACAAAGTTTACATAAATAATGAATCAATCTCATGGATAAAGACAGTCCACATCCGAGTCATCCCATTGCAATCAAATAGGTGATCAACCCACAAAATTGAATAACTCATAGATCCAAAACATGAAACATGCAAGCTCATCATCACATTAGTAACCTGTAAACTGAGATACCAAAGAAGATAATCTGTAGACTTCAAGACTCAACCATCAAATCAATTCTAGATTCAATTTGCCAACAAGCCCACAAACGAGTGATCGTAGTCAAGGAACTAATCAAGCATATGTTGTAGAAATGATGAGTGATAAATCACATACCAACATCTCCACACTGAGAAAGATACAAACCTCCTCACATTATGCACAAAGCATACATACAAATTTGCAACTATCATACATCTAGAAACACTCTTAAGGAATCATAATCTAAAAAATAATTTGTCTGCAGATTTACAAAACCACAAGTTCTGATTAACCATGTAAAACCTGTAAAACCACCATGTCACTGACATACATGCATATCCATATCCAATTATCATCTGGAAAATACACAGGTCTAAAAATCACCAATATAGTTAAACCAGAATAATGGAATAACATAGATAAGCATAACCATAGATTTTTCAAACGGATCATCTACAAAACCCTCAAATCAAATCAAAATGAAACTGAGACATGCAAGTATAGCCAACTAAATGAAATAGAGGTCCAGGAACTTCAGGCCCACTTGTAGGACAACTCCACAACCATCACCGTGTACAAGCATACGAAGAAACTAGGTTGTTCCAGAAGCTTTCAAACCATCCAATGATTAACTCCACAGCTTACATGCATTCAGGGTTAATAAAACAATGTCTTCCAATGCCATGGACTAAAACCAAGCACCCAACATAAGTACATCAAACCATAGCCATGGCAACCCAAGTTTCTCCATGTGATCAGGGAGCCAAGAATGAACACCCAACATGAATACTTTGCTGCAAACAACCATAGAATGATAGAACATAACCACCATGAATGAGGGTTATTGCATACTATCAAACAAGAGCTCCAGATCAATATCATACTAAATGTAACCACATGATCAACTCCATAACACTCCATCTTAAGTTTCCGTAACTTAAAATTTGTGCTGTTAAACATCCCCATCTCTATTCTTCTGGATGTGCCTACCATCTCATTCATGTAACAAGAATTCAGAATACTCTGCATGGACTCCCACTCAACTTAAGGTTAGTACACAAAACCCCTATCCAACAACTAGGACCAAAGAGAATAGCTCTGATACCAACTAAAGGAAGCAATGTGCGTAGAAATCGCTTCCTACACTAATCTAATGAGGGTAGGAGAGTGCAAATTCATTTTAACCTTTACAATTATAGAATGTTTAATACAACAACAAAGATATTGCAGCAATGCACATACACATAGAATGTAGATAGAAGAGAGAGACAAGATATAATGTGGGGAAAACCCTTTCGGGTAAAAAAACCCCACACTCCAAAACCTGCACAATGTATTATCAAAACAACAATGTTTACAACACACTTGCAATACAAGTCTTCTCAAGAGTCTTTGACACTCGTATCTAGAGATAAACCGGCAGCATAACGACACCTATTAATCATCTCTTACATCTCCTCTCCAAGCACCTATATATAAAAAGAAGTAGTACGAATGGAGGTAGCTTCTAGAGCAAGTCACACAAGGAACTCGTTCAAATCCATGTGGCATGATTTCCAAGGCCATAAAACATGTGTATGACACTTGTAAGTGATTCTCTTTCATCCCTTACAACCCCCCAACTTGGGCACCCCAAATTTACCCAATTAAGGTATGACAGATGCTCTTACAATGTCATAAAATCCTTCATATATGACAACTCTTACAGTTGTAAGAGAATTTGTCATAACTGTCTATTAATAGCAAATTCTCTTACAATCTTGTCATAGTCAAACTTGGGTGCCTACTTCCCCAAGCAAGATGCTTTCAGACACTTGTCTTCACCTATCATATAATCTTCCATTTCTGGCCCTTAGATGTCATTGATTATGTCAAAGTTCTTATGTGTCATAAACCTCTTACAACACCTGAAAGATGCCGATACATGACAAAACTCTTCTACCACAAGGTGGAATACCTATCTCCTCATATGAAGACAAAAATACATGTGGTCACCTTCCATGTAGGATGACACATCACCGTGTCAACTCCCACAAAGTGACGAAATAGGATTTGCATCCAAATTACAATAATAAGCAAAAAATAAATATAATTAAATAATAAATGCTAGAAACTTGCAAAGGTTGAGACACCTTAATTCCCAACACTTCTACCTTCATCAACACATCTATCTTCGGTCTTATCAATAGGAGCAGTAGTATGATGACCCAAATCTATCTTCTTCCTTGGTGTATTCCTGACTTTAGAAGTCTGCCCTTCTTCATATCCTAGGCCTATAGTGTCCTTATGATGCTTTTGTTTGCTTAACATGTCATTTAAGCATTCAATACTATTTCAAAACAACAGATTCTTGTCCAACTTAGAAGATGCCTTTTCCAATTCCTTTCTCAAAGAAACTACTTCTAACTCTATTTTAGGCATTCATTAGTTTTGACTTCAATATCCGATTTTGTAAAATCAACTACTCTTTTGGCTTCTTCAACTTTAGTTTTTAGACTAATAATCACTTTGTTAGACTCTTCAACTTGTACCTTTGCCTCTTCAAGATGTAAAGAAACTTTTGCAAAATCTGAACATACCTTGTCCTTGTAATCTTTTTCTTGTTGAAGTTAGTCTTCTAGTCTCTGATTCTCTTTTCTAAGTTGCTTGATTGTATCCATAGCACACAAGAGTTCACTTTTTAAATCAACCTCACACTCTTCTTCATCATACTCCTATTCATAGTCATCTTCAACCACAAAGAGGTCTCCTTCTTCATCATCAATCTCAACAACAAAATCATCTTCTCTTTCATCAAGTTCTTGTTCTCCTTCATTCACAATGAAGTCTTCCTTTTTATCAAAACTCTCAACTGCAAGACCATTCTCTTTATCACACTTTGTACCAACATTTAGGGGTGACTCATGCAACAACTCATTACTTGACTTGACTAGGACTTGTTTTACATCCTTTTGCTTGACATCTCTCCTTTCTCTATTTCTTCTACACTTTCCCATGGTACTCCACTACCAAGACCTCCTAAGCTGATTAAACGTTGAACAAGGAACCTAAGGCTCTAATACCACTTGTTGGAGTATAGGACCACTAAGAGGTGGGGGGGTGAATAAGTAGTCTATAAACTTTAACACATTTTTGCACCTTTTATCCACTAGACAAAAAATGAGAGAGACTTCAAAGATTTATCAAACACATATACACAAATATGATGATAAATAGTATGATCAAGACCTTAAAAAAACATTAGGGCATACACATAGAGACAACTAACATGAACCATAACACATATTTTGATGAGTGGAAAACCCTTAAAAGGGATGAAAAAACACTCTTGAATTCGTGCACTTTATTATGCCTCACTGGAAAATTCAACAACCTTCACTAGGTACAATTAGTGTCTCACTAACACAACCTCACTGGAAAATCAATAGTGTCTCATTGACACAGCCTCACTGGAAAATATGTGCCTCATTGGCAAACTTGTGTGTCACTGACAAACCATGAATATAAGAAAGAAAAATAATTCAGGGGATTACCCTGATTCTCTACAAAATGTTACACTTCATAACCTTACATCTCCTTCTATCTACAACCAATACAACCTTCAGACACAACCTTCTCAAATACAGTGATAGTATAAACAAATCAAGACTTTTTTATCCTCTGCAAACAAAAACACCTTTAATACTACCCCAACATAAGACCATATAAACAATAATTCAAAGCACTTGTTTCCTCTGCAGACATGAAAATATACACTATATCACATACTGCTTATCATGTAGTTTGGTGCCCTTTCATACACAAAGATAATCAAAAAGCCCCTTTTATACACTGAGAACCTATTTCAACTTCATAGCTTCCAAAACCATAGTTTTCCATCACCAAATCTCACATTGCTTACATGTATATGCAGGTATACCTTTCTAGAGCACACAAAACCAATACAACACTAAAGAAACATCTCTCAATCCATTTAACAAATTTCTCTGGCCTTCCTGGTTCGATAAAAAGTTTGTTTCTAGGCAGTTAGGGCTTTATCATCAAAGTGAACCTCAAACTAAAGGATGTGAATGATCCATTGGAATTTGAAACACTTTTAAATTCTGACTGTAGATCTTCCTCTTTGTACTTTCTCAGATTAAATACCATCCATTAGATTTAAACTGGTGCCCAACTTAAAATGGTATACCTTGTAGTGCTGGTGATCCATAGAAGGAAAGGCCAGTCAAACTTACATTTTAAAACCCTCCAAAAGGTCACCTTAAGTGACTTCCACCTACGATCGGAGGTCAACCTCAAAACATAATAAAAAGTAACTATGGCATATGATAAACAAAATTGAGTTTAAGGACCTTTTAGAATAAGACTTAGGGTTTAGGAATTCACCTAGGGTTTTAGAGTTTCAAAAAAATTCAAACCCTAGTTTTAAAGCAACTCAGAGCATATGAAGTCTTTACCATTTGAGATAAACTAATCTTGAACCTTAACATTCAACTTCACCTTTATGAAATAATTCTTTGAATGTGACATATATGATGAACCAACACCAAACTATGAATGCAATGATGTGGTCAACAATTTGACTCTCTCTGCATGAATGACACTACCCATAGAATGAATAAACTCTATGTTCAACCACCTTGTATAGATTAGGGTCGCACTTCAAGTTTGAACCATTGACCAACTAGAATGAACCATAAAGCATGACAAAAACTCTGAAGCATGAAATATGATGAATGAAGATCCTATTGAAATTAGGACAGCCAATTGAGAGGGGGGGTGAATCAGTTGTCACCAAAATTCTGTTCCTTATTCACTTAAAACCTTCTTACCATATCAATGATTCAATCATGAAAGCATAATGCAATAATTCAAGAGCAGAAACAAATTCAACACATATAACACCAAGATTTTAATGTGGAAAACCCGGTTAAGGGAAAAACCATGGCGTGACTAACCTAAGATTGTATTCTTTGTTAAAAGAATAAGAAGAATAAAATGGCACTTGCTAGTTAGGGCTCACTGCTTGAGCACACTACTCACAAGAAGCTCACTGCCTATAGGAGACACACTATCTATAGAAGAATATGAGTATTACATACTTGAATTGGAGATTAGCATCTTCATTATGCTTGAGTCAGTTCCATTTAAGCTCAACACCTCTTCTCTACTTTTTGCTCCTCTTCACTACCACCTTCTCATCATGACCACAAGGATACATTTGAATGACTTCGCAACTCTTATTTATACATGACATCAACTTTGGAATGATCATCAAAGTTGGCACAACATACACTTATTTTATTATAGAGCAATTTACAAAAATACAACTTGACTTATTACAAAAACTTCATACGCATCACTACACTCTTGGCCACACATAGCTGGGACTTCAATCTTCTTTGAGGAACACGCCATGCTTTGCAAAACATCTTCAAGATCATCTGCAACATGTGCAAATCATCTAGTCAGCCAAGACTAGGAAGAACACCATCACCCGAACGTAAATCTTCAATTACGAGCTCAATCTTCAATGCGGACTGCCAACACGAACTGGACATAATCTAGAGACCCCTACAAGCTTGCTTGAATCACCAAGAACATCCACACCACTTTTGGTTACTGTAATAATTTGTATCTTCATCCGAAATCTCAAGAACACAGTCGGTCATCACTGTCACATTAGAAGGATTGCTTGTGGACCTCCCAAACATGCCACCAGATCCATAGAACATGATATTGTATTTTTGGATCTCACTGGACCTATTTGTGTCACTCTATCACCTCTAAATAGTTACCAGAACTGGTTTTACTCTCATGGCCATAACTCCTCCACATTTTCATGCGGACCCCTCAAATCTTGACTAGATCATCTTCAGACACATATCTACAAACCCTTTGATGTGCATTCTCTAATATTCATCTAGCTGGGATCTTTACTTCATAGAGCTTCACTGTCTTCACTATTCTTCTGTGTTTCTGATAGGACTAATTTTCTCAATATCCTCAGCACACAACTCATCCAATCCTTGACATCAATGCAATAGGAGTATGTTGACATCAATAAAAACATCGGTTAGGCCCATACTTGTAATAGATCCAACTCCTGAAAGTACCAATCACCTTATATGAAACATATGAAGAATAACAGCTTTGATGCCTTGGATCCTTTGATGATCCTATGGTCCTCAAGCAACATGAAGGAGATCAACAATGTATCAACCAAAACATGACTATTTGAAGCAACATGAAGGAGATCGACAATGTATCAATTTCTGACATCAACACCTCTATGAAGAACAAAGTAACTTTTACATGCATATCAAATTGATGCCTAGATTCAAGCTGTCATGAAGAACCCATAATAACTCAACTGACATAGAGAAAAGCACACCAATGTCAACATCCAACATCAAGCATGAACATATTGCATGGGAGATGATCAACAACTCTTAAACACAATTCACAAGTATCATATGGCCCTGGCATGGGCATGAACACATCATGACAAACACATCTCTCCAATCCATCTTTTGACATCAATGACAAACATCATGCCTTGCCAAAGTCAACATAGGAAACCCTACAAAAACCATACCAAAAGACATGAAGGACCCATGCATCAATGTCAAACACATTTTGAAACTCTACAAGATATTTAAGGGTTTATGAGGGTATTGTAGAAACCTAATAATAGTAGCAAGATGTAAAGGAAAGAGACATCATGGGTAGTAAGTGAAAGTCTATAATAATTACAAAAAGAATACAAATATGTTTAAGATGTATGAAGGTTCTAAAACTCCTGCATAAGATTCATATAAGTTGAAAGTATTCATGAGAATCCTAAAGAGTCCAAGAAGCCTACATAAGAGTAAAATAACATTATCAAGATGGCTTAGAAGTGTTTGTAGGTTTGGAAGTCATTCAATGTTTGTATAGGTTCTCTCAAGACTTATCAATTCATCTTGGAGGCCCTATATTATAACCTACAAGTCTACATATTCTTGAAATTCTTGCAAGAGTTGCATCATCATGAGGAAATGTATGAAGACTTAGAGATTCCTAGGAAGGAGAAAATACACATGCAAAGATCAACGTGACAATGAAGGAGATCCTAAGAATACCTACATGCTAGTATATTGTTAATAATGTAGCATTATTAACAACACACATTATCTACTTCTCCCTACCCCTATCTATGCAGCATGTGTATTGTACATGTACTACTATACATTGCTAGTAAATGAAAAGAAGCTAGGTGTGCAGAAATCTCTTCCTACACTAATCTAGAGAGGAGAGAAGAGTGCAAATTCATTTTAATCTTTACAGTTACAAAAATGTTAACATAACAATGGAGATATTACAGCAAACACATACACAAGAATGTAAGACATAAGAGAGAGAGACTAGATATACATGGGGAAAACCCTTACGGGAAAAACCCCACACTCCAAAACACAGCTCAAATGTATTCCATAAACAATGAAGGTTACAATACAGTTATAGAGCCAATGCTCTTGTAGGAGTCTTTGACACTCGTATCTGGAGAAACCAGCAACATAACAGTACCTGTCAATCACATAATGCATCTTCTCTCCAAAGCACCTGTTTATATAAAACATACAAGGCAAAAATGGCTCTATCTTGAGATGGACATCCAACATGGCCTCATGCCCCAAATGCCATGCTTATGGACACTTGTCCAACACTGTAGGATGTTCCTGACACTTGTCAAGTCACCCCATCCCAAAGAGTTTACCTATTCCCAAGATGGGCAATGACAGATGCTCTTACGACTCTTACAACTGTCATAGAACCTGTCATAGCTGTCATAACTTACATCTATAAGAAAATATGTCATACACAGGCTATAAATAGCATATTCTCTTACAACATGTCATAACCCACCTTGGGGCACCCAAAGATTCCTTCTTCCAAGATGCCTTGTGACACATGTCTTCACTTGTCATAGAACCTTCTATTTTCGACTCTTACATGTCATAGATTTTGTCATAGGAATCTGTCATAACCATTTCGGTCAAGATTCACTTACACACTAGTCAAGATGCCAACACATGGTAGAAAACCTCTACCACACAAAAGGGATGCCTATCTCCACATGGAGTGAGTTGACCATCCTAGTCATCTTACAAGTGGAGTGACAACTCATCATGCCACTTCACACTAAATGATAAAAACATGATGTGCAACAAATTACAACATAGGCTAAGTAAATAAATTACATTACAATAATAAAAGCAAGGAATTACCAAGGTTAAGACACCTTATTACCAATAGTATACTGATAGGAATATGGTGACAGTGATTTGCATGCTAATCTTATTCTTAACAGTTGATATGGATTACAGTGAAAGTATCATCTTGCCTATGCACAATGGAGTGATGGAGTATCATAGTGAATGCATAGTAAATGGTATGCCTAATACAATATTCTATCAATGATTACTGACAATAGTTGGTATGATAGTGATAGTTTGCATTTCTCTATCTATGACAGTTGTGGTCTTACATTTCTTGCTTGTGACAGTGAAAAAGTGGCTTGCTAATGATAGTGGTTGCTTGTGACAGTGGTATTTGTGATAGTGGTATGCATATGCATCCTTCTTTGATCATTGGTTGCACATCATTGGTGTCAAACATTTAAAGATAATGGTGTTTGTTGATGCAAGGTAAGTTTCAAAGGTGTTGATAAAAGTTGATGCAAGGTAAGGTACTTATACATATAAGTATGACGGAGTTGTTTCTTGGTCATTTAGATATTCAGTGGAAGTGAGTATTGTTATTTACGCTTCAGAAAGTTGCAAAAGGTGTGATTTTTATTTATACTTCAGAAAGACACACCTCTTCACACATAGTTGCTACCTTTTGTAATTATAATTTAATATTTATTTTTGAGATTATGTTTCTCACTCTACGTCTCAAGAATGAAATATGGCATCTTTTTTTTTTCACTACACACAACCATGTGTGGGATTCATATTTTTGTAACAAGAACATCAGCAATGCCCATGTAAGGTTCAAACCTCTAAATATTAATTATAACATCTAGAGCCTTGCAATTCACTATATAATGGAGCAGCTACGACTTGTGATTATGCTATTTCAAAATGAAATCTAAAAATGCTTGTGCAACTAAAGGTACATCGTTGCCAATCTTACACTGTAAACAATCCTCAAATTTACATGTGCTCACACAATACAAGCATTCAACATAGGTGTGTACTATCCATCATGAATATGCTTCACAGTATCCAAAAATCCCTAGTTTCCTTTGAAATTCACCAACCTAGGTGTTCTCACAATACCACACATGCTATGAGGAAAATAATCTAATACCCTGATGGTGAGATCACATCATCAATTTTCAAGATCATCTTGACCACCTGTGTTGCAAGTAAAATATGTTGTTTCTTTCCAATAAGAGTTTCAAATACATTTTGCTCCATCATGTCATTTGTACCAATATCATTACAATCTATTCCCATGTAAGGGTTATTTTCCTTAATCTTTTGAGCTTTCATTATTGTCAGAGTATCAATGGGTTGCAGTCCACTATTTTCTACAAGAGCCATTGGTACAACATCAACAAATGATTGGCCTTGTCATCAAAACCCCATTGACAAATTACAAGAGTTGCACCTACATCATTACACCTTGAACCATTTCATTGAAATATTGTCTTTCCTACCCCGTAAAGCTTCAAACTTCTCAACCATATCAATGTCAACCTTATGCTTTGTCTTTGGCTTTGGTGGCTCAAAGGGACATGTCAAGATAGCTCTCTTTACATCCTCAATCCTTTTAGGCATTTGTGGATGACTCATATCTTTGTCAATAACGATGCCTTCAACCAGCTCTATATAGATTCCAACATTCCACCAACTTTTCCTTCTTGACTTTAATCAAATCCAAGTTAACATCCTTTCTTTCTAAATCTACAATAGTAAGTATGGCTTTAACAACAATCTCAACTAGCATGCATTTGCATCTATTAAAAATCTTTGAAAAAAGTGTGATCATGCATGTCTGCATAAGAGGTTCAATGTTGTTCAAACTAAACTCAAACTTTTGAGCAATATGATCTAAATGTTCAACTGAAATCTTTGAGGCCATTTCATAACCCTCAACAATTCTTATGGGATGAATTCCCCATTCTAAAATTTTCTCTGCCTACTCCAATAGTGCACCTGCTATGACAACCACGCCAGTTGTTCCATCACCAATTTCATAATCCTAATTCTGAGATAATTATGTAGACACCAAAAATTGTCCATAACATTACCTAGTCATACATAACCTTGTAAGACATCTTGTAATATTTTACCCTAGGTCATTACATTATCCCACTTATAAATTCCACTTTATCACCTTTCCAATTAATTAAATGAACCCCTTTATTTAATTAATTCCCCTTCACATGTCTCAAAACAATTCAAATTAAATATTAACCCCTCATCCCTCACGTTTTCCACATTGCAACATGTGTCACATGCACAAATAATTTAAATAATTTTATTATTTAAATTATGAGATTCCACCTCACATCCTATTCTTAGCCCCACTTATTGTGCATCATAAGCATCTTTTCCTGCAAAATAAATAAAAGAATCCCAATTATTCACTCACATCCTAATTTTAGCCTCATGTCATAACCCACTTAATGTGCATCATAGGCACTAAAATCAACTTTTAATCCTAGCCATACACATCACATAATTGACTTTTAATCTTGGCCATCGAATCATATCAGCTCTTATCTATAAATGCAGCCTTGCACAAGCCATTTGGGATGGATCTCCTTCTAGCATCCTCACTCTACCAAAAATTTTCCAATCTTCTCATCTTCAACTATCTATTTTCCTCTATCATCTTCATCTTATCAATATGTTGCGAAAACGAGAAATCAACATCAAATTAATCTCCATCAATCAATCACGTATGCATCTATCTGAGGTATCAAAAGGTTTGGGATTTAGGTAATGCATTTTCATTTATCCAAATTTATTATAGGTGACCTCTTGGGATGAATCTGACATCGCCATTGTGTCCGGGAGGCCATTTCCATGAATTTTGACTATAAATTTGTCAGGGTTTGCTCGCAAAAAAATTTCTTGTAAAATTTTGATTTTTTTTATTTTGCAGCGATATTGTAGGATCCATATGGATCCGTACAGTAAGGATCTACTATTTGGTGCCTGATTTTAGTATTACAGGCTTCAGTTCATTATGTGGCAGTTATATTGCAGGTTGTTCTATTTTGTTTTGAAGTTTATGTGATATCATAGGATTTAAGGTTTATCGACCTGGCATAAAGCTCTTAGTCAACCTTTCTAAATCACCTTGTCAGCTCCCATTCAACCCTTCTTTGCATTTGTATCATTCTTAGTGATCTTTGTTCTTGTTTCTATCGACTAGTTTGACACTCCAGTCGATGCCTCCCATAGATGTTCTCGCCATTTCAAAGTCTCCTTGTTGCCCCTAGTCTCATAGTCGCTACCATCATCGCAGAGTCACCACTATCCATAGATCCATCACCACCCAAACAAACCTTAACTCTACTTTTGGATCCTTCGTTGCCTATCTTTCTACCACTATCTACCAACCACTCAACTAAAAACTTAGATCTCGACCCATATTCCCTTGGAAACCCTAATCTCCTCGGTCGCTGCCAACAAACCTATTGTCATCCATCTTTTGACTCTGCCAAGGCTTCGACCACTATACATGCATTTTGACCTCGACCTCCCATACATGTAGTCTACATATTTAGGTTGACCTACCCTAGTCACTCATACCTACCTTTTCAATCATAACCATGAGCTGAGTAGTAAACAGTTTTAAATTCCACTTTAAAAAAAAAAAGTCTAAAATCTTAGGTTTTATGCTTTGAGTCTTAAATTTTTAAAGGGAGGTGGGTTCTATTTCAAACTGTCCATATAAGAACTCTAACCAAGTACATCTGACAACATCTAGTCAAAAGGTCAACAAGTCAGCCTTCAAATAGTCAACATTCAACTTTGCCCTTTTCTTCTACATGCCATAGGGGGTATATTTTTCTTTTCGCTATAACTTGGTCATACGGGCTCCAAATCACACAAACGAAGACTCATTAGAAAGTTGGTTTGATGAAATTCACAATGGTGGAGAAATTATCAAGTGAATGTGTCATTTTTTATGTTGTTTATCAGTCAAAGTCAAACTTGCATTTAAGCATTAAATGATCATATCTTGAGAAAATTTGATCCAATTTCGACGAATTTTTTTTTAAAGTACATGAAATTTCCTGAATTTTCTATTTATGCAATTTATTCTACTGTGTCAAGTCATCTGAATTAGAATTTCTCAAATTTTATCTTTTTCACATAACGGTCTTCTATGCAAGTTTACTTGTTTCTTTTTCAGTTTGGTGGCTTGTAGGTGAATCAAAGGAGTTGGAGTAGCATTTGGATTAGTCATAACAACAACTTAGAAAATGAAAATAATCAGGTGCACTCATTTCATGTTTCATCTCTTAATCATTGTTTGCAAATACACTTCAATTTGGGCTCTAAAATGAATCATTGTTTTGATCTCACATAAAAAATTAGGCTTAAAACAAACCAGTGTCTTCTTACACGTTTGGCTTTGGATCTAAAATGAACAAGTGTTTGTATTTCTTACTTACACACATCTCATTTCTAAGGGTCAATTAACAATTGCGAGTGTGAATCAATTGTACTTCACTTGGTTTGTTTTTATTTACCCTACCTAGGAGGCCTACTTGGAGACACACCACTCCAACGGATGACCTCAACTGAGGTGTGAATCGAAAGACACCCTCCTTGGGAGTTGGAATCTTGTCACTCTTAGCTAAGCCCCAAAGAAATTTATACCTTTGGGAAGTGAAGGTGAAGGGTGGGTTACCCCTTTCTCCCAACTATGTGGCAGGATTTCGCTTTCAATCCATTTCCTTAGTCAACCTCGTGCAACCTAGCTTAAGACCTAATTGGCCATACCCCACTTGACTAGTTATAGGCTTGTTGATGTGTCTTCCACATGTACTTGCTTAATCATCACTGTTACTATTTTTTCACCACAACTCAAAATTAGCTGAACTGGTCTAACAAATTCATTTTTTTTAAGTGAGAGTTAACATTCTTCTATTATAAAATATTTGTATAGTTGAGTTTCAGTGTTAAATGCAGTCTAGTTGTTCAAAAGAGGAAAAGATTTCAAATCATTCATTGCATTGTAGAACATTCAAGAGAGATAAGTATTTCATTCATCACAGTGATTATTCATTTACAAGTTGAAATACATAAAAGAATAAGCATTACATTGAAAGAAATAATGACATATTAAATGTCCCACACAAGTCATGGGTATAGCTGAACATATGCAGATATAAAGAAAATACTACACATCTAGTAATAAGAAAAGAGAGGTCATAGCCATCATTGCCTTGGATGTTTCTTGATCTTTGAAGTTGTCTTCTGTCCTGCTCCTTGTCTTTAGGATGAACCTATAAAAAATATGGGAGGGTCCTGTTAGAGCTCCAGTTATGAGATCCCTACATCATATCAGAAGAGGCATAACACTTTGTCTAAACTGCACTGATCAATTAACATCATTCATATGCAGAAGGAACTGAGAAAGAAAACAATCATGGAACTTCATTGTTTTATTCTAATCTATTTGTTTCATGTGCAGGTATAGGATAAGTCATGTAGTTGATTGAAGACATTCAACATGTCGTGTCAAGTGGGCTCCCACAAGGGTTGAGCCCAACATGCTATTTCTCCTTAATCTCAGAAGGGATGAATGGAAAAGGAAAAAATCATTATTCACATTTACATGACAAACTGAAGAAATAACAAAAGCAGTCATATGCATTGATTTCTGTTTTAGGACAAAGTCATGATTATAGTTCAAGAAATGAAATGCAATCATAAAGATGAATTAAACTAAATGGGACAGCATTTAATGCACATGACAGTTGTCATCATTACTTCAGTTGACATTGGAAAATGACATTCATAGGTATTTCATTTTATATCTTTCATGGTATGCATCAGAGAAATTAAGAACAACAAGTACATTTCATCATTTGAATGTCAAAGGTTGCTAATGGATAATATCATGCAATAGTTCATAAATGTTTGGTCACAACATAACATCAGAAACTTAAATCATTTTATGCATGATTTGATAAAATGAAAGTGCAAGTGGATAGCCATCATGGAACAACACGTGTTATCATTCTTCTTTCATGTTGAAACAAGGTACATTCATCATATAAGAGCTGTCATTTTTTAAGCATGAGATGATCTTGTATCATGGAGAGACCAAGATAAGTTCTTAAAGGCAGTGCTACAGGAGAAATTCAAATTGAATAGCAAAGAATATGAAGTAGTTAATCTCTCATGTTATTCATAGGAGGATGTTATATCAAGTGATAAATGTCAGATGGATCCACAAGAAGACACTTTGATAGGTTATATCTTTTTCATCTTGTGATCATATCAAGATATGTATATGCCTCTATTCCATAATGATATGCAATAGTGACAAGAGTATGCAAGTGTCCATAAACATCAACAGGACATCATATGTTTCTATGTTAACATCTAGTCAAAAATATACATTGTAGATCAAATAAACATCTTGTTACAAAGTAAAATGACAGTCAAACTATTATAATATCTCATCTGTCATTATACAGAAGGAAGAAACCATTGTCATTCATAATGACATGTGAAATAAACGCCAAGTATATTTTCCATGACTGCGGAACCATACAAATGTAGAGTTCATGGACAACTAATAATAATATAGAAATGAAATAAGTATATGCTACAAGAAGAAGTAATTGCAATGCAAATGAGAGACCTCGAATGCATCAGAATAGAGAGCATCTACAAGAGCAGTGAATAAATTTGAGATTGTTTTGAAGGAATATATCAATAATGCAAAGATTTCATAGAGCTATGGTAAAATGGATTGTCATATCCAAATATCAAGTATCATCTACCAGACATCAAATATAGTGAACGAATCAAATGGAGAATACACAAAATGTATCATACAGGTCAAAGCCATTAATCCGTGACATCAAAAGGCCCTTTTGGTACAAATAATGATGGATATTGTGCAAAATATCATAGCCCATAAAGTATACCTATAGGATACAAAGGAATAGGAGTGATAGTTTGCAGATCGACCACCAGATGTTCACAAGAATGTATTGCTACAGCCAGATCAAAGTGAAATTACAAGATATAGGAGGAAAGAAATAGAATGATATACAATGGTTCTATGCAGATATGGGTCTCATGAGTGGTTAAGCCATCGAAAGTGTAAAGACTACACGGAGTTACAAAGCTACAGTTGTAGCCATAAAATATACAGATGCAAAGTCACAATAAGGTCCTCATCAAAGACTCAAAATCTCTTTATTTTTACATTTATATGAGCTCATATACATAGAATGTCATGAAGAAATGTGAATTTTTAGAGAATGTTTTGTGCTAGTTGTGGCCCAATAAGCCATAAAAACCCATTTCACTGGTCATTGATATATGCTATAGGGAAAAAATAGAAATGAACTTTGTTCAAGCCCTCTTGGGGTTTTTGAGGAACAAGAACAATGCAAGAAGTTCTATGTAGATACAGAGTGCAATAAGGGTTTCGAACCATAGAAAGGATAAACACAACCATAGCAGAAGGAGAAATGTGGTCACGGGTTTAAAGCCCACATACACATAATGCTTCAGAAGATGAAGGATACAATGACAAAAATGAAGCTTACCTATGTATGAAGAAAGAGTATGTGGTGTAGAGCCAAAAATCTTCCTTATTTTGTTTCATTTCTCCTAAAAAATGCGACCATGGTGGCCAACATACAGAAGACAAAATTGATAGTGAACAAAATTGTAAACAAAACCATCAGAATGTGCATAGGCTGCGGCTTTCAAAGCCATGTTCACCTTAAAAATTCATTTCAGAATGAAAGGAAATGAAGAAAAAGAGTATAATATGGATTAGGAGGATGTTACCTTTCTTTTCCTGCAAAAATCCATGGAGATAGAGCACCAGAGTACTAGCAAATGAAGGTTTTTGTGCTTGAAACCCTAGTTTCATTGTCAGCTACAACAGAGAGCTCAATTCCAAAAGAAGTGTTTTTGCAAATGATGCGAAAAAGTAGGATAAAGTTTGGTTTTGTTCTTAGGGTTTCTTTTTACCATAGCTTGAATGTGGCATTTTCATCACATCTAATCCTTTATAATGACACAGATTAATACCTTCATGGTATTTTGTGTTCATCATGTAGTGCCTAGGTTTCATGACTTAGTGAGGTTAAGCCCATTGCTCCCTCAAGATTTCAAATGCCTTTAATATGCTAAGTCAGATTTTGATATATCATATGCCAAGTCAGATGGAGATAATTTCATGCCTTAGAAATATATGCCAACCTTTCATTTTGGTGTGAAATAAGTTTACATGCCATGTGTGCCACATAGATTGCCAAGTCATACGAAGATAAGCCATCAGGGCTCTTTATTTTTTGTAGATATGATATGATCCCTTAATATTATTTTTATGATTTTTTATTGAAAAATCAAATATTGAAATGGAAAAATGGCAAAATTATAATCCATAGAGATTTGTTTTATTTTTATAAATCAAATCGAATAGGGAATAAAATTAAACTGCCAAGCATTGTAAAGTTAGTTTTAAAGCAATCATTTATAAATTGCTTTGAAACTTAACTATTTTTAGGCAGTTGGAACTAATAAAAAAAATTAGATATTCTTTTTCAATTTGTTTTATATAGAGGTAGATGACGATAAAATTTTGAGATCCAATAGGTAGAAGAAAGCATATTTGTGGTGGGGTCACATGGGAGAATCCTTTGGCATCCTATTTTCATAGTTTGGACTCATTTGGAGAGATTTTATTTTTTCTTTTCTGAGTAGCTTGAAAATGGACTTGGAGTCTATTTTTGGATGCTTTTTTTGAGCTTTCAAGGGAAGATTATTCCAGAGCATATATGGCAGAGTTATACTTTCTTTTCAGCAGTCCCAGTTAGAGTTTTATAGCATAGAGTAGAGATCAGAGTGCAGAGATAGCAGAATCTTCCTCTCACCTTGAGAGTGTTGTATTCATTTCCATGTACTCATTATTCCTTCAGTTATAGAGCAGCAGTTTTCCTTCATTTTTGCCTCTCTTATTGCACAAATTGATTTGATATAACACCATGATAAGCATTTATCTTTTGTTTTTGTCTTGGTTTTGTAATAGGATATGCAATTTTTTGCTTAATTTAGGTTGCATGTTGTGTTTAATTAAAGCTTCATGCAAAACATTTATGAATTGGGTAAAATAAGAAATTTTGTGAAGATCAGTGCTCTGTGGTCTGACTGTGAGTAAGATCTAATTGTGCATCACCTAGATTACATTTCAGTTATTTATTTTAGCATATCCTTCTATCCCTTTTCCCAGATAAGTCTTTAGATTAGTTAAAAATCATAAGGAGAACCAACTCACTCTAGAGATTCCCTCTCAACATAGATCACCCACAATCTAGGAGGGTTTCCATGTTTCAACAGGATAGTCAAGCTTGACTTGGCTAGTGGCACAATCTTAATTGACAACAGTCACAACATTTCAATTTTAGATTAAAATTTTCTTATGTGTCTTGCATGAGTGAATCATGTGTGTACATGTGTAATTCATTGTTTGATCATTGCCAAATCAAGATATAAACACCAAATACATAAACAAGTCATTCTAAACTTTCTTTCCAACACAATCATCATTGCCATATCTAATCAAATTTCATCCTAACCTAATCCTAATCATCCCATCATTCCACATCATCATCTTAATCCTAGTCAACACTTGTCAAAATGGTCATAACCATCAATAAATCCATGCCTAACCCAAAACCATACATGCTCCGATGTGATCCAAAATTCACTCTTGATGATGATGAGGATCTTGTAGATTTTGAGGCATACTTGGAAGAACAAACTGAAATTAAAAAACTTCAATCTATGTGTAACTCAACCCCAACACGAGAAAAATATCCTAGCACAAGAACTCCAAGACCTCATTCAAACACTTCACCAGGTACCCCAACCCCTAGATCAATAGACCATATAAAGATTCCAAGCCCTCATTTAAAAATTTCAACAAAACCAATCACCACAAATATAACAGCTCCTAGTCGAAGTCCAACAACTCACGCAATATCCATTTCTAAATCTTCCACAACATGAACATGTTAGTACTAGTCACTCCTCACACCAAGATCAAGATCAAGAATCCCTAAGCCATCTTAATGATACTCTTGACAAGGGAAGTACCATCTCAAGTTTGGAATCATACATCGATCCATCTACTAGTCTTCTATCATCATCTAAGAGAATGCCTATACCAAAGCCTATTAGTCCTACACCAACACCACCATCAAACCTCCTAAGCTCTAGTCCATCAAACAAAGAATCTTTTGACGATTTTCTCCAAGGGCTACTAGCAAGGAATAAACCATCCCCATGTCAAGCACCCATTGATGAGCCTACCAAAGAGCCTTTGAATGCCATGTCCACTTCTTCAACCCCATCATGTAGTCCACAACCCCTCGAGCCTATTGAAAATTTTCCTCCCATGAGTTCATTGCCCTCTCATGTTGTTGACCAAGAGCCTACCCAAGATTCATCCACTTCCATTCAAGAAAACCAAGAGGTATGTCAAGATCACAATCCTAAGCATGTGGAAATATCAAGCCCTCATCCAAATCAAGATCAAAGCATCTCTAAGTTCAACTCATCCATGACCTATATATTTTCTATGATCAAGATATTATTTATGATCATGAACCTATTCGTGAGCAAATTTATCCCATTTATAGCACACTTAATCCTATTTTGCTTCCATTTGTGATCAAGGTTCCATTTATGATCATGAAAACCATGATGATCCTCTTAACCAAATTTTATGCATTTCATGGTCAAGAGATTATCACTCCACCTACACATGATCCCCAAACATTTGTTTCCCTTGATGAGACACATGCCTCCCAAGTACACATTGAAGATCAAACAAATAACTTGGATCTAAATGAACATAATGATTATCAGGATCCTAATGACCCTTCCACATCTACTATCGACCCCATTTCAAGTCCACCTTCAGATCCACTTGGTTTTACCACCTTCATCCATGAATATTCCTCCCTAGGAACACATCAACCTTTATCTTCCACTTCACCCCCTCCATCCAATAATGAGCTTATGTCTAGTGTCCAAACTACACCTAGTCCCATAGTCCACCGCATACAACAAAACATGAACTACCAAGGTAAAGACTTAGGCCTTCATGAATAAGGTATTTTGGAACCAATCCATGTCAAAGTCCCTCCACGCTCATATGGCCTTGGATATACACCCCAAGGTAAACAATCTAAAGATGTTGGTAATTCCTCCATTCCTCCTAAGTCTGCCATTTTCTATCATAAATTCTATCATACTCCCAAGACATATGTCACCATTCCACCTCCATCAACCTACAAATGTCAAAAGCATGTGACCATACACCTTCCACCATCCAATTTACCCCCACTTCTTCCAACTCCTAATTTTCCTCCATCCACTTTACCACCATTGCTCCCAACAACTAATATCCCTATCATTCATAAATCACCTCAAATTCCTAATCATGACTAGAAAATCCACATATTAACATGAAGCTTCCACTCATTCCACCATGCTCATGGGATTCAAAAGTAAATATTTGGATGCCTCCTTCTATAAAGTCAAAAATCATAAAGATCCTAATGCCTTAGGGCACAAATACAAAATGTCAAATCAAAAGGCTATCCAAGCCTATACCTTCCCAAGCAAAGTCTAAAACTAAAATGGTATGGGTACCTAAGCAAAAAGAAAGCAAGTCAAATGAGGCATCCACATCTCAAAAATCCAAACCATCCTCTTCCATCCAAAAGTCCCACTTCATTCAAAAGTTTCAAATTCCTAAATCCCACAAGAAAAACAAAAATCATAAAAATACTAAGTCTATGCGGGTACCTAAAGCACTTCATCATCCATTTCCTAAGAAAACATCTCCATTTCTTCCTATGCCACCTTTCAATCAAAAACTTAAATGTTTAACACGATGTGTGCAACTGTTGGTCATGGTTCCCTTCCATTCCACAACTCCCCATACCTCCATCACCCCATCATTCATCCATTATCCTAAATATCTCCCCTGTCCTATCCCTATGGTCCATGATTTTGCATAAGTCTTTCATCCATCCTTTTGCATAAACCTTTCATAATCCATTATCATCCTCTCCAAAATCTACATCATAATCCACTATCTACCTCATCCATCTCACTTTCATGCAATCTCCCTTCCAGCATCAATGAGCATAATGACTTGACATGGTCCATGTGACGACATCCATCTCTAATGGGACTATCACCTTTCATGGAACTAGACACTTGAGTCCCTCCTATCCATATTCCCCTTCCATCCAAAAATTCAAAAAAAAAAAATCATTTCATCCAATGGTGAAAACCATTTTTATGGCGCCTTGGATAAGTACCATGATGAAAACCTGGCAAATAGGCATCATGTGTAGGTTGATCTTCTAATGTCACTTACACTTGGGGGCACAATATCTCATCCAACCTATCATTTTCACACTCTTCATCTCTTACTACTCATCTTGCCTTATTGTCTCATCCAACATAAATACTGTCTCAAAACTCTTCATCTCTTACTGCTCTGATTTCACTGCTCTAATTTTACATGGAAATAAGATCTCTCTAATTCTACTCTTTATTGCATCCACAAAATCACCTTCCATTGCATGTCGTACATATGTTTCTATCACATTTACATCACACACACCAAACACTGAATTTGATCCCATATATATATTTGCAATACTTAAGATCTTCATATTTGGTCAGCATACTCAGATGAAGTGTATAGTTAATAAACTTGTAGCTTGTCGGCCAAATCCATTCATCAAAATACATGCAGACCTAAATAACATTTGAAACACCTTCTCATATGCCTACTCCAACTATAGAACCACTTAGGATAAAGTTCTAATCAATAGAACTTATCACACATGAATCAAACTAACATGTCGACCTCAAACATAGATTGTTAGTGACTTAGTCTAACTGTCAGATGACAACTTTCACTGTAGAGCACAATACTTTCTCAAAATCATATCAAAGACACCTTAGACATCATAGATCATACCTTCAAAACCACAAAGCAAAATATCCTTTAGCGGAAAAATGCGGACCATTAGAATGCAGACTCTGTCATAGTCAAATTTTGTCAAATAGTGTAGTGATACTCAAAAGCTTGTAACTATCTTTCCAGTGGACTTCAGAACTTACAACTCTAGATTTAGATACTTCATATAAGTGTTTACAACACCTCAAAACTGTAGATCAAAACATGCACTTGTAGAGAAATGCAGATCATTTTACTTTGCATCATACACTGTCCCTGTCTTATTTCTGCTCATCTAGACTTAGATATTTTCTTCAAATGACTTTTGGAGGAAGTCATGACTTGAATACTAGAATATATCATCATCAAGTAGCTATGAATCATCATACCTGAACTACAAACCTTAGTCATATATCATCATCATACCTGAACTACAAACCTTAGTCTTCAACTGCGGACCAATGCCAATCCAAACATTGTTCTTATGTCTCTGCCTCTATAGATTTCCAATACTTAGTCAATATGACTAAGTCTTCTTTAGCGGACTACAAACTCTATTCCAACCTTGTTCTTTTTCCTGTTTCCATCAATGACAACACTCAATTATCCAACATAGCAGTGTCTCTTGCCAACAATCTCCCCCTTTGGCATTGATTGCAACACTTAGTGAAAAATGCTTGTGTTGCTCCCCCTTACTCTGTATACTCTATTTTTCTATTCTCCTTTAGACGTATGCTTATTTTTCACTAGTTTTCCTCTCCCCCTTTGACATCAATGGTAGAGGTGGGTGAACATGCAAAATTATGTCAAATGTTTTTCAAAACTATCATATTCTACCGCATATATATACAAATACACATTTGTATCTTAATTTGCAATTGAAGATAGAATATCATTATAGATAGTCTTTATCAAAGCTATCTCACCATTCCAACTATTCCTTGCAGTCTCCAAAATATGGATGTGGCTATTTATCAAAAAGACTAGCTTTTATGCCTTCTGCACATCTGATGGTGTATCAATTAATGCTTGTGATTTCAAGGCTTCATCTGCCAGATTGGTCATGGAATCAAGTTTTGGACTTATAAGCCCCCTTAGCTGGCACAACATGTCTTTAATTTCTTCCCTTTTCTTTATCAGAATGCTTAAATCATTGTTAATATTTACAACCTGTGTCTCTTTGGCACTTATTGACTCAATTGCTGGATTATATGTCTTAGAAATATTAAGCAGTTTGAGTTCCATGTCCTTACTTTTCTCTTCTAATTCCTTTGTAACCTCTAGCCAGGATAAACAAAATTTGTACAAGTCACAACCTTCTTTTATGGCACTTTGTATACCTCTTATTTCTTGGTCTAAAGAGATTTTATCATTGATCAACATGGTTTTTAACTTGGCTAATCTTTTCTCATCAAATTATTTTTTGACCTTTGTTTCTGTAGATTTTTCAAAGGATTCAAAGTGATTGTTGATTGATTTTATCATACCTTTTAGTTGATCAGTAGATGATGTTGAAGTTTCTTTCTGGTATTCAGACATCAATTCTCCCAATATATCAGATACTGATGTAATGAGCTTATTGTTGTGCATGTGAGTTTTCATCAATTCTTCCTGAGCCTTTGCTTGGGCAAATGATACTAAATCAAATTTCTATTTTAGAGACAAGGAATTTAGATTTATTGGTTCTTGAAGAAACCTAGGTGGATCTAGGATTTGTGCACTTTGTAGCTTTTCCAAGGGTTTTGCCATAGTGTCTCTTGCCACTTTTTCTTCACAATGTGAAACTTTCTTTCTCTTCTTTTCTTCAGTTGTGGATTCTGTAATGGATGAGGTCCTTATTATTTTTCTAGGACATCTCTCCTCTTTAGATCTATTATCTTTCCTTTCTAGAGTACTTAATGTCCATTCTATCAGAGCTCTTATGGACTTTGATCCTCCTGATTTGATTTTTGCCTCACTTAATTGTTCACCTAATGTTTTCTCTGACTGCTTAGGTTCCATCAACATTCTGGTAGATAATTCTGAGAATGTCCCAAATCTGTCCTCTTTGGGATCAATAGGCTTACTTAGTAGTGCATCAACTAATTCAGTCAAGATATCTTCTACAACTTCATAACCTAGTGTAGGGACCCATATAGTTCTTGGTTCCACAGCTTCCATGAAGCATTTATCTTTATCCACCATGAATACAATATCCTTTTCATACTTTATCACTACTTGTTCAGGTATCCGAAGCCTTCTTAACATTTTCTTTTGAAAATCTTTGAAATATATCCATAGGATTTTGTTCTACTTATCTACATTACCCAAACTTTGTAAGTGATCTCTTATTTGAGCAGCTACAGGTATGTGATCAAGCCAGATAATATTTCCTAAACCAGGTAGCTCTCTTAGGAAGTAAAAGAGTAAACATGTAATCAATGTTCCATATTTGAAAGGATGATTAGTTTCTTTTGTTCTTTTCAAGTTCTCCATTAGTTCAATCTGGAGCAATTCACAAAGGTCATAATCTGTATTGTTTTTTATCATGTCATATGCTGTGTTTATAGCTGATGCAGACACATAATTTTCCTTATTGGAGAAGTATACTTTGTATCCAATAATCATTGATGCAAATTTGACAGCTGGATGCTTGATATCATTTACTATATGACCATTCTTCTCAAATTTGGCTCCTGTTAGCTGCATTACCACATTGTTCTTCATTTTCCTTATGCCTGGAACCCTTCTGGAAGAGCTCATACCATTTATAACTTTGATGGCTTCTTTAGTTATCAAATAGGGTTCATCAAGCCATAAAGATTCATCATGAATTCTGCTTAGAATAAGCTTGACCCATGCATCAATTGAAATTGCGGGAAAATCCAACCAGGTGTCAAGTTTCTTTTATCCTAGAACTTTATAATCATCTTTCAACACAATATCCACAGTAGTCAGATCATTCAAATATAGTTTTCCTAACTTCATGTGATCATATTCTTCTAGACTGATATGAATGTATGCTCTGATATCTTCCATATACATAACCCCATGTGGATTAATTAAGAATGCATAATGATTTTTCCTTCAGATACAACTCCTTTTATCCTTCGCATGCCGAAACTTAAGTGTCATTAATGTCATCTTACAAAAAGTTGTTGAGCACCTTCCTGATAGCCACAGACACCTTAGATTACTCTGCAAATCTTCACAATTGGTCCTTTTCTTCTGGAATTTTCTTTAAAGGATTTGTCATGTGATTCCTTTTATCATATCTTCATGCTGGATTCCAGCACTAACTATCTAGCTGGGGGTTTTGGATTTTCAACACTGCTCCCCCTGAGCCAGAGCTCCCAATTTACTTCCCAGAGGAAGTATCTACACCGGAAGATGGTGAGGATTAATCCTTGACTTCAATCACATCTTTCTTGATCCAAATCTTGCCCATTTCCTTCTTGGTTTCAACCGGATCAACCTTTGTCTTTTCCTTTATCATTCCTTTGCTCTGTTTTCCTATTTTTAGTATGGTAGTTTCTTTTTACATTTTTGCTTCTATAGACTCTTGCAATATGTCCATACTTGTTGCAATTGAAGCATACCACATTCCTTTGTTTTTGATTCCTTTTATTGATTGAATTTGATCTGCATTGATTATCCATATGTCCAAATCTATTGCATGCAAAACACTTTCCATTGAATGATTGACTATTTCTTGCATTGTAGGAACCATTCCTTACCAAATTTTTGCATTCATTTGATTTGTGACCAATTTTCTTGCAATTGAAACATTGACCAGAAAAGGATGGAACATTTTGATTCAGGTTTATTCTACTCCTGCACTGAGTAGCTTTATGACCAAACTTATTGCAATTAAAATAATGGCCATTGAATGATGGATACCTTTGAGAATTTGGTTGTTTGACCGAAGGTCTTCTAGGTCTTCTTTGATTTATGAACTGGTTTTCTCTGTTTTACTTTAACTCGATGTTTGTTTGACTAGATTTTGAACTTTCTCCTTTCTCAAATCCCAAACCCTGCTTATCATCAACACTCCTTTGAATAACAATCACCTCATCAAGCTTTACAGAACTTAGGTTGAACTTTTCTTCATAGCTCTTGGTTGCATACAGATCAAATTTCAGAAGTAGCACTTTTTTGACCAATTTTTCACATTCCTCTAATTTTTCCTTAACAACTTGATTCAAATGCCTTTCAATTTCTTCCTTCTTTTCAATTTCCAGTGTCAACCCATTTAGAAACTTATGTGCTTCATCTAATTGATCATTTAGCTCCTTTCTTTTCTCTTTGAACTTCCTGACTGGCTCTCTTAGCTTTAGGATGCATTCATCAGCTTCTTGAATATTAGCTTTTAGATCCTTTATTTCTACTTCAGATTTTTCAAGATCAATAAGGGATGCTTCTAGTTCCTTGTTACTTTCATAATTTCCAAATCTTCTTGCTCCCATGATTACACTACCCCAGATCTTCCTCAAGTTGTTAGACTTCTTCCAAGGAACCTTGCTCAGATAACAATTCTTGAGAATAAGGAATACTGAGAGGGGGGTGAATTAGTATTCCACAAAACCACTTCTTAACAAATATATTTATCCAATTTCTGAAGTTAATAACCTGAAAGTAGAATAGACATAGAAACAGCAACCACAAAGACATAGCACATGAACACCAGGATTTTTACATGGAAAACCCAAAAAGGAAAAAACCACAGTGAGTGTTAGCTCACAATATATTAATATAGCACAATACCAGATTACAAAAAGGCTCACTACCTTAGGGCTCACTATCTAGACAAATGCTCACTACAAGAAAGGCTCACTGCCAAAACAGGCTCACTTCCTAGAGAAAGAAAGAAGAAAGAAGAGTGGCTCACTACCAAAATGAACTTCTCAGATCGCATCTACACATGCATGGTTGTAGCTCCAATGAAGCACATAAATATTGTCTCAAAACTCTTCATCTCTTACTGCTCTGATTTTACATGGAAATAAGATCTCCCTACTTCTACTCTTTATTGTATCCACATAATCACCTTCCACTACATGTCACACATATGTTTCTATCACATTTGCATCACACACACCAAACAATGAATTTGATCTCATATATATATATATATATATATCCGCAACACTTAAGATCTTCATATTAGGTCGGCATACTCAGATAAAGTGTATAGTTAATAAACTTGTAGCTTGTTGGCCAAATCCATTCATCAAAATACATGGAAGACCTAAATAACATTTGAAACACCTTCTCATATGTCAGCTCCAGCTATAGAACCACTTAGGATAAAGTTCTAATCAATAGAACTTATCACACATGAATCAAACTAACATGTCAGTGTCAAACACAGACTGTTAGTGACTCAGTCTAACTGTCAAATCACAACTTTCACTACATACCACAATACTTTCTCAAAGTAATATCAAAGACTCCTTAGACATCATAGATGATACCTTCAGAAATGCAAAGCAAAATATCCTTTAGCCGCAAAATGCGGACCATCAGAACTCAGACTCTGTCACTATCTTTCTAGTGGACTTTAGAACTTACAACTCTAGATTTAGACACTTCATATAAGTGCTTACAACACCTCAAAACTGTAGATCAAAACATGCAATTGCGGAGAAATGCGGATCATTTTACTTTGCAGTGTACACTGTCCTTGTCTTACTTCTATTCATCCAGACTTAGATATTTTCTTCAAATGACTTTCGGGGGAAGTCATGACCTGAATAATGGAATATATCATCATCAAGTAACTATGAGTCATCATACCTAAACTACAAACTTTGGTCTTCAACTGTGGACCAATGCCAATCCAAACACTATTCTTCTGTCTCTACCTCTGTACATTTCCAATACTTAGTCAATATGACTAAGTCTTCTTTACCGGACCACAAACTCTGTTCCAACCTTGTTCCTTTTCTTGTTGCCATCAATGACAACACTCAATTATCCAACATATCAGTGTCTCTTGCCAACAAAAAGGTCCTAAAAAATTACAAAAAAATCAAATATCTTAAAATCCAAAAAAATCAAATATCTCAAAATCCATAAAAAATCAAATATTTCCAAAAATTCAAAAAAATCAAAACATTTTAAAACTCCAAAAAAATTACAACATTCCAAAAATCCAAGCAATAAAATCAATTATCAAATCATCATTCAAACAAATTCTTCCAATTCCTTCAAATCCAATCATCATTATTCAAATCATTCCTACAAATCAAATTAATCAATTCTTCCAATCAATTTTCATCAAAATCAAATCATTCAATCAAATTCCTCCAAATCAAATCACTTCTTCTAATCAACTCAATCCAATCATTCAATCATTCCAAGCAATAAACTTAAATGCGAAACATCTTTAATCCATACCAATCAAGTAATTTAATCCTGCTAAATTATCCAATTGCATCCTTGGTTTTGTTCTAATCTTGCTATCAACCAAATCAATCAATCAATCATCATCATCATCAATGGGATTTATCATCCCCAATCCTAGTGTTGTTCTCGGGATATATCATTCCATCAACAACACAATCCTTGTGTTGTTCTCAGGATAAATCATTCCCACATCAACAATGTTATCAATCATCAGTCACTATCAATCAAATTAATCAATCAATCATCAGTTTATAGCTTGACAAGGGCAATACCTTGTTTGTTTTTGAATCATTTTATCTTGCATTTGTATCATTCCCAGCTAATATTCATATCTTGTATCTAGACAAGGTTGTATTACGCTGGGTTATGAGACACATCATCACCCTAGACCTTGTACCTTGGTGCATAACGTATAGTGCTATATCAAACATCATGGTTGCTCACTTACATTCAACATAACATATCCTTCCCTTTCCTTTATCCATTTCCTTATTTTTCTTCCTTTACCAACCCCTTTCATTTCGAGAGCCTACCTATGTTTCTCCAACTCGCCTATCCTCTCGAGGTGGCATCATCATCCTATCCTTTTCCTCTATCCATACCTAATCTTCTTTGAAATGATTTTACTCGACATAAATCTCACCATCTCAAACATCATCTCAAAGAGGGGCAAAATGTAGACACCAAAAATTGTTTATAACATTACCTAGTCATACATGACCTTGTATGACATCTTGTAATATTTTACCCTAGTTCATTACATTATCCCACTTATAAATTCCACTTGATCACCTTTCCAATTAATTAAATAAACCCCTTTATTTAATTAATCCCCCTTCACATGTCTTAAAACAATTCAAATTAAATATTAATCCCTCATCCCTCACTTTTTCCACATTGCAACATGTGTCACATGACTACAACTCTTCACATGCACAAATAATTTAAATAATTTTATTATTTAAATTATGTGATTCCTTCTCACATTATATTCTTAGCCCCACTTATTGTGCATCATAAGCATCTTTTCCTCCAAAATAAATAAAAGAATCCCACTTATACACTCACATCCTAATTTTAGCCTCATGTCATAACCCACTTAATGTGCGTCATAGGAACTAAAATCAACTTTTAATCCTAGCCATACACATCAAATAATTGACTTTTAATCTTGGCCATCGAATCATATCAGCTCTTTCCTATAAATCTAGCCTCACACAAGCCATTTGGGATGGATCTCCTAGCATCCTCACTCTACCAAAATTTTTCCAATCTTCTCATCTTCAACTATCTATTTTCCTCTATCATCTTCATCTTATCGTTATGCTGCGAAAATGAGCAATCAACATCAAATTAATCTGCATCAATCAATCATGCATGCATCTATTTAAGGTATCAAAAGGTTTGGGATTTAGGTAATGCATTTTCATTGTTTTATCATTTTCATTTATCTAAATTTCATGTACACAAATTCTACCATCAGTTTGCCAATTTGATTCTCTACATCCATCTGCTCCAAAATTGTTGTACCATCATTTGAGATGGTGACTTTGCCATCGGGATTGGTAAGCATCTTATCCATACCCTTAGGACCGAGGGAGGTGCAAAGGATCCTCACAATGGTCCTCATGGCCACAATGTTAGTCTTTTGCGCATCGAGCCCTTCACTCAACTCTTCTGCTCCTGCTCCCTCAATATTATAAATGGCCTCCCAAACTCATCAAATGACAATGCCATATCTTGGCGTGGATAACAAAGAAATGGTTTTAGTAATGAGATTTGAAGTCTAGACAAGAAAATATGAAACCCTAGATGTTTCTGTGCTTCCTATGAGGCTTCTTTATAGCTTTCTTGAAACTCATTATGCATTTGTATATTGCAATCTAACTGTGAAATGTTACCCTTTGTATTATTAGATCGGGGGGACTTTTGCAAGTTCCCTCCAATATGATTTGGTCTCTTTGATAATCTTCAATGTGGATCATTATATTTTTATCGAAGGGACTCTAATACTTCTCCTCCCAATGTGTTGTAGTTTGCTCGATGATGATCACATTCTTTCATGCACGGTGTTTCATTAGAGGGACATTAAAGTATCTCCCACTGATATAGTATAGCCTCTTCGATGATGATGTTTTTATCAGGGAGACATGAAAGCAGCTCCCGCTGATATGGTGCAATCTCTCTGATATAGGTTATTACCATGGATTTGAGGATGTTACACCACTGTGGATGTCAGAGGTGGCGTGGGATCAGTTGTTTCCATGATTGTGCAGAAATACGCTCACATTCATGCAATTAATTTTGATGTGTTGCATGTTATTGCCTCTACTCCCAAAAACATTCCTAGTATGCTATTCCCCTAATCATTCCTTAATATATTGTAATAAATTACTATATTTTAACATTTATTTCTTATAAAATGTTCAGGAGAAAATTTGTTTGGAGATAATTTAACTTTTAATAATATATAGATTTACTGGTGTAGGGGTTTATCATGTTGTTGGTGACATGTTTGAGAATGTGCCATTAGTTGATGCTATTCTTTTGAAGGTAATTCATATATATAATGAAATTATTGACTATTCCTTTATAGTTTCAACACCTGCTGAATGGACTATTCTTCTTGGCAAAGATTGCTTTTCATATGATTGTCATACATACTTTTGTGACATGATTATCTTTTAGGACTATCCTTGACTGAGCTTAAGATGAAAAACAAGACAAAACTCAAAACAAAAGAAACGATACCCCTCACTGTTCTACTCATCTCCATTTTATACACTGTTGTTCCTGATAGACTTATGATAGTTTTTCCTACCATTCATTATCTCTGCTATCACAATGATAAAAAGGTAACAAAAAAAGACACAAGCCTTGTAAAAGCCATATAGGACTACTCAAAAACATAGATCATATAGGATTTCTCTTTCTAATAAGGTTTCTAACATACCTCACTATCATCATTTGTATGATTTCTCAAGCTAGACTACTCTTTGCTATGATTCAGTGGAAGTGAGTATAGTTATTTATGCTTCAGAAAGTTGCAAGAGGCGTGATTGTATGATTACAAGAGATACAAGGTTGGGACATGTCATGTTTTGATATGATCAAATGTGAATAGATATGGTCTTTTGAGACAGTTATATTGTCAATGCACAATGAACAATGTCATATTTACTTCATTTTCTTATAATAGTGGTTACTTGGTTTTAGACATGAATGCTTTCCTCATTGGTTTCAGACATGAGTGTTTTTATTTGTAGTTGGTTTGTAATGGCAGTGATTACAAAGACAATATACAGATCCATGTGTATTATGTCTCATGTTCCTAATGGTAGTAGTTCTTTGATGGTGTGATAGTAAGCCTTCTAACTTGACGGTGCCATTTCATTATTTTATATAGTGCTTCTTGTAGACACCTAGAAGTGTCCCAAGGTTGCAAAACCCTAATTTCTTCCACATTCCACTGATTTTCCATAATTTGCCTCTATGGTTAAATAATTGATTTCAATTAATTAATTATTTAATCATCCACATTCCTAATGTCCCCTTTCATTAATTTAAACAAATAAAACATTTGTTTAAATACTCTCACCTAATTGACAAAATCCCCTTTCACATGCATTATTTCAATAAATTAAATAAATTGGATAAATTTATTTAATTTGATTTCCATTATCCATCTCATCATTTCTTCTAATTTTAAATTGTCTTTTGTCCTCTAGTGGAGGGAAACCTTAACTGATCTCAACCCTCCATTTTCCCCAAAAGTCAACTCTCAATCCTGGCCCTCCATTCAAATCAGGTCTTCTATAAAACAACTCATCCACCTTCATTTTGATCCCTAATGTCTCTTGGGATAGAACTCTCTAATTTTTTGTATATTCTCTAAAACCTTATTAATCACACAAATGAGCTTCTCAAGATCTTTGAAAAAACTTGCAAATACGAGAACAAAAAAGCAAGGTTAAGGAGGACAATGGAGACAAGCCATTAGTTAGCTTCAAATTTATGTTTGTTTCTTATTTGTTTGATTGATTTGTAGCTTAGAATGCACTCTATTGGGAGCTAGGGTTAGCTATGTTTTTTGAGATAGGATGATACTAGTTTAGATTCTTATGTTTTTTATGTTTATTTGACTATTTTCTAGGCTAGATTACACTCCATTGGGAGCTAGGGTTAGCTATGTTTTCATTTATGCATGTTAGCTAGTTTTTCCCTATCTCATTTCATGAACCCGATGTGAAACGAAGAAAATCTAACATTTTTTGTTGATTTTAGCAACTTAGCTTTTGTAGGTAGCTTCCTATTCTCAAACAGACCTCACCATTGAGTCTGGGAGGCCCTTTCGGTGAAAAATGACTATAAATTCATCAAATTTGGCTACAAGAAAAAACTAATTTTTTTTAGTTTTGGCCCCTTCGCAAGACTGTGTTGTACGGATCCGTATGGATCCGTACGGAGCCATATGGCTCCTACACAGGGACCCTGGATCATAATTGCTAGTTTCACATTTTGATCTCAAGATTAATTATTTTTGTTACAGATTTAACATTATTATTGGTTGCATGTGGTCGCTTGTATGTTGCAAGTTATGTTGTAGGTGACTGTGAAGGAAAAATCCCATCGACCATTAATCCTATCGCAGTCCTAGAATCTTTGAACTAAACCCTACCCTAAAACCATTATAACACCCGTCAACCTTCGCTTGTAAAACCTACCCTGTTTCCCATTGACACCCTTATCTCTGTGGTCAACTACCACAACTGTTGTCGAATCTTACATCCACCAGTCTGCCACCACTGTCGAGGACTTAAACCCTAAAATCCCTGCTCACAAATCTGTCGGGCCCCACTACTATGAAACCCTCAGTGGTTTCCGTCTAAACTAGCACTGTCACTATCAAAGTCTAAATTGGTGTGGTTTAAAACCATAACTACCGGTGGTAAGCATTCAAAACTCCCGACCACATTGCTTTGTCTGTGGTGGTCTGAGATATTGGGTAAATTGTGCTTCATTCCTTTTGACCGGCCCTCTAATATCAGCGGTCGATTTCCACATAATGCAGAAAAATAAAAAGGAAAGGTAAAGACTAAGTCATGAAGACCCTATCTTCATCTTTGCATACGCCATCCATTAAACCCTAGTTTCTAGTCCATTGCTTACTATCCTGTCACCATTTGAAATTCTTGTCACTACTGGTTCGGTGAGCCATCATCACCATTTCCCTTGCATGTGCCCTAGACTCCCACGGACCAGTTAGAATTCATGATGGATAGTTAGCTTTCATTGCAAAGTGCTAGTTGTTGTGGTCTCTAGAGTCTTTAGAGCTTGTAGTTGTCACCACAAGCCTCTGTGTGGGCTTGCAGCCTAAACCCTAGCCGCAGGCACTTAAGATTTTAGGTTTCAGACTTAAAACACTTTTGATTTGAGATTTTGATCTTTGGTTCTATCATCGGTGGTCGCTTTAATAACCAGCTAGAGGGGGTCTAAGACATGCGCCCCTCTTCACTTCACCTTTTAGTTTTTGCTCCCAATAGACCCCTGGTCATATGGGTGACTAGGGGCCTCACTTTCCCTAAACTGCCCAATCTAACCGCTGGAGGTGACTGTGTCATGTGACCGCGCCAACTTTAAACCTCTAGTGGTTTGTTAACTGCCACTACTAGTGCTAACAACAGTCTTCACTAAACACACATGTGACTGCTGAGAACTTAACTCCTAGTGGTTAAAAATTTAAACTATCAGGCTTGTTGTGCTATTCCATGCCCTAACTAGGTGCTTTCTTCAAACTGGCATAACTTTCGCATATGGGCACGAAATTTCACAAAATGAGTGGTGTTGCAAAGCTGACTCACCTAGATTCATAGTGGTGAGGTCAATATTAGGTAAAAATGTCATTTTATTAGTTTTTTTTTGGTCAAAGTGAACATTTCTTTAAAACTTCAAACGTGCATATCTTTGGCAAATTTGACTCAATTTTGACAAATTTTTTTTGAAACCGCTTAAAATTTCCTAAATTTTTTGATTTTGCTGTTAGTTTTTCTGTAAGTAATAAGATTTCTCAGATATTTTTTAGATTCAATTTCGAGGCCTTTTTGACTTAGTGGCTTGCAAAATGAAGCATTAACTTGATATTTCATGTTTTTTTTTTGCATTGTCACGGGGATTTTCTGTTACTAATGTCTGATTTTCATCTTGTGGCACTCATTGGGAGAAGACTTTCATCTAAAACTACTAATACATTTGATACATGGTTCCTTTCATTCTCATTCTTGTACTTTTTTTTATCATAGGAACACTTCAATTTGGTGCAATAAAATGAACATTATCTTGTTTTCACACACTTTCTTGGGGTTTAAAATGAATCAGTGTTTTCTTTGCTTGGTGATATTGTTTGTGTTTTGAGGTGTGTATGCTCTTCCCTCGTACGTCACGTGATCTTGGGAATCAAAAACACTTCTTAACACTTTCATTATCACACCACACATTTGATTTCTAAGGGTGAATGAACATTTGTCTAGTGTGGCATAAGTCCAAAAATATGTATGCTCTCCGCTCGCATTGTCATATGAACTTGGGGATCAAAAGTATTTTTGGTGCTTAGGTCAATTTTGTTTCCTTTTAGAGTGGGCCTACACTTGAGACACATCCACATGGAGAAATCATTTGTGACCCCAAGCTATACTTTCATTCGGTCCACTATAAAAAATAGGATAAGGCGAAAGCCAAGTCCAAACCGATATTAGCACTTACCGTACGATGCTAGTTCGAAAGGAGGCATACCTTGCATATATGAGACTCCTAGTAGGACTAGTAAAAGCTTTAAGTAGCTTGTTGGATGCTTTTTGTTGGGAATTAAGGTGTCTCAACCTTAGTAATTCCTTGTATTACTTCATTATATTTATTTATTTATTGCGTATTATTGTAATTAGGATGCAAATCCTTATTGTCATCTTGTGGGAGTTGGCACGGTGATGCATCATCCTACGTGGAAGGTGACCACATGTAAATTTGTCCTCACATGAGGAGATAGGCATCCCACTTAGTGGTAGAAATATTTTTCTATGTGTCAGCATCTTGGATAGTGTGTAAGGGAATATTGACCGAAATGGTTGACAAATTCCTATGACAAATCTATGATGTGTAAGAGTTGTAAATGGAAGATTTTATGACATGTGAAGACATGTGTGACAAGGCATTTTGGAAGAAGGAACCTTTGGGTGCCGCAAGGAGGGTTATGACATGTTGTAAGAGATTCTATTTTTAGCCTGTGTATGACATATTCTCTTACAGCTATAAGACATGATAGTTATGACAGATTCTATGATAGTCGTAAGAGTCATAAGAGCATCTGTCATTGTCCAACTTGGGAATAGGAGAAAATGTTAGGATGGGGTGATATGACAAGTGTCAGGACCATGTTGCAGTGTTGGACAAGTGTCCCTAGGTGTGGGTTTTGGGCCATGAGGCCAAGTTGGACGACCATCTCAAGAAAGGTTCACTTTTGCCTTGTAAACTTCTATTTAAGCAGGTGCTTTGAGAGGAGATGTATTATGTGATTGAAAGGTACTATTATGATGTTGTTTTGTCTCCAAATACAAGTGTTGAAGACTCCTAAGAGCTTGCATTGCAAGTGTATTGTAAACCATTTCAGTTTTGATAATAAAGTTTGCAGGTTTTGGAGTGTGGGGTTTTTCACCCAATAAGGGTTTTCCCCATGTTATATCCTCTCTCTCTCTCTCTCTCTCTCTCTCTCTCTCTCTCTCTCTCTCTCTCTCTCTCTCTCTCTCTCTCTCTCTCTCTCTCTCTCTCTCTCTCTCTTCTGTCTCATTCTGTGTGTATGTGTATTGCTGCAATATCTCCATTGTTGTGTTTAACATTCTGTAACTATAAAGATTAAAACAAATTTGCACTCTTCTCTCCTCTTTAGATTAGTGTAGGAAGCAATTTATGCACACCTAGCTTCCTTTCAGTTGGTATCAAAGCCTAGCTAGTTTTGGTTCTCGCTGCTGGGTAGGAATTTTTTGAGCTAATCTTAGGTTGAGTGGGAGTCTATGTAGAGTATTCTATATCTTGTTGTAGGAAGGAGATGGCACACACATCTGGCAGAGTAGAGGTGGAGAAGTTCAATGGCACAAATTTTGAGATGTTGAAACTCAAGATGGAAGATTTAATTGTTGATCGTTACCTATGGCAAAGTCAGAAGCTGATTGGGACCTCAAAGATTGGAAGGCTAAGGGTCTCATAAGACTCTGTCTAGCTGACTCTATCCTATTGAATGTCCATGAGCAGAAGACTGCGAAAGAACTTTGGAAGAAGCTGGGAGATGTTTATCAAGCCAAGTCCTTGGTGAACAAGGTTTTTCTGAAAAAGAAGTTGTTTTCTCTGAAGATGGAAGATAGAGGATTTGTTGCAGACCATATGAATGCTTTCAACATGATTGTTACACAGTTGGCATCTGTGGGTGTGAAAATGGAGGAGGATCGATGTATGACCCTTCTTTGTTCTTTGTTAGATTTGTGGGATTATCTTGTCATGGCCATCAGAAGCACTATAACCACCTTCAAAATGGATGAGGTAGTGTGTTCACTGTTATTTGAAGAAATGTAGAGAAAGACAACCGAGTCGGTCAAACAGGCTCTTGTGGTTCATGGAAGACCCAAGGAGAAAGGGAAAAAGAAGGACAAGAAAGTTGAGAAGGATAGATCCAAATCCCATGGGAGATCTGTTGTGACCTAATCACACATCACCCTATTGCAAATGGGGACCCCCTTTTTTTGAGCTCCAATTCTTTGCTTGCATTTTGGATGATGTCTTAGGTTCGTTTCCTCTGCCAATCCAACAATGAGTCTCTCCTAGGAGGTTTTGCTTTAAAACTAGAGGTCTCACCTAGAACATGAATTTACAATAATGAAGAGTCTTGATCAAATTCCATTCAAAGGGGAAACCAGGAAGTCATCTATCAAGGTTCAAATGAATACTGAGATCAATCCTGATGCATGTTTGAGATCCTGAAAATGACTAAGTCTGATATCCTAATATCCTTAAAATCCTAAAAATTTGACTAAGTTTGAAATTTGGTGGATCCTCCAAATTCTATAATTTGCATGTTAAATCCTATGGATCTGACACTTATCTCAAACATCCTATACTTAAATATATTTTTCAATATACCTAACCCTAGGGAATACTAATAAATGGCTAAGTATTCAGGCGAGCATTGAAATCTTGATCTAATGCACCTAGATAAGCGGGTTTTGTTATGATTTGAAGACGCGATTTCAATCAAAGAACAAAACTTTGATCAAATGAGCCACTTGTGGAGGAAGTCTAATCCAACATTATGGAATTTTTTAGACAAGGATCCAAAATTCTTATCCAATGCACCATCATTGAGGGAGGTTTAACTTAAGTTTTTTAGACCTTTTTCAACTAGAGGATAAAGTGATGATCTAATGCGCCAAGATGGAGAGGTTGGTTTTGATTGTTAAAGTGCAAATTCTATGAGACTTTAAGAGAAGGATGAAATTACCATCTGGTGCACCACTATTGAAGCATGGTTTAAACTTGAGTTTTTGGGGATCATTTAACCAGATTTCAAAATATTGATCTAATGCGCCATTACTAGGGGAAGTTCAGTTCAACTTTTTGGTGATCATTCAACTAGAGTTCAAATTCTTCATCTAATGCACCCTTGTCAAGAAGAGATAATCATGATTTTTAGAACACATTTCAAGCAAAGATCAAACTTCTTAACCAATGCGCCACCTTGGAATGGAGCTAAATTGAAATTTTGTGAAGGATTTTAGGAGAAGATCAAAATGTCAATGTGATGCGCCACCATTTGGAATAAGGAAACTCAAAATTTTAAGACAAATTTCAACCAAAGGTTGAAATCCTCAACCAATGTGCCAAGGGAAGGAGTTAGTTTTGTTAAAAATTTAAACTAAAATTTTAACCAAAGATCAAAACATGGATCCAATGGGCCAGCTTGATGGAGTTAGATTGCAAGTTTCATAAGACTTTTTCAACCGAGGATCAAAATTGCTGACCAATGGGCCATTATGGGATGAAGGTTAAACAAAGTTTTGTGTGATTTTTTGACATTTTTTCAACTAGAGATTGAAATTATGATCTAGTGCGCCTAGACCAAGGAGGCTGATTGTAGTTTACAAAAGTGAAATTTTAAACGAAGAGCAAAAATATGGATCTAATGCGCCCTAAATTGGAATTATCATGCTCATTCAAAATTTAGATTTAAACCTTGTTCAAATACATGGAATTTCATGCCACAAAGGAATAAATTTAAATGTTTTTTAATTGGACAAGAATCAGGTTAGCCTGGGGGACAAAATTCTAGATTTTAAACAAATTGTATATAGGGCTTGCAATCATATTTCATTTTATCATTCACTCAAGCAGTGAATTAGTCTTCTAAGTGCACCTTAAAAGAGTAGAAATAAATTTCCAAGCAAGGTATAGCCTGATTTTATCAAATTAAATATGATCTTGACTAAGTGTTGAGAGATTTTCATCAAAAGGTAGTCAATTGTAAGTCTTATCTGCAGGTTCTTATGTTCTAATTTTTTTCATTTTTTAGCCAGACTTATTGAATTCAAGAATAAAATTGATCTATAGGTTTAGTATTTTGATCTATAGGCTCTTGAAAAATTAGATCTTAATAAGTATGAAAGGCTAAAAGTGTTCAAAATGATTCCTATTTGCTATGAGATTTGATACTTATCAATGGTTTAATTATTGTTTTCTATGTATTATAGAAGGATTGAAGGCACTAAGAGTCATCTAAGGAGCAAGCACTTGGAACCACCTTCATGCAAGGAGTAAAATGAAGATAGAAGATAGCCACTCCACAGGATCACATCAAATTCATCATTCAAGTATACTTCATCATCTGCATCCAGAAGAGACATCTATCCATCAAGCTCCAAGTTCTCTCAATCTTCAAGTCTAAGAGAGAGAGTCTCCTACTCCATGTTATCAATGAATCATCATCATCTACACTACTCTCTGTGAGGAATCATTCACAAAGAAGATCAATCTACATCCTGCAAGAGAAGAAGACACGAAGTTAGACAAATGAGCAACATGTACTTACAATGAATAGGGCAAAGTCAACAAAGTTACATCCCAAACATTCAAGTTCAAAGCAATCATGTTCGAAGACATCACACAGATGATGCAATTTGGGAATATGCCCAAAAGCAAATTGAATTAACTGCTGAAATCTATGAGAATTGTTGAGATGGCACCTACGTGGCAAATGCACATCATCAGGCAAATCATATTTCTCCACATCAATTCACTGCAAGCTTATCATCTTGGAAAATGTGCCTTCATTGCCTCTGTTATGTACTAAAAATAGCAAGTTGTTGCAACTAATTGCTGAGATGGCATGATCTTAGCCCTTGGCTACTTGAATTGATCCAAGCCCTTCATTATAATTCTGGGATTCTATATAAAGGCCTTGTTGCCTCATTTGTAAAGTTAGTAGAGAGTAGTCAATAGGTAGCTAGTAGTAGAGTAGAGTAGAAGAGACTCTCAAAATTTCTTGAGAGTGCTTGAACTTGTAAATATTTCTCAAGATTAATGCAAAAGCATTGGAGCTTGTTTGGTGTTAAGTGTTGTCTTGTGAAATGACATGGTTTCTTGTATCTTGATTGAATGGAGAGATGTTTCTAAGTAGATTAGAAGTAGATTAGTAGCTCATTGATGTAATGTATGTATGTATTGGATATTTGATCAACTCCTAGCTCATGCTTTTGACATTCATCATTGAAGGGTTGTGTAAAGCTAGTCTGAGCTTCATCATAATTTGTTTAAGTTTGATTGTGGATGCTTGTTTAAGCTGCGTCGTCTAATGAATGCTTATATAAGTTTTCATGATTTGAAAACCTTTTGCTATCCTTAGGAGATTGCACCAACTCCATGTAGTTGTAGGCATCCTTGGTGAAGTGGAGTTAGATTGATAAAGGAGTTTGTCTATTCATGCATCCTCATTGCTTCATTGACCTTAGATTAGTTTCTTTAAACCTTTATATTTTTCCTTTTATTTATCATTGATACATTGTATATATATCATCCACACCGAAAGGAGAAATAAGCTAAGTGAATTATGAAGAAGTCTGCATAAGTCCCTTTGTGATTATCAACAAGATCACATTTATTCACTGAGTTTATCCAATGCAAATCATGAATAAGGAAGTTGTCTCACTGGATCACATAGCTTAGCCTTTGAGAGACTTTATTCAAGAGAGAGTGAGATACTTAGTGTTTTACTCTATTGTTGTGTTGTCTAAAAAAAATCATCAACAAGATCCAAATCTCCTAGAAAGTCCAAGGTTCTATTGGAACTATGGAAAAACTGGGCATTTCTAAAATGAATGCAAAGAGGAAAAGAAAAAGAAGAAGAAGAATGTCCCAGACTCAGATTCTGACAAGTCACAAGATGATCATGATGCCTTCATTGTAGGCCTGGCCACCCATGCATTTGATGATGTGTGATTAATTGATTCTGGTGCATCATTTCACATGACCTCACATCGAAGCTGGTTCATGAAGTATGACGAGTTTGATGTTGGGAGAGTATACCTGGGTGACAATTCTCATCTAAAGATTGTTGGTCATGGAAGAGTCTTAATCTAATTCCCTAATGGATGAGTGAAGGGGATCGCTGGGGTTATGCACATCCCAGGCTTGGCACGGAACCTACTTTCTGTAAGTAAGTTGAATGATGTAGGTGCGTAGGTTGTCTTTTCAAATGATGGATGCAAGATGACTAGAGGATCTATGGTGCTAGTGAAGGGTACTCAGAGAGCTACTTTGTTTCAGCTAGAGACATGCACTTCATAGTGCAATAGTTCTTTTGACTCGAAGAAAAGAGCAACAATCACTTCATCCCTACCATCTAAACCAGCAGTGAAGAAATCTATTGTAACAAATTCTGATGGTAGTGCATTTTGGGTACCCAAGGGTGCTCATGCTCTGGAAGTTAAACTTCCTACTAAAAAGACAATGTTATGGCATGAGAGTTTCAGTCACATTGGTGAGAAGGGTCTTAGAACCCTGAAAAATAAAAACATCGTTGAAGGGTTAAATGATTGTAATCTCAAGTTTGACTTTTGCGAACATTGTATATATGGAAAGCAAAACTGTGTTGAGTTTTACTCTAATTCTCACAAGTCTTTTGGTTTGTTGGACCTTATTCATTTTGATGTTTTTGGTCTTGTTAGTGTTCCTTCAATTTCCAAATCAGTATACTTTGTATCTTTCATAGATGATTATAGTAGAAGGATGTGGATTTATTTTCTTAGAAGCAATTCTGAAGTCTTTAGTCGATTCAAAGAGTTTAAAGCTTTTGTTGAGAATCAGACTAGTAAAAAGATTAAGTGTTTGAGGACTGACAACGGTGGTGAGTTTTTTTCAGTAGAGTTCGATAAGTTCTGTAAAGAGTAAGGGATTGAAAAACATAAGACAACTCCATACACCCCGCAACAAAATGGAGTTGCAGAGAGGATGAACAGGATAGTGATGGAGAAGGCTAGAAGTATGCTTAGTGGAGAAAGCCTCAAACAAAATTTTTGGGCTGAAGTTGTAGCCATTGCTTGCTACCTAGTAAATAGGTCTCCTACATCAGCTCTTGTTGGTAAGACACCTATGGAGGTGCGGTCTGGTAAGAAGCCTTCAGTTAGACATCTCCATGTTTTTGGTTGTGAGGCATATGCACATGTGCCTAGGGAGAAACGGTCTAAATTGGAGAACAAGGCTGTTAAGTGTATTTTCATTGGCTATGGTGTCAGTGTGAAAGGATACAAGGTTTGGGATCCTGTGGTTGAAAAAGTGTTGTATAGCAAAAGTGTTATCTTCAGAGAGATAACATCTTCTTCCGTTGTTCTACAGCTAGAATAGACAAAAAAGAAAGAGGATGCACTTTAGTTTCCTTCTACCCCTGAGAAGAGTGAACTGACAGATTTTGTGAGACCTGATGATGAGGAGAGCTCTAGTAGCTTTGAAAGCTCTGAAGAAGAAGCAAAACCTTAACCTTAGCCATTGAAGAGGTCTACACGAACAAGGAAGCAACCTGTTAGGTTTGGTTATTCATTGCTTGATTCTAGTTGTGCTTTTACCTTGCTTACTAACACTGATGAGCCTAGAACTGTGGCATAGGCTATGGGCATCAAAGATGTAGGTTCCTAGAAGGAGGCCATGGAAGATGAAATGGCCTCTTTGGAGAAGAATAAAACATGGGACTTGGTGCCTTTGCCTGAAGGACAGAAACCTGTTGGATGCAAATGGGTGTTCAAGAAGAAATTCGGTGCAGATAGCAGTGTTGAAAAGTACAAGGCTAGATTGGTTACAAATGGGTACTCACAAGTGGAGGGAATTAATTATGGTGAAATTTTCTCTCCCATTGCAAAGCTGACATTCATTCAGTTCTTGTTATATCTTGCAGCTTCTTATGACTTAGAGGTAGAACAGATGGATCTGAAGATAGCTTTCCTTCATGGCGATTTGGAGGAAGAGATTTACATGTCACAGCTAGAGCATTACATAGGGAAAGGTAAAGAAAATTTGGTTTGCAAACTGAAGAAGTCTTTGTATGGTTTGAAGCAGTCTCCTAGGATGTGGTATATGAAATTTGATGCTTTAGTGTTGTCAATTAGATTTCTAAGATCAAGATCAGATCATTGTGTGTATTACAAATTTGACAATGATCAGATTCTCATTATTACATTGTATGTTGATGATATGTTATTAATTGGGAATGGTAAGAATATGATTTCTGATTTGAAGTCTCAGTTGTCAGTGCAGTTTGAGATGAAAAATCTAGGGGTAGCTAGGTACATTCTGGGAATAAAAATCAGAAGAGACAGAGCTAACATAAAACTTTGGTTAAGCCAGAGTAAGTATGTGAAGATCATGTTGGATAGGTTCAGCATGGCAAATTGTATACCATTGTATCTTCCTATTTTTTTGGGGATAAATTTGTCTATTAATGATTGTCCAAAATCTCCTAGTGAGGTGGAGGACATGAGCAGAGTACCTTATGCTAGTGTTGTTGGTAGTTTGATGTATGCTATGGTCTGCGCAAGACTAGACATTGCCCAAGTAGTGGGAGTCCTTAGTCGATTTATGGCTAATCCTAGATGGGTACATTGGGATGCAATTAAGCAAGTGTTCAGATATTTGAGGGGTACTTTCAAGTTTTCCATATGCTATCATGGTAATTCTATAGGACCTCTGCATTCTATTTGTATTTGTTGATTCATGGATCATGATTGGGCAGGTGACATTAATAGCAGGAGATCCACCAGTGCTTACATGTTCACTATGTTTGGTGGTGGAATTAACTCAATGAGTAAGTGGAAACCTATGGTCCTTTGTCCATGACAGAAGCTGAGTATATGGTAGCAACTCATGCTTGTAAGGAAGCCATTTGTCTTAAGAGATTATGTTTAGATATTGGTGATGCAGAACAGATTACAATTTGTTGTGACAGTTAGAGTGTGATTTGCCTAGCAAAGAATCCAACTTTCCATGCCAGAACAAAGCATATTGATGTATAGTTTCACTTTGTGCAAGACATGGTAGAGGATGGGAAGGTGAATTTGGAGAAGGTAGACACTTTGAAGAATGTTGTGGATGCATTGACGAAACCAGTGGGCATAGAGAAGTTCAGATGGTGTTCGGAGTCTATGGACCTCTCAGCCTATAGAAGTTAAATCTTGTTATTTCTATTGGCTCTTACAAGGTGTTCGACAAGTGGGAGAATGTTGGGAATTAAGGTGTCTCAACCTTGGTAATTCCTTGTATTATTTCATTGTATTTATTTATTTATTGCCTATTATTGTAATTAGGATGCAAATCCTTATTGTCATCTAGTGGGAGTTGGCATGGTGATGTGTCATCCTACGTGGAAGGTGACCACATGTAAACTTGTCCTCACATGAGGAGATAGGCATCCCACTTAGTGGTAGGAATATTTTTTCATGTGTCAGCATCCTGGATAGTGTGTAAGGGAATATTGACCGATACGGTTATAACAGATTCCTATGACAAATCTATGACGCGTAAGAGTTGTAAATGGAAGATTCTATGACAAGTGAAGACATGTGTCACAAGGCATCTTGGAAGAAGACATCTTTGGGTGCCCAAAGGAGGGTTATGACATGTTGTAAGAGAATATGCTATTTTTAGCCTATGTATGATAGATTCTCTTACAGCTGTAAGATATGACAGTTATGACAGATTCTATGATAGTTGTAAGAGTCGTAAGAGCATATGTCATTGCCCAACTTGGGAATAGGCAACCATATTGGGATGGGGTGATATCACAAGTGTTAGGACCATGCTGCAGTGTTGGACAAGTGTCCCTAGGCATGGGTTTTGGGCAATGAGGCCAAGTTGGATGCCCATCTCAAGAAAGGTTCACTTTTGCCTTGTAAACTTCTATTTAAGCAGGTGCTTTGAGAGGAGATGTATTATGTGATTGATAGGTACTGTTATGCTATTGGTTTGTCTCCAAATATGAGTGTCAAAGACTCCTAAGAGCTTGCATTGCAAGTGTATTGTAAACCATTTTAGTTTTGATCATACATTGTGTAGGTTTTGGAGTGTGGGGTTTTTCACCCGATAAGGGGTTTCCCCATGTTATATCTTGTCTCTCTCTCTTCTATCTCATTCTCTGTGTATGTGTATTGTTGTAATATCCCCATTGTTGTGTTTAACATTCTGTAACTGTAAAGATTAAAATAAATTTGTACTCTTCTCTCCTCTTTAGATTAGTGTAGGAAGTGATTTCCGCACACCTAGCTTCCTTTCACTCATAATGTGTCAGTCCCCCGGATACACTACCAACCTTTTGTGCTAGTGGCCAAAATCGTTCTATTTGTTGGCGCAGGAGATCGGAGCTTTGAAGCCATCCCATGTTCTCACAGTTTAAAGTAGAGATAGAAAATTCCTTGAGATCTTTAGGTCTTTAGGAATTCAAAGTTTGGTGTGCCTGATAAGGGGGAGCCAGTGCCACCAAACTTCTAATCTTTCCACTTTGAATAAGTGCAGCTCAGATTTATCCGCAGTGGGAATCCAACAAATATTGTCCTTAACTAGACTAGGATTGTGCATGTTTACAAGTATTTGCAAAACATCAAGAGTCACCAAAAAATAGCCAATCTAATTGCCAAGTGTCTTCTTTGATTGATGTGTGTGCTTTCTTAGTCATCACCCTCAACATTCTTTCCAACCCATTCATTCCAAGTCATCATATCCTTATCACCCTTCCTAACCACATCATCTTTGTCATTCCATCATCCTTATGATTCACATAACCCATATCCTAATTATCCTACTTGTCTCATCTTAATCACATCATAATTACATTATCATCATTCCATGTCATCCTATTTCTAATCCAATCAAAACCATTCCAAGTCAAACCAACACCTACCCATTACCTTTGTCATTCCACATATCCTAGTCCATTTTCATCCTAACCATTCCTAATCATTCTACATAGTCATCCTCTTACTAATCCAATTAGCATCATTTGTATCATTGTCCTACTCATTATCCTAATCCATCCAAGTCACCATATCCTATTCATCATTCCTAATCATCCCACCTCATCCCAATCATATCCTATTCATCATTCCTAATTATTACACCTTATACTAATTGCATTATCATCATTCCTAATCATTCTACATAGTCATCCTTCTAATCCAATCAACACCATTCCAAGTCAAACCAACACCTAATCATTATCCTTGTCATTCCACATATCCTAATCCACTTTCATCCTAATACATCCTAGTCATCATTCCTAATCATTACACATCGTCATCCTCATCCAATCAACATCATTCTTATCATTGTCCTAATCATATCCTATTCATCATTCCTAATCATTCCACCTCATCATAATCATATCCTAAACATCATTTCTAATCATTCCACCTCATCCTAATCATATCCTAATCATCACTCCTAATCACTCCACCTAATCATAATCATACCCTAATCATCTTAATCATATCCTATTCGTCATTCCTAATCATTACACATCATCATCCTCATCCAATCCAGGTCATCCTAATCATTCTTCTAATCATATCCAAGTCATCCTTATCAAACACTAATCACATCTTTCATCTAATCACCATCATCTTAATCATCCTAGTCACTACGCATAATCCTCTTCATTCATAATCCAATCAAATTCATCACAATCAATCCATCCAAGTCATCTATTCCCATCACTACACATAATAATCTTCCTTCTAATCCAATCAAACACATCCTAATCATATCCTAGCCATTCATTCCAATCCAATCAACTTCATCCTAATCATTCCCAATCACAATACACCACAACTGTAGGAAAACTTTGAGCGTCTACTCTCCCTATCAAATCTGATTGCAACTATGTCAAAACATTATAGACCTATTAGTTTTGTTCACCTGCTACATATCCAATTTCATTCCTTTAGAATAAAATTTCATCACAATATTTCATTAGCATTCAACCCTTGCAATCTATAGAGTTTCCCAAACATAGTCTTCCTAAGGTTGAAACATAGGGAGAAACTGTAGAAGCTTGATTGTATCACAAGTACAAATCTAGACCAAGAGACCTTGATATATTTTTCAAATCAATCACAACTTGGGCTTAATACCACAAGGCTAGTTTAAGTCCATTCTTACAAGTGAATTCTAAAACTCATGGATTCACTTTAATCAATCATTTTGTCCACACCTCAAGGTCTCGATAAATCCAATTTATACTTTGACAAGGTCATTAGTAGACGAGAGTACCCTCTTGGAGCTAGACTTTTCAAAGACTAATATCATTAGCCGAGCTATCATAGTCTAGGCCTCATCACCTTGCATTGACATCCCCATACCATCCCAAAATTCACAAGTCTCATATGGTAAATACATGGTTACAAAAAAAAAGAGAAAGGGAATAGATCCTCCTAGTCATCCCTCATTCCAAAAATTCTAAACATTCCTTTCAACACATCGTCCAACCGACCCCATCCTTGTCATATCATAATCGCATTCTACTCATACCTTCATCATTCCACCCTCACATCCTAATCACCCTTTCTAATCATCAAATTCATCCTTATCACCTGACCCCTAATCATATCCTAATCACAAACCTAACCATAACTTAATCATCCTTAATCATCCATCTAATCATCCTATCAATCCCACACTCTATCACATTCCTAGTCATTCCACCTTAACATCACCCTAATCCTAGTCAAGCACTAGACAACATGGTCCTAATCCTTGGCAATCATGCAGACAAACTGAGACGAAAGATTATACTCCAAGGAGCCCCTCCTCCTAAGCCCAAGTTCATTCTTCAAGGAGGCTATCTCTTTAGTTATGAGGATGAGATAAATCCAAAACCTAGTCCATCCACATGTCAAGTCAATGCCACATCAACATATCCATTCATACACCAACAAGTACATGTGAGCCTAAGTCCACATTGGCAACAAGATAAAGTGCCTTTGAATTCTAATGCCACCTTTGACAAGGAAGACATCAATCTAGTCATTGCAAGCCATTCAGTATTCTTACCACCATCCTCTAATCCCCCATTAACTCCACGCCCTAAGTTTAAACATTGCAAAAGTAAACATGTGGAGTCATCCAAATCTACCACTTCATCCAATCCCTTTGATCCTCCACCTAATCAAAATCCAAACCCTAATATCACAACACCATCCATCCCTCTTATCCCTCCACCATGGGAACTTTTTGCTCTACCTAATGCTAATAACAAGTCCACATCACCTACCCTCATTATCCATCCACTGTATTGTCCTTCCACACATGCCCTTGCAAAGGATGTGATTCAATGGCTACTAGGACCTATCAAAGAGCCTTCGAATGTAAAAATCCAAAAAAATTGAAACATTTCAAAAAACCCAAAAAAATCACATAATTCAAAAATCCAAAAAAAAATTAAAAACATGTCAAAAATCCAAAAAAATCACAACATTTCAGAAAATCCCAAAAAAATCAAAACGTGTCAAAACCCAAAAAATCAAAATATTCCCCAAGACACAAAAAAATCAAGTATCCTACAAAAATTCAAGATATAAAATCAATCAACTCATCATATCAATCCACTAAATCATTCAATCTAGTCATTCAAACCAATTCAATTCATCACATCATTCCAACCAAATCAATTCTTCAAACAATTCTTTGAATATTTCAATTCCTCAACCAATTCACTCAATCAAATTCCTCAATCAATCCATTCAAACATTCAAATCCATCACATCATCATATCAGTCAAATCAAACCAAACCACATGGTCGAACTACATCGCCTCTGAGCTTTCACATAGGCAAGGGCATCTTTGATGAGCCCCTGAGGCATTAGGTTAGTCCCTTAGGGCTCGTCGAGTCAATTGTCATAATAAGTCATCCTTCCATGAGATGGACACCTTGATAAGATAAATCAATCAATCTTTCACACAAAAAAAAAGACCAAACAAGACGAAAAGATATTTCAATCAACCAAAATAGACCAATTGCTATCAATATTAACTATCACATACCTTATACAGAATGGGGCATTGTCGAAACCAAGACTCAACGCCTTATATGACATGCATCATTTCTAAGATCAAACATCAACAATCATCACATACGAGGCATTCTTTGCAACTTGTGGTATTGCCGAAACTAGACCACCTATCTTATATGGGATATCACAATCATATCACTTGCCTTATACAAGATGTTGCTTTGTCAAAACTAGACCAGGCATCTTATATGACTTGCTTCCTATCTAGAAACCAGGCCTTCTTCATCAAATCATCATAATCAAACAACAAACATATCACTTGGCAAATGATCTAATGGTTGTTGACTCTCTTGGTCTAGTTTGTCTTATCTTTTACTGAATTGTTTTGCAGTCTCATTCTTATGCTTCTCAAGGTAGTCCCTAAGTGATGAAGATGAGCGAGGATAGAGTGAGACCTTTTTCTTTGATTGTTGTTTGCGGTTTGTCTTGGCAAAATGACTGGAGCAACTTGGTGTCTTGTGTGTGATCAAGATTCCATTAGGTGTGAATCAAAGGCATCCTATGCATTGGAAAGAATAAATACTTCCTTGCATAAGGACTTGCACACCTCACAGTTATCTCATCGCACGTGCCGACAAGGTACCATAGTTACTAGTCTGAGTTAGGCATTCCTTATCTATCATGTGCATGTTTCGCAAGGGATCATATTTTCACACTTTGGCCTTTCTCACGCCATTGTGATTGTTGTCCCTTGACATAATAAGTTCTATGATGGTAAGTAGAAAAATTGCAAGTGAGAAGCTCAAAAATCTATCAAAGCAAGATTTCATTTCCATTCTTCTAGCCAATCCTTCATTCCTCCACATTCATTGTAGCTTAACATATCATTCATTTCTTGTATCCATTCCCCTATCTTTCTTCCTTGACCAATCCCTTTCATTTTGAGAGCCTACATCTGTTTGTCCAACCCGCCTATCCTCTCAAGGGGGCATCATCATCCTATCTTTCCATCACCATCCTATCTTTCCATCATCATCCTTTTTCCTCTATCCATTTCCTTAGCTTCTTTGAAATTATGTTACTCGACATAAATCTCATCATCTTGAACATCATCTCAAAGAGGGGAAAAATGTAGACACCTAAAAGTGTCCCCAGGTTGCAAAACCCTAATTTCTTCCACATTCCACTGATTTTCCATAATTTGCCTCTATGGTTAAATAATTGATTTTAATTAATTAATTATTTAATCATTCACTTTCCTAATGTCCCCTTTCATCAATTTAAACAAATAAAACATTTTCTTAAATACTCTCATCTAATTGACAAAATCCCCTTTCACATGCATCATTTCAATAAATTAAATAAATTGGACAAATTTATTTAATTTGAATTCCATTATCCATCTCATCATTTCTTTTAATTTTAAATTGTCTTTTGTCCTCTAGTGGAGGGAAACCCTAACTGATCTCAATCCTCCATTTGCCCCAAAAGTCAGCTTTCAATCTTGGCCCTCCATTCAAATTAGGTCTTTTATAAAACAACTCATCCAGCTTCATTTTGATCCCTAATGTCTCTTGGGACAGAACTCTCTAATTTGTTGTATATTCTCTAAAATCTTGCTAATCACACAAATGAGCTTCTCAAGATCTTTGTTAAAACTTGCAAATCTGAGAAGAAAAATACAAGGTTAAGGAGGACAATGGAGACAAGCCATTAGTTAGCTTTGACTTTATGTTTGTTTGATTGATTTGTAGCTTAGAATGCACTCCATTGGGAGCTAGGGTTAGTTGTGTTTTCATTTCTATATGTTAGCTAACTTTTTCCTTGACTTCACTTCTATATGTTTCTTGTCCTTATATCCCTTCTGCTCAGATGATTAGTTGCAGGTCTCTATTGGCAGTGTTATGATTGATTGTATATTATAGTGGAGTCGTATATGGAGTAGAGTGGAGTATCTTGATGGTCTTGCAACATGAAGTCTTTGTTCTATCTTTGCTAATAATATGCATCTTTGCCAGTGTACAGTCCATTTTCCTTGCTATCACTGTGCTTTTGATGAACAAAGGTCTGTGGTATTATGGATGCATTGGTTCCTGAGTTTCTAATTGAGATAGAGATAGTGAATGGTTTCTTGATAGTGATAGCTGTATTTAATTGCTTGACTTGACAATGCTGATATGACATGCCAGTGATATTGGTTTGGTGGCTTTTACCTCACTGAATGCTACATGATATATGTAGTAACTTGATCTTTGCTTAGCATCAAAAGTTTCAGACAATATGTTTCAGATTGATAGAGTTTAAAACATTGAACATGAAAGGCTTGTATATGCCTTTGTATGACAATGAATCACTCTATATGAGCAGTTATGAAATGGTAGAACATATAATCTCTTCTAAAGCATAAACAATGTATGAGCTTGTTTCTTTTTGCTCTAAGTATGAAGAGGTGTTATGCTTCAAGTTGGATTGTCAAGAGTTGAAAGTCTCAAATGTAAACATGACTTTGTAAAAGCATGCTATTGTTGTCCACTGTCATGTTCAATAAAGCTTATCAGTCAAGGTATATGCAGAACATAGTTGCCAAAGTTGCCAATTGCAAGTCCCTAATTTTTGTCCACTATCCTCTATGTGTGCTCTGTGTCTGTAAAGTGCAAGTCCCTAATGTTTCTTATGTATTAAGTATTAGAAATCTCTTTTTGGCTAAAGTTGTCAATTGCAAGTCCCTAATTTTTGTCCACTATCCTCTATGTGTGCTCTATGTCTGTAAATTGTAGCTATTTCCTCATTGCAGTTTTTGAGCATGTATGTTTTGGAAATTCTTACTCATTTTTAATTCAAAATGGTATGGTACTTGTGCCTAGGGAATTTATATTTGATTTAGTGAAGTGGCTTGGAGTTGTTTATATTTGTTTCTTTAGCTCTGATTTAGCAAAAGCCACTATGTTTAATGGTTTGCAGCTTCTGTAATCTTTTTCCAAGGGTACACTAGTAGAATTTTGGCAAATAAATGACTACGTGACCAAAACTTTTAGTCACAACAACTAAAGATGACTAAATTCTACTCATTTTTTGCAACACAACTATAAATGACTAATTTGATCATCATAAGTGACTAATTTGATCGGGTAAAAAACACAACTAAATAATTAGTCACACAAAAAAGATGACTAAATAATTAGCCACACAAATAAAAATTAGACAATATGATTTAAAGTGGATAATTAAAAAAAATATTTCAAATTGAGGGAGTGGGTTGTATTATAATATAATATAATATAATAATATATTATTATATTACAATACAATATAATTTAATATATTAAAATATAAGATGATATTATATAATATAATATATATAATATTATATAATAATATATAATATATATATTATATAATGTCATATTATTATATAATTTCATATTATTATATAATATAATATTATATTATATTATTAATATTATAATATTATATTATAATATATTTAATATTATATAATAATATAATATTATAATATATTTAATAATATGGGTGCCAAATTTTTATTTCACCCTAACCTATTTTAACATATGGGCACCAAAATTATGCATATTTCATTTCACTTTTGGCGCCCATGCATTGAAACCCTAAAAGTAAACCCTAACTGTGAATGATTAGAGCAAAGCGGGGCACTTAAAATTTCATCGTAGTGCAGCAAGTGGGGCACTTAAAATTTCATCGCAGTGCAGCAATGAGGGATTCTGGTGGTAGGAATTGCAATAAGAGATGTGGCCATCTGGTGGACAACCAGATGATGGGTACGGAGTGATTTCGTTTGATCCCGCTGGTTTAATTGAGTGAACCTCATGACCCAACCTCTAAAATTATTAGTGTGAAATTGATTCATTAGATTGGCATTCATCCATCTCGATCTGGTCCAACCTTCTGCCAGTGGTGGTGAAAGGAAGCTAGGTATGCAGAAATCGCTTCCTACACTAATCTAATGATGAGAGATGGGTGCAAATTCATTTTAACCTTTACAATTACAGAATGTTTAATACAACAACAAAGATATTGCAGCAATGCACATACACATAGAATGTAGATAGAAGAGAGAGAGACAAGATATAACGTGGGGAAAACCCCTTTGGGTAAAAAACCCCACACTCCAAAACCTACACAATGTATTATCAAAACAACAATGTTTACAACACATTTGCAATGTAAGTCTTCTCAGGAGTCTTCGACACTCGTATCTAGAGATAAATCGGTAGCATAACAACACCTGTTAATCACACCTTACATCTCCTCTCCAAGCACCTATATATAAAGAGAAGTAGTATGAATGGAGGTAGCTTCTAGAGAAAGTCACACAAGGAACTCGTCCAAATCCATGTGGCCAAATTTCCAAGGCCATAAAACATGTGTATGACACTTGTAAGTGATTCTCTTTCATCCCTTACAACCCCCCAACTTGGGCACCCCAAATTTACCCAATTAAGGTATGACAGATGCTCTTACAATGTCATAAAATTTGTCATTTATCACAACTCTTACAGTTGTAAGAGAATCTGTCATAACTGCCTATTAATACCATATTCTCTTACATCCTTGTCATAGTCAAACTTGGGTGCCTACTTCCCCATGCAAGATACTTTCGGACACTTGTCTTCACCTATCATATAATCTTCCATTTCTGGCCCTTACATGTCATAGATTCTATCATAGGAATCTGTCATAACTCTTACGTGTCATAAACCTCTTACAACACTTGAAAGATGTCGACACATGGCAAAACTCTTCTACCACAAGGTGGAACACCTATCTCCTCATATGAGGACAAAAATACATGTGGTCACCTTCCATGTAGGATAATACATCATCGTGCGAACTCCCACCAAGTGACGAAATAGGATTTGCATGCAAATTACAATAATAGGTAAAAAATAAATATAATTAAATAATAAATGCTAGAAACTTGCAAAGGTTGAGACACATTAATTCCCACTTGTCAAACAGATTTTAAGAGCCAATGGAAATAACAGGGTTTAATTGCTATAGGCCAAGAGGCCCATAGACTCCGAATATCATCCGAGCTTATCTATGCCCACTAGTTTCGTCAATGCATCTATAACATCACACTCTGACTGTCACAACAAATAATAAACTATCCTATACCAACACTAATATCTGAACACAAAATCTGTTAAGCCAAATGGCTTCCTTGGAAGCATGAGTAGTTGCCAAATACTCAGCTCAACTAAACTCCACTATGCTCACTAGCTTTACAGAAGCACCAATGTATCCAACTTCAAACTGGTTAATAGAACATAACTTTGAATTCCAAACATCTTCAAAACAAGATTGAGCACGTAAGCTCCAAAATAGTTAGAACAACAACCACAACTAGTTGTTTACATCCAACTAAAAAACCACCATTGATAGAACTTTTTGACATGACATATTCAGCTCATACTGCAACTCTCATCCCTGTATAATCCACTATCCTGTTCAAATTTACCGTCTCCCATGATAAAAAAAATACACCAAAACCATTTATGTGCAAAAAATCTGAAGACCTTTGATACTACAGTTCAATGAAAAACCATCTACCAAAGATATACATACATCCTAGGAATCAAACTGCATGAGAAATGCCAACTGAAGTAACTCAAAGTCTACCAATCAACACTTACATTAAAAGATGGCTTATAATCCAAACATATAATACAAAGAACAATTACAATGATCTGCAAACTACAACCAACTACTACAAAATAGAGCATACTTCCACAAATGTTTTCTGCTCACTATCTCACCTCTGATCTCCTCCACTTCTCCCAAGTCCACATCTAAAAAGAACACATACTATTGCCAAAAAATAATAAAGTACAACAACAGTAGATGACCACAAACCCAGTGATCATACTAGATGAATAAGGACCTCTAGGAAGAAAAAGAGACCATAAAGAGAAACTGCAAACCATATCATGTCCTTCTACTAACATCACCAAGTGCTAAGTTGTGCCAAGTATGATCTCCTTCACAAAACCCCAACTGAAAAGCCTTAACAACACCCAACCATTCAATCTCATAAGATCAAATAAGCATCATCATGGATGTAAGCTTCTCTAATCAAGGTAGATCAAACTCATAATCATTCCATGACAAGGAATAAGCCCAATCACATCTCCTAAACTGCTCATAAATGAACATCATAAACTAAACCATATGAATCAAGAAGATAACCATGCTAACATCCCTCAAATGAAATCTCCAGAACCAGTAACTGTAGCTCAAGATTTATATCCATGAGAAATCAAAGCATAAAACAAAATGAATCTGAAATAACGTGGGTAATACTTATCAGATCATTTTTTTCTGAGTGAACTGAGAGTGGGGAATGAGAATGATCCACTGAGATACACCGAGTCTCATATACTGTCTCCAAGAACAATCTCCTCTCAAGTTCAAATATGAACTCATGTCCATAGCAAGTGAAGGCTTCTCGGTCTTTCTGCTAAAATTTAACCATTCCAACACATGATCCCTACAACAAGAGATCTCAAGCCTCACCTCAAGTCTCTCTAGTATCCATGAGCATCCATCAACCAATACATGCCAAACTTCAAATGCATCCTGCAAAATCACGAAGCTTCAAGAAAATGATTAATACTCAAAACCAAAGTGAACAAACAAGATCACTGTCAGAACTCCCACTGCACATTTGCATGATCAAGAAGCCCATCATGACATCATAATCTAACCATCTCCTCATAAGAAGATCACATACAACAAAGCATACAATGATGCATACATCCTGTCTCAAGAGAATCTGTATCATGCCAAAAATTTAAGCTAGCATCAAGAGTAAATCATGACATAGTAACAACATCTCTAGACAAAGGATAAACATTTCATACTAAAAAATCATATACCCAACACCAAAGAGAGCAAACAAGATCACTGTCAGAACTCCCACTACACATTTACATGATCAAGAAGCCCATCATGACATCATGATCTAACCATCTCCTCGTAAGAAGATCACATACAATGATGCATACATCCTATCTCAAGAGAATCTGTATCATGCCAAAACTTTAAGCTAGCATCAAGAGTAAATCATGACATAGTAACAACATCTCTAAACAAAGGATAAACATTTCATACTGACAAATCATATACCCAACACCTCAATCAAGATGTCAACATCTCCAAACATATGAAGATAACCATCTCTTGACAACAAAACTAAAAATGTCAAAGAACTCTTGAAACCAAGCTCGCTCCTCCATGACACCAATATCCACTACAAATGATCATCCATCAATTATGATGAATACAACATCACTGCCGAAGCTCCCACTGAAACTGTGATACCGAGCTTATCAAGGCATGATGATAATCATCCTCTCAATGAAGATCATCCAAGGTTTTGACACAATCTAATAATTGTCCTGTGCAAAATCAGCAACACAAAAGAATAAAGTAGAACCAAGATCTTCAAGTCAAGAAGATAAAACCATCACTGTCAAAAGCGCACACTAAACTGTGTAACCAGGCTATCCATGACATCATGATAAGCATGCTAAAAGTCCCAATAACTAACTATCCATGTACTCTAATCCTCTTATCCCAATGCATCATACCAATACACAAATAACCACAGACAAGGCCAACTAATAAAGTCTTCATAAACACTGAATCAATCTCGTGGATAAAGATAGTCCACATCTCAGTAATCCCACTGTAATCAAATAGGTGATCAGCCCACAAAACTACATAACTCGTAGATCCCAAACATGAAACATGCAAACTCATCATCACATTAGTAGCTTGCAAACTAAGATACCAAAGAAGACAATCTGTAGACTTCAAGACTCAACCATCAAATCAATTCTAGATTCAATTTGCCAACAAGTCCACAAATGAGTGATCGTAGTGAAGGAACTAATCAAGTATATGCTATAGAAATGATGAGTGATAAATCACATACCAACATCTCCACACTGATAAAGATACAAACCTCCTCACATTGTGCACGAAGCATACATACAAATCTGCAACTATCTTACATCCAAAAACACTCTCAAGGAATCATAATCTGAAAAATAGTTTGTTTGCAGATTTACAAAACCACAAGTTTTGATTAACCATGGAAAACATGTAAAACCACCATGTCACTAACATACATGCAAATCCATATCCACTTATCATCTGGAAACACACAGGTCTTAAAATCATCAATATAGTTAAACCAGAATAATGGAATAATATAGATAAGCATAACCTAGATTTTTGAAACGGAACATCTACAAAACCCTTAGATCAAATCAATATGAAACTGAGACATGCGAGTACAACTAACTAAATGAAATAGAGGTCTAGGAACTTCAGGCCCACTTGTAGGCCAACTCCACAACCATCACCATGTACAAGCATATAGAGGAACTAGGCTGTTCCAAAAGCTTTCAAACCATCCAAGGATTAACTCCATAGCTTGCATGCATTCGAGGTTAACAAGACAATGTCTTCCAATACCAGGGACTAAAACCAAGCACCCAACATAAGCACATCAAAACCATAGCTATGATAACCCAAGTTTCTCCATGTGATCAGGGAGCCAAGAACTAACGCCCAAACATGAATACTTTTCTGCAAACGACCATAAAATCATAGAACATAACCACTATGCATGAGGGTTATTGCATACTGTCAAACAAGAGCTCTAGATCAATATCATACTAAATGTAACCACATGATCAACTCCACAACACTCCATCTTAAGTTTCTGTAACTCAAAATTTGTGCCGTTAAACATCCCCATCTCTATTCTTCTAGATGTGCCTTTCATCTGATTCCTGCAACAATATTTTAGAATACTTTGTACAAACTCCCACTCAACCTAAGATTAGTACACAAAACCCCTATCCAACAACTAGGACCAAAGAGAATAGATCTGATACCAACTGAAAGGAAGCTAGGTATGCAGAAATCGCTTCCTACACTAATCTAATGAGGAGAGATGGGTGCAAATTCATTTTAACCTTTATAATTATAGAATGTTTAATACAACAACAAAGATATTGCAGAAATGCACATACACATAGAATGTAGACAGAAGAGAGAGAGAGAAGATATAATGTGGGGAAAACCCTTTCGGGTAAAAAACCTCACTCCAAAACATGCACAATGTATTATCAAAACAACAATGTTTACAACACACTTGCAATGCAAGTCTTCTTAGGAGTCTTCGACACTCGTATCTGGAGATAAACCAGTAGCATAACAACACCTGTTAATCACACCTTACATCTCCTCTCCAAGCACTTGTATATAAAGAGAAGTAGTATGAATGGAGGTAGCTTCTAGAGCAAGTCACACAAGGAACTCATCCAAATCCATGTGGTCCAATTTCCAAAGCCATAAAACATGCATATGACACTTGTAAGTGATTCTCTTTCATCCCTTACAACCCCCCAACTTGGGCACCCCAAACTTATATGACAAATGCTCTTACAATGTCATAAAATCCATTATATATGACAACTCTTACAGTTGTAAGAGAATCTGTCATAACTATCTATTAATAGCATATTCTCTTACAACCTTGTCATAGTCAAACTTGGGTGCCTACTCCCCATGCAAGATGCTTTCAAACACTTGTCTTCACCTGTCATATAATTTTCCATTTTTGGCCCTTACATGTCATAGATTCTCTCATAGGAATCTGTCATAACTCTTACGCGTCATAAACCTCTTACAACACCTGAAAGATGCCGACACATGGCAAAACTCTTCTACCACAAGGTGGAATGCCTATCTCCTCATATGAGGACAAAAATACATGTGGTCACCTTCTATGTAGGATGACACATCATCGTGCCAACTCCCACAAAGTGACGAAGTAGGATTTTCATCCAAATTTCAATAATAGGCAAAAAATATATACAATTAAATAATAAATTCTAAAAACTTGCAAAGGGTGAGACACCTTAATTCCCAACAGGTGGGTGTTTCATCTCCTTTTTATTTTCTTACTATTATCATTCCTGGCTTCTCTTTTTTGTTGTGAATGATTGGAGCATAGCGGAGCGCTTAAAATTTCATCGTAGTGTAACAAGTGGGTAGCTTCTCATTGAAACCCTAAAGGTAAACCCTACCTCGGAAAGGCTCAAAACGCTGACCTATTTTTTTCATCTCCTTTTTATTTTCTTACTCTTGTCAATCATAGCTTTTATTTTTTGCTGTGAATGACTGGAGCAAAGCGGGGTGCTTAAAATTTCATCATAGTGGAGTAGGTGGGTGACCTTAAGCTCTCAATTTGTTGATAAGCCATGGCAACCCAGATGAGAAAAAAGAGAAAGGTATTCTTTTATTGTTATCGGGATGTTGCAAACGAGATTAGTATTCAGGAATATGAGAACTTTAGTACCGATTTGTGATTTTTCATCCCTCTTCTGTAGCACTCAAAAAGGCTTTGGACTTGTATTTTTTTGTGTAGGTAAGCGAGGAAGGCGAGAAACTCCGTTACAGATCCAACAGGATTTTGAGGTGACCTTATTTCTTCATCCTATTTTTCCAATTCAATAAAACTAGACCATTTTTTTAATTCCTAATCGCAAACTTGTTGCTACAGAATTCGAGAGGATAAAATGCGACTCCTCACAAAAGAAAGTATTTATCTTAGCCTGCTCAAGGTAGCCCCATTGCAATCCCAATTCGTTACTTCTATGTCTTCACTATTCAAAACTTATTCTAAAATCTATCTATGAAAAATTTGAGGGGCATTAATGAAAGAGGACAACTCAAGTAGGGCATGGCTCTAGTTTTAAACATCAAATCATTTTCAAAATTAGAGCTTTCTTCGAGATTAGTTCACTGTGAAAGCATTATCTTCTTCTCAATTTACCATCTTAGAAATTGAGATTAAATCACTGTGAAAAGCTTCCACAAACTCCTAGTAATGTTTTTATAAATGGTTGTAGTTTTCAAAACTAATATGTAATAATTTAGTGATTCTAGGATAAAGCAGAGGTTTGTGCGCTTCTCAATATTTATTTTTAGCAGGTCTCACATTGAATCCCCTGGCACTGTAAAACCATAAGAAAGATGACTTATATATTTGAATGCACATAGTTTTTCCTCCATTTTTTATAAATTTGAAAATTGTTGTTTCAGTCTTGAGGATTCTCATACAACTCAAGTTGTTTTTGGTGAGTTGAACAAGTAAGGATCCAAATATTGGAACAAAAATGTAATAAGCATATGCTGAGTAAAAATTAACTGTGGCCTTTAAAATTAATAATTATTTCAATTTTTAAAAAATTATGCCCCTTGTTTGTTTGGTTTTTTCAACATTTGGGAGCAGGGCCTAAATTTGAGGGTCAACCATGCCAGGCTGTCAAGCCCCCATTTTTCTAGGTTTGACCTACATCCATATTCATATTTGCCTTTGAAATGTGAAAAAAAAAATTTACTTTTTAAAAGTAAATTATAGATCAGATCTATATTTTATAGTGATCTTATTTAATTTTTTACAGCTTGATCAAAATTTTAAGATTCATGCAAATATAAATCTGATAAGTGAGACACTTATTTTGTAGGTGGATTGATTAGAAAATGTTTTCTAGGCTTGGATTGTAGGTGAAGAAGTAAAGGTTCTTGAGTTTCAAATCCATGAAACTTTCAAGAAAAGAAATTCATTGATACAGAGTGATTCTCTATTTTTATGCCTTTTTGAATTCTTCAATTCTTCAATAAATGATGTAAAACAACCAATGAGGCAGTTGTCAAGTAAGACATTGAATGTAACCAAAGCTTTTGATTTGCTAGTGAGGCTTAATGAAGTAAATTTTTTTCCACTCATAAACACTGTGTTGTTGCTCCTCTTAATTTGTGATCTGTTTGTGTCTGATCAATCATATTTGTTCAAGCATTTTAGTCTTCATTTCATGGGGCTTCTCTCAACATTTGAATATTTATGATACTTGAAGTTTATATGCATAAATTTGCGAGGATTAAGTTAGATTTGATTTGTAACTTGAATCACTGATTCACCCAAATAAATGACTAAACCATGACTAAATAAATGACTACCATGACTAAAATAAATGACTACCATGACTAAATAAATGACTACAATGACTAAATAAATGACTACTATGATTAAATAAATGACTACAATGACTAAATAAATGACTACCATGACTAAATAAATGACTGCCATGAACAAATAAATGACTACCATGACTAAATAAATGACTACCATGACTAAATAAATGACCAGTTAACAACAATCAATGACTAAATTAACGACTAAATATACTACCAAATTGATCAATCAAAACAACCAATAAATGACTAAAAATGGTTTAGTCATGAATTTGGCCGCATTATAAATGACTGGCAATAAACTGCCAATGGTCACGTGACCAAGCTTAGTCACATATATGCAATTTTTAGTAGTTTTTTAGTCATTTATTGTTGTTTTTCTACTAGTGGTAGATGTCAATTTTAAAATGCTTTGATTTGTGGATTGTTCTACATTACTATTTTAATTTCGTCATGCTTTTGCCAAACAATTTTTTTATTGTTTGGAAATTTACTATAACTCTTTTGTGCAATTTAATACCTTGAATAATTTAATCTGCACTTTGTCCACATTTTTATATAATGCTAATTTATCTTTTGAATAACTTTTTTGTTTCTTGGTGTAGATTGTGGACAATGACCTTGCATTAAAAATTTACATTAAAGCAAGGGCTACCCCCAAAGTTGTTGCAACTTTTGCTGAGAGAAGGGAATTTAATAAAATACTTATTTACTCTTAATAGGTATACCTTGACTTTGTTTTCTTGTCATTTATGATGGAAGTAAGGGCTTGTTTACATTTAAACTAATGGGAAAAGATATTCAATCTTTTTTGGGAGCATTCATTTCTTTTATTTCATCACTCTCTTCTTTGTTTTGTTTAATGCTTATAGCTATACAGAATAATGTGAATGGTGGCATAACACAGGGCTCTTCTGACTTTTGTAGGTTGGGTACACTCCTAATTACTTGTTCCTCCTCTAGACAATTTTACACTCTGATCCCTAGGTACTATCAATTGATAGAAATTTATATTTCTGATGTCAAATTGGAAGATGTTTTAAAGAGAGGTCTTATTTGTAGAGTAAATTTTGCAGGGCATTGTAAACTTTGCACTGATGATGTCTCAAATGGAGTGTGGTTGTCTAGTTGATTACAATGTTATCACAAATCTCTTTCTTTAGGTAATTGCTTTCTAGTTGTTGTAAATTCATATATCTTCTTCCTATTGATAAATAGCTTATGGTTTTTGATATGGAACTCTGAAGTTGAGGTGACTATTAAACTATTGCTCTCAATGTAATTTGTTTTGTTATATGATTATTTCTTGTAGTGCCTGTATTTGGTGATAAAGTATATTCTTTAGAAAATACTTAGGAGCTAACTAGAAAATATTTCCCTCGAAATCAAAGTTAATAACTTGCTTGGGTTATATATTGTTCTCAACACATTGTCAAAGGTTGTTTTGTTGGTCAATCTGATTTAGAATATTGTCTAGATATTCTATAGCCAAATTAAGCATAGGTAAAACTTCTTATGTTGAAGTATAATCATTTGTCAATATAACTTACTATCTATCTTTTTGTTTCATATGTAAATCTGTATGCAGCGTAACATGATCCGTGAAGCAACATCCTATTTGTTGGATGTTTTGAAGCCTAATTTGCCAGAACATGCACATTTTCAAACTAAGGCAAGTTGTTAATATGATAATGAAGCAACTAGATTTTAAATTTTCTTAGACGTAGTTTAAAACATGCTTATGTGCAAAGTCCAGCAAGAGTGAAAATGAACTATTTATACATTGTTGGTTGTAGAAAATTATTGTGATTTTAGATTTATTGATTTTATCTGTTTTGCAGGTTCTTGAGATTAATTTGGTCACTTTCCCGAATGTTGTTGATTCTATCTTGGCAAATGGAATTTTTAGTCACTATGATCATCCTCGTATTGCACAATTGTGTGAGAAAGCTAGATTATACATTGAAGCAGTAGCCAAAACTAGACAAATCAAGGAGGTGGAACATGTAACCAGAGAGTCAAACTTCTAAGATACTGAAAAGACAAAGAACTTTCTTATGGAAGCAAGACTTCTAGATGCTTGTCACTGATAAATGTTTGCGATCGGTTTGGATTTGTAACTCAGTTTTCTCAGTCACAGCACTGAGAAACACACTTTTTAACACATTTTTCAAAGCGAAGACACATATTTAAGTCTTGTATCTGATGTAAGAACACCTTTTCTCAATAAAATTTTACTATTTTGCCTTCTTAATAGCTATTTCATTATGTGCAAATGAATGATTGATTATGTTTTTCTATATTTTATGTTTAAACCTCAAAAGCATTGTCTCATTTCCAACACTTTTAGGCAGAAATTAGTGAACAAAAGGAATAAATGACTAAAAATCAATGAATAAATTACTAAAAATGGTTTAGTAATCAATTTGGTCATGGTATAAATGACCAAAAATAAACTACTAATGATCGTGTGACCAAGCTCAGTGAATAAATATAACTAAATATATGACTAAATCAATGACTAAATTAACGACTAAATATACTACCAAATTGATCAATCAAAACCACCAATAAATGACTAAAAGTGGTTTAGTCATAAATTTGGTCACGTTATAAATGACCAGCAATAAACTACTAATGGTCACATGACCAAGTTTAGTCATTTATATGCAATTTTTAGTAATTTATTATTGTTTTTGTACTAGTGATAAGATAAAGGATTACAGGCATGATAAGTTGGTATATTAGGTTGTGAAGAATTTGTCAAACTTGTCACCTTTTGTTGTAAAGAGGTCATGCCTTGCAAGAGTTTGTTTAAGAGGGCATCATTAGGGGATGCGGTTTGAGAATTTGAAGTCGTGGTCATGAAATTTTGAGGAGATTGATTGTGAGTGGTAATGAAAGGTGGTTGAGAATACGTGGGATTGAGTGAAGGTTGAGAGATTATTCATGAAAGAAGTCACCCTAGGTGGTTGGTTTTGATAGTTGAATCATACATCTTTGTAATTTTGTGAATTAGTGCCATTAGATACTCCAATACTAGTGGTAGCATTATTACAAGCATGTGCATTAGCAGTTAGAATCATTGATGTAAAAGTAGACATTCCAGTAGTTGGTATAGGTGCAAATACTTGTGTATGAGATGGTGATGACATGTTATTAATAACATTCACACATTTAGTCACCAGCATAACATTATTATGCACTATATGGACTAAGCCTCGAAGTGCATTAACACCATCTTGTCCTTCTTTCAACAACTCTCTTATAATGTTATGAATCGCACGTATAACTTCTTCTGCTATCCTTTCATTTTCCATAAATGCTTGAAAATTAGCTAGTTCTTTATCAAGTTTTTTTATTTTCTCATCAGGTACATGTATTATCACCTCAATAGGGTCCTCAACATCATGAAATATTTGTTCTTCCATTGTAGTTGTAGGAGGGATGAATGTTTGTGTTTCTCCTTTTATAAATAAGGTGTTCAATGGATTTTCAGATGTAGGAACACTGTTGGTTTCAGGGGCACTAGAACCCATTAGTCTAATACTTCTCTTTAAAGGGATATTTATATTATTAGAAATGAAAGAAACACTAAGTTTCAATGGAAATCTGATTCAAGATAAATTTCAGCAATCTTTAAGTGTGCATTAACAATGGAGATTGTAACAAAACATAAAACTCACTATAGAAAAGATGTCAAACATGAAGAACTCAACATAAGACATAATGTTTATGTGGAGAAAACCCTTGTGGGTAAAAAACTCCACCAGGAAAGAGGCACAAGTTTGTATTAATCTCAACAAGATTGTACAATACATCAACTACACAACTCTCTCCACTAGTCTTCAATCCAACAGCATTCTGGCAGCACCTGAGTACCTAAAATTTGTATTGCAACACCAAATATATGGCAAATAATTATAGAAATGTTCTCCAACTCCTCCTAGCCATTCACATTCTCTCTCCTAATATTCTCCAACCTATAAACATTAATTACCATCTTACAAGCATCTTACACTTGTCCAAAAATAGCCATGCAAAGGTTGGGGGCCCAAGACTAAATCTCACCTCTTACAGCATCTTATGATAAGTCATAACCTTCATAGATTCCACAAAAGAGTATCTTTCCAAGATAGGAACCTTGAGCTAAATATAGCAAATATACAACTAACATACCCGTCATATGCGTCATAGAGTCTCAGAATCTTATGAAAACTTGCAGCTGTCATAGATTCACCTACCAAACATTATGACAGTTGTCATACATGCCAAAAATAGTAGATTCCTCAAGGGAGCACACCTACCCTCATTTTCTTTGATTTTTTTACATCTGCCAGCAGTAAAAGTCACTTTGTAATTACCTCTGGTTACTCTGAAATTACCCCTGCTAGTGAAACTAGTACATCTCCTCATGGATAATTACAAATTACATATAATTAATTGAATAAATACAATATTGGGATTTACAAGGTTAATGTCACCTTATCCCAACATTCTCCCACTTGACATTATACATTGTAAATCAACCCATAGGAAATCAAATGAAAATAATCAGGCACTAGAAACAAGGCCCGTGGCCTCTCTACACCATACAAACTTCTCTGTGCTCACAGGCTTGGTCAATGAATCTACAAAATTCTCCTAATTGTCTATCTTCTTCAGCTCAATCTCTCCATTTGCAACCAACTCTCGAACAAAGTGATACTGAACATCAACATGCTTAGTCTGAGCATGATACATGAGATTCTTGGCCAAATAGATAGTACTCTATCACAACTAATTTGAATGATCCTACAATCAAAACCAATACCTGTACACATTCTCCTCAACTAAACTACCTCCTTAGAGACATGAGTAGCATCCATATCCTCTACTTTTGTGGTGGACAAAGCAACTATGGGCTGCCTCTTACTCATCCAAGTCACTGTACCTCTAAATAGAGTAAACACATAGCCACTAGTGGACCTTCGACTATCCAAGTCACCTACCCAATCTACATCAACAAAACCCTGTATGTCCAAAGATTTATCAGCACTATCAGTACCAAAATAAACTAAACAATGATCAGGAGTACGTGCAAGATATTGAAACACCGTCTTTGCATAGTTCCAATGTTGTCTACCAGGGTTAGACATAAATCTTCTCAAAACACCCACTGCTTGGGCAATATCTGGTCTAGTGCAAACAATTACATACATCAAACTCCCTACAACACTAGCATATGGCACATTAGACATATCCTCAAAATCATCCTCAGTCTTTTGACACATATCTAATGAAATCTTAGTACCAATGGGTAAAGGAACTCTAACTGGGTTACAATCCTACAAACTAAACCTCTACAAAATAGTATTCACATACTTACTTTGTGACAACAAAAGCTTTTGTTAACTCTGTCCCTCCTTATCTCCATTCCTAAAATATACCTTGTAGCACCAAGATTCTTCATCTCAAATGCACCTAAAAGTTGGGCTTTAAGCTCACTGATCATACCCTTAGTATTGGTGAAAAACATGTCATCAACATACAAAGCAATAACCAGTATAGAATCATCAACACAATGAATGTAAACACAGTGATCCACATCACTTCTAACAAAACCTAATTTCAAAACAAATGAATCAAACTTTTGATGCCACATTCTTGGGGACTGTTTTAAACCATAGAGAGACCTCTTTAACCTGCAAACCAAATGTTCTTTTCCTTTTACCTCAAAACATGTAGGCTGTTGCATATAAATTTTTTCTTCAAGATCTCCATGCAAGAACATAGTCTTAACATTCATTTACTCAATCTCCCAATTGTAAGCTGCAGCAATGGATAAGAGAAATCTAATAGAAGTTGATTTAGCAACAAGAGAGAATATCTCACCAAAATCAACTCCCTCTCTCTGGGAGTAGCCCTTGGCTACCAGTCTATCCTTGTACTTCTCCAATGACCTGTCTGCTCCAAACTTCTTCTTGAAGACCCACTTACATTCTATGGCCTTTCTTCCTTTGGGCAAATGAACAAGATCCTAGTTATTACAAGAGTCTAAAGCCATCATCTCCTCATGCATGTCTAATTGCCAAGACTCACTATCATCTACAGAAATAGCTTCCCTGTAGGATCTAGGTTCATCATTAGTACTCAATAAAGCATATACACAACAGAAATCTGGTGGGCTATACCTATCAACTAGATTCCATTTTCTTGTGGATCTCCTCAAGGGTGGAGTAAGAGACTCTACTCATTCTTCTGCATGATCATCTGCACCAACTTCTTCTGTAACAACAGACTCATCTTCATCAGAACTACTTGAATCTTCTTCTTCTTCTTCACCCCCCAATACATAATTCTATTCTTCCTGAGGTGCATCTTGTTGCTCTAACTCAAAGTGCACTCTCTTTACCTTTTCATATTTTTCTTTTGGTTGCTCAGGTTCAAAAATAGCTCTAAGTTCCCTGAAAATAACATCTCTAGAAAATATAGTCTTATGGGTTATTGGATTCCAATGCTTATAACCATTGACATTATCACCATATCTAATGAATGTACACTTTTTAGCCTTTGGATCCAACTTAGATCGCTTTTCCTTAGGCACATGAACAAAAGCCTCATAGCCATAAACCCTTATATGTGAAACAAAAAGTTTCTTACCTGTCCACACTTCATAAGGTGTCGAATCAAGAGCCTTACAAGGAGATCTATTTATCAAGTAGCAAGCAGCACACATAGCCTCTGCCCAAAAGCATTTATCTAATTGTGCATCGCTAAGCATACTTCTAGCTCTTTCCATAATTGGTCGGTTCATCCTTTTTACAACACCATTCTGTTGTGGTGTATACGAAGTTGTCTTTTATCTGATTATACCTGCATGCTTGCAAAACTTATCAAATTCCTTAGAGCAATATTCCCCCCCATTGTCAGATTTTAATATTTTTATCTTTAAACTTGATTGGTTTTCTACTAAGACTTTGAATTCCTTAAACTTAGTGAAAACTTTAGATTTATGTTTCATAAAATAAATCCATGTAAATGTGGATGCATCATCAATGAAGGTTACAAAATAACAAGATTTTCCAATAGATTCATTATCCATAGGTCTGAACACATCCGTATGAGTAATCTCTAATTTCTCTTTTTTCTCTATTGCTTCCTGAAGGAAATGATTTTCTATTTTGTTTACCAAACAGACAATGCTCATAGAAATCAAAGTGCTCATCAGAATAAGAGAAACCATCCAACAATTATTTATTCTTAATAGTTTTTAATACATTATTGCTTATGTGGCCCAATATATGGTGCCACAATATATATGTATTTTTAGTAGTGGCCTCAGATACATAGGAGGCATTACAAACTATAGTGGATACAAGCTTAAACAAGTTCCTGAATCTCTTCCCTTTCACTACCACCAAGTTCCCTCTCACCAATCTGCAGCCATGCTTGTCAAATGTCACATGCATTCCCAAATCATTCAACTTTGAAACCTAAATCAGATTTCTAGCTAATCTAGGAACATGCAAAACACCAAGGAGGGTTTTAATCCTCCCATCACTAAAACACAACAATACCTTTCCTTTCCCGACAATCAGATATGAAGAGTTGTCACCAAGGTAGATATTACCTCCATCATATTCTTCATATGTGGAGAACCATTCCTTATGCGGGGTCATATGAAACAAGCATCCTAAGTCAACCAACTAGTGATCATTAGAAACAAGATTACATGTAGAAAGTAAAACTTCTTCACTTGCATTCGAGGACTTATCCGAAGCACTCTCCCAATGTTTCTTGGGGTTTTTGCACTCCTTCTTCACATGTCCCCTTTTACTACAGTTCCAACACTTGACTTCGTTCTTTTTACCAGGAGTCTTAGACCGGCCCTTGGACTTGTCCTTAGCCCCTTTCTGATCTCCTTTAGGTCCCCTTTCCTTATACCTTCCCCTGATACTAAGAACATCCTCTGAACTATCCAAACTCTTCTTCCTCAATTCCTGTGATAGTAGTAGTGAAATAAGAGCATCCAACTTCATATCCATGAGGTTAGCAGTGATAGAAAGGATAACATTGTCCCAAGACTCAGGTAAAGAACAAAGAAGTAAGATACATTTATCTTCCTCACTAACTTCAACATCTACTAAATCAAGTTGACTCAAAAACAAATTAAAAGAATTTAAATGCTCTGCAACTAATTCACCTTCTCGCAATTTCATGGAAAACAATTTTCTTTTTAAATAAAGTTTATTTACCATACTCTTGGCTTGATAGATCTCACTCAACTGATTCCACAACTTGTGTGTAGTCTCCTCCTTTGTGATATTCAATAGGATAGAGTCTGAAAGACACATTCGGATGGTTCCCCGTACCTTCTTATCCAGTCTATCCCACTCATCTTGAGAGGCATCGTCAGGTTTCTTCTCTTTTTGGATAGCCAACCATTGGTTTCTTTCTTCCAACAAATCTTCCATTTTCAGCTTCCACAACTCATACCCCATTCCATTGAACTTCTCAATGTCCAATTGAGAGGTTGATGCAATGATGGATACAGCCATAATGTCAACACAAGATATGCAAAAAAAATGTAACCAAATCTCCCACTGTAGCTACAGTTTCCACACTACCACCCAAGAGTCAAAACTAGCCAGGCTTTGATACCAAATGTTAGAAATGAAAGAAACACTACTTCAATGGAAATTTGATTCAAGATCAATTTTGGCAATCTTTAAGTGTGCATTAACAATGGAGATTGTAACAGAACATAAAACCTACTACAAAAAAGATGTCAAACATGAAGAAATCAACACAAGACATAATGTTTACTTGGAGAAAACCCTTGCAGGTCAAAAACTCCACTAGGAAAGAGGCACAAGTTTGTATTAATCTCAACAAGATTGTACAATACATCAACTACACAACTCTCTCCACTATTCTTCAATCCAACAGCATTCTGACAGCACTTGAGTATCTAAAATCTAAATTGCAGCAACAAATACATGGAAAATACTTATAAAAATGTTCTCCAACTCCTCCTAGGCATTCACCTTCTCTCTCCTAAGATTCTCCAACCTGTAAACATTAATTACCATCTTACAAGCATCTTACACTTGTCAAAAAATAGCCATGCAAAGGTTGGGGGCCCAAGACTAAATCTCGCCTCATACAACATCTTATGATGCATCATAACCATCATAGATTCCACAAAAGAGTATCTTTCCAAGATAGGAACCTTGAGCTAAATATAGCAAATATACAACTAACATATCCATCATATGCCTCATAGAATCTCAGAATCTTATGATAACTTGCAGCTATCATAGATTCACTTACCAAACATTATGATAGTTGTCGTACATGCCAAAAATATTATATTCCTCAAGGGAGCATGCCTACCCTCATTTACTTTGAGTTTTTTACATTTGCCAACAATAAAAGTCACTCTGTACTTACCTCTAGTTACTCTAAAATTACCCCTGCCAGTAAAACTAGTACATCTCCTCATGGATAATTACAAATTACATATAATAAATAGAATAAATACAATATTAAGATTTACAAGGTTAATGGCACCTTATCCCAACATCTATTAGGGCAGTGGGTTATAAGACTCATGTAAAAGCATACAACACTCAATGCACAAACTAATAGAACAAACCCTAGGATGAAGGTATTTTTGTTGAAATACATAATGTGTAAATGCAAAAATTGAGATGTAAATGCAAAAACACACTATAATGAAACACTACAATCAGAAATTAGTCCTAAAAGAGTGTTTAAAAGAGTAGTAAAATCTGAAACAAGATTTTAATCACAAACCCTAGCTTTTGCAAAAAACTAGGTTATATGAAAAATGCACAATCTCAAGAAAAATCTAACAATTTAAGCATGATAATGCAATGCAAATGATTATAGAATGATGTAATTCTATAATTTATATCAAATTTGATGTAAAATCAGAGATTAGATGAAATGCAATGAAATTGATGCAAACTATGAGGATGCCAAAGTTTTCAAAATTTTCAAATTTTTATAGATTTTCAAATGCAATAAGATAACTATGAAGTACAACACTTAGCAAGGATGATTAAAGTTTAGATAATATTGTTAGGTAACATAATATATACTATGATTCGATTAGCACTGACAGCAATCTACTTCTACATGTGGTTTTAAGGTTTTATTTAGATTTGGTCATTCTGACACATGGGGATGGAGGGTACTACCTCGAGTAGTACCTCTGGGCCCCTTCCTATTTGGATGATGATTGTTCCAAGATCTAGAAAAATGCTTTGATGGGACAGGAGAATTCTTTTCCTAAAAAAACTTCTATGGCCCCAATTCAGAAGGAAACAGTTGTAGGTATCGCTCTAGATATACCAGATAATTTGGTTGAGGAAATTACTACCTCCATGGATCTTTCTCTGTTGGGTAAGTTCTTCTCTATTCGGCCTAGTATTGAGATGGTTCAGAAATGGGTTTCCAATCATTAGCGCATTAAGGGTAGTGTATTTTTATTTCTATGGCACGTTGGCTCTTTCTTTTTCGCTTTACTAGCAGTGAGGATATGATAGCTATTTTATCTGGGGGGCCGTGGCTCTATGGTACTCATTCACTTTCTCTTTGTAGTTGGCATCTAGGGTTTGATCCCACCTCTGATTTGAATAATACTACCCCGGTCTGGGTAAGACTTCCAGGTTTCCCCTTGGAATACTGGGATGAATTTTTTTTTTCTGCTATTGCTAATACCTTTGGTTAGTTTTTTTGCAAGTATGGGCCTAGCCGGTGTTGTCATTGATGTCAACATACTCCTGTTGCATTGATGTCAAGGATTGGATGAGTTGTATGCTGAGGATATTGAGAAAATTAGTTCCATCAGAAACAAAGAAGATCAGTAAAGACAGTGAAGCTCTATGAAGTAAAGATCTCAGCTAGATGAAGATTAGAGAATGCACATCAAAGGGATTGTAGATATGTGTCTGAAGATGATCCAGTCAAGATTTGAGAGGTTTGCATGAAAATGTGGAGGAGTTATGACCACAAAAGTAAAACTGGTTCTAGCAACTGTTCAGAGGTGATAGAATGACTCAAATAGGTTCGGTGAGATAAGGAAATACAATATCATGTTCTACGGATCTGGTGACATGTTTAGGAGGCTAATGTGAATTGACAACTCAATTGGTTCATGGTTTGGAGGTCCACAAGTAATCCTTCTAATGTGACAGTGATGGGCGACTGTGTTCTTGAGGTTCCAGATGCAGATGGGAATGATTACAGTAAGCAAAAGTGGTGTGGATGTTCTTGATGATTCAAGCAAGCTTGTGAGGGTCTCTAGATTGTGTCCAGTTCATGTTGGCGGTCCGCATTAAAGATTGAGCTCAAAATTTGAAGACTTACCTTTGAGAGATGGTGTTCCTCCTAGTCTTGGATGACTGGATGATTTGTGCATGTTGCGGATGATCTTGAAGATGTTTTGCAAAGCATGGAGTGTTCCTCAATGAAGATTGAAGTCCCAGTTATGTGTGGCTGACAGTGGAGTAATGTGCATGAAGTTTTTGTAATAAGTCAAGTTGTATTTTTGTAATTGCTCTATAATAAAATAAGTGTATGTTGTGCTAACTTTGATGATCATTCCAAAGTCAATGTCATGTATAAATAAAAGTTGCGAAATCATTCAAATGTGTCCTTGGTTATGATGACAAGGTGGTAGTGAAGAGGAGAGAAAAGTAGAGCAGAGGTGTTGAGCTTAAATGGAACTGACTCAAGCATAGTGAAGATGCTAATCTCCAGTTCAAGTATGTAATATTTATATTCTTCTATAGACAGTGTGTCTCCTATAGGTAGTGGGCCTCTTGTGAGCAGTGTGCTCAGGCAGTGAGCCCTAACTAGCAAGTACCATTTTATTCATCTTTATTCTTTTAACAGAGGATACAATCTTGGGCTAGTCACCCCGTGGTTTTTCCCTTAACCAGGTTTTCCACATCAAAATCTTGGTGTTATATGTGTTGAATTTATTTCTGCTCATGAATTATTGCATTATGCTTCCATGATTGAATCCTTGATATGTTGTTGAAATACAAGAAGGCTTAAAGTAATTAAAGAATAGGTTTTTGGTAACAACTGATTCACCCCCACCCTCTCAGTTGTCTGTCCTAAATCCAACAAGTTTGTCACGCTAGATAATACCACTCGGACTAAAACCTGATGTGTTTATGCTAGATTTTGTGTTAATGTGGAAGTACACAAAACTCTTCCTATGTCCATCGACCTAAACTCAAAGTTTGGGGTCTAGACGCAGCCGATTCTTTATGAAAATGTGACTACCTTTTGTCAACTCTGTAAAAAGAAGGGGCATTTGATGTCACATTGCAAGCTTAAGAAAGTTGAGGAAACCACTACTTAGGAAAATGAGGAGGGTAACCCTAGTTCCTCTGCGGTTTGGAAGTTAATTACTATCTGAAGGGAATGGACAGTAAGTGTGAATAGCTTGTTGTTGATGGATAGATCCATGATGGTGGAGACCAAGCTCCTCAGCATTCTTCACAGGTATCGTCAGTATTGTCAAGTGGTGAGATCCACAATGACGGGGGTCAAGTTCTCCAGCACACAATAGATCCACCAGTTTTGGAGGATGGAGAGATCCAAAATGAAACCCATTTGGAAGGACAACAAGGTTCTGGTGAAAATATGGAGGTTCAAGATATGAGATTTGACCCTCCACCTCCTCTGGAGGTTACTATTAATATTGGGGGGTGAGCCCTCAATCCTCTCCAATATAGAGTTCAACTCCTATCTACCCTAGTGTTAACAGCCAACATGTAGACCCTATTATGTAAAGGTTAACGCCAAGACATAATATTGACCCAAATCCACCCCTTGGAGTAGGGACTAGTGGCAAAAGTAATGACCAAGATGAATGGATTACTGCAAAGAAGAAGGGTCGTAAGTCCAAGAAGTTAGCTAATGTTGGTATTGATCCTAAGACACGGCAGCCAACCTTAAGGGAAACTAGACAAAGGGAGGCAGCAAGGGAGATTGCCAGTGGTAAAAAGAAAACACTGGAGGTTGATTCCTAAAAACTCTTCAAATGAGGATCTTATCTTGGAATATGAGGGGTCTTAACAACCCTTCTAAGCAATTTGAAGTCAAGAATTGTATCTTAGATCGTAAAATTGATATTCTCTTCCTTCAGGAGGTTAAAATGTCAGAGGATAATTTCAAAATGATTGTTGATAGGATATAGCCTAATATTGATTTCTATATCAATCTTGTTGTTGGTGCTTCTGGGGGGATTGCTACAATGTGTAATAAAACAAGGTTTATAGGTAGGCTTACCTTCTTTAATAAGCGTTGTCTTATGGTTAATTTTTCTTTGCCCTATCTCCATTGGACCTTGGTCAATATTTATGCCTCAAACACTAGGGTGTTGCAGAAAACTCTATGGGAGGAATTGTACCTCTCTTCTTCTCCTAACTCTCACTGGATGCTAGCAGGTGACTTTAATACTCGTTTATATTGCTCTGAGAAATTTGGAGGTATACTTGACTACTCTGATAGTATGCTTGATTTAGCTAAATTTATCAGTACTTTTGGGCTCTTGGATATTGAGTTACAGAATCAGAAGTTTACTTGGTCTAATAGAAGGTGGGGTGATCAAATGATTCAAGTTAAATTGGATAGATTCCTCATTTCCAATAATTGGGATAATAATCTTAATCTCATCCTTACCGCCATTCCTAGGACTGTCTCAGATCATAATCCTATTCTTCTTAGCTGGGTTGATCAAAGAAGGAGAGGTGCTTTCCCTTTTAGATTTGAAGTGATGTGGATTAAACACCAGGATTTTAGAAGTCTTCTGGCTAGATGGTGGCAACTCCTAGTCCAAGGTACCCCTATGTTTAGACTAGTCAAGAAGCTTTTGCACATTAAACAAGAGGTTCGTGGCTGGAATAAGTATAGTTTTGGGAATTTTTTTGCTCAGAAAAAGATCATTTCTGATAATTTGGATGACATTCAAACAAGGATAGCTCACAGGGATTCTACTGAGGATACTACCCAATCTAAAAACAATTTAATTATTGAATGGAAGAATCTTATGAATAAAGAGGAAGTCTTCTAGAAATAGAAATCTAGAGTTCAGTGGCTTAGAGAAGGGGATCACAATACTGCTTTTTTCCACCTTTTAGCTATGAAACACAGGAAATCTAATACTATTTCTAAATTATGTGTGGAAGATGATACTGAAATCACTGATGATAATGAGATTGGTAATCATGCTGCTAGCTTCTTTCAGAACTTATTGTTGGAACAAGCTGTCAATGATGATAATAGGGGGATAATGGACCAGCTTCTTAATAATATTCCTTCCCTGATTACTAAGGAAGATAATGTTGAAATTCTGAAACCTATTTTTGAGGAAGAGGTTCAAGGAGTTCTATTCTCTATGGGACCCTTTAAAGCCCCGAGCCCTAATGGTTTTCCACCTATTTTCTTTTAGGAGTTTTGGGACATTGTGGGCTATGATGTTACCTCTGTTGTCTGTGACTTTTTTTAGAACTAGAAAACTCTTAAAATAGATAAACAATACCTTTATTGTGCTTGTCTCGAAGAAGCCCAATCCTGAGATGCTTGCTGATTTCAGACCTATAAGTTTGTGCAATACCATTTATAAGTTATGTACCAAACTTCTTGTTCTTAGAATCTAACCCCTTCTTGATAAAATCATTTCTCCTTATCAAAAAGGTTTTGTTCTTGGAAGACAGATATTGGATGCCATTTTAGCCACTCATGAAACTATTCACTCAATGGCCAAAAGCAGGATCCCAGGTATGGTGCTGAAGCTTGATATCTCTAAAGCCTATGATAGAGTTTCTTGGAAGTTTCTTTTTAAAGTCATTCAAAAGTTTGGTTTTAATGACAAAGTGTCCCTCCTCATTTGGGAAGTTGTTACCACTGCTAAGTTCTCAGTTCTTGTCAATGGGATTCCTAGGGGTTTTTTCTCTCCCACTGTAGGTATTAGACAGGGAGATCCCCTTTCCCCCTATATCTTTACCATGTTAGCTGAGGCTCTAGGGAGATATGTTCATTCTAAGGTGCTTACTAAGGAAGTTGTGGGAATCAAACCAACTTCTTCTCTCCCACCTATGTCTGTTCAACAATTTGTGGACGATACCATCTTTTTTGGAATATCCTTAGTCTTGGAACATCGGTTTTGGAAAATTATTCTTAATGATTATGCTAAGGCTTCTGGGCAACACACCAACTTCCATAAGAGAAATGTGTATTTCTTCAACACTCCTGGAGACCTTTAGAGGAAAATTATTAACATCCTGGGTTGTGCAGCTGTTGATCTTCCTTTAGTGTACCTTGGCCTCCCTTTAATAGTCAAGGAAGTTACTTCGGGCTGCTGGAATGGTATTTTGGAAAGAACTCAAAAGAGGTTGGTTGGTTGGAAAGGTAAACTCCTGAGTAGTGTTGGTAAACTACAACTTCTTTGGGCCTCCCTGCAAGGTATTCCCACTTATTTCTCTCTCCTTTTAAAATGTCCAAATACTTAGCTGACAAATGGAATAGATCCAAAGAACTTTCTTATGGACGGGTGTGGAAGAGAAGAAGAGAATGTCTCTGGTCAAATGGGGGAGTGTTTGTCTTCCTAAATCTCATGGTGGCCTCAATATCAGAACTATAAAAAATTTGAAAAGCTCTTTTATCCAAAGTCAACTGGAACTTTATCAGCAACAATAAGGAATGGGGAGTTATTATGCAAGCTAAGTATTTACAGGGTGTTGATAATTATAACTTCCTTCATCAAGAGGGCCTACCTTAGGGGTCTGTGATTTGGAACAAAATGATCAAATCTAGAAGCCTTATTAAAAAGGGGCTAAAATGGAAATTGGGGGATGGTAACATCATAAACTTTTGGGAGGATCCTTGGGTGGCTGACAAAGGTCTTTCTATCCAAGAAGGTAATGAGGGTATTGCTGAGATTGCCACACAATATTTTGGTACTAAAGTCTGTCAGTATTTCCAATAGGGGAATGGTGTTAGACATTAGAAAAATCTTCTTGAGTGTTGCACCAATCATCCTGAGTTTCTCCCTCGAATGAATTCTATTCAACAGATGTTGAGAACCAAAATTCCTCTCTTTCCTAGATCTAATGAGTTACTTTGGACTATAGATAAAAGAGGGCTTTTCTCTATCAAATCTACTTACCATATGTTGATTTTTGATGATTTTAGGGATGAGCTTTGGAGAAAAGTTTGGAACCACAAAATTATTCCTAAAGTCAATATGTTTTGGTGGACCGTGGCCCATAATAAGATTTTGACTCAAGATAATTTTCAAAGAAGGGGTTTTTCTCTGGTTAACAGATGTGTGTTATGCCTTAAGGAAGAGGAAATTGTTCCCCATTTGATTCTACATTGTGAGTTTGCCATGGAAATATGGAGTAGAGTGCTTCTGAACTTTGGTTTGCAGTGGGTCTATAATAAGGATATTAAGGAAGTCATTAAAAACTGGGTTCCTACTTTCTCTCAACCTTGGCTAGTGGAGCTGTGGAACGAAACCCTTCCTTTCATGGGATGGACTCTGTGGAAGGAAAGGAATAATAGAATTTTTAGAGACTTTGTCAAAGATTGTTCTCAAGTCTTGCAGTCTTTCTCTAAGAGCCTTATTGAAAGTGTTTCTAATTCTCATATCAAAACTGCTGACAAACCTCTAACTCAACAAGAGGAAAGTATGGCTTCTAATTGGGGAATTCTAAATCGAATTCCCACTTTTGACAGTTCTAAGCAACTCCAGAGATTAAATACTAGGTGGACCCCCCCGAATTCTAGTTGGCTCAAATTAAATTTTGATGGAGCTTCAAAATCTGATGGTAGGGCTAGTGGTGGTGGGGTTATCAGGAATGACATTGGGGAGTTTGTTGCTGCATATGCTGGAGGCTTAGGTATTCAAAGTAATAACTTTGCTTAAGCTTCTGCACTTTTATGGCATATCAAGCTGGCAATCACGTTGGGTATAAGGAAGATACATATTGAGGGAGACTCTAAAATAGTTATTGATGCTATTACTAAGGGTTCAATCTGTGGGTGGCATCTTAAGGATATAATTGCTGATATTCAAATGCTTATCCATAGTATTACCCAAGTTGATTTCTCTCACATTTACAGAGAAGGAAATGGAGTTGCTGATGCACTTACCCATCATGGTCAGTAGTTTGAAAATTGGCGATGTTGGCGTCAATTCAATAATATCCCCCATGCTATAGGGGATTTAATTCAAAAAGAGATAACTTTTCAATGATGCCACATTACAATGTGAAAGCCAGCTTGGCACATTCGGTTCCTTGTGGCATGATGAGTTGGTTGCCTAAGGATGTTGTCATTATGATGAAAAGTACTTTTCTGACAGTTGCCAATTTGGCACTTATGATCACCCGCGGGATGTTGAGATGGCTGTTTGATGTTGATAAGATGGCTAAATTTATGATTTTGGAGCATGGGAAGGACTCGCAAAGATTGGAGTATGAGGCAGCATATCTAAGTAATGATGAACTTAGGACACTCAATAATTTCCTCATTTATTTCACTTTCCTGATTCTTTATGCCTGTAGAGTTAATACTCGAGGGTTTTTTAAGGTAGACGGAGACACAGTGAGGCTACTTGCTATTTTCCTCTGCTCTGGGAATCTAAAGGAAAGGTGATAATGGGGGGGACAAAATTCGCACTGAGCCCATCTCTTGTAGTGAATTTAAGGATAATGCAATGGTGTGGCATTATTACAAAGAAGGAGGCATCATTCCTTTCCTTGAATGTCTCAAAGGCTATGATGAAAACCTTTCAGTCTAGTGTGCCCTATCTTGGGATAACCGTAGAGTTAAAATTGGCAGGATAGGGTTTGAAATTTCTGAGGAAGTTATTGTGATGGCTACTAGCCTTTCTATGAAAGGCACGAAGCTGACAAAGAAGGATAAGGTTGCTAACCTTCACAATCAGAATCTTTTTCTTGGTGAGGGGGAGGCACTTGTCACTTATCAAGGAGGGTTTGATCGTGCAAAACTTCCAAAGCCATGGGATGAGATGTGCTACCTTCTGATGAAATACTTCACTCTTGAAGGGCATTTTACCAGGTTTTATAATTATCACCTTCCCCTCCTTAACCATTTCAGGAGAAATGCTCTAATTAGCTTTCCTTTTTATTTGATGTCTTCTTTGGAACATTCAATTCACTGGGTGAAAGCTAAAATGGATAAGAAACCCTCTAAGTGTCATGTTCCCCTCCATCAAGGCCTTATTGATTGTCTGTATAAGTTTCATTTTGCCTTGGACCCTCCGAAACCAATTCTCCCCAGTGTTGTTGAAGTCCATGTGAATGCTCCTCCTAATGTTGCTTTTCCTATTGAGGAGCCCTGTTCTACCCCTAATAACCAAAATCTTAAAGGTGGTTCCTTTTGTGAAACCCTAGAAGAGAATACTGAGAAAGATATCCGTACTCCTCCTGCTAAAGGAAGTGTGAAGGGGATAAAAAGGAAATTTAAGATTTCTAATGTGGAGATTTCTAAAGTTAAGGATATGAGGGCCCATACAAATCCAAACAGTGACACTGCGGGACCTTAAAAAAAAGATAAAGCTAAAACTGTAGTCAAAGCTAAAAATGAATGTTACTCTTTAGGAGTTAGAAGGTCTGGTAGAATTGCTGGTAAACCGGCGGCTAATCTCGTTGATTATTCTGAAAGTGAAGCTGGTTCTTCTACTCAGGGAGATGACAATGCTAAAGAGGATGACATTAAGGTTCATGAGATTTTAGAGGAGAATGCAGGGGTTGAGGATAAGGAGGATAATGGCGGAGGAGATTTTGAAGCTGATGATAATGTTCAGGAAGAAGAGAGGGTGACTGTTGAGGAAGTTGAAAAAACTGCTAAGGAAGATGGTCACAGTCAAGAGGATGAAATTTTTGTTCTCGAAGGCCGTGTGGAATCCCTAGAACAAAGGATCAGATCTATGAGATGTTTTATCAACAGTTTATCAATAGTATGCTCTGTCGATCGGCTATACTCAATTTGTCCCTGTTGCAGGAACATGACACATTTGCCTGTGGAGTTGATGAAGAGAAGGTCAAAGAGTTTGACAAGATTTATGAATTTATGGCTAAAGGCTAGGAGGATATTCCTTAGCTTTGTTTATTTTCATTTTGTTTATCTGATGTTAGACTGCTACATTTACTATATGTTGTTTATCAGTTGTTAATGTTGTTTTTGTTGCTAGTGTTGGTGGCTCTTTTTGTTTCTGAGCTTTTGCTGTTCTTTTTTGGGTTTATGTTGTAAGGATTCTGCCCCTGGTTTTCTACCTTATATAATAAAAAACACTCAGCAAGGTGCAAAATTCAATAAAAACATGGGTTCACCAAAAATGTTATTTATGAAAAAGGAGGACAAGGGTTTAATGAAAGATATACCTAAATCCACCTTTCACACATACCATTCAAGGACAGTTAACCAAGTTGAATCTCAAATTTTGCAAGAGAATTCACCTATAGGTTGGTTGTCACTTGTAATGATAGGAAAATTTGGAAATTGATGAATAATGTGTTAATTTAATGCCCAATTATGCTCAAAACACTGATTATGCAAAATCGTAAACAAACAAATGAATTCTAATAAATGCTCACACATAGAGATGGTAAATGAGGATTAAATACACACTAGATTTCAAAGTTCAAGATGCTCAAATGTTGGGGGAAAAAGGACTTGCACCCAAGTCTAGTGTAGTGTTTTCTTTCAGGGTTTCCAAACTCCTTCTGCAACTAATGATCCCTATTCTAGAGGTTTTTAGCTCTGCAAACCTAGAGGGCAAAGGGACTAGCACCCAAGCCCCAACTGTGCTTTATTCCACTTCTTTCTATTAGATCTAGAATCCTTATGATCTACAACACTCCTCTACAACTCCACTCTTCACAACCTGATACCTATAACCTACAATCACATGAAGAAGGGTTGGGGGTTGTGCTGTTTGTGAGCTTGCCTCAGTCAAGCCTCATAATGGCATTCAAGCCTTCCAACACCGTTATTTGATAAAGAGTGCATATCCCTACAGGATAGAGGCAAAAACAAATTGATAAATGATTGATTCAAACACAAATAGATATCACCTCAGAGGTGTAGCTCGCATGTAGATGAATATCCTTCACATAATGAGAAGATGAAGCTAAATCTACATAACAAACACAATAACAAGACAAGTCTACTCTGCCACAATGAATGTTTTAAGTGCTCTACAATTATAAGTTCTCCAAAGTATCATAATCATATTCTAGTTTACAAATGAAACCTAAACATGCTTATATATGCATTCCTACTACAAATTTCTTAATTCAAACTTAAGATGTCAGCAAGGGAAGCCTTTAACGGTCACTTTATCAACATTCAAATTTGGGACCCCACCAAAATAGGGCAAGACAAGTGCATGAGTACCTTTGCCCTAGGACCTATTTTGGGTCAGGATTAAGGCTCAACAATGTCCCTCAAGCTGCATTTGACATGGGTTTCAGTCTATTTTGTCTTGGGAGTTAAATCTAACATGCAAGATGAAAAACAAGGGACTCGAGAGCTAAACTTAGGAGGTAAAAGTCCTATGGGGAAATTTTACGACATAAAATAACTAACTAGATCAATCTTCCCAATCAAATATTGGAACACAAGCTGATGAAGACTTTTACGCTTGGCTAGTGTCCTCAAGGGAGAGCCAAGCTGCTTGAGCTCTGCTCCTTTATTGTGATTGTAAAAATTGACAATAATGGGATCTAGGGTTACAATTGATCAATTTGACTAAGTTAATAGCATATAGATGTTACAGAATATATATATAGAAATAGAAAGAAGATCTAGGAATATAACAGAGAGAGGAACCTAACATCAAAAACTAGAGCAGAATGCCAAGGACATTAGAGCTGAGTGCTAGTGTCCATATGATCATAGAAGATCTACATGATAAATGTGTAGAAACCTAGAGAAGATTTAGAAGGATAGGAGGGAGAGGAAACTTGCATCAAAAGAAAGATCAAAGAAGGAAGGACACTAGTACTGGGCACTAGTGTCTTGAGGGTTTTGTCTAAATTTCTATTCATGATCTCTGTCATAGATCTTTCTATCTTTATATCACTCATTGCCATCGAAAACTCATATTGTGATCCACACACATAACAGAGGGGAAATGGTTGTGTTGTATGAGGGATTGCCTTAGTCAAACCCCATGTTGGTGTTCCCACCTCCACGACAATAGTGATGATGATAATAGAGAGTGCATGTTTACAATTAACAAAGGAAAATCAAATTCCATGAAATAGAGTTATCATGAGTGTGAAACCCTTGTTCGATTAATGTTGCAACATAAATCACCTACAAGTAGTTGATGGAGGAAGAAGCTTCCTCAGATACTTGCAAGGGTTAGTGCATACAACAATAATCTTCACAAATAGAGACCTTGTACAAAGATAGAGAGAGAGAGAGAGAGAGAGAGAGAGAGAGAGAGAGAGAGAGAGCTTGTTCATAGAGAGATCATGAGTGTCAAAACAAGGTAGAGGTTGTTTATATATGAATATTTTACATATGAATACCAAGTACTTTTTGAGGGCCTAGTTGTATTGAGGCTGAAAAGATGCATCACTTAAGGCAACAAGGTCGACATTCAAATAATATCTTTTGAAGCCAAACTAACAAGACACTAGTGCCCAATGCTAGTGTCATGGTAGAATTAGTTCTTGAAGTGCCATTTGACAAGGAACTTAACCTCGTTTCTTAGAAAAATAGTTAAGAGTGTATATATTAAGCAAAGACAAACATACATGCTAAAACAAGCACCAAACCTAGTGTGAAATTGTAAGTGGTGACAATTTATGACACTACATATATGTTCTAGGTGTTGAAGATTCCTTAGTCTTACTAAAAATCAAAATATCATCCAAACAGACAATCACAAACTCACCAAAATACTTCTTAAACACTTCCATCAACCTCATAAATGTACTAATTTATTTAGTCAACTCAAAAGGCATAACCAACCACTTATATAGTTCTTCATTTATCTTAAATGTACTCTTCCATTCATCTCCTTCTAAGGTTCTTATCTAACAATAACTACTCTTCAAATTAAACTTGGTGAAAAAATTTCTCTAATCAAATAGTCCATTAACTCATTCATCCTTGGTAATGGTTATCTATACTTTATAGTGATCTTGTTCATTTCTCTAGAGTCTACACACATCCTCCATTCACCATAATTCTTTGGTGCTAATACCACAACTGCTGCACATAGGCTTAAACTCTTCCTAATCAAACATTTCTTCAATATCTCTTATACCCTATTTAATTTTGAATGTTCTACAAGTGGCATTCTACGTGCATCCTTGTTTGGTAACCACGCTCCTAGAATTAGATCCACATGGTTGCTAATAGTCCTTACCAGTGGTAATCCATCTAGCCTATTATATAATATGATGTCCTTATACTTTGTCAATAGTTGTAAAATTTCCTCTTGTGGGGCTTCCTCCTCTTCTATAATGCCACAAACTCTAGGAATCAATACAAAACACATATTCTCATGTCTAGGGCCATCTAAGAACTTTCTTCCATCCACTAAACAAATTCTAGTACTACAACACACTTTCTTTTATTTCTCTTTCAATGGAACTAAAGTATGTTTTATGTCATTCTTTGTCATAGTGTAAGTATTATTTCTCCCATCATGTATAGCTTCCCTATCATATTTCAAAGGTGTACCCAATAAAAAGTGACATACATCCATTGACATAATATCACACAAAACTTCATCATAACATGTACCTATCTTAAATTTCACCAGATATTATTCACTTATCAGTACCTTATGTTCCTTCTATAACCAAGAAAATGTATATGGACTAGATTGTTCTAATTTCTCCAACTTTAATTTGTCAACCATTTCTTCATAGACTAAATTATCTATACTACCACTATCAATGATAACCTTGTGATATTTATCTTCAATCTTGCATATTGTTATGAACAAGCTCTTATTCTGTACCAATTCTTCTTCAATATCCCCAACATCTATTATCAATAGGGATATTTTTCATGACCAATGACTCATCCTTCTCCAATTATTCAACTAGGCATTGTGATCCTCTCAACTCTTCTTTTACATTTGTAGTTCTTATGTTACCTTCAGGTCTCTTGTTTATGCTTCCTTGACCTTGTGAATAGTTAAATGCTCTATGACCTTTAGCTCCACACCAAAAACAAGTTCCACAAAAAGATCTCTAATCATTTTTACCATATCTTCCTATGCTCTTTGGTATCCATTTTGTCTAGCTTTGTAGTAAGAACTACTATAATCCCTGTTGCTAAGTAAGAATTACTATTTCCTCCATTACAGTATGAACTACTATTGCTAAGGTGTTCAAAGTGTTACTCTCTCTTGATTCCACATCTTCATTATAGGATCTTCTATCATCATATTGAGATATACTTCTTTGGAATTTTCCTCCTCTTCCTCTTTGTTGATTTTATCTATTTCCAAATTTGTTTTTCAATTTCTCATCTATCTTCACCATGAATTGAAATGCTTCTTCTATCATTTTTATCTCACCAAAATTATTTCTTCCTAAATATTTATTCTTATTCCATCAATGAACTTTTTCTTTACTTTCTAAATCCACATACCATGGAAAAATCCGCAAAACACATGTAAAGTCTGAAGTTAATGGTTGCAGGTTCTTGAGTCTTCACAGGATAAGCAACAAAATTGAGTCTTAGTGGATATATCCACATCAAGGAGAAACTTTTGTAAAATGCCTCTCAAGACACAAAATTCACTCAAAAGGAAATTTTATGTTATTTTTGGGAAATTTGGGTTGATGGGATCTTATCCCTCATCATGTGAAATCCTTGCAATAGGGTTTTAGGCCAAAGTTAACATGATTTTAGGTCTTTCAAAAGGATGTGAAGGTAGATGACCTAGGTTTCACCATTATGAGTCTAAGATATTAGAAAATGAATGATTCCCAATTTAAAACTAAATATCTTATTTCCAGCGTAGTCGATCCAAACATATAAAACATCATCATGAATTAAAAACCCTAGTTTCAAAGAAAGCACAACAATATATACATGCTAGGGTTTATCAATCATACTAGACATCTTGGAAAACATAGGAAATTACTCTTCTAACAAGAAATGATAAACCTCACTACATATACAAACACAATATCTCATGTATAAATAGGCATGCAAATGTGTGAAGCAACGGGTTTTCAAGTGAGCCTGATCTGAGTGTCTTGAAACTACCAACAATCACCAGAAGCTGACATGAAATCCTTATAGATTCTTATGCATGATCACCAAAGGTCAAAAATGCTCAGGATCTTGTAAAATCGAGAGTACAATTTCTTTGAATGATGAAAAGGATCGAGAATTTCACTTAAATACTATTGGGAAACATACCATTAGTGTTGAAAACCTTTAGACAATGTGTCGAGCATTGCTGGGAGTAGGATGTGAAACTCTCATCACTAATCAGATAGGTGGAGAAATGGATGTCAAGTTGATAAAATCCACCACCTAGAAAAATACCCGCAATAACAAGTGATGAAAATCCCGCTTTGCGCTAAAGAAAAACACCATGTAGGGATTATGAATGCCATAGGATACATCCACTAGATATTGAACTTCTACTTTTGAGAGTGTTTAGTAAACCTTACAAGTTCTCAAAGGAAAGCGGATTCAAATGGTGTCACTAGATATATCCAATTGGGTCAAAAATGCCCGCAATATGTAGTGAGGCCAAGAAACCATGCAAAAAGATTGAGACTTGGACTTTCAATAGGCATCCACATATGCAAGTAGACCTAAGGACTTTACAAATTCATGGGCCAAGATGTGAATGCAATTTCTTAAAGTCAAAAACCCCAAAGGACCATTTTAAAGAAAACTTACCTAGTATCGAAAGTGTCCAAACCTAAACCTGCCAGGTCTCCTTAAGGCAAAGTAAGAAATAACTTAAAACTTTGACTAAAAGACAAAAAAAGAGGGGATTCTCATTTTGACAAAATGAAGCATGTGTGCAAGGCACAACATGTACCTTATTGTAAGTGTGGTACCTATAATCTTTTTTAGTGTGCTATGCTCTTAATCCTATAATGTGTATAGGGTTATGATTAGTCGACTTGTGGATACCTTAACTCTTAATTATGATATATAATAATTATTATAGTCAATTATAGATTATTAGGTAAGCCTCGGGGTTATATTTATGTATGTAAGTCGACCTCTGTGGCAGTGAAGGCCTAATTAGGTATGTATAGGAACTAGTGGTAAGTTTGTGATCATCATATTGTGAATTGTGTTCTCATTGGATATATTTGGAGGTTTTCCCCCTCAAAGTGGCTTTTTATTGTTAGGATTAAGGTGCCATCAACCTTGTAAATCCTATGTAATTAATTACTCCTAATATTATTTGTAAATCACCCATAAGGGATGAAAGGTTTCACCAACAACGATCTTGTTTCAACCGCATGTTTATATCTGATCCCCCATGCTAATTTGTCCATGACAAGGGGGCCATAGGGGGTTTCCCCCTACGAGGGGTCTAAGGGGGATCATCCCTTCGGTGGGGGGTCCAAGGGGTCATGTGCCCTGGTTGGGGCTCAGGGGTGTTGGGTATTTTCCCCACTAATAAGTCCTAAGTTTTCCTACAAGGTAGCCATCACTTATCAACAAGATCCTCAGGTCAGGGGCCAAGAGTATGAGAGATAGACTCTAAATGTCTCCTCTCCTTCAGGCTCTACAAAACCTAGGGGGCTATTCCCTACTCAATACCTAAAGGATAAATCTTTGACTATTACTAGATATTGATATAAAGCAAATGAATCCTTTTTATGAAGGCCAAAACTATAAGATGAATGCAAAGGGGCTAGCTTCAGACCCTACTTCAGTTGTCAACCAAAGGATTCTGAACCTAAACTACTCCTAAAATCCTAAAAGTTTATAAATGTTGTTCAGTTTTTTGTTTTGTGCTTGGCTACAAGACTTGGGTTTTGATTCATAAACTCAATACTTCCTCTAACTGGTGCTGATCTTAGGGCATAGAGTCACATTGACATATGTGTGTGAATGATTTGCATAAACTAAGCTAACAATCAAGTTTCAAGGGGTTAATCAGTATCTGCCTTACAGACATCACCAAAAATAGAGTATCCTGTTGACTCTACTTATATATATATCCCTGATGCAATACATTCCTCCCCATACTTAACCCAAAACATTTAAACTATCCCTTGAATAGAAGTAGAAGATTAAGCATGCAATATAGAAAACCTATATTCTAGAATCTTAGATAACTCTTAGTTATTAGATTCAAAAGAAGAAGACATACAACCATGTAGACAGTTAACAGAACACATGCATATAGCATTTTTCATTTATATCAACATGAAACTGATAAAACTTATGCAAAATACATTCAACACACAATTGATAGACTTACAGGACAAGAGATGGAACAACCCAACAAAACCAGTATTTCATTTACTCCTCAAAAATTTCCAAAATCTTCAACAACCTAAAAAATGAGTAACACAGTTCTTTTATAGACCAAGAATGTGTACTCAACATTAATTACAATGTCATTTCATAGAATAATTGATAAAATGCACCACCCATTTTGGCATTAAGAATATTTACTACAATCGAGAGAAGAAGAGAAAAGGTAGATAGACTTGGAGTATGTGCTGCCACTTGAAGGAGATTTGCCTCATTAATACAGGATAGGTAGTGGTTGGCCTTTCCTTTCAATTTGTAGGCCCATACTTATTGTCCACTCACTATATGTATTTTCATATGGCAACTGGAATGAGATTATTTCTGCAATCTTGCCATTATGGCTGATGTACTGAGCATCCAACAAAATCTTTACTTCCTTGCAAAATATTTCAAAATTTATTTCAACTATGTGAAACTTATCAAGTGCTAGGCTTAACATCTTCATAGTTGGGTTCGCTTCAGTACAAGTAGGAATTAACTTGTTGGCATTATCTTCAATTTATGCCTTGCACTTATCTAAGTCTTTCACTTGTCCACCATCATCCAAAATACTTGGCAGCCACCTTGTGTCCATCTTTTCTATAGCCTGCTTCTTCTCTAACAAAAAATTATCCAATCTCAGTTGCAAATTGGCAACTTCCTCAAAATGTTGCAACATGTCCATTACTAGATTTAACTCATGGGGTGCCTGTGCATCGAATCTTGAACATCTAAGGAGATCCTTGACCTCTCCAATTCTTGGCAACCATCTTATTTTCACAACTGAAAGCCATTCTTTTTCTGATTCATGTTTTTCATAGGCTATCCTCAATTGTGAATAAGACCTCTAGGTCTCATCCACCCTTGCCAAGGGTTTAGTCACCCTATTATTTATCAAATTGGTGACCATATCCTTTACTGTATTCTTTTTCTCATCCTCCAATTTCTTCACCTCCTCCTTCAACTCTCTGATTTCAATCAATAGAGGCTATGTATCAACTCGGAATGACTCAGGTGTTGGGATCACTAGTGGAGGAGCGAAAGTACTAGCCCATAATGACAATTGTTCTTTGCACCTGTTTAGCTCTACAACTGCCTGGGCATATTGTAATAGTAGCTCATTGTGATCTTTCTGCAACTCATTTGTGACTGCTTCTAAAAATTGTGTAGTCTAGACATTCAAACTTATAGCTTAGGGGGCAGTGGTGTCAGATACCCTCTTAATTATAACATCACCTACTAATTCCCCCAATTCAACCCTAGGTTTGTTATTATTTGGGGCTAGAGCCCATATAGCCAATGTTTCAAACCTAGGATTGAAGGCTGCACCAGAGAGAGCCTTATCTATTTGTTCACCTGTCACATTAGAATCTTCTCTGGTAACTGTGTCAAATGCAATTGCATCTGACAAGGTCTAGTGAGGAAGGAGTAAGATATTACTCTTAGCCACCAATGCCCTCCCATCCTCTAGAGTCATTTTGCTTATGGATTGATTGACCTCTTTCAACACCCTTTGGGTGATGGCCTCATATTCAATGGGATCTACTCCACTCTTAGCATATTCAATCCTTTTTTGAAACTCCTCACTTCTCACTTTCAGTACATAGCTCTTAAATTCAGGAGTATTTATAAATTCATCATCCTCTAAAAACTTATTATAAGCCATTATTCTAACATCTTCAATGTCTACATTCTGGCTTCTCATTGTCCTTATTGCCCTATTTTCAGGGGATGAATAGGGCCTTATTCTGTCAGGTGAATTCACATGATGGGCAGCTTCTTGTATATGCTCTTCAGCCTCCCCCTCTAAATCTACTATAATTTTTTTTGGATTTTCCAAATCAATAATTTTTTCTTTCTTGGCATTGGAGGGATCAATTGATTCCCTTTTAGCAGCATATCCTCTGCTTTAGCTGCTAGGCTGATATGATGGTCTTTCTTCTCTGATAGGGGTAGTAGCAATTAGTTGCTCTACATTATCCAACATCTTCTAAATTCTTTGTATTAGGTCTTGAACTTCTGCAAAGGCACCCTGATATGCAACATTTATACTTTTCCTCATTCTTTCACCTGCCATTATTGTGTCGCACTTGATTCTCAAAGTGTGGACATCATTCATTGTGAAGCAGTTTCTGATAGGATCCTCATTTAGGTTGACCTGGTGAGTATATCTTGGCCTTCCCTTGTTGACTCTTATTCTGTTGATGAAGCCCTTGGGGTAAAAAATCCTTGGATGCTTGAAGTACATCCCAAAACACTGCATTATTGAATTAATCTGATCAAGCCCACTCTTGTATGCTATCATAAAATCACTAAATCTGAGGGAAGCAGGAAAACATGAGCCCTTCTTATGTCTCCTCAGAGGCTCCTTATCTAAATCATTCAATTGCCTAATGATTTCTAAGAATGCAACTCTCTTAGGCACATATTTAGGCAAGATATGGGGTGGGGTCTCACATCCATAGAACTTGATGCAAGTAGAGTGCTCATGAAAACACTAGTCACCCCAATTGTGATCAATCCCCAAGTGAGGAGTCCTGTCCAAAGGCCTTAGAAAATATAATATATCTAGGTGAAGCCTTTCCCCCTTTGGCTCTAGGAAACCAAGAATCCTCCTCACAAAATACTCCTCAAAGATTACATAATCAGTAGTAGTACAGTGTGCATATCTAGCATACAAGTCCACACCTGTACTGGTAGCATATTTCCTTGGGCATTTGTCATTTTGACATGCAAATTCTGGTGCCACGTTCTAGACAAAGCAAATAGAAGCATGTGGCATAGCATGGAATACCATGTTAATTCAACATGGGCATCCACAGTAGATAGATTGCTTTTGATTTTTGACATCTACTTGTGCATTCTATCTGCAATGTAGGTGGCATAGTCATACGGCTCTTTGGTCTCTTGGCTTTGAATGTCTACTGCCATCATCATTAGAGAGATGGGAATTTTATCTGAGGCATCCCTTCCTAATACCTAACACAAACTGTGATAAGTTCTGACAAAGTAATCCACGACCAAGTTGCAATGAAAGGGTTCCTATTCACTGGCCGAAATCTTCACCAATTTTCCTTCAACACCCCTCAGCTTGTGCTTGGCTAGGTTGAATTCCTTATAGGCACATCTAACAATTTTATATTTCTTCTTCAAAGCACTCAGGTCAATTGGCTTACTAGCCGCAAGGTTTAGTTGAATACAATAGCAATGTACCCTTTGGTGAATTTGATCATTTTTGTGCCATTGCCTGCTATGACTATCCTTGTGCTAGGATCATATCTCAGTGCTATTGCCCTAACTAGGTCAGGATTAGGGAATACATTGGAGCAAATAAGCTTGGCCAAATCAAATTTCTAGGCATGGCAGATAGGGCCCTTCTAATTCATTCTTCTGTGCCAGTGCTCAAACAAGATCTAACTAGGGATGGGCAGCATAGCATCTCTGCAGTTGTAACAAAAATCAAGGAACTTGTCATCGGGCCTACATGAACCATGCAAATTCTGGTCTCTTCTAGAAGAACTTGGAAGCTGGATCATAAGATCCTCATCGAAGTTACACTTAGAGGTGGAGGGCTGACTAGCTTGACTCATTTTTCAAACTGATCTTAAGAAGCTAGGGTTTCTTTTATAGGCAATTATCTACCTCCTTAATCAAGTAGTCAACTTAAATAATGCAGGCACAAGAAGACAAAATAAACTTACTGGTTAATACTTGCAGGAGTCTAGATTCTATTCTTTGCTTGCTTGAGAGTTCTCTGCATGTCAAAAATCTGTATGTACTTGAAGAAATGATGCACAAAGCCCTAACTTTCTTCCTTTTATGCTTTTTAGCATAGCTTATAATGCATTAACGGAGGTAGCCTTGGCCTTAACCTTTCATTCATGTCATAGGGTGACCTCAACATTCATCACAAAAGTTTAAAACTACACCGTTGATTTGAATTCATTCCTGCAAGATCCACGACCATCATTTACCCGTGAGATTTGAAAATCTCGGTCATCATGGTTGAAAAGTCCTCGACCAATCAAGATGAGCCACATCAGATGTACATTCATTGTTGACCGCATCACCTTTTGTCCAGCTTGCACATGTGGCATCACTTCATAGTGTCGCAGATGATAGTGGGCCACCACTTTACCTACCCTGTGCGGGTGTGATAAGGCCTCCACACGTCCTTCCTTCATTTTTGTTATAACTCTTTAGTAAAACAAGGCCACATGTCACCATCTCACAACCACGCGGTGAAGATTCCCTCCTGGCAAGATACCACTATGACGAAGTGCAACCATTAGATTAAAAATTTCCCTTGGGCCACTTTCACACTGACATTTGGCAACATATGGTTGGCTAGTGTAGGATTCCTAATGTAATGGGACATAAGCATAGATCCTTCGACTGGTGTCACCATGTCGTGGCTATGCAGTGGGGTGGTGACATCTGTTAGGAACCCATTTTTAATCCTTCTCTTTACTTTGTTAGTATATTGTTGTTGGACACATATGCTTTGTAAATTGTCCCCTAAGTATATTGTATTATCCCACATTCATGGGAAGTAATAGTTGTTTAGATTAGACTTAGTATATAAGTAGGTGTTGAGGCCAATGAAGACATCCACAAATTTATTGTATTGAGCTTGCTCAAAGGAGGTTGCCCCCTTGAAGTGGCCTACGATCAATAAATTCCTTTTGTGTTTCTTCTATTTCTATTATTTCATGCACTTTTCGTTATATTGTTGCAGGAGGTTCCTCTCATTTGGTATCAGAGCGCTTTCTTGGGCTCCCTGGGTAGAATTTCTGCCAAAATTTTTTTTTCCACAATGGCCTCCAGGTGCTAGGATTATTGCAGTAGTTCTTTTTTTGCATCTGTATTGTTCATTTCAATTGTAAGTTTGGATCAGGGAATAATTCCTATCCACTTAACTATGGGAAGTGCCTAGGCATAGCCCTAAAACTCATTGTGAGGAGTACCACAGGAACCCCAAAGTAGTTGGCCCATTGAGAGGACCTGCCAATGAAAAGGGCAATGACACCTACCTGATTGACTAGTTCCCATCCATGATGTAAACCCAGAGCTGTCATTTGTGGCAAAGTGATTATCAGTTTTACCTAAGCCGTGAAGTGAGGGGTACTACCCCAATACGCAAGTTGTTAGACAGCATTGGTAGACGAGTGAATCCCCTAAACCTTTAGGAAGCTGAACATACCTAGGGCACATATCTATTGTCACTTGACAAATCACAGATTGAATCTATCCAGAGCCATTTATAGATCCCATTGCAGATCATTTCCTCTTTTTTGCCATATCTTCCTTTCTTTAGCTCCGTTTCCTCTCAAATTTCACTAGAACCCCTAGAATTTCATTCTGCATATTTCCTTCCTTGGGGACCCTATCCCAAATACCACTTATCAAAGCCAGAAATCCCACATTTGTCTATTTTTAGGGTTTACCATAACTTCGATTCTCACCCAATAGCCTTCAAATTTTGCCATAGTGTTCATTTCCTATTTCTGCTCCTTTGCCCCTCTTCGACAAATTTTCCCATTCTTTCACCCCGCTTCTAAAATCCCCATTTTCTGCTTCCCTGTCCCTTAGAAAGTGTCCAAAACCTAGTCAAACCCTAATTACCCATCAGAGTTTTCCCAAATCCAAATTTTCATTTACTAAAAAAGTTTCCATTTTTGTTTTTCTACCCATTCCCCCAAAAAAAAAATCTCCTAGCTATGGTTGTCACCCGCACAGGAGAAAAAAATATGGAGGATGAACTTGCAACCCTCAAGACCAAACTCCAAGATCTGGATGAAAATTTTCTAGACCTCAATCTTCAGCATTCTGCCATGAACAATAGACAGCAGCAAGTTCATCCATGATTTGGAACATGAATCCCTTCAATGGTTCCGTTGGTACATCAAGGTGCATGAAGAGTGAAAATGGATAGATTTTTGCAAACTCATTTTGCAATGATTTGGCCCTAGTGCTTTTGATGACTTCATAGGGGCACTCACTAAACTTCACCAAACTAACACTGTGAGAGAATATCAGATAGAATTTGAGAAACTAGCCAATCACACAGAGGGATTGTCTAATGAATTCTTCAGGAGTTGTTTTGTCAGTGGTCTGAAGGATACAATCTGATTTGAGGTTAAAATGTTCTGTCCCAGCACAATGATGGAAGCCCTAGGGTTGGCTAAGTTGGCAGAGGACAAGATCATAGATCAATAGTGCTCCAAATCCACTTTTGTTCAATTCATAAATATGGTTTCCCAAAGACCTCCAATCATGCCAAATCCTAGAACAACTCCTATCAAGCATTTGTCTAAAGTAGAGATGCGGGTACATAGAGAAAAAGGGCTTTGTTATAATTGTGATGAGAAATTCACTTAGGGACATAGATGTGTTGAGCAAAAGCTCTATCTCTTGGATGTTGATTCTCCACCTACAACTGATGTTTATGAAGATGCTCAGGATACAATAGATGATCAAGTCGAAACTCAGCAGCCGCCTGTTGACCTTACTTCTTAGGAAGACCACCCAAAGATCTCTCTCCATGCTTTAGCAGGAGTCACCACCCCACAAACCATGTGGGTCAAGGGTTACTTCAAGAAGCTCCCTCTTACAATACTCATTGATTCTGGTAGCACTCATAACTTCATTGACCCTCGGATTGCCAAACAGGCTAATTGCTTTGTCCATCCTTGCTCCAACTTTGAAGTCATGATTGCCAATGGGGGCACATTACCTTGCAAAGGGAAGTGTCACAATGTGCATATCTCTATTGGAGATTATAACCTGTGCTCCGACATGTTTTCCTTTCCCTTAGGTGGATGTGATGTGGTTTTGGGCGCTCAATGGTTACGCACACTTGGACCCATCTTATGGTATTTTTCTCAACTTTGGATGTAGTTTTCAGTCAATGGGCAAAAACACACATTAAATGGCTTACAACTAGGGTCTCTCAGCATCATCAGTTCACATCGCATGGAAAAGATCCTTAAGAAGAATTCACATGGTGTCATCGCTCAGCTCCATTCCATTCAGGTGCAAGCATCAGCGGTCTCCACTACTCCTTTGGATCTACAACAAATTTTGGATAGATATGCATGTGTCTTTGCCAAACTAGTAGGATTTCCACCTTCATGACTAGAGGACCATCGTATTCATCTCCTTCCTAGAAGCATTCCTCCCAACATCAGGCCCTATCACTACCCATTTCACCAAAAGACAAAGATTTAGATGCTCATTTGGGACTTACTGAAGCAAGGTATTATTCGCCCTAGTATCAGTTCCTTTTCTTCACCAGTTCTTCTTGTCTGGAAAAAAATGGGTCATGGCACCTCTAAATTGATTTTCAAGCACTTAATCACATCACAATCAAGGATAAGTTTCTGATTCCTGTTGTTGATGAGCTTCTTAATGAGCTTCATGGTGCTCATTTTTTCTCCAAGTTGGATCTTCGTTCTGGGTATCACCAAATTTGAGTTCATGAGGATGATATCCCTAAAATGACTTTCCACACGCATGATGGACACTATGAGTTTTTGGTCATGCCCTTTGGCCTCACTAATGCTCCTTCCACATGCCAAGCATTGATGAATAAAATATTTCAGCCCTACTTATAGAAATTCATTCTGGTCTTCTTTGATGATATCCTCATCTATAGTAAGACATGGGCTGAGCATCTCCAACATCTGGATCTTGTACTACAACTTCTCTCTGATCATCATCTCTATGCAAAATAGTCTAAATGTGTCTTTGGGCAGGAGGAAGTGGAGTATCTCGGGCATGTTGTTTTAGCCCAAGGGCTTTGAGTGGATCCTGCCAAAATAGATGCTATGAAAATTTGGCCACATCCTCAGACACTAAAGAGCCTCTGTGGTTTTTTGGGACTGACTAGCTACTATCACAAGTTTGTCAAGGATTACGGGAAGATTACAGCTCCATTAATAGCTATGTTGAAAAATGATGCTTTTACATGGACACATGCTGCTAAGTGTGCATTCAAAAAATTGAAACAAGCTATGTGTACTACACCTATTCTAGCTATGCCATATTTTTCCAAGACCTTCACTATTGAGAATGATGCTTGTGGCAATGGACTTGGTGTTGTTCTCCTTCAAGATGAACATCCCATTGCATTCACTAGAAAAGACCTTTCTGGTAAGCATTTAGTACTCTATTCATATGAGAAGGAAATGATGGCTATTTTGCATACAGTATAGAAGTGGCAGCCATACCTACTAGGGAATCATTTTTGCATCAAGGTTGATCACCAAAGTTTGAAATATTTCTTGGAACAACGGGTCTCCTCTCTAGCACAACAAAAATGGGTTAGCAAACTCATGGGTTATGACTATGAGATCACTTACAAGAAGGGTAAGGACAATATTGTGGTAGATGCTCTTTCTCGCACATTTGATGACCAAGCTTCTCTTTCAGCTATTTCTATGCATGTTCCAAATTGGTTGGAATATGTCTAGCAGGGCTATGTCAATGACTCTTCACTATCTCAAATCATCCAATAGTTGGCCAATAACCTTTCTATTGTACCATATTACTCTTGGGATGGTGCTTCTCTGAGATACAAGGGTTGTCTGGTGCTTCCCCAGAGCATAGATCTTCAACAAGCTGTCTTCTATGAACTCCATGCTTCTCCATCGGTAGGGCACTTTGGGTTCCTCAAAACTTATGAGCGGCCACGACATAATTTATTTTGGAAGGGAATGAAAAGGGTAATTCAATAGATGGTGGCTAAATGTAATAGTTGCCAATGCAACAAGGGTAAAATGAAACTCCTTCCTGGATTGCTCGAACCCTTGCCCATCCCTACACGGATTTGGATAGATATTTCTATGGATTTCATTGAGGGGCTCCCTAAATCTAGAGGGAAGACAGTAATCTTGGTTGTGGTTGATCACCTCTCCAAATATAGTCATTTTTGTGCCCTCATCCATCACTATACCACCTCCTCAATTGCACAAATTTTCATGGACCAGACTTTTCATCTTCATGGCATCCCTTCTTCCATTGTCTTAGATCGTGATGCAACTTACACCAGTTATTTTTTGACAGAACTATTTTGACACACTGGCACCAAACTGAAGATGAGTTTAGGGTATCACCCACAAATAGATGGTCAAAATAAAATTATCAACAAATGTTTGGAAATTTATCTTTGTTGCTTCACCTCCGAACAACAACATTAGTGGGCAAAGTGGCTCCCTCTCACTGAATGGTGGTACAATACCTCCTACCACACTGCATCTAAAATGACTCCATATGAAGCAGTCTATGGTCAGGCACTGCCAATGCTCCTTCCATACACCCCCAATAGTTCACCAGTGGAGGCAGTCGACACAGTTCTCTGAACTCAAGATTAGATTCTTTGCATTTTGCAGGACAATCTTCACATGGCAAGAAATTGAATGAAACAAGCCAATCAGAACCGTTCTGAGTGCACTTTTCAAGTAGGTGATATGGTTTTTCTTTGTCTGTAGCCATAAAAGAAATCATCCCTGAAACTCAAAGGGTGTCATAAACTGGCTCCAAAGTTCTATGGGCCATATAAGGTTCTTCAGAAGATTGGGTCAGTTGCTTATAAATTGGAGCTTCCTCCTTCCCGCGTTCATCTAGTATTTCATGTCTCTTGTCTAAAGAAAGTTCTTGGCACCAACATCAGAGCACAAACTATTTTACTAGAACTTGATAACAAAGGATCCATCATTTTGGAGCTGGAGGCAATCCTCGACAGGCGCACTCATCAGCCTCGCTCTCGATCCATCTCAGAGGTATTAGTTCAGTGGCATGAAATGCAACCATAGGATGCTACATGGGAACCACTCCTTCAGATTCAACAACAATTTCCACATCTTAACCTTTGAGGCTAAAGATTTTCTAAGAGGGAGGGGATGTTAGGAACCCGTGTTTAACCCTTCTCTTTACTTTGTTAGTATATTGCTGTTGGATGCATATGCTTTGTAAGTCATCCCGTGAGTATATTGTATTATCCCACATTCATGGGAAGTAATAGTTGTTTAGATTAGACTTAGTATATAAGTACGTGTTGAGGCCAGTGAAGGCATCCAAAACTTTATTGTATTGAGCTTGCTCAAAGGAGGTTGCCCCCTCAAAGTGGCCTATGATCAATAAATTCCTTCTTTGTTTCTATTATTTCTGTTATTTCATGCATTTTTCATTATATTGTTGCAGGAGGTTCCTCTCAACATCATTAATGATGCGTTGAGATGCTGTGATTTTTATCATATTAAGCCTTTTAACTTATGGGAAGAGTTAGGACATTGTTTTAATTTTTTACAGGCCATAAGAGGTAAAACCTAGGTTAAAGTCACAACTTAAGGTATCGAAAACCTACCACAAGCGGTCAACAAGAAAATAGAAATAAAGCACATGAGCTTAGAGGCTTAGGTTTAATGGACCTTCTTAAAAGGCAAAGACTTATAACTTTATGAACCTAAAACCCTAAACCCTAAAGGGGTACCACTAGGGGGCAGCACCCCCGGAGCTAAATTTTATCATTGTAAATCTGGACCATTCGTCATTAGGTCATAGATCTAACGGTTGATATTATGTTAGTTTTCTTGCCCTAGAAGGCAACCCCTTTTATAAGGATATTTGTACTATGTTTTTAGCAGAGTTGAGAGTAACAGGCATCACTGGATTGAAAAATGAAGGAGAGAAAGTGCATGTATTGTAATCTCATATTTGAAGATAATACAACTTGGAGCCTCTTTTCTTGGTGGAGTTCTTTTACTTGAAAGGGTTTTCTCCACATTACATACTGTGTTATGTGTTTAGTTTTGTAATGTCAGAAAATGTCCTCTTGGGGGCTTTTCCCTCATAAGGTTTAGCTCCCGGGTCTTTTATATGCATTTAGGACATCTTGCATTATATTTTGACATCTTGATGAAATGAGCCCTAAGTTTCATGACAAATGGGACCTAGGGGGGTCCATTGAACCTAACCCTAACCAAAATAGAGAGGGAGGACTTGGGCGCATGCACCCTAGTCCTACCCTATTTTGGGTCAGTCCCAAATTTTGGGTGTCATCTTGTGACCGTTATTTAGGTCCTATGTCGACACGATAAGTTTGAATTATGAAATTCTTGGTGGGAGTGTTTGTAGTTGCATATATAAGCATGTTTAGGCATTCATTTGTAAACTAGATGGCTATTGTGAACTTTATGCATTCTAAATGTGATTCGAGGCATTCATTGTGTAGCAAGAGTAGATTTGTGTTATCTATGTGTTTGTATTTGCAAATTTGAGCATCCATCTCCTCATGGCATGAAGAGTTTCTTCCTTCCATGAGATCTTCACTACAAGGTGACATTCATTTATGTTTTCAAGAATTTATCATTTGGTTTTTGCCACTACCTCACAAGGGCACACACTCTCTATCTGACAATGGTATTCAGAAGACTTGAATGTCTCTTTGGGGCTTGACTGAGGTAAGTCTCTAAACACCACAACCCCCTCCCAAAGTTTTGTGATTGCAGGTTATAGGTTGAAGATACAGGAAAAGTGGAGTTGCAGGAGGGCATTATAGAGTGTTAGATTTGTAGATAAGAGTTGAAAACAACACCCTAGACTTGGGTGCCCATTCTTTAGTCCTCTGGATTCCATGACGGGAAAATATCTATGACAATAGGACCAGCTTACAGATCGATCTTCTAGATCCCGACGAAAACCTAGGCATTGGACTTGAGCGCATGCTCATTAGTCCCCGATTGTTCCACTTCTAAACCCTAAAAATAGGTGCACAGTTATTTGTCATTTTACATCTTTCTGTAGCAGCATTTTCTGATATTTGTTTGTTTGCTTCTGTATTTGTATAATTAGGGTTTTGATGTATAATTGAGCATAATTGAACATAATTGACAATCAAATCATAAAAATCCAAGTTTCCCTACATCTCATAGTGACCTAGGGTATGATAGTACATTGCAACTCAATCCTAGGTCCTTGAATGAAAGGGTGAAAGGAGGATACACATAAAAAACTACCAAAAACTCAACTATCCAAATTTTACCCTTTACAAGTTCTTAATGCATGTTATTTCTGTGCAGTGGGTTTTATTTTTGTTGGAATCTCAATTGATTCTACATTGTTTAGAGGACATAAATAAGCATTGAATCAGATTTCTGTTGTGTGGTTTGCACCTTCATTTCTAACGGTTATTTTATGTTATTATCAATTATTTAGATCATATTTCCTGTTATATTCCCTTTTTACAATTTATTTCATTACAAGTGTTATCATAGCATGATCTTGGCATCGTGAAGGCAAAAACAAGCTGATTTTTTATTTATTTTGGAGGTCAATTTGGGAAGTACATATCTCTCTTATTTTGGGGAATCTTTTCAAGATTTTTGGTGGGTTTTCAAAGGAATATTGAGTCTTCTCCAGGATAGATTTGAGTGAATTTGGATCAGATTTGATAAAGTTATTGTGAAATTAGGGTTTCCACCAATTTCTCTCTCATGGCTGTAAATTAACGAATTTATTTGAGATGTTTTCAAGAAAGTGAGATCTAGGCCCTAGTATGTTACAGTAAAGATTTTAGATTGAATGAATGTTTTTTGTGTGATTTATTCCAAGATTATTTTTCCCCATCATGATAAGTCCTTCAACAAGAGGCAAAAAGAATGTTACCACACCTAGAAAAACTCCAGGCAAGGAGGATGCGTAAAATGAGGATGATGTTCAAAAAGAAAATGAAAATATAATTAAACTCATTTATAAATAAAACAACAAGATGAATGATGAAATTTTATCTATTGTGTCCAAACAAATGAAAGGGTTGGTGAAGTCAATGATAGAGGAACTTTTGGATGGAAATCATCCTAGAGTTTCCAAACATAAGGAGTCACACCACCAGGATTGGGAGGAAGATTATTCTCCTAAAGGGAAGGTAGTTTTTGTTAGATTTAGGGTAGACAACTAAGAGGGGGGGTGAATCAGTTGTACAAAACTTTTCTTCCAATTAAATACTTAACTCCACTTTGTAATTTAGCAACATAATAATAAATCAATCATGGAAACACAATGCAATGAAACAAGAGCAGAAACATATTAACACAAGAGACACCAAGATTTTGACGTGGAAAACCTAGTTAAGGGAAAAACCATGGGGAGATTAACCCAAGATTGTATTCTCTATTAGAAGAATAGAAAGAACAAAATGGCACATGCCAATTAGGGCTCACTGCCCTAGCACACTACTCACAAGAGGCTCACTGCCTACAAGAGACACATTGTCTACAAATAATAAGTATCACCTACTTGAACTAGAAAATAGTATCTTCACCATGCTTGAATCAGTTCCATTTAACCCCAATACTTCTGCTCTGCCTTTCACTCTTTTCCTTGCTACCACACTCTCATCTCCACAAGACACCCTTTGAAATGACTTTACAATCCCTTATTTATACAAGACATTGACTTAGGAATAATCATCTAAGTCAGCAAACAACTACAAGAACATCTGCATAATGTTTCACTCATCTGGTCGGCCAGTCTCAGGAAGAACACCATCATCTAGAAGTTATTCTTCAATTGCAAACTCCAACTCCAATACAAACCACCAACACAAACTAGACACGATCCAAAGACTTCCACAAGATTGCCTGAATCACCAAGAACATCCACACTTCATCTGCTTACTGAAATCCTTCTCTCCTTCATCTGAAACCTCAAGAACACAGTCTGTCACCACTATCACAAAGGAATAGATTCTTACAGACCTTCAAACCATGAACCAATTGAGTTGACACTTCACCAAGACTTCCTCAACACTCCCTCAAATCTGCAGAATAGGATAATGCATTTCTGGATCTCACCAGACCTATCTGTGTCACTCTATCACCTCTGAACACCTGCCTGAACCAGTTTTACTTTAACAGCCATAACTTCTTCAGATCTTCATACAAACCTCTAAAATCTTTACTAGATCACTTTAAGACACATATCTACAAACCCTTTAATCCGTATCCTCTAATCCTCATCTTATCTTGGACTTTTACCTTACTGTCTTCAATGTTCTTCTTTGTTCCTGATTAGGACTAATTTTCTCAATATCCTCAGCACTTAGCTCATCCAATCCTTTTCATCAATGCAATAGGAGTATGTTGACATCAATGACAACACCGGTTAGGCCCATACTTGCAAAAATCTCCCCCTTTGTCATTCATGGCAACATATGATGTGAAAAACTATTTTAACCATCAAGACAAAACTTCTCCTTACTGTCACAACTCCCCCTATCAGCAACAACCATTCACATGTCTTTTCTTCCTTTACTGCTCCCCCTTTGATCAGCCACCACTTGTTTTTCACATGTCTTCTCTCCCCCTTTGACATCAATGGCAATGGGCACATACTTACAATTCCACCATTTTAAAATCATACCAGTTGCTCCCCTTGAGTAGCGGCTTTCCATCATCAATCCGGATCACATGATATGACTGTGATATCCACCGGATTGATGCACATCAGTGCACCTTAGTTCATCATTGGAGGGGTAATAACCCCTAACTTATCCCTGAGATACTCAAAAGAGTCCTTAGGTAGAGGTTTAGTAAAGATGTTTGCAATCTGATCCTTTGAAGGCACAAACTCCAATCTGACTTCATTCTTGTTCACTTGTTCTCTCAAAAAGTGAAACTTGATGGATATATGTTTAGTCTTTGAATGCAACACCAGATTCTTAGATATATTTATTGCACTTGAATTATCATAGAAGATTGTGATAGGCTCCTCATACTCCACTCTTATGTCTCTTAGCATTTGCTTCATCCACAAAACTTGAGTGCAACTATCTGCTGCTGCAATATATTCTGCTTCTGTAGTGGACAGAGATATTGCCTCTTGTTTCTTGCTCAGCCAAAAAACTAATCTCTTCCCCAAAAAGAATGCTCCACCACTGGTACTCTTCTGGTCATCCACATCTCCTACCCAATCTGCATCTGTATATGCATGAAGAGAGAAATCATGATCTCTGGGATACCACAATCCATACTCAATTGTTCCTTTTAGATATCTAAAAATCCTCTTGATTGCCATGACATGAGATTCTCTAGGATTAGCTTGAAATCTAGCAACAAGACCCACAACATTCATAATGTCAGGTCTAGTTTGAGTGAGCTACAACAATCCTCCAATCATTGACCTATACTTTTTCTGATCAGCCTTAGGAGAGTCATCATTTTTACCCAATTTACATCTAGTTGCCATGGGAGTATTCATTGGTTTTGAGTCTTCCATCTCAAATTTCTTCAACAATTCCTTCACATATTTGGTCTGAGAAATGAAGATTCCTTTCTATGTTTGAGTGATTTGCAAACCCAAGAAGAAATTCATTTCCCCAAGCATGGACATCTCAAATTCACTTTTCATTTGATTTGCAAAAGTTTTACACATACTATCTCTTCCTCCAAAAATGATATCATCAACAAACACTTCAACAATCAAGATGTTTTCATGATCAATTTTGAAATACAAATTACTGTCAGTAGTACCTTTGTTAAAACCAATCTTCAAAAGATGCTTATCCAATCTTTCATACTAGGCTCTTGGGGCTTGCTTTAGTCCATATAGTGCTTTCTTCAACTTGTAGACCATATCACCATGATCAGACAATTGAAATCCATCCGGTTGTTCAATGTATGCTTCTTCTTCCAAATCACCATTCAGGAAGGCAGACTTGACATCCATCTGATACACTTTGAAATCCTTGAAGGCAACAAAGGCAAGAAATAATCTGACTACTTCAATTCTTGCCACCGGAGCAAAAGTTTCTTCAAAATCAACTCCTTCTATTTGAGAGCAACCCTTGCAGACCAATCTGGCTTTATTTCTGATTACTTCACCAACTTCATTCAGTTTGTTCTGGAAGACCCATTTTGTTCCAATCACATTCTTGTTTCTTGGTCTGGGAACAAGATCCCAAGTGTGATTTTTCTTAATTTGCATCAACTCTTCCTCCATTTCTTTAGTCCAGTTTTCATCATTGCAAGCTTCATTCACTGTCTTATGTTCAATCTTTGAAATCAAACAATATTCATCTGAATCTTAAGCAATCCTCCTTGTTTGTACACCTTTTCTTTTATCACCTATGATTTGATCTTCAGAGTGGTTTAGTCTTACATACTTGGGAAATTTGGGAGTTTCTTGCACTTCTAACTCTTGATCAAGCTCATTATAACTCATCTCTTCTTCCTGATTTACTAGATCAGTTTGAATCTGAATTCCAGAAAGGGCTTGGGCTCCTTGAATTAGAACACCATTCTGATCATCTTCATCATATTCATAAAGCCTTGAGGGTTTTTCAATTCCTTCATCAACCTTCACATTTGTACTTTCTATAATCTTTCTCAGTCTCTTGTTATAACACCAGTATGCTTTACTTTGAGTAGAGTAACCCAAGAATATTCCTTCATCACTTTAGCATCAAACTTGCCTAGATCTTCATCTCTTTTGATGTAACATTTGCTACCGAAGACTCTGAAATACCTCACAGTAGGAGTGATGCCAAACCAAAGTTCATAAGGAGTCTTACTGGTATTACTTCTGATTTGAACTCGATTGAGAGTATAGACTGCAATGCTGACAACTTCTCTCCAATAGATCTGAGGAACATTTGCTTCCATCATCATGGTCCTAGATGCTTCCTAGATGGTCTGGTTCTTTCTCTCCACTACTCCATTCTATTGTGGAGTCCTAGGAGCAGACAACTGTCTCTTTATTCCATGTTTCTCACAGAATTCTATGAACTCACCGAATGTGAATTCTCCACCTCTATCAAACCTCAGACACTTTAATTTTAATCCAGTTTCATTCTCTACCATAGCCTTGAATATTTTGAATTTCTCAAGAGCTTCTAATTTCTCTTTCAGAAGGGTTACCCACATCATCTGGGAATAGTCATCAATTAGTAACATGAAGTATCTATCACCTTGCACACTCCTGATTCTTGACGGACCACAAAGATCAGTATGAACTAAGTCTAATAATCTAGTAGAGGACAGTTCCTTACTCTTGAATGTGATTCTGCTCAACTTACCCAACTGACATTCTTTACACAAGCTATTAGTAGGTTTCACCAATTTTGGAAGATCTCTTACAGCCTGAGCATTGCTTATCTTGATGATGTTATCAAAATTCACATGACACATCCTCCTATGCCATAACCAACTCTGATCAACTTGAACAAATAAGTAACTTTTACCAATACCAACCAAATGGAAGATATTACCTTTTGTTTGAGTACCGGATGCAATCTCTATTCTGGAACTTTCAAAGATCTTGCATTTTCCATTCTTGAATCGAAGATCATAGCCTTTGTCCACCAACTTCTCAACACTGAGAAGATTGTGCTTCAAACCTTCAACATACAGTACATTACCGGTTTTGTTCCTTCCATCAAAAGAAATAGTTCCTCTACCTTTGATTCTACTAGCAGAATTATCACCAAACTTTACCACTCCTCCTTCATACCTCTCCAAATCTATGAACTTATTTTTGTCACCTATCATATGGTGAGAGCATCCACTGTCAATGACCCAATCATCCTTCTCTTCAACTTGGGCAGCCAGAGCTCTTTCCACAGTCTTATGATTGATAGATACAGAGGACATTGGATCTTCTTCCTTGATGGCAATGAACACCCATTCATTTCTGGATTTGTTTCCTATCTCTGATTCATCATCTGTTACTCCTTCATTATCATCATCTTCATGTACCTAGTAATAATTCTTTTGGAACCTTGATCTGTTGGGATTTGGTCTTAAAAATCTCTTTGGACACTTTGAGGCAAGATGACCAATCTTATTATAGTTAAAACACTTAAAAGGCAATTTCCCTTCATACTTACCGGATCCTCTTGGCAGTCTTTTTACAATAAGGGCTTCAAGCTGAGTAGTTTCAGTTTCTTCTTCTTCCAAGTCTTTTCTTTCTTTTTCATACCATGATAGTTTCCTTGAAGAATTCTCTCCCAGATCAAACCTTTGTTTTCCTTTTACAGAAGCACTAGCTTTAAATGTAGATTCAGTCTTGGGGGGCATCTCCAAATCGGTCATTTCAAATGTAGTCAATTTGCTAGCCGATTGATCTCTTGTATCAGTTGTATGGGCTCTAAATTCTTAAATGGTAGCAACCTTGATTTTGTAAGAAGCAGGAAGGGATCTGAGAATTTTGCCAACAATCTCATCTTCATCCAACACTCCACCAGCATTTCTAATTCCACAAACAAGCTCATTTACTCTTGGCATAAAAGTAGAGATATTTTCATCTTCACTCATCTTCAGGTTTTCAAATTTCCCTTTTAGACTCTGTAGCCTTGCACATTTAACATACTTGTCTCCTTCATACAGAAGTTTTAGTTTTTCCCAAATCTCAAAAGCAGTTGGTAGGTCAACAACATTTGAAAGCTCTGAATCAGATAATGCACTTAGAAGAGCTTCAATAGTTCATAGATTATTTTTAGCATCTGTTATTTCATTTGGGGCCTTCAGACCACCGTCTGGAGGAGTATACTTCATTGAAGCCATGTTCTAGTATGCCATTCCCATACATTGCAAGTGACATTTCATGCTACTTTTCCAAAGATTAAAATTGGTTCCATCAAACTTCAGACTATCCTTCTTGTAGGATGACATCCTAGATCTCCTCAAGCGGTTAAGCTTCTTTTTAGAGGAACTTGGCTTTGATACCAATTGTTAGATTTAGGGCAGACAACTGAGAGGGGGGGTGAATCAGTTGTACAAAACTTTTCTTCCAATTAAACAGTTAACTCCACTTTGTAATTTAGTAGCATAATAATAAATTAATCATGGAAACACAATGCAATGAATCAAGAGTAGAAACATATTAACACAAGAGACACCAAGATTTTGACGTGGAAAACCTGGTTAAGGGAAAAACCACGGGGTGATTAACCCAAGATTGTATTCTCTGTTAGAAGAATAGAAAGAACAAAATGGCACATGCCAATTAGGGCTCACTACCTAAGCACACTGCTCATAAGAGGCTCACTGCCTACAAGAGACACATTGTCTACAAACAATAAGTATCACCTACTTGAATTGGAAAATAGCATCTTCACCATGCTTGAATCAGTTCCATTTAAGCCCAATACTTCTGCTCTGCCTTTCGCTCTTCTCCTCACTACCACACTCTCATCTCCACAAGACACCCTTTGAAATGACTTTACAATCCCTTATTTATACAAGACATCGACTTAGGAATAATCATCTAAGTCGGCAAACAACTACAAGAACATCTGCAGAATGTGTAACTCATCTGGTCAGCCAGTCTTAGGAAGAACTCCATCATTCGGAAGTTATTCTTGAATTGCGAACTCCAACTCCAATGCGGACCACCAACACAAATTGGACACGATCCAAAGACCTCCACAAGATTTCCTGAATCACCAAGAACATCCACACTTCATCTGGTTACTGAAATCCTTCTCTCCTTCATTCAGAACCTTAAGAACACAGTCTGTCACCACTGTCACAAAGGAATAGATGCTTGCGGACCTTCAAACCATGAACCAATCAAGTTGACACTTCACCAAGACTTCCTCAACACTCCCTCAAATCTACAGAGTAGGATAATGCATTTTTGAATCTCACCAGACCTATCTGTGTCACTCTATCACCTCTAAACACCTACCTGAACTAATTTTACTTGAACAACCATAACTTGTTTAGATCTTCATGTGGACCTTTGAAATCTTTACTAGATCACTTTAAGACACATATCTACAAACCCTTTAATCCGTATCTTTTGATCCTCATCTTATCTTGGACTTTTACCTTACTGTCTTCACTATTCTTCTCTGTTCCTGATTAGGACTAATTTTCTCAATAGCCTCAACACTCAGCTCATCCAATCCTTTTCATCAATGCAACAAGAGTATGTTGACATCAATGACAACACCGGTTAGGCCCATACTTGCAACAGTTTTTTGGTTTGAATCAAATCTCAAGATGGATCATCACACCACTCATTCTATGGCTAGGAATTTTACACCAAAGTAGGATATGCAAAAGTTTGATGGTCAAGATCTTACCAATTGGCCTTTCCAAATGGAGCAATTCTTTGATATTCACCATGTTCCATGTTAGGAAAAGGTGGCCTTAGCTTCCTTATACTTGGAACCTAACAAATTCATTTTCTATCGTTTGGTATGTGAAGAAAAGAAAGCAAAGGGATGTGTTGTCACTTCCTCTATTTTCCAAATTAAGGAAAAAACGTATGGTCAAGGATTAAATTCATCAATATGGTCAAGGATCAAATTCATCAATTCTGCACTTTGTCTTTAAGAGTGGAAAACGTGGCAGCAGTAAATTTGTTGGAGTTATTCATTGGTGGACTAAAATATCACATTAAATATGAGGTATGCATGTTCCATCCAAATTCTATCTCTCAATGAATGATTATGGCAAGGTAAGTAGAGGAAAAAATGCGTAATAAAAAGAAAGGTTTTGTAAACATAAGAGATAAAAGCACTCCTACACAGTCACTTCCTTAGCCTACTAGATTGGCACCACAACAAATTAAAGAGAAGAGATAAAAAGGATTATGTTTTAACTATGATAGCAACTATAGCAGAGGACATAAATGAACTAAAAAGAAATTATTCTATATTGAAGGACTGAGTGAGGAAGAAGAGGAGTAACCAATATTAGAGGGTTATAATAATAGATGAAGAGTCAAGAGATACTCAACCAATTATTTCTTGTCATGCACTTTCAGGCAGTTGGTTTCTTAAAGAAAGAAAGAGTAATAGTATTGATAGACTCAGGTAGGACTCAAAGAATCATCAACACAAAGTTAGCTACTCATCTAAATTGTTTTATATTTTTAGCTCCAGAATTTCATGTCTTGATTGCAGATATTGGTATTGTTAGTTGTTTAGGTAAAAGTCATAGAATTAAATTATCCACAAGATATTATCATCTTGATTACCCAATGTATTCTATCTCCATTGGTGCAAAAGATATTATTTTGGGAGTTCAATGGCTCACTACTTTGAGAATAGTTGAGTTGAGCTTCCAAGAACTATTCATACTCTTTTAATCAAAGGAAAGGACAATAGAACTAAGAGGGTTGCATCCAAAGTCTCCACATATGGTAAGTTCTTACCAAATGAAAAATATGCTTAAGAAGGGGGTAGATGGGTTTGTGGCCCAATTATTTTCATTAGAAGCATATCACTCAAAGGTTTCTACACCACTAGATTTACAAGTAAATGTAAATAAGTACTTGGTAGTTTTTGGGGAGATTCCAAATAGATTGCCTCCTAGGAGATATCATGATCATGTGATGGCGAGTGCGCAGTGGTAACATAGGAAAAATCAAATTCTGTCAGCAAGACTCCACTTACTAGCCACCGATACACCTCGATCAGTCAAATAACCGTCGATCGAAATGACTTTCTTAAGTCTCTTCATGATCAAACTTATGCCAATGGCTAAACTAAATTTATCTTCGGCGAGATACAACAGGACTCAAACCGAGTCGGTCAACTCTTCATCGTCGGTGAGACTTCTTCTATCAGCGAAGTCTTCTATCCTTCAATGGATGCCCCAATGCTAGTTAAGTTCCCCTCGTCTTAACTGTGACGGCTTCAACACTGGTTGGGCATGACTTTTTAGTAAACTCCTTTGATGTGCTTCCAATATGCTGATGGCATTTGTCTTTGGTGAGACTCTTCTCGTCGCTAAGCACTTACAAACTCTGGCTAATGCGTCATGTTGTGTGGTTACAAAACACGCCCCATTTTGACTTGACAAAATAGGGACCCAACTTTTCTGCTTGGCTTGTTCTTGGTTTTTTTGCTTTTCGGCGGCCTGGTAAAAGTAAGTCATGCAGGTGACCCTGCATAAGGAAGCTGGGTAAGTCATCATGATGAGGTAAGTTAGTCAAAGTTAATATTTCATATCAATAACCTCATGGTTGGAAAGAGTACAAAATTTTATGCAGGTTTTCCTTTTGGATCACCCTGATATTCCTTAGGGAATGAAAGTTATTGCAAGTCAAAGTCCTGGTCAAACCTGATATTTTGAGGGGGGGGTCATATTTCTTAACATCAGTCATCTTATGTAAGATCACCCCAATCCAATTTTATCACTTGATAATCATTTGGTCTGAAAGTCCAGACGTCAATCTTACGTGGTAGTGATATTTGCCCTTCAAACAACTTCTTATATTTTGTGAGGGTGATATTTTGAATATTACCAGATCTTTTGAATACCACCTGATATTGCGAATATCACCTTGTCGCAAAATATCACCCCAGTACCAACATGATGGTGACGTCATCCCGATCTTTCGAAAGGGGGTCACTTTAGTTTTGAGGGGTCACATCTCAAATATCACCCGATATTCTCAACATCACCCGATCTTCTGAAGATCACCCCCTTCATCTTGCCCCATGACATTAAATGCACATAAATGTAGTAGGTGGATTCCTGCTGATTGCGAATGCGATACACACACCTGGCAAAATTCATGAATTTCGTATAGAAGATCAATGGTTTTGATCAATTCAACCTGGTTTTGCCCTGATTTGCCCTACGAATGAGGATAAAAGTGAATTTCCAAGGTCATTTTACATTTACCTTGCGAAGAAACAAGAATTTATAGAGCGCAGAACACTCAAACCCTTAAACAAGCTACCAGTGGACGGACGAGATTTTCAGCGCAACAGATCAGGCGATCCTCAACATTTGCGACCCATTTCCATAATTGTTCACCTAACACAGGAGAAAAACATGATTAGGTAAGTAATTAGAAACCCTCCTATTGTTGTTTTCTGTAATATCTAGGTAGTAAGTTCTTTTATGGTTTTGCTCTGTAAGTATGCATATCATGATGAAATGGAAATTAATAAGTATAATATGCATAATGCCATAAACGTATAATGTTATATGCATGCATGTGAATATCATGGTAAGACCAATCTTGTTCATTGCAGGAATCCATGGTAGACATTAGGAGGAACAAGTCTAAGTCCAAATTTCTTAAGCCTATGTTTTCTCAGCCTGAAGGAGTGCAGTTCAAGTATGGTGTCATCAGGGATACTCATCAGGGAAATATAGATTTAGTGGCCTGGTTGTCTAAGATGCATAATGATAAAGAAAGTACCCTACTGGACGCCATTTTTACATCCAGAATGTGGCATGTGGCTAGATTTCCCTATTCCATGGAAACTCCAGAGTTGATAATAGAATGTGCCAGGAATTACAACCCTCAAACAAGGAGAGTGGAAAAACATGGTAGGGTTTATGCAGATTTGTCAATAAAAGGGATTGCATCTACTTTCAGCCTCCCAATTGGCAAGAACGTAGTCAGTATGGATATGAAAAAATTGGAGATTAAATATATAAATAACAAAAAGACTGCAAGAAAGAGGATATATCAGTGGAGGTCAAAGAATAGCATGTACACTGCCTCTGCCAAATTACCAGTGCACCTATACAAATTTGACTTTGATGATGAATATCAGTATATGATTGCCTTACTCAGCAGAGTGACAGGCCAGCCTACTGTTGGAAGTTTCAAGGATTAGATGTATGGAGTCATCATGATGTGCATTTATATAGATAATAAGCCATTATGGGCTAAAATCATCAGTGATGCTTTAGATGAACAGATGATGAAATTAGGAGGACTGGAGTGTTCATTTTACATGACTTCATATGTTGTATATTCATGTGCTTATAAGGGTACATTTGATGCAATAACCACAGTTGGAAAGATTGGTGGTAGTTTAAATGATGCCCATATATTGGACCATTATCCTCAGTTGTAGAGAACAAACTATCTCGTTGACTACAAATTAGTGAATGATGCATTCTCTATGCATCTGGTCAAAACAATGGAGGAAGATAGAACCAAAAGATTGAGCATGGAAGCTTAGGAAGTTAAATACAAGCATGGTGCCTGGTTCATCTAGTTTGCCACATTTTCTTACATCAAAATAGAAGGTTTTGAAGGACAGCCATTAATGCTATCCAAATACCCTACTGATGGGATAGTCCTGATGGAGTTTCTAAGACAGGTATCTACTATACTGGATGCATACAAAGAAAACAAGAAAATACCTCCAGTATTATTTTTAGTAACTATAGGGTGGTATATCTGCTCTGATTCTAAAAACATAAAGAAGGCCATAGCAGGTCTGAACTTGATGAACTTATAGCCATTCCCATTGGCCAAATCATATGACCCTTATGGAAGAATGCAAAAGATCATAGGGAAGTCCATACATCAGAAGAACTTAGAGGATTTTTGGACTGACTGTGAGGATGAAGCTGAAGTCAGAAGAAGAAAATATCAAAGGCTCACCCTCAATCAGATTAAGACATTTGATTGCGTTCCAGTGCCTGCACAATTGAAGAAAGATGATGGCAAGATATTGTCAAATGAGTATGAAGACAATAAAGTGTATAATGACACCATTTCAGCCCTTGACCTAACACAACTTGAAGACATTTCATTAGATCAGTTTATAGGTGGGGTGCTGTAGTTGACCCAAGCATGGGTAAATGAACAAATCAATACATTGAAGAAGAAAGGTATGGCCCTCACAGTAGATAACAAGAGGAAAATGCATGAGATTTCAGATGAAGAATATGATGACTTTCTTGTTGAGAAGAGAAAATCTAATGGAGAAAGGCTGTCACCTCAGAAACAAAGCAAAGGACCCCCCACAGGGAACCCCATCCTCACAGAGGGTGATATTAGAAGAGTTGAAGCAAATAGAGCAAGAAAAGGAAAATAACCCAGAGAGGGCAGCCCAACAAATCAGGCTTGATAAGTTAGTTGATTAGGTAACTAGCCCTGCGGTGATAGACCTAACATACAAAGAGGATGTAAGTCCTAAACATCAAGCAAGTGTACCTGATAAGGAAGAAAATGTTGAGATAGCCAAGCTAGTAGAAACAGAAAGCAGCGCTTCAGATATGGGTCAGCAACAATGAGAAATACCAGCTGAGCCCAAAATAGTAGAAGTCCAGTAGAAGGGCGGGAATGTTCAAGACACATCAGGTGATGATTCCCTCCAGACTTAAGAAACCTCAAGTGATAAAGAAACATCAGGTCATTATGACCTAAAGATCCAGGAGGTAGATACATCAGGTGTAGAGTAGAATGTGATCCAGGATCAGGTTGATGCACCTAGTAAAAACACAATGATATCCATAGATACAAATATACCTCAGGATGAGGAAATTACCAAAGTCGATGAAACACAAAAGGAGGTGGTGCAGGCTCAAGACCAAGACCAGCATGTAGATACACAACATGATCCTCCCCCTTAAGAAGAAGTTGTTCAAGAAGAAGAAATACAACAGGATCCCCCTCATGATGAATATCATGAGGAAGAAATAAGTAAATCATGTTCTCCACCGAGAACCGAGACAAATGCTAGAGATCAGGGTAGACATGATGATGATGATGGACACCAAGGATCCAAAGATCAAATACCTCAATGGCTTGAGAAAGAAATAGGTACGGAATCATGTTTTGAGATTGAAGAATTTGATGTTTCAACATTGTTTTCAAAAACCATCATGAAGCCTAAGAGGAAAGCTAGATTAACATCTATAATTAGAAGAGATCCTGCTACAGGCAGAAGGACCGCCCATGTAGCACTTCCCATTATTCAAAAGGAAAAAGGCAAGATCACCTTGGAAGAATTCCAAATTACCACAGTTGACTTGGGGTTTGCCAATGAAGACCAAGAAGGTCAAGAAGGGAAGGATATAATAGATTCTTTAACCTAAAGGATGAAGAAAGAAAAGGAAAAGAATAAGTAGCATAACGAGCACATTGCCCAGCTGCATTCATACATAAAAGGGTTGATTAACCCTGACAATACATCATCAGATCAGGCAGTCCCATTGATTTGAATTTCTCAAGAGGAGGTTAATAAATTAGACCTTATGAAGCATGAGTCAGTGATCATGAGGAAATGGATGTCATCAGCACTAATAGGAGCTGAGGAAGTAGTGAGAACCTCTTTGCAGAGGTGGAATTCTTTGAGTATCTCAAGAAAGAAGGTTGATAAATTACAGAATGAGGCCGGAAGAAGGTCATTCCAATTAGAGAAAGCCTTGGGTGCTCTGAGTGAAATAAAGATGATTAATCCTTAGATCTTGATAAATAATCGGGTGCTGGATAATAACACTGCCATGCTAGTGGATATTTGGTATAAAGACATTAGGTTTGAATGTGAGGTACTGAAGAAGTGCAATAGTAAACTAAGAGATATCAGTATGAAATTGCACGGTATGATGTCCTATGAAGCAGAAGTCCTGGAAACCCTAGAGGAAAAAGTAGAGGGGAAAATTGAAAACCAAGATGCAGACTTTGCCATAAAATCTCGGCATGATAACTTCCAGTCGATGGTTGATGATCCTCTCACCCACCTGACGGAAGAAGCAATGAACAAGATCATGAGGATCAAAGTCAGGGTGGAGAACTATAATGAAACATTGAGCAACAGGAAGGGTAAATTGGAGACTCTCAGAGATAAGTTTCAAGCCCACAAACATGCCATCAGTAAAGCCAAAAATTAGGATGGCGAGGAAGTTGAAAGAATAGTAGAAGCATATGAAAATATTAGGACAATAATGTAGGTCTATATACAAGGTGACATTCATCAGGGTGATGACGACACAGAAAGTGATGATCATGATGATCATGATGATGAAGAAGAAGAACCTGAGGAGTAAATGAAGATGCGCCACAAGGGAAACATATGCATTAGGTACTTAGATGAAAATAAGTTACCTAGATGGTTGTCAGCTGGCAACCTGTGGCACGAGAGATAGTTGACCAAGTCAAAAGGAATATGCATCGTGGATCTTAATTGATAAATCTTGATAGTAGATCATTTGTAACTACTTCCTCACCTTATTCTATAAAAGGTGCAGGGATGCCTTATTTTGAACATTCGAAGCATAATTGAAATTTGTTTGCTGAAATATTAGGGCCTATTTCAAAGTTATTGTAAACATACATGTTTTTGCATACTTAATGAAAGAGAAGACCATTTTGATTACAAATTATTGTAAATCCTGACTAGTTTGTGTTTGAATTCTTGATACATGCTTTGATTTGTTGCGTCCCTTGGAGTGCTCATCAATCTGCATGTATTGTCTTCATTCATTATCCTTTGAAGTTTGCATCATATGTATCCAGCTGTGGAACATCCTGGTGAAAATATGGTTTGATTTCTTCTCCTCATGACTGTATCAAGTGTGTATGTGACTTAATAGCTGAAGATTCATCATAATTTGAAGTATTCTTTTCAATTTTCTTTTAATTTCAAAAAAATTCACCATCATAATTGCAAATAATAGATAATCATAAGCAAATTACATTAAATATGCAGACATCTCATAGATAACTAGAAATTCATAGCATATTTGATGTTAAAGCATGTGCAATTAATAAATATCATGCAAACATTTGAGCATAGACACATCATTTGAAGAAATATACTGTGTAGAATAACCTTTCTGTGTAGCATTTTTACAGGAACATAATCCTACTAATAAGCAAACGTAAGGCCCCTAAATGGAAAACAGAAACACACATCAACCACTAAGTAACATTAGTAGATTAAGAACTAATCCATAGAGACTTGGGATCATGAATGCTTTGAATTCATCGTATCTTTCAAGATGAGTAAAGGTTGTTGTGTAACTTTTATTCTCTGTTTGCTTATGACTAACATCATGATCAACATAAATTGGTGCTAGAAGGAGGGCCAGAAGCTAGAAGCTCATCATCAGTAAGTTTTATCGAATTTGATGATGCAGACAGTAAGGTAACACTGAAACACATCCAGATTTCAATCAATACGTAAAGATTTATTGTTTTAAGCTTTTACTTGCTAATCATTTGTGAAGTTTTCAAAATTAACCATAAATATTGCAAGATTTGTAGTAAATCATCATGAATTTGCAAAGATCAGTCCTATTTTAGGTAAATTTGTCAAAGCTTTGAGGTAATTTGCTTTAGAAACCTGATATCCAGTTGCAAGTGTCACTAGACCTCAATATCACCTCATATTTGCATTGTTTGTGCAAATATTTCATAAATATCTAGTTAGTTGCCATTTCTGACCATAAATATCACCTTTGCTGGTAAATTCCAACTGATCTTTATAGTCAACCAGCTAATTTTCCTTAAATTTGACAAATCCTGGTTCACATGCCAAATACTAGGTTTAGGTCCAGTGGAATCTTTGAAGAATTACCTGTCAGAAGATTTAGACCTAGAACTATAGACATCCATCATACTCCCAGTTCTAGTGCTTCAAGAGCATCACTAGAATGTCCTCCTGTAACTCCTATTGGTTTACAAACACCTACAGGATCACCTATTACACCTCAGGTTCAGCCTCAACCTGTTATACCTCAGGCTCAACCTCCACCGGTTGCAATGTCATTCTTTGCAGCAGAGTCGCCTTTGACTTTTAATGCATATCATCCTTTGCCAAAGAATCCTGACAAAATTTGTCCAAAGTATCATCCATATTAGGATGCGGATGATCATATCAAAACTTTTAAGGAAGCCTACTGTAGGGCTAGAATTGAGCATCAGGACATTGTATGCAGGTTATTTCCTTTTTCCCTAGGGGAAGAAGCCTATAACTGGTATATTAGTCTTGGTCAGGGTTTAGTCAAATCATGGGCTATCCTAGAGAAAGCTTTCACTGATAGGTTCAAAATACCAATATCTCCTTCAATGAACTATCATTTATTTGCCACAATCAAATGATTTGAAGGAGAACCTATTGCTAACTTCAACGCTAGGTTCTAGAAAATGCAATCTAAGTTAGTTTCCCCTTATGTCGTAGCAGATGAAGCTACTAGGAGCATATATTATTCAGCCTTGGATCCTTTAACTTCCATGTTTATCAGGAGAGCACATCCTAATGTCACAACTTTGACACAGGATTTTCAAGAGGCTATCAAGGTCAACCAGCAACTAGTTCCTGCTCCAACACCAAACATAGTCTTTCTCACACTTCCAAGTTATCCAACATATCCTACCCAGCAACAGCCTAATGGAGCCATGATGCCTCCAGGTGTGATGCCAGTACCTTTACAAATACCTCCACTGAGTATTATGCCACCTCCAAATAGAAATGGCCAGCTGTTACAGTATCCAGGACAAATACAAGCACCTTAGGTTGTAGATCAGTGTGCCAATAATCAGAACAATGGATCTTCCTTTTTCAAGACCATGACAGAAAATGTAGTGGCTAAGGTTCAGGAAGAGAAAGAAGAGATTAAGGAAATATCAGCTTAGTTAAGGAAACTTACAACTGAGATCACTCACTTAAGGAGTCAGAACTTCTATTCCCAGCCTAATCAAAATAGAGGCTATGCTAATGACAGACCAAATTATCCTGATAGGGGGTACAACAATAATTACAACAATAACAATAATGGCAACAATAATCCTCAAAGACAACCTAAAGTGTGGAACACTAGGCCAAACAATGGTTCTTTGCCATCACCCCTAGACAATCTGCCTCCTGGTGAACCCAAACAGACTACTAGAGTCAACCTTGCAGAGGCAGCCCTCACTAACTGGTGCAGAATACATAACACCAATGCACATGAAGAGTTAGACTGTCCTTAGTTTAGAATTGCTGCTAGCATTTTCCAGACTGAAGTGTCCAATACTTCAGGAAATCCACCTCATGTAGAAGGAAATGAACTTGTTCCTTGTGGATATGATTCTGCCTTAGTGATTGAAAGTTATACTCATCATCCTTATCAGCAAACAGTGCCTGCTCACCAAGATTACACCCTGGCATGTGAAAAATCAACCATGGCTTTTGAGTCAAATTATGTTTTTCCCTTTGAGGATGAAAATGAACCCTCAAATGAACATGAGGAGGTACATGCCTATCAACAACAATATCAGGGTAAGCATAACTACAACCTGAGAAATAATGAAATAGGCCTGCTAGTCCATTGACCTCTTCCTTGCCTCCAAACAATTTCAATACACCTCCAGATCCCAAGGCAAGTAATAACCCTGGATTTCCCAAGGTCAATGCTCAATATTTAGCACCACAGAATACATCACCAAAGGCTGTGAGTCTGCCCCATGAATCTGACAAGCTGGTCACATATCTGGCTGATGAGATGAAAAAGATTAAAATCAGCCTATCCTTGTCTAAATTGCTCAAAACTCCTGCCATTAAGAAAGCATTCATGAAATCACTAGATGATCCTACTCCAAAAGAGGATAGTCATCCCCCGGGTCAGTCTGGTAGCAAGGATCATGCTGCTAGGGATCCTAATGTTAAACACAAGGTGCCAGCTACTATTCAAGCTGCAGAGACCTCCCACATGACCTTATATAGAGATAAAAGTGAGTTGCTCCATTCCTCCTTACCATAAGAATGTTCAGCAAAAACTTGCACAACTATTTAGTAGACTCAGGAGCATCTACCAATGTAATGCCCCTATCCATATGTAATGCTTTAGGGATGCATCCTACTAAATCGTTAAAGAAAGTGCTCAATTAGATAAAATAGAGGTGAGTGTGGTAGGAGAACTAACTCACATTCACATGCAGCTAGCATCTGACCCCAGAATCCAGTATTATATTGACATTCAGGTAGTCGATATACCTGATACCTATGGAATGTTACTCAGCAGAGACTGGTCAAAAACCCTTAACAGATACATATCCACAGATTTCAATCATATGTGGTTGCCCTGGAAAGGGATACCAAATCAAATAAGAATTGATGTTGAGCCTCGTATGAAGCACATGATCACTGAATATAACAAAACTAACGAGATCATGTATGTGGATGTGGAACCCGGAGTTTACTCCATCAGCCTGTGGACTATTAGGATAGAAGAGATCCTGATGTATGATCTTCATCATCATGATGATGACCTTCAGGGTGACAAAATAATTGTAGAATCTGATTGTAACCTTGAGAATGAAAATGAGGTAGATCACTTCAGGAATTTCGAGATGCACTTATCTAAACAGGTGAAACGATGTCAATTATTAAAGATACTTGTTAATGATATTCTAATTGATGGTTGGTGCAGGTTGCATAATGAGTCACATTCTGAGAAGACTTGTGAAGCATGTATAGACATGTTGGAGCTGGAACAAGTGTGCAGTGATGAGTCACTATCATCCTCATCATTAGAGGTAAGTTCTATAGATAGTGATAATGATAGTGACATTGAATTTTATCTGTCTTCTGCAGGAACATGAGAATCCATACAGCAGGATGAAGGTCATATTCAGGTGACAGAAGAAATGCTGGTATGCAACCAAAATAATGTTAAGAGGAAAGAGAAAATCACCCCAGGGAGTGATTGTTTAGTTGAATCAGATTATGAGTTATCTGATGAAGATAGAGGCAGCAATCTATCTAAATTTGAAGAGTTACTGTCAAAAGAGATTCAGAAGATGACATAGCAGCAGAGACCTCCACAGGATGTCTTGATTGAAAGCTGGTGTAGGTTACATGAAGTACCTCACTCAGAAACTGCTTGCTCTTTGTGTCTACATCTTTTGAAAAGATAGACATTGCCTAGTCCAAAAGATTTACCTTTTGGTGACAAAAAGAAAGAAGAAGCCTCATCTTCATAGAAGAAAGGAAAGATGAAGTCTAAAAAAGCTAAGGTACCAAAGTTAAAGTGGATATCAAGTGGTACAGCTGCTAGAGCTACAAAGAAGAAGGAAGGCTTAGATAAGCCTTTGGCTAGAGATAAGCCATGGATCCTTAGATTTGATGGATCCAAGTCAAAACAACGAGTTGGAGTAGGGATAGATCTCATTGATCCATCTGGAAAATCCTACTTAGTAGCATACAGACTGCAGTTCCCCTGCACCAACAATGTAACAGAGTATGAAGCTCTAATTCATGGGACACTATTTGCCCTTAAGAAGAAAGTGAAAATTCTGCATGTCTATGGAGACTCAGAATTAGTCGTGAGATAGGTAAGAGGAATTTATTCCTGCAATTATAAAAAACTGTGCAATTACAGACACAAGGTGTGGGACCTGATAGAATCTTTTGATGCATTCAAAATCACCCATGTACCTAGAGAACAAAATCATAGGGCAAATGCTTTAGCTCAGGCTGCCAGTACATTGGAGCCACTATCTATTTTTGGACTGAAAAGATTTTTAGTAGAGTTGGTATCAGTACCTTCTGTGCCTGACAATATAACCAACCTCCAAGTATTTGACGATGATCAGCATATCCTAGATTTCATCTCCAACAGGGATATATTTGATATGTAGATCATAGATGAGAATAATGTAGAAGATCACATCTGGGAAGAAGAAGAAATCTTAGAGTTACCCAGCAATAAGATTCCTAAGGGAATGATAGAGCTAGAGAGAGCATTTGATCTGGACAACATGCTGAAACAAAAGGATCTTCCAAAAGTTGATGGAGGACAATATTCATAGGTCAATATTGGATAGAATGATGAAAAGAAAAATGTCTTGATCAGAAAAGTTTGCATATAAGAAGAATTAGAAGGAATAACCCAAGCTCTCAAAGAATACATCCATGTCATTGCCTAGACTTATGATGAGCTAAAAATGTATGACACATCGGTCATCACTCACACCATACCCCTCAAGCCCAGATGCTAAGACTTTCAGACAAAAGCAAAGACCTGTCAATGCTTTACTGGAACCCATTATTTTTGAAGAGCTTAAGAAACTGTTAAATGCCAGGATCATATTTCTTGTGAGGCACTCCACCTGGATAGCAAACCTAGTTCCAGTGAGGAAGAAAAATGGAGACATCAGATTATGTGTGGACTTCAGGAACTTGAATAGAGCATCTGAGAAGGATAATTATCCTTTACCTTCCTTGGATGAGGTCCTGCAAATTGTGAATGGTGCCAAAATGATGTCATTTCTAGATGGTTTCTCGAGCTATAACCAGGTGATGGTGGATAAAATTGACAGATTGAAAACTGCCTTCACCACAAAGTGGGGGATCTTCACTTACAGGCACACATCGTTTGGGTTAATCAATGCTGGAGCAACATTCCAGCAAGCAATGGACATAGCCTTAAGAGGCTTAATAGGAAAATGCATAGTCATATACATGGATGACTTAACAGTGTTCTCTAAAGATAGAGGAAACCATGTAAAAGATCTCAGAAATATGCTTAAAAAATGTGAACAATATGGGATATCCCTAAACCCCAAGAAATACATATTTGGGGTAACAACAGGGAAATTAGTAGGCCACCTGATAACTGAAAATGGGATTATCATTGATCCTGACAGGGTGGAATCCATCATGAAAATATAGCTTCCTAGAAGCAAAAAGGAGCTCAAATCTTACTTTGGTAAGATTAATTTTGTTAAAAAATTCATCACTAGCTTTGCAGAAATTGTTAGACCTTTAAATGCCATGCTCAAGAAGGACACTAAAATTGAGTGGACACCAGAGGCTAGAGCAGCTTTTGAAGACATTAAAAAAACTATATCTGATGCTCCAGTTCTGATCAGTCCAGACTACACCAGGGACTTCTATATTTATTCATTTGCTTCAGAGCATACCTCTGCAGTAGTGCTTGCACAGAGAAATGAAGAAAAGGAAGAGAAGCCCATAGCCTTCATGAGCTACTCTTTCAAAGATGCTAAACTAAGATACAAGGATGTTGAAAGACAGGCACTTGCTTTGGTTCGAGCATTAAAGAAGTTCAGGCACTATATCCTGAGAAGTAAAGTGATTGATGTGGTACTTGATGCAGCAGTGAAGATGCTATTAATGCAGAGTGAACCGGGTGAGAAAAGGGATAAATGGATCACTGTCCTACAAGAATATGACATGGACATTACACCCATGAAGCTAGTAAGAGGACAGGCATTAAGCCAGATGATATCAGAGATTGACCCCAATATCATGAGTCAACAGCACGTTATTAATGCAGAGGACAATAGAGAATGGTACTCAGATATCAGGCACATCTTGATTACTGGAAGATGTCCTCCAAGACTGCAAGCCTCACAAAGGAGAGCCCTAAAAATAAGGTCACAAAAGTATATGATGAAAGGGGGAATCTTTTTCAAGAAAAATTATGAAGGGATATACCTAAGATGCCTAGAAAGGCTAGAAACAGATAAAGTACTATCAGAGTTATATGACAAGATTGGAACAACACATGGGTCATCCTTGGCCACTACTCATGCTATCCTCAGGGCAGGATACTACTAGCCCACCATTTTGAAGGATACTGCCGAACATATTAAATGTTGTCATGTGTGTCAGGTTGCTGCTAACAGAGAGAGATATGCTGCTCAACCTGTTGACATTTCTTCTGAATCAGCATTAGGGTTTGCCACTTCTAATGCACAGGCAGATTCAGGCCAACTGAATACAGGAGGTTGCGTGAGCTCCTCCCCTTCACTTCTGGTTCTGCCGCACCAAGGGGGGTATCCCTATAACTTAAGATGTGACCTTGACTAGCTCAAAGATAGAAAGATCTAACTTGACAACAACAGGCAGAATACTCTCATGTATGGACCAAGATCTGCATGATAGATCACAAGGCTGGCAACATTCTTGGACATGATGTCTGGTTGGGTATGAGAGCATGCAGGGGGTTCCTAATCCTACTCCTACAACTAACAGGTGGAGGTATGAAGTGGTTTGATATGAATTTGGATGCAAAGTTGGACATGGTGTATAACACAAGAACACAGCATGATTGGTGCCTATCCAGGGCTTGGAGTCGGTAGACATACACCTGTGAATGATCAGCATAAATAGCTAAAACTGGATTTCAGGGGGATACACATGATATCTGCCTTACAGATATCTCCCAATATAGAGTGTTGAGCTATCTCTACTTATGGCATCCCTACTGTAGTATACCCTTCCCAATGTTCAACCTGAAAATAGTTTAATCTGCCCCTTGAGCAGAGGTTAAAAGATCAGACATTCAACATAGGAATTCTATGCTCTAGAATCTAAACATAAGCAAACATCCAGATCCAGAAGAAGGATACATGCAATACTGGAGACAGAATTAACACAACACATGCTAAACAGCATTACTCATATAAGATCAACCACGAAACCAGTGGATTCATGCCAAGTCCTACAACAGGAGATACATAAACTCACAAGAAAAACTGTACAGAGCAACCAGATCAGCTGGTTTTGGATTACAGAGCCAAAAATCTACAACTTTCAACAACAACAAATGAACAACACAACCTGCTTATAACAGCCAGGTAGGTGCTCAGCAATTAATTACATTGTTGACCAAAATTTCGCCAGATACACAGTATCATGAAAATGGCGCTCAAACTTGAATGCAGCAGGTAGGGGAGGAGACAGGAAGATTTTTCGAGCCTTGCGCCGCCGCCTAGGGATTCAGATCTTCAATCAGGTACAACATTCGTCCACGCCATCGCCCATACCTCTGCAACAATCGCCATTGATGGCGCACCAACCCGCGGCCTCGGGAAGAACATCAAACAGACAGTCGCAACCGCTTCCCGCCGAGATTCATCATCATGATGTTTCGAATATGCAGGATAACATTATCCCACATGCACCCCGCAGCAACCTCCTTTGCACTTTATATACTAGGTCATGAGCATATATCATGTCGGTGCTTTTGCTCCTGACGACACTAGTATAGACTTCATCATCATCATCTTCCAGCAGCATGATATCCTGTTGTTCGAAAAATCACCCTGACGTCATCATGATATTTGAAATATAACCTTCATGATAATCGGCACAACCTGATCCTTCGGAGGAACATCCTCCTGCTGAGCTTATAACAAAAGTCTGGCCGATGAACATCCTGATGACGTCATCATCATATCCTGCTGACGTCATCATCATATCTGCCTACTGCGCACCTCTTCATATCCGGATGACGTCATCATCATGTTTGCAAATATCAGGAGGTCTCTTCAAAATGATCAGTTGTTAGAAATATGACCCCCGCAGACCTTGATGACGTCATCATCATGTTAACATCATCATGATATTCAGAAGACAACCAGATATTTGGAAATATCCTCCTGATGTTCAAATATCAGGTTGCACTGTAGCTTCCTCTATAAGATCGGGGCGAAAACTGAATATGATGATGCTGCTTGAAAAGATCACCCCCTGGAGATAATGCGCGAAACCAGCAGGCGGATATCTCCCTGATATCAGCATCATCATGATGCTCGAACAAACATATATCCGGGTGATATGAAAATATCACCCCTTCCTTCGGAATATCATGATGCAGATAGGCAGAAAGAAAAATATCATCCTGATATACGGATGACGTCAGCATCATCAGGATGAGAAACAAAGAACAAGAAGTGATACAACATCATCAGGATGATATTGACTAAGATCATCCTGACGTTCCAAAATATGATGACCCTAGTGAATATCAGGTCGCAATTACAACTCTTCAACAACATCATCAGGATGATGTTAACCAAGATCACCCAATGATAAAAATATCACCCCGGCGAAATATCATGAAGGCAGAAGATATGATGACCTCCACAAGCAGCAGGATGATAACTGGAAATATGATGATGATGAACACGACCCTTAGGAAAAAACAAGTTAGGTCGAGCAATTCAAAGAATAAGCAACATCATCATCATGCTCGCGCAAGGTGATAAATGGAAGATCACCGGAGACTTTGAAGAATCACCCTCGCAAGCAGATAAGGGCACACTGTAGCTCGTCAGCATCATCAGGATAAAAACTAAACATCACCCGACAGCGAAATATGATGATGACGATGAGAAACCGGTCGAAGGAGAACATGATGATGCTGACCTTCATGGAAACAAACATGATGATGATGACCTCCTCCTCAAGAAAATATGATGATGCAGCTGAAAAATACTGAGGAGGTCCAACACTTAGAAAAAAAAAAAAATGGGCAAGAAGATAAAGGCTTCAAATGAAGAAACCTCCTGATCATGACAAATCAACCCCTGGTCAAAATGAGTGTCAACAGTGGCTCTGTCTGGGGACGTGCAGGTGAAAACCTGCAGCGAGAACCCCAGATCTCTGGGATGCAAACCAGTCCCTTATCCATTGGGCACAGAGTCAAATACTGCACTGACCTGCATCACCAAACACACTTGATGGCCTAAGGCCACCAAGAAAAGAAAAACATGTATCTCCCTTTGTCAAATATCTTGTTTTCATCTGCATGCACTGGGTCAAGCTTGGAGATACTACAAAGATCCACCCACAAACAAATCTTGTCGTCTGCATATTCAATCCTCTGGTTTGGCTTGTCATTATCACCCCTGTGCAGATAACCTTCAGCATCATGTGCCATGTGGGTGTAGAATATATCAGGCAATGCATACTCAAATGGTATGGAATACAGTTTATCATCTGTGTCATCACCTTGCATTGCAACATGATCTCCTAGCTGGACTGCAAATAGGAAACACTCAGAGTCCACCACACAACTAGGAAGATCAAGGCTCATTGTATTATATGCTGGCTCATCAAAAGAAAAGCTTTCAAAATCACAATTGTGTACATCATGTACACAACCATCTGGTACACCAGGCTGGAAAAGATCAGGCTCTGGCATCTCTTTCAAATCAGGCACATCTTCACAGTCACTTACCTGATGTATGTTGTTTCCTCTTTCATCATGATGAGAAACAGAATCCAAGCCAAAAATAGTGTCTAGATCCCCACCATACTCAGACAGATCCTCATCACCATATGTGTCATAAATGGGTGACCCAGGTGCATCAGTTTCATCAGAGTATGCCATTTGTTCATGGGCAGCAGAGCACATCTCTTCATCGTCAATGGATTCATTCTGTGGAGGAGTATCAGCCTGTGTGTCATAAGCAAAACAGCCATCAAATGAAAAACAATCATGCTCTGAACTAGCACTTATTTCAATTTCTGACTGCTCTTCATGATCTCCATGTGTTTGAAAGGTAGGCAATGGGTCACACATAGGACTGCTTCTCTGTTTGCTTATATCTTCTCTGTCTTGAGTACAATACTCACAATTATCTCCACAGGTCCATTCCCAAAATTGCTCATTGCTGTCCACAACCTCGTTATTGTTTTCATGGTCAGATGCCTCATCATTGCAATGGGAATCCTCATTAGTCCTTTCACTGGCATCCTCAACTGGTAAACAATCCAGTTGAGCAGTATTGTTAGCATTATGTTCAAACACAGCAGTCTCAACCTCTATGCTTTTATTTTCATTTTTATCTGCACATGATGCCATAATCATTTGGTCATTTGCAGCCTCATAACCATTTCTCACACCAAGGCCTGGGGACAGGGGTTTCAGCAGGTACACATTTCTGGTTTTTTCTATCTTTTCTATGAACCTGTATGCCATCTGCATACTTGTCACCTTGAAATCCCTCAGTATTGCACTAAAGCCCTCCTCAAAAGCTTCAAAGAATATGCCAACACAGGCTGAAATATCAGGTCTGAAACTTTCAGGGACATGTGAAAGGGCTACTGCAAACCTATGACTGAAATCAACACATGGCTCTTCATCTTGTTTTCTGATTCTCATCAATTCTGTAACAAAATCAGCCGGTTCTTTTGCAAATTCTTCCTTGAAACAGTCAGCAAGTTCATCCCAACAGGCAAAGGATTTCTTTGGAAAGCTCAAATACCAGTCTTTTGCCTTTGCATCAAAGGACCTAACAAAAAACCTCATCCACATATCCTCATCTCTGAATGAATATTTTCCCATAAAACTGTGAAAATTTTGGATATGTGCATTCCCATCACATATACTGTGACCACTAAATCTAGGCATCTGACAGTATATCCTAGCAGGCATAGTTTCTATTCTATAATCCACCCATGACAAATCCAGTTGGTCATACAAAGGATCAAAAGGGCTGATAGGAGGTTTAGCTTTCTGACTGGCAGACACAACAGGGTTACTGCTTTTTAACTGGGCCTACTCAGTCTCTAAGAATATCAACCTATTTCTTATCTCTTCTATTCCTTTATCCAACATTTCACCACTGAGTATGGGATAATTCATACTTGGATTCATAAAAATCCTACTCTTAGACATCCTTTGTCTGTCTAAGACCTAAGGCTTCCCCTGGCATCTAACTTATGCAGTAAAACAGCAAATAAAGGGGAAGTAACAAGGTACCTTTTCTCATATAGATGCAGAAATATGTACATCTTTCAACCAATAACATACATCTATCTTTCATGTGCATTTAGATCTTTTTTGCAGAGTCGCCACCTCTCCAGAGAGGACAAAATTTTCAATAGCTGAAAGCTACTTTTCCAGGTTCATTCCACCAGCAGAGCATCATTTTGTTAGTGACTCGGATGGGTCACAAGTATTATTCTTTATTTTATCAATCCTTTCCCAGCAGAGTCGCCATTTTGTTGACATTTCTTCTGAATCAGCATTAGGGTTTGCCACTTCTAATGCACAGGCAGATTCAGGCCAACTAAATACAGGAGGTTGCGTGAGCTCCTCCCCTTCACTTCTGGTTCTGCCGCACCAAGGGGGGTATCCCTATAACTTAAGATGTGACCTTGACTAGCTCAAAGATAGAAAGATCTAACTTGACAACAACAGGCAGAATACTCTCATGTATGGACCAAGATCTGCATGATAGATCACAAGGCTGGCAACATTCTTGGACATGATGTCTGGTTGGGTATGAGAGCATGCAGGGGGTTCCTAATCCTACTCCTACAACTAACAGGTGGAGGTATGAAGTGGTTTGATATGAATTTGGATGCAAAGTTGGACATGGTGTATAACACAAGAACACAGCATGATTGGTGCCTATCCAGGGCTTGGAGTCGGTAGACATACACCTGTGAATGATCAGCATAAATAGCTAAAACTGGATTTCAGGGGGATACACATGATATCTGCCTTACAGATATCTCCCAATATAGAGTGTTGAGCTATCTCTACTTATGGCATCCCTACTGCAGTATACCCTTCCCAATGTTCAACCTGAAAACAGTTCAATCTGCCCCTTGAGCAGAGGTTAAAAGATCAGACATTCAACATAGGAATTCTATGCTCTAGAATCTAAACATAAGCAAACATCCAGATCCAGAAGAAGGATACATGCAATACTGGAGACAGAATTAACACAACACATGCTAAACAGCATTACTCATATAAGATCAACCACGAAACCAGTGGATTCATGCCAAGTCCTACAACAGGAGATACATAAACTCACAAGAAAAACTATACAGAGCAACCAGATCAGCTGGTTTTGGATTACAGAGCCAAAAATCTACAACTTTCAACAACAACAAATGAACAACACAACCTGCTTATAACAGCCAGGTAGGTGCTCAGCAATTAATTACATTGTTGACCAAAATTTCGCCAGATACACAGTATCATGAAAATGGCGCTCAAACTTGAATGCAACAGGTAGGGGAGGAGACAGGAAGATTTTTCGAGCCTTGCGCCGCCGCCTAGGGATTCAGATCTTCAATCAGGTACAACATTCGTCCACGCCATCGCCCATACCTCTGCAACAATCGCCATTGATGGCGCACCAACCCGCGGCCTCGGGAAGAACATCAAACAGACAGTCGCAACCGCTTCCCGCCGAGATTCATCATCATGATGTTTCGAATATGCAGGATAACATTATCCCACATGCACCCCGCAGCAACCTCCTTTGCACTTTATATACTAGGTCATGAGCATATATCATGTCGGTGCTTTTGCTCCTGACGACACTAGTATAGACTTCATCATCATCATCTTCCAGCAGCATGATATCCTGTTGTTCGAAAAATCACCCTGACGTCATCATGATATTTGAAATATAACCTTCATGATAATCGGCACAACCTGATCCTTCGGAGGAACATCCTCCTGCTGAGCTTATAACAAAAGTCTGGCCGATGAACATCCTGATGACGTCATCATCATATCCTGCTGACGTCATCATCATATCTGCCTACTGCGCACCTCTTCATATCCGGATGACGTCATCATCATGTTTGCAAATATCAGGAGGTCTCTTCAAAATGATCAGTTGTTAGAAATATGACCCCCGCGGACCTTGATGACGTCATCATCATGTTAACATCATCATGATATTCGGAAGACAACCGGATATTTGGAAATATCCTCCTGATGTTCAAATATCAGGTTGTACTGTAGCTTCCTCTATAAGATCGGGGCGAAAACTGAATATGATGATGCTGCTTGAAAAGATCACCCCCCGGAGATAATGCGCGAAACCAGCAGGCGGATATCTCCCTGATATCAGCATCATCATGATGCTCGAACAAACATATATCCGGGTGATATGAAAATATCACCCCTTCCTTCGGAATATCATGATGCAGATAGGCAGAAAGAAAAATATCATCCTGATATACGGATGACGTCAGCATCATCAGGATGAGAAACAAAGAACAAGAAGTGATACAACATCATCAGGATGATATTGACTAAGATCATCCTGACGTTCCAAAATATGATGACCCTAGTGAATATCGGGTCGCAATTACAACTCTTCAACAACATCATCAGGATGATGTTAACCAAGATCACCCAATGATAAAAATATCACCCCGGCGAAATATCATGAAGGCAGAAGATATGATGACCTCCACAAGCAGCAGGATGATAACTGGAAATATGATGATGATGAACACGACCCTTAGGAAAAAACAAGTTAGGTCGAGCAATTCAAAGAATAAGCAACATCATCATCATGCTCGCGCAAGGTGATAAATGGAAGATCACCGGAGACTTTGAAGAATCACCCTCGCAAGCAGATAAGGGCGCACTGTAGCTCGTCAGCATCATCAGGATAAAAACTAAACATCACCCGACAGTGAAATATGATGATGACGATGAGAAACCGGTCGAAGGAGAACATGATGATGCTGACCTTCATGGAAACAAACATGATGATGATGACCTCCTCCTCAAGAAAATATGATGATGCAGCTGAAAAATACTGAGGAGGTCCAACACTTAGAAAAAAAAAAAATGGGCAAGAAGATAAAGGCTTCAAATGAAGAAACCTCCTGATCATGACAAATCAACCCCTGGTCAAAATGAGTGTCAACACAACCTTTGCAACCAGTGATGGAGATGCACCCATTTTCCCAATGGGGCATGGACTTCATAGGACCAATTAATCCTCCATCATCCTCAGGCCACAGGTATGTTTTAACTATTACTGACTACTGTACCAGGTGGACTGAAGCTGTCAATAGTAAGACCTGCAATGCTGAAGATGTCATCAAATTTCTGGAAAGTAATATAGTCACCAGGTATGGAGTTCCCTATGCTCTGGTAAGTGATAATGGGTTAGCTTTCGCTTCAACCAAATTGTCAAGCCAGGCTTTTGATTATGGGATCATATTGAAGTTCTCCTCAAACTATTATCCCCAAGGGAATGGATTAGCAGAATCCACCAATAAAACTTTGTTGAACATCATAAAAAAGTTAATAGAAAAGAACCCTAGGGAGTGGAACACCCTACTGAAGTATGCCTTGTGGGTAGATAGAACTAGGAATAAAGCTGCATTAGGAAATTCACCTTTTCACTTAGTATATGGGGTGGATCCCATCCTCCCTGTTAACCTAAAGATTCCTACACTGTAGTTTGCACAAGAGTACCTCGGTATAGACAATAAGCAAAACGTCAGGTTGCTTCAATTGATGCACCTGGAAGAGAAAATAAGTTAGGCAATTGATCAATTTGCCAAACATCAAGCTGTTGTCAAATGATGGTTTAACAAAAGAGCTAGGGTTAAGGCCTTCAGGATCTCAGATTTAGTCCTAATGTGGGACAAAGCACATGAGAGGAAGGGAGATCATGGTAAGTTTGATAAACTCTGTGTAGGTCCCTTCCAACTTTCTGAAATATTAGGAGACAACACTTACAGGCTTAAAAACTTGACAGGTGAAGATGTTCCGTTACTAGTTAATGGACAATTCCTTAAACATTATTTCCAAGCCTAAGTTAGCTTCATGACAGTCATGTGTATCATAGTGTATATTTGTATAGTTGTTTGTACAGTTTTGTTTTGGTTTTTGTTTTTGTTTTCTTGTTGAGTTTTGTTTTGGTTAGTCAAGATGATGTAGCTTATCACCCTAGAAAATAACTAAATTGTTAGGATTCAAGTGATGAGAACAAATTCATATATAGGTTATGACTTATTTTGAGAAGTACTTGTGATCAGGTTTGTGATATATTTTCATTAGGGTGCCTTTTCTTGATCAAAGTGACTCTTTCACAATGACTCACCTAACAGCCTTGGGTTTGTTGACACACAGTATAGGTGTTAAGTGAAAAATCTAAAGGGACTCCCTTGCTACCAATACAATCTCCAACCTAAATCAGCAAGTGACCATACCTTGCACAATGAGCTTACATGATGACATCAAATTTATAGAATATAAAATATTGAAAAATCAGAAAAAGAAATAAAAATAGGCCATCTAAGTAACTCTATCGGGGCTATAGATGCCTGCTAGCAGTGGGGCTCTACTTAGGGGGATTGTATAGATAACCTTGCCGGGGCTATGGACGCCTGCTAGCAGCAAGGCTCTATCCAGGTTGGCTATGAGGGATGCTCCCAAACTATATAGCTTAACATCAGTTACTCATGTTTTCAACTTGCTTTCAAGATGAGGATAATTAATCATTTGCACACACCTGATCCTTTGTTAGCATTGTTGCCATGATGAAAACTTTGTCATTCAAAAAGATTATGATGCTTATACATAGAAAAAGTTAGAATACTATATATGAATTATGATCACCTCATTTGAATCATTGGAATTTTGTTATTTTCTTTGGTGGCAAGTTGTTGTGTGGTTACACAACACACCCCATTTTGACTTGACAAAATAGGGACCCAACTTTTCTGCTTGGCTTGTTCTTGGTTTTTTTGCTTTTCGGTGGTTTGGTAAAAGTAAGTCATGCAGGTGACCCTACATAAGGAAGCTAGGTAAGTCATCATGATGAGGTCAGTTAGTCAAAGTTAATATTTCATATCAATAACCTCATGGTTGGAAAGAGTACAAAATTTCATGCAGGTTTGCCTTTTGGATCACCCTGATATTCCTTAGGGAACAAAAGTTATTACAAGTCAAAGTTCTGGTCAAACCTGATATTCCGAGGGGGGGTCATATTTCTTAACATTAGTCATCTTATGTAAGATCACCCCGATCCAATTTTATCACCCGATAATCATTTGGCCTAAAAGTCTGGATGTCAATCTTACGTGGTAGTGATAATTCATAGCATATTTGAAGTTAAAGCATGTACAATTGATAAATATCATGCAAAGATTTGAGCATAGACACATCATTTGAAGAAATATACTGTGTAGAATAACCGTTCTATGTAGCATCTTTATAGGAACATAATCGTACTCATAAGCAAACGTAAGGCCCCTGAATGGAAAATAGAAACACACATCAACCACTAAGTAACGTCAGTAGATTAAGAACTAATCTACGGAGACTTGGGATCATGAATTCTTTAAATTCATCGTATCTTTCAAGATGAGTAAAGGTTGTTGTGTAACTTTTATTCTATGTTTGCTTATGACTAACATCATGATCAACACACCGATAGACCAACTCCCTCGGCGAGACTTGTCCTGTTAGTGGGACTTACTCTAGAGTTGCCGATACACCGATAGACTTCCTGCGCTCGTCTTCGGCAAGACTGCCCAACTTCGGCAGACTTGTTTTGAGTCCCAGTGATACGCTGATGCACAATTTACTTTCTCCCTCTTCAACTGAACCCTAGCACATGGAGATGCTAGGTCAACCTACTGTGTAAAACACTCTGTCTAGATCCTCTACACCGTTGAACACAAAAACAAAACAAGAAACAAAAAAAATACTTGTACAATGAAGCCATTCCACTAATTTCAACAGAAATCGTACCAGTGGAATGCTTGACATTGACATACTACAACAATGGAAAGCATAGAAAGAATAAAAATCTACAGTTATGCAAATTATAGTTATAGAGAATGGAAACCAAATTGACGAAATATAATAGTTTTTATTTCTCCTTAGAACAATACACAATCGCCTTCACACTTTTTCTCCTTCTCCTTAGATAGTTCCTTCCTCTGGTGTCTATCAACTCAACCCGCCAGCAGTTGGAAAACCAATCGATGCAAACAATTGGGAGACCAACTGATCCAAAACTACTTCAAACTATCCTACTTCCCTATTTTGGCACTATGTGATTACAATATGACAAAAGTGTGTTTTAAGTCACTTTGGACTTACAAAATGGGTTCTAGGTCCTGAAGGACCTAGAGACAAACTGAAATGAAAATGCATTGGTCAAATAGACCTTATTACAAAAGGAAACATGATTTTCTAGGTGCTCCTGCACTATACTCCCCGGGTGAAAGTTGTCTCAAGTCCTCTTAGAGACTAACTATTGCAAATCACCACCCTACTTTTTGATGTCTTCTTCTAGCATCCATGTGGCTTCTATGTCTAGAAGTCCTTGCCATTTGACTAAGTGCTCAAAATAGGTCTGATTTCTTGTCTTCTTGGTTGTCCTGCTATCCAAGATACACTCCATCTTAGGTGGTTCCTTAGGTGGTAAATGCTACACCCACCCTGCATTGTCTTGGACAGAATCTACTATACCTTCTTTTGTATCAGGACTCCTATATAATGTTAGATCAGCAACATTGAATATATGGGAAATAGCAATATCATCAGGGAGTTCAATTTTGTAAGCATTAGGACTGTAGAAATCCAAAATTGACCGAATCTTTCATTATCCCTAATAATCCCTAAATATCCCATTTAATCTATTATTACCCATATGTGACTTAATTAATGTTAATTAATTAAATCCTTCATTTTGATATATCCTGTAAATAATAAATTAAACTTAATTTATTATTTACCTATGAGCTAATAACCTCCCAAAAATAATAAATTAAATAAATTAAATAAACTTAATTTATTATTTTAATCTTAAACACGTTAAAAACCCTAACCACCTTTTACCTACCTTACCATTCACCAAATCAAAAATCTGTTTAACTACCCAAACCAATTTCTATCCAACTTTATAAAGATCAAATACATCCCTCATTTACACCCCCTCGACAACATTTACAATGGAGTTATGCAAAAATCATGAGCAACCACATTTTAATATTTTGGTAACATCAATATTTGTTTGGTTTTCATAATTTTTTCATAATCTTTTCTGTTGCTCCGAGTATAGATTTTAGGGTTTATAATAGTTTCAAATCTTTATGTAAAAATCTATATTCTGGTGCAAACAATGGTGAACCTGACGTGAACATGCCCTTCCTTAATCAATCATTTTGCAAGTATTTGTGCTGAGTTTGTATAGGTTTTCTGTATGGTTTTCAACAAGTCTTGAAGGTTAATTTTTTGCCAGATTCCTTTGGCCAAAAACTGATTGCACGTTGATACCAGAGCAGATTCAAAAAGAGAAACACATATCACATCATAGCATTGTAGAGTTGCCACAACTTTGATAGACAATATCAAATATTAATTGTTAAACCTACCACCATGACTATAGTTGTTTTCCTTGGCGGTTATTCTTAAACCGTTGGTGTAGCTATCTGATCAAATGATTATGGTAATCACTAGTAACAATTTACTTTAAATATTGCCATTAGTGTTTTTAACAAAGTTGATATCAATTCCCTTTTTCCAATGGTATTTTTTTTATAGTTTCTTTGAATGTTGATTGACAAAGGTTATGTTTTATCTAAAGATTAGCAATCAACATTTAAATTAGTGCTAAAGTTTGAAGTTAGAAAATTATAGACTATCATGGCCATTTTCCTGTTAGCATTAGCATAAAACACCATAAATCATTATTTCTTATGCAGTATTGCTTTGCCCAATGCCTCATCTACCTTCATCGTTTCCAGCTTATCAATCTGCTCCATTATAATCTTGTCCATTCTAGTGTTCAGAAAATTGTTCTATGCTATTCACAATAGATTTTTATATGCGCACATTATATTGCTTGGAAAATGCGGTCTCACACCCTAACACAAATTCCACACTATATAATTTTCCATTCGTTTGTTCCTATGGGCGTATGACTTGAACCTCATATGTGTGTGAATGTTGGAATTATCTCACGCCGTAAAAAGAATTCACGCTGGGAAATTTACTAAACTCGTTGGTTACTTTTTAACTCATTCGTTGTTTCTATTGGTAGTTTATGTAAGTGTTTTAGTGCTTGGAGAATTGTCCCACACCGTAATAAACCTTAACGTTGGCTTTCATAAATTGCCTCATGTCATTTAAAAGGATTAACACTGTAATTTCACTAAACTCGGTCATTCCTATCAGCGTATTCCTTGAGACTCTGGTGGATGCAATAACAAATATCATGTTTACTGTGTAGATTTCAATGCTTGTTTAGTGTATCCCACACTTGGCCTGTACACCTTTGGTGCGATAAGGGTTTGCAGATATAACATAATAGCATGATTTGCTTTCCCTAGTCTCCTGTCGACGACCTTTGATGCTTGATTCAACCACATGCCTTAATGCCACGAGACACCTAAAATCATTGAGCTTCATCTATTCATTAGATGCTGAATGGATACCTAATCACAAGAGCCTTGGTGTGGTAGTTATTGCTTGATTTCGGAGTAAAACTAGAAATTGTTGGTTAATTTGTCAGTGATGCATGTTTGATTTAGCAAAATATAATAATGGTGTAAACTGTGAGAGTAGTTGTGAAATTCTATGCCCAATAATCACCAGATGCAATGGATAAACTACCAGCAAAACCACGACATATGACCTGAATCTACATACAATCGCCAACAACAGTGACAAGTTAACCAGAGTGCCCATTTTTAGCCCTTGGAGCTTGTTTTCTTCAAATAATCATAACTTTCTTGTTTCTCATCGTATTTTCATGTTTTTACGGGCATCGGAAAGGGGATTCAAAGAGCTTCATAGTAGTATAATCCATTTATTCAAATTCATCTCCAAATTTTTAGATTGTTTGGTCTTGTTCTAACGTTTTCATTGCAGCCTTACGCCTGTCAAAGAGCAAAACTTTTCAAACTACTAATTAGTTTTTTGCAAGATCGATCATCAAAGAATCTAATCTTGAAACAACATGTCTTCTTTTTATAGATTAGATCACATCATAAGCAAGGGTTAAAATTAACAAGTGCTTGCCATGTCTTGTGGCTTGCAATTTTGTCATTGAATGCGTATGCTCTTCTCTTGCGTCATTCGGCGATCTTGAGAATCAAAAAGCATTCCTTTGACATTTTGTATAACCACCCACACATTTGGATTTGGAATTAAAATGAACCCCATGTGAGTGTGAGGCAAAGGCATTGTGTATGCTCTCTCCTTGCGTTTCGTGCGATCTGGGAGATCAAAAACAACGTGTTTCCTTGCTTTTGTCATCCTTAGAGTGGGCCTGCTCTTGAGACACATCTGCAAGGAGAACTCATTTGCAACCCCAAGCGATACTTTCATTTGGTCCACTATATAAATTAAGGATAAGGCGAAAGCCAAGTCTAACCGGTATTAGCGCTTACCGTACAGTGCTAGCTTGAAAGGAGGCGTACCTTTGTGTATATTAAACTCCTAGTAGGGTTAGTCAAAGCCTTTAGTGGCTTGCTGGATACTCATAAGGTGCCAGTCCCCGGATATTCACTAGAACCCTTTTGTTTAGTGGCCAAAACCCCTCTACTTGTTGATACAGGAGGAAACTCTAATAGCTGTCCCACATTTTTGCGGCTTATGGCAGAGATAGCAAGGTACCTCAGGATCTGCGCATCCTAGGACATGGAACTTGGTGTGCCTAAGAAGTGAGTGTATTGTAAGGAGGAGCCTATGCCCCAAGTTCCTGGAGCTATACACCATAAGTAGGCGCAGTTGGGTAAAACCAAGTGGGAACTCAACAAGTATTGTCCTTTCCTAGCCTAGGATCATGCATGTTTACAAGTGTTTGCAAAACATCAAGGTGTCATCAAAAACAACCAATCAAATTGTCATGTGTCTTAGTGTCTTATATGATTGTGTCTACCTAATCATCATCACCATTACAACTTGTCTCCTATATCATCAACTTGACTTTTAGAATTGAGAACCTATCATCCTTCTGTGTCACATCTCAAGTGGAACCTTGTCACTTTGAATCCTAAGAAGCTCTTTCAACTGATCCATCCATTTCCCACCTAATTCATTTCTCACCTAGTCTAATCCTTATTCTTCAACTTCAAAATGGTTGTGACCATCAACAAATCTAGGACAAATCAAAAACCAAAACTCACACTCCGCAGAGGCCCTCCTAGATATAATAATGATGAGAATTTGGTAGATCATGATGCATATTTTGATACCCATGAACCATATATCTCCCCATTTTGGCCTCCACCAACATCACTATCATCTCAAGACTATGAGGAAATACAAGAGGTTCAACATATCTATGATGATCATTATCCACAAGAACATTCTTATCATCTTAACACAACCTAAGATTTTCCTTTCGTGCCATCAACCTCACAAAACTATAATCCTATCCAAGTCTCAACCTCGACATCCATTAATCCCGAAGTCCTTCAGTTACAACAACAACTTGCTCAATCAGAGGCTGATCTTAGATTTCAATTGGCACAACTATCACAATTATCTTCGTAATTTCAACATCCTACCACGTCAACACCCCAACTCTATGAGTCATCTCCATCCACCTCATACGAATCTTTATCACAACCAATCTATCACTCATATCAACCCAACACATCCATACCTCAAACCTATTCAACAATAACTTTACCTCAAACTTCACAGGTCCAAATCCCTACCCATGCTTCATCTTCACACATACCATGTCCCCTCACCTTATATCTTCAACAACAAAGCCAAAAAAAACAAGCCCTCCTTCAACAACAACAAATCTTAGCCCAAAAACCACAACCTTCATTTAACACATCATCCACCATACCTTTATACATGCAACAACAACAAATTCCATCTAATTTCAATCCTAATCCATTGGCCCCCCAACCTTCTCATTCATCAATCCATTTGTTACCTTCACCACCATCATCCACACAACATCAACAAATTCAACCTAAATTCTATGAGTCACCCCCATCATCATGCCAACCTAGTCCCTCCACATCAACCAATCTCATGAATATTCCTCAATATCCATCTCAAAATCCTCCACAACATGAGCATACTGGAACTAGTCACTCCTCACACCATGATCATGAATCCTTAAGCCATCTTAATAATACCTTTGACAAGGGAGACACCACCTCAAGTTTGGAATCATACACCAATCCATCTACTAGTCCTCCTCATCCATCCATCCCTATGGAACCTCCATCATATATTCCTTCCAACCTTCCAAATCCTAATCCATTAAGCCAATCCTTAACACACTTAAACTCTCAACCATCAAATCTTTCACCTAAGTCTAATCCTATTAACCATCCATCTAAGCCCAATCCAAATTTTGATCCTATCACGACCAATCCTATCATCCCTCCACCTAATCCAGATCCCAATCCTGTTATATCGAATCCTCTTGTCCATCCACCTGATCCTAATCCCACTCATATCATACCTAATTCCATTATCCTTCCATTACATTCTAAGCCTACACCATCTACCATTATTCTCCATCCATTATATTGTCCATCCACCCATGTACTAATAAAGGATGTGATCCGTTCGATACTCGTAAGGAATCAACTATCACCCTAATGCCATCAAATGCCTATTCTTGAAAGTATGGAAGAACCTTCAAATGTTCTCAAAGATCCACCTATTATAAGCCCAATTCATTCTCCACCATACATTGAATCTATCCAAGAAACCTCCATTCCTATCCAAACTCAAGATTTATGTCAAGAGTCAACTCTAAAGCATGATCATCCTTGCTCCTTACCAAATCAAGATCAAAGTTCTTCCTTTCAACCTATTCATAACCTATATATTTTTTATGATCAAGATATTATCTATGATCAAGAGCTTCTCACTTCCTCCATTCACAGTCCCAATACTATCCATGTTCAAGAAACCTCCACCACTCATATCCATCATCCCACAATATCCACTTCCCTTGATGAGACACTTGGTCCCCACAAGCACATAGATAATCAAACAAATACATTGAATCTTCACGAGCATAATCAAGATCCTATTTCTCCTTCATTATCTCATATTGATTCTATTTCAACTCTGCCATCACATCCAATTAGTCTGGGTACTTTCATCCGTGAATGTTCTTTAATGAGAGAGAAGAAACCATTGTCTGCCACCTCATCCTCCTCATCCAATAAGAAACCTATGTCTTGTATCCTCAAAAATAAGCATCCCATTGCGTATCATATGTTCCAAAACATGAATTATCAAGGTAAAGGCTTAGGCCTTCATGAGCAAGGTAACTTGGAACCCATTCATGTCAAAGTCTCCCCAAAACCGTTTGGTATTGGTTATACATCCCAAGGCAAGCAATCTCAAGATGTTGGTACCACACTTCCGCCTCCTAAATCCACTCCATCTAAGCCCAAACTAGGTGCACCTCATCACACCCATAAAACATATGTTTCCATTCCTCCTCCATCATCCTACAAACCCAAAAAGCATGTGACCATTCATCTTCCTCCATCCACTTTACCTCCACTTCTTCCAACTCCAAACATCCCTCCATCCACTTTACCTCCACTCCTTCCAACTCCTAATATCCCCATCCTCCAATCTCCTTATCACTTTGGCCACAAATTAATTCATACATCCTATTCCCATAAATCCCCTACAATTCCTAATCATGATCAACAAATGCACACATCAATTAAACATGAAGCTATCCTAAATACCCCCATGGGATTCAAAAATAAAAATTTGGATGTCTCCACCCATAAAGCAAAAAATCCCAATAATTCTCATGCCATATGGCACAAATGCGAAGAATCAAAGCAAAATCAAAATTCAAAAATGCTACCCAAGTCCACATCTCAAAAAGATAATTTCAAAACCAAAATGGTTTGGATCCCCAAGCAAAAAGTACCTAGTTCAAATTGGGCATCCACAATGCTAAAATCCCAAACATCCCACTCCCTATCACAAAATCCTAAAATTCATAGGTCCATTTGGGTTCCTAAAGACCTAAATAGAAAAATCCTTAAGATAACATCTCCATTACTCCCAAATCCCCCTTCCAAGCTTCAAAATCTATTTCAGTGTGTGCAACCATTGGTCTTGGTTCCCTTCCATTCCACAACATTCCCACATACCTTCATCTCCCCATCTCCCATCTACTCTCCTACTTATTTCTTCCATCATAATCCTATGGTCCATGCTTTTGCATAAGCCATATCTATCTCTTTACCTCCATCCTCATCCACTATCCTTCCATCATTATCCACATCATACTCTCCTATCCCCTATCATTCCTTGCATGAACCTTTCATAATCCACATCAAAATCCATTACCCTTGCATGCAATTCCCTACCAACATTCGCTACCAACATCTATGAGCATAATGACATTGGACAAGGTCTGTGAGTTATCCATCTAGGGACATTTCTATGGAACAACATCTTGAGTCCCCATCTGTTCCATCCAACTATCCCCTACAAAAAAAAAAATTAAAATAGTAAAGAGAAACCATTTCGTCCAATGGTGAAAACCTAGTAAACAAGCGCCTTGGATAAGTACCATGACGAAAACCTAGCAAATAGGTGTCATGCGTAGGTGATTATCTATGTGCTTTACACTTGGGGGCATGTTGTCACATCTATCCCATCTCATATCCTATCCTATCATTTTCCATCTTATCTTGACATCCTTACCCATCATATCTATTGTACCTTCCTTAACTGTACCATCCATCTTCCCTTCCTCCTTTTTGATCTTGATGAGGCTAGGGGCAAAATGTTGAAAAATGCTTTTAGACACCTCTTGTCATAATCCCAATACCATCCAACTATTTCTATAAATATACTCCATACATCCATCTGTATCCTCAGTTCATTCATCCCTTCTATCCATTATTCCTATCATGCATTCTATTCGGAATCACCTTGTTAAATCCTATGGCATAATATCTAGAGTGGGGGCTAGTTATTCCTATGCAATGTAGTCCTTGAAGATCACATCCTAGGCTCCCTCCATCCATCTATCATATATCTCCCATCCGTTATCCTTCTATCACCACTCCTAGTATCCACCCTACCTTTGTGCTATCGCCACTCCTTATATCCATCTGTGCTTATCCTATTGTCCATCCTTTTATCTACCCATCCAATCCTACATTTATCCCATTACCAATCTTTTTATTCCTACAAGTTTGATCCTATCGCTTGCATTCACTATTGTTCATCCCCATTCATTATTGATCCTTGCCTTGTGGTTTGGTTTTTCCTTGTCATTGCTATCTATTCAAAGGCTATCTACACACAATCCCATGCCAAAAATCCAAAAAATCATAACATTTGAAACGCCAAAAAAAAATCACAACATTCCCAAAATACAAAAAAAAATCAATTCTCCATTCATCAAATCAATCAATCCATCCCCTCAACCAATCAAATCAATCACATGCAAGTATCCTTCCATACCAATCAAGTCAATCAATCAAGCCAACTTGTCCAATTGCATCAATGGTCTTGTTCCTAGCCTTGTTGTGAACTTGATCGATCGATCAATCATCATCATCAATAGGATATATCGTTCCCAATCCTAGTGTTGTTCTCGAGATATATCATTCCCCTATCAACAATACACTCCTAGTGTTGTTCTTAGGATATATCGTTACCCTATCAGAAACACAATCCTCGCATTGTTCTTGGGATAAATCGTTCCCACATCAATAATGCTATCAACCCAATCCTCGCATTGTTCTCGGGATAAATCATTCCCACATCAACAACGCTATCAATCAATCATCATCATTATCAGCATCAATCAATCTAATCGATCATTGGTTTTCAGCTTGATAGGGGCAATGCCTTGTTTGTTTTTGAATCATTTGTGTCTACTTGCTTGCTTGCTTGTGTGTGTCATCATTTCATGTTGCATTTGAATCACATCATTCCAGCTAATATTCATATCTTGTGTCTGTTGGAATAGCTTTTTGCATTATCTTTTGCATCTAAGGTCATATAATACCTTTTGTGCATTCAGACTTAAATGCTCTAAGTTTACTTCCTCATATGTTAGACAAGGTTGTATTATGCTGGGGCACATGACACATTGTCACCATGGTCATTTCACCTTGGTGCATAACGTTAGGTGCTATATCAAACATTAGGTTGCTCAAGGTTTCATTAGCATAACTCTACTTCCTTCCCTCCATTTCTTTTTTCAAGAGCATATCCATCTCCTTCGTCCCTGCATATCCTCTTGAGGGGGCATTATATTACCTACCAATGCTTCATTTTTATAAGCCCCATATAAACCCCAGCCTACCCAAGATCCAAATCTAAGCCTATGTTTTAATCTTCTTTGAAACAATATTGCTTCGCAACATTGTCTCAAAGAGGGGCAAAATGTAGACATCCAAAATTGACCGAATCTTTCATTATCCCTAATAATCCCTAAATATCCCATTTAATCTATTATTACCCATATGTGACTTAATTAATGTTAATTAATTAAATCCTTCATTTTGATATATCCTGTAAATAATAAATTAAACTTAATTTATTATTTACCTATGAGCTAATAACCTCCCAAAAATAATAAATTAAATAAATTAAATAAACTTAATTTATTATTTTAATCTTAAACACGTTAAAAACCCTAACCACCTTTTACCTACCGTATCATTCACCGAATCAAAAATCTATTTAACTACCCAAACCAATTTCTATCCAACTTTATAAAGATCAAATACATCCCTCATTTACACCCCCTCAACAACATTTACAGTGGAGTTATGCAAAAATCGTGAGCAACCACATTTTAATATTTTGGTAACATCAATATTTGTTTAGTTTTCATAGTTTTATCATAATCTTTTATGTTGCTCTGAGTATAGATTTTAGGGTTTATAATAGTTTCAAATCTTTATGCCAAAATCTATATTCTGGTGCAAACAAGGACCATATTTCTCTAAAATCTTACAAGGTCTAATTTTTCTCATCATCAACTTGTTGTGGCTTCCCTTGGGCAGTCTGTTCTTGTTGAGATGAACCATGACCATATCTCCTATTTGGTACTACACATTCCTTCTCCTTTGATCCACTCTAGCCTTGATCTTCTGACTATTCTTGTGTAGAGTATCTCTGACTTGTTGATGGATCTCTTTCATAGCCTCTGCAAAATGTATCAGCATGTCCACTCCTTTTGTCAAACCCTTGAACATCTCTCAATTCAAAAATTCCTCTAGGATAACTACCATAGATAACTTCAAAAGGACTTCAACCTGTACTTCTGTTTGTGGAATCATTATAGGCATATTTTGCTTATGGGAGTACCACATCCCAACTACCTCTATGTTCTCTTGTCAAACATCTTAGCAGATTGCCTAATGACCATTCACAACCTCAGTTTGGCCATCAGTCTGAGGATGATAGGCTGAACTAAAGGACAAATTTGTACCCAATATTTTCCATAAGGTTCTCCAAAAATGTCCCACAAATTTGCTCTCTGTCAGATACAATACTCAAAAGCAATCCATGAATCCTGACAATTTCTTTAAAGAACAAGCCTGCAATGTAACTAGCATCATTGGTGGTTTTACAAGGAATAAAGTGAGCCATCTTGCTAAACCTGTCTACCACAACAAACACACTGTCATAACATGTCCTTGTCTTTGGTAACCCCATCACAAAATCCATACTCAAACTTTCCCAAGGTCTATTTGGTATGGGTAGAGGTTGGTATAGTCCTGTATTGGTTGAGACCCCCTTTGCTCTCAAGCAAATCATACAACTCTCAACAAACCTTCTGATATCAGATTACATCCTTGGCCAAAAGTAAAATCTTCTTACTAGATCTAAGGTCTTATTGAGCCCAAAATGTCCTCCTAAACCACCACTATGTTTCTCCTTCACTATATTATCCCTCATTGAACACTTAGGGATACATAGTTGACTCCCTTTAAACAAAAGTCCATCCTGTAATGTATAATCAGAAAATTCACTGTGGAAAGCATTGGCAAACTCACTGCATACCTTGTAAATCTCCTTGAAATCTTGGTCCTCTTCATACAATCCTTTGAGTGCCTCAACACACATGCTTTGTAGCTACACTTCTTGCATAGTCAACACCCTTCTTCTTAAAGCATCAGCAACCTTATTGGTTATCCCCTTCTTATGTTTGATGATGAAGGTGTATGCTTGAAGACTTTTGACCCACTTCATGTGTCTATGACTGAGATTTTCCTGTCCATTCAAAAAACTGAGAGCATGATTGTCAGTGTATATAATGAATTCTTTAGGAAGTAAGTAGTGCCTCCATTTTTTCAGAGCTTGTACCATGGCATACAAATCTAAATCATAAGAGGAGTACTTCCTCTTAGCTTCATTCAATTTTTCACTAAAAAAGGCTACTGGTCTGCCTTCTTGGCTCAACACTGCCTCTATGGCCAGCCCACTTTCATCACATTCAATGGTGAAGACCTTATTGAAATCAGGAAGTACTAAGAAGGGATACTCGGCAACTTTCTACTTCAGACTTTCAAAACTTTAATCTGCCTCTTTTGTCCACACAAACTTCACCTTACCTCCACTCTTGATGGTCTCTAACATAGGTGCACAAATATCACTGTAGTTCCTAATGAATTTTCTATAAAATATGGCTAAACCATGAAAACTTCTGACCTCTCCTACTGTCCTAGGTGTAGGCCAATTCAAAATAGCTTCTACCTTGGAAGAATCCATTTTCAAATCACCCTTAGAGATGACAAAGCCTAGGTAAACCAATTCTTGTTTCATGAAGTCACACTTTTCCAAGTTTATCATTAACTTCTAATGTTGTAGCCTCTTCAAGACTATCTCCAAATGTTTCAAGTGTTCTTCCTTGCTCTTACTAAACACCAAGATATCATTAAGGTAGTCTACCACAAATTTTCCTATGAATTCCTGCAACACCTCATTCATTAGTCTCATAAAGGTGCTAGGGACATTTGAAAGACCAAAAGGCATCACAAGCCACTCATACAACCCTTCATTGGTTTTGAATGCTATCTTCCACTCATCCCCCTCTCTTATTCATATTTGGTGATACCCACTCTTTAAGTCTATCTTGGAGAAATAAGTAGCCCCTCCCAAACAATCCATTAGATCTTCTATTCTAGGAATAGGAAACCTATACCTGATGGTTATCCTATTTATGGCCCTAGAATCGGTACAAAGCCTCCATTTCCCATCCTTCTTTGGGGCTAAAATAGTAGGTACTACACATGGGCTAAGGCTCTTCCTCATTAGCCCTTTGTTTAGGAGTTCTTGAACCTAATTTGCTATCTCTTCATTCTGCTGACAGGTCATTTTATATGCTGCCTTATTAGGAAGTACTACTCCTAGTATGAGGTCTATCTGGTGGCTAATATCTCTGACAGGTGGTAGGGAATCAGGTATATCTTTTGCAATCACTCCTTTGTAGCTCTCAAGCAAATCTCTGACCTCCTTAGGCTCTACTTCTCTCACATTTTCCTTCTTTTCCCCCTTAGTCTTCACAATCAAAGCAAAACCTACTCCATCACCTTCCTTTAATGTGTCCATGAATTCTTTTTCTGCTACCATCATTACACTAGACCCTACATGTTGTGGATCCTCTTCTACCAATGACTGTATCCTATAAGTCACACCATCCTTTTCGAATGAGTAAGCATTCTTTTCTCCATCATGATGAGCCTTTCTATCAAAATGCCATGGTTTGCCTAAGAAACGATGGCAAGCATCCATTGGAAGGATGTCACACAAAGTCTTGTCTCTATACCCCCCAATACTAAATTCTACCCATGCTTGTTCATTGATGACTATATGCTGTCCCTTGTTTAACCAACTAACCCTATATGGACAGCTATGGGGTATCTTTTCTAATTTTAATTTATCTACTACTTCTAAAGATATAATATTGTCAGTAGAACCAGAGTCAATAATAACTTTACAAACCTTACCTTGGATCTTGTAGTTGACTCTAAACAAAGCTCTTCTTTATGACGGTTCAGTCTGCACTAGTTCTTTGAACAGCATCCTTTTGATCATTAGATTTTCTCCCATTTCTGATGATAGATTCACTTTAGGAGATGTCACACTCCTTGCACCCTCTTGAATCAAAGTGATTCTCTTCTCACCACCATGAGAAGTTGAGGCCTTCTCTAGACACTTCTATGCCGAGTGCCCTATGTGATTGCAGTTATAACATCTCATATTGGAGAACTTGGATCCTCTACTTGATCCATTTGTCCCACCCCTTCCATTAGGCCTTCTTCCTCAGTAGCCTCCTTTGTTACTTGGGTCTCCAACTTGCTCTTCTCGGTTAGACTCACCACTAGGCCTCTGGTTAGGATTTCTTCCTCCAAAACTACCTCTGCCTTTGAAACTTCTTCCTCCTCTACCTCTATTATTTTGCTCACTCTTTCTCTTTATCTTCTCTTCAGCCCTTAAGGCCATTTGGAAACACTTGTTCACTGTTTCTGGTGCTAAGATGCTAATCTCATCTTGGATGTTCATCCTTAGGCCATTCAAATACCTTGCCACCTTCTCTGACTCTTCTTCTTGTCTCTTTGATCTAAGACTGAGTTTATGAAACTCTTGTGTGTATGCATTCACATCAAGGTCTCTCTATCTAAGGTTCTGCAATTTCTTATACATCTACACGTTATACTCCAGGGGTAAGAATTGTGCCTTGATTTTGGTCTTCATCCTTTCCCAGGAGGTTATCATATTCTTTCCCTCCTTGACTCTCTCTCCTTGCTCATAATTCCACCATGCAAGAGCAGACCCCTTCAATCTTGCCTTTGCCAACTTAACCCTCTTATTATTAGGGACTTCTTTGTATTCAAAATGATTGTTCAATACCTCAATCCAGTCAATCACCTCTTCAGCTTCCATACTTCCACTATACATAGGTAACCCATCTATGGTGTCCCTATTGACTGACTTCAAAGCATTTACAAATGCCATCTGGTCTATTGGTATCTCCTCTATCCTCTTATTGGTTTCATTAATTTCTGTATCTCCTTCATCGCTGTCATTTTCATCTTCCCTATCCTTACCCTTAGTTCTTTTCAACTCCTCGAGCTTGGACTCAAACATCACTTCAATCAATTTCTTCATTGCATCTTGTGACATGCTTTTAGGAGGCATCATGTCAGCCTCTACTTCACTTTTGTTGTTTGACATACACCAAGACCACACGACCCGAGTGATCTTCAAAACTTGCTCTGATACCAATATGATGGGGAGCGTGCAATGGTAATGTAGACAAAATCAAATTTGGTTTCTGTCGACAAGACTCCACTTACTGGCCACCGATACATCTCGATTGGTTAGATAACCGTCAGTCAAAATGACTTACTTAAGTCTCTCCGTGATCAAACTTACACCAATGGCTCAACTGAATTTGTCTTCCGCGAGATACAACATGACTCACACTGAGTTGGTCAACTCTTCTATCGGCGAAGTCTTCTATCCTTCAACCGATGCCCCAATGACAGTTAAGTTCCTCTCATCTTAACCGTGAAGGCTTTAATGTCGGTTGGGCATGACTTTTCGGTAAAATCCTTTAATGTGCTTCCGATATGCCAATGGCATTTGTCTTCAGTGAGACTCTTCTCATAGGAGAACACTTACAAACTTTGGCCGATGCGCCGATAGACCAACTCCCTCGATGAGACTTATCTTGTCAGTGGGACTTACTCTAGAGTTGCCGATACACCAATAGACTTCCCATGCTTGTCTTCGGCAAGACTACCCAACTTCAACAGACTTGTTTTGAGTCCCAATGATACGCCGATGCATAGTTTACTTTCTCCCTCTTCAAATGAACCCTAGTACATGGAGATGCTAGGTCAACCTACTGTGTAAAACACTCTCTCTGGATCCTCTGCATCGTCGAACACAAAAATGAAACAAGAAACAAAAACAAATACTTGTACAATGAAGCCATTCCACTGATTTCAATAGAAATATTACCAGTGGAATGCTTCATGTCAACATACTGCAACAATGGAAAGCACAGAAAGAATAGAAATCTACAGTTATGCAAATTACAGTTACAGAGAATGGAAACCAAATTGACGGAACAGAATAGTTTTTATTTCTCCTTAGAACAATACACAATCGCCTTCACACTTTTTCTCCTTTTTCTTAGATAGTTCCTTCCTCTGGTTGTTATCAACTCAACCCACCAGCAGTTGGAAAACCAACCGATGCAAACAGTTGGGAGACCAACCGATCCAAAACTGCTTCAAATTGTCCTACTACCCTATTTTGGCACTATGTGATTACAATATGAAAAAAGTGTGTTTTAAGTCACTTTGGACTTACAAAATGGGTTCTAGGTCTTGAAGGACCTAGAGACAAACTGAAATGAAAATACATTGGTCAAATAGACCTTATTACAAAAGAAAACATGATTTTCTAGGTGCTCCTACACCATCATGCCATTCAACTAGTACCAAGTAGCCAACAACCCAACACTAGGCCCTATAGATATCAATATGCACAAAAAGTGAGATTGAGAAGATAGTGCAGGAGATGCTTGATGTAGGCATTGTCAAGCATAGTCAGAGTTCTCACTCATCTCCTATGCTAATTGTGTTCAAGAATTCCATGAAACTTGGAGGATGTGTCCATATTATAGGGAGCTTAACAAGTTCACCATAAAAGATAAGTTTCCTATTCCAATAACTGATGATTTTTTAGATCAGCTTAATGGTGCTATTTATTTTACAAAACTTGATCTTCATTCAGGTTATCATAAAATCATAATTAGAGACATGAGGATGTACATAAGATAGCTTTTACAACCCATGAGAGCCATTATGAATTGTTGGTAATGCCTTTCGATCTTACAAATGCACCATCGACATTTCCAAGTTTGATGAACTCTATTTTCAGACCATTTTTGAGGAAATTTGTTTTATTATTTTTTGATGACATCTTAATATAGAGTAAAACATGGGAGGAACACTTGCATCATGTAAATCAAGTGTTGGATATTTTGGAGCATAACCAGTTCTATGCTAAACCATCCAAGTGTATCTTTCATGTCAAAGAAGTGGAGTACCTATGTCACATTGTGTCACATGAGGGAGTCAAGGTGGACCCTCATAAGACTCAGGTGATTATAGAGTGGAAGCTTCCTAAGACCATTAAGAACTTGTGAGGTTGCTTAGGGCTAACATGTTATTATCACTGATTTGTAAATAATTATAGTAGCATAGCATCTTCTCTCACAACTTTGTTAAAGAAGGATTCTTTCCAATGGAATGAAGTAGTGACAAGGGAATTTGAGAAAATAAAGGAAGTCATGTGCACAACTCTAGTCCTAGCCACCCCATAGTTTTTTGAAATATTCATTATCAAATGTGATGCTTTAGGACATGGCATAGAAGTAGTACTCATGCAAGAAGGAAGACCCATAGCATTTGAGAGCCACCAACTCAAAGGTAAGAATTTGTTAAAGTGAGTTTATGAGAATGAAATGTTGGCTATCTTGCATGCAGTCAAACAATAGAGACATTATCTAATGGGAAGACATGTTAAGGTCAAGATAGATCATGATAGTCTCAAATATTTCTTTGAATAGAGTTTATCATTTGAAGAACAACAAAAATGTGTCACAAAGATGTTGGGATATGACTTTGAGATCATATATAAGAAAGGAAAGGAGAATGTTGTGGTTGATGCTCATCAAGGTGAGATAAACCCACCTAATCACTTTTGTATGTCGTTTCCATATAAGGTAGATGAGGCAAGAGAAGAGTGGGAGGATAGATACGGGTAAGCCCACAATACTGTGTCCCAGTTTTTGGCCAAAGTAGGACATTGAAATCAGCATTTTTAACCAAATCTTCACTTTTTGACACCTATAGCAGCTAAACCATTAAGAATTCCAAGATGATGCAAACTAGTGATTTGTGGGATTTTGTGTGTAGATTTGAAATACATTTTTTTTTAATTTAGAAATAAATTGTGAAATTTTTTACGTAATTTTTAATAACCTAGTTTTTATAGTAAACAACATTTTTAAAAAGTGATGTTTATGTCATAATGCATAACATTTTTAATAGAAAGGATAAAATTCTAATTTTAAAAATATAGATTTGTAACACCAATATCTAGGGAATGGATATTTTTTCATAATTATTTTCTTGTGTGTTTTTTAATTAATTTTTGAAGTGAGATTAATTATAATTTGGACATAGGTTTATGTTGTAACACATAACTTGTTTTGTATGTATCAAAATTTATTTTTCTTTTTTTGTTGAAACAAGGTTATCAATACCTAGGGCACAAATATTTTTTAGAATTTTTTTCTCTATTTTTTATTTTTCTGCTTGTGTGGAATATAGACATTGTTGTTTGGTGAAAAACTTATGTTCACTAGAAAATAGAAAATATATATAATAATCAAATTAAATTATTCAAAATTATAGGTTTTGGAAAGTGTATACAAAGGGATACATAATTAAAAAATATAATTTATAAATGACTTCATTTGGCCCCCACAAAAGCTAAAGCAAAGTTGGTTTTTATTAGCATTTTGATAGGTGTAGAGGAGACTCCATTGATAGCTTAATTTAAGACTTGGAGGGTTCTATCCAAGTGGGTTTGATCTAAGGGGGTTTTATCTAACTCCTTTTAAATAAACCCCTTTAGATGGAACCCCTAAAGGCTTAAATCATTATTTTTTCTAAAAAGTATGCGATTTCAGGAAAAATCAGGACATCTCATAAGTTGGACATAGTATTGTGGGACAACCCATACTCAAACTCTCATTGAGAAAATCCAACAAAATTTAAGTGTATCTAAAAAATATTCATGGAAAGAAAATATTTTATGGTACAAGGATCTAGGTTATACCTTTAGAATAATTCAACCCTTAAGTTTAAGATGTTGGAAGAATTACATGCTTCTCTATTAGGTGGGCACTCGGGATTCCAAAAAACTTATCATAGAATCAAGAGAGATTTCTTTTGGGAGGGGCTAAAAGGGGATGTTCATATATTTGTAGCCGAATACATGTATGTCAACAACACAAAGGGGAGAAAATTAAGACTCTAGGTCTTCTACGACTCTTGTGTACCCCAAGTCAGAGGTGGGAGGAGGTATTTTTGGATTTCATCATAGGTTTGCCTAGATCTAAATAAAAAAATGTCATCATGGTTGTTGTGGATCATCTCACCAAATATGCACACTTTTGTGCTTTGGTATACCCATTGGAAGCAAGCACTATAGCAATAGCCTTTTATGAGTACTATTATGAAACTACATGGGACTCCAAAAGTTATAGTAAGTGATCATGATCCTATATTTATAGGTAATTTTTGGACTGACTTATTTTCATGCTTGGGCACTCAACTGGATCGTAGCTCATCATATCATCCCCAATCAGATGGATAGATAAAAGTGGTTAACAACTGCTTGGAAGGATATCTCTGATCTTTTTCTTCATATAAACAAGAGAGATGGGTGCAAAGGCTACTACTAGTAGAATGGTGGTATAATACTTCTTTAAATACTTCTTCGAAGATGTCTCCATTTTTGGCACTATATGGGTACCATCCACCATCAATCACCTCTTCATTTTGGGCACAACCAAAGGTTCACATAGTTGAAGAACACATTCTCATGAAAACATGGTACTGGCTAGTCTTCTAGAGAACTTGGCAATGACACAAAACAAAATGAAGTAACAAGTTGATCAACACCACAGTGAAAGGACTTTTGAAGTGTGAGACTAGGTCTTTGTGCGATTACAACCATATAAGAAAACATCTCTAAAATAGAAACATAAAGATAGCAAGCTTGCACCCAAGTACTATGGTCATGTTGCAAGTATGAGCAGTAAGTGTTGTCATTTATGTCAACACCTAAGGTCAACATCTAAGGAAATTATTTGGATGAGTTTCAACATCTGAGAAGAAAAGTGCAGTGTTTTGCTCTGCATATCCTTTAGATTGAATATCTTTGTCTGTGGTTTGAAATTTATGTTAAGGGATGTTTGTAGTTTCTATATGTCAAGTTTGAGCCTCCGCTATGAAAATTTGAGTGAGTTTTGTTCACTAGAATAAAAATTGTTTTTCTAAATATTCAATTGTGACAGGGATAATGTATTCTACTCTACATATCTCTACATTTAAGTTTTATAGTCTATAGTTTTGAGATTAAGTTTGGGATGATGTTATGTGACTTTAGTTGAAATGGTTAATGATTTGGTGCTTCGTAAGCAATCTTTCCTTTATGATAGTGGCTGATAGTAATGGTTAAGTGCTCCAGTTTGAAGAATCTTCTAGATAGAATGTTTGGGGGTTGTGCAGAAGTTCATGGTGATTGTAATGTGCTTGTGGATGTGTCTAGATCATGTTCCTACTTTTTGATTGGTCTACAAAGAGTAATTCAGATTATGGAGGAAGCGTGTTCCTAAAGGTCTTAGTGTTAACACCATTTTTGATTGACCTGGTTATTTTCACTACTTGTGATTATGCTTTCGAATTTGTGATAGCGTGTTGTTGCATGGGAGATTGCATTTGAGTCCCAACTAATGCATGGTGTGGTCTGCATTCATTCTTTTCCTTCACAAATCTATTTAGGTCCAGACCTATTCTAATGTATGTATGTATGCCAACCTTGGAGATTGTTCCAATGGTTGATAATTATAATGCCGACCTTGATGTACATTTCAAGGTTGATGAATTGTATAAATACATGTAATGAAGTCTTAAATAGGGTATGATGTTGTGATGATCCAAAGATAATGGTGTTTGTATGAAGAAGACAGAAAAGAAGAAGAACCAGTGTGCTTCAATGGAACTGAACCTTGGTATGGTGTAGATGCTACTATCTCAGTTCACCAACTTCTAGTAGTGAGCCTCTTCTCTTGGCAGTGAGCCCCTTCTTTTGTAGTGAACATTTTTGGCAGTGAGCCTCTGGTAGTGAGCCCTGTTGTAAATTTTGATATATCATTTATATTGTGAGTTAATCCTCACCATGGTTTTTCCCTCATTGGGTTTTCCACGTAAAAATCTAGTGTCTCATGTGTCTCATGTGTGAATGTGTTTAAGTTTCTGATTTCATGCTTTCATGGTTCAATAATAATAACATCGATTAAGTGGTTGATGTGTTGATGTTTGAAAGAAGTTATGTTTTCATTACAACTGATTCACCCCCCCTTCTCAGTTGTCTTGTGCATTTCAACAATTGGTATCAGAGCAAGGGTTCCTTGGAAGAAAGCCAAATAGCTTGAGGTAGATCCGGGATGGCATACAAGAAGAAGTCTTTGCAGTTTGATGGAACAAATTATGCTCTCTGGAAGGTATGAATGAAAATTCATCTCATTTCTCTTGGTTATAGTGTTTGGAAGATGGCGGATACAAAGTATACTATTCCTCAAAATGGTCCATCATTTGAAGATGAAGTCAAACAGTATGAGTTAAATGGAAAGGCTAGAGACACTTTGTTAAATTCTTTATCTAAAAATGAGTTAGTGAAAGTTATGGATTTGGAAACTGCTCATGAGATCTAGGTTAAGTTGAAAATTTTATATGAAGGAGATTATTTTGTAAAGATTGCCAAATTACAGAACCTAAAGGCAAGGTATGAAGCTTTGAAGATGAGTGATGATGAGAACATGATGAAGGAGGTAAATCATAAAACACACAACAACAGAAATGGAACACTGAAAATAGAACTTTCTTTTATTCATCTGGGAAACTCATTACATTATAGAAGCTCAATTACAATCAGAGGATGAATCCTCTACTGGTTGCAACACATTATAGTTTTCCCAACCTCAAGACTCTAGAATCTTCAGCCTTCTATAACCCCCAAATTAGCTAGGGTCTATGTTTCCCCCCTATTCTTGACTCTACACTTGCCCCCTTAACTCTACTACCACCCAGGTTTCCCAAAATAGTCATAAATAGATCTTTTTGGCGGCCTCCAACTAAATTTTGAAATTTGCAACTCCCTCCAAAAGTAGGTCAACTTCCGAGAGGCATGACTTTTGATCCGAGATCTTTTAGTGCCTCATATCTCATTTCAAAAAATTTTAGGGGCTTTTCAAAAAATAAAAACTTTAATATCTTTCAGCTTACAAGTGATCTTTGCCTGATTCCTTCGCCAAAGGTCTTATATTTATGTTATGTAACTTTCTATAAGTTTTTGCTGCAATCTGCACCCAAATGCAAACTTTCCAAAAATAGCAGGTATACTTTCCAAAACAGGCAAGTTGCTATTTTTAGCAGTTTTGGAAAAATTGAAAGTCCTACATCATTATTCTAGGTATTATGGAACCAAAAACACTAATTATGGAAATAAATAAATAAAAATACAATGATTATGAATTATCTTCTTTTTGGGTGATGCGAGATTGCCCTTACACCACTAGATTCTCATGCATCAGACACTTAGGGTAATTTGAGAAGTGACCCCATCACGTCTCAGATGTTTGTGTGAGGAAAACCCAAACGGTCAACCTCTACCTTAGACAACCAAGAAGAATCTTCAACATGCCTTCCTTTCCATTTTACCAGATATTCTTCATATTGCTTGTTCCGAGTACTTCTTCCCACACGACTATCTAAGATCTCTTCTATCTCCTCTATTGAAGTAGATGCCAGAATACTCCACCACACTTCTGTTGGTCCATCCTCTTTTCCACCTTCATGATATTCTAATAAATCAACAATGTTGAAAATAGGGGAAATATTGATCCCACTCAGCAGCTCTACCTCATATGCATTTCCTGAATCATGCTTCTTCAAGATTTTGCATGGTCCAAATTTATTCATTTTCAACTTAGTGTATGTTCCAATTGGGAACCTTTCTTTTCTCAAGTGAACCATGACTTCATCTCCTACCTGGAACTCCTTATACCTCCTCTTCTGATATGCCTTAGCCTTGTACTGAATATTCATCTTATTAATGTGATTTCTCACCTCTTCATGCAAATTCTTCAGATGTTCTACAAAGTCTTCGACTTCAGCACTTGTCTTTTCTCCTTTGTCCAGCTTCCTTAACTCAGAAGCATTTCTCAGGCTATTGCCATATACAATTTGGAATGGTGATTTACCAGTACTCCTATTGATAGAATTGTTGTAAGCAAATTCTACCTGTGGTAAAATCAAATCCCATCCTTTGGGCTTATCTCCTACTAAGCATCGTAGCAGGTTACCCAAACTCCTATTCACCACTTCCATCTGTCCATCAGTTTGTGGATGGTGTGCAGAACTGAACTTCAAATCCGTCTTCAACTTCTTCCATAATGTCCTTTAGAAATAACCAACAAACTTGGTATCTTGATCTGAAACTATGCTCTTTGGTAGACCGTGTAATCTCACCACCTCCCTGAAAAATAACTTTGTAATATGAACATCATCATTAGTGTTCTTGCAAGGAATAAAATGTGCCATCTTTGAGAATCTATCCACCACCACAAAAATAGAATCATGTCCTCTTTGTGTCCTTGGTAAACCAAAAATAAAATCCATACTAATATCATCCCATGGCTTGTCTGGTATAGGTAATGGCTGGTATAGACCTGTGTTCTGACTTGCTCCTTTTGCCATCTGACATACTCTGCAACTTTGCACAAATTTCCTCACATCTTGCTGCAACTATGGCCAATAATAATTTTCACCAACAATGGCAATGGTCTTATCTCAACCAAAGTGTCCAGCCAATCCTCCACTATGCTTCTCCTTAATTAGGTTCTCTCTCATGGAGCTCCTTGAAATGTACAACTGACTTCCTCTAAACAACATGCCATCTTGGATTATGAAATCCAACCATTTTGTCCTGTCCAAAGTAATAGGTTCCAAACAAGCCTTCCAGGCCTCTGCAAAATCTAGATCTTTAGGATACAAACTTTTGAGCTCATCGAACCCAACAACCCCTATCTTCATTTCTGTCAACAAATTTTGCCTTCTGCTCAAGGCATCTGCAACTCTGTTGGACTTCCCACTCCTATGCTTCAAAACAAAAGTATAGCTCTTCAAAAACTCAACCCATTTTAAGTGCCTTTGATTTAACCTTCCTTGACTATTAAGATATTGTAAAGCCTGATGATCAGTATATAAAACAAACTCCTTTGGCAACAAATAATGTCTCCATTTCTTCAAAGCCTGAACTATTGCATAAAACTCCTGATCATAAACAAAATACTTTTTCTTGGCATCATTAAGCTTCTCACTAAAATAGGCAATGGGCTGACCTTCTTGGCTCAAAATAGCTCCTATACCACTACCACTAGCATCACAATCTACCTAAAATACCTTATTAAAATCTGGAAGTGCCAAAACAGGTTGTTCTACGACTTTTTGCTTTAATGTGTCAAAGCTCTTGTTTGCTCCTTTAGTCCATCTAAACTCTTTTCTATCCCCTCTCATTGTCTCAGTTAGGGATGCACAAATGCTACTAAAATTCCTAATAAACTTTCTATAAAAACTTGCCAAACCATGAAAAGATCGTACCTCCGTTGCACTCCTTGGAGTAGGCCATTCAATGATAGCCCTCACCTTCTCTGGGTCCATCTTAAGACCTTCCTCTGAGACAACAAATCCCAGGTACACCAACTCCTTTGTAAAACTACATTTCTTTAGATTAATCAACAACTTCTCCTCCCTCAGCTTCTCTAAAACTCTTCTGATATGCATCAGATGCTCATCCCAAGTCTTACGAAAATCAAAATATCATCCAAATAAACAATAATAAAACTTCCCAAAAATTCTTTCAGTACCTCATTCATGAGCCGCATGAATGTGCTCGGTGCATTGGTTAGCCCAAATGGCATGACTAACCACTCATACAAACCTTCTTTTGTCTTGAAGGCTTTCTTCCACTCATCTCCCTCTCTGATATGGATTTGGTGATACCCACTCTTCAGGTCAATCTTCATGAAGTACTTGGCTCCACTCAAACAATCCATTATGTCATCCATTCTAGGTAATGGAAATCTATACTTGATCATGATCTTATTGATGGCTCGAGAGTCTATACACATTCTCCACTCTCCATCTTTCTTTAGTGCTAGTACTGTAGGTACCACAAAGGGAATTAGGCTCTCTCTTATCAATCCCTTCCTCAACAACTCCTAAACTTGTCTATTCAACTCTTCACTCTCTGCTGGAGTCATTCTATGGGCTACCTTATTCGGCAAACTGGCTCCTGGTATCAAATCCATTTGATGACTTATCTTCCTCACTAGTGGTAAACCTTCTGGTACATTATCAGAGATAATGTCCTGAAATTCTTCCAACATATCTAATACTTCTGTTGGTACATCTTCACATTTCTCTTGACTAATCTTAGGAATCAATGCAAAGCAATGATGCTCATGCTTCATACCCTCCAAAAATTTCCTACCATCTACCAAGAAAATTCTGGCAGCAGTACATACCTTTTCTTCCACCTCCTTCAAGGGCTTCAACTTATGATGAACTCCATCCTTTGTTAGGGAATATGTGTTTGCACGGCCATCATGGACAGCGCTCCTATCATACTTCCATGGCCTCCCCAACAACATAGGACATGCATCCATCGGTATGATATCACACAGCACCTAATCATGGTAGTCCCCAATCTTGAACTTCACTAAACACTGCTCATTGACCAAAGCTCTGTGGTCCTTCTGCAACCATGCAATCCGATATGGATGTGGATACTTTCTTCTTGTCAACTTCAACTTGTCAACCATCTCCTCTAAACAAGATTGTCAGTACTTCCACTATCAATAATAATATCACAACACTTACCTTCACATTTGCACCTTGTGTGGAATAAACTCTTCCTCTAATTTGGTTCTTTCTCCTCATTCAGCAAGGTTCTTCTGACAACTAGGGTTTCTCCCCTTTCAGCATCTTCAGAATGCTCAGAATGTGCATCTTCATCTAGATGTATAACTCATGCATTACCTTCAAGTCTTCTATTTGTGCATCCTTGATGTTGTGGACACTCGTATGCTCGATGCCCTTCTTCTCCACATTGGAAACAGGTTCCTCTAAAACCTCCTCTTCCAGGTCCTTGCCCAGGTCTATCTCTTCCTCTTCCTCTTTTCTCACCATTGTTCTAGTCATGAGGGCGGTAGGTATTATCTCCTCTCTAATTTCGATTGGTGCCAACTTCTTCACTCTTCTTTGGATCTTCATTTCAGCCTCCATAGTGTCTTCCACCAGTCCTTCCGCCTTGGCCTCTTCCCCTTTGCTTGTCAAATCTTTTATTCAACTTCTCTTCCACCTTCAGGGAAAACTGATACACATCTTCTATAGTGGTCATTCTAACCAGGCTCAGCTCTTCTTGGATACTTGGCCTCAACCCATTAATGTAATGGGCTACCTTCTCCTTGTTGGGCTCTACATGGCATGTCCTGATAGTAATTTTATAAAACTCTTCTATATACTCCTTAACAGACTTGTTACCTTGCTTCAGTCCTTGCAACTTCTTTAGCAACTCTATTCATAGTCCATAGGAATGAACTGCTTCTTCAGTTTCTCCACCATCTAATCCCATCTGGTGATCTTTCCTTTTCCTCTTCTGTTCCTCTCTAATTGGACCTCCTTCCACCAAATACTGGCATGGCCCTTTAAATTTGTTTTTGCAAACTTGATCCGATCTGGGTCCTCCACATCTTCATACTTGAAATACTCCTCCATGTCATTGATCTAATCAATAAGTTGTTATGGATTCAAATCTCCAGAATATGTAGAAACTTCGATCCTGGGCCTCTTTCTGATCTTCGAAATGGCCCTCAACAACCTAACTTCTGCAGGATCTCCGTTAGCTTCTTGTTCTTCCTTAGATAGCTCTTCTTCAGCTTCATCTTTGCTTTCTTCTCTTATCCTCGGCTCAAACCCTCTTTGTAGCTCCTCTTGCAATGCATTGATTTGCCCTTGTAGGGCTCTAAAACCCTCTTCCATCAAAGCATTCCTCCCAACATGATTTCTTCGTGGAGGCATCTTGGTCTCCGCAGCAAACCCAAAACCTTAGGTCCTAGTGCAAACTGCCTCACGGTCGGCGATCTGTCTACACACTCAGGAACCCTTGTTCTAATATCACTTGATGAAGGAGGTAAATCATAAAACGCACAACAACAGAAATGGAACACTGAAAATAGAACTTTCTTTTATTGATATGGGCAACTCATTGCGTTACAGAAGCTCAATTACAATTAGAGGATGAATCCTCTACTGGTTGCAACACATTACAGTTTTCCCAACCTCAAGACTCTAGAATCTTCAACCTTCTATAACCCCCAAATCAGCTAGGGTTTCTATTTTCCCCTATTCTTAACTCTACACTTGCCCCCTTAACTCTACTACCACCCAGGTTTCCCAAAATAGTCATAAATACCACTTTTTGGCGGCCTCTAGCTAAATTTTGAAATTTACAACTCCCTCCAAAAGTAGGTCAACTTTCAGGAAGCATAACTTTTGATCCGGGATGTTTTAGTGCCTCATATCTCATTTCAGAAATTTTCAGGAGCTTTTCAGGAAACAAAAACTTTAATATCTTTTAGCTCACAAATGATCTTTCCCTGATTCCTTCACCAAAGGTCTTATATTTCTGTTATGTAACTTTCAATAAGTTTTCACTTCAATCCGTGCCCAAATGCAAACTTTCCAAAAATAGCAGGTACACTTTCCAAAAATAGTAGGTACACTTTCCAAAACAAGCAGGTTGCTATTTTTAGCAGTTTTGGAAAAACTGAAAGTCCTACATCATTATTCTAGGTATTATGGAACCAAAACACTAATTATGGAAAGAAATAAAAACAACTACAATGATTTTGAATTATCTTCTTTTTGGGTGATGCAAGATTGCCCTTACACCACTGGATGCTCCTGCATTAGAACATAATAATCTACATGCAAAAAGTTGATGAAATTGTCAATGGAATTAAAGGTCTTGGAGGAACTATTGATGAGAATGAGGTTGTTCTAAATATTCTTAGATCATTGCCTAAATCGTACAGTCACAAGGTGTTTGTAATTGAAGAACTTATGAGTGTGAACAAGATTACAAAGGAACAGTTGCTTGGAAAGTTTACTTCTTTTGAGATGAGAGAGTTCGGTGATGCTGTGCCGAAGACTAAGACTACTTTTAAAGCTAGTACTTTAGAGAAGACCTCAAGATCTGAGAAGTATGATGTGGAACCAGATGATGACCTTGATGAGATTGAAGCCAACTTTGTGGACAGAATGCAAAGAGGTATCGATAAGTTCAAAGGTAAATTACCATTCAAATGCTTTACTTGTGGTAAGATTGGTCACTATGCTTCCAGATGTCCAAAGAGAACTGAGAAAGGCAAGAAGAAATTTGAAACCAGACCTAGGATCATAAAGAAACGCTATTATGTTAGAGTGACGATGATGATGGTGTAACAAATGATGAGTTTGATGATACTAGTGCAAATGAATGCTTGTTTATTGCTATCAAGGAAGAACCTGTATCTACTAATCCTGCTAGCTATGTGAGAGAAGAAAAACTAGTGGAAGAAAGTGCTTTGTCTGTCTACCAGGTGGAGAAAAATAAGGATGAATGGATTATTAACAATGGAGGTTCACATCACATGACCGGTGATAAAATTAAGTTTGTGAGTTTGGAAAAGTATGATGGAGGACTGGTTAGGTTCAAGGAGATGATGCAGCTAGTAAGATTTGTGGAAGAGGATCTATTTCTTTTGATGGAAAGCACAATACAAATGATGTTCTATATGTGAAGGGTTTAAAGCATAATCTTTAAGTGTTGGTCAAATGTGTGACAAAGAGTATGATCTAAGATTCAAGGATAATGGATGCAAGATCATGGGAAGCTCCAGAATAGTGATTGCTACTAGTAAGAAGACTAGAGATTATTTTTATCATTTGAGAGGAACTAATGATTGTTGCTTGTTGGCTCAGATAGATGAGAGTTCATTGTGGCATAGAAGGATGTGTCATATCAATTTTGACAACTTGGTGAAGATAAGTGCAGTACAAGCTGTGAGAGATTCGTCTAAGCTTGTGAAGCTTGCTAATACTGAATGTCAATTGGGGAAATAGACAAGGACAAGTTTCAAGAGAAAAGAACAATTATCTACTGGATTGCTTGAGCTGGTGCATACAGATTTGTGTGGTCCTACAAGAACAAGAAGTTTGCAAGGAGACAAGAACTTTATGTTGCTTATTGATGACTATTCTAGAATGACTTGGGTTCCTTTTTTAAAAGATAAATCAGAGGCTCTAGACAAGTTCAAATCTTTCAAGGTGATGGTTGAAAATGAGTTAGAATTAAGGATCAAATGCTTAAGGTCTGACAAAGGAGGTGAGTTTACATCAAATGAATTCAATATTTTCTGTGAAGAACATGGGATAAAGAGATAGTTGTTTGCTCCTAGAACTCCCCAGCAGAATGGATTTGTTGAAATAAAGAATAGGACAGTTCAAGAGGTTGCTAGGTCAATGATGAAGGATACCAACCTACCAGAAGTGTATTGGAGAGAAGCTATACACACTTCTATCTACATTCAAAACAGAGTTCAAGTCAAAGCTAATGGTACTAAAAATCCTTATGAATTGTGGTATGGAAGATTTCCTACAGTGCAATATTTAAAAGTTTTTGGAAGCAAATGCTATATCAGAAGAGAAGCAGAGTTAGGCAAGTTTGATGCTAGGTGTGATGAAGGAATTTTCCTTGGATACTCCACTAAGATTAAGGCCTACTGGTGCTACAATAAGAGATTGAGAAAGATCATTGAGAGTGCTAATGTAAAAGTTGATGAAGACATGGAAAGAATATCAGATCTGAGTGGCTATGAATCAGATGAACCTGCTGCTACAGTAAATGAAGAAAAAGTTGAACAAGAAGATAGTCAAGTTGAAGAAGAAAAGGATTCAAAAAGTCATGTTAAGACTCCCAGGTATGTAGGAATTAATCATTCTGAAGATCAGATTATTGGTGACAAAAGCAAAGGGGTATTGACAAGGAAAAGAGTTGCAAAAGAACATGTGAACTACTGTTTACTTTCAATGATTGAACCTAAAAACTATAAGTGAAGCCTACAAAGATGAGAATTGGGTAAAGGCTATGAAAGAAGAGCTGATGCATATAGAGAAGAATCAAACTTGGGAATTGGTTCCTAGACCTGTTGATAAGAATGTGATTTTAACTAAAAGGGTTTTCAGAAACAAGATAAATGAAAATGGAGAAGTAGTAAGAAACAAAGCAAGACTGGTATGCAAAGGATATTCTTAGGTTTAAGGCATATATTTTGAGGAGACTTATGCTCCTATGGCAAGGATTGAAGAAATAAGAATGTTCTTGGCATTTGCAGCACACAAAGATTTCAAAGTTGATGCAGAGCCAACCACACAAGACCACTAAGGGATCACAACCAACTACATAGGAGGAGGAGGATATAGGGGGATGGTAGGGCAAACAAGTCTTCTAGGCCCTAGTGGACCTAATTACTACAATTGACATCAAACATGACATGACTGTCCACTCATTTCCCATGGTTTCAACACTGTAACACAACACCATTTTTTGTTTTATATACCTAGGCTGATTTCCAAACTTCCTAGGGACCCTAGATCTTCTAGGTTTGACTGTCCCAAGCTCACAAAACCCCCACAATGCTCAGGAGGTACCTTCTTATACTACGTCCTTCACAACTGTCCTAGTTTCCTTGTAGCCCTTAGGAAAGGATTGTCAGACAATAAATTGAGTTTCAGACCTCCTAGCTAGACTGTCATAGGTTTTTTGGATACCCATTATCCTGTTCTTTAACATACTCAACATGCATCATGGTGTGATTTGGAACACAATACCTAAATCTTGACTGTCCCTTGCTACAGCAGGCCTAATTAGGCTTCTTCCACACACCACAATGGCTCCCAACTTGTTCTTAGCCTTTGTACTCTGCTCCAAAGCATTGATCATGCTAAAAAAGGTTTGTCAACATAGATTTTGGGCTTCTTGGGTCAACCCAAGCCACTATTCTACTTGAACTCCTACTCCCCAAGCTTACAAATGCCCAAACATGAAGAAATTGGGCCTAGATTACACAAATGAACTCACTCCAGCCATGCCCTACTTTTGCAACACAAACCCAGTTAAAAAACATATAAAACTATCCTATTGCACTCATTATCATCTATGATGTGGAGTTGGAGAGCCTCAAATCCATCCTTTCTCATAAAATCCCTTAAAACCCTCTAAAAACCCTTGCTTATAGACCTATCTGCAGAAAAATGGTTATAATTTTCTTCCTCCTTAATGATAATGGCTCCAACCAAGTGTAAAAGAAAGGTAAGTCAAATCCTCTATCCATGATTTTCATTAGAGCCTTTGACTATACTGTATGGACAAGTACAGGATCAAAAGGCAGCAAGAAAATAGTGATAAGACAAGAAACAAGAACAACATGTAGAAAATGGTTGATAAAATGCCTTGAAAACAATGAGATTTCTCCCAATTAGACTTAACTAAAAGCTGACAACACCTATTAAATGATTCCAAACATTTTTCCTCTTGACGGTACTGTACATCCAAGAACAAAACCTGGAAAAGCAGGAAAATAGTGAAAAGATGGAAAACTTAGAAAAACAGAACAATCCACAGTGTTTTTTTTCATTTTTCTCCATTTCAAACTTCATCAAATCACTCCTCTTCACATGTGTGAGCTCTTCCTTATGTCTACCCCTGAATTTCACTATTACCATCTTCCCAAATCGTGGGAAAGGCTAAAAAAAGCCTAAAACTTACTATTTTTTACAAAAAAAACTAACTGTCTAATAATAGACTGTCATAAACTTAAATGGACTACAGACTCACTAAGGGAGAATGACTATTTTTAACCCCCACTATAACCTCATGCCTCTCAATGATTTATTACAATATTTTTTGAAACTCATTTAGTCTCTAACAACTAAAATTTTAAACAAAAGACATAAAAAATGTCCTAGGTGCACTGCACCATACACCCTAACTTGAAACTTTTCCAAATCCCTTGGAAATAATCTTGCAAATTGTCCTTCATTTCTTGTATCTGTCCTCCATGTTTGTCTTTACTAGGTTCATCTTCACTATCTATGGCATGCTTGCCAACATTTCTTGTTGTTTGACCATATGCATTCTTTGTAGATTGTCCCACTCTTGGTCCTCTGACCTTGTCACCTTCATCGGCATCCATGCTCCTCTCAACTATCTTCCTAATTGTCTTCTCAACTTCTTGTTTACACCACTGTTTCATACTCTCCTTTCCACTATTCACTGTCACCTTACCTTTACCAACCTCTTTTAGGCTTGCAACTAGTGTGCTCATTGTCCTATCAATCTTGCAAACTGCTACACCAACTTCACTTGACTCTCTTCTCTCTACTCATCACTATAGGGCACATTGCTATCCCTACTAAGATCCCTTCACTCACTCCTTACCTCTCCACAGTCTCTACACTCTTACACTTTTCATTTTCACTCACCTCCTTCTTCCACATGAAGACATTCCTCTTCACAACTGGCTGCAACTCAGCTTCACACTTGCTCTTTGTTGTCTTAATAGTTTTATGGCTTGAAAAGGCTATACTCTCCTTATTTTCACTCTCCTCAAACATCACTATCTCCTTCCTACCAAGCATAATCATCTTTGATATCCTTGACTACTCCTCTAATGGCAGTAGTACAAAAGTTTTCTCATCCTTCTTAATAGTGAAGGTATTAGCTCTCCCATCATAAACTGCAAACCTATCAAATTGCCAAGGTCTTCCCAGTATCACATGACAACAATCCATAGCTAGGATATCACAAAGTAGCCTATCCTCATATGCCCCAATCTTAAACTCAACTAATGCTTGCTTAGTCACTGAAATGGACTGATGATCACTCACCCAAGAAACTTTGTAGGGTATTTCCCTAGGTACTCTCTTCAATTTCAATTTGTCTACCATGTCACTTAACACCATATTATCAGTACAACCAGAATCCACTATCACTTTACATACCTTGTCCTTGCTTTTGCAAGTTGTCTTAAACAATGCTCTCCTCTGAATTAGCTCCTTTTCCCTGGAGCTCTTTAGTAGTGCTCTTTCTCAAGCAACATCAATATTTCTCTTGTCTCAGCATCACACTTTGTGGAACTAGAGCTACATTCTTCTTCTTGGACTAATTGACTCCTTCTCTCACTCTTCCTTTCACAATCACTTGAAAAATTTTGCTTCTCAAGACACTTATATGCTGGGTGCCCAAACTCTTGACAATTGTAACACTTACCCATAAAAGTGTTTGCACTCCTTCCACCACCAAATCTGCCTCTAGAACCTCTACCTCTGAAATCTGCACTTTGTCCTTGTGCCTTGCTCATCTCTTCTTGACTCTCATTGACTTGCTTTGTGTTCTAAAAAGATCCTCTTCCTCTAGAGGTGTTGCCTCTGCCTCTGGCTATCTTATCTTGTCTCCTTTTTAGCTTCTCTTCCACTCTAACTACCATCTGATAACATTCTTCAACATTCCTTGGATTTTCCAACACTAGTTCATCTTGCATGTTAAACCTCAAACCACCAATATACCTAGCAACTTTTTGCACTTCACTTTCATTTTGACTGGACTTTATACTCAGCTTATAAAAATCTTCACTGTATGTCTTGACATCCATTTCCTTTTGTCTTAAACCTTGAATCTTTTTAAACATTTGAACTTCATAATCTTTAGGCAAGAATTTACCTTTGATTTTTACTACCATCTTGTCCCATGAAACAATTTTTTCCTTTCCTTGGTTCTCCTCTTTGTCTATTGACCTGTCAACTTGGTCTTTGCAATCTTCACTTTCTCATCCTTAGGAACTTCTTCACACTCAAAATGATTGTCTAATGATGCAATCTAGTCTAACAACTCTTCATCATTCAGGCTTCCTCCAAACTTTGGTACATCTATCTTTATCTTGTACTTGTCTTCTTTTACTTCCCTCAGTAACTTTACTATCCTCTGATCCTTAGGGTCCAACTCTTCTTCCACATCTTCATACTCAACTTCCTCTTCTTCCTTAGACTCATTGTCATCACCTAGAGTCACTCCTCTTCTTTGATTTTGTTCTAGGGTAGTCATTCTTTCCTTCAGCTCCCTCAACTCTCTAGCATGTTTCTTCTTCATCTCATTCATCTCTTGAGCCATGTTTCTCACTCTTAGAGGCATCTTGATAAACTACCTCTTAACACTTCTCAATCACACAAGACCACTAAGGGGTCACAACCAACTACACAGGAGGAAGAAGATATAGGGGGATGGTAGGGCAAACAAGTCTTCTAGGCCCTAGTGGACCTAATTACTACAATTGACATCAAACAGGACATGACTGTCCACTCATTTCCCATGATTTCAACACTGTAACACAACACCATTTTTGGGTTTATATACCTAGGCTCATTTCCAAACTTCCTAGGGACCCCAGATCTTCTAGGTTTGACTGCCCCAAGCTCACAAAACCCCCACAATGCTCAGGAGGTACCTTCTTACACTACTTCCTTCACAATTGTCCTAGTTTCCTTATAGCCCTTAGGAAAGGATTGTCAGACAATAACTTGAGTTTCAGACCTCCTAGCTAGACTATCATAGGCTTTTTGGATACCCATTATCCTATTCTTTAACATACTAAACATACATCATGGGGTGTTTTGGAACACAATACCCAAATCTTGACTGTCCTCTGCTGTAGCAGGCCTAATTAGGCCTCTTCCACACACCACAATGACTCCCAACTTGTTCACAGCCTTTGCACTCTGCTCCAAAGCATTGATCATGCTATAAAAGGTTTGTCAACATAGATTTTGGCATTCTTGGGTCAACCCAAGCCATTGTTCTACTTTAACTCCTACTCCCCAAGTTTACAAATTCCCAAACATGAAGAAATTGGGCCTAGATTGCACAAATGAACTCACTCTAGCCATGCCCTACTTATGCAACACAAACCTAGTTGAAAAACATGTAAAACTATCCTATTGCACTCATTATCATCTATGATGTGGAGTTGGAGAGCCTCAAATCCATTGTTTCTCACAAAACCCCTTAAAACCCTCTAAAAACCCTAGCTTACAGACCTATCTGCAGAAAAATGGTTATAACTTGCTTCCTCCTCAATGAAAATGGATCCAATCAAGTGTAAAAGAAAGGTAAGCTAGATCCTCAATCCATGATTTTCATTAGAGCCTTTGACTATACTGTATGGACAAGTACAGGATCAAAAGGTAGCAAGAAAATAGTGACAAGACAGGAAACAAGAACATGTAGAAAATGGTTGATAAAATGCCTTGAAAACAATGAAATTTCTCCCAATCAGACTTAACTAAAATATAACAACACCTATTAAATGATTCCAAACATTTTTCCTCTTGACAGTACTATATGACCAAGAACAAAACATGGAAAAGCAGAAAAATAGTGAAAAGATGGAAAACTCAGAAATACAGAACAATCCACAGTGTTTTTTTCATTTTTCTCTATTTCAAACTTCATCAAATCACTCCTCTTCGCATGTGGGAGCTCTACCTTATGTCTACCCCCAAATTTCACTATGGTCATCTTCCCAAATCATGGGAAAAGGCTAAAAAAAGCCTAAATCTTACTATTTTTTACAAAAAAAAATGTCTAATAATAGACTGTGATAAACTAAAATGGACTACAGACTCGCTAAGGTAGAATGACTATTTTTATCCTCCACTACAACCTCATGCCTCTCAAGGATTTATTACAATATTTTTTGAAACTCATTTAGTCTCTAACAACTAAAATTTTAAACAAAAGAAATACAAATGTCCTAGGTGCACTGCACCAAAAGTGTACTAGATGGATGTGAAGTCTACATTCTTGAATGGAGAGTTACAAGAAGCTTACATTGAACAACCAGAAGGATTTCAGTCATCAGACCAAGGTGACATGGTGTGCAGGTTGAAGAAAGCCTTGTATGGGCTAAAGCAAGCTCCTAGAGCCTGGTATGCAAGGTTGGACAAGTATTTGTTACAATTAGGGTTCAGTAAAGGTACTGCATACAACAATCTCTATTTCAAAATTAATGATGATCAAATTCTGATTGTTGTAGTCTTTGTTGATAATATTATCTTTGGAGGCAATGTAGGTATGTGTAAGAAATTTGTAGAGGAAATGCAAAAGGAGTTTGGGATGTCTATGTTTGGTGAAATGAATTTCTTTCTAGGACTGCAGATTACTCAATCAGAAAAAGGAATTTTCATTTCTCAGTCCAAGTATGCGAAAGAGTTGTTGAACAAGTTTGGAATGGAGTAATCTAAGCCAGTATGTACTCCTATGGTAATTGGTTTCAAGATGAGCAAGAATGATGAATCACCTAAGACTGACCAGAAAAAGTATAGGTATATGATTAGAGGACTACTTTATCTAACCTATACCAGACCAGATATAATGCATGCAGCTTGTCTTGTGGAAGGATTTCTAGAAGATCCTAGAGAGTCACATGTGATGGTAGTTAATAGGATCATGAGATATTTAAAAGGCACTTCAGATTATGGATTGTGGTATCCCAAAGATACTGATTTCACTCTTAGCTCTTATACAGATGCAAATTGGGCTGGAGATGTTGATGACAGAAAAAGTACAAGTGGAGGTGCTTTCTTATGGGTAACAAATTAGTTTCATGGCTGAGCAAGAGGCAAGATTCAATTTCTTTGTCTACTGCAGAAGCAGAATATATTTTTGCAGCATGTTGTTGTACTCAAGTACTATGGATGAAGAAAACATTGACATATATAAGAGTTGTGTATGGAGAACCAATTTCAATCTTTTGTGATAATACAAGTGCTATAAACATTTCAAAGAATACAATGATGCACTCAAGAACAAAACATATATCAATAAGGTATCACTTTCTAAGAGAAAAGGTAACAAAGATTGAAGTAAAGATGGAATATGTGTCTACAAAGGATCAAATTGCAGATATTTTCACAAAGCCTCTGCCTAAGGATACTTTTGAGTATCTCAGGGAGAAGTTAGGGGTTATTACCCCTCCTGCTCTAAAATAAGATGCATAGAAAGTGCATCAGTCTAGTGGTACCCAAAGTCTCACTTTTGATCTAGATTGATGTTTTGAAGGCTACCTCTTAGGGGAGTAGGTAGATGTTGCTGATATGAGTTCCTGATAAAGAGCAATAAGTGTTGCAGTGTTGCTGACAGGGGGAGTAGTGCAGTGTTAGTAAGATCTAAATTGAGTCTTAATAACTAAAGAGAGAGAAAAGGTCCAGCACCGTTTGCCATTGATGTCAAAGGGGGAGAGAAGTTCATGTGAAAAAATTAAGGAGAGCTATTCTCAAAAAGTTGTAGCCAAAGAAAGCATAAAGGGGGAGCAAAGAAGCAAAGCAAGTTTGTCTTCATGGTTTTTCACATCATGTGTTGCCATTAATGACAAAGGGGGAGATTGCTGCAAGTATGAGCAATAAGTGTTGTCATTGATTTCAACACCTAAGGTCAGCATCTAAGGAATATCTGAGAAGAACAGTGCAATGTTTTACTCTGCATATCCTGTAGATTGAATATCTTTGTTTGCGGTTTGAAAGTTATGTTAAGGGATGTTTGTAGTTGCTATGTATGAGGAAAATTGATTAAATCAAAACTAATAAATCAAAAGCCCATAACATAAAGAAAACTAATCTAAATAAAAGTCATTATCAATAAATCAATGAAATATGAAAGCTTTTACCCATATTTGTATTGTTCCCTTTGATGAATGTGGATTGCTCAATAGTGTTGCGAAACCATTTTTGCAACAAGCAAGTAAAGTGCTCAAAGTGCTCAAAGATCAATGTCAAAAGATCATGAAGTTGCTCAATCGATGTGATGTATGCTCAAAGCACTATTAAAGGATGCCTGAGAATAAGTGATCGAAGAGGATTTATGAAAGAGATGAGGGGAGTTTATATAGGTTTCAACAGAGATTGATCAACGGTCCAGATAATTCAGAAGAATCAATGGAGGAGATAAAACAAATAACCATGATGAATGTGCACACGACATGTGTCAATCCATAAGGATATTTTTATTAAGATATGATGAAAACAAAATTGATTGAATAGATAACTCAACTTGTAAAGTTTGCCTTTTTTTAGAGTTCTAAAAATAAGATTGATTGTGCACATGAGTTAACAAGATATTTTAAGAGGAATTGAAAGATAACTAAAATTAAATAAATAAATTTATTTAATTGTTTGTGCATGATTGAGGAACAGAAGATTATAAATTAAATATTTGATTTTATTTATTTTGAGAGGATTGAGATAATTCAAATAAATTTGCATGATTTATTTAAATTTAGAAGAACAAGTGATTTAATTAAATAATGTAGAATTATTTAATTGTAGATAAGATAGAATTGGATAAATTAATTAAATAATTGGATTTATTTAATTAATGTGGATTTGAATTTCGAAAGAGGATAATGATTTAATTAAATAATTAAAATTATTTAACTTTGGCAGAATATAGAAGAATTTAATGAAATTAATTAAATAAAGAGGATTTATTTAATTAATGTTGAGTTTAGGAGACTTAAAAGAATTTGATAATTTTGGTGAAATTAATTAAATAACTAGATTATTTAATTAATGTTTGAAATGCAAATGATTAGACAGATTCGATGAAATACAAGTACTGCGTCGACTTGGTCATTTTAGGGTGTCTACATTTTGCCCCTCTTTGATGCAATGCAATTTACATCATTGCGTCAAAGAAAATGAATATTGAAGATATGATACAATTTTGATGCCCCAGTGTATCTAGTTGCCCCAGCATATGCCCCCTCGAGCGGAAAGACAGGGAAGTGACAGAAGAATGGGGTTGACGCTCGACTTAGAATGTTGCGCGAAGAGGTAGCAGAGAAGCAAAATGGGTTGGGAAGAAAAAATGAGGGAGGGATACTATAAATAGGTCCTATGGGGACAATAATCCTCATTTGCACACTAAGAGCTTACTAAATTTAGAGTGTAGAGCCTCCAAACGTAGAGTGTGAGAGTCGAGTGGAAGGAGCTGGAAGCGAGGAGAGATGCAGATTCCAGCACACAAGCATCAAGTGGAGCTAGTGCGGATGTATGGAAGGCCAGTAGGAGCTCTGACAGCGGTAAGTGTCCAAAACCCCTTTGTAATTTGACATTTTAGGGTGGTTTTAGGGCTAGGTCTAGGTAGATCTCTAGGTCAGCCAAAAGTGCTGTAGGGTAGTTTAACATGTATGGCGATTGGGTTTGGTGCTTTTGGTGTGCTGAAGCACATTTGGTAGGGCAGAACAATGCGGTTGGCAATGCCGCAGCGCTATTGGTTTTTTAGTTATTGTGTCGCAACATGGTTGGTAAAATCAGGTAGCGCTCTTGGTAGAGCAGGAGAGTGCGGTTGGATAGGAAATAAAGCATAGTTGGTAGGGGAGGGAGAAAATCAGGTCACCTTTGGTACTACAGTGAGGCGCAGTTGGAGGTATAGCGACACGCATTTGTGAAACAAGTCATCCTTGGTATGGGGTAGCTCAGTGCATCTGTATAGATAGTATAGCGCGTTCGGTAAGACAATGCAGTGCCTTTGTATAGAACAAGGCGCTTTTGGTTAGGTAGAAGAATGTGATAGTTAGGGTTGACTAAAGGGTTGACTACCCTAGTTTACAAAGGGGAGAGTTGGTCTTAGCGTTTGCGGCATAGAATAGATGTCAGTAGGATTTTGGAGAAATGGTATAAAAAGGCCTGACAAGTGGTGTGTTGTGAATGCAGAGGATTATGCCGCTGTTGATGTCAAGAGAGTGACACCACCCCATAGCACACAAGGTGGTACAACTGACATGGGAGGAGGACGCATTCCTAGAGCACACGGGATTATGGCATGTGGCACACCTGACACATATTAGGGTGAATCTCGCCCTAGTGATAGCAGTGGTAGAGAGATTCCATAGTGAGACATGGTCGTTTCACTTTCTAACAGGGGAGGCTACAGTGAAACTGGAGGATGTGTATCGCATCCTCAAGGTTTGGATTGATGGAGAACAAGTTGACTTTGACCCGGCGCAGGCCGAGGCATGCTTGGTAGAGGTATTATGCACAGATGATTTGCGGATAGACGATGGTGAGACTCGGTGGGTAGATGTCCCAAGACTCTGTGACAGGATTAGATGGATAGTTTCGTCAATCATTGGTAGCTTCCTATGCCCAGATAGGTGATCTAGAGGATTATCTATAGGATGGGGCATAGTACTATCTGGTATGTTTACACATGGCACTCAGTATGCATGGGGCCTGTGTGTGCTGGGACAGTTGTATCGCGATATGTATGATTGTGTTTACAGGAGAGGCCAGAGTCTCTCAGTAGGGGTTAATCTACTACAGGTGTGGGCATGGGAGCATATCCCAGTGATCAGACCTATCACACAGTGCCATCGGGAGAGGGGGGAGCCTTATGCATTTCTGTATGAGGGAGTTATCACACACAGGAGGCTTGGATCTATTAGCCACTGGAGGCAATAGATCGAAGAGATGGATGCATTCGTCTAGAGGCCGTGGTTATTGTGCGAGGAGTGGGAGGATGGGCATGAGTAGCTAATGTACTTTCGACAAGCTCGCTATTTATTCGAGAGATGGACAGACACTATTGAGAGATACCTGCCAGAGTAGGTACTCAGATAGTTCAGACTTCCATAGGGATTGCCAGTTGGGGAGGCAACCCATGCGAGGACACGGAGGGAGATGGGAGATTGGGATGCCAAGATTCTAGTGGCTACAGCCTTGGCAGAGGTACAAGGACTTGTCCCAGTGAGATGGGATTGGGATTCAGGATTGGCAGATCCAGGGACACTGCCAGAGTATGACAGGTACTGGTAGACACACAGGTCAGTGAGACTGACTACACCAAGTGTGGTAGGGGCAGTGGGGGAGGTATTGGTCCTAGGTGTGGAGGTGAGGATGAGGTGATAGGTGAGAGAGGCCAGACAGTAGATAGGTGGAGAGGTTGGAGGCTCACAGGCAGATGCAAAGATGGTGGAGGTGAAGGACCCAGTCATAGAGACTAATTTACAGTGGGCCAAGCGGTTGCTACAAGAGGAGATATCTTAGAGGACATGATTAGAGCTCCAGATGGTGAGATTGAGGAGAGATAGGGATGCAGTGAGGGCAGAGGTGAGACAGGCCGATGCCTTAGCCTAGGTGTAGACACAGGTAGTAGCAAAACAGACAACCCTGGCACATGCACAGGCATAGGCATAGATCCAGGCACAGGCATAGGCCACACCTGCACCAACAGGGGATGATGGGTAGTTAGCCTAGGTGATCAGGGAGAGAGATGCAGAGGCACAGCTACAGCTAACAGCAGAGGCCATAGTACAGAGAGCGAGGCGGGAGAGAGACGAGGCACACCATGTACTGGGTGTCGATCAGAGGACTTTAAATAGCAAGCTCGTCTGGGTGTAGGGAGAGCTAGTGTCAGAAGGCAGAGAGGCCGAGTACTATAGGGGTCTCTACGTTGGTGTGGTACCAGCAGCTCAGCAGGCATCAAGCTACAGAGTGAGGAGCAGGTCCGCAACATTTGGGTCTCGCAGGACAGGGCAGTCATTGTCCTCAGTGAGAGGACCATTCATGCCACCAGGGGGAGGAGGACCAGTAGGGGAGGAGGACCATCTGGGGGACCTACACCGAGCATAGGTGGAGGACAGTGGCCACAGTAGCAGGGCAGCTCTACCCACTAGAGCATGGATATTTGTACATTGTATCATTTTTGTATCATTGTTGTATCATTATCGACACTTGTATACTTTGACTGATGTCTGCGTGCATCCTAATGTATATTTTGCTGGCTCTTGAGAGCCTTGATGTACTCTATTGATGTATACTCATGGACCACTAATGTAGACACTAACATTTTGTATTTTGATGACCTTCACATGATATATATGATGACATATTATTCTCACTGATGTACATGATTTTGTGTATGCATTTCTTGATGACATGGATGTGATGATATGTATGTATGATTATGGATTTATGTGATGATGTATATTTGTTATATGATGCTTATAGATGTATGACATATGACGACATGATGCTTGTAGATGTATGATGATGTAGATGCTATGACTTGCGATATCTAACATGTGAGTTTTGTAGATATGCACCAGAGAGGAGAAAAGAGGAGATGGAGGAGAGAGACTGTTAATCGATCATTGCTTTGAAAATGATATAAGCCCATGGGTACATGGATAGGAAAATGATGAGCTTGTTGCATTGGTTTCACATTTGTATATAGAGAGTAATCCTTATTTTTGATATAGCACATGGATAGTTTGCCACCAAGGTATAAATGACCAAGGTGCAATAATATCCGAGTGTGTGGACGTTGACTCTGCAAGCAAATGGTTTGAACTTAGATCCTTTAGACGCAATATGACCTTGTTGTACATGTGAATGAGCCATAGTATTGAACATAAAACAAACTTCAATACATGTAAATGCAAGAAGAATATTAATATGTAAGATGCTAGGTCGTAACACACACAAGATAAATATGCTGCTAAGAAAGATGCTAAAGATCATTCCTCAAACATGGCACACAAAAGAAATGAATATGCCGCCAATCCATATTGCATCGCAACATACCAAGATTATAGATAAATCAGGGTAGCCTTGAAGAGGTAATGGACAAAGGAGCAAAAGATAAACCAAAAAGCAAAGTGACTGACTTACAAAGTAAACATACAACCAACATATTCTCTTGCCAAAGAGGTTGCTCAAGATAGATTGGATAGGAAAGATAATGGCCTTATCATAGGAACTCTGTGTCCATTAAAGGGGGCTATCTACCTAAAAAGACAATGCCTTACAGCAGGAGACATGTGTGTTGGTCTCGACAATGTAACATTCTACAGAAGACAAGCTTGTTTATCTAGTGCTTTAGTTAAGCTAGATTGAGCTGATGTTGGCAATCAGAACAATAGGACAGTAGACGACTCTAGAAGCAAACTTCTTTGCTTCAGGTTTGCCAAGAACCATTTCTTGGAAAGGATGCACTAGCTTGTTGTTTTGTTGCTTGAGTTAGTCAAGTCGAGGCGAATGGATTTTAATCAACAGAAGACCAAAAGGTGACATGCTAATGGATTGAAAGCGGGCAAAGAAGATGGATCATATGTGCCTGAGTACTGGATACATCCTTCATATTTGAGACTACCTACATACCTTGTATCCATGAGATCAAGGCACATTACGAAGAAATATGAAAGATGATAATATGTAGTTCTAGATAGAGTGATGAGAAGGGTCAAGGTGTACGGAGGAGATCTTATTTACCTGAGTACTGGAAACTTCCTTCATATTCCAGACTGCCTACATACCTATATCCATGGGATCAAGGTACCTTAAGATTGAGATGAGATGATAGGTAGTTCTGGTTGATGTGATGATGTAGGAAAAGTGTTGGGAAGATAACAGCCTTATCATATGAGCGATGTGTCTGTTAAAGAGTGCTATCTGTCGAAAGGAGAATGATTGAAGCACTTGTTGTGAACCATGAACAAGGATCCATTCCTAGACCTAGGTTAAGGAAAGAGTTGCCCCCATTCTAGTAGAGGAATTTGCAGGGATGACCGACAAAGAAGACATAAAAAGCTTTGACCTAGGGCAAGACACTAATAACTGCTAACACAGATCAAGATGTGGGATGACGATGGTGGACATTGACAAATTTCCAAGCTATACTAGATAGGGAGATGGAAATGCAAACAAGGTCAATGGTTTTATTATGGATGGATGGATGAAGCTTGTTGTGAAATGGACATGGAATGAATAGGACTCAATAGATGATGGATGTTGACTCTACACATAGTGCCTATTTGCTAGGTTTTCACTATGGTACTTGTCCAAGGCGCTTGTTTACCAGGTTTTCACCAGAGGACGAATTATTTTTGTTAGTTTTTTTTTTGTTGGAATATTCTAAGGATCAGGCATAAAACTTCTTGAGATGGACACTATTAATTGGCTCATCTAGAGGAATGCCATTAGGTGTAGCTAAAGTATAATCTCCTGATCCATATGCAGCTATGACAATAAAGGGACCTAACTAGTTAGGCTCAAACTTGCCCTTCTTTTCTCGGTCTGCTTGATTTCTCTAATTCTCTTTGAGTACAAGATCACCAACTTGAAATTGTCTTTCTTTGATCTTTTTGTTGTAATTATGCCAGAGGCAGTTTTGATAGACATGGAGATGATTAAGCGTGGCAAGGCACCTTTCATCTAGTAGTTCTAGCTTAGCTAATCTGGAAGTGCAATATTCTTCTCCGCCGATTAGGTTCTACATGGATACTCTGAGGGATGGGATCTCGACCTCTATAGGCAGGATGGCTTCAGAGCCATAGACCAAGGCATAAGGTGTGGCACCAGTTAGTGTTTTGATACTAGTGTGGTAGACGCATACGGCGGGATTGAGTTGCAAGTGCCAATCACGACCAGTTTTAATGACTGTTTTCTTGAGGATTTTGAGAATGGTTTTATTGGAAGCCTCAGCTTGGCCGTTACTCTACGGATAGTAGGGAGTTGAAAAGCAATGTTGGATATTGTATTGTGTGCACAAGGCATGGACATCTTGGTTTTTAAGCGGTCTCCCATTATCAGTGACAATGGCTTGGGGGATACCATACCAGCAAATGAGGTAGTTAAGGATAAACTTAGCTATTTGCTTACCGGTGATATAGGTCATGGGAATGGTTTCCACCCACTTCGTGAAGTACTCAGTGGTGGTAATGGTGAACTTATGGCCATTGGATGAGGATCGGTGGATTTGTCCTACAAGGTCGAGACCCCATTGAGAAAAAAGCCATGGAGTTGTCATAGGTTGTAATTCATGAGCTAGTGCGTGAGTCAAATCTCCATGCTGCTGGCATTGCAGACACTTCTTAACAAACTGTAAAGCATCATGCTCTATTGTAGGCAAGTAATAGCCTGTTCTAAGCATCTTCTTAGTGAGATTAGGACTGGTAGAATGTATGCCACAGATACCTTCGTGTATGTCTCATAAGGTAGCTTCAGCTTCTTCCACGTTAAGACATCATAAAAGGATACCATTGAGACTCCAGCGATATAGTGTATCACCCAGAATGGTGTAACAGGAGGATCGACGGATAAAGGTTTTGCATTGGGTTAATGATAGTTCAGAGGGAAAGGTACTATTTTTAAGGTATTCATAGATATCTTCGTACCATGGGGAATTGGGACCAACAAGTTTGCAGATGATTTCAGTAACTGGAACATCGACAGCTGGTATCAACAATTGCTCGATCAAGAATTCACATTTCTATGTATTTGCAGGCATGTCTATAAGTGATCCTACAGAAGCCATAGAATCTGTAGCTTTGTTATGCTCTCTTGGAATTTTCTCAAATGTGATTCTAGAAAAATATGGTTTGTAGGCATCCACGAGTTGCTTGTAGGGGACCAACTTTTCATCTTTTGTTTGGTTCTCATCTGTGACTTGCTAAATGACTAGTTGTGAGTCTCCATATACCTGTAATTCTATGATGTCCCATTGAACTGTTGTATTGAGACCTATGAGGAGTGCTTCATACTCGGCAATGTTGTTGGTGCAAGGAAATGCAAGCTGATATGACCTAGGAATATAGTCATTTTGAGGTGTGATGAATAGGATGCTGGCCCCTGATCCATGCTGTGTGTAGGAACCATCAAAATACAATTTCCACATTATGGAGTTGGAAAGAGTGAAGAGATTCTCATCTGGAAAGTCTGCTACCATAGGGTGTGTATCTGTCATGGGTGCTTCTGCTAGTTGATTTGCTAGGGCTTGTCCCTTGATTGCTTTACGATCCATATACTCAATGTCAAACTCACTAAGGATCATGACCCATTTAGCTAGTTTGCCTATAAGAGCTATTTTTGCTAGAAGATACTTTAAAGGATTGATTTTGGCTATAAGATTTGTGTGTTGGTTTAGCATGTAATGCCACAGTTTTTGGGAAGTAAACACTACTGCTAAACAAGCTCTTTCCATCGGTGAATAATTGAGTTCATATCCCACCAAGGTTTGACTAATATAATAAATTGCATGCTCTTTTCCTGACTCATCATGTTGTGCTAGCAAGGCCCCTAAGGCCAAAGTTGTAGTTGGGATATATAGTTTCAAAGGTTTATCAGTAACTGGTGGAACCATTATAGGAGGTGTAGCTAGATACTCTTTGAGCTGATCAAATGCCGCTTGACACTTGTCGTCCCATCAAAATGAGACATCCTTTTGGAGCAAGTGTTGAAATGGTTGACATTTATCCGTGAGTTGTGAGATGAAACGCCTAATGGACTGCAACCTTCCTTGAAGGCTCCTTAATGCTTTGAGGTTCTTTGGTGGAGGCATCTCCACTATAGCCTTGACTTTTATGGGGTTTACTTTGATGCCTCTATGAGATACAATGTATCTGAACAGCTTCCCTAATGTTACACCAAAGACACACTTCTTTGGATTGAGGCGCACTTGGTATTTCTCGAGCCTGTCAAAGATCTGCCCTAGAAGATTTAGCTAGTATGTCATCCACATAGTCCTCCATGATATGATGAAAGAGATCGTGGAATATCACTGTCATTGCTCTTTGATAAGTTGCCCTTGTATTCTTTAAACCAAATGGCATGACATACCAACAATAATTACCCCACAGACAAGTAAAGGTTGTTTTATGTTGATCTTCCTCTGCTATCTTTATCTGATTGTAGCCAGAGAATCCATCTATGAGAGAGAGAATTTCATGACCTACAGTCAAGTCTACTATGAGGTCGATGTTCGGTAATGGAAAGTCATCTTTGCGACATGCTTTGTTAAGATCTCTAAAATCATTACACATGCGGATGCACCCATTGGGTTTAGACACAGGTACAATGTTTGAGACCCAATCTGAATAGTCAATAGGTCGGATGAACTTTGCATCCAAATTTTTTTTATATTTCTACTTTAACCAATAGAGCTATTTGTGGGTGCATCTTCCTCAACTTTTGCTTGACTGGTTTAACTATTGGATCCACTGTGAGATAATGAACTACTAGCTTAGGGTCTAACCCTAGCATATCCACATAGGTCCATGCAAAGTTGATGGTTCTCTACAAGAAGAATGTATTAAGATTCTTGTGCTCTGTTTCTGATAATGATGCTGCTAGGAATGTGGTCTTTGGATTTTGCTTTGTGCGAAGGTTTATCTCTGTAGAATCTTCCACTAGGAGAGCTAACTTCTCTTGATACTTAGATGGTAGGGGAAGGTCAAATCCTTCATCCTCAGGTGCCACAGTTGGGTTTTCACCTTTGGATACATCCTTTGTTTTTACTATTTTGTGATCAAGAGGTGCCACAGTGTGGTTTTCACCTAGAGATCTTTCTTTATTTTTACTTTTGCGATTGGAGGATTTGGCATTCTCACCAAAATAAGCTGTTGGCTCTAGTTCCATTACAAAACCTTCTTTATGATCACCAAGAGGGATACCTTCCCGAAGTCCCATGAACTCAGCTATAGCTTCGTCATTCTGAAATACATCTATAACGGGGGATCCTTGTTGGTCCCAATCGATAAGTTTAGGGTAGACAAGTGTCACTTTCTAGGCGTTTGTGGTGGATGTTAGGGATATGGAGGAGAGCATAAATATGAAGGATTATGTAAATAGTTCAGTCATATGGAGGGAAGATTCATTGATGGTATCCTCATTAGACATCAGATCTACGAGAGAAGTTTCAGCCACCTTGTCGAGGATACCCTCGATGTCCAAGGCGCATGGTACCTTTCTACCAAATCCTAACCCCTTCTTGTCTAGTTTCTTTGTCACACTAATGGGCTCCATTGTTCCTTGATTTTGTTTCCCAAGGCCACCTTTGCCTTTATAGCCCATGTTTTTGACTATCCTTAATCCATTGCCATATTGCTTGACTGGTATTGTGACTGGTTCTTTCTCTTTGTAGAGCCAAGAAGAAATGTCTTCAATAGTTTCCTCTTCCAATAATTTTCCCTGTTGGAATTGGGTTAAAGATGCTAGGGGAGGAATAGCTACTTTTTTAGTTACTTTGACAATGGGCGGTTGGCCTTAAGATTTAGGGGATAAAGGCATCCGCCCTACACAATAAGATTTTGAGATATCATAGGTTCCAAAGCCTATATCACAGATGTGAGCTTTGATTTTAGGAAGAGGATTAGGTTCACTTGTAGAGGCTTGTGTCAAATTTTTAGGATCGACATATAGTGGGGATTCAATGGCTTTGTCATTTTGAGGCACTTGGTTGCAATTCTTATAACTGCCTTGCAAGACACAACATAATTCAAAAGGATTAGGGTCGCCTGGGATAGCTATCTTTGTACCATTGAATGGGAACTTTAGAGATTGATGGTTCGTGGAGGGAACAACTTTCATTGCATGGATCCATGGGCAGCCTAGTATAATGTTGTAAGGTAGCTCAATGTCAAGGACTTGGCACCTGGTTTCAAGCATGATGGGGCCTAGTTGTATAGGCAAGTGGATAACACCTTCTGAATGGCGTTCAACATCATCATACCCCTTGATTGTAATACTTTGATTAGTGCTGACATGATCCTCAGAGTATCCCAATTGCTTAAGTAATTTTAAAGAACAGATGTTGAGACCAACACCACCATCTATGAGTATGCATTTGATTTTGCGCTTATGGATGAGAACCTCAATATGAAGGGCATCATTGTGACACAGATCATGGGATGGGAGGTCCTTTTCCGTGAAGACCACATTATAGGATGAGGCAATGTTACCTACTATAGCTTGGAAATTTGTGACCGCTATGTTGTTAGGGACCAAAGACTCTTGGAGGGCTTTTTTTAACACCACTTTATGTGCAGGTGACGACCATAGAAGGTCCAAGATAGAGATCTGTGCTAGCATTTTCCCTAGATGTTTGACAAGATTATAATCATATTGAGTTGGGAGACTGGGTGTAGGACCAAGAATGGTGACATGACCACGACGAGTTGTAACAATGCAATCCGTAGATTTGCCTTTGATTGTGAGGGTAGACACTCGACTCTCTTCAAAACGACCCACAATGGAGTCAAAGGAAGTGGAAGAATGATTAACACCTTTACCTTTATCCTGAGGAGGAGGTGGACCATGGTGAGGGAATGGTTCCTTGTACATGTTGAGGTCCTTGTTAGTGTGTTGAGCTAGTGGATCATCCTCAAGAGAGATTTGGTTGCCCTCGATGAGATTTTGGATTAGGTGATCGAGTTTCATGCATGATACGGTTATGTGCCCTTTGCTCCTATGGAACTCACAGTATTCATTTTCTTTGTACTGTATAGTTTTGTAAACCAATTTGCCATACGGAGGAGCATCAGGTAAGGTGATGAGGCCTTTGTGTAAAAGCTTTTGTAGGACCAACTCTATGGGCTCTCCCAAGGGATTGAATTGATACCGTGGAGGGTAATCTTGTTAAGGCTGCTCTTGTTAAGGCTGCTCTTGTTGTTGTTGCTGTTGTTGAGGTGGATTTTGACTTGGTTTGGAAAGTTGCAGCAGTGTTTACAATGTTTGGACATGTTTAGAATTGACTACCCCATCGTTGACCACATTTTTATTTTTGTTCCAATACTTAGGTTTATCATTTGTTTGTTGTTGAGGAGTGTTCTCTTTGGTTTCTTTGAAGATTTTGACCACACCCTTAGCAATGAGGGCCTTTTCAATGTTGATTCCCTTATACGTGATTTCATCGAAGGTTGTAGCACTAAGAATTTGCAAATGAAAACCTAACTCTTGGTTAAGGTTTTGCACAAATAGGCTAACAAGCTACTTTTCAGGTATCTTGAATGGGAATTTGCTAGCCATTTGTATCCATCGTTGAAGGAAAGAAATGAAGGTTTCTCCATTTTTTTGCTTGTTGTTGCATAGATCAGTCATGGAGATCTCATGCTCTGCATTGTAGGAGAAATGGGTGGCAAATTTTTCTGCAAGTTCATTAAAAGATTTGATACCCATGGGTAAGTGTGAGAACCATTCTATAGCTTGACCTCCAAGACTGCGAGGAAAGAGACACATAAGATACGTGTCGTTATGTGAGACCTCGAAGCAAGCTAGATAGAATTCCCTAAGATGGTCTTTTGGGTCGCCTTTTCCTTTGTATTTATCAAACTTGGGAATAGTGAAATTTTGAGAAAAAGGGATCATGGGTAATGACCGATCAAAAGGATAAGGACACACTTCCTCTAAAGAGAAGGTCTTCTTGGTGTGGCCAAATGTAAGATCAGATAGTTGTTGAACTTCCATGATTTTTAGCTCCATCATTGTAAGAGGGGTTGGAAACATCTCCTGTTGTCCTAGAAGTGGTTGTTGTTGCCCATATGGAAGATTGTAATGTAAGCCATGGGCATTAGTGCTATAAGGGTTGTAAGATTGGTTGGGGTCATATGTGTTGTATGTTGGGTTGAGATTGGGTTGGATCTGGATGCTTTGATTTGGAGGAGGTGGGGGTGGCTCTAGATAAGAATGTAGGTTTTGTAATGGTTGAAGAAAAGAGTTTGGTGGTGGAAAGCTAAAGTTTGTTGGATTAGGTTGCGATTGTGGAACATAGCTTTGGGAAGTTAGGTTTTGGGAATGTTGAGGGTGGATAGGTAATGTGTTGAAGAAGTTTAGCACTGTTGATCGTAGTGGTGGAGGGACATAGGTAGATGTGTTTTGTGATGGTTGGGGTTGATTAAGGATGAGCGTAGAAGAATGTTGTGGTTGGGATTGCATGACCCTAGTTGGTTGAGTGATATGAAGGTTTGATGATATAGGAGGTAGTATTTGTTGAGACCCTTGTTGCATGGCTACATAGTTGTTCCCCGGATTGTAATTTGGTGGGAAATCTATTCATGATGCGGTAACCAAAATTCCACTTGTGATTGGTGTGGACACATTAGAAGTTTGTTGTATGTTTGATTGAGCTATGGTGGCTTGTTTAGCTAGCTCCACTTGATGTTGAAGGGTCTCCTGTTGGTGTTTGTAGATTTCCATAGGAGTCAGAAATGGTGATATTGCCCTCTTTCCTGTTGGGTTTTGATAAAGGGGATTCTCATATTGTGCAATTGTTCTCCCTTGTAAGCTTTGTTCAGAAAAAGGCGTGGTCACAGTTGACATGGTTTGGACCGCATGTATGGCATTTTGGGTGTTATTTGGCTCGCTAAGATTAGATAGATCAAAACCTTTGGGTAATTTGGCTCCTTTCTCTGCTAGCAAGCGAAAGAAATGATCTTGGTTCTCTCTAAGGATTTTTTCAAAGGTGGCTATGGCTCTAGGATCTTGTATGAATTCATCAAGATCTTGCCCATCTTCTTGAAAGGATTGACCTATTTCAAAGTGTCGCTCTTCTTGAGATGGCACTTGATCTGTGGTATAACCTTATGGAACAAAATCCAGAGGCATGCCGATGGTGTAGTGAGGTGTACTTACCAAAGGGACCCTACCTTCTTGAGATGGGACTTGATCAATAGTATAACCTTGTGGAACAAATCCGGAGGCATGTTGGTGGTATAGTGAGGTGTACTTACCAAAGGGGCTCTACCATCTTGAGGATTGTTTGGTTGCTCAAGCTACAACATGTTTGGAGAGTTGGTTGATCTTTCCGTGGGTGTCCTAGGAGTAACCTTGGGAGTAATGTTGAGTCAGCCCGATTGCGGTGTGTGAGGAGGCAATTTGCGCTTCCTAGGGACAGCTTGCTTGGACTTCATAGTTTGATGGAGTCTAGTGGTTACCATGGAATACACTAGGACAAAAAGCTGGGACTCTGCTTGTGTTTTGAAAAGACAAATTTTTTATGCACAATTCACTAGACCAAAGGCACTATACTGTTTGACCAGAGGTGCAAGACTGTGCAACCAAAAGTGTGCTACTGTAATACCAAAGGCGATGGACTGAGCTACCAAAGGCAAGGTACTTCTATACCAAAGGTGAGCTACTGTGACCAAAAGTGAGCTACTGTTATACCAAGGCCACTGAAGTAGGGTTGCCAAAGGTGAGGTACTGTTATACCAAAGGCGAGCTACTGTACTATAATACCAGAGGTGCTGAAGTAGTGTCTGATGTAAAAAGGTAAATTTTGATAGATTTGGTTTTGTTTCAGATTGGTTTTTGCTTTGGCAAGAGAAAACACAGCAAACAAAGTTGGCAAAAGGGACTGACACAGTAGATAGTGTATGTTCGAGGCTTACAAAAAAGCCCAATGTTTCCACAGGTATAAGACAATTGCAATCAATAGCAAGCACTTTTTATCCCTAGAGACAAGGTTTCATTGCAGTAGATCAGCTCACAACTTAATACTCCGTCGATAAAAATATCATTACATAAAGGTGTCAGATATTTTGTATCTTTGCGAGAGACGATAGGTAGGGATATCTCACCCTCCCTTTGGAGAGCTCAAGTAGGTCACAAGAGCTTTATGGACAAGGGAATACTATCTCTTCTCAAGGGAGCTAATGGTGAGTATCTTGAGGGCTTAAATCGATTCCCCTTGCACTGATGATTACTGCAATGTTCGGAGGTAGATCAGGTAGTCACTATCTAGAATGGTTCTTAGTAACTTTGAGGGACCAATGCCTTACGAGCAATGTGACAAGCTACTAAAAGCTTTAACCAATCCTACTAAGAGTATCAAACACTTCACTCGATGTGAAAATTGTTTCCACAAAGAGCTAGTACACCTCTTTTCAGCTTGGCACCACAAGGTAAGGTTGACGTCGATTAGGAGTTGGCTTTCACCTTATCTCTCTTATATAGCGGTTCAAAGGAAAACTCCGCTGAGAGTAATCCCTTTTGGATGAAATGCAATCTAAAAATAGGCCCTTCTAAAGGAATAACTTAAATGTAAGAGTAAGCACGTCATGATGGTGACAGGTTGTCATTGATGTCAAAAGTGTGTTTAGTTGTTATTGATGCAGATTTGGCAGGATGTGTTTAACATTTGTTCAGGATGTGTTCTCCTACTCAAGGATGTGTTTGGTGATGTTTCAAGATGGATGGATACTGCTAGATATACTTATATTTGGATCAATTTGGTTACATATTGTTTCTTGCTCTTTGTCATGTTTGTTCATAGGTTGATCACTTGGGTCAAATTTAGAATGTCTTCAAGGGCTCATAAGCATCATGTGTGAGAAAAAGAAGTGTAATGTTGAAATCAGGTTGAATATCTTTCATTTGGTGTGGTGCTAGTTTATGCTTCAGATTTGGTTTCTTATGCTTGATCATTTCTTCACATAGGATGTTGAGTTATTTTTTCAAATGATGGTTTGAGTTGGTTTATGTTATTCATGTATATCATAAATACAATGTCAAAGGTGTGAGTGTGAAGTGATATCATCAGAAGCTATTAACAAGAAATGATCTTAGCAGGTTCATCATATTTGGGACATTGATCAGAGCAGAGAATTAAGAATTTGTATTGATGTGTTGAAGTAAGAGATCTCAAGTGCAATGTTGCTCTAAAGACTTTATGCCTTTCTATGTCCTAAAATTCTAAGTGCCTTCTATGTCTTCAAACCTTATTTCACTTGTCAAGAGTTAAGTCAATTTTTGTTCTATTTTTAAATTGACTTATTATTGTAAGTCATATTACTTATATTTACGTCCTTAAGGGTCTTTGAGACATAATCTTTACCGATCCCTTCACCTATTTCTACCTTCTAAACTGGTTAATAAAGTCTTTGTCAAAAGGGCACGAATTGTTCATGTTTTAGAAAAACATCAAATGTTTTATAAGGGAATTAAAGTAAAGATCTTCAAAATTCTTGTGGAGAGCCCAATTTCCTTAAGGTTTTTTATGAGTTAAAAAAAAAAACATTGAAGTTGCTTTATGTAATATGAAGGGCCCGATACATTCTAAAAGGGGAGTTTTTTGTTTAAAGTTAGAAACTTTTAGTCGGCCTTCATGTCATATTTTTATGACAATTAAATAAGGTGATTTTTTATGCAAAGCCACCATATTTGTATGGGTTTTAAAAAAAAGGAAAATATGTGGATTAGAAATTTTTTAAATTTCTATTTTTTTTTTTTAAAAGGTATGAGATCTAAAATGGGAAGTATATGAGTCTTTTAAAGAGTTTTTCAAGGAGCTTTTAAAGGAAATAGTTGATGCCTTTTTAAAAGCAATTTTTTGGAAAATCTTTTTTATTTTTCCCATGCCATTGAAGATTTTAGTGAAGGTGAAAGGTTTTCTGAGGAAGATTGAAGGATTGAATGATGTGAGAAAATCAAGGATTTTATTACAAAGAGAATATGAATTATTTTTTGTTTATACACAGATATTTGTAGATTGAAGAGTCCTGAAGAATATGAAGGTTCATACATGAAGGCAGATTTATTGAAGACATTTTTAGAAAAGAATTTGAAGAAAATATTTCCAGAAAGATTTTTTGAGAAGAAGAAGAAGTTCAACGGATTTGAATGAAAAAGATTCAATGGATTAAATGAAGGAGTTTGTCTTCTTGCACATGGAGATCAGATTTGAAAGAGATTTTATTTTCTCTTTCAAGAGCAACTTATTTTTTATTTACAGAGAAGATCAAGAGTTTGGGAATGTGTTTTTGCAAAGAAGGAGAATGATTTTTGAAGGAATATGAAAAAAACTTTTGCAGAGAAATATTGATTTTATTTTTTTCTTGCAGGATGGAGAAGAAGAAAATGAATGGTTATGAGATTAAAGAAAAAATGATTTTATTTTTCTTTTTAGATTCTTCATAGATGAAGAAATACATGATGTTTTTATGCAGGCAATGTTGCAGAAGAGAGAATGTGAAAGGTCATTAAATTTGTATATAATGAAGTTTCAGGTATATTGGTTTGTGTGTGAGTGATATTGTGTAGATGAATGATGAACTGACAGGATAAAAATCAAATACAGAGATTGACAAAATCATCAAAAAGACAATATACAATTGCAATGATAATCAGGTGCATAAATCATGAATTTGATTAAACAAAGACATTGAGACTAGTAAGACAGAGATGAAACATACAGAGTATGCAATGTTGTTGAGTGTATTCGGATGTCAGATTATTTTTGAATAGAATGGGCATTTGACAGATATATGTTTTGTATTGAATGGAAACAGAGTATCCCTCTAATTTGTTAATTACATCTGTTGGTGATTTGGTTTGCCAATGAGGCATAGTATGCCAGTGAGGCCTTGTATTAGCCAGTGAGGCTTGTTGGTCCGTGAGACCTATTTGTTTACCAGTAAGGTATATTAGTGTTGGAAGTGGGTGCTTCTGTTTGGTATTGGAGTTGGTGCTCCATAAGGAGTTGGTGCTCCTAGATACATATTGTCGCCAGTGAGGCATGTTTTCCAGTTAGGCTAGTGAGGCAATTTTGAGTGGTTTTTCTACCCAGAGAGGGTTTTCCACTCCAGTAATTCTTGTGTTAATGATATGCTTCTATGTGTGTTTTTGCTTCTATGTTAAGATTTATCTCTATGTGATCCTGATCATAACTTTCATTATCAAACTTGTACATATATGTGTAATAGTTCATTGATGACTTTCTTTTTCTGAGTCTTGTAAATTAAAAGTTATAATAAGTTGCAAAAATCTACACAACACTGATTCACCCCCCCTCTCAGTGTTGTCTGGATTCCTACACGTCAAACAAAGGTTCAATTGTCCTGTTATAAGAAAAATAAGGTGCAACTAGATTAGGCACACACACGTTTGTAGTTGTCAATTGTCCCTTATGAAATTGAAGTGTTTTTAGCATTCATGTCCATTGTCCCTTAGAAAATTGAGGTTTTTTCGCATACATGTCCATTGTCCCTTAAGAAAGCAATATGTTCCTAAGACTTAGATTTGCACAAAAAAGATGTTTGTTCAATTGTCCCTTAAGAAGGCAATATGTTTCTAAGACTTGGTGTAATGAATCAAGATATCTTTAATGCTCGTCTTGCATGAACATGTTAGAGAAACCTATTTGTTCCTTGTGAGTGATAAGAAGCTACAACAAGTCAATTAGTTCCACAAAAAATCACAAGTTAGCAAAAATAAATCAAATTGACCAAAAGCAAGCTACTATCTTACCGAAAGTGACCTACTGTGATACCGATAGCGCTGCACTGAGTTGCAAGAAGTGCAAAGATCCAGACCAGAAGTGATGCATTGTATTACCTGAAGCACTGAAGAAGATCTAGAAGCAACGAACTGTGCTACCAGAAGTGCCGTCCTATGCTACCAATAACGCTTTACTATCTCAGATCCAAAAAAAAGTGGTATTTTGTCAAAAAAAGTTAGGTCAAAAGATAATTTCATGTTTGTTTTGTAGATCTGGTATGAAATAGCTGATAGATCTGTAACCTGGGATCAAGAACAATTCAAAGTATGCCGCAAATACATAGGTTAACTCAAATATTGAAAATACTCCTTAATACATCAGCTTAGGAAGTATAACAAACAATTGAAAGACAAATAAACTAGCTTGTTGGTCAAATCAATGATAGGCATGTGAGTAAAAACCCTACAAAATCACCAAACAAGATCAGAAAAACCTATTTTTCCAAATGTGCTTTACTATACTACCAATAGCACTTAACTGTTTCACCAAAAGCACGTTACTGTGCTACCAGGAGCGCTGCAGTATCGCCTGAGGGCGGTACACTGTGCCTCCAGAAGTGCTTTAAGATACTGCCAATAGCACTTTTTTGTGTCTTTTGCATTGTTCCATACTGTACTTAAAAAAATCAATTTCTCAAAGAAAAAGAGGGATTAGTGGGTCCCACCAGGCGTGCTAGAATGTGTATGAAGAAAATTGATTAAATCAAAACTAATAAATCAAAAGCCCATAACATAAAGAAAACTAATCTAAATAAAAGCCATTATCAATAAATTAATGAAATATGAAAGCTTTTACCCAGATTTGTATTGTTCCCTTTGATGAATGTGGATTGCTCAATAGTGCTGTGAAACCATGTTTGCAACAAGCAAGTAACGTGCTAAAAGTGCTCAAAGATCAATGTCAAAAGATTGTGAAGTTTCTCAATCGATGCGATGTATGCTCAAAGCACTATTAAAGGATGCCTAAGAATAAGTGATCGAAGAGGATTTATGAAAGAGATGAGGGGGGTTTATATAGGTTTCAACAGAGATCAATCAACGGTCTAGATAATTTAGAAGAATCAACAGAGGAGATAAAACAAATAACCATGATGAATGTGCACACAACATGTGTCAATCCATAAGGATATTTTTATTAAGATATAATGAAAACAAGATTGATCGAATAGATAACTCCACTTGTAAATTTTGCCTTTTTTAGAGTTCTAAAAATAAGACTGATTGTGCACATGAGTTAACAAGATATTTTAAGAGGAATTGGAAGATAACTGAAATTAAATAAATAAATTTATTTAATTGTTTGTGCATGATTGAGGAACAGAAGATTAGAAATAAAATATTTGATTTTATTTATTTTGAGAGGATTGAGATAATTTAAATAAATTTGCATGATTTATTTAAATTTAGAAGAACAAGTGATTTAATTAAATAATGTAGAATTATTTAATTGTAGATAAGATATAATTGGATAAATTAATTAAATAATTGGATTTATTTAATTAATGTGGATTTGAATTTTGAAAGAGGATAATGATTTAATTAAATAATTAAAATTATTTAATTTTGGCAGAATATAGAGGAATTTAATGAAATTATTTCAATAAAAAGGATTTATTTAATTAATGTTGAGTTTAGGAGACTTAGAAGAATTTGATAATTTTGGTGAAATTAATTAAATAACTAGATTATTTAATTAACTTTTGAAATGCAGATGATTAGACAGATTCAATGAAATACAAGTAGTGTGTCGACTTGGTCATTTTAGGGTGTCTACAGTTGCTATGTTTCAAGTTTGATCCTCCGGTGTGAAGATTTGAGTGAGTTCTATTCACCAGAGTAAAAACTATTTTTCAAAATATTCAATGGTGATAGGGAGAATGTATTCTGCTCCACATATCTCCGCATTTAAGTATTATAGTCTGCGGTTATGAGATTAAGTTTGGTATGATGTTATGTGCCTTCATTTGAAATGGTTTGTTATTTGGTGATCCACAAGCGATCCTTCCTTTATGACAGTGGTTGACAGTAATGGTTAAGTGCTTTGGTTTGAAGAATCTTCTAGATAGAATGTTTGGGGGTGGTACGGAAGTTCTTGGTGACTGTAACATGCTAGTAGATGTCTCTAGATCATGTTCCTACTTTTTGATTGGTCTGCAAAGAGAAATTCAGATCGGGGATGAAGCATGTTCCTAAAAGTCTTAGTGTCAACACCAGTTTTGGCTAACCTGGTTGTTTTCACTACTTAGGGTTATGCTTTGGAAGTTGTGATAGTGTGTTGTTGCATGGTAGATTGCATTTGAGTCCTAGGTAAGGTGTGGTGTGGTCCACATTCATTATTTTCCTTCACAAATCTATTTAGGTCCAGATCTATTTTAATGTATGTATGTATGCCGACCTTGGAGATTGTTCCAATGGTTGATAATTGTAATGCCGACCTTCATGTATATTTCAAGGTTGATGAATTGTATAAATACATGTAATGAAGTCATAAATAAGGTATGATGTTGCAATGATGCAAAGATAATGGTGTTTGTGTGAATAAGATAGAAAAGAAGAAGAATCAGTGTGCTTCAATGGAACTAAACATTGGCATGGTGTAGATGCTACTATCTTAGTTCACCAACTTCTGGCAGTGAGCTCTTTTACTAGTGAGCCTCGTCTCTTGGCAGTGAGCCCCTTCTTTTGTAGTGAACATTTTTGGCAGTGATCCCTAAGGCAGTGAGCCTCCGGTAGTGAGCCCTATTGTAAATTTTGATATATCATTTATATTGTGTGTTAATCCTCACTGGGGTTTTTCCCTCATTAGGTTTTCCATGTAAAAAAATTGGTGTCTCTTGTGTTGAATGTGTGAATGTGTTTAAGTTTCTAATTTCATGCTTTCGTGGTTAAATCATAGTAATAGCGATTAAGTGGTTGATGTGTTGATGTTTGAAAGAAGTTAAGTTTTGGTTACAACAGATTTACCCCCCCTCTCAATTGTCTTGTGAATTTCAACATGTCCTTATAAGGTGTTGCAGAAGATTGGTAGTATAACATTTAAATTGGATCTCCCTATGTCAACAAAAATTCATCTAGTCTTTCATGTTTCATACTTGAAGAAGGTTATTGGAAAAAGTTGTAGAACAAACTAACTTACCTGAGATTGATGACGAGGGAAGAATAGTTTTGGATCCTAAGATAATTCTTCAAAAATGCACCAAGAAGCTGAGGATAAGGGAAATCATAGAATATTTGTTAAAATGGAAGAACTCTCCAATTGAAAAAGCTACATGGGAGAATGAGGATTTTGTGCAAAAGGATCCATATTTTATCAACGCAGAGGACAATGCTTCTCTCAAGAGGAGGGCACGATACACCCTTAATCCTATAGTGTGTATAGGTTATGAGTAGTCAGCTTGTGGCTACCTTAAATCTTAATTATGATATATAATCATTATTATAGTCAATTATAGGTTATTAGGTCATCCTAGGTGGCAGCCAAGGCATAATTAGGTTATTTAAGAGCTAGTGGTAAGTTTGTGATCATCATATTGCTAATTGTGCTCTCATTGGAGATATTTGGAGGTTTACCCCTCAAAGTGGCTTATTATTTTCAATTATTATCAAGTATTTATAGCATATTTCCTATTATATTTCTTTTTGTACAAGTTATTTCATTACAATTGCCTCACTTGCTCCATTTTCTCAAGGATGGTAGGGGCTACTCCTATTATGTGCTATCATAAAGGTGTCCAGCATAATTATTTTATTAACAAAGTGTTTTCATTAGCCACTTGTTATGTTTACTAGACAACCAAACCTTCTAATAATATTCTAGTACATAAACATTAGGGAGGTGTGCGGAGTACAATATTTAGTTTCTTAACTTCTAACCATTTTTTAATATACTCAACCCCTACTATGTTGAATATTTCTTTTGATTTCCTTTCTAGGGGTCAATGGGTCCAATATAATCAATTGCCATCTTCTCAAATGGGGCTTGTATTGATACTAGCCTCAAGGGCATTTCATCTCTTGTAGTAGGTTTTCCTACTCTCTAACATATGCCACATTGTCCTGCATAATTATTTACATCCTTGAATAGTACAAGCCACCATAATCCTACTAGTAATACCTTTCTTATAGTGCCTTAATTAATTTACCCTGATATTGCTTCATGTGCTTCTATTAAATGCTAATTATTTCATGTTCTAAATTAAAACTTAAAATTTCATCTTTGCATATGATGTGTAGTTGTCCTTCAATTAAGGTATATGGTAATGATTTCCTCAAAACCTTGTGTCTATCATTTTTGGAATAATGCTCTAGAAATTGTCCTATGGATAGTAACTATGCTACTTATGTTAGTTCTTCTAGTACCACATTGACTGTAAATAAATTTGTGCCAAGGATTCTTCCTTCATTTGTCACATCTCTTATCTTGTATTGATTCTAGATAGATGGTCTAGGATTAATAGGCTTCACTAGTGACATCTCACACTAAAAAGGATGAACATGCTTTAGAATCCACACAATATCTTGAGAAGGGTGGTTGAAGGCTAGTTCTCCTTCCTTCATAATTTCATAGAGATATCTATAGAAGAATGATAGTATGTCCACTTCCTAAGTGTATACTCTTCCCTACTCAATCTCTCATAGAATCAGTGCCCAACCCCATCTCACCATTGTACTCTTCTTTCCTTCTCACAAGTGAGTGGTAATTATACAAACCAAGACCATTTGTAGGGGTAGAATGGCACATGAAGGAACTAAGGTAATCTAGATCCCCAACCCATTTCGTTGATTATTGACCCCTAGGTAGGAGACCCAAAATAGTCTCTCTTACTCAACCAAGTGAGTAGCGTCAACCTCTCTCCTCAAATTGGAACTCCTAGGTTGTGATATACAACATATAGAGTAATGCTCCACTCACCCTAAAATCTTAAAAATTTGAGGTGTTCTAGTCTGCATCCTAGTAAGTCTATAGTCATAATAGATCCATGCAAAAGGATGGATGATTAGAATCTATTAAACCCTCACTAATCCTACTCTCTAAATAATAGTCAACTCTACTCTATTCAACTCCTCCATAGTACCTACAAACTAAGCCTACTCCCAAGTAGTGTTCCATTTGATGTAGGTATCCTACATCACTATTAAGGCCTTGTTAAACCTCAAAAAATTCCAAAAAATTTAAAAAAAATTGAAAACACAAAAAAAAGACCTTAAAAAAATAAAAAATAAAAATTGTAAAAAAAATTACATTTGCAACCAGCAAAAATATCTCAAAATAGACAACTTTCTAGTTGTTCTTGACTAACACGGTGACCAGGAAGGTCTATCAAGCAATCCCAAAGATAGCTTGGGTGACCTAAGAAGAGTGGCAAGGGTGCCTAGGTGACTAACCCCTCAATATGAGTGACTTGGTAGGACACACATGTGCAACCCTACCTAGACCAAAAGAAAATTGCAAGCACTCAGAACACATGAAATTTTCAATGGAAAATGGTAAAATAAAAAGACTAAAAGGATCCCATCCTATACAACAATTAAAAGAAACAAATATAATTAAATTTGATGAAAAATGTTAGAATAAATCAATAAAAAGGAAAATAGTTCAAAAGGGAGAGTTTTTCTTGTTTCTCACAACTGTGGAATTGCATGAGCTTGTGCAGCTACCATGAGATCAATCTCCTCATCCCAATCTCTCCATAGGCTATTTATTTTCTCAATTCCATCACCGTTTGATTATTTTTCCACTTTTTCCCTCTCTTCCTTCCTCTCTTCTCTCTAGGATTGCAAGTAAAAATGCACTTCCTTTTTTTTGTTTTTGCTTTTATAGAGGAGGTTATTGCTTCAGTTTTGTGTATTTCTCTTCACCTAACTTATGGATCATTAAAGTGAAGTAATTCAACACTACTACACATCGAACCCTACAACACCAACTAGTCACACAAGTTAAGGGATGCAACAAAGGTAATATCATTCTATAACCTCACGCCAGTGGTGATTTTATCTTATTACTTTTCATTTGTGCCTTCACAATTACCACATTATACATAATTGATGAATTCATTTGCAGGTTTAAATGTGGGACAAAAAAAGTAGGTAAGAACAAGTGCAGGTCTCACACACCTATTTTGGGAAATGGCACCTACCTTTAATGTGGAATCCCATACTTGAGGGGGAAAACGTAAGCACTTAGAATTGCATGAGTTTATATTACGTGTCCAATGATGATTTGGAGGTCTATGATAAGACCCATGTGGTGTGCTAATTTCTCTTCTAAGCCTTTTCTACCTTGATTGAAGTTGTCTCGACATCCTAGTACCCTCCTTGTAATGTTTTCCATTTTGAAAACCTTGTTTCGTCCCTTGAGCTATAGGGGTATTAGGAGATCTAAGGGTCACCCATATGACCCATATTAATCTATAGGGTCACCCAATAAACCTATCCTAGAAACAAGGGTGACCTAAAGCCTAAAATGAGTGACCCTGCAGTGAACATAAGTTACTTATTTTTTGCTAGTTTTCTTCCAATTTCCTTCCCAATGGCCAAATTTTTGCCATACTTTCTCCCTTCCTTTCTCTTCTATTTTATTTGTTGCTTAAATTCCTATCTTTATCATGTTTTATTCCCTACTCTTCTCCATTCCTATCCTATATAAAATCACCCTCTCTCGTTCATAAGGGAAGAGAATTTTTGCATACAAACTTTGATTAGATTTAAAAGAGTTTTCCCCCATAGAATAGAAAGATTAGGCTACCTTTGCAATTCTTTCTTACATTTTTTGCATCCCATGGCCAATAATCAGATCACCTTAGGAGATTGCATGCCTCTCTATATAGCCTCAATTCCAGATCCTCTTGTTTAGTTATAATATAAAGATAATACTATCTTCCCAACACTCACATACCATAGGAAGCTAGTGTTGTCTTCCTTGCAATTCACTCTCAAATTAATCACAAATTGAATCTTCCCTTCCTGTAAAGAAAAGTACTCCAAGTCTAGAAGAGGAGAAGAAATATATAAATGTTGCACCTCCTGATGATAGATTCACAAGGATTATTCAACAAGCTCAAAATCTGCTTCTAGGTTCTTTAATTTCAAAACAATTTCATTTCATAGTAATTAGATCACTCATCATGTAAAAGGAATCTAACATTCTATTATTTCTTCTTAGTTTAGTTTAATTTTATTTGTTTCTTTCTTATGTAGTGTTATATCTAGATTACTTCTTCACTTACTACAATAGATTAGAAGTTTATTTTATTCTCAAGTACATCTCAAAATTAAAAACTAGAAAAAAACAAAGTGTGGATTGCATGCAAAAGTCATATAGTTAATTAGATCAAACTTTATTATAGAAAAGAAAAAAAGGAATTACACTACCTTTCTTTCTTGCATTCATGTAGTTTAGCCTTCATAGGAAAGTGCAGAAGAAAAACAAAAACAAAAAAGAAGTTCTTGATTCCATTGTGAGGAATCCAATAGAAGTCAATGAATTGTCCAACAAACACAAAAGAAAATAACTCTTTCATACTTATTATAAATGCAAAACACAAAAGTAGGTAAAGAAAACACATTAACTTCAACAAAGGAAGGAATAAACCAAGCAATCACTACCTTCCAAATTATTTATCTTTTGTTTGGCCTTTTACACCAAATGTGTCCTAGGATTAAAGAAGATTGGATCGAAGTGGTTCTTGATGAAACTAAAGAATAAATTACCACACTTAGGCAAATCAAAGAATTCAATGAATAGAAATGGAAAAGAGAAGAATATTTCTTAAGAGAACTCACTTTATTAGATGATCTCATGATACACATTGATTCTAGACTCACAATACTATCATCACAAGAGAATGTTTGAACACCATAATAACTCAAGAAACAATCATTCCACATTCCACACCTCAAATAACACCATCGTCTACCACCAATAAATTTTCATTGTGAAGTAAATGAACCTATTACTAAAAGCCCCATCTTGTACAACCATTTTTCTACCATCTAGGAGATCCTCTTACCAAGAGAAGAGAGTGAATAATGTACAATACGTGACAAATGTGCCATTTCTAACCCACCTCAATCACTTTTTATGGTGAGAAAATTCAACTGTCATAGTAGCAACTATTGCTATACATAACTTTTGTTCTAAGCCAACTCAAATAAGAATACTCCAGCCCTCTTCATCAATGTCTTGTTCTTTTTATCTACAACTCCATTCTATTGAGGGGTATATGAAGTTGTCTTATGTCTCTCAATCTCATGCTCTTTATATAATCTATAAAAATTTGTAGAGAAAAATTCACCGCCATTGTCAATCCTCAAAATATTATTCCTCATACTAGTTTAATTTTCTACAATATCTTTAAATTACTTAAACTTATTAAAGACTTTATATTTACTTCTATGGAAAGAAACCTATGTCCTAGAAAAATCATCTACAGAAGATACATAGTAGAAAGACTTAGAAATTGAAGGAACATTAATAAAACCAAATACATTTAAACAAATCAAGTCCAACACTTGAGAAGATTTATGAAAATAAAAATAAAATTTAAGATGATTCTATTTTCCATATACACAATGTTCATACAAATAAATTTTAAGAGTACAATTATTCATCCCCTCAACAACATTTTTATTTTTTAAGGTCCTTAGACCTTATGCACATATATAGCCTATTCTATGGTGCCATGCCATTGTTTTCTCCATTGATAACTTTCTCTCTGAAGAAAGATCTTTCTTAGGTACCCAAAAGAATTCCCATTAGAAGTAAACACAACAATCCTCTTTGTAAGGTGTAGATTTGTAGATATCTTCACTACAAGAAGAAAAGAACTATTACAATGGGCAATGCGTGCATCTAACTGAAACAAAATGCCCACATGAAACCCTTAGTGAGAACCATATCTCCTTACACTATTTTACGCCCTCCACTAAAGAAAACAACCTACACACCTACATCATTGAGTTTATTAATTGATAATAGGTTTCATGTCAAACCAAGGATGTGCAACATGCCATTGATGCCCTTCACCCATCCATTAGGGAATCAAATTCAAAATTTACCATGGTTGACTATGTTCAAGATTCATCATTAAGGTACACCTTCACACCATCATATTCTCCATACTTTGAAAACCACCTCGAATGGAAGGTCATATGGAAGGAAGCCCCAAAGTCTATCAACCACACACCTTTTGATGCATAAGTTGCCAAGGCCTTGACAAAAGCATCTACATCATCTTGAAAAGAATTTTAAGACTCCTTGTCTAAATCATAAATATCTTTTTATTTTTCTCCTCTCTGCAATATTTGTAGAAGTGCTTGGTCTTGTTGTAGCTCCAACACTTAGCCTTGCAATTTCGAGAGACGTAGATATCCCATATGATTTAGATCTAGACATTTCTTTCTTCTTGTCCTTCTTCTTTCCTTTCCTTTCTCCTTTGGTCTTCCAAAAAAAACTAGGGCCTCCTTAGTAGATTTAGAAGCTTTCTATTGTATCTCCTTTGAGAGAAAAATAATCACTACCTCATCCATTTTGAGTTTTAGGGTAGTACTCATGTATGCCATCACTAAGTGATCATATGAGTCTAGCCAAAAATATAGCAGTTCCATGCAATGATCCTTTTCCTCCATTTTTACTCCAACAGGTGCAATAGAGTCACAATCATATTACACATGCTCAAATATTCAACCACAAAACCACCACCATCCATTCTCAAAGTGTACGACTTATTTCTTAGGAAAAAATTGTTAACTAGGGATTTTTCCTAGTAGAAGTCTCCTAAATTATTTCAAAGAGATTTTGTAGTAGCTTATTCATGTACATTCAACAAAATAGAATCTACCAAGCAAATCATAATGAGGCCCTTCACATTTCTATCCAATAGATCCCAATCAACTTCTGACATTATGGTGGGTTTGGATCTGGATACAATAGTGCATAGATCTTTGTCTATAAGTATATCCTCCATCTTGATATTCCACAACTCAAATTTAGTGCCAATGAACCTCTCCATCTCTTATCTTGATGTGCTTTCTATTTTGCTACAACAAGATCTTTTGGTCAAACTCACACTCAAACAAATATTAGAACAAAAAACATTATCCCTAACACCTAGGACCTAAGGTGTTTAAGATTTGATAATAAATTAAAAGAAGTAGATATGTGGGATATGCTTCCTACACTAATTTATGAGAGAAGGTATGTAAAAAAAATAAATTGATCATATAATTACAAACAAATAAATGCTAAAGCAATATACCATAACACAGTGATTTAAATGGTGAAAATCCTTTCAAGAGAGAAACCCCACACTCCAAAGAAACTCAATATATTATTTAATAATCAAATGGTTACAATACACTTATAGAGTTGAAGCATTTAGAAGAGTATCACAAACAAGAGATATGAAGAAATTCTGAGAACATAAGAGTACCTAGAAAACTCACTCTAAAACCTTCATTTCAAGCACCCAATAAATAGGAGATGCAATACAGTAAAGCATAAAATGGTAATTAGGAAACCATGCTCTTAAACCACCCAAAATGTGGTGTCCAAATCCCTAGTCAAAATATAAAGCACAAATCCAAAGATGAGTACATGGGCTAAAATAACATATTCCTGAGACTTATCATAATCTTGTCACAATCCACTCACCAACTTGGTTGCTCCATTTTGGATCCATTATCTCCATTCAAAGATGCCTAATGGCATTGTATAACACGCATCATAAGTTAGTCAGTAAGTGTAACTCCCTCTTACATTTGCCTTATGTGTCATAGATGCTCTTACATTTTAATGTGAGAGGCCCAACTCCCAAGGGCCATAACTTTTGATTTACAAAGTTTATTGAACCTTTTTAAATTGAAGATCTTGATGACATCCATCACCATAACTTTCTTTATTTATTTAAGGAACATTTCAACATCTTTTTAGGGCTAAAATCAACCTCTAGAGCCCAAAAAGTTTTATTTTTGTGTTTTAATATATCTTGAATATTGTACTTTTTTCCTTCAAACTAGGATAAAAGATTGAGACACCTTTCCTAGCACCTCTACTAAACCAAATTTCATATTAACATTCCTAATAAACCATTAAATTATTTTGAACGCTCAAGGTAACTAATTAGCATCAAGAAATAAACTAACATGTACAAGGAAACAATACAATTTAGAGGTTTCACATAGTAAGGATCCAAAGTCATGGACAATTTAGATTAGTAGCAAACTAGATAAACCATGGGGAACATCCTTTCATTCACAACCAAATAGTATGGGTTAATAAAACAAGCATACACTCAAGAGTCATAGGGTCACCAACTTGACCATGATGTTTTCCTTCACATTCCTTCCATTATTTGTACGAGTGTAAATTTCTTGCACACTTAAGGTGAAGTGTCAAATCCAACAATGGAGATAATAGTTGAAGCAACATATGTAATTAAACAAGGCATATATCCATCTTGCAATTACATCATATCATAATCAAACTCAAATAAACCTTTTAATCCAACATAATAAAAATTAGGACAAGGAAAATGTTATCACATAGATAGGCCTTACAAGAAAAGAAGAGCACTAAGATATCTTGAAACTAAATAGAGGTTTCTAATGCCAAGCTACATGAGATCGAGTCTTTATGCTTTGATACCAATGATCTGATTTTTTTCTAAGATTGGAGGACAACTTCACATATAGGCAAAGTTATGGATAAGCTAGTGGAAATATGTTTACTTCTAAAGAAACACATTGGTATATAATGTCATGGCTAAAAAAAAGAAACGACATCACAAAGGTGTGAGGAATATTAGAATGTATTCATTGGTGTTGCATGTTTGTACACATAATATATAGGGGTTGTAGCAAGAAGCAAAGTCTTGTGATTAGGCAATGAGAAGTTGCATGCACTTGATTTGCTAGAGGTGCTTTGGCATAGAACCAGACCAAGTTGTAGAATGTGTCAAGTCTTATTAGTGAACTGGAAGACTAGTTTACATAGTATGATAGTGTGTATTTATACAATAAGATATTAGCTAAACCTTCTATAATATGTTAAAAAATGTCATACTTGTATGGTGTGCTTTACATGTAGATGAGTGAGTGATAGATGTCAATCTCATATGCTACCAATTAGATGATTATATTGTATAGTTGTGTGTATTGTCACATGATTAAATTATATGGTTTTAAACTAGATGTATCGATAAAATGCATGTGCTAACTATTGTTAGATTTAGGACAGACAACTGAGAGGGGGGTGAATCAGTTGTCCAAAACTTTCTTCCAATTAAACACTCAATTCCACTTTGTTATTTAGCATCATAATCATAAATCAATCATGGAAACATAAAGCATTAAATCAAGAGCAGAAACATATTAACACACAAGACACCAAGATTTTGACATGGAAAACCCAATTAAGGGAAAAACCATGGGGTGATTAACCCAAGATTGTATTCTCTGTTAGAAGAATAGAAAGAACAAAATGGCACATGCCAATTAGGGCTCACTATCCAAGCACACTACTCACAAGAGGCCCACTACCTACAAGAGACACACTATCTACAGAATAATAAGTATCACATACTTGAACTGGAAAATAACATCTTCACCATGCTTGAATCAGTTCCATTTAAGCCCAATACTTCTGCTCTGTCTTTTGTTCCTCTGCTCTCTACCACACTCTCATCGCCACAAGACACACTTTGAAATGAATTTACAATTCCTTATTTATACAAGACATCGACTTAGGAATGATCATCTAAGTTGGCAAACACTACAGAGCAAATACATCATGACTAATTTATAAAAGACTTCATGTGGATCAACACACTGTCAGCCACATAGATCTGAGACTTCAATATTCTTGTAGGAACATGCCAATCTTAACACAACATCTTCAAGATCATCCACAGGATGTGTAACTCATCCGGTTGGCCAAACTTAGGAAGAACACCATCATCCGGAAGTAACTCTTCAATTGCGAGCTCAAACTCCAATGCAAACCACCAACATGAACTAGACATGATCCAAAGACCTCCACAACCTTTCTTGAATCACCAAGAACATCCACACTTCATCTGCTTACTGAAATCCTTCTCTCCTTCATCCAGAAGCTCAAGAACACAGTCTGTCATCACTGTCAGAAAGGAATAGATGCTTGCGGACCTTCAGACCATGAACCAATTGAGTTGTCAATTCACATTGACTTCCTAAACACTCCCTCAATTCTATAGAATAGAATAATGCATTTCCAGATCTCATCGGACCTATCTGTATCACTCTGTCACCTCTGGACACCTGCCGGAACCGGTTTTACTTGAGTGGCCACAACTTCTTCAGATCATCATGCAGACCTCTAAAATCTTTACTGGATCATTTTAAGACACATATCTACAAACCCTTTGAACTGCATCCTCTGATCCTTATCATTAATGCAATAGGAGTATGTTGACATCAATGAAAACATCGGTTAGTCCCATACTTGCAACAATCTCCCCCTTTGTCATTGATGGCAACATATGATGCGAAAAACTATTTTGACCATCAAGACAAGAACTTTTTCTCACTGACACAACTCCCCCTATCAACAACAACCATTTATTTTTCACATGTCTTCTCTCCCCCTTTGACATCAATGGAAAAGGGCACATACTTGCAACTCCAACACTTCAGAATCATACCAGTTGCTCCCCCTAAGTAGCAGCTCTCCATCATTAATCTGGATCACAAGATATGACTATGATGTCCACCAGACTGATGCACATCAGTGCACCTTAGTTCATCACCGGGGGGGCAATAACCCCTAACTTCTCCTTGAGATACTCAAAAGAGTCCTTAGGTAGAGGTTTAGTAAAGCTATCTATAATCTGATCCTTCGAAGGCACAAACTCCAATCTAACTTCATTCTTGTTCACTTGCTCTCTCAAAAAGTGAAATTTGATGGATATATGTTTAGTCTTTGAATGCAACACCAGATTCTTAGATATATTTATTGCACTTGAATTATCACAGAAGATTGTGATAGGCTCCTCATACTCCACTCTTATGTCTCTTAGCATTTGCTTCATCCACAAAACATGAGTACAACTACCTGCTGCTACAATATATTCTGCTTCTGTAGTGGACAGAGATATTGCCTCTTGTTTCTTGCTCAACCAAGAAACCAATCTCTTCCCCAAAAAGAATGCTCCACCACTGGTACTCTTTTGATCATCCACATCTCCTACCCAATCCACATCTGTATATGCATGAAGAGAAAAATCATGATCTATGGGATACCACAATCCATGCTCAACTGTCCCTTTTAGATATCTAAAAATCCTCTTGATTGCCATGACATGAGATTCTCTAGGATCAATGTGAAATTTAGCAACAAGACCAACAACATTCATAATGTCAGGTCTAGTTTGAGTGAGATACAACAATCCACCAATCATTGACCTGTACTTTTTTTGATCAGCCTTAAGAGATTCATCATCTTTGCTCAATTTACATCCAGTTGCCATGGGAGTATTCATTGGTTTTGAGTCTTCCATCCCAATATTTTTCAACAATTCTTTCACATATTTGGTCTGAGAAATGAAGATTCCTTTCTTTGTTTGAGTGATTTGTAGACCCAAGAAGAAATTCATTTCCCCAAGCATGGACATCTCAAATTCACTTTTCATTTGATTTGCAAAAGTTTTACACATACTATCTCTTCCTCCAAAAATGATATCATCAACAAACACTTCAACAATCAAGATGTTTTCATGATCAATTTTGAAATACAAATTACTGTCAGCAGTACTTTGTTGAAACCAATCTTCAAAAGATGCTTATCCAATCTTTCATACTAGGCTCTTGGGGCTTGCTTTAGTCTATATAGTGCTTTCTTCAACTTGCAAACCATATCACCATGATCAGACAATTTAAATCCATCTGGTTGCTCAATGTATACTTCTTCTTCGAAATCACCATTTAGGAAGGCAGACTTGACATCCATATGATATACTTTGAAATCCTTGAAGGCAGCAAAGGCAAGAAATTATCTGATTGCTTCAATTCTTGCCACCGGAGCAAAAGATTTCTCAAAATCAACTCCTTCTTTTTGAGAGTAACCCTTGCAGACCAATCTGGCTTTATTTCTGATTACTTCACCAACTTCATTTAGTTTGTTCTAGAAGACCCATTTGGTTCCAATCACATTCTTATTTCTAGGTTTGGGAACAAGATCCCAAGTGTGATTTTTCTCAATTTGCATCAGCTCTTCCTCCATTACTTTAGTCCAGTTTTCATCATTGCAAGCTTCATTCACTATCTTAGGTTCAATCTTTGAAATCAGACAATATTCTTCTGAATCTTGAGCAATCCTTCTTCTTATTTGTACACCTTTGCTTTTATCACCTATGATATGATCTTCAGAGTGGTTCAGTCTTACATACCTGAGAACTTTGGGAGTTTCTTACACTTCTGATTCTTGATCAGGCTCATTCAAACTTATCTCTTCCTTATTTACTGGATCAGTCTGGATTTGAATCTTAGAAGGGGCTTGGACTCCTTGGATCAAAACATTATTTTAATCATCTTCATCATATTCATAAAACGTTGAGGGTTTTTCAATTCCTTCATCAACCTTCACATTAGTACTTTCTATAATCTTCCTCAATCTCTTGTTATAACACTAGTATGCTTTACTTTGAGTAGAGTAACCCAAGAAAATTCCTTCATCACTTCTAGCATCAAATTTTCCTAAATCTTCATCTCTCTTAATGTAACATTTGCTATCAAAAACTCTAAAATACCTCACAGGAGGAGTGATGCCAAACCAAAGTTCATAAGGAGTCTTACCGGTATTGCTTCTGATTTGTACTCGATTGAGAGTATAGATTGCAGTGCTGGCAACTTCTCTCCAATAGATCTAAGGAACATTTGCTTCCATCATCATGGTTCTAGATGCTTCCTGGATGGTCTGGTTCTTTCTCTCCACTACTCCATTCTACTGTGGAGTCCTAGGAATAGACAATTATCTTTTTATTCCATGTTTCTTATAGAATTCTATGAACTCACCGAATGTGAATTCTCCACCTCTATCAGACCTTAGACATTTCAATTTTAATCCAGTTTCATTCTCAACCATAGCCTTAAATATTTTGAATTTCTCAAGAGCTTCTGATTTCTTTTTCATAAAAGTAACCCACATCATCTGGGAATGGTCATCAATTAATAAAATGAAGTATCTATCACCTTGCACGCTCCTAATTCTTGCCTGGCCACATAGATCAGTATGAACTAAGTCCAATAATCCAGTAGAAGATTGTTCCTTACTTTTGAATGAGACTCTGCTTTGTTTCCCCAACTGACATTCTTTGTACAAACTATTTGTAGGTTTCACTAGTTTTGGAAGATCTCTTACAGCTCGAGTGTTTCTTATCTTGATGATATTATCAAAATTCACATGACACATCCTCCTATGCCATAACCAACTCTGATCAATTTGCACAAATAGACAACTTTTACCAGTACCAACTAAATGGAAGATATTACCTTTTGTTTGAGTACCAGATGCAATCTCTATTCCGGAACTTTCAAAGATCTTGCATTTTCCATTCTTGAATCAGAGATCATAGCCTTTGTCCACCAACTGTCCAACACTAAGAAGATTGTGCTTCAATCCTTCAACATACAGTACATTACCGGTTTTGTTCCTTCCATCAAAAGAAATAGTTCCTCTACCTCTGATTCTACTAGTAGAATTATCACCAAACTTTACCACTCCTCCTTCATGCCTTTCCGAATCTATGAACTTATTTTTGTCACCTGTCATATGGTGAGAGCATCCACTGTCAATGACCCAATCATCCTTTTCTTCAACTTCGGTAGGCAGGGCTCTTTCTACAACTTTATGATTGACAGATTTAGAGGGCATTGGATCTTCTTCCTTGATGGCAATAAACACCCAATCACTTCCGAATTTGTTTCCTATCTCTGATTCATCATTGGTTACTCGTTCATTATCATCCTCTTCATGAACATAGTAACAATTCTTTTGGAACCTTGGTCTATTAGGATTTGGCCTTGAAAATCTTTCCGGACATCTTGAGGCAAAATGACCAATCTTATTGTAGTTAAAACACTTAAAAGGCAATTTCTCTTCATACTTTCTAGATCCTCTTGGCAGTCTTTTTGCAATAAGGGCTTCAAGTTGAGCAGTTTCTACTTCTTCTTCTTCCAAGTCTTTTCTTGCTTTTTCATACCATGATAGTTTCCTTGAAGAGTTCTCTCTTAGATCAAACCTTTGTTTACCTTTCATAGAGGCATTGGATTTGAATGCAGATTCAGTCTTGGGAGGGGCATCTCCAAACTTGGTCAATTCAAAAGCAGCCAATTTGCCAACTAATTGATCTCTTGTGACAGCTGAATGGGCTCTGAATTCCTCAATGGCAACAACCTTGTATTTGTAAGAAGCAGGAAGGGATCTGAGAACCTTACCAACAATCCCATCTTCATCCAAGACTCCACCAGCATACATAATGCCACAAACAAGCTCATTTACTCTTGGCATAAAAGTAGTAATATTTTCATCTTCTCTAATCTTCAGATTTTCAAATTTTCCTTTCAGACTCTGTAGCCTTGCACATTGAACATACTTGTCTCCTTTATGCAAATGTTCTAGTTTTTCCCAAATCTCAAAAGTAGTTTGTAGATCAACAATATTTGTCAGCTCTAAATCAGACAATGCACTTAGAAGAGCTTCTTTAGTCTGCAGATTGTTTTCAGTATCTGTGATTTCATTTGGGGATTTCGGGCCACCCTGTGGAGGAGTATACTTCGTTGAAGCCATGGTCCAGTACTACATTCCCATACATTGCAAGTGACATTGCATGCGACTTTTCCAAAGATTAAAATTGGTTCCATCAAACTTCGGACATCCTTCTTGTAGGACAACATCCTAGATCTCCTCAAGTGGTTAAGCTCCTTTTAGAGGAACTTGGCTATGATACCAATTGTTGGATTTAGGACAGACAACTGAGAGGGGGGCGAATCAGTTGTCCAAAACTTTCTTCCAATTAAACACTTAATTCCACTTTGTTATTCAGCATCATAATCATAAATCAATCATGGAAACATAAAGCATTAAATCAAGAGCAGAAACATATTAACACACAAGACACCAAGATTTTGATGTGGAAAACCCAGTTAAGGGAAAAACCACGGGGTGATTAACCCAAGATTGTATTCTCTGTTAGAAGAATAGAAAGAACAAAATGGCACATGTGAATTAGGGCTCACTGCTTGAGCACACTGCTCACAAAAGGCCCACTGCCTACAAGAGACACACTGTCTACAGAATAATAAGTATCACATACTTGAACTGGAAAATAGCATCTTCACCATGCTTGAATCAGTTCCATTTAAGCCCAATACTTCTACTCTATCTTTCACTCCTCTGCTCTCTACCACACTCTCATCGCCACAAGACACACTTTGAAATGGCTTTACAATTCCTTATTTATACAAGACATCGACTTAGGAATGATCATCTAAGTTAGCAAACATTACAGAGCAAATACATCATGACTAATTTACAAAAGACTTCACGTGGATCAACACACTATCGGGCACATAGATCTGAGACTTCAATATTCTTCTAGGAACACGCCAATCTTCACATAACATCTTCAAGATTATCCGTAGGATGTGTAACTCATCCGGTTGGCCAAACTTAGGAAGAACACCATCATCTGGAAGTAAATCTTCAATTGCGAGCTCAAACTCTAATGCGGACCACCAACATGAACTGGACATGATCCAAAGACCTCCACAAGCTTTCTTGAATCACCAAGAACATCCACACTTCATCTGCTTACTAAAATCCTTCTCTCCTTCATCCGGAACCTCAAGAACACAGTCTGTCATCACTGTCGCAAAGGAATAGGTGCTTGCAGACCTTCAGACCACGAACCAATTGAGTTGTCAATTCACATTGACTTCCTAAACACTCCCTCAATTATGTAGTATAGAATAATACATTTCCGGATCTCACCGGACCTATCTGTATCACTCTATCACCTCTGAACACCTGCTGGAACCAGTTTTACTTGAGCGGCCACAACTTCTTCAGATCATCATGCGGACCCCTGAAATCTTTACTAGATCATCTTAAGACACATATCTACAAACCCTTTGAACCGCATCCTCTGATCCTTATCATTAATGTAACAAGAGTATGTTGACATCAATGACAACACCGATTAGTCCCATACTTGCAACAACTATATGCAGGTCATGCATAATACATAAAGGTTGTAGGAAGTGGTAATGTTGTTGTCAAAATTGGAGTGTAGACTCCTAAAGAGTGCGTACATGATTTTCTTGTACCATGTTATATAGAGCTATTAGAAATGATGCTTGCATGGATGTGTATGAAGCCATTTTGCTAAAATGATCTTCATGTGCAAAATATCTTGATGTAAAGTGTGTATGCAAGTATATTGTAGCATGAGATGTGTTGAAATTGAATTAGTTGTCTAGAAGTGCACCTTTCATGAAATTACACAAAAATCATACATTTCTTGTAATGCCCCACCATGCAACCCTAGAGAAAAGTTTAACTAAGAAATAAAAAAGGCAAAATATATATTTTTTAAATAGAAGTAATGATAACAAAGTGTAACATAGTCTGATAGCAACAAGTTAAACTAACATCTCTAGGGGTTACATAGCTGTATTATTAAAATTAAACAATATTCAACATACATATTCCATTCAAATAATTCAAACTAACAACTTGATTACATCATCAGATACATACATCAATATCTTTGCAATAATGTTTACAAGTACAGAATAGTTTATCTTACAAGAGGAATTACATAACTTCTATAATACAAAATCTCCTTTTCTGGATACATCAATTTACATATTGAATTCCACTGATACAAAAGATCTAGATACAAATAGCACAGATGTTTGTCTTCAAATACAGGTGTAACTAGAATCATGAGAGTTACATATTCTTTACACACGAGCCACGATGCCAAAAAACCAATGGAATAAAGCACAACCAGCCAACCATGTGGAACCCTGAGGTCCACCCCCCGTGCTAGGAGATAACAATGAGGTCCCATGACAATAGACAATCAGGTAGATAGTAGCCTAAAAGGAACAAGGACTACTCATGACTCCAATACAACATAGGTGATGTAGCCAACAACATACACTCAATAAAATTGTGCCATTAATCATGTGTGAGAGCCAAAGATTTGGAACACTAGAAAAAAAAAATTCTATTCACCAACTCTATTGCTACAATGAAAGAAAACTTTCTTATATCCAAGAAAAAATACCTTTTTTGGCAGATTTCGATAATTGTCAGATTTTGCCATTTTAGGTAATTCTACAATCATATCTTGAGAATCCAGTTTTTTCCCAAAAACTTCCTAAAGATAAGGTAGGACAAAAAGCCAACTAACATCCTAAATTCGAAACATGAGTTTCGAGTTATTAAAAAAAGTAACTTTTAAAAAACTAGAAAAAAACACTAAATTGCCATTTTGAGGGCCAAGATGAAAGTTCAAGCCCCGAAAAAGTGCCAAGATGAGGTCCAACCGACTAGGGTGGGTTGGGAAACCACCATCCACCTCATAATGCATCCACCTATAAGATTTCATAGAAAACCCACATCCGAGTCAAAAGTTATGACCTCCAAAAGTCCCTACATCATTCTCCTCTGGTTGAAAAGAACGTAGCTCCTGCAAGTGAGTGTCTTCGAGCTGCAGCCATTTGACTAGATCTAACCTTTGCACTTCCCACTCTATAATCCACATGCTATCTGTTGGTGGCAATCCTTCCCACTATACTAAATACTTGTTGTAATGTCCTTGCCGAGTGTAGATAGTTTTCTTATAAAAAACTTGTGCAATCTTTTCCTTCTTCTTATGGGGAATGTGGTGCTGCTATGCCACTTCTGGTTGACTATCTTTAGCATCATCCTCACCATGGAATGCATATAAATCAGAAATATTAAACACAAGAGAAATATCAAGATCATCTGGTAAACTGACCTCATATGCATTATGATTGATCTTCTTTGTAATTTTGCAAGGACCAATTTTCATGTACTTCAACTTGTGGTATGTTCTAGTAGGAAACTGCTCTTTTCTCAAATATACCATCACTAAGTCACCTTCATTGAATGTCTAATGATGCCTACTAGTATCCACTGTATTCTTGTACCTCTCATTACTGTCTTGCAACTTCTGTCTCACTTCTTTCTATAACTGTTGAAGGTGTTCTGCAAATGCTTCCCCATCATAACTGACCCTATCTTTCATTGGTAGTTGTACCAAATCTAGAACAACCTAAGGATTCCTTCCATACACAATCTAGAAAGGGGACTTTCCCATTGATCTATTAACATAACTATTATAGGCAAATTCAGCCTAGGGTAATGCCACATCCCATTGTTTTGGCTTTTCTCTAACAATACACCTCAATAAATTTCCCAGACTCTGATTGACTACCTCTATTTGCCCATCTGTTTGAGGATGATAAGCACTACTAAACTGTAACTTAGTCCCCATCTTCTTCCATATAGTCCTCTAGAAATGACTGAGGAATTTGGTATCCCTATAAGAGGTAATAGTCTTTTGAACACCATGCAGTCGAACAACTTCAGAAAAAAATAACTTTGCTACCCTCATTCCATCATTAGTTTTCTTATAGGAAATAAAATGAACCATCTTGGAGAACCTATCAACAACTACAAAAATGGAGTCATTACCTTGTTGAGTATGTGGAAGTCCCAACTCAAAGTCCATGCTCAAATCTATCCATGGTACAACTGGTACTGGTAGTGGCATATACAACCCTGTATTCTGTGAATGTCCCTTAGTCACTTGGTATATTCTACACCTTGTTACATACTTAGTTATATCCCTTTTCATCTTTGGCCAGAAAAATTTATCTTCTATCAAGGCTATTGTCTTGTCCTTGCCAAAATGTCCAGCCAACCCACTACTATGAAATTCTTTGATAATGTTTTCCCTCATAGAGCTAGCTAGTATGCATAGTTGTTTTCCTTTAAATAGATACCCATATTGCATAAAATATTCACCCCTAAAGTGATCCAAGTTACTAGATACTGGTGCCTTCAATTGTTCCACAATCTCCCAAAAATCTTCATTAGACTCCTACAAATTTTTGATGGCCTCAAAACCAATCACCTCAGTTTCCATTGTGGTCAAAAGTGCAACACACCTACTTAATGCATCTGCAACCTAATTTTGTTTTCTAGACTTATGATTCAACACAAAATTGTAACCCTACAAGAAAGAGACCCACTTAGCATGCCTACTATTCAACTTTTTCTGTGTGTTCAAGTATCTCAGTGCAATATGATCTATAAACAATACAAACTCCTGGGGAATTAGATAATGTCTCTAAAGCCTCAATGCTTGAACAATTGCATAAAATTCCAAATCATAAGTAGAATAATTCTTTCTCACTTCATTCAGCTTTTCACTAAAGAAAGCTATAGGTTTTCCAGCTTGTCTAAGCACAGTACCTATTCCCACATGGGAGGCATCACATTCTACTTCAAATACCTTATCAAAATTTGGTAATGCAAGTATAGGTGCTTTTGTATGGACTAAGGATGCTAAGCAAAAGGTAACAAACTCCTTAGTCCATACAAACTCCCTTCCTTTGGTACAATCCGTTATAGGAGCTACAATACTACTGAAATTTTGAATGAACTTTCAATAGAAAGTGGCCAAGCCATGAAAACGTTTTACCTCTGTGATGTTGCTTGGACTAGGCCATTTTAGAATTACCCTAACCTTTTTTGGATCCATTCTGACACCATCTTTAGAAATGACAAAGCCTAAAAAAACCAAATTGTCCTGCATGAACCTACACTTCTTCAAATTGGCCTAGAGCTTCTCCTTCCTTAACACACCAAAGATGATCCTCAAGTGTTGTAGGTGCTCTTCTTTACTGTTACTAAATACCAAAATATCATCAAAATAAACTACCATAAACTTACCAATGTAAGGTCGTAGTATAGTGTTCATCAATCTCATAAATGTGCTAGGTGCATTTGATAACCCAAATGGCATAACCATCCACCCATATAATCCATCTCCAGTCTTAAAGGATGTCTTCCACTCATCTCCTTCTCAGATTCAGATTTGGTGGTAGCCACTTTGTAGGTCGATCTTGCTGAAATATTTGGCCCCTACAAGGACATCCATCATGTCCTCCATATAATTTATAGGAAACCAATACTTGATGGTAATCTTATTAATTGCTCTTCTATCAGTGCACATCCTCCATGTTCCATCTTTTTTTGGGGTCAACAATGCAGGTACAACACATGGGCTCATGCTCTCTCTCACCACACCTTTACTTATGAGTTCTGTTACTTGCTTATTCATCTTTGCATGATGTGTTGGATTCATCCTATAAGATGCTTGGTTGGCTAGAGTTGCTCCTGGAATCAAATCAATATGATACTGAATATCTCTCTTTGGCGGTAGACCATCAGACAATTCATCAGGCAAATCATCAACAAATTCTTTCAATAGCTCTGCTACTTCTATGGGAATTGAAATGTCTTCTTCTTCACCTTTTTTAACTACTAATGCGTAGCAACACACTGTCACCTTCATTTCTTTAACAAGATCTCTTTCATACAACATGGTCTCACCTTTTCCTTCATCCTTGAGAGGCAATAAAATCACCTTAGAGCCATCTTTCCAAAAGGTGTATGTGTTTTTCTCTCCATCATGCATAACTTTTCTATCATACTGCCATGGCCTTCCCAATAACACATGAGAGGCATCCATTGGGACAACATCACACCATATCTCATCTTGATAGATCTTCCCTATGCTAAACTTAATTAGGCATCTTTTATCAACAGTGACTTCATTTCCCTTTTTAAACAATGCAATACGGTATGGATGAGGATGTTTTTCACAGTGTAAATTCAATTTTTCTACCATTTCTTTAGAAACCATATTTTCACAACTACCTCTATCAACAATAACTTGACATACCTTGCCACCCGAAGTGCTTCTGGTTCTGAAGATATTGGTTTGAAGCTATGAACCATCAGAGCTTTTGGCTTGTGTTTTCTCCTTCTCTAGAATCACCATTTCTCTTCTCATCATGAGACTTTCTCCCACATCTAGTCGAACCTCTAGTTTCGTCCCTTCTACTTCATGTTGTGTTTGAATCAGGTTCACCCTAGGTTGTCCTCCTTGATTTCTTTCTTGCATGTTATAATTTGAGCATTCAAATGCCCTATGACCTTCTTCTCCACATCTGAAACAAGTGAAAGGCCTTCTCTAGTTTTCCCATCCTCTACTGCTACCATAACCTCTACCTCTTTGAAATCCCCTTCCTCATTCTTGATTCAGAGGATCTTGTCAAGTGTCTACTTGTTTTTCCAATCCATGGGATGACTCTCACCTGCCATAATTTGAACCTCCTTGAATTTGGGGTTAATGCACCCTTTCTTCCTTCTCTATTCCTCTGATGGTACTGTCTGTTTTGTTTTTCTTCAACCTTTAGAGCCAATTGGTAAGCTTATTCCATACTATTGAGTCGATGCATGCTCAATTCATCTTGAATAGAGAATTTCATGCCATTCACATATCTAGCAGCCATCTGTTCATCATCTTCTTGATGCTTTATACATATAGATAGCGTATAAAACTCATTTGTATAATCTTGCACAAAAGAGAGGTTCTGCTTTAAAATTTGAAACCTACAAAAAAAGGTTTGCGCATAATTTATGGAAAAAAAAATTTCTCTCAACTTCTTCTCCATTTTATTCCATGTCCTGATCTTATCCTTGCCTTTCCTTGTTCGTTCCTTTTTAAGATGATCCCACCAAATCATTGCATGACCCTTTAATTTGGTGCATGTGAATTTCACCTTCTTTTCCTCTATCATGGATTTCCATTCAAAAAAATTTCTCATGTCATTCAACCAGTTTATCAACTCCTCTGGTTTAAGACTACCTACATAATCTGAAACCTCTACCTTGATCCCTTCATTTTTCCCTTCTAAGGCCCTGAGCATCCTCTTTTCAAAACTCATGCCTTCTAATTCTTCTTCTTCATGTTCTATATCTTGATTTGCACCTCCTCGACCTATCTTTTCATCAGATTCGTCTCATCCTCTACCTAGTCTTTGGTTTTCCATCCGTGTTGTAAGTTCTACTATTTACCCTTACAGATTTTGCATTTCTCTATGCATTTGGGCAAGACCGCTTCTTCCTCTTCCTCTCCCAGCCATCTTCCTGCTCTGATACCAGATGATGTAGCCAACAACATACACTCAATAAAAGTGTGCCATTAATCATGTGTGAGAGTCAAAGATTTCAAATACTAGAAAAAAAACTTCTATTCACCAACTTTGTTGCTACAATGAGAGAAAACTCTCTTATATCCAAGAAAACAAAAAACAAAAAAAACAAAAAAATTACCTTTTTTGGCAGATTTCGACAAATGTCAGATTTTGCCATTTTAGGTAATTTTACAATCATATCTTGAGAATTCAGTTTTTTCCCAAAAACTTCCTAAAGCTAAGGTAGGACGAAAAGCCAACTAACATCCTAAATTTGAAACATGAGTTTCGAGTTATTAAAAAAAGAAACTTTTAAAAAACTAGAAAAAAATACTAAATTGCCATTTTGAGGGCCAAGATGAAAGTTTCAAGCCTCGAAAAAGTGCCAAGATGAGGTCCAACCGACAAGGGTGGGTTGGGAAACCACCATCCACCTATAAAATTTCATAGAAAACCCACATCCAAGTCAAAAGTTATGACCTCCGAAAGTCCCTACATCATTTAACTAACACAAGTAACTCAACAACACTTCCAGAGGCAATCACATATAGAATGGGAAAAAACAAATAGGGAATACTAGACTACAGTAGGGATGAGTGTCATCAAAACAGTAAACCTACCATCCACATGTCTAACATACCCTAAGTATTTTGAGTATTTTACCTTCTTCTTCTTGCTCCTTAGCCCGACCACCTGCTCATCCAAGGTGAAAATGGAGGGGGGACTACATCCTCCCCCCCTAAAACTTGACTTCCTCCTGGAAGTCACAGACTAGGGTGGAAACATAACATATTAGTATTGCAATTTTCTATTACCAACACACACATCCATATCAAGCAATTATTCATAAGATAGGCATAATCATTCAATAAACACAAGAACATCAATTCTTTACCTTTAAGGCGTGTCATGTGATCTACTTATATCTACTCACACATATTTTGAGAATTTCATATAATTTAGAGAATTGTATTCACATATAATCAAGGATATCTTATTTCCACTATGATTTTGACTATTCACCAACATACAAAGAACAATCCTCCGTGGAGTCCTCCCTTGAACATACTATCAGAGCTTTGAAATGAACATTATAGAAACAACACTTAACACAAAACGGGGCCAACAGAAACAAACATTCGGAATAGCCACCATATGGATTTAAAAATAAAACAAATTCAAGCACGAGGAAATAATCAAATTCAATCTTAAGTCACAAAATGCCAACAATTTCTAACAATAAATCAAGTATAAGGAAAGAGTTTTGGTGATCACTCCTGACATAAGAAAGTTTAAAGAAAGTAAATTCATTGTTAATCCCCAACAACACTCAACTGTCAAAAATTCCAAAACAACCAAATTACAAAACAAATTCACTTCACGATGTGACTAATTTTAGCCACAAAAGGGAGTATCCACTACACAACACTCAAGGACACAAGGTCCAGAATGCATTAGAGAATGTACACCATACACAGAAAATTAAGTTAGCTACATTCTCATATCTAAGCATCATTTATACAAAGATCTAAGGCAACACAGTAGCTACTTATTTACATACAACTTTGATCTTTAATACAGTTCAATTTCTTTTTACTAAACTATGAAAATATGCAATTACTTCCTTATGCAAGAAGATATAGGACATGTATGATGTGACACACAAGAATAATTGATAGCTATAATTGCCTTATGGTATCACATTCATGATCTCTTGGATCCAACACAAGCTCCAATTTGATCTCCTGCACACGGTTCTCACACAGGGATACAAAATGATGACCTTCATAAATCACAACAATTTTTCCATATGAGGTCATGACTAGCTAGGTGATAAATGCCAAGTTATCAACAACCATGTTAAGATACCTTGCACATGACAACATTACACAACCACATATCTCACCAAATGTTTAAGTCATTCCAATACTTAATTACATGCACTAATAGTAACCATGCTTCTTTCTTATGATGCACTAGTGACCACAAGAGAAACTCAAAGCATTGACAAAACAACAAGCACTAACATTCAGGAAAGACATATTATTAGATATATAATCACATTTCTAGAAAAGAAGGAGAAAGAACACATAGCAAACACATAAGTAGAACAAGGCATTAAAAATTTATTTCTTCCAGAGTCAAAGAACAAGTTTGTAAACTTATCAACCTTCTAATGTCATACTAACCATACAGGTGGAAGGTACCATTACCAACTCACCACAAAAAGAAAATCACTTAACCTAGAGCAACAAAAACAATCTAGAGGTCTTAGTATTGTAACCTAGGCTCTGATACCAAGTGTAATGCCCTGCCATGCAACCCTAGAGAAAAGTTTAACTAAGCAATAAAAAAGGATATATATATATATATAGAGAGAGAGAGAGAGAGAGAGAGAGAGAGAGAAGTAATGGTAACAAAGCGTAACAAAGTCTGATAGCAACAAGTTAAACTAACATCTCTAGGGGTTACATAGCTGCATTATTAAAATTAAATAATATTCAACATACATATCCCATTCAAATAATTCAAACTAACAACTTGATTACATCATCAGATACATACATCAATATCTTTGCCATAATGTTTACAAGTGTAGAATAGTTTATCTTACAAGAGGAATTGCATAACTTCTATAATACAAAATATCCTTTTCTGGATACATCAATTTACATAATGATTTCCATTGATACAAAAGATCTAGATACAAATAGCACAAATGTCTGTCTTCAAATATAGGTACAATTGGAATCATGAGAGTTACATATTCTTTACACACGAACCATGATGCTAGAAAACCAATGGAATATAGCACAACCAGCTAACCATGTGGAACCCTGAGGTCCACCCCCCGTGCTAGGAGATAACAATGAGGTCCCATGACAATAGACAGTCAGGTAGATAGTAGCCTAAAAGGAACAAGGACTACTCATGACTCCAATACAACACAGGTAACTAACACAAGTAACTCAACAACACTTCTAGAGGCAATCACATAAAGAATGGGGAAAAACAAACAGGAAATACTAGACTGCAGTAGGGATGAGTGTCATCAAAACAGCAAACCTACCATCCACATGTCTAACATACCCTAAGTATTCTGAGTATTTTACCTTCTTCTTCTTGCTCCTACATTTCTAATAACCTTGTCATGATCTATTAGAGAGTGTAATTAGGATAGGGGATGATACATTTACAACTCTAGAGATTTTCCCTACAAAATGCACCTTATGGTTGTCTATTTATAAATGAATGGTTATCATAATCTCCTAAAACCATGTAAGAAAAATCTTACAAATAGGTTTTATGTTGATTGAATGGGAGAAAGAAATGTACAAGCTAAAGAGCTATTGAAGTAGAAATATACATGATATAAGAAAACTCAAGGAAGAAGTTGAACAAATCCTCTATAGACCTTCGTAGTTCTCTTGGGAAAACTATAACAATACACAATGCATAAAAACATTAAAATTTTTATCACCCATAACTTAAGACTTTGTTTGTAATAGAATCTTGAAAAATAGAAACCCTTCAGATAAATGGAAGAGATAATGAGTTATTACATGACTTTGGAAGTGGGTCAACTATATTGGGATTGACATTGCTCTCAACTCTAATTGCTATTTTTGGAGTGATCATCTACATATATTCAAGTGAAACCATTATCAATATAAATAATTCTTTTCTCAAAGAGTGTAGAGAATAGTGAAGGTGTAACAACTACAACAAATGTTATTTACAAAAGGTGAGATAGGCGTAATTACCAACACTCAAAGAAGCAATTGCATAAGCCCTTTTCCAACCCTCCTTTGTGTAACTAGAAATGCTCTTGGTTGGCTTCCTTTGTTGGCCATATGTGTTTTCATTGATGTCAACATACTATATATTGATGTCAACACATCAGATGGATAGACTTGTACGAGGAAGGAATTAGTATAGTCAAGGCAAACCAGTCTGACATAAGAGTAAATAAGCCTATGTATGGATCAGTTTTGGGTTTCAATATGATGAGGATGAAAACACTTATATCCTAGCATGACTTCTGCATATACACATACAAATCTCATCAATTGGGAGTACTGCACTCAAAGGTAATAAGTTGAAAAGTGTCTAAGGCATTCACAGTACACATTCTAAGGCAAAGTCAACTTGAACTAGTCCGCATCTGTCTGTAAAGAAAGATTTGGCCATGCAGTTCTAACGATAGCTTATGACATGGATTGACATGACATATCAAATGTTTTAGTCTCTCACTCACTCAGCATGAAAATTTACAAGGATTTGTACATCAGCCATCACCTAGATAGAACAGAGTAGTATTAAGGAGACAATGGAGTGATCCGCATTCCTCTGGAAGAGATTTGTTTGTCATACGGCTCTAAGGAATGATTGAGATTAGTATGCTACATGCTTTAATGAAGTCTCAAGTGTTCTAGTGGTCTACAAAGGTAGTACTCAAGTGACAGAGGTATCACACCATCTTCTGGAGCTGAAAACAGTTAAGTCATTTCTAAATTCCTTCGGAAACTCCATAAGAAGGTGTATGGATCCAACAAGTTAGTCAAGAAAGATTCATCACCGCATATCCAGGTATCCTTCATCCTTCTAGTTAAAATCCTAGATTAGTAAAATTGTCATCATGACTATATCATTTACTCCTAAATTGATCAACATTATTAAGCAACCCTAACCAAAATTCAAGAAACATCCATACAAAGCAATGAAATTTGATGGCAGCGGAGCATTATCTAATGTTCCTGCCTTTGTGATATACATGGAAGATGTTAGAAAATACATTCATGTAAAATTTGAAGAAATTAATCATGAAAAATTTGAAACCCTAAGGCTTGACCTATTAGATGATAACAAAACACACTACAAGCCTGAGTATGCCAACATTGGAATAAAACGATTGGATGTTTGGAAACATTTTTCAATTTTTCAAAATGAACTTGACTAGATTAGATACATTCTCAGTAGAATTGATGATGAATTCATATACCTAGACAGCCCCCATCAAATAAACAAAGAAGCCATCAGGGTTGTAATAGGATTGTGCTCTACTGGACCCATACCATAGTTGAAATCAATTAAGAATGAAAAGCTCATAGAATTAACTGGAACTAAATTTGACAAAAGGGAATTAACAATTGAAGAAATTATTGATCTTAGTGTAAGGTATGCAGAAATGAGAATTGCCTACAAGGTATATTTCTCCAACAAAGAAGGATTTGCCACAGCCACAACCATACATACTGCATATCTAATAGCTAAAGAAGGCAAGGATTTTGACCTGTGTGAAGTAATGAAACAACAGTTGCTAGAAAATCTAAGAAAAACTAAGGAGATAGGATATCAATTCAAATATGGCTCATTGATCATCTATTTAGCATTATATTTCATGAATAAGTTGTCAGGGTTTAAAGGGAAGGTATGGCAACAAGACAGACTAGTAGCAATATAAATAAAAGAATACATAAGAAGCTTTGACTCACAAAATTATAAAACTATTTTTTGGGGCTTCTTCACAAAATCTCAAAGTAAAATGTATAAAAGGGAAATAATTTCCTTTGACTTGGTTCGGAAATATAAAGATGATATCACATTTCTTGTGGACAAAGATTGTTGTTATATGGTAGTAGTTGAGCCTAGAACCTCATGGATTCCCAAGCTTCCTTATGAAGTTCCTGATGAGGAAGTTAAAGCATATGCAAAAATTCTGCTAAACTTGGAAAAAGATCCTAAACGTGAAAGATTTGAGACTAGTGAAGAAATTCAAGACAAGCTGATCAAGAGAAGGATAGAGGAAGAGGTAGAGAAGAACAGAGAAAAACTGTTCAAGAGGGTAGGGATTCCTCCCAGGGGTTTTACTGCTCAAGGTACTACAGAATATGATATGCCTTTTACTTTTGAATATTCCACACCAAGAAGATCTAGCAGAACTACCTCCCAATCAACTGCCAATACTCCTCAATCAAATCCCCCTAAAAAGACAACTCCCACCAAACATGTTTCTAGAGAGAAAACATAGACAAAACCTAAGAGAAAGTCTTCGGAAGAGAAGAAAGAAACTATTGTGGAAGAGATTGAAAGTGATAAAAATGAAGAAGTGATCTCTAAGAAACAGAAAAAGCAAAAGAAGAAAAGGGGTTCAATAGTCAAAGTGAAAGCCAAAAGAAACAAGAAACAGGATGTAGAAACAAGTGAAGAAGAAGAAGTGGAAGAAGAGGAACCAATCTCTTCTCCTCCCAAAAAGAAAAAAAAGAATGACTCTCAGGATCCTCCTATGTCTCTACAAGTAGTGTATAATGCAATTGTTTATCATGGTCTATTTGATGAAACTATGGTACTCCATCCTGAGTCCTCACTTGGGAATCAAGTCATCATTGAAAAGGCTGTTGTTATGTATATGATGAGGTACAACAAGTCTCTAAAAGAATTTTTTGTTAAAGCACCAGAAAGTCTTCAGAAAGGCTTGAGAAGGGATATAGATGAGGTAGTAACTCTTGATGAAAAACTCAGACAAGATGCCTTGAACAAAGCTAGTGCTTCACTCTCTAAGGAAGAAAAATAAAAATGATACAAAGGCAAGCACAAGAACTCAGTACCAAGCATAGGGTAGACACTCTCATGCAAAATAGAAAGGAGGACATTGAACAAACCATGAAGGAAACTGAAGAAGTCACTCAGAAGGTCCTTGGTGAAGTGAGAGAAATAAAAGATATAGAACAATCACATGTCTCTCTGCTACAATCACCTCATCAACATCACCTCCAGAGAAAGAAGAATGGGCTAAAAAGGATAAAGGCATGAATGTTGATCCAACTTCCCAAGAGAATCTATGAAATGAACAGAGTACTCCAGAAAACATTGAACAAGTGGAAGATCAGACAAATATGCAAGATTCACAGATTGGTTCAAAAATCTTAAGGCAACATGAAGATCCTATCACAGACAAAGAAAAGACTCTAGAGAGAAGTCAAGAAAAGACATTGATCAAGACTCAACTAATTCTCTCACTAATTTATTAAACTTGTAGATTCAATTTCAACCAGTTGTTACTCCCCAACCATCGCAAGTTCCAACAAATGAAGGACAACTTGATTTATCAAGCATATCTCCTCTACACAACTTGCAGCTTGGAGACATATTGCATGCTTCTGCTAGGAATGAATTTGTATAAGAAAATCTCAAGAAATCTAGTGTAATAGAAGATGCTATGAAGTTGGTGCAAGAAGGGTTACCAGAGGTAACCGTTGATCCCTCACTACCCTCAGAACAAAAGCTAAAGCTTCTAATGAACTCCTTTAAGGACCATTCATCCTTGATAGAGCTGAATGTAGAGAAAGAGGTAGCACAAAGGATTAAGGACCAAAGAATGGCAGATATGGCTGATAAGTGTGCTAATGCACATAACAAGCTCAAAGAAAATATGAAGAAATTTAAAGCTTGTATTGAGGAGGCCACAACCTTGTACCTATTTTGTCTGAATTGGATAAACTCCACACAACAGATCAAAGCTCAAATGGACTCTATTGAGTCACAGATTTCCAAGGTGGTTGAAGTATATGACTTGACAAAGGACAAGGTGGGTGCAAGAAGAGCACAAATTGAGAATCTGCATGCACAATTGTCCCAACTATAGGACTAAAGAGAATATATAAAGAAGTAGTTTGGTCAGTTGAGAGAGATAGTGAATTTGAGACTAGCCTCAATGTCTAGTCTATTAGGGGAAGCAGAAAAAGGTAGATCAAAAGATAAATCCTCCAAGCAACTTAGAGGAAGTTGAAGAAATGTGCATGGAAAGTGAGTGTCAAAACTACAGGCTTACCTCAAATGTACTATCTAGACTTCAACTGTCCAACAACTCAAGGTAATCTACAAAGCCATCTTGCCATCCAAATGAGTTGTTAATGTAAATAGAACAATTTTGATTGTGGAGATAATAAGCTTAGTGTGGTAGTAACATTTTGGTTTTCAAGGGTACAATTTTGTGATTAAATCATATAGTCAGGGGGAGCACAGTTTAGATATCTTTTTGTAAGGGGGAGCACATATAGTTTTGGATTGATACAAAGGTTATCAATCCCTTTGTCCTTGATGTCAAAGGGGGAGAGAATCTAAGGGGGGCCATATGTTTCCATTAATGACAAAGGGGGAGATTGTTGGCCATACGTGTTGCCATTGATGTCAACATAGTATATATTGATGTCAACACATCAGATGGACAAACTTGTACAAGGAAGGAATTAGTATAGTCAAGGCAAACTAGTCTAGGAGAAGAGTAAATAAGCCTAAGTATGGATCAGTTTTGGGTTTCAATATGATGCGGAGGCAAACACTTATATCCTAGCATGAATTTTACATATACACATACACATCTCATCAATTGGGAGTACCACACTCAAAGGTAAGAAGTTGAAAAGTGTCTAAAGCATTCACAGTGCACATTCTAAGGCAGAGTCAACTTGAACTGGTCTGCATCTCTCCGCAAAGAAAGATTTAGTCATGCGATTCCAATGATAGCTTATGACATGTATTGACACAACATATCCAAGGTTTCAGTTTCTCACTCACTCAACATGAAAAGTTAGAAGGATTTGTACATCGGCCATCACCCAGATAGAACAAAGCAGTATTAAGGAGGCAATGGAATGATCCACATTCCTCCGAAAGAGATCTGTTTGTCATGTGGCTCTAAGGAATGACTAAGATCAGTATGCTACATGCTTTAATGAAGTCTCAAGTGTTCTAGTGGTCTGCAAAGGTAGTACTCAAGTGACAGAGGTATCACACCATCTTTCAAAGCTACAAACACTTAAGTCATTTCTGAATTCCTTCGAAAACTCCATAAGCAGGTGTGTTGATCTAATAAGTTGCATAATTTGGTATCTTTGAACATTTTCAAAAGGTTTCATGCCTTATACTTTACTGTAACTTCATATTTTGGGCTGAGAAGAATTAAATAAGGTTCGAAAGACTCTATTCTCTACAGATCAATACATTTCTTGTCTTGCGGATGCTTAACTTAGCATGATACTTCTCTGGAAATGTGCATGAACATTTTTTAGCAGATGTATGACTGAATTCCTGGTCCGCATTTAGGTTTTGGCTTTTGCCCAACAGTTGAAAGATGATCAGTTGACAGTGTTAAGCAATATGAGCTGATTGATTAAGTTCCTGATGCATGTGGAGGCTCCTCACTTAGCATTTCTTGTCTTGCGGATGCATAACTTAGCATGATACTTCTCTGGAAATGTGCATGAACATTTTTTAGCAGATGTATGACTAAATCCCTGGTCCGCATTTAGGTTTTGGCTTCTGCCCAACAATTGAAAGATGATCAGTTGACAGTGTTAAGCAATATGAGCTGACTGATTAAGTTCCTGATGCATGCGGAGGCTCCTAATCAGTTTCTCTAAGTTTGAAAGGTATGGAATGATGTGTCTTGACATGTTTCTTAAGGCCTTGAGGTCCACAACAAGGTTGTTGTCAATTTGTATATGTTGTGGCTGGCATGTGACTTGCTACACATTACATTCAATATTGTTTTGGATACTGAACTAATCAATGTTTCAAGGTGTTGTAGAGGATATATAGAAGACATAATTCATTTGAAAGGTAATTAAGGCGAATATAAAGTTAGCAGAGAAGATATGAAATGTGCAGAATTAGTTTGAGGACAGATATTGAGCAGAAACAATAGATTGCATCATTAGCATACAACAAATGTATTTCCACTCGCAGTCCTTGTATTTATACTATCATTGTAATAGCAGTGAGTTGAACTTTTAGGGAGTAGTAGCTTCCTTGGGTCATAACCCTAAATCAAAGTTGTAAATCAGGGAGTAGTAGCTTCCTTAGATAGAAGCCCTTAAATAAAGTTCTAATACTTTTGCAATGAACTTATTATTTTGTGAGTTAATCCTCACCATGGTTTTTCCCTGTTTTAAGATTTTCCATGTAAAAAGACTGGTATTATGTGTTGACTCTTGATTTGCATGTTTTCTTTCATGTTTTCAAAGCTATCCAATTTTATCAGTAAATGTTTAGGTAGAGTTTTTAAGTGTGCTACTCTCAACACCCCATTGTGTTCAACATCCTTGCTCTACAACGTATAAGCACATGAAGTTTTGGCTTTTGTTTAAAAGAAATGCAAGCTAGTGACATTCAAATTTTTCCTCGATAGGAGCAATTGTCTCCACATATTCAGTTGTTGCCATTATCAACATAAATAACTCTTTGTCAAAGAGTGCAAAGAATAATCAAAGCATGGCAACTATATGAATACTATTTACAAAAGCCAAGACAAGGATATTTACAAATGTTGGAAGAAGAAGTTGAAGAAACCCTTTCCTAACTCTCCTTTGTGTAACCGGCAATGCTATCTCGCCCACTTCCCTACTCTACAACTTTGGAAGCAAATGAAATTTTTGTTTTTATTTAAAACAAATGGGAAATTTGATGATGTGGTGAGCCAATTGGAACGAGAAACATGACAATGTGGCATACTTGATTCGAAAGTGACAACCAATGGAGTGATGATGGTATGGTAAGTTGTTTTGTTATTATATCATGATATAAGTATTGTTATTATATTTTTTTTAAAGAAAAAAAACTTTTTATTGGAAGGATAAATAGGGCACACAAGCTGCCGTCAACTTGGATATTCTACTATCCGGTTGAAAAAGGGGTAGGCGTTTGACTGGGCAGCCCGTTGATCTGCGGAGAATGATAAGCCCTTCCCATATAAAAGATACAGCTCAGTCGGATTTAAGCCAAATGTGGTCGCATGTTATTACTGTGACAGCGCTCAGAATTGTAAAGCAAATCCTAAATATGAGACCGTGCCACAGTAGTTAGTATAGCAATAAAGGTGGACCGTGAGGTTGTCATCTCCCGGCATTATTACAATTACTCTGTTCTCCATCTAATCACCACCATGTCCTTTATTCTGCCCATCTCTTTATGCTCCACTTTATTTCACTTTGATGGCCTCTGCTTCTGATTGCAATAAATTTGTTACAGTGGAAGCACGCCAAGAAAGCCGTAGCAAGGCTATGATGAATAACAGAATACCCATTCCACACAACACATATGCAACGTCTGCCTGAGCTACAAGTTAAACTAATATTCTCATTCCTACTCTTCTTTCCTTAACTACTCCTAAGACATAGCCTTCCTTGTCTGGCCTCTGTATCCTTGCTTTACATAATACTGTAATCGTGAAATTTGCATATTCATGCAGATTTCCATTTAGTGTTTTGGTCTATTTTGAGAATGGTTTAAGCCATTACATATTATATTAATAAATGGTGTAATTTTGTGTGAAATTAGACTTATTTCTTTAACTATCTTCATCACCATGTATTTCTATACATTTATTTAACTATATCTTGTCCATATTTATACACATTTTCATATTTTACTTAGGGGAGAGGACCCAATAGGCAACAATTATATTTTAAAAGGTGATTGATAAAGTTTAAAATAAAGATTTAAACTTATTTATCCCATCCGACTTTTCTACATTGGCACCAAGGTAAAAAGGTTATTGTTAAACTTGATAAGATTGACTATGTGATTAAAGATGACATCCAAAAGTTAGTTTTCAAATTATTGAGAGATTCCAATATGAGCACCAAAGAATTCAATTAAAAGTTAAATATGTTATAGCTAACTTCATCAACAGTATTGATGTCAAGATTAATATTCTAATTGCATTCGAGTATCATTTTGAAGAAGTCGATTGTTATTGTTTAAATTAAAAATTGAAATAATTATTCTTATGTGGGTGATTCCTATAATGGTGCTTAAATTTGAAATCAAAAACTTAAACTATGCTGGCCGACTTGGTATATACATTGGCGCCACTTTGGAGTTCAAATTTAAATAAAGCAATGTCGATTATGAGGCTGACCTCATTAATGGAGCGCTCCCTATATCATCGCCTCATAAAAAGACAAAGTAGGATTCATTACATTATGTGAAATGGTGTGATTAATATGCATGAAGGGTGAAGATTGTGCATAAGACAAACAAGTGTTATTAAATGTATTTGCAAAGAGCACTGATTGTTTTTAATAAAGGCAATTATTATAAAGGAAAAGGTGCAATTCTTGTAAAGAGGTGCTTTAAAGAGTTGACTCATTTGGCAATAGTTGCATCCACTTTCTAATATTTGAAGATATATAAGGAGAGATAAGGAGGAAGTTTAAATGTAAGAAAGCAATGAATATAATTTGAATATAAGATCAGATATAGAGGAAGAGAAGGGGACGAAATATGAAGTGTAATTCTGATTTATTTTAGAAGGAAGTATGTGTGATTGCATGAAAAATATATGAGCAGATTTGTGAGAAAAAATATTGATATACTTAGTGATCAAATTTGAAGGAAGATATTGATATAGGTTGGATCCATTTTGTGAATGAAGAGTGTGCATCATTTGAGTCAAATTGGTGAAGGAAGGAAGGTATATTTGTGTGGATCTAATTTGTAAAGATGAGGCTTACATCATTCATAATCAAAAGTAGTGATCCGATTTGGTTGGAGGAACAAACTATATCATCCATTGAATAATTAGTAGGTTGGTGCCTATCAAATAAGAGATTGGTGTCTCTTGCTGAGTTCGTGCTTAGTAGTGGTGATTGGTGTCTCTAGTGGGTTGGTGCCTACAAATTCTATAAGTGGGGATTGGTGTCTCTAGTGGGTTGGTTCTCACAAAAGAAGAATTGTAAGAGAAGTAGTTTGGTGCCTATAGAAGAAGATCAAGATATATATATATATTTTCATGGTTTTCTCCCACAAGGCTTTCCACATAAATCATGTGTTTTTCCTGTGTTCTTAATTATTAGATCTTGCATGTATATTGTTGTTGTGGTTGATTAAGTTTTGAAAAGTAAAAGATTGTGAATACTGATTCACCCCCCTCTTAGTCTAATCGTGTGCTCATCAAGTCTCTTTTCAAGATGCTTTGTTGATGTTCATTTTTCTTTGTATCCTAAATCCATGATTTTATTTGAGGTGCTTATGCAGATTTAGGTGCAACCTAGTAAAGTGGCACTTGAGGCTGCTCATCTTTAGGAGATTTTGGACCACTAGGGGAACACTCCATGCACTATTTCCAGAGTTTGCACCCAATCCGTCTTCTCCTTGTCAAGTTCATCGATGTGGTCACATCCAATTTGCTCTTAGAGAAGAGATAGAGGCTCCCAGTCACATCCAATTTGCTCCAAGTAGCCTTTGACTTCTAGAGATAATGTTGCCCATGGTGGATGGAATCAACCTTCCAAGTTGCCTTCTACATAGTTTAATTGGTGTGGTTCTCCTAGTTGGCTTGATTATGGCATGTTTCCTCGCCTTGAGCTTGCCATTTCCCTTGCCTATGCTTAATGGCCCTTCTAGATGATACTCTTGAAGAGGAGGGTGCTCTAACTAGTTGGGAGCCTATTGATGATTTAGTCCCTGGGGATGTTTAGAAGCTAGATGATAAATATCCTCCTTGTTCTATCATTGCTTTAGCTACATACTTATGTTTGAGTTTGACCCTTTGTGATTTTCATCTTTGTTTTGGACTCTATCCCATTTAGACATTATGGGTGTGCCTCTCTACCACCCTTCTTTTTTTGTGAATATTGTACTATTTTCTTTTTAATTTATAAAAAGTAATATAGGACTTATTCATAAAAACATCATTCATGCCAACATAGAAGGAGATTATCGATTTGAATGCTCAACATATTTCTTGAAGGTTGCAGAGAAACTATATCTGTATGAGACAAAATGTGGTTGAGAGTTTGCATCTAGTTATGTTATTGTTCTCATGTTCAGAGGCTTTGTGGACCTATAGTTTTATATGGTAGAGTTTAATAGGGTTCTAAGATCTAAATTTGTTAATTCCTTGATTTTTAACAAACACCAAATTATCTTATGTCAAAATCTAGTGGGGATTTCAAGTTTGGATGTCAAAAATTTTCATGCTTCTAGGGTCTTGTAGACCCAAGTATTTTATTTATTGGCCCCTATGTTATTTCTAGGTTCAATTTTTAATCAATATATAGTTGTGTTTCTAATAAAAAGTTTAGATATTAAGAGGTTGTCATGTAACAATTTTCAATTACCAATGAGATGGCTAACTATGCCAACAATATCATGGTAGAAAATTGCTATGATGTTGAGCTTTAATTGGGCAAAGTGATATGTATGCTACTATTGGTAGGGCTATAGTGTGTTAGCTTTATGTTGAAAATCATGTGCACTATGGACATATGTTTCCTTCTAATTGTATTAGATAAAAAGGCTCCATTGGGGAATTATTTTCATGCAAGTCCATTTTAGCCGATCAACAAGATATGGACATTAGATCATGTTTCTTGCCATTATTGGTTGTTAGATATGCTTAAAGGTGCATGGCCTTTAGCTTTGATAAATGTATGTGGGTATTTTCTTTATTGTACATGTGAAATAGTTGGTTCTTTCTTATTAGTTGGGGTTTGGTGATGTGAATGTTAGATGAGTTTGGCATATGTGGGTTAAATATTGTGGTGCCACATGTGTTTATGTGGTAGGTGGTGGGGCCATCTGAGCCTCACTTGTTCTATTCATATGTGTGCTATGTCATAAATTTGTGCTTGAGAGTTCTATACATATGGGCAATTTATATTAGTCCTTTGGATCAATATGCATCATATATAGTGGGTCATTAATTGCTCAACAAATAAGAATGTTCCATGTGTTTCCAAATGGTATAGATGATGGACCCAAACATGTTTATTCAATGAGAGAATTTACTATTAAATAGGGCAAGGATGATAAAATCATAAGGCTACATGTCAATTTTCTAGTGCATAAGACAAGAATGCTTTATTGAGAAATTAATGATGAGTACTTCTATCTTACCTATTGCACAATACCCATCAATCTTCATGTCATGTTCAAAGGAGTTAACAAAAGGTTTGTGCTTATGGATTTTCCAATGAACAATACACACTATGTTGGTGTTTAGACATGCCATGAAAGTGATGGAAAATCCAGGTGCACAGGTGGATAAATGAAAAACTTGGAGACACCTATGAGTTTGATGGGATGTTGATGCCAATTTGTAGACCTATAGGTGACTAGTCCAATAAATTTTCACAGCAAAAGTGATATATGTTGGGACTTCTATTCATAAAAGATATTCTAACAAAGGAGAAAAATATACAAGTAGGTATTTGATAGTTTTGGTAATAATGGAGAACCTAATGGAGACTAAAGCCAATTGGTGGTGTTGTCAATGACAGTAAATATATGATATAGCAAATTAGCCATTATTGAACCATGTGCATGATCAAACCTAAGAGCAATGAAGACATGACAAATTCATGTGGAGTATAAAATTGATTTCTTTGATTGTGGGCTACCACTCTAGCATTTAAAGAAGACCACAAAATTGATAGAGAAGACCAATGTAAATGACTATCTTGCATGATTAGGATTTTTTCTTCTCCTATTCCATGTTCTCAACTTTGAGCCAAGAAATATTTCCTTAGTTATTCAAGTTCTTTTCTAGATATATGATGTTATATGTTGAAGTGACTTATGCCTAAGTTAAGGTATCCTACAAAGCAAGTGATTTATCACATATTTCTACATATTGTGAGCTCTAAGACTGTTAGATGGATTTATAAATACTTGTTTTTAGATGTAAATTGCGATGGTTGTTAAGCTATCCTTGTATAGGGACAACCTAAGTAAAATATAGGGAATCAATTAGTGCATGTCATTATTCTGTAAGGGTTAGAAATATATTGTATGAATCATAGGAAGGTATAGTCAAACAAAGATCATTCCATAATTAGATGTCTCCATAGCTATCTAGAATGTTTTAGCCCGGGGTAATATGAGTTTGCTACTGAACTCTTCAGGTCACATTTCTTTACTTGTTGCATTAAGATTTGGTTCATGTGACAATAGTGTAAAACACTAGAGTAAAGGATTTGTAGTAGTCTTTTACTTAATGCAAATGGGTTATTTCTCTTTGGAGATGGATGTTTGAATAAGATCTTTTAATGTGTCTCTTGAATCTTTGATTTATATATGTTTGTAGTTCTTGTTCGATTGTTGGTTCATATTATTGTTCATATTTCTCATTGGAAACTTTATCTTTATTTCCCATTGAATAGGAATTGGTCTTGAATGGTAAAGTGTTCAATCTTTTACTAAGTCATATTCTCTTTGCTCCTTGGTGGTTAAGAGTTAGTATAGGTCACACCTACATGTATGATTCAGTTTTCCAACTTTTGTTGAACCCTTTATGAATCAAATTCTAATATATAGTTAGAGAGTTATGCATGTATGGAGTTATGTTATATTACTTAGACTAGCATAATAAATTTTGCTAAATATTTTGAAGGTTTACATTTGATTACACATTTAGAGGGTTATGTACTGTGAATTTTTATTACATATCTTGTAAGAAATGTTAAGGTGATGAATCATAGGAAATACAAATAAGTTTCACATCTTTGGTTGCATATGCAATTTTCTCTTATGTGTTTAATAGAGGTTATAGGATTTAATGTTAGTAAGCCAATACATGGGATGCTTAGAGACAATATTTTGTACCTTATTGTACATAGGGTATGGTTTATCTAAAGGATTAATTTATTATTTTCTTTTCTTTTAATCATCCTATCTAAACCTCTATGAACGTTCTTCTATGTCTAGCAGAGCCTAAAGTGAAGATTCACACTCTATCAACAACTGGTCCATTATTATCCATTGTCTAATTATGAGTATTTTCTCTTCATCCTAAGTTGATATCCTTAGACTTAAGTTTTTAGTCTATTCTTTAAGATTTATGGAGTTGTATTTTTGGTCACCAATAAAACCTATGCTTTACATGTCTATGGTAGGCCGCACTTTCTATCCCATTAGTTTCACTTAATAAAAAAATGACAATACTTTGTTGATTTATTAACCATTCACCCATTGCTAGCAATTAATGCATATGTGGCCTACTACATGTGGGATTAGCTATCACCTTAATATAGGGATAATGAAATGTCATGGCATGTCATGATTAATGACCCCATTGATTATGACCATTGGATCTCCTTTAATAAATATTGTTGAAATCTTGTAATGGACAACTACTTGAGACACATGGCGAACGATGGTTTACATGTCTATGGTAGGCCACACTTTCTATCCCATTAGTTCCACTCAATAAACAATGGTAAAACTTTGTTGATTTATTAACCTTTCATCCATTGCTAGCAATTAATGCCTATGTGGCCTACTACATGTGGGATTAGCTATCATCTTAATAGAGATATAATGAAATGTCATGGCATGTCACCTTTAATGACCCCATTGATTATTGATTATGACCATTAGATCTCTTATAATAAATATTTTTGAAATCTTGTAATGGACAACTACTTGGGACCTATAAATGTGGTAAACTACTTAATGAGCACTCACTTCTTTACAATTTTATAAATAGTAAAATGTTAAATGATTTGAACTCAGGTTCTCTTGGTTTCAAGAGGGCCATCATACCAATCCACATATCCCCCATTCACCCTTAAATGTGGTAAATTTTAAATTAGGAAAAAAAAGCCTTCGACTGTTGGAGTGAGATCACATTAAGAAAGGCCAGAGGAGCTCATTTGACAAGAGCTCTTTGTTCATGCTCCGGCTGAGCCATTAACGAGGAATTCTTTTGCTATTATTATTAGAGTACTTAAAAAATCAATCGTAAAATAAAAGATTACTATGTATACATACACATAAATACTTATTCATTTAGGCAACCAAACAAGATGAACTGGCAACTTTGTAGCGTCTTGTTTTAGTAGCCACATTCAAACAAAAAATTCAAGTTTGTTGCAGAATCGTAGAACGTATTGTTCTTCAAAATCTTAATCTAGACTAAAATATAACATTTAAGCAGTCACTTTTTTCAAAAAAAATTGACATAGCCCACCTTAAGCAAAAGTTTGATCTTTCAAATATTTTTCTATTGAAGTTTAGTTTAATGTTTTTTTTTCCCTTTTTTTACTGGTTCACACAATTCTAAGATTAATAAGTTCCGTGATACAACAATTGAGTTGGGTGGGGACCTTGGTTCGATTGGTTGCAGGCAAGAGGTCACCAGGTCCAATCCGCCCACGTGGTAATGGAGGGGTTGTCGTGCCAACGCTACCTCATGCACTGCAGGTTATAAGGGGCTATGTGGATTCCTGCAGTCTAAAAGAAAAAAAAAATACAACAATTGACATGCTAAATTAAATAATTACAGGAAGACAGAATCTATATTCCTTGAATATTATCATGATAATACACATCCACAACACAGTTACAATGGTGAGCCTGAATTGCTGCGCAAAGGCAGGGCTTTGATTTAGAGAACCATTTCTATTTGTCTTCAGAGGATTCCTATTTATAGATGGAAAGAAAAAAGCCCTCAAAATACCCAGAAATCTCAACAACACAGAATTGGAAACTTCGAAAGGAAAATGCTCCGCCAGCAAAAACGAGCATAAAATATATTAAAACCTGTTCTGTTACCGAAGCCTTCAGACTGCAGTTGGCGTAGCAATAAATGTGGGGTTGGCATCACCAGCCATGATCACCACGATTTTCTCCTCCACATTGTCTGAACAATCAGAAAATTTCATCATCATTCCACTCTTGTGAATAACGGAATTAGCAGTGGAAGTACTGGTATTGCTGAGAGAAGTTTTGCAGTGAGAGCAGGCTAAAATGATGAAAGCACATGCTATAAGGAGAAGAACACTCCCAACACAACCCAACACAAATGGAACTGGCCACTGCCATGCTGAATGAGCAACACCCATTATATTTCTCCCAACTGTATAGTATATATTTATCGATTTCTTCCCTCTCTCTCCATTAACAACTGGCTGCCAACAATTTTCATGCCAAGATGATAATGAGTAGGTGAAGCGATAAGGAGACTGTCATCAGCATTATGTAAAAGTCCACTGCTGCTGAATTAAATTGTTTGTTAATTCAAACAAGTTCCCGGCCATCGTCGGCAGTCGTGATAAAACAATGCCCAATAATGACCACATAATTATTGGACTGCAACAAAGAAGTTTGTGGCCCATGTGAACCACACATTTAGTGTGCCTCGTAAAGTGATGTCAGAAAAATGTCATTCGTTTTATGTTTGTCATTCATCATTGCTCACGTTTACCGTGCCCGTGCCGGAGACGACAAACTTGTTGTCCGGAGTATTCAATTGAATTGACAGAAGGGCCCACGAAATTCTGAGTTATGGAACGATGTAGAATCGTTGCATGTGATTCAGGAATAAAAGGACTCCAAAAAAAACAAGGGTGGTCATTGCTCTCTGTTGTTTTTTTCGCTGCTGTCCTTAATGTATATAGTGGGCAAATTGGGTTTCAAACCTGTGACTATTGTCCTATCTTTCAAAGTTCAATTGTGCCGTCTACACTTGGGGTTATATCTATGTATTGCTCATATATAGTGGGCAAATTGGGTTTCAAACCTATGACTATTGTCCTATCTTTCGAAGTTTAATTGCGCCATCTACACTTGGGGTTATATCCATGTATTGCTCAAATAAAAAAGGTAGTGTATATATTGATTGATCACCGTTGCAAAAATTAGGTTTAAGCTTAATATAAACGATCTATCATGGGGTTAGAAACTAAAATGTTTGCTTAGTAAACTATATTTTCATAAAAGTTATCTAGCATGAGCAATAAACTTAAAAGACTTGGGCATTTAAAATGGATTCTCTATCAAGAATATTAACATTATTAGTTTCATTCTACTCCACCTTCTCCATATGCATTGTTGACCATTAGAATTTTTTTGGCACGGTAAAATAGCTAAGGTAAATATATTTACCTTGCTCATCAAGCAGACCACAACCATGTTGAGATGATGTGGAAAGCTGGTATTCGACAGCTTGTGGATAAGGAGGCTAATCATCACAACTATGGGAATTTCAACAAGAATTGTTGCTAGTATTTAACCTTTAACCCTTATGCAAGAAATGCATATACGGTGGGGAAGCTAGAGAAATACTAGTAACTATGCAAGGTGTATTACCTTAATAGTCCAAAAGAGTCAAAAGATAACCAAGCTTTGGTAAAATTTAAAAAAAAATATATTTATTCATTAAATTATTCAAAAATAAAGATCTCTCTCTCTCTCTCTCTCTCTCTCTCACACACACACACACACACACACACACACACACACACACATTTTCCTTTTAAATCTCTACTTAAAAAGTATGTCAAATCTAAGCAAATTTTATAAGAAGCTTGGGCCAATACCCCAAAAGAACATCATGGAAAGTAAAAATATTATGTTGAAATGACTTTAAAAAGTCATGAATCCTGTTGATGGTGGTTTTAGCACACAACAACGTAGGTGAAATAGTGGTGTCTCACCTCTCTTGAAAAAGGTATCCTATCGAAGATATGACTACCCTAAGGATAATACAACTAGGTCTTAGCTTACTTGGAATTTCTTAGTGGGATGTTCTAGGTGTGCCTACAAGGGGTCTTACATTTGATAGGGTTTATAAGATATGAAAGTAGTATGTACATGTAGAAACCCTATGATTATTTCAACAGATTTGTAATGTAGATGTTGCTTATAACCTAACCTAGCAAAGCTTGACTAAATAAAATGCAAAAGGAAAAGGGAGAGAGACAAAGGATAAAGAGATCCTATAGACAATTGCAGAAATGATCAATAACCAGATAGACAGATTCCCAACAATAAACAAATCTTCACTTAACCTGGCAGCCCACAATGCCATAGAGATTATGCAGTCTTCTAAGGAAGCATAATGATTTTTAAATTGTAGAGGGTTCATCAAACACCCAATTCTTGGCATAGCTCAATGAATTCACACAATTGAACTAAGCTCATAAAATATGCCGAGACTAACCATGCATAATGACATACAATCAGCAAGCCATCAATGGTATGGATAGGGAATCCATCAAATATCTGAATGATCAATCACAAATGCAACTGAATATCAACTAATTTCAGATTGACATGAACCATGAAAACCAAAATGAGATAACACTTCAACACAAATTCCCAACAACTTGCAGAACTTGCTTTGTATTGACTAAATTTTAGTAGAGTCTCGGCAATTCATTATGAAATCTTACTTACAAATGAGAGAAAATGATGGCACTTTTATAGACAAGTTACCATACCAAGTTTTTCAATGGATGGTGGAGATTAACTCAACTCCAAGGGTCTAGATTACATGGCATTTAATGTGATACATTAGTTTGTTGCATTTTCAAATTTTCATTTGTCCTTGAGGAAAAAGACAAAATACAACTTCTAAATACATTGAACCTGGACAAAATGGATACCCATTTGGTTGTATATGATGAAAAGTTAATTTTTAAGGCCTAATAAAGCCAAAATAGAGTCACATGACACTTGAAATTATGAGCTGATGTGGATTCACGGGATTCCAAGTGCTGACTGGATCAAGAGGTGTATGTGGCATATTTTTGGTGAAAGTGTATCCAACTGGATGCTTGTTGAGTCATCATTGCATGACTGGACTGCTGGGACAACTATGAACAAGTGTGAACATGTCTTGGACATTGGATTGGATTTGCATGAACTGCCATGAAATAGACATGATCTTCAATGTCTTCCAGCTCCTGAGACCCATCTCCATCATCTTGGACATCATATTGACTTCCTCTTGCATGTGCAAGAACAATTTGGTTGATAGAATGTCAATTCTGCAGTTCTGGGTCAGCGCTGCATCTCTGTGTGTTCACCTTCCAAGATAGGTCCAGCAAAGTCTTGTGTCCTCCAAGACTTGTAATTCACAATGCAAAGCATCAATTTCATCATAAATAATCATTTTCTATCAAATAAGATCAAAATACATCCATTTGCAGTCGTGAATTCATATGGAACAACTCATTGTCAATGTCACCTTCTTATGCTCATCTCCACAAATCCAGTTATTTTTATATGATTTTCTGAGTTTTTCATCACTTTCAAGTACCCATTTAGCCTATATGTTGATCTGAGAGGTTTTTGCAGCAATTAGGATCCATTTGGAGACATTTGTTTTGCATTTTTACAACCTTTTTTGTAAAAAGCAGATTTTTTTGGGGTACTGACTTTTCAGGTGCAGTGGCATTAATTATTGTAAAATGTGCCCAAAATCCACACAAAATTGGTAAAAATTTCTATCATGATGTGGCAAATAGGTGTGCAATACAAATCTACCGAGAAAATCCAATTTACACCTTGGAAAACTCAAATTTTCGGCCAAAATGTCAAAAAGTGCTGATTTTGGGGGTCACTGACCTGGCGCTGATTTGAGGGTCACTGACTAAAAGTCAGTGAAGGTGGTTTTTAGCACAGGTCAGAGAGGTCTTTTTTTGGTGCAATGTGTTTTAGCGCTACTTTTGGGTGTCACCAGCTTGCGCGCATTTTGGATGTCACGGACTAAAAGTTGGTCGGGATCGAATTTAGCACAAGTCGGAGGGTGCCTATTTTAGCGCTAGCACTGATCTGAGGTCTGACTGACTTAGCGTGACTTTTGGGTCCGACTGACTTAGCGGTAGCTTGGAGGGAAGTCAGTCAGAGGTGACTTTAGCGCCAAAGTTGGTGAACGATGTTTTTGGCGCAAAAGTTGGTAGCAATCAATTTTGGCACAAAGTCAATGAAAGGCATTTTTAGTGCAAAGTCAGTGAAAGGTATTTTTAGTGCCAAGTCAGTGAAAGGCATTTTTAGCGCAAAGCCAGTGAAAGGTATTTTTAGCTCTAGTTTTTTGAAAGCCTCAGGGTGATAGTATATTTCAAAATATAGTTAAGTATATGTCTAGATATTACTTTAAATATTTTGAAATATACTGTCAGGATGTTTGAGATAGGTTCCAAATCCATAGGATTTGATATGCAGATTCTAGATTTTTGAGGTTCCACCAGATTTCAGACTTCACCATTTTATAGGATTTTCAGGGTTTTAGACTTAGCCAAATCAGGGTTTCAAGACCATGTGACAGGATGAAAGTATAGGAACCGCTTAGTGAAATTTTTGTGAATTTGACATGATTTTGCAAATATAAGACCTAAAAACTAGGAATTTCAACATGACACATCCTGCAGAAGCAATTTCAAGGGCAATATCCAGAGAAATAGAATTTTGGAGCAGAATGTAGTAACCCCAACTTTAGCGCAAAAGCTAACAAATGGAAATCTTTTAACCACAAGACCACTTAAGACACATCCAAATGACATCAAATCACTTCAAACATGCAAAATACTCAAATGACCAAATCATGCACTTTAAGCACAAATTCACCTTCTCGTCATTATAAGGAAGAAAGGTTGAGACTTGAAGCCAAAGCGAAAAAAGGGGGTCTCCATTTGATAAAATGGGGTGTCTGTACAAGGCACAACAAATACATGATCAAGCTGATGAAGCTATTTTTAAATAGGGTAAACTATTACAAATGTGAGGTTTTCAAAAGAGTATGCAACTTTGTAATTTGTTAATGCAATGTTGGATTAACTATTAAGATATATATTGGGTGATCCCACAATATTGTGTTCCACTTTTTGTCCTAAGTCTGACACTGAAATCAACATTTTTAACCAATTTTCCACTTTTTGTCACTTATAACAAGAAAATCATTTGTTGGCAATATGTGTTGTCATTGATGTCAACACTCTGAGTAATTTCTTTACTCTCCTTATGGTTGTCTGATGTGGTTGATGTGAATGCTATACTATTGTGGTAACAAAGATGCAGTGAAATATAGTGATGATGTCGATGTTCAAGGTTGCTGATATTCAGTGATGTTCCTGATGTTCATAGTGGGTTGCTGATGTTCATGGTTGGATGTCATGCCCTGATTAATGTCAAAACAAGTTGTATTGAGCATGTGTGTGGTCCGCAGAGATGATTTTATGATAATATATTAAGATGGGAATTAAAAGCACTAAGATGAATGATGATATATTAAGATGGGAATTAGAAGCTATGCTAAGAATGAAAAGATGTTGTTGATGACCTATGGCATGTTGTATGATCCTTCCTATTGTTCCTAAGAATGTATGTGCTGCTATATGAAGGTTTTGGCCTCCGGAAGTTGGTGAAGGTTTCTGCTTCAAGAAGTTGCCTAGGAGACTGCTCAGTAAAATGCTTCGCATTTCTCCACATTTGAAGATATGGTCATGTAGTTCAAAGGTTAAGTTCAATGTGATGTAAAGGTGCTAAATCCAAAGTTTTAGATCATTTACTCCTCCGTAGTGAAAGTTACAAGTAATTGAGTTCCAGTTTGTGCTCTAGCAGAGTAAAGTGTTGATGAAGGCTAATTGAAATACTCTGCATTCCTCCTCAAATGAAGATTCACTCATGCAGTTTGGAGGGTATGTTCTAAGTTGTGTATGAGTGCATACGTATGTGTTTCAGGTGGTTTGGAGGTCTGCAATTTTAGTTTTCAAATGACAGTTGTGATACAGATAGTTTCGGATGCCTAGTTGTTCTCAGGACATATACTGATGATGTGTGTCAACTTTTTGTGGCATAAAATGGTACATTGACTGATGGAAGATGATTTTGATGATCTTATGTTATCTCCAATTGCTCTGCAAGGTTTTTTTCTACCCTCTCTAGAATTGGTTGAGGTCCGAAATGATGATATTGCCAGGCTATACCTCTACCTGGCTGAATGAAGAAGGTTCAAGTTGTGTGCCACAAAGTTCTTGTTGTGCAGTGTTCAAGAAGTATTTGGAGATAGTGTATAGGTCCTGCCGACTCATCTGGAAGAAGAACAAGCAATGTTTAAACATTCATGAGTACCACCAAGAGTGTGAAGACCATTGTGCCGCAAGCTTCATGTGTTCTTGGTTAAGGGCAACCTAATTCAAATTTGTGAAGCATGCGGGAACAATGTGTAGTTTGTGATGGGGCTTACCCTATGCATGTTTGATATAGTAGGATCTCTGGCCAACTTATAAATTGTAATATTCTTGTTGTATTGGCCAACTTGTAATAAAATCAATGTAATGTCATGTATATATTGTAAACCTTGTTGATCTAGGTGAGGCATGATTGCGAATGTGAGTATGTGAAGGATAGAATATGAATATTACATGCATTATGATGTGCGACTGAAGGAGAAAAAGCAGAAGTAACAAGGGTTGTCCTAATTCATCTTGAAGATACTTTTTGTGATAGGAGGGAAGTGAATAGTGTGCCTAACTGATCCAATCATCAGAAGAAGTGTGAAGAGGCAAAATTACAATCATCAAAGGTGTGAGCTTCATTTTCAGTTTCAGATAGTAGAAGGACTATCATGCTGTAATCACTGCTGAGTTCACTCTCAGTTCAGAGAGCAGTTGCTTCCTTGGGTTGTAGCCCTAAAACAAAGTCAGCAGGGAGTTGTAGCATCCTTCAAAGTTACCCAAAACCAAGTCTTTAGGGAGTAGTATCTTCCTTGGGTTGTAGCCCTAAAACAAAGTCATCAGGAAGTAGTAGCTTCCTTGGGTTGTACCCCTAAAATAAAGTTGTAATTTTGAGCTTCATATATATTGTGAGTTAATCCTCACTGTGGTTTTTTCCTTCTTGGGTTTTCCACATATATTTGGTGTTATGTGTTGATCTTCCATGTTGATGTTGTAATGCTTAAGTTTTAATCTGCTTCAGAGGATTTGAAGTTTTTTTAGATACTAATTCACCCCCCTCTCAATATCCTAGTGTGTTCAACAATTGGTATCAAAGCCAAGTTACTCAGAAGAATATTAATTGCTTGAGGAAGGTCCGAGATGGATCATAATGGATCTCACAAGGCTCCTATGTGTGATGGAACAAATTGCTCCTTTTGAAAGCTAAGGATGGAAAACTATCTATCTTCCCTAGGGTTTGGTGTGTGGCACGTTGTTAAGAAGGGTTACACTTCTCTTTCTTCTAATCATATAGATGTTGATGAGATTAGGTTGTATGATAACAATGCCAAGGCAAAGAGTGCTATCATGAGTGGGCTAATTGATTCAAAACTTCTAAAGATAATGAGCTGCAAGTCTGCTAAGGATGTCTAGGTGAAAGTTGAAAGAATTTATGAAGGAATAGTAAAGTAAAACTAACCAAGATGCAAATATTCAAGAGCAAATTTGAGACCCTAAAGATGATATAAGATGAAGACATTTCTAGGTATATGCTCTGAGTGGATGAAATAGTTAATGGCATTACAAGTCTTGGTGGTGAAGTGAAAGAAGATGAGATTGTGAAGAAGGTACTAAGAACTCTTCCCAAATTTTATAGTCAGAAGGTATCTACCATTGATAAGACTCGTGATTTAGATACATATACAGTAGATTACTTATTTGGCTCTCTTACGGCCTTTGAAATGAGAGAATTTGACAAAGGTGATCCATAGAAGAAAGCAACATTCAAAGCAATTAAGAAGATAGAAGATAAAGTAGTTGATCAAGATGATGACCTTGATGAGGTAGAGGTAAACTTTGGAAGAAGATTGAATAAGGGCACTGGCAAATACAAAGGTAAGTTACCTTTCAAATGTTTCAATTAAAGAATCAAGGGGTAGTAACAAGAGAGACAAACTCAAAAGAATCTTGTATTCCATAGAGAGCAATTGTTCTTCAGAAGATTGGGATCATGATGTTTCAAATGCTGAAACTCTTTTCATGGCCTTGAATGTTGGTGATAAAAAGGATGATTTTGGGAATTGTGAAAAGTCCGATACCTTGCAGAATGATCAAGACAATGAAAAAACAAGTAATTAATAGTGGCTACTCTAACCACATGACTGGTGACAAGGAGAATTTTATCAACCTTGAGAAGTGGAATGGTGGAGCTGTTAAGTTTGTTGGTGATGAGTCAGCACAAATATGTGGAAAGGGTGCTATAACTATTGATGGGAAGAAAAGGACTGAGGATGTCCTCTATGTCAAAGAGCTAAAGTATAACCTTCTCAGTGTCATTCAAATGTGTAGTAAAGGATACAACCTTACTTTTCATGCCAAAGCATATGAAATCAGGAAGGCAGGCTCCAAAAAATTAGTTGCAGAAGGCATCAAGACATATGGAGATATTTATCATCTAAATGAGGTAAATGGAAGAACCTATTTATTGGCTCAATCTAGTGAGTGTTGGTTGTGGTGCAAGAGAATGGGACACATCAGCTTTGATAATATGGTTTAAAGATTAGTTCTATTCATGTAGTGAGAGACATGCCCAAAATAACCAAATCTATAAACACATTATGCAAGGAATGTCAAATGGAAAAGTAGACAAAGACAAATTTCAAGAGCAAGGAGTATTCTTATTCATTGCCATTGGAGATAATCCACATCGACCTATGTGGCCCTACAAGGATAAAGAGTCAACAAGGTGAATGGTATTTCATGTTGCTAATTGATGATTATTCTAGAATGACTTGGGTTAGTTTCTTAAGAGAAAAATCAGAAGCCTTTGATAAGTTTAAGATTTTCAAAGCTATAGTTGAGAATGAAATGGATGCTAAGATCAAGTGTTTGAGATCTAATACAGGAGGTGAGTTTACTTTAAATGAATTTGCAAATTTTTGTGAAGATCATGGTATTAGGAGACATCTTTCAGCTCCTAGGACCCCTCAACAAAATGGGGTAGTAGAAAGGAAGAATATGACTATGCAAGATATGGCTAGGGCAATGTTGAAAGATGCAGATCTACTTGACATGTACTGGAAGGAAGTAGTTCACACTGCTATCTATCTAATTAACAGAGTACAATTGAGGGTCAATAGCACTAAGACCCCCTATGAGCTATGGTATGGAAGACCTCCCACTATTAGATACTTTAGGATCTTCAGCAGCAAATGCTATATTAGAAGAGATGAAGAAGACCTAGGAAAGTTTGATTCAAGAAGTGATGAAGGGATATTTCTTGGTTACTCAACCAGAAGTAAGGCCTATAGATGCTACAACAATAGATTAGGAAAGATGATTGAAAGCACAAATGTCAAGGTAGATGAAGATTTGTACCATATTTCACAAGAACCAGAGGACTACAGATTTGATATATTTCCTTGTATTGAAGAAGAAGAAGAAGAAGAGAAAGAAGAGAAGGAACAAGCACTCGAGTAGATCCCTAAGAATCCAGCAAAGTATGTTCAAAAGAACCATTCAGTAGATCAGATCATTGGAAATAAGAGTGAAGGTGTGTTGACCAGGAGAAGGTTTGCAAAGACATGTGAGAAAGTAAATTTATGTTTGTTATCAAAGGTAGAGCCCAAAACCTTTGTTGATGCTACAAAAGATGATGGATGGTTGAAAGAAATGGAAGAAGAACTGAATTAGATATAGAAGAATTAGACAAGGGAACTGGTTGCCAGACTAGCAAATAAGAATGTCATAGGAACAAAGTGGGTATTCTAGAACAAGCTAAATGAAGATGGTGAAGTTGTGACGAACAAAGCAAGATTGGTGTTTAAGGGCTATTCTCAAGTTGAAGGCATTGGTTTTGAGGAAAATTTTGCTCTCATAGCTAGGATGGAGGCAATCAGGATGTTTCTTGCCCTTGCTACTCATAAGAACTTCAAGGTCTATCAGATGGATGTCAAATCAGCATTTTTGAATGGTGTTCTAGAGGAAGAAGTATACATTGAGCAACCAGATGGCTTCCAGATATCAAAAGATCTGGACATGGTGTGCATACTCAAGAAAGCTTTGTATGGTCTCAAGTAAGCACCTAGGGCTTGGTCTGCTAGGTTGGATAGGTACTTACTTCAGTAAGGATTCAAGAAAGGTACCACAGATAGTAATTTTTACATCAAGGAAGAAGGAGATATGATATTGATAGTTGCAGTATATGTTGATGGCATCATCTTTGGTGGAGATGATGATATGTGTAAGAGGTTTGCAAAGGAGATGCAGAAGAGTTTGAGATGTCTATGATTGGTGAGATGTCTTTCTTCCCTAGACTTCAAATTTCTCAACTAGATGATGGTATCTTTATTTCTCAGGCTACGTATGTTAGAGAGATGTTGAAGAAGCTTGGTATGGAGGACTCCAAACTAGTAAGTACTCCTATGGTTACTGGTTGTCACTTGAGCAAGAATGATGAGTCTCTAGAGGTTGATTAGACTCTCTATAGATATATGATTGGAGGTTTGTTGTACGTGATTGCTTTTAGACCTGATATTATGCATGCAGTATGTGTGGTTGCTAGATATCAAGTTAATCCTAAGAAAACACATGAGAAGGTAGTGGAAAGAATATTCAGATACTTGAAGGGAAATCTGGATTATGGATTATGGTATCCTAGAGGTAATGACTTTGATCTAAGTGCTTACACTGATGCTAATTGGGCTGGTTGTGTTGATGATATAAGAAGTACAAGTGGTGGTGCATTCTTCTTAGGAAACAGATTGGTTTCATGGCAAAGCAAGAAACAAGATTCAGTGTCTTTATCAACTGCAGAGGCAGAGTATATTGCAGCAACATCCTACTATACACAAGTGTTGTAGATGAAGCAAACTGTGAAGGATATCAAGGTACTGTATGATGAGCCGATTCCTATTCTGTGTGATAATACAAGTGCCATCAATATTTCAAAGAATCTAGTGATGCATTCTAGAACCAAGCATATATCAATCAGGTATAACTTTTTGAGAGAGAAGGTTGCAGATAAGGAAGTGAAGTTGGAATATGTTCCAACAAAGGATCAGATTGAAGACATTTTAACCAAGGCTCTTGCAAAAGGATACTTTTGAGTATCTTCAACAGAAGTTAGGGGTAATTGCCCCTCCTTCATCTTGCTAGATACATAGTGGTGCATCTATCCAGGGGGAGTTCATGCTGTATCTTTTTCCTTGATTGATGGTGGCTACTTTTCAGGGGGAGCAGGTAGTGGTTGGTATTGACAGAGGGAGTTAGTGCGTTACTTCAAGAAAGAATGTATGAACATCAAAGGAGGAGAAAGTTAGGGAAATGTGTAACTTAGGGGGAGAGTCTATGCCCTAAGGGAGAGAAGCAGTTGCCCTTTGTCCTTTATGTCAAAGGGGGAGAGACAGAAATATACATTTAAGAGGGAGTATGTGTTGCAATCAATGACAAAGGGGGAGATTGTTGGCAATATGTGTTGTCATTGATGTCAACACTCAAAGTAATGTTTGTACTCTCCTTATGGTTATCTGATGTGGTTGATGTGAATGATATACTAATGTGGTAACAAAGATGTGAAATATAGTGATGATGCCAATGTTCAGGGTTGTTGATATTCAGTGATGTTCTTGATGTTCATAGTGGGTTGTCGATGTTCATGGTTGGATGTCATGCCCTAATTAATGTCAAAACAAGTTGTATTGAGCATGTGTGTGGTCCACAGAGATGATTTTATGATAATATATTAAGATGGGAATTGGAAGCACTAAGATGAATGATATATTAAGATGGGAATTAGAAGCTATGTTGAGGATGAAAAGATGTTTCTGATGACCTATGGAATGTTGTATGATCCTTCCTATTATTCCTAAGAATGTATGTGCTACTATATGAAGGTTTTGGCCTCCGGAAGTCGGTGAAGGTTTCTATTGCAGAAAGCTACCTGGAAGACTGCTTAGTAAAATGCTCCTCATTTCTCCGCATTTGAAGATATGGTCATGCGATTTAGAGGTTAAGTTCAATGTGCTGTAAAGGTGGTAAATCCAAAGTTTCAAATCATTTGCTCCTCCACAGTCAAAGTTACAAGTAATTGAGTTCTAGTCTGTGCTCTGGTAGAGTAAAGTGTTGATGAAGGCTAATTGAAATACTCCACATTCCTCCACAAATGAAGATTTTCTCATGCGGTTTGGAGGGTTTGTTCTGAGATATGTATGTGTGCATCCATATGTGTTTTAGGTGGTTTGGAGGTGCACAAGTTTAGTTTTCAAATGACAGTTGTGATATAGATAATTCTAGATGCCTAGTTGTTCTCAAGACATATGCTCATGATGTGCGCCAACTTGTTGTGGCATGAAATGGTACATTGACTGATGGAATATGGTCCTGATGATCTTGTGTTGTCTCCAGTTTCTTCGCAACAAGTTTTTTTTATCATATTCTATGTATTGAGGTTGTCCTTTGAAGAGTTACACATTTCATCCAATGATGTTTATGTTGCTGACCTAATCAGTGTTTTGAAGTGTTGCATAGGATATTTATAGAAGATCGAATTCATTTATGAGACAAATGTGAGTGTGAATATGATATAGAAATGGGCAAGATATGAAGTGTGCAGAATCAATTTGAAGGCATGTTTTGAGAAAAAAAAGAAGACCGCATTATCAACATAAGTCAGATGTCTATTTTGTAGAAGTCCATATATCTATCTTTGTAAATCCTAAATGCAGTGAGAAAAATATTTAGGTTGTAGTAGCTTCTTTGGGTTCTACCCTAAATCAAAATTGTAATTGATGTAAGCACAAAGTACAGGGAGTAGTACAACTTCCTTGGGGTGAAGCCCAAAAACAAAGTTGTAATATTTTTGCAATGAGCATAATATATTGTGAGCTAACACGCACCATGGTTTTTCACTATTTTAGGCTTTTCCACATAAAAATATTGGTTTTCTTATGTTGATCCTTGTGTTTCATGATTTAGTTTCTAGTCTTTAAGTTATTTAGTCTTATATACAAATATATGTTTAAGTTTTAGTGTGTGCTGAGTCACCTCGCCCTCTCAACACCTCATTGTGTTCAACCCTTCATCTAATAATCTTAAATCTTCTATAGTACATGAGGATTCTATGGCTCATCCTATGGATCTCCTTCCTTTGATTGAATGTTCAAGCACATTGGATATCACTAAGAATGTGAATACCATGGATAGTTTTCCTTTGGTTGCATGTTTAAACCCCTTGGACATCACTAAAGATACAATCATCAACAATTCTCTTAACAAAACTTTACCTTCCCTTCGTTCTGATGCTCTCCCTTCAAAATATGAAGCATTGGTGGATGAAGAAAGGTCTCTCACATTAAATACTTTGGGGATGGATGTTGAGCTTAATCAAAACAATGTTTTAGGGTTTTCCACATAAAAATCTTAGTTTTCTTGTGTTGATTCTTGTGTTACATGATTTACTTTCTAGTCTTTAAGTTATTCAGTTTTATCTACAAATATTTGTTTAAGTTTTAGTGTGTGCTGATTCACCCCACCCTCTCAACACCTCATTGTGTTTAACCCTTCATCTAATAATCTTAAATATTCTATAGTACATGAGGCTTCTATGGCTCATCCTATGGATCTCCCGCCTTTGATTGAATGTTCAAGCACATTGGATATCACTAAGAATGTGAACACCATGGATAGTTTTCCTTTGGTTGCATGTTCAAACCCCTTGGACATCACTAAAGATACAATCATCAACAATTCTCTTAACAAAACTTTACCTTCCCTTCATTCCAATTCTCTCCCTTCAAAATACGAAGCATTGGTGGATGAACAAAGGTCTCTCACATTAAATCCTTTGGGGATGGATTTTGAGCTTAATCAAAAAAATGTTAATTCAATCATCATGAATAAACTTATTCAACAAACTAAGGGGATAGTGATAAGTGCACTAATGTTCCTAAAATCATTGTGCATCCTCGCTTCAAACTAGTGATTACAGTTCAAGGTTCTCCAACACTTCCTCGACCCTTGAGTTATATTCTCAATTATGTAAGACAAATTACTCAAGGAAATTGAGGTGTTCAATATATGTCATAGTATCACATGATTCCTCACACATAACACCCATAACAACAAGCAAAGTAAGCAAGCACCGCATGTACCTGTTTCTCTTCCATCTTTTGAACCTATCCTACCTCAAGCGCCTCATCTTACTCACAATGTTGGTCGAGATTATGATCTTGTTGAGCAACTTCGTTCTACTCCTGCTAAGATCTTTATCTTGTAACTCATACAAAAATCACTTACATACCACATAATGCTACAAGAAGCTTTAGAAAAGGTGATTGTACCACCCGTTGTTAAGACAAATGATGTAGAAGCTCTGTTAGACTATATGCATGCGACAAAAATGGATATTATGTTTCAACAACAAGAATTACCGTCAATTGAAGTTCAAAACCAATATGATCCTCTTGTAATCTCTATCAAAATAAATAAAAAACTGATTAAAAGAACTATGATTGACAATGGATCGACTCTTAATGTTTGTAGGATTGATGTGCTACACAAAATCAAGGTTGACACATATTTAATCAAACCAGATAAACTTAACATTCATGGTTTTGATAACGTTGGTAGACAATCACTTGGTACCATAACTTTACCTGTAAAGGCTGGACTTGTGACATTATCTACCCTTATCCATGTCATACCCAGTGCACTTTCATATAATATCATCCTTGGTAGACTGTGGATTCATGCCATGGAGGTAGTTTCATCTACCCTTCATCGATCAATAAAGTTTATTTATGTAAATAAAATTAAAACCATTAAAGATGACCCAAATCTGGAATGTTTTTTACAATTTGATGCACAAAAACAAGCTGCCAATGATAAGCTTCTCAATAACTTAAAAGTTGATTCATCAATACCTCTTGTCATAGATAATGTTGTGCAAGATTCCAAATCACCATCAAATGCACTTCTTGGTGAAGATTGGGATTCATTGGATTTTACTCCTTCCTTTATGGGGAATATAAACTTACTAACCCTAATCCTGAAACATCAAAAGTTGCCTCAATCTCATCCAAGCAATCTTTGGAAATACCTGAGGAACCTAAAGTTTCTTTAGTAGCAAACAAAGACAATACTCTTACTTACACTACATAATATGAGACTTATGAGGCCTCACCTTCTTCTAAAGAGATAAATTCTCTCTATGGTCGTGGATTTCAAATCCTTTACAAAAATTGTAACTATGTAGGTAATGGTTGTGGTATAAAACAACAAGGAATCAAAGTACCTTTAGAGGCTGTTACACATAGCTCTTCAACTGGTATTGTTTACCATCCTTTGAAGACCACCAAAGATTACCATTGTCCTACTCTTAATGTTAACACAATATCAATAAGTCCAACACTTAATCTTATATATCTTAAGATGATAGACATAGACTGTCCACTAGGAAATATCCCGTATGAATTAGGTAAGTATTTCTCCCTCATTGAGCCACACTTTATGTAGCACTTCTTCGAATTGCTCTCAAGGGTGGCCTCCTCTTAGGTATATATGTTGTGTTGTGTTCTCTTGTGTAGTGTTAAATATTTTTTTAGGTCTCCTTGGATGACCCTTGATACTCTTGTATGGTCAAGGATACAAGGAGACCGCCTCCATTGTGACATTCCTTCTATTTGTTTCTCTATTCTTCTACACTTCTCTTGTTGGAATTGTTGTGTGTGGTGCCTTGGGGGCATAACATTGTGGAGGATGTATTAGGGGTATCTTCCCATGTTGTGACCCTAAGTCACTTTTGTCTCCTCTCTCATTTTTCATGATTTCATTCTTCTGTTGTACTTGTGGCTCTACTAGTCAACGTATGATGATAACAAATATACACTTCTAATAAGGACCGTGCATCCCTAAACAAGAAAATATAAATGGAACCAATCCATACATGAAGACATGGGTAATTTGTTACTTACATTTGACTAGTAGAATCACTTTGTGTTGTGATGTGATCATGTATCATGTTGTGAAATTGTTGTAACAAACATTTGCAATACTCTAAATCTGCTTCTATGCACCTTTGAAATGTTTTTGTCTCACCTTTTTTCTACAATTAGTTTTGAGATCCCTGAAGTATAACCTCATGGCTATACTGGGTACCAAACCCATAAGTATAGCCTTGGTTTGTTTGAGCAGCATGTTGCCTTATTTTTGTATCAATTTCATGAGATGATTTGGTTGTTATGTTAGCTTAGATGTTCTAAGCAAAGCTTATTATTCATCAATGGTTGTTAGCAAAAGATATTGATGTGTTTCAATTGTGATTGTTGGAAACAATCTGACGATTGTAAGCACATGTTACTTTGGGGCATGGTCTTTGTGAAAGCTCTTGTTCCCTCATGTGTTTTCAACCTTACCTTAAACGTTATTACTACTAGCAAGCGAGAGCAACCACTTTAAGGTGAGGGCATACATTGTGGTAAATGCTTGGATATTATGATAAAATGTGGTGTATACTACCTTTTCACTATAAGGCATCTCTGTGATGCAGGTGGGGTTGTATACTTTTGTGTGTTTGCGTATGCTTCCTTTTCACTATAAGGCATCTCTACGATGTAGGTGGGATTGCATACTTTGTGCACATGCTTCATTTTCACTATAAGGCATCTTCATGATGCAGGTGGGGTTGTATTCTTTTGAAAGAACTTTTGCGGAAGGTGGGGTTGTGTCTTCCCTTGAGAGGTTGCATATCCATTTTGAAAAATTCCTCTTGTAGGAGGTAAGGTTGGGTCTTGCGTTACTCACCCTTAAGCATGTTTTTGGTGGTCATGGTAGCATAGCTTGATCGTTAGGTGTATTTGGTGTGTCTTAGATGTTGGAGCATAATGATGAGCTCCTCCCTATTGCTCATATTTGCTATGTATAAGACATATAGTGGGTTGACTACACACTCTATGGCACTCATGTATTTCGTGTGTTTTGCGTGTTTTGTGCAGGCGTGTAGCGATGAGTTCCTCCCATGGCATGTGTCTTGTGTATTTTTTGGAGGCATGTAGTGATGAGCTCCCCCACGTTGTGTGTTTTGTGTGTTTTTTATGGTGGCATGTAGTGATGAGCTCCCCCATCACCTGTTAGTATAGTATAATTGCTTGATCATGTCTTCTCTTCGTGTATCCTTTTTGTATTGCATGACTACATTCATGTCTTCTCCGTGTATTACATTCTTCTCTACTATCTTTGATGAGAGCCATTATCATTCCATTTTATGCCATATTTTACCATATTTCTTACACCTTTATATCCATTCTCCAACGTACCACTTTAACAGCCAGCTATATATTACTAGATTTCTTTTCCACATTGCAAATTACTACAACCTGAAGCTATGGGAAAGGATGATGAAGTTTTCTCAAGGAGGTTACTGTGATCTTCACATCTTCATTAGATCTAATTCTAGCATATTGTTATGTAATGCAGTTGAGAAATATTAGCCACAAGCCACAAAAACATTCATGTTTACCTCAACTGTTATGGAAACGGTTTTAAAGACTTAAGAAAGAATGGCCACATGCCATTTCATTCTTTCCCAAAACTGTTCAACAAATCTCCACCACAAAATGTTAAATCGTAAGCATGCATTTGGTTAGGTTGTTTTGTATGTAAACACTATATAAGCTATTGTATGTTTCAAAAAGAAAAAAAATGTCTAAGTCAAATTTAGAAACTCTGTAAGCATTTTTCTTCAATTGGTTCAGTGGGAGGTAGGGCACCCACTCTTCAGCAGCCAATTGAATGTACATATTTTATTTATGCAAGTGTGTTTTATTATTTCCACATTGTTTGGATTGGTTAAACGTTAGAAATAGCTATCGTAATTTATATAGTTGGTATTTAATTTCAACTGGTTTCTATGTTTCATATTTAATTTTGTGATCTATATTAAAGTTTCTGTTTCAAACTTTTTTGTAATTTCTGTACATTTCCTATCGCCTGAACATAATAGAATAGCTCCTGTCGCCAGTTTTATTTCAATTTACAAGATTTATTTTTCTAGCTGCACTTCATAATCCCTCATCTCCTGACTTTTACCCCTTTGTGGCATATATCTCTAATACCTCTCATAAGTTTACGCCTCCAGATTGACACGTATAGACCGAACTGAAATTCATTATTAAACATCAAATCCATTTCACTCTTTGCTGCAATTTAGGCCTATCATTTTGGCATCGTTGCCAAGGAGAGGTGTCAAAGGCATGTTAGCTTGATGAGTTGAGGTAGGACTAGTGCGCCAAGGTGAAAATCCTCGCAATTGTCAACCTTACCTAGGTGACTAACCTTGGTTTGCTCTGTTTTAAATCATATAGATGCATTGCTAGATTTTGTAGGAGATAAAACTATTTATATATATATATATATATATATATATATATATATATATATATATATATATATATATATATATATATATATATATATCTACACTAGTTGTTGTGAGTCAGTTGATAAAGAGAAGTAAATTTGAAGAAACACCACAAAAACAATCAGAATGTTGCATTTTAGAGGTAGTCCAAGCACTTTATTTTTTATGAAAAATTGCTTAAAAAATGAAGAATCCAAAGGCCACATAGGAGGAAAAATGTGCTTGGCAGCGGGGACATTGCCCCTCGACCTTGCCCTATACCGTGATAGGGAGCGTGCCCTGGGCACTGCCTTGGGACCTTGCAAGGGGCATTGCCCCTTGACCCCACTAGGGGCTGCCACCCTCAAACCCCCACTTTTAAATTTAAAAACAAAAGAATAAACTAGTGGGGGAATCATGCCAAAACAAAGTGATGTTTTTATAGCCCCTCTACCTAATGGATGCAACTTAGATAATCTTGATCTTCCAATACCATTATCACAAACATCTACTGGTATTATTCCTATAACTGAACAAGAACAAATAATTGATGAATTTTTAGGACAATGGAGTTTTGGAAATGATGATTTGACCATTTGTTGTTTTGATTGTTGCAAGGAAGAAGTTGAGTGCACATGTCAAAATGTTCAAGAGGACATGGTGAAGGAGATAGATGTTATAAGTGATCCTTGAAACAACAATAGTGGAAGTGAGAATGTCTTCTTTGTAACTCAAGGACAACTACACACGTCGAATCAGGGAGATCATGGTATGCTTAATGATTTGAGAAGGTCTTATAATTCTATTGGATTTGAAAGGTAATATGTTTCTTCACAAAAGGCTTCTTCTAACATTTATGGTGAATGGAAACAATGTCCATCTTACCAAAAATGTCATAATGAATTCTCACAACAATCACAATACCCATCACATATACTACCATCTCCACCATATCCATCTTATATATTACCATCTTCAACATCTACTCTATATACCACACAACTTTTACCATTGTCATTATCTCACCTACCATCCACCCCAACATATCCACCAAGGGAAATTGCAATTCCTCATAAATTACTATTATCTAATAAGGTGGTTCAATCTGCATATAATAATGAGATTTTAATGATCCCTTTACATTTTGTTAATATTCTTGAAATTAGTGAATCACAATTCAAAACAACTAATGGATGTGATTTTGGTATAAATGATTTTGTAGAACAATATGATCAATTAAAAGATAATCCATTTAGTTCTTCTTATCTACTTAACGAATCACACCGTTTAGAAGGCATTCACACACATAAAGAAATGTCTCAAAATGAGTCTAGTTTTACCATTGAACTCATAAATGTGTGCGTTGAAATTAATCATGCAATAAGAAAAGGTGAACTATATACCTTAATGATTCAAGAGTTGTGTGAGATACATAATCTACAAGATCTATCATTTATAAATGTTCTTATACTTAAACACCTAGATCTTTGGAGACCTATGGTCCAAATACATATTCCACACACACTTATTGATCTAGGTCCACCACTAATTAATTAATTAAGCACAAATAGATGGATTTAAATGCATTAATGACCATACCAAACATGCTTCAAAGGATGTTTTTTCATTAAACAATGATCAAGGTATTTTATGTCACCATCTTCTTGATCCTTTGGATTATCCTAATACCCTCATAATTTTAAAGTATGAAATTAAGTTGGGGGGTGGGAAATCCATTAAATTTTGGAAATCTTTGGTTGATTTCTAATAATGCCTTCATTGATTATTTCTTTGGTGCTTCTAACAAAGCCATGTGTATGAGATCTGGACAAAATCAAGGTACGTATTCTTGTGTTAATTGGATTTGATTCTACACAAGCATTCATTTTAATAGAATTTATCCATCCATTTTTTTCAAGTATTTATTTTAATAACTCTACCCTCCATTTTTCTAATCATAAATCACTCATAATGGTGGAGTTATTAATAGGTGATATTGTACAAATTTAACATTACTATACTTGATATGGTTGGTCTTGAGAATATGGTTGTAGGTTTCTTATCTTGGTTGCCCAACATTTTGCACTAGTTGATGATGCTTCTCTACATAAGAATCCAAAGACACATTTTGTTGGCCTTTCTATCTATATGGTGAACAACGAGTTTCCTTTTCTCTTGGAAATCACAAGAGAATTCTTGGGTAAAGTGTTTAACATTCATGGATAAAAGTTCTATTTTGCACCCTCCTTGATACCAAAGCATCTGGAACATAGTATGCAACTTGTTCTATGAGAGCCATGAATCTTGTAGTACTAGGTTCTTGAGCTACACATCTAGAGACAACTTGAAGACATAATCAAAGAGCTTGAATATATTCTAATGCAAATCCTCACACTCTAAGATGAATTTTCACCTACCTAAAGTTGTGTGGCCACATTTGACAAGTTGAGAGACTCCAATTGGTCTTTCACTATGCAACCTTGTCTTTGGAAAGGAAGTTTAATTATTTGCACTCTAGCTTTTTATATAGCTTTGGGAATAGTTATGGATATCTCTCGTGCTTAAAAGAAAAGGATAGCATAGCCTCATGATACGTCGATATGATTTGTTTCAAGTTGGTCATCATAGAACAATGTGTCTTTCAAATATAAAAACCATTGTGGGTAGTTATTTCAACCAAGTGAGTGGACATGAATTCCAAGGTTCTCCAATGACCTTCCAGATATAGTGGAATGAGCTAAATGAGATCAAGATTATTTGTAGCAGTGGTTCTATATTGCGCTCAAGTTATTATTGGTCATCCTTTCAAGCATTGCAAGCAATTCACAGTTAATTTTATTGAAGGGATCTAGATGGAACTCTAGGATTTGGATGATATCAATTTGTCATCCATATGAGAGTTTCATTTTATTTGGTCATTATATACAGTTTATCAAGGAAAAAAAAGAAAAAAAAACATAGCAATAAAAGATCCAACAATGAAAACCTTTGGGCGTTGTTGGCCAGTTAGTATCTAAAAACTAGATTCTGGCGGATACTAATCGCAGAATAAACTTAGAGGTCAAAACTAATTTTTCAGTGCCTCTAGGTGGTGACAGGTTGAAAACTAGGCTACCGGCAATCTGTTGTCATTATCAAAATTTAAAAAAAAAAGAAAAAGAAAAAAAAAAGAAAAGAAAAAAAAACAAATGTAATAATTTGTGTTTTTGAGCTAATCCTTTTCAAGTACACTCAATTGTTTCTCTAATTTTTGTCCTCTATCTGAGTGCCTCTCGCACCTCCTGTTGCTCACTTGTGACATGTGCTCTAGTTTGTTGTGGTCAATATGACTTTGATCACCTGCCGCATGAGTCACCCATTCAGTTGAGGTGCTCTTAAAAGTAAAGAGAGGATTAGCTACCATCAGTATGATCCATGATGCTTCAGTGAGATGGAGATCTTTTGTGGTGTTGTAGTTTTTGGCATAGTATGTGGTTCCTTGATGGCTATTTGCAGTTGCTGAGTTCTTTTGGCTACTAGATCTTGTCATACAGAGACATGCAAGTTGGTAAAACAATTAATTTTATTTTTTATTATTTTATCTTTTAACTTTATTAATATTTCTTATTATATTAATCATATAAAGCAGCTTTCCCCTTATCCTCTCCTTGCTTCCTGAGGACGGTCAACCCTTTAAGTTGGGGGGAGGTCCACCATCCATATTGCCTATCTTTCACCCATTACTTCTCACCATCCTTATTTATTCCTCTTGGTATCCATTACTTGTCACCATTCTTATTTATTTCCTATCCATTACTTTCACCCCGTATCGCTCATGAATATTCCCTATCAATCTATCTATTGCATACAACTCATAGAGATAATTTTTATAGCTCCGATATATAGCATTTCAAAACAAAAATGCAAAGAGAAAAAATGATTCAGAGAAAAAATGATTCAAAGGGGTTATGGATATATGAAAAGAAAAAGAAAGTTGGAAGAAAAAGCTATGAAGACCTCATAGAAAAGGGGAACTCTGATCAACTATGAGTGAGCTATCATACACAAGGGTGAAAAGAAATCCAAATTCATACTTCCAAAGGCTACTAGTAATAATGATTGCATGAGGACATGAAATATACTAAGTTGGGGGGAATGATGAGAGTCATTATCATTCCATTTTACGCCATATTTTACCATATTTCTTACACCTTTATATCCTTTCTCCAACGTACCACTTTAACAGCGAGTTGTATATTACTGGATTTCCTTTCCACATTGCAAATTACTACAACCTGAAGCTGCAGAAAAGGATGATGAAGTTTTCTCAAGGAGTTTACTGTGATCTTCACATCTTCATTAGATCTAATTCTAGCATGTTGTTATGTAATGCAGTTGAGAAATTTTAGCCACAAGCCACACAAACATTCACGTTTACCTCAGCTGTTATGGAAATAGTTTTAAAGACTTAAGAAAGAATGGCCACATGCCATTTCATTCTTTCCCAAAACCGTTCAACAAATCTCCACCACAAAATGCTAAATCGTAAGCATGCATTTGGTTATGTTGTTTTGTATGTAAACACTATATAAGCTATTGTATGTTTCAAACAGAGGTAATATATATATATATATGAAACCAATATCATTTTTGAAAGAAAAAAAATTGTCTGAGTCAAATTTAGAAAATCTGTAAGCATCTTCAATCGGTTCGCTGGGAGGTAGGGCGCCCACTCCTCAGCAGCCAATTGAATGTACATATTTTATTTCTACATTGTCTGGATTAGTTAAACATTAGAAATAGCTATCGTAATTTCTATAGTTGGTGTTTAATTTCAATTTGTTTCTATGTTTCAGATTTAATTCTGTGATATGTATTAAAGTTTCTATTTCAAACTTTGCTATAATTTCTATACATTTCCTATGGCTTGAACATAATAGAATAGCTCCTGTCACCAGGAAGTGACAGCTCCTATCGCCAGTTTTATTTCAATTTACAATAGATTTATTTTTCTAGATGCACTTCATAATCCCTCATCTCCCAACTTTCACCCCTTTGTGGCATATAGCCCTAATACCTCTCATAAGTTTATGCCTCTGGATTGACATGTATAGACTGAACTGAAATTCATTATTAATCATCAAATCCATTTCACTCTTTGCCCTAGTTTTGGCCTATCAGTCTTCCTCGTGTTTTGCATGTTTGTCATGTGTCTTCTTATGTTTTCCTAAGCTTGGAGGCTAGAGATAGTCTTCCTAACTTAGGGTGTGCTTTTGGCTCTAGTGTTTGACGTGCTTGATGTGTTTTCCACCGTACTTTTATGCATGTACTGATCATAAGATCATACACACATTAAAGTGGGGGCTAAATATTATGGAGTAAAAAGTGTCCACATGTATTTTTACCCCCTTGTTTAGCTCCTAGGTCCCCTTGATTACATTATACATTCAAAATGTTTATCATGATGCAAAATTCCCCAACACCAAAGTAAAATTGGAATATGAGCCCCTTGTTTTAACTTACCTCGGACCTAAACAGGGTTGATGGACCTGAGTAGTACCACCCATGTGCCCCCTTTTAGGTCAGGGATATTTTAAGTGCATGTCAACCTGGGACCCTCCTAGAGGTTTCTCCTTGTCGGCTCTTTTGGTTTGAATTTACGATTGTGAGTGGGAAAACATATATAATGTGTTTTTGAGTTCATTTGTAACTAGGTTGGAAAAGGCATAACTTGAGGTCATGAAGTGAAGTAAGCAAGAGCATTCATTGTGATTCTAGAGTAGATTTGTGTTTTTTTATTGTGTGTTGTTGCATATATGGTGCTATCATCTATTCTTCCTTAGGAGTTGAAGGATCTTCATCATTCTAAGGGTTCATCACATAGGCGATATCATTGTTTTTTTTTCATCGTTTGAATCATCTCATTATCATTATTTTCAACCTCTGCCCCAATGAGCACACACACTCTTTATCAATCAACAGTGTTGGGAAGCTTAAATTCTATCCTGGGATTTGACTAAGGCAAGTCCCTAAACACCTTAACCCCCAAACTCCTTCTTATCTTCTTGTGTGGAGGTTATAGGAGTGAGATCTGGAAAATACAAAGCTACAGGAAGACAGGTTATAGATCAAGGTTTCGGGATCCAAAGATAGTTTCAGAGTATTCTCTCACCAAGGACTTGGGCGGTACTACACATGTCCCTCTGCCTTTTGTGAGTTTGGATTTAGCATTAGGACATCATCTGTAGCAACTTTCCAGTTTACACTACTAGTAGATTCTTCTAATCAGGACTTGGGTAGTCCCACCTTGGTCCTTCAACACTTCTTCTTTCTAGGGATAGGTCTTATCATCTCCCTAACCATCCCTGTGCAATTATTTTTCAGGTTCCTGTCGTATTCTCATTGTTATAAGTAGATCACTATAGGACTAGGGTTTCATGCATTGTTAACCTAGGTTTTGATAAAAAAAACTAAGTTAAATCTGATCCATCTATAGCATACATGAGTCACAAGATCAGTAGCTATGTCCTTCTTCACTTGGTAGTGATTTGTCTCGGTCTTGTCCTTGAATGTTATATGAAAACAGGTTTGATCTAGTTTGCATTCTAGTGGTTATCATTCTCCTTTTTCATACTTAACACCAACCAAAGTTGTGAAATGCCTTATGATGTGTTAGGGAATCCTTTTACTTACTACACATTGGACACATTGACACACTGGTTCTTTATACCTTGGTACATAATGTATCATGCCATATCAAATAATATTATTCAACCCAACATATCATGATGCATCATTCCATCCATCAATTTACCCCACCCCCATACATCCATCATCAACCATCCTCCCATCCAATTTAACCTATCCCCCCATTCCTCCCCAACCCTTTATCCTCCAAATCTATTTTATTTCAATTCCACTCTCATCTTTCTAATCTTGTCATCTTCATCCATTTCAAGAGCACATTCATCCTCTTCGAATCTACTTGCCCTCTCAAGGGGGCATCATCCCTACCATCACTACTCCTTGTCACTCCTCCTTCAAGTGGCTAGGGCATCATCATCCTTAATATAAGCATTTTCTCCCAAATCTTCTTCTTATCTAACCAAGTGCTATGTTTTATTCTTCTTTGAAATGATGTTGCTTCGCAACACCAGACTCAAAGGGAAGAAAAATGAACACCTAAAATCATCCACTCATTCTCTCATCACTATTCATCCATAATTAGGATATCTAGACCATTTCTTCTATAATTAATTAGATAAATCCCTATTTAGACAATTAATTATCCAATTCCCCTTCTGATATTAATTAAATAATATTTTAATTTTTAATTAATAACATCACTATTCATGCACTATTCATCACTACTTATCCGTACCTCTTCCTAGCACAAATGATTAATTAACCATTTATCATCCTTCCTCTATAGTGTACCTTGGGTAAATAAATCCAAATACTTATTTACCTAAATCCCCCATCCTTATCCCAAAAATTAAATAAATATTTTTATATTTATTTAATTCCTATTTTTTTCACTTTTCATGAAGTTGGTTAAAACCAATTAATCAACTTAATCCCTCACTTGCACATTCCAAATTAATGTTTAACCCATTCAAACCTCTCACATTCCTTAAAATGTACAAAGGCACGGGTACTTGTACAAATCACATAGGTTCTCTTCTAAGGGTATGTGAAAGTACCTTGCACATCCCTTTAAAAGGGTCCTTTTGTCCTCCTTCAATCTCATCCATCCTCTTTATCCAACATAATTCTCCACCATTGATCTCCCCTCAATCTAAGGACTCCTCTTGTCCTCCAATCCTTTCATGCCGCTTGGTGTCTTCTAATCAACCCAATGCTCTCAGTCAATGTGAGCAATGTTGCAAAGATGGTTTCTGTTACACCAAAAGATCAACCTGTTAATGCCACTGCCAGAGTTAATGAATCCACGGGAGGTGGTTAAGCCTTGTAATGAACCCAAGCATTGTGTTTCACAGCACAAGGAGACCAAGGGTGCACACCTTGCAACAATCCCCCCAGCACAAGCGAGGGGTTCAAACCCATGACGCAAGATCTGATACCAATTGTTGCAAAGAGGGTTGCCATTGCACTAAAAGATCAACCTGTTAATGCCTGATACAACCACCAAAGTTTATGAATCCACGGATGGTGGTTATGCTTTGTCACAAACCCAAGCATTGTGCTGCACAGCACAAGGAGACCTATTAGGAATTGTATGTAGAAGATATCAATTAAATGCAAATAAAGATTAAACATAGGAATGAAAATACACAGAAATAATAACGAGAGAAGTTTTAATGTGGTTCACCCAAACTCGGGCTACATCTACCAATAGAGAGTCCAATATTATTATCCAGTAAATCAAACTGATTACAACCAACAAACCTTGCAACTCAATACTGCTGCAAAATGCTATAATACATCAATGGAAACCCTAACCCTTAGCCGCTTTTATCAAGCCTTATGGCAGTTACAAAAATAGGGTTTTTTTTATATCGGCCAATAGAAAAAATAACTCTTAATGCCTTAATAAAATAATAAAAAACCGTTTGAGGTTTCGGGGGCACTGCCCCCGAGCCCCTGCGGGGGCATTGCCCCTTGAACTCACCCTGTATCGCAACATGGAGCCCGCCAGGGGCACTGCCCCTAGACCCCGCAAGGGACGTTACCCCTTGACCCTGTTAAATAATTTGGGGGGAAACCGCATCGATAAAAGTGGGGTAAATTTAACCTTCGAGTTTGATTAGACTCCATATAACAACAAGACCAAGGGCGAACACCTTGCAACAAGCCATGGTTATTCCAAATCAATCTCAACCCTCCAATCATCCATCCAAAAATCTATAAATAGCCATCAACCCAAGCCTTTTTCAAGTTCCCAGATTATGCAATGTTATGCTACTAGTTTGAGGAGTAATCACACATCCAACATCAAAGAGAAAATAAAAAACAATCAAGGTTTACATTTGTAGTTAATTAGTTAGCTTCATTTTATGTTTATGCATTCCTTTTAGCTCAATCATGAGGTTGTATTAGATGTGAATGGAAGAGGCAAACTTAGGTTAGTTTTTTCTAATTTATGTTCACATTTATATCTAATACATATTAACAAGTGTATGAGAGTTATCACCTTCATTGGATTTAGTATCAATATGAGAATCCAAACCTTATGTCACATGTAAATTAGGATCAATGGGAAATGAGGAAGATTGGTTGTCATTGTTTTGTTTTTGTTCACTATAAATTCATGTTTCAAAATCCAATGAGCCTTAGTCATCCTCATGATTGGCATGTTGCAAAGGACTCGGATTAGGGACAATTGTTGGAAATATGGTAACCATGATTGATTTTGTTGGAGATATGAATATTTTATCCTTTTCAGCTACTTGAATAAAATTATATAGATTATTATTGGCTATAACCATAAATTACTTATTTTTGTAAGTAACTTGATTTTTTATGAAGTATGAAGGGGACAACACCTATTCCATGAATCCATGGTTTCCCAAGGGAATTTTATACACCAATGTTCTAGGCATCACATGAAAACCAATAAATTAACATGTCCTAAAGTGATAGGAAATGTGATACAACAAAGAATTTATGTATGACTTTGTCAAACCCTATAATGATTATGTTAAGTTTTAGAAAATTAGAGTAACTAATTTGGATCACAACAAGAAAATGTTTACTACATATATTCAATCCAAATATATTGTCCACAAATGCACACTTAAGTCTAATATCTCCATATCTAACCACAACATATAATGGTATATACTCATCAATAACATGTGGAGATGGTAATTCATGAAGTCAAAAATAGATTAAAAATTATCTTAAAATGTTGGTTGCCTTATTGAGACTAAGCCCTTAGGAGTCAGGGTAAATGAAATAATTATGCACTCTAAAATTATCTGTTATGATGTTCTTCTAAGATTTAAAGCAACATAACATATCCTAAATAGAGATTTTGGTGGGGCTATTAGAGGAGCGATCATGTATATCATACTCCATGTGTACATTTCTAGGTGTAGAATGAGTTTATGGTATAACTAAGGCATAAAAAGTAGGCATAGAGGTAGACATAATATGAGATGTAAAGCATGGAGAAGAAGAAGCCACATGATAGGTGGAAAGAGAATCAAAAGTTCCAATTATGTCAAGAGGTGTATATTCAACATAAGATGTATCAATTGTAGGGATAAAAAAATCATGCACATTATGTGTATCCTCTCTAATAGGTGTAGCATGTTTAGGTATATCACTAATGTTAGAAGAAATATAGTCATCCTAAGGGTAAACAGTAGGATAGTGATCATAAATAGGCAAACTCAAATAAGAAACTACATTGCTAGCCTCTAGGCATAGAAGTGGGTGACATGATAACACATGTACCCTCATCACTAGGTAAAAATGAATCAAGAGAAGCACTTACAAGAGGTTCCATAGATCTAAAAGAAAAGCTATCAACCACATACATAGAGGTAATAGTTAAGTCACTATCATAGGTCACAAAAAATGCATCAACATATGGTGTAGTGATTCAAGAAGTGAAGCTAGTGAGGAAAGAGTCCTAAAAGAATATTCATCATAAAATACTACATGTCACTTTTAGATTAAAAAATTAGAAATATCAGTGGTATATCAAATTTGTAAATGAAATCCTAGTGAAGTGGCCAAGGGTGGGTAGGGTAGGTGATAGATAGGTGCTATACCCTTAATCCTATAGTGTACATAGGGTTATGAGTAGTTAGCTTGTGGCTAGCGTAACTCTTAATTATGATATATAATCATTATTATAGTCAATTATAGGTGGTTAGGTCAGCCTGGTTGGCAGCCAGGGCATAATTAGGTATATAGGAGATAGTGTCTAGTTTGTGATCATCATATTATGACTTGTGTTCTCACTGGAGATATTTGGAGGTTTGCCCCCTCGATGTGGCTTCCATTTTCAGTTATTATCAATTATTTGTGGCATATTTCCTATTATATTCCTTTTTGTGTAATTTATTTTATTACAAGTGGTATCAGAGCATGATGTTGGCACCATGAAGACAAAAATAAGGTGGTTTTTTTTTAATTTGGAGGTCAATTTGGGAAGCACATATCTTTTTTTTTTAAAAATGCACCTAGTAAACTTTTTAACGTGACTAGCGACACTGGTGCAACACGCCCTCCAGCTCCACGCGAATGCTTTTGCCTGGAGCAATGAACCAGTGAGGCCACAACATGGGGGACCTCATCCCCTAGAAAGAACACTTCAAACCCATGAGCTCGTTGGCTAAGCGAAGGCATAAAGCCTACGAGCTCGTTGGCCCAACAGGGGTTTGAACTCTGGTGGCCGCCACTACAACCAAGCGACTTAAGCACCGAATCACACCCTTATCAACAAGCACATATCTATCTTATTTTGGAGAATATTTTCAATATTTTTGGTGGGTTTTGCAAGGGAATATTGAAGCTGCTCCAGGCCAGATTTAAGAGAATTTTGATCATATTTGGCAAAGTTATTGCAAAATTAGTGTTTCCACCAATTTCGCTCTTTAGGCTACACATTGCCAAAATTCTTGGAGTTTTTTTCTAGCAAGTGAGATCTAGGCCCTGGTAAGTTCCATTAAAATTTTAGATTGATTGGATTTGTTTTGTGTGATTTATTACAAAATTATTTTCTCCTATCATGATGGGTCCTTCAACAAGAGGCAAAAAGAATGTTGCCACACCTGGAAAAACTCCAAGCAAGGAGGAGGTGGAAAATGAGGATGATGATAAAAAAGAATATGAACATATACTTGAAATCTTTCATAAAGAAAACAATAAGATGAAGGTGGATATAAATCTCTTGTTAGGAAGATTGGATTCTATTATAGGAGATATATCTAGTATCAATGCTACATTGGCTAGTCTTAGTAGTTATATTCATAATCATTCAGGATCAAAACCAGATACTTCAAGCAATCAGGGTGGATCATCTAGGTCATTTGATATAGATCCAAATGCTCACACTCACATGGGATCTAAGAATTGGTTACCAAAGGTGGACATGCGCAAGTTTGATGGCAAGGATCCATTGACTTGGATTAATCAGATGGAGAATTTTTTTGACATTCATCAAATTTCAAGTGTGCAAAAGGTGACAATGACTTCCTTATATCTCGAACCAGAACAATTTATTTGGTATCATTGGCTATGTGCACAAGGGAAGGAAAAGGGTCTTAATGTCACATGGACAGTTTTTACAGAGGAGTTACAAGAACAATATGGTAATAGTGTAGCTAACAACTACTTTAGCCAACTGGCTAAATTACAAAAAAAAAGGATCAGTCAATGAGTATATTTAGTAGTTCCAAAACCTATCTGTGAGACTTGATTCAATTTTAGAAGAGAACTTGAATGACTTATTCCTTGGTGGTCTCAAGGATCACATCTAATGTTATGAGATACACATGTTGAACACTAATTCCATATTTGAGTCTTTTGTTTTAGCATGCAAGGTAAAAGAAAAATTTTTAATTCCTAGAAGGCATGGGTTTAATGGCATAAGTCAAGAGAAGAGTTGGTCAACGCAACCATTCCCTCAACCCACTAGGCTAACTCCTCAACAAATTTAAGAAAATAAGGCAAAAGGGTTATATTTTAACTATGATAGTAAATGCAGTAAGGGACATAAATGTGCATAAAAGAAACTGTTCTACATTGAAGGACCATATGAGGAAGAAGATAATGAAGAAGAAATATTAGATTTCTTAGGTAATGCACTAGGTGAGGAATTAGAAGATCCTCAACCAATCACTTCTTGTCATGCACTCTCAGGTTTTAGCACCCCACAAACTCTCAAGGTAGTGGGTTTCTTAAAGAAAGAAAGAGTAACACTGTTGATAGACTTAGGTAGCACTCATATCTTCATCAACAAAAAGTTGGCTACTCGTCTAGATTGTTTTATATTTCCAGCTCCAGAATTTCAGGTCCTAATTGCAGATGGTGGTATTGTTCGTTGTTAAGAAAAATTCCATAGCATTAAATTATCCATGGGATATTATCATCAAAATTACCCAATTTATGCTATCTCAGTGGGTGCAGTAGCTATTGTTTTGGGAGTTTAGTGGCTCACTACATTGGGAACAATTAAGTTGAACTTCCAAGAACTATTCATGCACTTTCAATCAGAGGGAAGAACAATAGAACTAAGATGGTTGCATGCAAAGTCTCCATAGATAATAAGTTCTTACCAAATGTAAAAGATGCTTAAGAAGGGGGCAAATGGGTTTGTAGCCCAATTGTTTTCATTAGAATCATATCACTCAAAGGCTTCTACACCATTGGATCTATAAGCAATTGTAGATAAGCACTATGTAGTTTTTGGGGAGATGCCAAAAGCATTGCCTCCTAAGAGAGATCATGATCATGCCATTCAACTAGTACCAGGGAGCCAACCACCCAACATCAAGCCCTACAAATATCCATATGCTAAAAAAAGTGAGATTGAGAAGATAGTTCAAGAGATGCTAGAAGCAGAAATTATCAGGCATAGTCAAAGTGCTTACCCATCTCCTATGGTAATGGTGCATAAGAAAGACGAAACATGGAGGATGTGTCCAAATTATAGGGAGCTTAACAAGTTCACCATAAAAGATAAGTTTCCTATTCCAATAATTGATGATTTGTTAGATGAGCTTAATGGCACTATTTATTTTACAAAACTTGATCTTCATTCTGGTTATCATCAAATTAGAATTAGAGATGAGGATGTACATAAGATAGTTTTTAGAGTCCATGAGGGCCACTATGAATTTTTAGTAATGCCTTTTGGTCTTACTAATGCACCATTGACATTTCAAAGTTTGATGAACTCTGTCTTCAAGCCATTTTTGAGGAAATTTGTTTTGGTATATTTTGATGACATCTTAATATATAGTAAAACATGGGAGGAACACTTGTAGCATGTAAATCAAGTGTTGGACATTTTGGAGAAGAATCATTTGTACTCTAAACCATCCAAGTGTATCTTTGGTGTCAAAGAAGTGGAGTACCTTTGCCACATTGTGTCACATGAAAGAGTCAAGGTGGACCCTCATAAGATCTAGGCGATTGTAGGGTGAAAAATTCCCAAGACCCTTAAGAACTTACGCAGTTTTTTAGGGCTTACAGGTTACTATCGCTAATTTGTAAAGAATTATGGTAGCATAGCATCTTCTCACATCTTTGTTAAAGAAGGATTCTTTCCAATGGAATGAAGCAATGACAAGGGCATTTGAGAAACTAAAGGAAGCCATGTGCACAATTCCAGTTCTAGCTACCCCATATTTTTCTAAAACATTCATTGTTGAATGTGATGCTTCAGGACATGGCATAGGAGCAATACTCATGCAAGAAAGAAGACCCATAGAATTTGAGAGTCGCCAACTCAAAGGTAAGAATTTTTTGAAGCCAGTTTATGAGAAGGAAATGTAAGCTATATTGCATGCAGTTAAACAATGGAGACCTTATCTAATGGGAAGACACTTTAAGGTCAAGACAGATCATGATATTCTCAAATATTTCTTGGAACAAAGGTTATCATCTGAAGAACAACAAAAATGGGTCATAAAGATGTTGGGATATAACTTTGAGATCATATATAAGAAAGGCCTGGAGAATGTTGTGGATGATGCTCTATCAAGGTGAGATGAACCCACAGAGTCACTTTTGTTTTCCATTTCCATATTACAAGCAGACTGGGTAAAGGAGGCAAGAGAAGAGTGGGAGAGGGACACAAATAGTCAAAATCTTGAATTGAGAAACTCCAACAGTATTCAAGTGTGTCTAAAAAATTTTCATGGAAAGGAAATGTTTTATGGTACAAGGATAGGTTATACCTTTGCAAGAATTCAACCCTTAAGTTTAAGGTGTTGGAAGAACTACATGCTTCTCTAGTAGGTGGGCACTCGCGATTCGTAAAAACTTATCATAGAATTAAGCAAGATTTCTTTTGGGAAGGGCTGAAAGGGGATGTTCAAAAATTTATAGTCAAATGCATGGTATGTCAACAACACAAAGGGGAGACAATTAAGACTCCAAGTCTTCTACAACCCTTATGTATCCCAAGTCAGAGGTAGGAAGAGGTATCTATGGATTTCATCATAGATTTTCCTAGATCTGAAGGAAAAAATGTCATCATGGTTGTTGTGGATCATCTCACCAAATATGCACACTTTTGTGCTTTGGCACAACCATTGCAAGAAAGCACTATAGTGCAATAACCTTTATGAATACTATTCAGAAACTACATGGGGCTCCAAAAGTTATAGTAGGTGATCATGATCCTATATTTACAAGTAATTTTTGGACTAACTTATTTTCATGCTTGGGCACTCGGCTTGCTCATGGCTTATCATATCATCCCCAATCGGATGGACAAATAGAAGTGGTCTACAAATGCGTGGAAGGCTATCTTTGTTGTTTTACTTTAGATAAACAAGAGAAATGGGTGCAATGGATACCACTAGCAGAATGGTGGTATAACACTTCCTTCCATACTTCTTCCAAGATTTCTCCATTTTTGGCACTATATGCATACTATCCACCACCAATCATCTCTTCATTGCAAGCACAACCAAAGGTTCACATAGTTGAAGAACACATTAATCATCAACAAGATGTATTGGCTAGTCTTTGAGAGAACTTAGGAATGACATAAAACATAATGAAGCAACAAGCTAATCAACACCGTAGTCAAAGGACTTTCGAAGTGCGAGACTGGGTCTTTGTGCGATTACAACCATATAAGAAAATGTCTCTAAAACAACAACAGAAAGATCTAACAAGATTGCACCCAAGTACTATGGTCCTTATAAGGTGTTGCAGAAGATTGGCAGGGTAGCATATAAATTGGAGCTTCCTATGTCAACAAAAATTCATCCAGTTTTCCATGTTTCATGCTTGAAGAAGGTTATTGGGAAAAAAGTGGTTGCATAGATTGAGTTACCTGAGATTGATGAGGAGGGAAGAATAGTTTTGGATCCTAAGAGAATTATTCAAACACAAACCAAGAAGTTGAGGACAAGGGCAATCATAGAATATTTAATTAAATGGAAGAAATCTCCAGTTGAAGAAGCTACATGGGAGAATGAGGAATTCATGCAAAAGCATCCACACTTGATCAGTGCTGAGCACAACACTTCTCTGAAGAGGGGGGACATGCTACACCCTTAATCCTATAGTGTGTATAGGGTTATGAGTAGTCGGCTTGTGGCTACCTTAACTCTTAATTATGATATATATTCATAATTATAGTCAATTATAGGTGGTTAGGTCAGCCTAGGGGTTATATTTAAGTAGGTAAGTTGGTCCAAGTGGCAGCTCAGGCATAATTAGGTATATATAGGAGCTAGTGTCTAGTTTGTCATCATCATATTGCGACTTGTGTTCTCATTGGAGATATTTGGAGATTTGTCCCCTTAAAGTGACTTGTTATTTTTAGTTATTATCAAGTATTTGCAGCATATTTCCTATTATATTCCTTTTTGTGCAATTTATTTCATTACAATAGGAAATGTAAGTAGGCACACACAACCCCCAAAAAAGGATTAAGTCATTGAAGAACAAGGTTGGAAAAGGGATATCAAATCTAAAATAAGATCTGAAATTATAATTTAAGGGTAGATCTAAAATCCCTAATGGGACTAAGAAACCTTAGGAAGAAGATAAGGTTGTGTAATATCAAACAAGTTCACCTTTAAATGTAAAGGAAAATAAAATTTACTTAAATGTAACCTAGTCCAATCCAATGAAATACATACAAATAAGCATACTTAACCCTAAACTAATACATGATATCCTAAATGTAACCTAGGCTAATCCAATTTGTGAGAGTCACCGATTGACTCAAGCCACCAAGATCACTTGCAAAACCTAGGATTAACCTTCTACAAGAGAAAAAAATAAAGAGGATGAATTTGCACAATATTGGATGCAATTAGTGAATTGGATTAATGAATTACATGTGAGAACTTGTTTATATATTTGCAAGTTAGAGAAAACCCTAATATGACTTAAGAATAACCTAAAACTAAAATTAGCCCTAAGTCAACTTAATAAAGTGTAATTTAATATTTAATTACACCAACACCCCCTTAAGTGCAACTTAGGGAGAAATGAAAAACATGCAACTAATGCAAGAATGGGTCCCAACTACAAGGCCATGTTAGGTACCCATGTAAAACAAAAATCTCTCATAAGGTGGAGAGAAAGGAGAAAAACCTAGTGGGAGAAAACTCCTCTCCAAAAGATAGAAAATATAACAAGTACATGAACATGTGATGGAATAAGGACTAACACTAAGACCCCCAGGAACTGAGTCCATCACAAAAGTAAAATCATGAATGCCCCCCCATAAGAGAGGAAGAAGAGAGAAGGTTAGGTGACCCCCCAGAAGTGAGAAGGATGAAACCCCATATGAGGAAATTCTCCCTCCCAAAATAGAGATGAGAAGAGAGACCATGTAGCCACTCCTTAAGATGACACCTATAGTGCTAGAAGATGCTTGACATAGAATAAAGATGAAGACCCATGAACGTCGAACAACATTCCTCCCCTTAGGAAGAATTAGAATTGTAGATGTGTACATAATGTCTTCCCATTCCAGATAGGAATATATAGGAAGAAGGATAAATGTCTCTCAACTCTGCACATGATCAAAAGACAACAATGATGCTCCTGAAAACTACTCAAATGTCTCCAATCCACTGCAAAACTGTGACTGAATAGGAGGATGAAGACCAATCTCTGAAGAAGATGATGTTGATGCAACTCCATTGAAGTTGGTATAAAATAGAAGACAAATACATCCTCAATGTGGTCCTCTGAATTTGCAAGATGGGACTCTACAAATAACAATGATATATATGGTAGATATGTCTCCCAATAAGCTATCTCTAGAAGACTAATAGTTTCCTGCTACAAAGAATCTGATGTAGCAATAGGTAATAAATATGTGATCTCGATAAGAGGAGAAGGAGAAGCATGTGAAGTCTTTGTGTCATCTAAACTAGCAAGACCTGTCAAATATGCAAGCTCCTCAATTGTATCATCATCAAAAGGTATACAATCTACATCATCAAGGGGTATGTGGTAATCCATAGAAAGATCATCTGGGAATGGAGAGAGATGTGGGTCTCCATAGATCTCCCAAATGCTAGTCCAAAGAGCATGTGGGCACTCAATATTTGACATATAACACAGTGTGTCAAAATCAACACTAGAACCAATCACTCCTACAATATGATCAATATAATTTCCCCATGCAAATTTCCTCCCAGGTGTATCTGGTTCAGGTATGAGTCCATAAAGATAAGGCAAAACATTAAGCCACATGAGATGTGTCAAGATGCACTTTTACCAAGACTCATAATTATCCTTACCCAATGTTACCACAGAAGGGTGAATAGCAAAACCCATGATATCTCCTCAAATAAATTAAATCAAAGATTAACAATCTGAATATGAATTAATGCTAATAAAAGAAGCCCAACAAAATAAACATAACTTCTCTAGGTGCCAAAATGGCCAAAATATCAAAGAGAAACCATAAAACTGACAAACCAAATAAAGAATACCCATGGCAGAATCTGGAAAAAGTGCATGGGTGGCTATGTAGATCTCCTGAATACCTTTCCAATGCCACAAGAATCACAAAAATTGGAGATCATGGAAAAAGAAATGAGCTCAAAGGCCAAAAATGGTATTTGGACTTCAAACAACAATAAATGTCACCAACAACAAAATCTGGAAAAAACATCTACACCACTGGATTGTTCTTGGAACCATCTTTCTGACACCTATTCGTTTTCAAAAAATCCAACTCTATTTTCCCAAGTTATGGAAAAAAGAAAACCAGTACCTCTATAGGGCAAGAAAAATCTTAAGCCCCTGTTAAGGACCCCTAGTCATATGGAAATCCAGATGTTGGACGCATGGGGCTGGGCACGGAATCCAAAGCTAACGTAGAGATTTTTGGAATTGATTTTTTTTTATTAAAAAAATTTAAGGGTTGGTGAGGGCGGAGCCTCCCACACAACCCCTATAAGGAGGTCCGCGACCCCAAATAGGCTGCAAGTCCCTAAGGGACTACAACCCTTAAGGGGCGTGAGGCTCAAAGGGCCTGCTAGTGCCTGCAACAACGTACAGGGGCCTGTGCAAGCAGGTACCCTATACCTTGACTAAATTTTTTATTTTATTTATTTTTTCAAACTTTTCAAAGCGTTTTTAAAAAACCTACTCTTTTTTATAATATATATATTTTTTCAATATAATTTAAAAAAAAAGAATTTACATGCAAGAAAAATTAAATTAAATTTTTTTATAGTCACCTCGATATGCGTGCTGGGGAGATCGTACGACTTCCCTGGCAAATTGTTTTTGCCCCAGATGATTCAGAAGCTGATTTTGATGATTTGACAGTTGATCTTAAGGTTTTTGGGCCTACTGAGTATGATGGCAAGGTCGGAATTGACCCAAAACGCTCTAAAAATTGGCTTTCCTTTGGATCCCAAAAAAAACACCAACTGAAACCCTTACAGATCTAGCTTACGAAGCTCAAATAAAGCCAAATAAAAAGCTAATCTGACTATCTCAATTGGTCTGAATCGAATGGAAGGCTCTATTTTGGACAGAAACACACCCAGAAAATAGATCTTGCTCAATTTTTTCTTTGAATCTGAGAAGGGGCTTACAGATTTGGAGCTTTGATACCATGTAAGAGTTTATGACTAACTCGAAACATCGAAATCTTCTACAAGCCAAAGATTAACCTTCTACAAAGAAAAAAAACACAAAAGAGCAATTTGGACAATAATGGATGCAATTAATGAACTAGATTAATGAATTACATGTGAGAACTTGCTTTTATATTTGCAAGTTAGAGAAAACCCTAATCTAATTTAAGAATAACCTAAGACTAAAATTAGCCCTAAGTCAACTTAATAAAGTGTAATTAAATATTTAATTACACCAACACAATTAAATACATAGAAGTAAGCATACTTAACCCTAAGTTAATAGATGATAGCTAATAATTAGGTAACTTGCAATAGCTTTTAAATGCATGAATATAAATAAAAATAATTGTACTTAGATTGATAACCAATGATGCCACTAAATCTTATGACTTAGGATTAAGAGAAACATTTGAGAGCCATCTTTCACCTTGAAATTGGAAATTTATCACATTCTACATAGGGAAAAATCTAGGGATTAGAGACAAGTCCATGGTCATGAAGTTGCCTCATACCTACAAAATTGCATTATGAAAACTGCAAGCTTTTGCTTGTTACATTCCCTAATTTGCCTTAACTTCTTCTATGCTTCTTGATATCCAGAGGATTGGTGATATTTATAAATATCTTGGTGCGGTTCTCTATATGTCACATAAGAACATGTTCTCCTAGATCAACCCATGGGAAATGTGTATGAATGATAGAAAATAACACTCTTCAATCATGCTTATGCTCCTAGGAATACACATGTAGAACTAGATTCCTTTTAGTGCTCCAATTGAAATGTGTAATACGAATGATATGTGAATATAGCTCTTAAATATTTGAATAATAAAAATGAATGTGTTTAATTCCTTTAAATACAAGCACATAGCAACACATCACATATGTTTATGTTTAGTTGGCCCTAGGTAAAAAGTGTATATGGAGTGAGCCAAATTTAAATTTTAAGTTTTGAATTTGGGAAGGGCAAGATTGCAATTCTGAAGTTGTCTTGGGACATGTAACATGCCAAAGCAAAGTAGGTAATAAATGTATGAAAATATATGTGCATAGGTGTAAGTAGATAGATGTATAAATATATCGATGGGGATAAGGTGTATGTATATGTGAATATGTGAAAATATGAACATTGAATATTTAATACATAGGAAACAACTTCCTATTATATTAAATATACACCCTAATAAAATTTTTTTATAAAACAATAGTGACAAGAGTTTAAAGACTTTTGTTACTTTACTTGTATTTAATTGTTTTCTTGTTGTTTAGAGAATTTTTATTTACCTCATCCATGTTAAGTTTGAAGACCATTTGACCTCACATTATATGAATTTTTAAGTAAAATATATATTTATATTAATACCTTAAACCCCATCTAATGCCTACCTACAATGACATGCATTAGTTGAGTAGGTAAATAAAATAAATGAAAGTAGTATTCAAAAATAAAGATTAAGAATTCAACTATAATCTTCCTCTTTGTTTCATAATATATCTATAATTGACTTGTACTCATCTATAGAAAATGTCCAAAACTCTTTCAACAAAAGCTTCCCTTGGTATCTCACCTTATCCATTTGTTGTTAAAATCAAATATGAGTAGTCAAAATCCTCTTATACACATCTCATAATATTTGAATTTAGGAAAACCATTATTCCTTATAAAATGCTTGTGTATCCAAATACCAAGAATAACCATATAAACTATTAGATGATCAAAATTATCACTATAATTATTGCTCTATATTTTCCTAAAGTGCAACCAAAATATATATGTTATGTACAACAAGACAATAACTAGTATAGATCAGTTGAGTCAAAATAATATTTTCATAGTTAATATAATGTTGGGTATTAGGTGTAGAGAGGGTCATTATATTAGTGTCAAATTTAAACCCTAATATTTTTTTTATAAAACAATAGTGAAAAATCCCAAGAAGTTAAATTTCCAAAACAATAGGAAATTAACTACATAAAACCCTAGACAAATATGAAATAAAAGATAAAAACATATTTAATCATTATAAACATTATTATTATTATTATTAAAATTATACATTAATTAATTTTTCAATCATTATTATTATTATTATATTATTTAAATATTTAATATTTAATTTTCAAAATTCATATACAATATTAAGTGAAAATATGGACATTGAATATTTAATACATAGGAAACAACTTCCTATTGTATTAAATATACACCGTAATAATTTTTTTATAAAACAATAGTGACAAGAGTTTAAAGACTATTTTGTCACTTTGCTTGTAGTTAATTGTTTACAGAATTTTTATTTGCCTCTTAATATTGTTAAGTTTGAAGACTATTTGAGCTCACATTATATGAATTTTTAAGTAAAATATATATTTATATTAATACCTTAAACCCCATCTCATGCCTACCTGCAATGACATGCAGTAGTTGAGTAGGTAAATAGAATAATTGAAAGTAGTAAAATTTTCCTATATTTAATGTATTTGTCAGTTATATGAATAATTTGTTTTTAATCTATATTTAGTAAAGCCTTTGAAGTTGTTCGTTAAAAGTTAGTTATCTTTGTAGAATAGGGATATTAATAATTATATTACTTTGTATTTTTTTATATTAATCATCGAGAGTTCAAAGTATCAAATATACAACAGAGACCCAAGGGAAAACAGCTAGCCCAATGGGTCAAACTAGAGTATCAAAATCACATAATAAATAGTACAGAGATACAAAAGGAGAGAGTAACCAAGAGCAGCTAAGTAAGAATATCATCCCGGTTTTCCAACCAAGTCATCCATCCTTGTGATCCTTCCATCCAGACCACCTTCTTCCTGTCCAGAATCTAAGCATACATATCTAGTTTCTCATAAGGAGGGGTACCATTGTCTCTAATCTCTTTAATCAGGTTGTCAAGGGCTTTGTCAAAAGTATTTTTGTCTTCTAAGATACTGGCCCATTCATATCCATGCTTCATCTCATATATAAACCTCGAGGTGTGTCCATCTTTAAGAAATCTCAGAAGCTTATCACGTTCCAGATTCATAATGCAGCAAACCTGAGAGGCAATCTTAAAATGAGTGAGTTTTCTGTAAAACCCAGTAAGACTTCTATCAATGCCTTGAAATTTGGCTTCATTTCTAAATTTCCATATGAACCAAAGAATGAAAGATGAAAGAATATGCCAAAAAAGGTTAGTGTCTTTTCTCAATCCTTGTATAAAGCCAATAACAATCTCAATAGTATAGACATGTTTAGTAATAGAAATTCCAAACATTAACCAGATTTCTTTTGCAAAATTACAATAAAAAAATATATGCCTCATAGTTTTAGGAACTTTGCAAATAGAACAAGTATCATAACCAGTAAGATGATTTCTAACAGGAAGCTTATCAAGCAAGAGATGCCATTTAAAACATTTAACTTTAGGAGGAATAGGGGATTTCCATAAAATGTCAAAGGAATTTTGCCATTCAGTGGAACTGAGATTACAATACCAAATTTTGTTAATATGATTAGTCACAGTAGTGTCAGTGTTGAGAAACTTGTATGTCTTTGGCTTTAATTTTTGTTAGCAGGGACCCATCTCTCCATCTAAAAGATAGGTAACGATGAGAATCCACATCAGTACTTCTAGGAATATTTAAGGAGGCACAAGCATTCTTAATTAAATTATAAGTTCTAATTTGAGAATTAGGAAGATCATACATTCTGGACAAACTATTCTAGCTAATAAGAGTGTTATGTTCCATGATATCCATAATGCATTTGATGCCCTTAGTATTCCAAGATCTAGCCGAACGTCCTTTGGTAAGAGAAAGAGGCTTATCAGAGTTGGTAAGGTTCCACCAAATAGAGCGCTCTCCATGAATAGCATACTGATAATCAAAACTGGAGTTATAAATGAAACCTCGGACCATCTCCCAAGCCTTCCAAATGGATCTAAAGACCCAAGTCCCTTGAACGGAAACAACAAAATGGCCAGCCACCAAATCACAGAAAGGAAGACCTTTCTAGGATTTAGCTTGTTTTGGGACACCACACTAGATGTTATTTCTGATTAGGACCTTCCAAGGCTCGTTACCCTCAAAGGCCTGGAAGATCCATTTGGAAGCAAGGGAGATTCCTTGCAATCTAAGATCTTTAAGTCTAAGGCCACCAACTTTTTTATCTAGATGACACCAGTTCCATTTCACCATGTGAGTCTTTCTCTTTCCTTTACATTCGACCATAGGAAGTTGTGAATAACCTTTTGAATTTCAAAGATCTGGTAATTACTAAACATCCAAGCGGATGAGTAATATATACTATAAGAAGATAAGATTTTATGACACAATTGAGCGCTTCTAGCAAGTGAGAGTCTTATGATTCCAATTATTCAGTTTATTAATGATCTTGTCCTTGACCCGCCCCCACATATCCTTGAGAGAAGGAGCAACAGAAAAGGGAATACCAAGATATCTAACAATCTTATGAGGCCCACCCCACAAATAACCAAACTGATTCAACTAGTCAGGAGGAGCCTCTTTCCAGCCAAGCATAATAGATCTGGAGCTAGAAACACGAGCTCCTGAGGTTTTCCCAAAAAACTCAAGTTTTTGATTAAGACAATGAATATTATGCTAAGAAAGCTCCAAAAAAAGAGAGGTATCATCAGCAAATTGAATGTTTAAAAGTTTAGAATTATTAGGAAGGGTAATCCCATGAACTCTAGGAGAGAGGGAATCATCCCGAAGAAGATAAAAAAGAGCATCAGAGGCAATGACAAAAAGGGTAGGAGCAAGAAGGCAACCTTGCCTAATGGAACGAGAAAGCATAATAGGTTGTGAAAGATTACCATTAACTTCAATAAGAGTAGAGGCATCAGAAAGCAAAACTTTAACATAACTACAAAAGTTAGGAGGAAAACCGAAAGCTCTGAGCATTTTAACAATGAAGTCCCACTCAATTCTGTCATAAGCCTTCTCAAAATCAACAAGCAACATAGCAGTATCTTGATTAGAAGTCTTAGCCCATTTCATAGTTTCCCAACTAGTGATTAAATTTTCCAAAATGTATCTGCCTTTAATGAACCTAGTCTAAGTGGGGCAAATAAATTTAAGAACTTTTTCAAGTCTGGTGGCCAAGACTTTAGCAAGAATCTTGTATGAAACATTAAGCAATGTACTAGGCCGCCAATTCTTGATAAGAGCCTTGTCACCAGCCTTGGGGATGAGCTTAATGATGCCAGTATTAATAGAGGACCCCAAGGAACCATTTTCAAAAGCTTCAGAACATAAATTATAAAGGTCCTGAGTGATCCAATCAATGTTAGTCTTATAGAATTCAGCAGGGAGCCCGTCAGGACCCGGAGCTTTATCATCCTTAAGCTTACAAATAGCATTAGCAATCTCCTGAGGGGAAACCATATTTTGAAGTTGAATAGAGTCTTCTGCAGAAATCTTGGTAGGAATAAGGTTCATGCAGCGGTTTCTAATATCAACAGAGTTAGAAGAATCTTCAGATGAGAAGAGATTGGAATAAAATTCCTGAAAGGCATTGATAATGTCATGAAAAGAGAGAAGCTCTCTGTCCTCAATGACAATCCTGTTAATTCTCTCCTTTGCATGTTTTTGTTTTAAGAAATTAAAGAAAAATTTTGATCCTTTATCCCCAAATTGCAGCCATTGATTTCGAGATCTGATGGAGGCTCCTTTAAATTTAGCTTGTTGATGTTTTCTAAGCTTATTTCTAGAAAGAGAAACTTGCTCAGCTAGAATAGAAGAAGTAGGTTGGGTTTGGATACTGGCTTCCAGGGAAAGAAGATGCTCAGATAAAGAGTTTTCCACTCTTCTAAAATCCTTAGCATTTTTTTGACCGAAAGTCTGAAAGACCTTTTGCCAAGACTCAATATTGGTATTCCATCTAGTTATGTGCGAAATATTCTTATTATTCAGGTTAAAAAGTCTAACCATTTTGATGGCAATCAGAACATTTTGATCATCAAGCAGAGAAGTAATAAGAATAAACTTCCTAGAGCAAGGGGCAGAGGGAGGGATGGCATTTCTATAATTGATGGTAGCAGATATGAGGTAGTGATTAGAAAGACTGGAAGGATGAACAGCAATGGTAGGTGAGGAGGCAGAGGAAAAGAAGGAGAAGAAATCAAGATTGGCGTAGAATCTATCTAGTCTAGAATAAATACGATTGACACCCTACTGAAAATTGCACCAAGTGTAATTAAGGACAGAATTATCACAAGCATGATCATAAAAGGGGTCAAAGAGATTAAAATGTTTTTTAAATCTATCCCAACAGATTTTTTCCGAACCTTTCCATTCAAAAGGAGCACCTCCAGATTTGTCAATATCTGATTCAATCATATTAAAAGCCCCTCCAAATATTTATGGGATGTTAGGTAGGGAGATCATCCAATCCCAAAGCTGAGATCTTTCTCTATAATCATTGGAAGCATATAAAGAGTAGATTCAAAAACATGAGTCACAATCTTTAATGACAACCCAGGCCGCTTTGTTGCATGGAGAAATACCTGAGTCATAAATTTGTTTAGCCCATTTAGGATGTAGAAGAAGAGTAACTCCTCCATTTCCTTTGGGATGGTTGGAGAAGATCTTAACAGCATCCCTCCAAATGCAATCAAGAGCAAGATCAAGAGCAAAACCAACTACTTTAATTTCTTACAGCATCAGGAAATCAAGATTATTGTGCATATTAATAGACTTCTTAACAATAAACTTACGATTAGGAGACTCAAGGCCTCTCACGTTCCAAGACAAGATCTTCATGAGGAACTAGGATTGTTAGATCTAGTAGAGAGACCCGCTTGGTCTCTAGTCTTTTTTTTGTTCTTCGACCCAAGAGGTCTTCCTTTCTTTTTGGAGGAGAGACGTTTAATATTCTCATCCTCTTCATCACTGTTTCCCTCACATTCTAGACCCATGGAGTGATCCATGCCAGAAGGAGGGCAGTTACTGTTAAATAGGGGATTGGCATAGACAACCTCAATCATTGAGATATCCTCTATTTCATTTAAAGCAGAAAATGAATTTTTAATTGAGAGATTCTTAGTGCTATCATTATCCGGAGCACAGAGGTTAGGACAAGGAGCTAACCCTGGGTCCGGAGGGATACACTTTTGACTGCCTAACACAGCATCATTAGGTTTCCCATTATCAACATAAGGAGTGTTATCCAATAATAAAATAGGGCTAGAGTTAATAATTTCAACAGGATTGGTCCTGGCCTTGCATGGTCGAATTTGTTTTAAAGCCAATTGTTGGGCATTTTTCTTTCTTTTCTAGTCTGCAACAATTTGGAAGTCATCAGGGCAGGCAGTCTTATTTAAAACATCTTCGTTAGAGGCAAATAGAGGGCAAGTTGGTGCCGATTTGCTCTCATTTTTTGATTTATATAAGGGGTTAACAGTTTTATGAGAAATACTGGGAGTGGTTAAAGCAATCATGGTAGGGTTCTTGAGGGGGGGGACAGAGGTTTTAGGAGAAGCTGGTTGTTTAGTATAGGTTTTAGGGTTAACAACTTGAGCATCCGACATAGAATTACCAGCAGAGATCGAGTCAGGGTTGGATTTCTCAGTATTAATGCTAGGTTTTTTCCAATTAGTAATAATAGGATAGTCCTTTCTTTGATGACCCTCCCTTTTGCATAGAAAGCACGCATTTAACCCCCCAAGGATTTCGATAGGGCAAACGAAAAATTGACCATTAAGATTAACCTTCAAGTCTGATGGAATATCAATCCCAGGTTTGATGGAGATTAGAACCCTAGCGTCAAGATTGGGGACCAAATGGGCAGTTTCATCAATCCGGATGATCTTGCCAAATTCCTCAAGAAGCTGGGGCAAAAATTTCCAAAGAAAGGGAGGAACACTCCTCAAAATTAACCATCTAGGGCACGAAAGGGCTAAAATTTCATCTTCAACGGCTTCCTAAGACCAGGGAAGAGCCCTAAAAGAAGTTTTGCCAACCGTCCAGTAATGGCAGTTTAGGGCTTCCAACTGGGACTCATGATTTTGAAAAAAGATATTGAACAAACCCTGTTGAATTTGCCTGCAGAACAAAATTTTCAAACCCATTTTGATATTCCATAGGCTGTTAAACTAGTCATCTAAAAATTTTTGAGGAGGGCATTTGTCAACATCTATGCAAGCAAAAAAGATAGCAGTATTTGCTAACCTATCCTTCTCCAATGCAATTTCCTTCATCATTTCATTATTTGGTGAAATAAAAGAATCAGCCGAAGTAGAGAAGGAAGCCTTACCTTCTTCGACTAGTTCTTTGCTTCTAAGAGTCTTAATAAACCGAGCATCTGGGGAGACGCCATTAGAAGCTGGAGCCACCGTTTCAGCAAAAGATTTTTTGAGGGTTTGAGTAGACGAAACAGTAGTCGCAGAGGCAGAAGGAGGAGAAACATTAAGAGTTTGATTAGGGGCCAAGTAAATATCAGGGGCTTTGGGGAGAGAGCCATCGGGCGGGACAGCATCCATAAATGAAACCAAGGTTTCACATAAGGAAGGCAGGCAGAAAACTAAAATAAAGAATGGAAGGAAATAAAAGCAATGTAGAGAAAGGACGAATTCAAACCACATGGAGGAGAGAGACTCTCCTCCACCTCACCACCGAGCCACTGACGCCACCTTCCGCTTGCAGATCGCGGTCAGAGGAGTCAACATCTACCAGAAAGCTAATTCACAAGTTCGCTGATAGGTTTTTTCGCATGCAGACCGAGCTCCCTTCGATAATCATATTACTTTGTATTGAATAAAATAATATAATTAATGATAATAATAACAATAATATTTTTATGGGATTATTGATTTTACATATGAATGTAATTATGGTTATTCTATTTATATTTATGTTATAGTATAGTAAAAATGAAATACTAATATATATTTGTATGTAATTTTTTAATATTAATATATTTTAGATGTAAATATTAATATATTATATTATGTAATATTTATATTTATATGATTAATTTGTTTTTAATCTATCGTTAATAGTAAACTAATTTAAAGTTAGTTATCTTTTTGAAATTAGGGGACTATTTAAAAAAATTGTTATTAACATTTTAAATTTAATTATAAGTGAGCAAATTCTTGCGGGATGTTTCAACATGTAAACCGTTTCACTTCAATTATGTTCCTGCATATTCATGTAAATGCCTGGTTTATTTGAAGCTTTTCTAATTTAGATATTAATGTTTACTTGGATTGTTATTGCAGATAAAGGCTCGCTCTTTTGTGAAAGATCCACTCTAGCCCATTTTGCTTTTTAGATTTGTCGTTGATGAATTGGCCACAGGGCAAATAGATTGATTGAAAACACCCAATGCCCATATCTTCAAAGTCAATGCTCCTGGTAATTTAATTTCTTCATATTTTTTGTCATTGTGCTCATTTAGGTTTTCTAATCTTGAAACGATGGTGCAGCCAAAGATGCTATATGATGATGAGGATGAAACTGTAGAACACTTGGTGTCCAAATATAAATTTTATTTAGTATTACATTAATATGAAATGGTGGTTCTATTTTTGTGTAGGGCTTAGGAGGATTTGAAATTTACACATGCTTGGACGCTGAAATTTATTTAGTATTACATTAATATGAAAGGGTGGTTCTATTTTTCTATAGGGTTTAGGAGGATTTGAAATTTACACATGCCTTGACGCTGAAATTTAGTTTTGATTTCTAATGATTTTGTTGTCAGTACCTATAATTGAAGGTTTGTAGTGAGTTTATGGGCTTGATATTAGTTTCATATTTTCATCCCCTTCACTGTGCTAAAGTTATTTATTAATACAGAAATCTTCCTTAGGAATTATTTTCCCCAATTTTCTAGTATTACATTTTTTATTTTATTCTCCAAACATACAATATTTTAATGCATTTTAAATTATCATAGTATTAATATTATTACATTTGAATATCTCAAGTAGACATTTCAAATCTCTATAGACTCAACTAGGGTTTAGTTTTATAGTTAATGAAATCTTTGTGTTATTTAATAGGCATTGTAAAGTTTAGTTTATAGTTAAGAAAATATTTTAGTGCTATTTTATTTTTACCAAATTCAATTATTTTTTACCCAAGACATTTCAAAACGAGTTCACATAGATTTTTCCTTATAAATTTAGTTCTAGAAATATAATAGTTACAAATTTGAAATGAACAATTCTTTATCTTTAGACAAAATTATTGCTAAACCACAATATTAGATTAATTAAAATAATTAATATCATGTTGTCTAAAAGTACTTGCTATTACTACTTAATCAAAAAATTAAGTGACTAAGATAAAATATTGTATTGATCTAAATATGAATATGTTATTACTATTATATTGTGTAATTATTCTTCAAACTTTTAATGCATTTTAAATTGTAATATTATTCAATATTATTACATTTTAATATCTTAGGCAGACATTTCAAATCTCTCCACACCCAACTAGGGTTAGGGTTCTACACATAAACTAGATTATTTTTGGGATTTCAATTTTATTTACTCAAGATTTAAAAATTTAGGATTTCAATTTTATTTAGTCAAAAGTTAAAAATCTATAATATCATGAAAAATATTTTTCCATGTTATTACATTTTTATTTTATTCTTCAAATTTACAATATTTTAATGCATTTTAAATTATAAAAGTATTAGTATTATTACATTTTAATATCTTAAGGAGACATTTCGAATCTCTATACACTCAACTAGGGCCAGGGCTCTCCACATAAATACAAATATGCAGGCTTTGTAAAGTTTAGTTTTATAGTTAACGAACTATTTTAGTCCTATTTTATTTTTACCAAATTAGATTATTTTTGAGATTTCAATTTTATTTACCCAAGACATTTCAAAACGAGTTCACATAAAATTTTCCTTATAAATTTAGTTCTAGAAATATAATAGTTACAAATTTGAAATGATAAACAATTCTTTTATCTTTAGAAAAAATAATTACTAATCTAAGTGTAAATTCGAATCCTACAAAATTGGAAGAAAAATTAATTTTTCAATTATTAGAATACAATTTGTCTATACAACCAATAAATAATCAACAAAAAAAAATTATAACTAAACAAATACTATAATATATTAACACTACTAAAAGGCATGTACTAGCCACTAGGTGGCACTTGTTATCTTTTACTTTATTCTACTAATTTTTTTTATCATATAATCTGGAATACCCCTGACATTTTGGCATTTACTATGCATATCATTCCACACAATGTACAACCTTATCTTTATATATGCAAACTATGTGCAACCTTATCTTTCTATAATATATCCCTATAGAGAACGAATGCCTTTACCATTATCCCCACTGAGTAGAAAGCAACAGGTTATAATTGCTAAAAGCCATGGCCATTGGTAACCTGAAGTAGAAAACAACGGGTTATGATTGCCAAAAGGCCGTGCATTGACAAACATTGACAGGGATGGCCATGGTTGGGATCACTGTTTCAGTTCTAATGATGTTCCATTTGCTAGCCCAAGGGTTATATAATTACCGCAGTGAAATTTGCATAGTGACATGACAGATGAATCAATTTGGTTAGATTCACCGAGCTTAAGAGCCAGGCATGCTTGCAGGACAATAAGTGTATTAACTGAGACTAGTCAAAAGTTAATAACACCTACACTCACTTATATGTAATGAATTATTATTTATAAATTATATGCCTTCAACACATTTTGAAATTTTGGACAGGTTTATGCTGCATAGATAACATTGTTACCATGTGTTTAGAATTTGACAGAGCAATTTGTGTATTAGATCATGTGTTCTGGATTTGATACACCAATTTTTGTACTGCATCTGTTGCCTACAGATGCCACTAAGAATGAAATTATGTCTCTGGTATGACCATCTCATGAGGATCTCTAATATCCTTAAACATGGCATAACCCAAATAAAAAGCTAGTCTATCCATCATTAAGGATGATTCTGTTACAGAAGATAATACTATAACTGAAATAATTTCAAAACTTTTAATCTAACTAGCTTAGATCTAAAGATATTTAATCTTACGTGAGTACTGATGGGTAGTATCAAAAGGATTGCAAAAGATTTCAATAAACCTACTTAATTGCAGATAAAGAGAACAAATATATATATCCAATTGAGTTCCACTTAAAACTCAAGGAACAATGCCTCAGACCTTAGATCCTTTGCATCTCTTTTCTCTTCTTTGAAAGAAAACACACAGATTTTTAGAACAATATTCAATGGATACTGTCATATTTAGTAAGATTCATCACCTAACAAGGCTAACATATGGGAAGGTCTATATCAGAAGCTATTGCTAGCATTGATGGTGTAGCCAGATAAGTGGGGTTCTCATCACCAGCCATAATCACAATATATTTCTCCTCTGTATTATTATCCTGTGAAACTGAAACTAGAGTATTCACCATTCCATTTCCCTGAGCAGCTTCACCATGACTAATTGATTGGATATGGGTCTGAGCTGGTTTGTTGCAGAAGGCTGTGCAAGCAAGAATTATGAGACCCACTGTTACTAAAAACAGGATAACACATACTCCTCCCAACAAATATGGAACTGCTGTTTGCCATACTGGAGTATGTATGCTTAGACTACTACTACTATTGAAAACACTATTGTACTTGTACATTTTCTGCTGACTTCACGCTTGCCTTAACTGCAGACAGGACATGCAAATCCAGAGACTGGTATATATATGTAAGTATGCACATTGAAACTATAATCTTGTAGAAAAAATTTAATGGAAAACTCTTGCTATGGTGCTCAAAATGCTGGAAATCACGGCAATAATTTGTAGGCCTACAGATAACTTAATTTTTTCGTGAATCAGAGCATTATAATAGAACCAATCCAAACTAATGAAAATGCACAAGTACTGTTATAATTTTAATCCAAGGTGTCTCCACTAGAAGCCAAATGCCTCTTTGTTCTTATGTCGTTTTTCCTGTTTGCAGATGTCTCATACGTCAATTTCACGTTCTTAAAGTTTTAATATTGTTTGAATAAAAAATAATTTTAAACTATAAAAAGTTTAACGTAAACATTTTATGCACATACCGATTATCTAATTTTCTCTTTCTTTATGTTAAAGGGAGAAAATAGTGATGAATTATCTAAGTTGTCCTTTGAAGGTAATGGAAGGCATCATCATCATTCTTATTTTTTCAATTAAAAAAGCTCATATCTATATATTTAATTCAACAAATTATCATCTCGCGCATTATGTAGTAGAGCATGCTTTTGTAAGCTTAGATATAAGCACAAATGGTAATTCCACCTATATATATATTAGTTCATTTTTTTATTATTATTTTTAACTTGACTCTTCATACTTTGAAGCAAAGCTCAATATAAAAAAAAATTGAAATAATTGTAGACGTGAAAAGTGTATCCCTTCTTGTTTTATGTTACTTGGGTGGGTGTCTTAAGTACATGGTTTTGGTAAATGAATTTGTTTTATTTGAACACTCAATGGCAATTTTTATTTTATGGCTACTATAAATGCTTTGACCTATTTCATCGTTGCATTTTTTATTGCAATTTTTTACATCTTTTATTATTATTTTTAATTTGACTCCGCATACTTTGAAGAAAAGCTCAATATCAAAAAAGGTGAAATAATTGTAGACGTGAAAAGTGCATCCTTCTTGTTTTATGTTACTTGGGTGGGTGTCTTAAGTACATAGTTTTAGTACATGAATTTGTTTTATTCGGGCACTTGAATTTTTTTATCTTTTTTATTATTATTTTAATTTGACTCCACATACTTTGAAGCAAAGCTCAATATCAAAAAAGGTGAAATAACTATAGATGTGAAAAGTGCATCCCTTCTTGTTTTGTGTCACTTGGGTGGGTGTCTTAAGTACATAGTTTTAGTACATGAATTTGTTTTATTTGCGCACTCAATGACCTAATACTAAGTTTTACATTTGGAATTACCATTTTATAATGCTTGGATCAATAGCAATTTTTATTTTAGGGCTACCATAAATGCCTTGACCTATTTCATTGTTGCATTTTTTACCTTTTTTTAATTATTTTTAATTTGACTCCAGATACTTTGAAGCAAAGCTCAATATCAAAAAAGGTGAAATAATTGTAAACTTGAAAAGTGCATCCCTTCTTGTTTTATGTTACTTGTGTGGGTATCTTAAGTACATAGTTTTTGTACATTAATTTGTTTTATTTGTGAACTCAATGACCTAATACTAGGTTGTACATTTGGAATTACCATTTTATAATGCTTGCATCAATAGCAATTTTTATTTTAGGGCTACCATAAATGCCTTGACCTATTTCATTGTTGCATTTTTTACCTTTTTTTAATTATTTTTAATTTGACTCCAGATACTTTGAAGCAAAGCTCAATATCAAAAAAGGTGAAATAATTGTAAACTTGAAAAGTGTATCCCTTCTTGTTTTATGTTACTTGTGTGGGTATCTTAAGTACATAGTTTTTGTACATTAATTTGTTTTATTTGTGAACTCAATGACCTAATACTAGGTTGTACATTTGGAATTACCATTTTATCTTTGCTTGGATCAATCAAGTTTTTATTTTAGGGCTACCTTAAATGCCTTGACCTATTTTATCGTTGCATTTTTACCTTGACCCGATTTAGTGCTACACTTATTTCCTTCATGCCAAGTTTGTAAATTTATTCTTTATTCTAACCATAGGCTAACTCCACTAAAATTTATTGTTACTGGCTGACTTACAAGGCAAAAGGGTCAAATTGTTTGTTTAGAACTTGTATAGAAGGACATCACCTGAATGTCATTTGATTATTTACTATCATGAGAATATAATCATTGTCACCTCTATCATAGCTTGATCTTTATATCATCTCATTTACATCATCCCTTACATTAGCAATATCAAACTCTAATTCTCACACTCGGTCTGCTTCTATGACATTCATTACACTTCATCCCTTGCATCAAGACTGAATCATCCATTACACCATTGCACACATTGTTATCTACTTATGCATATGTTATGTATGCTACTTAGTGTGTCTTCCAACTTGTTACAACACCATTAAATATGTATAGAAGAGATTGACTATAATTGAGGAAATCTTAGGGATTCCCCATTGCCATGGGATGTTCCAACAATGCTTCTTAGTTCACCACCAAGTTTTCTATTTGTAGGTGTAGATGTATAGGCAATTGTCTTTTGTAAACTTTAAAACCCTAATTTCTCAAAAGTCATGGGTAATCCCACAATAATGGGTTCCAAACTTGGGACAAAAAAAATTAGGAGGGAGGGGGAAAACATTTAGCAGGTACCTTCATTAGAAGGTTTTTCTTTGAACGAAGGTACCTACCAACAAAGGTCGTCTTCGAATGAAGGTTCTCATCGATTGAAAAAAATATTAAAATAGTACCTTCGAACGAAGAGAATCTTCGTTGGAAGGTACTATTTTAATATAGTTTTTTAATCTTTATATGAGCCAACAAAACAAAGTTGTCGGTTCATTTTTAGCAAAAGCAAAAACTTGAGCTGTGGAGATAGGACGAAGGCGAAGGGGAAGGGCACCCAGGGTGGACCCAGCGAACAATGTAGAAGGATACGGGTATTCAAACGAAGGAGCCAGATTACTTGGTAAGCTTGCAGTCTACCACCATGAAAATGGTGGTGGACTATTGTTCTGTGTTTTTTTTCCTAAGAAAACTATGGCTAATACAAAACCCTAATTTTGTTAAACTATGTTTATTTGTTCTATGGAGTTATATAAGTTATGAACTATTATTTTTCCAGTAATACATCGCTATAGTAGCGTTTTGGAGACAATGGTGGTGGTACACTATATTTATTTGTTCTGTAGAGTTATATAAGTTATGAATTGTTATTTTTCCAGTAATACATCGCTATAGTAGTGTTTTGGAGACAATGGTGGTGGACTGTTATTCTGTGTTTTTTCCCTAAGAAAACTATGGCTAATACAAAACCCTAACTATGTTAAACTATGTATGTTTATTCTGTAGAGTTATATAAGTTATGAACTATTATTTTTAAGTAATACAATGTTCTAGCAATGTTTTGGAGACAATTCTAACATAATATATCATGTAAATTGATATACCCTAATTTGTTGTGTATCTGATTATATATATATATATATCATTTTGGAGACAATTCTAAGATAATATATCATGTAAATTGATATACCCTAATTTGTTTTGTATTCAATTATAAAATTTGATATATATATAAATATAATACAGTGTTGTAGCAACGTTTTAGCGACAAGTCTAAGATAATATGTCATATAAATTGATATACCCTAATTTGTTGTGTATCTGATTATGAAAAAACTTTATATATATATATATATATATATATATATATATATATATATATATATATATATATATATATATATATATATATATATATATATATATATATATATATATATATATATATATATATTAGTAATACAGTGTTGTAGCAGCATTTTGGAGACAATACTAAGACAATATATAATGTAAATTGATATACCCTAATTTTTTATGTATCCAATTATAAAATCTGATATACTATCTTAGAATTGTCTCTAAAACATTGCTACAACACTGTATTATATATATACACACACACAGAGACTTCAAATGACTCACTCTTAATATACTATCAAAATTTATATACCTTAACTCTTTTTTTTTATGTATACCCTGGTAAGGGACTAGGGACCCATCAATAACCTAGGCGTTAGCCCTCCATACTGTTTGAGAAAGTCTTATACAAAACCAAATAATGTCTTAACTAAAGGGGTGGCAAATTACAAGGCCTACCCCATAACTGATCATGTCCTATAACAAAAACTTGTCTAACCTTAACAACCAGAAACCCTACAAGAGCTAAACCCCATCCTGACCTGTGAGGTCCACCACATCAGCTTCGTCGTCATAGGGGCATTTAAACTCTACTTTCTCCTCTTCCACTATCTGCACCTTCATCTTCTCTTCCATCTTCTCCACCATCTTCCTAAGCTAAACTTGTTCATCATGGACGTCATGAATATGATCAAGCATAAATTTAAAATTCAACTATGTATCCTTTGAGAATTCTGAGATATCCTCGTGAACCAGAATAGAGGAAGCCACAACTGAAGTCATCATAGTAATGGTTAGTGACTAGGTGGCCCCAAAAACATTCCACTACCCGCGCAAAGTGCCTGGGTCGAGCAAGAATGTGGACAGGGCCTCCCTCAAATTCCCACCTTCTTCTCCTTCTACAACTTTCACCATCTTGATTATCCTCCCCACCCAATGCCTTAACATCAGATGTTTGATCTTTGCATCAAGAATGGCTGTCGTATCTACCAGGACCCTCTTACCCATCACCTTAGCCTTCCTTTTTCTTGGTTCATTCTTCTTCCTCATCTCTGCCCCCACCGTTCTGCTATTACCTTTCCTCTATAGTTGTCTACATCGTGGAACCCTAGCTATGACTGTTGCCCTCTTAGAATTTTCTCCCAATATCTCTTTGCCACCATAGTTAGACATTCTGAAATGAAAATCTGTTTGGCATGAAGAGACCCACACTGATAGTGGACTTATCTCACCAACTTTCTAGAGCTACCCTAGAAGCCTCGAGAAGTGCCTAACATATGACATGAGAAACAACAAGGAAATCAGGATGCAAATCTAATGTTGCATGTTAGATATTGCAAAAACACCTCTATTAATGATGTGCAGGTATTGGGAAATGCCCGCCTTCCATCAACTTGCCTATTATATCATAATTTTGTCACCCTATCTTTCCATCTGTGTCATACTCACACTCCGACAACTTGAATCTACTTTCCACCATGATCTCTTACCACTTGCCACATGTCCTCTTTTGCTTGTCTAGTGTACTCACCGCTTACTAGGTGTTATAACTGAACTTATTCAATGATATAATATCACATGATATATATACATTCAATGATATATCATGATATATACATACATCATATGATATATATCATCATGTATATATATCATGTGATATATATAGAAGCGCTATAGTTATTTAAAAATAATGGGTACATTAATTTTTATGTCAAACTCATATCAATGATATAATGTATAAATTCAATGATATATACATGATGATATATATCATGTGTATATATATCATGATATATATATAGAAGCACTATATAGTTATTTAAAAATAATCGGTACATTAATTTTTATGTCAAACTCATATCAATTCAATATACATACATTCAATGATATATACATGATGATATATCATGATATATATACATCTTTATAGAGGCACTATATAGTTATTTAAAAATAATGGGTACATTACTTTTTATGTCAAACTCATATCAATTCAATATACATACATTCAATGATATAAACGATGATATATCATGATATATATACATGATGATATATATCATCATGTACATATATATCATTATATATATATAGAATCACTATAACTTTATTTAAAAATAATGGGTACATTAATTTTTATGTCAAACTCATGTATTCAAATTTTGAACATGTTGATGTTAAATTTCAAATGTTGTATGCCAAAAGGTGTACATGGGGAACCATATCTCAATTTTTGTATGATATTGAACTAAAATTTGTGGATTCAAACTAATTTTTAGTTTCAAGTAGAAAATGTGGCTATGTGCATAACCTTCCTATTGATTTAACTATTTTCAAATTTTACCTTTACTAGGTCCATGACAATTAAAGAGGCATTTCCTGAGACACAAAAGTATTGGCCATCATGGGATAACAGAACTATGATTAACTGTATAAACATAGTGGCAACAAGTGTTACATTAAATGTGATAGACTTAGGGCTATGGTCAAGCATTCTAATGGAAACCTCCCCAAGGAAGATCAAGATATCTAGTAATTTTACAATGTAAAAAGTGGAACTTGGTATAGGTTGGTCCAGATCGGCTAGCTTCACTGGAGCCTCATGAAATGGAGCTTGTGTTAGGATTTGATGTGGGTCACACACGTGGTGCTTCTACCAGGATAGAGCGCATACGATCCCTTGGAAATACTTTTCAAGTAGAAATGGTAGGATACCATCTTTGTATTTTGAAGCCTATTTATCCAAAGGGTCCATCAATGTCCTTTCTCTAAATTCTCTCTCCAATTGGGTGTGTAGCAGTTGCTTTGCATCGAACTTGGGTATACCACTCAATTATGTTGTATCTGCAGAAATTTGCAACAAAAAATTGCAAATACAACATAATTAAGTTGTATACCCTAGTTTGATGCAAAGAAACTTCTACTCCCCTAATTCTAGAGAATAGAGAAAGGACAGTGATACCCTTTGGATAAATAGGCTTCAAAATAGAAAGATGGTATCCTACCATTTCTACTTGAAAAGCATTTCCAAGGGATTGTATGCACTCTGTCCTCATAGAAGTGCCACATGTGTGGCTTACATCAAATCCTAACACAAGCTCCATTTCATGAGGCTCCAACAAAGCTAGTTGATCCGAACCAACCCATACCAAGTTCCACTTTTTACATTGTAAAATTCCTAGATATCTTGATCTTCCTTGGGGATGTTTCCATTAGAATGCTTGACCATAGCCCTAAGTCTATCACATTTAATGGAACACTTGCTGCCACTATGTTTATACAGTTAATCTTAGTTTTGTTATCCCATGATGGCCAATACTTTTGTGTTTCAGGAAATGCCTCTTCAATTGTCATGGACCTGGTAAAGGTAAAATTTGAAAATGGTTAAATCAATAGGAACGTTATGCACATAGCCACATTTTCTACTTGAAAATGAAAAGTACTTTGAATCCATAATTTATGGTTCAATATCATACAAAAATCAGGATATGGTTGCCCATACACCCTTTAGTGTACAACATTCAAAATTTGATCATATCGACATATTCTAATCATTTTCTCATGTATAAGTAGACAATAAACCTAATTAACTCATTTTGTTGGTACCCCCCAAAATAGAATTTCCCAAATTTGATGGTATTGATCCTACCAATTAGATATATTCAAGGTTCTAGACCAGTATTCCAAATACATAGTAAATTATATAAAGTTCCCCATGATCAAAATCTCTTTAGTGCTTCTTTCAAAGTAGAAAATGAAGCCATTCAATGGTTAGATATGAAACTCAAGATTCCTTTCTCACATGGGAAAATTTTTGCACTTGAAAGTCCTTAGATAAAATTCTCTATATGTGGTTATATGTGTTTGATTCAATGTAATGTATTAACATTCATACTCGAGCTCTTTGGATCAATATAGTTAAGTGCACATTTAACCTATTCATGATTAATTGAAATCCTAAAAATTATCATGTGTTCATTTATGTTCAATCATCATGTTCTATCTCGCTAATTCATTTACTAGTTTAAATGTTGATTTACATGTTTCAATTTGTATATGTAAATTTTTTAATTATTCTAAATCAACATTAGGTAAAGTTCATTTTTCTTGAGTCATGTGTTCATTAGAATTAAAGAACTTAATTGATTTTTGTGCACAACACGCATGCACTGATATGGATATGCTTTGGACACATACTAATTCTGAGATTCAGAGATTGAGGCAGATTCTAGATGACCCTTACCATTGGGGTCTATAGAAGTAATTGTAGTATGATTTTACAGAGTTTGATCACTATTGGACAATCATTAGGAGGTCTCTGTGCTTATTTTGGGGAGACATTAGCAACCATCCTTGCTTAGATGAGGGATCAGGTATTAGGCGATGTTCCTTTCACCACAATCTAGAGCAAAGTGCCTAAGGAAACAATCAAAAATCAATGTTTTCCCCAGTACTCCACTAGATCTCGGGTCAGGGCATATTAGTTGACTAGGTGGATATGCCCTCGGATGGCACCTTTGATATATCCATGATTTCTTACTACTCATGGTTGTTATCCAAACAACAACTAGATTCCATTATATTTTAAACAACAATTATACGTTGAGGTCCATTTAGGCCTCAACGTTAACTATTTGGGGCAAGGTCATGGTAGGGTTTGTGATAAGGATACTTATCGTCATGTAGATAGGTAGCCCATAGATTACAGGATCTTGGTTGGGCAGAGGATGCCTATCATCTCTCCAGCCATTACCCCTATTGCTAATGAGGTTGTCATTGCTTCCCAACGGGATGCAATTGATAGTATTGTTGATATTGCAGTGGAGGCAAAACACATATCTATAGATCGTGTTGGTCAATACTTGATACGACAATCACGTAAGTTAGCTATTGATTTATATGCATATGATGTGGCAAGTATCCCATCTTTGAATGATATAGATGGAATTGCACGAGATGCCCAAATTTTGAGGGATACCAGTTATAGATTGCCTGGCGAGCTGATGATGGCGTATCGTGTGATCTCATCACGATTGGGGATCCCATTAGCAAATGTTGCTTCATTTGTGGCTCATTCTTGGCATTCTTATATGGATCCTATAGTTAGATCATCTGGAGGGGCACATGAGCCACCTACACGCTGCCATTCTACCAATTCATCACAGGTGCATCCATAGGCTAATACTATTCTAGGGGCCCAGTCATCTATAGCTGCTCCAGGTGCCTAAACATCTGTAGTTACTCTAGGTGCCCAGCCATCTGCAGCTACTCTAGGTTCTTAGACATTTGCTGATACACTCAAGTAGGCTACGAGAGGTCTAGGTTTTATGGAGATGCCATCTCACTTGCATAGTCTGCTACACACATCATTGACAGACCTAGTCCAGGGTAGGACTGTAGAGGATCTGGCGGATTATATTATTGTGGAAGGTGACATTGAGGATGTAGCTCTGGCAACTCAGGTACATATATGTACATATAATTTTTAAGTTTTTTCAATTTTAAATTTAAATACATGAAGTATGTAGCTTCATTAGAACCACGTACAACACAATTTTATAAATAAAATATAACTTGAAAATATTTTTTCTTCTTTTATGTATTCATTCATATGTGTGTAGGTGGAGGTAGCACATGTGACTCCTAGTTTGAGGGGAGAGCACATACACACACGTTCAGATTCACCTAAGAATGTCAATGGGCAGGTGAACTTTAATTTTCATCTAAGTTAAAACATATATATGTACACATGTTCACTTGTTCATTTTTGTGTGTTTTATATATATATTTAATATAAATTTTAATTGATTACACAAGTTTGTACATATGTGTGTGTGTATGTATGTATATGTATGTATATGTAGGGCTCAGTACATTTATCAGATGCTTGGGATTCACACTCGGATGGTCACTCAATTAGGAGCTGATATGATGACTTAGAGACTGGAGATGACCTGGACTAGTTTATACACACATGCATGTTTATTACATTTTATGTTTATTACATTGATATTTTATGTTTCTTACATGGACATTTTATGTTTCTTACATCATGGACATGTTTTATGTTTATTACATGAACATTTTATGTTTCTGTTCACTTATATTTCATAGATCTACTCTAGACACATGATTATATATAGATTCTAGACATTTGAGTTTATGTTTATGTTTTAGATCTATTGATATATGTGCACATGTGTACACATTTATACATGTTTGAGATATATATTTCATAGATGACATTTACAATGTTTATGACAAGTCTTATGTTTTAGCACGATGTATATTTGTGTTTATATGACTTCTTAAATGTTTCAGAGATGTTTATTTATATATGTAAATCTTAGATATTTTGTATCCTTCAGGGACATAATTTATATTTGTACATGTTGACATGTTTATGAAAGTTTAAACAAAATGAAACAGTCAATTTAACTAAATTTAGATATATATGTACATGAAATTTGGAACTAAACATATATGTTCAGCTTACTATGAAATTTAGTAAATTATATATATATATATATAGGATCTAAAAATTGGCATATCATAATATAAATAGAATCATTAATCAAATTTCTATAAATGCATTATAAGCTTGAATATGTACATTGATCATCACAAGCATATTGCATCCTTTCCTACACCATCATTGATCCTGGTTCATTAGATCATTGAGTAAATTCAAATATAAAGATTTTACTTTGAGATGCATCCAAACATGTTGTAAAGCTCTACCACAAGTTCTAATATAAAATTGAACTAGAATCAATAACATAACACTTTCCATATAATTTATCATGCTTGTCATTTGTATGCATCCAACCAAATTGTAAGTTACTCTACCACTTGATCATTCTAATATAAAATCACTAATCGATTTATAACATATAACATCATAGATTTAATATATAATTTAAACTAAACTCATTAAATTCAAATATAAAGATCCTTTACTTGAGATGCATCCAAATATGTTGTACAAAGATCTACCACAAGTTCTAATATAAAATTGAACTAGAAGCAATTTGGTGCAGTCATGGCTAGGAGGGTCCACAAAGTGAACTATCTAGTATGTGCAACAAGAGTAAACACAGTGGAAAAAATTCAAAGATATAATGCAAATGAAGATTCAATCATTTAGTATATCAAAGATTCAAAATACAAACTGGCTAACAACATGCAAGCTTACAACTAGGGCTCACAGGTCTGATTCCTTAGTTACAGAATATGCACAAGATATAACTTTGAAGTGCCTTACAGAAGAAAGCCAAACTATCGACCTTGTAAACTATGCTAACTATCAATGACTACTTTCCTATGTATCTATTACAAGAATATTGTATGTAGAAAAATATAGATTTCCTTGACAAGATTTGAAAATAACACCAAACCCTAAAATCTATTGAGTGCAACAAAGAGATGATGATAAACTATTGAAAACAAATAATGATAAATGTTACGAAATATTTGATTGTGGTTGTTTGAATGATTTGCATAACTACAATGTAAATTTGTCTAGGGTGAATAATTGAAAATGAGGGATAGGTTTTATAAAGTTTGGTAAAATTGGTTTGGGTAGTTGCATGGGAAAATGGTCGGTATATTAATGGATTTTGGGTTAGGTTTTTAGGTTTAAATTAATAATAAATTAAAGTAGTTAAATTTAATTTATTATTAACGAGAAGTTTATAGGTAAATAATAAATTAGTTTTAATTTATTATTTATGAAATATGGCAAAAGTAAAAGATTAATTAATTAATTAAAATTAATTAAATCTTTAGGTTAAGGAAACTATTAGGGATCTAATGATGGTTAATTTTTTATGTCTACATTTTTCCCCTCTTTGAGACGATGTTACAAAGAAATTTCATTTCAAAGAAGATTAAAACATAAGTTTTAGATTCATATTTTGGGTTGGATTAGATTGGATCGGATGGGGCTCATAAAAAATTGGATTAGATAGGGCTCATAAAAATGAAGGATTGGTAGATGATGCCCCCTTAAGAGGATATGTAGGTACGAAGGAGATGGATAGGCTCTTGAAAAGGGAAAGGAAGAGAAGGGGGTGGACTTATGTAGATTAAAATTTGAGCAACCTAATGTTTGATATAGCACCTGACATTATGAACCAAGGTATAAGGACCAGGGTGATGATGTGTTAAATGCGTAAAGCAGTAAAGTCACGAGCAAGCATATGCCTAATGGCAGAATTATATGAAAGACCATGATGCCATTGTGGCAGGTATGTTGCAAGGACTGATAATAGACACAAGACAACAATGAGACACACACAAACAAAATAAGCAAAGCATGCATACACAAAGTTGCCCCTAGTCAAAAAAGCATATCATGAACCAAAAGACTTAATCATGACATAAGTGATGAAGCTAGTGAGATCTCATGCCAAAGATTAACGTAATGAATGAGGAAGAGCTTGTTGCGAGAAAGATATGTCCCAGGATAAGTTGAGGATGATGTATAAGATATGATAGGAAATAGATGATTTGGCATGAGGGATCCACAACTTGATTACTGCGAACAAGATTAAATTGCTAGGCATTGATTTTTGCACTTTTGCCAAAGAGTTTCAAACTGTTTTTGAGATAGGACCTGGATTGTATGAGTGTCAAAAAATTGGTTTTTGTTTGTTTTATTTGTTTGTTTTTTTGTGTTTTTATGATTTTGATGGAGGGAGATAACGATGACATGGTATAGAAAACTTTATTATGGAATTGCATGAGACAGGAAATATAGACACACACAAGAGTCTATTATGAAGAACCCAAAGGTACCAAGACACATAGACCTGCACAGATGGACAAAATAATACCATGTTGGAAACAAGTAAAGGAACGGGAAAAGACTAACAGCAAAGCAAATGGCAAATGAACTCATAATAGAAGACTAGAGAACATTGTAGAACCAAATGAGACTGAGTAGATTCGTATTGCAAGATATGGATGGGGGATAGATGGAGAATAAAATTTATTATGGATGGGAGATGGATGGTGGAGTGATGGATGATGTAAAAAAGCTACCTAAAGGATGGTGGGAATAGCTAGAATTTTGCTACACATGGCGCTTGCAAACAAGTTTTCACCATGGTACTTATCTAGGGCACCACTGAAGTAGTTTACACCATTGGACGATTTTTTTTTTGTTTTTGATATATATATATTGATTTTTTTGAACTAGAATACTTCGAGTCAGGTATAGAACCATTTGAGATGGGCTATGTTGATAGGCTCTTCCAAAGGTTGACCTTCCGAAGTTGAAAGTTGGTAAGCTCCTGATCCATAGCTCTTGGTTATGACAAAAGGTCTTAACCAGTTAGGTTCAAACTTCCCTTTCTTTGCACAATCAGCAAGATTTTTTTGATTTTCTATTAGAACAAGATCTCCAAGCTCAAATTTACGAGGCTTCATTTTGTTGTTGTAACCTTGATGAACACGATTCTGATAAGCTTTTAGATGATTAAGAGCTATAAGTCACTTCTCGTCTAACAGGTCAAGCTCTTCTAATCTTGACACATGATATTCTTCATGAAAAATTAAATGTTGTAAGGATACTCGCAAGGATGGGAGCTTGATCTCAATGGGTAAAATAGCTTCAGAACCATACACCAAGGAGTAAGGTGTGGCACCAGTAGGAGTGTGGATGCTAGTTCGATAAGCCCAAAGAGTGGGATTAAGTTGCAAATGCTAATCACGGCCAACCTCGTTCACCATTTTCTTCAGGATTTTCAAGAGAACTTCTTATTAGTTTCTTTAGCTTGGCCGTTGCTTTACAAATAATAAGGAGTGGAAAAGTGATGTTGGATCTTGAATTTGTTATAAAGCTCTTTGACATCCTGATTCTTAAAAGGGTGACCATTATCTGTGACTATGGCTTGAGGAATACCATAGTGGCAGATGATATAATGGAAGATGAACTTAGATATTTGCTTGCCTGTGATGTAAGTAAGAGGAATCACTTCAACCCATTTGGTGAAGTATTCGGTAGTAGTGATAATAAATTTGTGGCCATATGAGGACGAGGGATGTATTTTTCCAACGAGATCAAGCCCCCATTGTGAGAATAGCCATGGAGTAGTGATAGTTTACAATTCATGTGTTGGTGCATGAATTAGGTCCCTATGCTGCTGACAAGGTACACACTTCTTGACAAAATCATGCGCATCCTACTCCATAGTAGGCTAGTAGTATCGTGTGCAAAGCAATGTTTTGACTAAGGAAGGACCACTAGAATGAGCACCACATATGCCTTCGTGTATCTCATGCAAGGTAGTTTGTTCTTCTTCTAGGTTAAGACATTTAAGCAAGACACCATCTAGTGACCTTCAATAAAGCATGTCACCAAGGAGGACATATTGGGAAGAATAATGAATGAAAGAGCGACATTGGGATTTTGAAATATTTGGTGGGATGATTTGGCTATGAAGGTAATGGTAGATCTCATTGAACTAAGTAGATTTAGGACCAACAATAACACATACCAACTCTTATTTTGGGATATCGAAAGCTGGGATAAATAATTGTTCTATCAGGAATTCAATTTTGGGATTATTTACAGGCATCTCTATCATTGAACCAATCGTGGCCATAGCATCAACAACTTTATTGTGAAGCCTTGAGATCTATTCAAATGTGATCTTGTCAAAATATACTTTGAATGTATCAACTAGTTTCTTGTATGGCATTAACTTGTCATCTTTTGTCTGATATTCATTGTTTACTTGTTTGATCACTAGTTGAGAAACTCCATGAACTTGTAATCTTTTGATATTCCAAGTCATAGCCAATTTCAATCCTTTGATTAGTGCTTCATATTCGGAGATGTTGTTTATACATGGAAACTGAATGTGAAATGATTTTGGTATATAATTGCCTTGAGGGGTAACAAAGAGTATTCTAGCTTTTGAGCCACGCTGAGTATGAGAACTATCGAAATACAATTGCCAAGATGAAAGAGTTTCTATGTCTAGAATCGATTCATCAGGAAATTCTGTTACTATTGGATGATCTACTATTATTTGTCCTTTTATAGCTTTTCTGTCAATATACTCAATGTCAAATTTCTAAGCATCATCACCCATTTTGCCATACGACCAGTGAAAGTTGCTTTGGATAGTAGATATTTGAGAGGATCAATCTTTGATATAAGCTTGGTTTGATGATCAACATGTAATGTCTAAGCTTTTGTGATGCAAAGACAGCTGTGAGACATGCCTTTTCAGTAGGTGAATAATTTAGTTCATAGCCCAGCAAGGTTCTACCGTTATAATAGATTGCTCGTTCTTTACCATTATGATCATTTTGTGCTAAAAGAGCCCCTGATGTTGCTGATGTTGTTGAGATTTATAAAATAAGGGGTTTTGTATGAATAGGTGGTGCCAACATAGGAGGAGATCCCAAGTACTCTTTGAGTTTGTCAAATGCTTCTTGGCAGTTTTGATCCTAGATAAATTGTGCATTTTTTTTCAACAAGTGAGTAAATGGTTGACACTTGTCTACAAGTTGAGCGATAAACCTCCTTATAGATTGTAATTTTCCTTGTAAAGCTCTAACTTGTCTTAGATTTTAAGGAGGAGGCATTTCCATTATAGATTCGACTTTTGCTAGATCAACTTCAATTCCTCTTCTAGACACGATATAACCCTAGAGTTTTCTAGATGTTACTCCTAATACACACTTCTTAGGGTTCAATCTAACATTGTACTTTTCTAGATGATCAAAAATGTTTTCCAAAATGTATAGATGTCCTCTAGTTTTTGATTTTGCCAATATCTCATCTACATAATCTTCCATCTATTTATGAAGCATATCATGAAATATAATGGTCATTGCTCTTTGATATGTGGCGTCGGTATTTTTTAGATGAAAGGGCATGATGAGCCAATAGTATGTTCACAAAACACAAATGAAAGAGATTTTGTGTTGATCTTCTTTAGCTATTTTGATCTGGTTATATCCATAAAATCCTTCCATCAATGATAGCATCTCATGTCCTGTTGTTAGATCCATTATGATATCAATGTTCAGTAATGGAAAATCATCTTTTGGACAAGTTTTGTTGATGTCTCTAAAATCATTACAAACTCTGATAGTTTTGTTTGGTTTTGCTACAGGTACAATGTTGGAGATCCACTCAGGATAATCTATTGGTTTGATGAAACCAACTACCAAGAGCTTTTCTAACTCTACTTTTACCATTAAGGCAATTTTGGGATGCATCTTTCTCAATTTTAGCTTGACCGGTTTTATTCCTGGATGGACTATCCAATGATGTACTATCAGTGATGGATATAATCCTAGCATATGTGCATAGGACCAAGAAAAATTGATTTCTCATTGTCTAAAGAAAGTGTTAAAGTCCTGAGCTTCAGATTCTTATAGTGACTTTGCTGCATATGTGATCTTGGGTTCTTCTACAATTCCAAGATTCATCTCTTGTGTCTATTTTATGAGTACATTGGACTTTTCCTAGTGTGCCCCCACTTTGGGAAGGTTAAATTCCTCATCCTCTGGCACCTCAGAAAGGTTTTCACCATTGGATACATCTTTTATTTTTACTTTTTCATTGTCTGAAAGTGCCACGAAGTGGTTTTCACCAAGGGACGTTATTTTTATATTTTTATTTTTATTTTGCTAGCTAAGGAATTTAACGGATTCCCCAAAGTAGGCATCAGAGTGTAATTCAATAGTGTAGCCAATCTTGTGATCTTTGATAGGTAAGTGAGTACGAAGTCCCCTAAATTCACCAATAGCCTCATCATTTTCAAAGACATGAAGGACATGAGGTCCTTGGTGGTCCCAATCAATGAGATCTGGATATACAAGGGATAATGAATGAGATGAAGTGGATGGGGTGGATGAGGAAGATGATTGATCAAAGGAATAAGTGATGGTATAGATGGCATTATCCTCGCAGACATCGGTGACTGCTTCAAAAGGATCTATGAAGGTATCCGGATTAAATGACTCGACCGTAGGAAAATCTTGCGCCACTTTGTCTAAGATAAACTTGACATCAGGTGACTCACACTTGGTGGATCCAAACCCTTAGCCCAGCATGCCTAGGTTGATGATGAAATTCTAAAGGTTCTGATATTCCCTGTTGTTGTTGCCCAAGCTGACCTTCCTTATAGCCCAACTTTTTTATGATAGGATACCCTCTGTGATATATACTCAATGGTAATTGTCTCTGTTCATCCTCTTCGCTATAAAACCATTTAGAAATATCTTCATCAATGGTTTCTTGACTCATTTGCCCCCAATATTTGAAAATTTTCAATTGCAGATGAGTAACCAAGACTTGACTAATTTGACATGGTCACCCATAGCTCTTAGGTGAAAGAGGAAGTTCATTGATATGGAACAGAGTGTACTCCCCCATGCCTTTATCACTGAACTTAGCCTTGATCTCCGGTCGAGAAGTGGATGGTGTGGATGATGAAGATGAGGTGAGTGTGGATGAGTCAATGTATTTGGATGATGGTTGGGCTACTTCATTAAATGGGCAATAATTTTGGTGTCGATAGGGACCCTCCAATGATTTGCAGTATTGAAAGGGGTGAGGGTTTGCTTGTATGGTAATCTCATGATCATTAAATGAGAATTTTATGCATTGGTGGTATGTGGAAGGTATGACTCACATGGCATGAATCCATGGATGCCCTAGGAGAATTTTGTATGGGAGATCAAGATCTAAGACCTGACATGTAGTTTCCATTGTAACAGGACCAACCTTGATTGGGAGTCTAATTGTGTCTGCTAACTTTCTTTTTCCTTCATCATAAGCTCTAATCATGATTTGATTCTAGAACTATGTTTGGGGTGGTGTTTGTGGGTGATTTTCATGTTGTGACGATAATTTGGATTATTGAGCCAATTAGAGTCTCAAATTTTGTTGTAGTGATTGAGAAAGTTGTTGTGATTGGGTGAGTTGTTTTTGTGATTGGGTGAGTTGTTATTGTAGCCGAAGGACTTGGGGATCAATGGGTTTTGAGGATGAGACCTTGGTAGGGTTATAGTTTTGTGAGGTGAGGGTATGGAAGTAGATACCTGGGCTGGTTGAGTATTGATGTGACGGATGTGGATAGAAGAAGTTTGAGGTATCGAAACATGAGTTGTATTGGGGATTAATTGAGATGAGGGAATTTTGGAGGATTTTGATATGGAAGATACATGGAAAGATTGTGACATCCCTAATGGTGGAATTGATGGGGTTGTAAGTGATGGCCCTAATGAAGGAAGTGATGAAGGTGTAAGTGATGACTGGATGGGTTGGACCACGGGAATAGAATAATCTAGAGGCATGCCCAATGTGTAAGTATGTGATGAGATAGATTGGGAGATGTTTGAGGTCGAAGATGGTTGATGGAAAGAGAGGGGTTGGATTGTAGAGGTATGAGGCATCCCCAATGTGTAAGTATGTGATGAGATAGATTGGGAGATGTTTGAGGTCAAAGATGGTTGATGGAAAGAGAGGGGTTGGATTGTAGAGGTATCCTACGGCATCCCCAATGTGTAAGTATGTGATGATGAGGTAGATTGGGAAATGTTTGATGGAGATGTTGAAGGTGGTTGATGGAGAGAGAGGGTTGGATTGTAGAGGTATCCTGAGGCATCCCAAATGTGTAAGTCTATGATGATGAGATTAATGAGATAGATTTGGGCATATTTGACATAGATGTTGAAAGTGGTTGATGGAAAGAGGGATTAGTTTGAGCTTTGGCCTTATCTTTTTCTGGTTTCCTTCGTGCTTTTTCTCTCTCATAGATATCATTAGGGACTCTTATAGACATAAAAAATTAACCATCATTAGATCCCTAGTTATTCCCCTAACCTAAAGATTTAATTAATTAATTAATCTTTTACTTTTGCCATATTTCATAAATAATAAATTAAAACTAATTTATTATTTACTTATAAACTTCTTGTTAATAATAAATTAAATTTAACTACTTTAATTTATTATTAAATTAAACCTAAAAACCTAACCCAAAATCTGTTAATATACCTACCTTTTTCTTGTGCAACTACCCAAACCAATTTTACCAAACTTTATAAAACCTACCCCTCATTTTCAATTATCCCCCCTAGAGAAATTTACATCAGAGTTATGCAAATCATTTGAGAAACCACAATCAAATATTTGGTAACATTTCTCATTATTTGTTTTCAATAGTTTATCATCATCTCTTTGTTGCACTCAATATAGATTTTAGGGTTTGGCGCTATTTTCAAATCTTGTCAAGGAAATTTATATTTTTCTGCATACACTGGTGAACCTGACGTGAACACATCCATCTTAATTTGGTTGCTTTGCAAGTGTTTTGGAGAGTTTGTGTAGGCTTTTACAGGTTTTAACTCCAGGTTCCAGAATCATCCATCTCCCATTGTTGAGTATAGTATCATTGCCGAACGGATTGTTAATTTAATTACTTTGTGCAACCATCATTGGGTAACTATCTTGAGATTTGCTTTATTAAACATTTAGCACATATCCGTCATATGTTTGGCTAGTTCAAGATTTAGAATTTCAAGATACTTAAGGATAATGATGCCATTATTCTCCATCTGAATTCAACATCAACTTACTTACAATGACATTTGTCAAATGTGTTTGTTGATTGATTTTATCCATTAGGGCATTGTTTGTTCACTGGTCTATAAACTATTTTCATTGATTATCTCATTGCAATCAAAAGGCTAAACTAAAGCACTCAATGTTAGTTGAAATGTATGCAAATATTTTTACTCATAGTATCAAATTAATTCTCCTTCGACCTATAATACACCTCAAGATCATCCACCAAACATACAGAAGAACTTTACCCTTCTAGGACTAAGACCACCACGCAAATTTTTAGATTTAGTAGAACCTCTTGAATGAATATTTTGGAAACTTAAACAAGTAAACATGATCAAACTTCTTGAAATTGTTAGACCTTATGATGAAAGTCGACCAAAAGCTCACTGGTTCAAAGAAGATCAATATTGTGAGTACCATCATGTCAATGGCCATTCTACTAATTCATACATGAGACTAAAACATTATGTCCAAGATCTAATTGATCAAGGAGAGATAAATATAGATCAAGTACCTCAAGAGTCTCCCAATGAGAAGCTCAAAGCCTACCAAGAACCATTTCCTCCACATGGGCAAAAGAATAATAGAACCAATAATGTCAACAATACCTCACACCATGAAGTCTAATACGACTATGGCAATAGTAGTCTAATCGGCCATATCGAAGCTTCATATCCTCAAGTCAATGTCATAATTATTAGAGGTAAAGCTCTTGAGTGTGATGTCACTACACTAATAGGTCGTATTACTATTCAGGGAAATCCTTCTCTGCCTAATCCCATAACATCTCTTGTTTCATCCCATAATGCTCTTAAATATAATATCCTAGATCAATTGAAAAAGACACCTTCCTAGATCTCGATCCTAGATCTTCTACGAATGTCTCAACATAAACAAATTTTGGATAAAGCCCTTGTAGAATCTCAAGTACTAGGTGATATTGATGTAGATCAATTCCAAGCCATGGTGCGGGCTCTCACATCCACTCCTCGCCTCATCTTCACAGAACCAGAAAACTCCTCTCATGATCATTTCCATAATGAAGCCCTTCATTTGTAATTTATTGTTAACTAATGTATTATTAAAATTGCCATGGTATATGCCCAATGTCTTTGATAACTCCACTTCACATGCATTTCTTGAATCAAACTTTCTGAGTATCCAACCTGGTCCAACCTTCTTCATCTTCAACTTGTTATATGTCCCAACTAGAAATCTTTCTTTTCTCAAATATACCATCACTTCATCTCCAACTGCAAAATTCTTTGTGTCTCCTATTCTCATCTACTTGATCTTTATACTTACTGTCCATCTCCTTCAAATGCCTCTTCACTTGATTATGCACTGTCTCCAAGTGTCCTATAAATTCTTTTGTGTATGCACTCCTCTTGTCTTCCATGCTGATGTCTCTCAATTTTGCTACTCCTCTAGGGTTAGTTCCTATCACAATCTCAAATGGTGTTCTTCTGGTACTCCCATTCATTGAATTAGTGTATGCAAACTCTGCTTGTGATAGAATCAAATCTGAACTTCATACCTTTTCTCCAACCAAACATATCAACAAGTTTCCCAAACTCCTATTTACCACCTCTGTCTGTCCATTAGTCTGTGGATGAAATGTTGAACTAAACTTCAAGTCTATCTTCATCTTCTTCCAAAGTGTCTTCCAAAAGTATCCCAGAAATCTTATATCTCTATCTGAAATTATGCTCTTAGGTAATCCATGCAATCTCACAATCTCCTTGAAAAATAGGTCATCCACATGAACTACATCATTTTTCTTCTTACAAGGTATGAAATGTGCCATCTTCAAAAATATGTCCACCACTACAAATATAGAATCATGTCCTCTTTGTGTCTTCGGCAATCCCATTATGAAATCCATGCTCATGTCTTCCCAAGGTTTCTCTGGTATTGTCAAATGTTTGTCCAATCCAGTATTCTAACTACTCCCTTTTGCAACTTGACAAACTCTAGAACTCTACACAAACTTCCTTACATCCTTATATATCTAAGGCCAAAAGTAATTTTCACTTACCAAAGCCACTGTCTTATCAATGCCAAAATGTCCTGCCAATTCACCATTGTGCTTCTCTTTGATCAAATTGTCTCTCATTGAACTCCTAGGTATGGATAACTGATTTCCTTTGAAAAACATATCTTCCTAAATGAAATAGTCCAACCACTTACTCCTATCTATCACAATAGGTTCCTTATATGCTTTCCAAGGTTCCACAAAATCAAGATCTTCCTCATACATATTCTTTAATTCTTCAAATCTTAACACTTCAACTTTCATCTCTGTCAGCAAGTTCCTTCTTCTAGTCAGTGCATCTACAACTTTGTTTGATTTTCCACTCCTATGTTTCAATACAAAAGTATAAATCTGCATAAACTCTACCGATATCATATGTCTCTAATTCAACTTTCCTTGACTGTTCAAAAACTACAAAACTTGATGATCTGTATACAACACAAACTCCTTAGGCAACAAATAATGTCTCCACTTATTTAAGGATTGAATTATGGCATAGAACTCTTGATCATAAACTAAATATCTTCTCCTTGCATCATTCAACTTCTCACTGAAGTATGCTACATGTCTACCTTGTTGACTTAACACTGGTCCTATTGTATTTCCACTTGCATCACAATCTACTTGAAATACCTTATTGAAATCTAGTAATGTCAACATAGGTTGCTCTGTTACTTTCTACTTCAACAACTCAAAACTTCTATCTACTCCTGATGTCAACTTAGAGTATTTTCTATAACCTCTCATTGTCTCTATCATAGGGTTACATACTGAACTAAAATTTCTGATGAACTTCTGGTAGAAACTAGATAATCCATTAAATGATCTGACTTCTCCAATGCTCTCAAGTGTAGGCCATTCCACAATTGCTCTCACTTTCTCAGGGTCTATCTTCAATCCTTTTGCAGAAATCACAAAAATCCCAAGTATACGAATTCTTCCTTCATGAAACTACACTTCTTGATGTTTATCAACAATTTCTCTTCTCTCAGTATACTTTTCTAAGGTACCACAAATGTTCTTCCTTTGTCTTAGTGAAAATCTTAATATCATCCAAGTATACAATAACAAACTTACCCAAGAATTTCTTAAAAACTTCATTCATCAACCTCATGAAAGTACTCAGTGCATTTGTCAATCCAAAAGGAATCACTAACCACTCATACAATCCTTCATTTGTCTTGAAAGTAGTATTCCATTCATCTCCTTCTATGATTCTGATCTGATGGTATCCACTCTTCAAATCTATCTTTATAAAATATTTTGCTCCACTTAGACAATCCATAATGTCATCCATCCTAGGTAAAGGAAACCTATACTTAACTGTGATCTTGTTTATTGCTCCAAAGTCTATACACATTCTCCATTCTCCATCCTTCTTCAGTGTTAGCACTGCAAGTACTGCACAAGGACTCAAGCTTTCTCTGATCAAACCTTTCCTCAATAATTCTTTTATCTATCTATTCAATTCTTAATTCTCTTCTGGTGTCATTCTATGTACCGCTTTGTTAGGTAAACTAGCTCTGGGTATAAGATCCATGTGATGACTGATACTACTAATTGGTGGCAATCCTTCAGGTACATTGTTTGATATGATGTCTTCACACTCTATTAGAAACTCAGGTATCTCCTCTAGTTGTGATTCTTCAATCTTTGTCTTTAGTTTTTCAGGCTTCTTAGGAATCAAATCATAACACATGTTCTCATGTCTCAAACCATCCATAAACTTTCTTCCATCAACCAAACAGACTCTAGAATTTCCACCTACTTCACTCTTAGGGTCATCTTCTAAAGGAATCAAAGTAATTCTCTTTCCATTTGATGTTATAGTGTATGTATTCTTTCTCCCATCATGTACAGCTTTCCTATCATACTACCATGGTCTACCCAACAAATTATGACATACATCCATAGGCATAATATCACACAATACTTCATCATGATAAGATCCAATATGAAATTTCACCAAACATTTTTCACTCACTAGTACCCTATGATCATCCTGAATCCATGCTATCTGATATGGCTTAGGGTGTTTCAATCTTTCCAACTTCATCTTAGTCACCATTTCCTCTGAAACTAAATTATCTGAACTACCACTATCAATTACAACTTTACAACATTTACCTCATGATTTGCATATGGTTCTAATCAAGCTTTTCCTCTGCAATGGTTCCTCATTTGTCTCTGCTTAAAATAGTGCTCTCCTCATGACAAGTGGTTCACATTTCTTAGGTTTGCCAACTCAACTCGGTGATCCAACATGTTCTTCATCCACATAGGCTACTCTTCCATTGTTTTCTGTCATCTTACTTGTACTCCATTGATTACATTCAAATGCTCTATGTCCTTCATCTCCACACTTAAAATAGGTTCCTTTGAATGTTCTCCTACTAGGTCCTCTTCTCTTTTGTATCCTTCATTTCAGTATGGACTAGGGTTTCCTCTACGATAGAAAGTTTTGTCATCTCTCCCGTATGCATTATTATCTCTATCCTCCTTTAATGTGCTATATTTTCTGTTCTTCTCCACATATGATCTCTCTCCTCTTGAAAATGTTCTTCCTCTCTGAAATTTACCTCCTCTACCTATCTGTCTTTGCTCATGCTTCTTGTTCAACTTTTCTTCAACTTTCAAGGCAAACTGATATGCCTCTTCCAGTGTTGTCATCCTTACTAAACTTAATTCTTCTTGAATGTTCAATCTTAGTCCATTGATGTATCTAGAAACTTTCTCTTTGCTTGCTTCACTATGTCCTATCATTATGATCATCTTATGAAATTCTTCAGTGTACTCCTTCATGTTAGAAATATATAGCCATAGAGACAAATTCCTCATAACCTAATAAGAGATTTAATGTGCAATAAATCGAAAATCCACATGCCAAAGAAATAGACAATCACACCATCAATGGTGACACAAGATATAATCTAGGAAATCCCTAGGAAAATCCTCATAGAGGGGAAAAACCAGCTTCCAAAAGCATGCATATCTCATGTATTATTTAGCAATAATCAACAATACATATGCAGAGATCACCTCTGAAACATCAAGCTCTCTCTACCTACAATCCATGTGAACAAGCATGTAACCATACATCAAATGCCATACTTCAAACCCTCACATAGCCAACCTGCAAGAGAAGCTACAACCTAGCCAACAAGTCAAATGGCTAACTCTACCTACATCTACAACTACCCTTGTGTTTGCTTTTATAGACATAAGCTCACACAAATACAACATGTGGTATTACAATACCATTTTCTCCAATAATGGATGTGTATACAAAAGCATTGACCCGACATTTGATTATCGGTACTAAGTTTTCCCAATTAATCAAATAATTATAAATAAAGTAATTAACCCAATGTTACATAAAACGATTACAAGTGGCATCCAAATAAATATCCAATGTGGCTAAACACATCACTTGATGCACCACAATTAAATATTTATTTTACATAATAAAATAATACCAATTTTATGCAAGGCGTACAACACACCTACTCCAACATTCTCCCACTTGTTGTAGACATTGCATAAGGGATCAAGATGTAAACTCAAAACATATGTTGGTTATTCTAAATTCCCAACCTGATCTCAAGAAAACAAATCTATAAAATAGCCAATTATAATGATGGATTTGCCTTGAGGGATTGGCCAACGAATAGGAAAGGGGTTTTCAATCCTTTTCCTCTACACTTTAGGCTCTGCAAAACCAAGGAGGGTGTTCCTAACAGTGTTTTGACTATGGATTTCTCACTAAATTTTCAAAATACTGTACTAAATAGATATGTTCTCTCTCAAATGCTTAAAAAATTACTGATATAGTGAAATAATGGGCTAGATTCTCAAGCGTTAACATAATTCTTTGTAGAAGAACATGTAGATGAACTAATGCCTATAATCTACAATTGAAATGGAAATTTTCTTTTTAATATTGAAATGAGGATGACCAGGGGATTTCATAAAATAGCACTTCTACAGGATCAATACCTAATTCATTGGTCATAGAGTCAAAATCGATATAAATGAAAACCTTACTATAATTAGTGTGCACTCTATTTATGGTGATGATACAATAGTGAATTATATTATAATATGTCACCAGTTTCAAGATTTAACTCTGCTTAGTTTTCCTTGTAAACAAATACTACATTCAATATCCTCTTACAACAATTATTTTACTACTTGAGTAAATGCCATAAGAAAAATATGCATACACATGAAAGATTGTGATGATGAATAAATTGATCCTTAACCAAATTGTATTCATAAATGTAGTAATGTATACATGAGTAGGAGACAGTAAATTATGAAATCCAACACATTCTGTGAAATAAACCAATACTGAATTACAAGTATTTCTGTAAATATATCAAAGTATGAACTCAGAATAATACCAAAATTAGGAAAACTAATTCTTTTTTCAAGTACTAGCTATACAAAACTCCTCTAAGATTAGATTGATACCATACTTTAGACCAAGTCTAGACAGTATGACCTCAAACCAATGAATATCAACAAGCCCTAAATTCCCTTTTATAGAACAAGGGAGCAGACAAGCTTTAGGCTTGAAGACAAAGATTTCACATTTTCAATTGACAAATGAAGTTGTAACAGGATAATGTAACCATCTCATAACTAATAAGAGATGCCTTTGTAACAAAATACCTCCATCACATTGAGATATTTGTTTTGATCTGTATGCTCCCTCACTTTGGCAAGGAGTTAGGCCAGGGTATTGTTGATGGTTGACAGCTTATCAGACACCGTTAGAGCTCAGATGCCCTTCAAGTGTCATCTAATTGTTCAATAAGAGCATTCACTACTCTGCCTATCCCGGTCACACGCCCAAAAGTGAGAATACCTGCAAAGAACAATATCAGAAGAAAACCCCATTAACTGGAGTTCTCTTTATGCCTAGTGTCCATTGTAGGGGTGTGACTCCTCACTTCTGATTAGGAGGTTTCCAACCTCCTCAACCAAACAAAAACTAGAGGAAATCACACAAGGCTAGACATGGCTACGCCATTTATCCAGCCAGGAGTGCAGTAGCAACAGTAAAAAAAAAATTCTACCTCCACATGTTTCATCTTGAGGGGCAACACTCTTACACCTAGAGTTATTGCTCTGTTAGGAAAATTAGATGTAAGGGAGGGGCAGAGAAAGAAATGACTCCTCTCTGCCTAAGAATATAATCTGCCAACTCACTGTAACTAGAAACTACTAGAGTTTGGAGATTAAAACTTAGAGCACTCGTCCATAAGAGAAGATAGGAAGGAGAAAAGCTCAATGGATGCTACTACTACCTCAGAGTCTTTCCAACTCCCCCCATTCTATAGAATAAAATCCTATAGAATAAAATCATATAGAATAAGGGAACAAAAAGAGCACATAAAACCAGTGGGTATCCATACTACCTACATGAACAAATGGTATATGGAGCATCATCAAGAGTGCATATTTATAGAAAAATTGATAGATGTTTGCACACTCTAATACATCCTTGATCAATTAATTCTAGTCATTTCCATAGTATACTAGCCATAAATGGAAATCTTTTGATGATTTCAAGAAATAGGTGGACAGATAACATTTCATCACCTTTCATAACTAAAAACATCATTTCCTGCACTGAAACCACCAGATCAATTGTCACAGTTTCAACACTTTAACTTAATCATCATGTCACAACTCGTCATGAAGAAAATGACAAGTCACTTCTGGTAGAAGCACAGATCCCCAAGGGTCAATCCTACATCTTGCCAATCTTTCAGTTAGTAAATTCCCTCACAATGGCGGTGATGGAGACCTAGCACACACCTAAGAAATTAATTCCACACTAGTTTACCCATATCACGTGTCACCATGTCAATCCTCAAATTTTTGAATATAAGCCATTGATCATCATGGTAGCTAGCTTAAATCAAGGGTGTCAAAGTAGTCAACAGGGAAAGAAACCATGTCATCAATACTAGACAAGTGCAAGCTAATAATAGCATGCCACTTGGACTATCACCAGAGCCACGACCTCGAGGAGAATTTTCAAATAATGCCAACAAGGTGGCATTCTGTGTTTCCATGATGAAAAGATCTGGCGGGAGATGAACTCCCACAGAATGTCAGAAACTATTAGATCTACCACATAAAATGGAGCGAGTCCCCAAAACATCCCTCGGCCCATAAAAAACCTGCCACATAGCATTCTGCATTCATTTGAACCTTACTATTCTATTTAGGATGCCACATGTCACCCTTCCGTGCTTCCACAAATGGTTGGTGGGACCCATAGAGAAGCTTCATGGAATGGCCGAAATCATGAGAAGTTGCCACGAATCCGTCAGGGACCCACCATTTGTTAAGAGTCGATGAACGAAACCTGCCAAATGGCATCTTTCTGCTATTTCGCTGATGCTCTTTTCTTTAATATTTATTCTCAGTAGAATGGCGGAAACAAGTCAGAATGCACCACCTATCATCAAAAGGATAGAAGGGGTCCAACCCTTAGCATATTCTTTAAAAACAACCTTTGTCTACTAGAAAAGGGGGGCCACAAGATTACCAAGGGGTTAGAATTTAAAACTTTGACATTTTAGTAAATCTTGTCGAACATGGGCAATAGAAGGTGGATGAAAGGCAAGGGGCTAGTCAACAACATGCCTAAAGACACCAACCTAGCAACTTAAGGAACTTAGAAATGGGTGACAAGCAGTACACACTCTTATTTTTCATTCGCTGATGTACATATTGTATGTGTGTAGGTATATTTTTATACATACACACACATATACATATGTATGTCTATTTTCTATTTATATATAAATTTATAAATTTCTTGATGTTTGTGTCTTTGCACTAGTTATTTTTTTCCATGCTTGTGGTTTTGTTGCGATTGTTTTTTCTTGTATTCATTTCCAATTCTCCTTTTCTATTTGTGTAGTTCTTTTTTGTTTTTGGGTTTTTTGTTTATTCTTGATTTTATATATATATATATATATATATATATATATATATATATATATATATATATTAGTTTTTTTAGTCTCTATTAAGACTCATTTTTCTTCTCTTTATAATAGTTTGTTCCTCTCTTTCACCCATGTTGTTCTTGTGCTCATTTCCTCTTTTTTCGGCTTGTTATTGTTAGGGCTTTAGAGGGGTGTTGTTATTTTTCCTTCTGCACTTAGGTTTGTTTGATTTCGTCTTGCCAATTAGGTTGCCTGATTTGTGTTTCTCACCCTCATTGATTTGTATATTTTGCATTTTCAAGCCTTTTGTGGTAGTCTTAGTTTTCCTTGGTCTCTTCTTTCTAATTTTTATTGGGTTCCCTTTAGGTGGTCCTTTCTTCCTTATTTTGTTTATTTTCTTACGTTGTGTCCTCTTTGTTTTTTGTGTCTTATTTTTCAATATTTGGTTTATTTGCACTGTGATATATATATATATATATATATATATATATATATACATACATATATATATATATGTACATATATATGTATGTATATATATGTATATGTATATGTATATGTATATGTATATGTATATGTATGTATATATATACATATATATACATATACATATACATGTACATATATGTATATATACATATACATATATATACATATATGTATATATATATACATATATACATATACATGTATATATATACATGTATATATGTATATATATACATGTATATGTATATATATGTATATATATATATATATCTATATATATCTACATATATATATATATACATATATATACATACATATATATATACATATACATACATATATATATACATTATGTATATGTATATGTATGTATATATGTATGTATGTATGTATGTATGTATAGTAATTTATTTATTTGTTGTGTTATTAATATTATTTTATTTATACATTTTAACTCATTAATATATATATTAATGTATTAATATATATACATATATGTTTCTTTTTATCATAAATTAATTTATTATATATATATATATATCAATTTATTGAGTTATTTTTCCCATGTGGCTGTAATTTCTTTGTAATTACTCTTTTATTCTTTCTTTTTTTTATGTCCTCTATCTTTGTTACTCTTGTCTCTTCTCCCTAGAGACTTCTTGGATCCCGCGCAATCTTTCACCCTCCTTTTTATTCAGATTGGGTTTGCAATTTTATCATTTTTATTCTCTTCTCTTACTCTTTTTATCCTGATGATGGATCACGGAATGTGATCCGAAACCTTGAGAGCAAAATCCTGATCACAGTCAAATCTAGAAGCAATCAATCACGACAAGCGGTCAATTAAGAATTATAACAAAAGTAACTCCTTTGCTTGTACTCAAACGACATTAGGGTTTAGGGTTTAAGGGGTACTATTTAGAATGTTTTAATAGGTAAAACCCTAGGCCAGAGACCTTTCAGCATGATGACACAAATCTGGGCAAAAAACTAGAACCAAGGGAGAAAAGTTTGTAGGGTCCCATCAGTGGCTCTAGTTGGAGACGTCTGTTCAACCTGAACAGAGAGAGATCACATAAAATTTGGAGAAGCAGACCATAGTACAACTGAAAGATATTAAAAAAAAAAACACATGACAGCCCTAGGCTATCATGCAAGGGAGAAACAAGATCTGCCCCTATCAAATATCATGTTTTCCAATGACTTCATTAAGCCATGCCTGAAACCTTCATCACAATCCATCTTGTTTCAAACATGAATGTTTAGATAGCTCATGAGACAATTAAGTCCACTGTCTTCAAGATATCTCAAGTTCTTTTGATCATTGTAATCAAATTGCAACTAAAATATACCTTCATTAAGTATAGGGCCAACACATGGCTCCATCATATCCAGCCAACTAAAATAGTTATCACTTTTTTCTTGTTGGTTTTCTTTGAGCTCATAAGATAAATTTGGGAAGTGAAAAGATTCATATTCCATTGGATAACTTGCACTACGAGTATCTTCTTTGTTAGTATCTAACCTGAAACATTCATATCCAGCCTCTTCTTGATGCTCTGACTGTTTGAACATACATTCTAGTATTGTGGCAGTCACATCATTTTGATCAAAAGTAGAAGACTGAAAAATGCCAATAGAGCAGACCTCTAGATTTTGTTTTGTCCATAAAGAACTCTTGTCTTCAAGCACCCTTTCACAATTAACCAAATCATCACTGTTAGATAATAAGAGATCCTTAACATTGCTTTTATGCTTGTCAATTCCTTAGTATCCCTCTTCATACTCTTCTAGGAGTACATTTTCTAGATTTTATGCAAAGATTCAATTATCTTTGTACCCATAAGGTTTAGTATTTTTTATTTCTAACAAGTATAAAGGCTCATCATAAAGTGGATTATGCCTTATATTCATTGTTTCTATACATTTTTTAACTTTACTATCCTGACAACCTATATCATCATCTGATTCAGAGCTTCCATAACCTTGAGAAGAACATTCAGACAATTGTTCATTATTTTCTATGTTGCTGGTAGAAACAAATTCAACTTGATATTCAGTCTCATAATTAGATGACTCATTAGGCAATAAAACCTCATTAGCTGAAAGCATATATATCCTTCAACAAATAGGAGAATCAGCCTTTGATTTTGCCAAATATTCATGAGACTGGGAAATTTTTTCACCACTTATATAACTATTAAATTCAATAGATTCATCAATTGTGAGGATGTGATCTATTTCTTCATTTATTAATTGCCTATACTCCCCATATGTCTGAACACTATCTATCTCATGAGCTACCTTATTAGGATGAGGAGTTGGTGTAGGAGCACCATGATAGTCAAGTATGCAAGTTTTGTAAATAAGGTCTTTTTGATAGGTTGTGGTGTGTCTAGTCATTTGTCAAGTGAATAAGGTCTTATTAGACTACTTAGCATGTAATAGGGATTCATTTTGAGTAAGGTTGTCATATTTTTGGTAATGTTGTCAAAAATTACTATGTAAAAGGGAAAAAATGCATCATGGAGAATACCAAAGGTCAAGTAGTTCAAATGGTCGATGGAATCAGTTTAGGTGGTTTGTTTTGGAGGGAAAGAACATGTATATTGTTGGCAAGAGACACTATATGGATTCATGAATGTTGTCATTGATGGCAACAAAGGTTATCCCACACATCCACAATGCATGATAAGTCTACTGGAAGTCAGATTGAAGAAGTGTTTAGGTCCGGTAAGCAAGAATAGAGTAGTCAGTAAGGTCTGATAGACAGGTCTGGATATCTCAGTAGAAGTATCTCAGTGAAGTGCAGATTTGGGGAAGTCAAGAGGAGTATCTTGACTGATAGATTCCAAGGTTTGAGCCTCCAGTGTGGAAAGGATAAAGAGATATGAATGCTTGAGTGTCAGGTTCCCAAGTGACAGTGTGAACAGAGGAAGAACTAACTGGCAGAACATTAGACGTTATTCCGGATGTGTTACTGATGTTGGTAAAGGTTATGAAGGCATAAATTATGTTTGGCCAACATGATTAATGATTTCCACAAGTATATCCTTGATCCGCATTACATGATGTGCAAGGATTTAGCCGACAGATCAGAGTTTGTGAAAAGATTGACTATTCCGGTTGCCGACTAGAAAGGTGATGAAATCACTTGTGTGGATATATATACAAGATGGAATTAGTTATGAGAAGTGTTGTGGTTGCAAGTAATGTGTGAATAAAAGTAGTAGAGCTGAATAAAAGCAGAAAGGAAGATCCAGTATGTGAAAGAAGAGCAGCATAAAAGAAGAGGAAAGATGAAGTGCAGTAGATTAGTATACAGAGCATAACCAGAACTGAACTCCAGCATATGTTGATGCTCCTTATCAGTTCAAGTATTGTATTACACTCTTTATAAATTGTAGACAGTGTGTCTCTTGTAGGCAGTGTGCCTCTTGTGAGCAATGTGCTCGGGCAGTGAGCCCTAATTGGCAAGTGCCATTTTGTACTTCCATTCTTCTAACAGAGAATACAATCTTGGGTTAATCACCCCGTGGTTTTCTCCCTTAACAGGGTTTCCACGTCAAAAATACTATGTCATGTGTATTTCTATTTCATGGTTATGTTTGCTTGTTTGAATTGATGCTGCACTAATTATTAAGAAAGTTCATAAACCTGAAATAATTAAGATATCTGATTCACCCCCCCCTCAGTTATCAACAATTGGTATCAGAGCCAAGTTCCTCCTAAACAGAGTCTAACAGCTTGAGGAAGATCTGGGAATCCAAATGGATGCATATGGTTTAAGGGAGCAACTAAAGACTGCCCTTGATGATCTTGAGCAGTCAAACTCTGAAGTCAATGAATTAAAGGAAAGATTCAAACAGGCTGATGATTTCATGAGAGAACTAAAAGACAAATTAAGTCTCTCTATGAAAAAGAGAAAGGAGCTACTTCAGCAATTGGGAAGTCAAGGTGAAGCAAATGATGCAAATGAAGATCTGAAGGAGAAAACCAAGTTATCAAAAGAAATCATTATGGTAAGACATGAAAGGGAATCAGGAGTTATAAAGTTTACCCAAGAGATTGAAGAGAAAAGAAAAACTAAAGATAATCTAAGACAATCTCTCAAGGAGAAATCAGAAGATTGCCACAAGATGGGTAGAATTATCAAACATCTTGAATCTGATCTTGAAGATGCTAAAGATAATGAAGAAAAACTTGAGGATCAAATTGTCTCTCTCAAAAGGGATCTTCAAACAACAAATGAATATAAAGAGAAATTCAAGATAAGTTCTGCTCAACTTGAAGTTCTTCTTGGAAGTCAAAAGAGGATAGATGACAAGTGTGGTTTGGGATATGAGAAAGGAGAAAGCTCTGGATCCAGTCAGAAGAATTTTGTATCAGAAAATCCAAGGAACGGGCCTAGAAGACCTCTGGTAAGGCAACCTAATGCTCAAAGATATCCATCCTTCAATGGATACTACCACAACTGTAATAACTTTGGTCATAAAGCTAATCAGTGTAGAAAGAGAATGAATTAGACTAACTCATCCTTCTCCGGACAGTGCTTCAACTACAAAAGGTATGGTCACAAATTGTGAGGACCACCCTTTTTACTTCTGTTCTTATGACTATTTACATTACTGTTATTGATACTTTTTATATTTGTGGGATAGCAGTTCCCGGATTTGTCAAAACTATTAAACTTTATTATGATTTCGGAAAAACTAATTGGGTGATGTTTGGATAAGTTTACATTTCAGAAAAGTTAATTAGGTGATGATGGAAAATTGTAATATGATTTCGTTTATGTTAATTAGAACTATGTCATGATAATGCATGTTTTTAAGTTGCTTCGGCTATGATGATTATATGTGGACACTGATCTTGTAATTTAGTGTGCAGGATTTACTAATCGAACCATAGATTTTGGAGATCATTCCGCACCTTGTTATTGTTATTCCCTGTTAAGCCGATCTGGTTCCACGAGGAACCAAGATCTTTCTGTGTTTGATGTGATGTTGTAATGTGGTCTTTCGTATGGTCGAGTGGGTTTGGTTACCCTCTTGTAACAATATTTTATGATTTGTGTTGTAAAAAGTTTGAATTTGAATTTCTTTATTTTATTTAAATCTTTGAGGCCTTTTCATGTGCTTTACCTTGACCATGGGTGTCCTGAATGGGTTAAAGTTGACCCTGGGTTATACCCCATGGGTCCAGGGGCCCATTTGGCATGGGTAACCCTTGAGTAACCTCCATCTAGTCATTTTAACTTCCCCCTAAAGTTAAGTGGCGAAAATTGGAGGTATGGAGGGGACATGATGGGTTGTACCAACACCCAACCCATCCCTCTTCAATCCCCAAGGTAAGAGATGACTACAAACCCATCCATTATTGAAGGATTGACTTGAAGTCACCTTCTCCATTACTGAGATTCTCCCATGTGTTGTGGGGCCATCCATGTGAAGGAGGGAAGAAGAGGCATGGGTCACTTGTCTTTTCCTCCTTTAGCTCCTTTTATTTCTCCCATGCGTAAGAGAAATGACATGAGGAGAGGGATAAGGAGTACTCTAGGGATGGGTGAGTGACATAAGCCACCAGGACAGAATAGTTGTTTTGGGGGAGGGTGAGGAGGTGACAAGTGTCACCTCCCCATTCCTCTAAACTGATAAGCATTTTGGGTTATTTGTTTCCAATTTTTGGGATGAGAGGGAGTTAGTTGAATTTTGGGAGAAGTTTTATTATTATTGCCAAAAATAGGAAAGTTAGCTTGGAGGAGAGAAAAAGAGAGAGGAGTTGGTGGCTAAGGTTGGAAGAGAACTCAGTGGAGCTCTGCAACAGTTTCATTCCAGGAGGGCTTTGTAAGGTTGGTTTGATTTTTACCTTTCTTTTGTATATCTGAATGTGTATGTAAAGTGTGTGAAAGATGCTTATTTGTTTGTGTTTTAGAGTTGTTTTGTATGGGGGTTTGTTGTCGGGTTGTTTGACAGAGCTTCTCCCACTTGGGAGAAATGCTCATCAAGTTTGGGGTAGGGGAGGAGAGATCCTCCTCGGGTGCATACCTGTTTCCTTCTTTTGGGATGTTGAAAGCCTTGAGGGCATGTATCTGTGACTGTATCTTTGACTTGAGAGTCAAATATAGATTTCTTAAAAAAATTTGTGATCAAACTTGGTTTGAGGCCAAAAGAAATTGTGTTGGTTAAAATATCTGTAAGGGTGACACTCTGGAGTCGAGTGTGTCCACTCTCCTGCCCCTTATGAAACTCACTGTAGTTGAGTTTTCGTGTTGTGTAATTTACCCACGGGTGTTTGTGTGCTTTGGGTTTGTTGTTGTCCCTGTTGTGAAGTGGAGTGTTTGAGTTACCCAGGTGTGAGTATGGTCTCCCTAGCTCGGGGGTGACCCTCTTGCAGGTCTACGGAAGGGAGGAGAGCTAGATGAGTGTGTCTTCTTCTTTGTTTGTCTTTGATACGCAGGTTTTCTCTTGGAGCTTATGGTTGGAGTTGGAGAAGTTATATTTATGAAGAAACAGTTTATTCTTCTTTGTCATGAGAATTAGATCATGTTCATTTCATAAGATTTGAAGAGAGTGCACCTCTCTTGATATTGTTGTAACTTATTGACACCCTGGGAGTGAAGGAAATCACCTCCCTGATCTTGTTATTGATGGACTTTTACTTGGATGTTACAAGCTTTCATTTGTATGTTGTTTGGGAGAAGGAAGTTCATATCTCCCTTAGAGTGTGTAGAAGATGTGGAGTGTTAGTTGAATGTATCCATGGTTTAAAATTGTCTCTTTCTATATGTAGTGGAAGATTTAACTTTTCTATATTATGAATGTTGTAAACAAATGCCTTAAATTTTCACGTTAAGTTGCTTTGTAAACTTATTCTAAATAGCAATTTTATTGTGTTTAATGTGTTCTTGAAAAGATGGGTTCCTTAGTTAATCTGATCTTGTATATGAAAATCAAGGATAAATCTGCTTAATTAGATGAAAATACAGTTTAAAATGATTAAGTTTCTTTTTCATTAAATAATGGTTTCAGTTATTTGGTAAAGTTTAGAGAAAATCTATTATGTATTTACTTCTGTTTGTCCAAGAGTTGAAATGGACATTTATTAATTGCAGAAATAAACTGATTAAAACTTCATTTCTTAAGTGTGTATATATATATATATATATATATATATATATATATATATATATATATATATATATATATATATATATATTCTTTATTGAATTTCTTACTTGATCATTTTAACAGAATATGAGAAAATTAAGTGGTATTATAATACTGAAATATATATATATATATATTTATCATTAAATAGCAATAAACTCGGAATAAATTTTATGACAGTCGAAATAAGGATAAGAGGGGCGAAATTAGAAATCGCTGTGTGTAAAACACAGTCGAAACTTTACACGGTGGGCGGTGGGGAGTAATCCCCACCGCAGTTTCCTTTCATTTAACAGAGGTGTGGGGAGGGGTGGAGCCCCACCCACACCCCACATAGTGGGATGTGGGTGGGGCTCCGCCCCTCCCCACATCCCCCTACCCCTTCGACCCCCGCGGAGCTCAAAACTCCGCTCCACAGTAGCGCTGCCCCCGCTGCGCTTTCCTTTGCCCACCGCCGTTCCTTGCGACCTCCGTCCCACTAACCCTCCACCTCTGTCATCCCTGTTTTCGTCCGCCGCCGCTGCGGCCACCGCCGCTGCGGCCACCGCCGCCCCATCTCCTCCGCTGGCACTGCCATTCGGACCCTGCTCAATATCATTCACAACAAACAAAAAAAAAATATAAGAATGTTAGGGTTTGAAAACCCTATATTATATGAGAAAGAAAGTATTAAAATAATATATATTTAACTCTTTATATATGATAAATATATATCTCTATATATACATATATTTGTATATATATAGATATCTATTTATTTATATATATAGATATTAATTTATAAATATATATTTGTATATACATATCTTTGTATATATAGATACCTATTTATATTTTGATTTAAATTTAATATATATATATATATATATATATACACTTAAAGAGTTCCCATTTCCCTGGTTCCCTTCGACATTGATTTAAAGTAAAGGTTCCACGGATTTAATTAGCAAGGTGTTTCTGTGTCTGGATTCTATTTTATAAAGAGGAGAGCCGCTTATCAAGATTAGGAATAGTATAAAAGAGAAATAAAATATTAAGATAACTTTACAATTGCAATAATAGTAATTATAATAAACAATAGTAATAATAACAACAGTAAATATAACATGAGAAATATAATTGAATATATGTGTTTATATATATATATAATCTTATATATATATATACATATAAATATATCGTTACATACTTATATTTTTTTTAATGATTACGCCTTTCAGAGAGGCCGTTTTCCCTTAATGATAATAAGAGAAAATAAAATTATAATTTAATGAGAGCATAAAGGAATATACTGTATTACTCCGGAAAGAGTTTCTCGGAAGTTTCAACTATCAATGTAATTTCAATAACTGGGAAAATGAAGAGGAAAATTACACATCACCTTGCTTAAAGGATCACTGGAAATAAACTTAAGAAGCCATCACAGACATTCCATGTGAGGCCATTTTAATCTCAACTATAGTAAACGTCCACATAAGTAAACCTGTAAGAGAGTCAGAAGAAGAAAAACTAACATTGGAAAACACAGAGGAGAAAATGCGCGACATTTCCCACATGGGATAAGAGAACTAAGTTGATGGACCCTCCTGCCAAAATTTGCTTAGGAACAAGTTTAATTAATACATACGGAGAGGAGAAACCTAGATCGGAGAAAACTAGGAGACCGAGTCCAGCGAAGTAGTAAACCAGTCTATATGACCTGGACCATTCGGGAGTTAGGATTAATGTCAAGAATAGATACAGTGATAACCCTGATTGATGTAAAATATGAAGAAAGGTCCGGATAAACATAAAGAAAGCATAGAAACCGAAAGAGAGAGAGACCAAAATATAAACAAACCAAATTATCAGAGAAATAGTTAAGGTGAGCGCGATAAAAATACAATCAAAATTAAGACCCAGAGAAAAGGGAAGAGAGAGCAAACAAACCGCCTTGTTGAGAATGCTAAGTCAAAGGAGGAGTATATTTCAGGAAGCAAGAGAGGAGATAGACAACCGTGCCTTGCTGAAAAATGATTCAATAGGGAGATCACGAGTCGGTTTAGTCGGAACAAGGCGTCGTGGGAAGTTGTTAATCTATCAGTGAACCACGTGCGTAAAATAGTGTTGAGTAATTCCCACTTACGCCGTAAGGCGTTAGGCTGTCGGAATTTGCCAAGATTTAGATTTAGGAACCTTGATAATATCACCCTTGTTATGACGTTAACGGCGTCGTAAAGACCCCCTTGTTGGTCTGCTCGCGTCCGGTTGCATGCAATTGTACTTGTACCCTGCCGACAACTATAGTGTCTTCGCCTTGAGTGAACACCACCGAGCATGCGAGGGGGTTTCTAGGGGAAACGTGAGAAAATTTTTTATATTTCGTGTCATAACCACATGACAGATGTGGCTATGACATGTGTGTTGTGTGTTGTGACCACATGGAAAATGTGGGCATGACACAAATCTCATGAATGCAGAAATATGCAAATGAATAATTCATTCAATGGTAGATGCTTTGCATACAATAGAATGGGTCATATGGCTAATCAATGTAGATCAAGAGGATATCAATCAAAAATGCACAGAAATGTTGTTTACCAAATTTGCAATAGATCCGGTCATATAGCAAAATTTCGTAGAAGCAAGAATTAGGACAAAAGAGGTCCAGTATATTATAATCAGAATCAAGATAAGGGAAAACAAAAAGTAAATGTGGATGAAGTTCAAAGTGAGATGAACAAGATTTGGGTGAAGAAAAGTACAGAGAATGTAGGGGATGGATCTGCACTAGACTGGTGCTGATATTCCTTCCAGAAATTAAAAAGTGATCTCTGGCTCAGGGGGAGACACAAAGAAAACCTTGTTCCCCCAGCTAGTCAATTGGTGCCGGAACTGGCACAAGGAGAGCTACAGATTAAAAGGAGTCATACAAGAAACATCTAAAAGGGGTATGGTAAAGATTTGAGAGATTTGCAAGAAGATTTGAAGAATCTAATCCTACCAGAATTGATACGGTAAAACATTCTTCCAGTAAAAATAGATTCCTTACAAGTTTGGTCTAATATGATTCAAACTATGGTGTCTTGATCTGAAAATAGATCAAATGACTAATGAAAGGAAGATAGATTATCACTACTCTCCTAGAATAACTTTGAAATCTGTCTCAGTGATCCGAAAAGGTTTTGTCTCTGAATAAGACAAACAAGGCAAACCAGAATGAATTAGGTTGTGCATTTATTGCAGAATGAAAATTAGGGCTTCTCAGAAATTAAAAGAGTTCATTCGCTCATCATTTGTACACACACATGCGAAGAAGAGAGAAAAGGAGCTTTGCAACTACTTCTCTCAAAGATCAAGATGATTCTTCATATAGCTTAATCCAGATTTCATCGTGTGTGCCCTAAACAACGTAAAAAGTATTCTTCGTTCTTGATATCTCTCAGTAAGATTCCTCAATGATGGCTACTCCGAATATAGTAAAGATTTCTGATAAACCTCGCCCCATATTTAAGAAGCATCCATACAAATCCTTGGAGGTAGATCCCCTAGGAGCCTTCTCTAGTGTTCCGCATGGTGTTTTCCACACAGAAGATATTAGGGTTTACATACACGCTAATATTGAAGAGTTTGGGGAATCAAAATTAGTGGATATCTATCACAAACAATTGATAGATGATGCTTTTGAGCTTAAACCAGAATATAAGGGCATCTAGAAGAAACATTTTGATTAATTCATTCATTTCCCCTACTTTGGAGAAGATGAATGGGTCTAGTATGTGTTGAGTAGGGTACATGACAACTTTCTATGGCTTAACAGACCTTGCAAAATCACCAGGGAAGCAATTAGGGCAGTAACTGGTTTACACTCCTCTAGAGGAATACCTGTCCTCAAATCTGTCAAAAACAACATTGTGACTGAGGCCACTAGATCAAAATTTGATAAGAGGGCAATGACCATTGAATATATTACTGACCCGGATATCAAGTTTGCATCTATGATAATAGGATACAAGATATATCACTCCAGTAGGGAGAATTCAATATCCGGAACTGCAGTATATACTGCCTATGAGATGCTGAGAAAGAATGTAGAATATGATCTGTGTGAACTTCTTTTGAGCTAATTAATGAAAAACATATAGAAGATCAAAAAGGACAAGAAGAACTCCTTTAAATATGGTGGACTAATATTATGCCTATTTTTCTACTTCATGAATGAGCTACCCAGATCAAATGGATGGGTATGGCAAAATGACAAACCGGTAGCAATTCAGATCAGAGACTATTTGCATGGGCTTGGGGATGCTAAAGCAAGAAATACGCCCATGTGGGGATATTTCAAGAATTTTTAGAACATGATGCAAGCAAGAGAAAGGATTCCACAGTCTCTTGTTGAGAAATACAAAGACACAGTATGTTTTATGGTAGAGACTGATTAGTGCCTAATGGAGGCAGTAGAACCAAGAACTATATAGATCATGCCCATGGGGTATGAAGTTGATGAACAAATTGTGGAGCTGCATGTTCAACACATGTTAAGTCAGCCAAAGGATCCAAAGGCAGAAAGGTTTGGAACCTTTGAGGAGCTAAGTGTAAAGATTCATGTGGAACTCAGACAGCCAAAGATCAAGAGGAAGGTGAGATAAGAAGTAGAAAATGTTGCCAAAGGCCTTGGCATCTCAAAGGAGGCACTTGATGCCCACAGGAAAAAGATGGAAAGGGCTAAGGAAGAGAAGAAGGAGGCAGAAAAGAAAAATAAGGAAAGTGCTCTGGCAAAACCTTCCACCTGGACCAGATCATCAAAGAGATCTGCACCTACCACTACCAAAAGCTCGAGGACATTAGAACCAGAAGCACAATCATCCGGCAAAGGAGAGAAAAGAACAAAGACAAAAGCTACAAGAGCTTATGCCAATCAAAGGGATGAAGAGGAGACTGAATCTGATGAAGAAATCAGGAAAATGAAGAAAAAGAAGAAAACATCTGGTCAACCCTCTATCAGACAGAAGGAAGAAGAAAAGACAAAGGAATATGTTAAAAACCCACTCTCCACATTAATGACATAATCAAATCAGTCACAGTGGATAGAAATCTTCAGCCGATGGTTGAGTTCTATGATGATTATGGTGAAGCAGATCAGAAGATATTGCAAGATGCCATAGTTAGGTATCTAAATATCTACAACAAAGCATTCATTGAAATTATATCTCTGATCCCTAAAAGCTTGGAGAAGGAACTAGAAATAAGAAAGAACAATGCCCAAGCCAAAGACCTAGAAATCTGGGAACAGATAGCAATTCAGCTATATCCTTCAATTGACCCCAAGAAAATGAATATGGTATTCAAAGATTGTAAGGATGAGTTCAGAAGCAAAGCAAGGATGAATCAACTTATGCTTGGTGAGACTGACAAGGTAGCCAAGGACACAAACGAGATCCTCCGGAAGGCCTTCAAAAGATTTAATCTTCCTGTTATAGAGGACTTGGCTATTGACCCCTCAACCACAAATGTTGCAGAAGAGTCTACTAAGAAAACAACAGAAGAGGTAATGAATACCGGTGCAGAAATAGCTAAGGACTTGGAATCCTCTACTCCGGAAGAGGTGGCCCATGAATAGACCAACATCACTCCTCCGGTTTCCCCTACTGACTCCAGATCCAAAGGAGAAGAAAGAATAAAGGAGAAAGAAGCAGAGGTGAAGGAAAAAGAAGATATCAGTACAAAGATTGTGGAAGGGGAGAAAGCTCCAAAAGACAGTTCTGTGTCTGCTGAAGAAAAGAAAAGTCTATCTCCAGCAAGAGACATTATAGAATCAGTCAAGGACTTTTTGACAAAAGCAACTATGGAGATTGATGAACCAAAACTATTAACAGGGCCATTAAATTTTGACTCTCTATCTCCGGTGCAAACAATGAAAATAGCTTCATTTGCAAATGCGAAGGTCAAAGAGAAACTACTGAAATCTCACATGGAAGACTGTGAGCTTTTAGAGGTAGCATCTGGAGTGTTGGAAAAAATCATGCCATCTTTTCAGAAGGATCCCACAGCCTCTTCTTCCGGTAATCTCAAAACTCTAGTCAACAGTGTTAGCACACATTTTGATTCTCTAGAGAAGTCAGCTAAAGAAAAGGTCCGGAAGGAGTTTTTGGATAAGAGATTCTCTGAAGTATAGGGTCTGATAAAAATTGATAGGAAAGTTATGGATATTGGGATAAAGAGCATGGAAAATGCTCTTAAAGATGGCAAAAATATGTACAAATTTTGCTTATCTTGGCCCACAGTGACCAAAGATATTGAGAGGAAAGTAAAAGAACAAGAAGATAAACTATTAAGTCTGTCTCAAAGTTTTGATCCTCTCTCATCCTCTATAGTAAATCAAGAGTGTCAAACTATTGCAATCACAAATGCAATAAAAGATCTTGAGAAGGAAAGGAAGAACATAATTAGCCGGATGGATGAACTTAGGAGGATCATTGTCCCTAAGTTAGAGGCCATACATGAGGCCATAACAGAAGCTCAAATCACAGCCCAGATAAATGATCCAACAGATCTAAAAAGGGCAGATGCGTTTGCATTCCTATTGAGTGGTCATATATCAATTTTGGACAGAATGAAGCAAAGTTGGGCTACAAAATTCATTCAATTGAAAACAACTTTTGCAGACATACTTCAGTATATGTAAGTATTCCTTATGTATTTAATTATGTGGACAAAATTTTAAAAATTTTGATATGCGGACCCTACCCTTTGCCATTGATGTCAAAGGGGGAATGAAGAGCAGTGAAAAATGAGGAATCCAACTAAGGGGGAGCTCTGGAAAATGTATATAAAAATAGAGCATCAGCCAAGGGGGAGCATAGTGTAAACACTTAGTCATTTTTCACTAAGTGTTGCCATCAATGCCAAAGGGGGAGATTGTTGGCAAGAGACACTATATGGATTCATGAATGTTGTCATTGATGGCAGCAAAGGTTATCCCACACATCCACAATGCATGATAAGTCTATACCAGAAGTCAGATTGAAGAAGTGTCTAGGTCCGGTAAGCAAGAATAGAGCAGTCAGTAAGGTCTGACAGACAGGTTTGGATCTCTCAATAGAAGTATCTCAGTGAAGTGCGGATTTGTGGAAGTCGAGAGGAGTATCTTGACTGATAGATTCCAAGGTTTGAGCCTCCGGTGTGGAAAGGATAAAGAGATATGAATTCTTGAGTGTTGGGTTCCCAAGTGACAGTGTCAACAGAGGAAGAACTGACTGGCAGAACATCAGACATTATTCCAGATGTGTTACTAATGTTGGTAAAGGTTATGAAGGCATAAATTATGTTTGGCCGACATGATTAATGATTTCCAAAAGTATATCCTTGATCCACATTACTTGATGTGCAAGGATTCAACCGACAGATCAGAGGTTGTGAAAAGATTGACTATTCCGGTTGCCGACTAGAAAGGTGATGAAATCACTTGTGCGGATATATATACAAGATGGATTTAGTTATGAGAAGTGTTGTGGTTGCAAGTAATGTGTGAATAAAAGCAGTAGAGTCGAATAAAAGTAGAAAAGAAGATCTAGTATGTGAAAGAAGAGCAACATAAAAGAAGAGGAAAGATGAAGTGAAACAGATCAGTATACAGAGCATAACTAGAACTGAACTCCAGCATATGTTGATGCTCCTTATCAGTTCAAGTATTGTATTACACTCTTTATAAATTGTAGACAGTGTGTCTCTTTTAGGTAGTGAGCCCTAATTGGCAAGTGCCATTTTGTACTTCCATTCTTCTAACTGATTCACCCCCCCCCTCTCAGTTATCAATAGTATATATGATGGAGAACTCATTGTAAAGGGATTGGAATGGTTTGAAGTGGAAACTAATAACAATACCCTTGTTTTTACTGTATTTTCTGTGTATTTCTGCCATTTCTAGGCCTGGTACAGTTTCATACAGAGGCAATGTGTTCTAAAAACTCATAAATTTGATGGGGGCTTGAATTAACACCATTTTGCATTTGGTTTGAGGATTGCTTATTGAGTTTGGTGGATGTTTGGGCCAATTTTCTGTAGCAGCCTGTGAAACCCTATTTTGGGGATTTTGGTTACATAACATGGACTAATGGCCCATTCCTCCATTTATAACTTTTGTAGCTAGGTAGAATAGGTCCAATATAGCAGGATTAGGTGCTTGAATGGTTTGTGTGAGTAGGGGAGGTGATTTGTGTGGTTTTGTGTGAAGCCATAGGGCAAGTTTTGTGAGTTTTGGCTTGAAAGGTGAGGGCTAAGAGTGTGAGTTTGCACAAAAGGTATTGGTAAGAGACTTGTGAAGGTTGGTATAGAAAAGGGAGACATAATAAAGTATTTTTGAGGTATTGGGAAGGTTTGAAGATGAGTGGAGTGTGAACTTCAAATAAACCCTCAAAGGCTAAAGCCCGGAAAGGTCTAAAACAAGGGTTTTGTAGATTGGGGCTTAAATGACCATTCCAACCCCTAAAAGTTGTTGAATCAAAGGTTTTGGAGGTTATTCAAGGACTATCCATAGGAATTTTGGGTTGGCAAGGAGTTTAGAGTGCACTTGCTTTGGAAAATAGGGCTAATTGTCCCTTTGTAGCAGCGGAACAGTCATTTTTAGGAGGATACTTTCCAAAGTGATCATAGTTGGTTTCAAGACATGTTAAGGTACTCCATAAAGGGTATCTAGAACAAGGATTATTTTCTATTTTGGTGAATTATTTTGGAATTTATGTTGAAAAAAACCTCTGAAAGAGGGCTACAAGGCATAAGGAGGCTAAAGAAGGAAAACCCCTAATCTTAGGGTCTTAAGACTTGCAAGTTGGTTTGTTTGGAAGTTGGTGGTTAGTATACCTTGTTTGGCATCAAAGTGGTATCAGAACTTAGGGAGTAGATCTCTTGAGGGAGATTGGTTGAAGTTTGCATAAAGGAAAGGTTGGAATTTGAAGAGTCAAGATGCCTCCTAAGAATAGTGGCACTACTAGAGAGTTGTAGGAGTTAAAGGAGAGACATGCTAAGTTGTTGGAGTCTCATAATGATGTTTTAGCAAGGCTTACTGCCTTGGAGTCAAGTCAAAGATGAGGTGTGGTTCTAGGAGATGAGAGTGAATCTGAGGAAGAAGGGGAAGAATAGAATGAAGTAGAAGAAGAGCAGATGGACCCTGATGAATAGAGGACAATAAGGCTTTTGAAGGAAATAAAATGAGAGGATTATAAGACCAAGGCTGATTTTCCCATGTATGGAGGAAGTTTGAATAATGAGTAGCTTCTAGATTGGATTGCAACTTTGGATAATCATTTTGAATGTGAAGATGATCTTGAAGAGCAGAAGGTCAAGATTGCAAAGACAAAACTCAAGGGACATGCCTTGTTATGGTGGGACTATGAAGAAGTTGAGAGGAGAAAGCAAGGTAAATCAAAGATAGTTTCTTGGGATAGAATGGTTGGGAAACTCAAAGGTAAGTTTCTTCCTAAAGACTATGAAGTTCAATTGTTTAAGAAACTCCAAGGTTTGAAGCAAAAGGACGTAGATGTTAAGACCTATACTAATGAACTCTATAAGTTAAGCATAAGATCAGGTAGAATGGAAGATGAAGTTGAAAAAGTTGCTAGATACCTTGGTAGAATTAGATTTAACATTCAAGATGAACTAGTTGTGGCAAATCCAAGAATAGTGGAAGAATGTTTCCAGTTGGCCATTAGAGTGGAAGAGAAGATCAAAAGAAGGTAAGACAAATCTATTAGACAAATAGGCAGCAATTAGAGAGGAAGAGGGTCATTTCCTACATCAAAACAGTCCCATGATGAACAAGAAGATGCAAACAAAGGTAAAGAACAAGTTGTTGATTCAATGGGCATATTTAGAGGCTCTAGAGGTAGATTTGGTTCAGGTAGGAGTTCCAATATATTTTTAGGAAGATGCTACAATTGCAATTAGTTTGATCATCCATCCTTCAAGTGTCCTGAAAGACAAGGCTCTACTTCAAACGTTGGTGACAAGAGGGTTTGAATTGTGCAAGAGGAGGATATGGAAAGTGTGAATTCACCCTCTCTACATGTTGTTCTAGAAGTTGGGGAAACATTGATGGTGAATAGACAACTCTTGAAGGTACCCAAGGAGAAGGCGCTGACACAAAGAAGAGCACTATTCAGGACAGTTTGCAAATGCAAAGGTAAAGTATGCAAAGTTGTGATAGATTTTGGTTCTACTAAAAATATGGTGTCTAATGAAATGATAGATAAGCTGCAATTGCAAAATTTTCCTCATGAAAATCCATATAAGATATCATGGTTGAGTGATAACCAATCCATCTTGGTTAGTGATCAAGATTTGATTGAATTCAATATTGGTGGTTATAAGGATAAGGTTGTTTATGATGTTGTACCAATGGATTGTTGTCATGTTTTGCTTGGGAGACCATGGCAGTATGACAAGCATGCCATTTCTGATGGTAGAAGTAATAGTTATCAGATTAAGCATGATGGAAGCACCTTCACTTTGATTCCATTGCAAGAAGATGTCAAGGAGTAGAATAAGGTAGCCAAGGTTATAATGATGGGCAAGAAAGAGTTTGTGAAAGTTGAGGATGAAGAGTAGATGAAGGATGCAGTCACCCCAAGAGGTGAAGTTATCACAATAATAAGTTTGAAGAGGGTTTCAGTATTGGAGAAGAACAATGATGTGATGATGGCAAAGGCAAGCCAAGAGAAGGCTAAAGATGGATTGCTTGTGAAGATTCCAATTGGTTTGGAAAAGTATGATGATATTGTGGCTGGGACAATGCTTTGTCCTTTAATGCAAGGATAGGTTGGAGGGCAGCCTAATTTGGTCAAGATAGTGGTGTCCAAATCTAATAGGACAGTGACAGTAAGGGTAGAAAACCTAATGACAGAGATAAGAGAAAAAGGTGAAGTGAAAATAGGTGTTTGGCCAAAGAAAGAGGGTGAGTCCAAGCATGCAGCAGGGGTAATGAAGGAAAGCATTCATGGAATAATTGGTAAAGGTGTGAAGGTAGGTTCAACATCAAATCTTGATGAGGCAAAGGATAAGAGGCAGATAATAGGGCAGTTTGTAAAAATGAGACAATGTGGAAACAAGTCCAAGGATGCAAAGGATAGTGCAAGACTATAGTACCTGATCAAGGGGAGAGGAACTTAAGACAAAGGAACATTTGGACATCAAGGAGGTGATCTAAAGATGATGCAGAGTGATAGCAAAAGCTTACAAAATAGGTTGAAAACCCATTGAAACCCACAAAATAGCCATTATAGTGTATATCGGCAAGATAAATGTCTCACCGAAACAGATCTTCACTTTACCATTGGCAAAACATGCTTCATCAGCCACCCTCAAGATTGTTATACTGACGCCTTCAGTCATGCCAATATCAACCCCTTAACACACCTATCGGTCAGACCTCTCACCAACTCTTGCCGATGCCAAACTCCTTATCGATGAAGACTCTCCTTTTCACCTATTGGCAGGACCTCCACTATCGGTGAAACATTCCACTCACCCTCCGATAGCAAAACTCTTATTGATGTACACCTTTCGCTATGACTTATATCTATTGGCCTAACTTTCTAGCCGTTCTCTGATGGCGAATGTCATGCTAAAGCACTTAACACTAGCTCCACCGTCGGTCAAACTTCCCTCATCGGTCTGACTAAAAACTCCTCAGCTGACATTCCTTTTCACCTCGATACCTTAGGCCAATGCTATCATCGGTGAGACTTTCACCGTCGAACCAACACAACTCCTTTTCACCGATGCCTTGCCTCACGCCGATACCTCCTTCGTCGGTGACACGAATGAAACTTATGCCGATGTCTTCAAAACAGACATTATTGATTTGTTTTGACACCCAAACTGGTCAGTGATACACATACAGATACAACTGACGGATACACAAAAAATATTCACCATGCAAATGCAATATATACACAAAATACATAATTCCTCCTCTGCAACCATTGTAACTGAACGAACACCATAGAAAAATCACTAATTCAACACAGAATAGAAAATAAACAAACACACGGAGGTCATTCCACTAGTTTCAAAGAAATCCACCAGTGGAATAACTCCAAATGATATCCCTGTAGCTAGACCAAAAACATAGAAATCTTTCTATTCCTTCTATTCCAGAATATACATACAGTTACTTTCCACACTGTCCTCTCCTTTTAATCCAACTGTCTACTCCTCTTATAAATACAGACTTTTAGCTATGAGAATGACACCTATCTGGACAGTTACATACGTGGTGGAAGGTGAACCACCATCAACCACCGATTACAAAAACAAATAGTTCGGTTACATTCTTTTAACCCTTCTTGACATGTATACAGTCTCCCAATATGGCTCGAAGACCTTTACAAACATAACATTTGGGACATAACATAAAATATACAGAATCTTCCAGATTCTTCAAATTTTGAGGTGCTCCTGCACCATACTCCCCAGCACGAAGAAACTCTTGTCCCAAGAGTTATGTGGTCTGCTTCAAATGACCTTCACCTCTTTATGTCTTCAACCTTGACTGGATGCCTCCTCTGCTTCTTCTTTACCCTCCAACTGTGACTCCTATCAATGGAGTTTGACTGGCTTTCTCCAAGGTGCATCTCTATCATCAGAAGTCCACTCCTCCCTACTACAACAACACTCTTGTCCCTCACTTGGGAGTCCTCTCTTGCCTCTCTCCCCAAGACTTTTGGCGACAACCAATGGACCATCTCCTCTGGCCCTCTTGACAAACCTTCCTGTCTGCCTACAGCAGTGAGTGAACTTGCACCTGCAACCATAAAAACTGCATAACAAAATCAGATAGTAAAAACTAATGCTCATCCCGAACTCCTAGTGTAGATTACCTCCTTCGGTGCTCTATCTACATGCTTAGAATCTTCTGAGCTCTGATACCAATCGAATGCAGAGCGATAGCAGAAGCTTACAAAATAGGTTGAAAACCCATTGAAACCCTCAAAATAGCCATTATAGTGTATATCGGCAAGATAACTTAAATGTCTCATCAAAATAGATCTTCACTTTACCATCAGCAAAACATGCTTCATCCACCACCCTCAAGATTGTTATACCGACGCCTTCGGTCATGCCGATATCAACCCCTTAACACAGCTATCGATCAGACCTCTCACCAACTCTCCCCAACGCTAAACTCCTTATCAATGAAGACTCTCCTTTTCACCTATCGATGGGACCTCCACTATCGGTGAAACATTCCACTTGCCCTCTGATAGCAAAACTCTTACCAATGTACACCTTTCACTATGACTTATATCTATCGGCCTAACTTTTTGGCCGTTTCCCGATGGCGAATGTCACGCCGAAGCACTTAACACTAACTCCATTGTCGGTCAGACTTCCCTCATTGGTCTGACTAAAAACTCCTCCGTCGACATTCCTTTTCACCCTAATGCCTTAGGCCAATGCTATCATCAGTGAGACTTTCACCGTAGGACCAACACAACTCCTTTTCGCCGATGCCTTGCCTCACGCTGATACCTCTTTCGTGGGTGACACAAATGAAACTTATGCTGATGTCTTCAAAATATACATTATTGATTTGTTTTGACACCTGAACTGGTCAGCAATACACATACAGATACAACTAATGGATACACACAAAATATTCACCATGCAAATGCAGTATATACACAAAATGCACAATTCCTCCTCTGCAACCGTTGTAACCAAACGAACACCATAGAAAAATCACTAATTCAACATAGAATAGAAAATAAACAAACACACGGAGGTCATTCCACTGGTTTCAAAGAAATCCACCAGTGGAATGACTCCAAATGATATCCCTGTAGCTAGACCATAAACACAGAAATCTTTCTATTCCTTCTATTCCAGAATATACATACAGTTACTTTCCACACTGTCCTCTCCTTTTAATCTGACTGTCTACTCCTCTTATAAATACAGACTTTTAGCTATGAGAATGACACCTATCTAGACAGTTACATATGTGGTGGAAGGTGAACCACCATCAACCACCAATTACAAAAACAAATAGTTTGGTTACATTCTTTTAACCCTTCTTGACATGTATACAGTCTCCCAATATGGCTCGAAGACCTTTACAAACATAACATTTGGGACATAACATAAAATATACAGAATCTTCCATATTCTTCAAATTTTGAGGTGCTCCTACACCAAAAGAGGCAAGGATCAAGGCAGTATAGTCCTCATGGGACATGAGGTCTTCTTTTAGGCTGGGTGTATGGTGCAAGAGCACCATGATAGTCAAGTATGCAATTTTTGTAAATAAGGTCTTTTGATAGGTTGTGGTGTGTATAGTCATTTTTTAAGTGAATAAGGTCTTATTAGACCACTTAGCATGTAATAGGGGTTCATTTTGAGTAAGGTTGTCATATTTTTGGTAATGTTGTCAAAAATTACTATGTAAAAGGGAAAAAATGCATCATGGAGAATACCAAAGGTCAAGTAGTTCAAATGGTCATTGGAATCAATTTAGGTGGTTTGTTTTTGAGGGAAAGAACATGTATATATGATGGAGAACTTATTGCAGAGGGATTGGAATGGTTTGAAGTGGAAACGAATAACAATACCCTTATTTTTACTATATTTTCTGTGTATTTCTGCCATTTCCAGGCCTAATACGGTTTCGTACAAAGGCAATGTGTTCTAAAAGCTCATGAATTTGATGGAGGCCTGAGTTAACACTATTTTGCATTTGGTTTGAGCATTCCATATTGAGTTTGGTGGAAGTTTGGACCAATTTTGTGTAGTAGCCTGTGAAACCCTATTTTGGGGATTTTGGTTACATAACATGGACTAATGGCCCATTCCTCCATATGTGACTTTTGTAGCTAGGTAGAATGGGTCCAAAATAGTAGGATTAGGTGTTTTAATGGTTTGTGTGAGTAGGGGAGGTGAGTTGTGTGGTTTTGTGTGAAGCCATAGGGCAATTTTTGTGAGTTTTGGCTTGAAAGGTGAGGGATAAGAGTGTGAATTTGCACAAAAGGTATTGGTAAGAGACTTGTGAAGGTTGGTATAGCATAGGTAGACATAATAAAGCACTTTTGAGGTTTTGGGAAGGTTTGAAGATGAGTGGAGTGTGAACTTTCAATAAACCCTCAAAGGCTAAAGCCTAGAAAGGCCTAAAACAAGGGTTTTGTAGATTGGGCTTAAATGAGCGTTCCAACCCCTAAAAGTTGTTGAATCAGAGGTCTTGGAGGTTATTCAAGGACTATCCATATGAATTTTGGTTTGGCAAGAAGTTTAGAGTTCACTTGCTTTGGAAAATAGGGCTAATTATCCCTTTGTAGCAGCAAAACAATCATTTTTAGGAGGATACTTTCCAAAGTGATCATAGTTGGTTTCAAGACATGTTAAGATACTCCATAAAGGGTATCTAGAACAAGGATTAGTTTCTAGGTTGGTAAAGTATTTTGGAAGTTATGTTGAAAAAAACCTCTAAACGAGGGCTACAAGGCATAAGGAGGCTAAAGAAAGAAAACCCCTAATCTTAGGGTCTTGAGACTTGCAAGTTGGTGATTAGTATACCTTGTTTGGGATCAGGAATTGGACATTTCCATCCCTCCTAACTATGGGGGCAAAATAAGTGATGGATTTTTAAAAACTTTGATTTCCATTTTTTTTGTCATAAGCAACATGTCTTCCTTCATTACTCAAATATTGAGCCTCTTGTTTTGACTAATCAAATGAGGGTTTATTTAAAAATATCCTAACTTTTGCCTTCATGGAAAATGGTTACATTATTGGATTCATTTCTTGCAACAGAGTTTTTGGTTGTGGATTCACAATCTCTTATCCACATATGTTTTAGATTGTTCTCAATATCCATAGCCAAAAAATATGCTTGTCTCATAGTAGTAGGACCTCTATCTCTTAGAAGATAACTATCCTCTTCATTGAATGTGCCTAGATATATAATCAAGCACATAGCCTCATTTGGTCTAGTGTTTTCAGGGATATCCCTTACTGTTTTAGCAAATCTTAAATTAAAAGTTGGGGCTAATTCTTCTTCTTCTTTTTCAACCTGAATAAGCCTTTTAATTAACAAGATAACATTAACCCTTTCACCAAACTACTCCAAAAAGGCTACTCTTAGACCTTGCCATGAAGAAATAAAATGAGTGGGTAAATATGCAAACCAATCTCTAGCTTCTTCTTTTAGGGTTTGAACAAACAATTTCATGACTACATCCTCAAGATCTATTTCATAGTCTCCCATTAAGTCACAAATATCCTATAGATGGTTGCTAGCTATTTTAGATTTGTCATTATTGAACTTTGGTATTTGATCTCTGATTTTATTTGGGATATGGTTTGGAAAACCACAAATATTACTAAAATCTATAGCTCTATACCTTTCCATGACAAACCCCCTTTGATAACATAAATGTGGTTGTATAGTACACATTTTTAATAAATGGATCCTTATATATATATAACAGAATTCCCTTATGCATATGTAAACCTTTTTCTTTTATCCACTTTACATATTTACTATAGTTTTGAAAATTCCTTCAAGCTTTGTAAAATACCTGGAAAGATGTTGCTGTTGATGTAAACCTTGTCTTGATATGAAAATCAAGAATGCCAAAATATCCTTCATGTTTTCACTAGGTTCCTTCTTCATAGAGCCGCCACCTCTTCACATAGAGGAATGCACTTTGAAAGCATAATGCTCTTTTTAAAACTTGATTTTTTTCTGAGTCTTCTCCCATAGAAGAGTTGTATGAAACATATCTAAACATACAAATCTCTTATAGTATGTCTTTTCTGACTTAACTAGTAAGGGAAATAATAGAGTCTCCACCCTTTATGAAAGGAAGCTAGGTGTGCGGAAATCACTTCCTACACTAATCTAATGAGGAGAGATGTGTACAAATGATTTTTAACCTTTACAATTATAGTGTTATTAAGCCAACAACAGAGATATTGTAGCAATACACATAAACACAGAATGTAGATAGAAGAGAGAGAGAGAGAGAAGATATACATGGGGAAAACCCTTACGGGTGAAAAACCCCACACTCCAAAACACAACTCAAATGTATTCAAGTAAACAATCAAGGTTACAATACAGTTTTAGAGCCAATTCTCTTGCAGGAGTCTTTGACACTCATATCTAGAGATATTCCAGTAGCATAACAGTACATGTCAATCACATAATACATCTCCTCTCAAAGCACCTGCTTAAATAGAAGTTTACAAGGCAAAAATGAACTTTTCTTGAGATGGGCGTCCAAATTAGCCTCATGGCCCAAAACCCACGCCTAGGGACACTTGTCACATCACCCCATCCCAATATGGTCTCCTATTCCCAAGTTGGACAGTGGTAGATATGCTCTTACGCATCTTACGACTGTCATAGAATCTGTCATAACTAACAGCTCTTACAGTTGTAAAAGAATCTATCATACACTAACTAAAAATAGCATATTCTCTTACAACACATCATCACCCTCCTTGAGGTGCCCAAATATGCCTTCTTCCAAGATGCCTTGTGACACATGTCTTCACCTGTCAAAGAACATTCCATTTATGACTCTTATGCGTCATAGATTATGTCATAGGAATCTGTCATAATTATTTCGGTCAAGATTCACTTATACACTAGTGAAAGTACCAACACATGGAAAAATACCTCTACTACTAAGTGGGATGCCTATCTCCTCATGTGAGGACAAATTTACATGTGGTCACCTTCCACGTAGGATGACACATCACCGTGCCAACTCCCACAAGATGACAAAACATGACTTGCATCCAAAATACATTAATAGGTAATAAATAAATAAATACAATTAATTAATACAAGGAATTACCAAGGTTGAGATACCTTAATTCCCAACATTCTCCCACTAGTTGAACACCTTGTAAGAGCCAATGGAAATGACAGGATTTAACTGTTATAGGCTAAGTGGCCCATAGACTCCGAACACCATCTAAACTTCCCTATGCCCATTGGTTTCATCAATGCATCTGCAACATTCTTTAAAGTGTCTATGTCTACCTTCTATAAATTCACCTTCCCATCCTCTACCATGTCTCGCATCAAGTGAAACTGTACATCAATATGCTTTGTTCTGGAATGGAAAGTTAGATTTTTTGCTAGGCAAATTGCACTGTGACTGTCTTGCACATATCGTAATCTGTCTTGCATCAACACCAATATCTAAACAATCTCTTAATCCTAATGGCTTCCTTGGAAGCACAGTGAGTTTTGGCCATATACTCAGCTTATGTCGTGGACAAAGTGACCACAGGTTGCCGCTTACTCATCCAACTAATTGCACCACCGAACATAGTAAACACGTAAGCACTGGTGGATCTCCTACTATCAATGTCACCTGCCCAATTAGAATCCGTGAATACGAACAAAATGTGGAGGTCTTGTAGGATCGCCATGATAGCATATGGAATACTTGGAAGTACCCCTAAAATATATGAACACTCTCTTTACTGCATCCCAATGTACCCGTCCAGGATTAGCCATAAAATGACTAAGGACTCCCACTGCTTGGGCAATGTCTAGTCTTGTGCAGACCATGTGTTGGTGTTGGAAATAAGCCACACCCAAACTGACGATGGACTAGTCCAAGAGGGGCCAGTAGCTCAGTTGTAGAGCACTCCAACAATGAATGGAAGGTCCTAGGTTCGAGTCCTAGCTGGTCCATTTCTCAACATGGTATCAGAGCTAGGCCCAGGCTAGCAGCCCCAAGCACATGAGAGGTGTGGCTTAAGGGGGGTGTTGGTGTTGGAAATAAACCACACCCAGACTGATGATGGACTAGTCCAAGAGAGGCCAGTAGCTCAGTGGTAGAGCACTCCAGCAGCAAATGGAAGGTCCTAGGTTTGAGTCCTAGCTAGTCCATGTCTCAACACCATGGCATACATCAAACTACCAACAGCACTAGCATAAGGTACTCTGCTCATGTCCTTCACCTTAGAAGGAGATTTTTGACAATCATTAACAGATAACTTTGTCCCCAATGAAACAGGAACACACAATGGTCTACAATTTGCCATGCTGAACCTATCCAACATGGTCTTCACATACTTACTCTAGCTTAACTAAAGTTTTCTATTAGCTCTATCTCTTCTAATTTCCATTCCCAGAATGTACTTGGCTGCCCCTAGATTTTTCATCTCAAATGTGTTGATAACTGAGACTTCAAATCAGAAATCATATTCTTACCATTCCTAATTAACAACATATCATCAACATATAATGTAATAATGAGAATGTGATCATTGTCAAATTTGTAATACACACAATGATCTGATTTTGATCTCAAAAATCTAATCGACAACACAAAGGCATCAAATTTCATATACCACATCCTAGGAGACTATTTCAAACCATACAAAGACTTCTTTAGTTTGCAAACCAAATTTTCTTTACCTTTCTCTATGTAATGCTCTGGCTGTGACATGTAAATCTCTTCCTCCAAATCACCATGAAGGAAAGTTATTTTCACATCCATCTGCTCCACCTCTAAGTCATAAGCTGCTATAAGAGATAACAAGAACTGAATAGATGTCAGCTTTTCAATGGGAGAAAATTTCACCATAATAAATTCCCTCCACTTGTGATTACCCCTTCACAACCAGTCTGGCCTTGTACTTTTCAACACTACCATCTACACTGAATTTCTTCTTGAACACCCATTTGCATCTAATAGGTTTCTATCCTTCAGGAAAAGGCACCAAGTCCCATGTTATATTCTTCTCCAAAGAAGCCATCTCATCTTCCATGGCCTCCTTCTAGGAACCTACATCTTTCATGCCCATAGCCTCTGTCACAGTTCTAGGCTCATCAGTGTTAGTGAGCAAGGCAAAAGCACAACAAGAATCAAGCAATGAATAACCAAACCTATTAGGTTACTTCCTTGTTCGTGTAGACCTCCTCAATGGCTAAGGTTGAGGTTCTTCTTCTTCTAAACTTTCAGAGCTGCTAGTGCTCCTCATCATTAGGTCTCACAGGGTCTGTCGGTTTAGTCTTCTTAGGGGTAGAAGGAAACTGAACTATATCCTCTTTCTTTTCTATTTCTTCTGGCTGTAGAACAAAGAGAGAAGGTGTTAGCTCTCTGAAAATAACACTTCTGCTATACAACACTTTTTTAGCCACAAGATCCCAAAGCTTGTATCCTTTCACACCGACACCATAGCCAATGAAAATACACTTAATAGCCTTGTTCTCCAATTTAGACCATTTCTCCCTAGGCACATGTGCATATGCCTCACAACCAAAAACATGAAGATGTCTAACTAAAGGCTTCTTACCAGACCACACCTCCATAGGTGTCTTACCAACAAGAGCTGATGTAGGAGACATGTTTACCAGGTAGCAAGCAGTGGTTACAACTTCAACCCAAAACTTTTGTTCGAGGCTTGCTCCACTAAGCATACTTCTAGCCTTCTCCATCAGTGTCCTATTCATCCTCTCTACAACTCCATTTTGCTACGGGCTGTATGGAGTTGTCTTATGTCTTTCAATCCCTTGCTTTTTACAGAACTTATCAAACTTTGTCAAACAAAACTCACCACCATTGTCAATTCTCAAACACTTAATCTTTTTACTAGTCTGATTCTCAACAAAAGATTTAAACTTTTTAAATCAACTAAAGACTTAGACTTGCATATGAGAAAATAAGTCCATGTCCTTCTACTTTAATCATCTATGAAAGATACAAAATATATAGATTTGGAAATTGAAGGAACACTAATAGGACCAAACATATTAGAATGAATAAGGTCCAACAAACCAGAAGACTTGTGAGAACTAGAGTAAAACTGAACACAATTTTACTTTCCATATATACAATGGTCACAAAAGTTGAACTCGAGATTACAATCATTTAACCCCTCAAAGAGGTTTTTATTTTTCAGGATTCTAAGACCCTTCTCACCAATGTGGCCAAATTTCTTATGCCATAACATTGTCTTTTCAGCAGGAAGTTTAACTTCCAAAGCATGAGCACCCTTGGGTACCCAAAATGCACTACCATCATAATTTATTACAAAAGATTTCTTCACTGCTAGTTCAGATGGTGGGGATGAAGTGACTACAACTCTTTTCCTCGAGTCAGAAGAACTATTGTGTAGTGCCCCTCCATTCTCACTTTGGATGAGAAGGTGGTTGGGCTAAGAAGCATGAAGAAGAAAGTAAAATACTCAGAATACTTAGGGTATGATAGACATGTTGATGGTAGGCTTACTATTATGATGTAGTTGATGACACTCATTGATGTTTATTATGATGACACTGTTGATACTTTAGGATTAGTATATTATGCTTTTGTTGTGATCAATTATAGGTTAATTGATTATGTAGATTAGTTTTACTACATGATTAATGCAATTATTTGTCTATGTGTTATCTAGTTGTTTATTTACTAATGAATTTGTTTAATGTGGATACTTGTGATGTGTTTTGTGAAGGGACAGTGTAGTATTACTCATAATGAGTACCCTACTACGCTGCAATTCCCTCTCACTATGTCCCTTCTTAGATGATTATATGTATGTATTTGACACTTTTGTTTGTTGCAGGTTCCAGGTACTAGGCATCGACTCCACCAGAATTGGCAGGTCTGAGAGTGCCTTCATACCAATGGAAGTTGTTGAATGGAGATCACATATGGTCCCCTAGCCTAGCCATCATCCTTGAAGAGGATGAATATTTGGTTGTGTATCCTGTCAGTGTTGTTGGTTTGGTCATGATAGTCAGTCATTGTTGTGGTGGTCTTGTTTTCTGATCTTGCATAGTAGTCAGGTATGGTTTGACATTTGGGTTATTTTGTTGGTATTGTTTTGGTTATTGTTGCCTTAAAATAAAATAATTACTTATGAAGCATTTTTGTTAAATAAATAAATATATAAATGTCCTTATGTAAATTTACTTTATGAAAAATATATTATTCTAGAAGTTAAGTTAATAAATAATAATAATAATAATAATAGTAATAAATGTAATTGCAACTAGAGATAAATAAATAATTAATATTTATGTGTTACCATAAAATATATTTATCTTGGTCTAGTTGTAAAATGTTTAAAATAGTAAATTGTAAGATATTGTTCATGCAAGAGTTATTGCCTCTTGGGGGGGAATCTTCTGGAAGATTTTAGGGGATTTCTTTCGCTAAAAATAGGGATTTTTTGGGTTGTATTTAGGGGGGAGATTTCTATCTCATAATAATCTTTAGTAGATCAAACTTTTGGAGGGAGACTGGTTTGTGGCTGTAGCAGTTGAACTCGGCATCGAATCTTCAGCCCAGTCAAGCAAGTGAAATCAGGTTCCTTTGGTTCTAATTTCTGTCTCATTTTTCTGTTGAAACAAATGTTTGAAATATAATTTTTCCTATTGATTGTAATTTTCTTGAGAGGTTAGAAGACTTGTTATCAGATCCAATGTGCATGTCTATATCATTGCATTTCTGGGAATCATCGATTGATGTGATTGTCTATCTCTCGCCCATTTCATCTCTATTTTTATAGTCTATTGTGTTAGCCATAACTTTTGTTTTTCGAACTGGATTCCACTAAATATTTGATATATGGTGAATGACCTAGTTATCTAAATCATATCCAAAAATAGTCCATACCCAGTTTGTCGTTTTGGAGATATGAATGTTTTGTGACTCTCTAACTCTCAGTCATTTCGTTTCTGTTTTAGCAGTCTACTGTGTTAGCCATACCTTTAGTTTTACGAACTGGGTTCCTCTAAATTTTTTATATATGGTGTACGACCTAGTTACCTAAATTGTATCCAAAACTCATCCATACTCAATTTGTCATTTTGGAGATATGAATGTTTTGTGACTATCTACCTCTTAGCCATTTCGTCTTTGTTTTAATAGTCTGTTGCGTTAGCCATAACTTTAGTTTTATGAACTGGGTTCCTCTAAGTTTTTGATATATAGTGTACGACCTAGTTTCCTAAATCATATCCAAAAATTATCCATACCTAATTTGTCATTTTGGAGATATGAAAATTTTGTGACTGTCTACCTTTCACCCATTTCATCTTTGTTAAAACAGTTAGTTGCATCACCAATAACTCTATATTTTCAAATTGGGTTTCTCTGAAATTTTTATAAAAGATTCAACTCTTACCTATGAAAACTATATTCAAAAGAGTTAGCATTACCCAGTTTGTCAATTCAAAGATATGTATCAATTAGTGACAAACATTCCTATGTCATCTTGATTGTTGTTATTAAAACTACAAATCCATTCTATGCATATCCTTTAATCATTGCATTCCATAATTTGACATCTCTTTGAGTCAATTTGCTGAACAGTTAATGCACTTTGTCTGTGCTCTCACTTTTGCATACATGTCTACTAGAGCATTTCCTTTTCGAAGTCTCTTATCATTATCAAAACTTTCTATATCTATATTCTTTCTGATATAGTATCTATTCTTGCATATCTTAATCGATCATATTAGTATGTTTCTTTCTTAGTGGTTTATTTTAGTGCTATTGAACATTATATTTGGTTATCTCAGGACTGATTCTTGTTTTTAAGATTCTTTTCTTAGGATTTCAAATTAGCAATATAGTCCAATTTGGATTTAATAATAGAAACATAACTTAAAAGGATTTCGGAAATTATACATGGAGTACTGATTATGAAAATATTTATGTTGGAATTGAATTATATTCTCTTAAATGCATTAGAAATAACATAACGTTTATCAAGTTATATCTTTTATCTAAAAATTAGATAATGGTAGAAGGAAAATGAATTAAATTGGATGATAATTTTGAGACTTATTGTGTTTGAAGGGAATAGAATCAACCTATTTCTAATTTAAGGTAGAAGTATCAATTTTGGGTTTTAATTAGAAATCATTTAATGATGAGTCGTTGATAATAGTCCAGACTTTCAACTACTAAATGTTAACCTTGCAATTAGTCTAAGTAAGACTCTTAATATTATCTATTTCCAATAGCATGTGAATGGATTGAATATTATTACTTATGGCACGTACATCATTTGATCATATTAGTAATTGTTACTAGTAGTTAGAATAATATTGTTCTGCATTGTTGAGATAGATTCACTTTATGTTTGTTGGATGATTGATCATGATTGGAATTAATGTTGCATTCTTCAAGACCTGTTATTAGTGCATCAGATCATGTGTTGCATCTGTTCTTTTGTTTTTGAAGTATTGATGAGGAATTTTGGTTTATGATGTGTGACCATTGCATTTTAATGGTGTCATGCGTTGTGTTATTCAGGGAAAGTTGTTTCCAGAGGCCTAGGAGGGTGTGATTGTGTGGGGGTTGGCTATGAGTGCATCATGTAAGTTGAATGAAATGTGTTCTTGAAATATGGTTTCTTATTCATGTTGGAATGATGCATGTATAAGATGGTTTGTGCCTTGCTCAGTGTACCTATTCTTGTGGTTTTACCTTGAACTCATGTTGATGTCTTTTTCGAGATGTGGTGGTAGAGTTCTTCTTTAATGTTGGGGTTCATTATTGTTCTGAGCATGGAATAAAGTATTGTGTTGGTTTATGTAATCGATTGATATTTTTGGAGCAAGAGGACCCATGCCTTGCTTTGGATATATTTTGTTGAGATTTGTATGCAAGAAGGTAAATGCCTTGCATGGTATATGGATACTTGTTGTTATGTCTTGCTTGATGACTAGGGTCTTCCAGATGCAGGTGGGAAAGTGGCTTCCAATGTGGGGTCGGTGCCCAAAGTGGCTGCCAGGATAACCCATTGGAAGTTGTTAATCTAGTGATAACTTAATAATAAATTTAGAAGGTTGGGGGGGATTTCACATTAATCAAGATAAAGTATGCCTCACTCATGGGTCAAGTGCTCGTTTAGCCTTGAGATGAGATGAGAAGGCCATGGTTGGCAAGATCAACTTCCTTGTCCTCACGAAAGGAATGTTAGTTTCGCATGTGTCACCCTATGGGGCTGGTGCCTAGCGAGAGGCTGCCAAGATAACCATAGATGGGGGCCAGTTTCTAGAGAGAGATAGCCTGGATAACCCATGCTAGGGCCATGTGCTGACACTCTTCCCTACTACAGTCTAGCATTTGCTAGTTGTACTCTTCCCATTCGTTGTGTGGTTGCCTCTTGAAGTGATGTTTGTGTATTGCCCTGTGTTGTTGTAGTCATGTGTAGTTCTTTTTCACCATAGTTATTGTTTGCCTGACTATTCATGTTGTGGGACCTTATTCTTATCTCCTAGCACAAGGGGTGGACCTCAAGGTTCCACATGGTCAGGTGGTTATGCATTTTTCCATTGGTTTTTTGGCACCGTGGCTCGTGTGTAAAGAAGTTGTATCTCATGTTTCCAGATTTTTACCTGTATTTAAAGAAAGATATTTATACTACTCGCATCTAGATCTATGTATTAGTGGAACACATTATGTAATTTGATGTAATCAGAAAGGAAGTGCCTTTGTATCATAGAAATTATGTAATTCCTCTTGTAAGATAAACTATTCTGCATTTGTAAACATTTTTGTAAAGATGTTGATGTATGTATCTGATGAGGTAATCAAGTTGTTAGTTTGAGTTATTTGAATAAACTATGTATGTTGTTGATTATTGTTTAATTTTAATAATGCAACTATGTAATCCCTAGAGATGTTAGTTTAACTGGTTGTTGATAGATTATGTTATGTTTTAGTTACTTCTATTTTAGTAAAAAACAAATATGCCCTTTTATTGCTTTAGTTGAACTTATCTCTAGGGTTGCATGGTGGGGCATTACATTTGGTATCAGAGCCAAGCTGCAACACTGAGACCTCTAGATTATTGTTGTTGCTCTAGGTTAAGTAATTTTCTCTTGTGGTGAGTTGGTAATGGTACCTTTCACTGGTGTGCATTAGTATGACATTAGAAGGTTGATAAGTTTAAAGACTTGTCATTTGATTATGTCTTGTTTACTTATGTGTTCTCTCTTCCTCTTCTCTGATAATGTGATGATTTATTTCACAATATGTCTTCCCTGAATGTTAGTGCTTGTTGTTTTGTTAAGGCTTTGAGTTTCTCTTATGGTCACTAGTACATTATAAGAAAGAAGCATGGTTATTGTTAGTGCATGTAATTAAGTATTGGAATGATTTAATCATTTGGTGAGCCATGTGCTTATGTGATGTTGTCATGTGTGGAGTATCTTAACGTGGTTGTTGATAACCTGACATCTATTTCTAGTTGGTCATGACCACTTGTGGAAGATCTATTGTAGTTTATGAAAGTTTTCATTGTATATGCCTATGTAAGAACTATGTGCAAGAGATCAAACAAGAGCTTGTGTTGGGCCTATGAGATCATGAATGTGATAATGTAAGTCAATTATAGTTTTTAATTATTCTTGTGTGTGACATCATACATTTCCTTTGTAAGTATTTTCTCGCATAAGTAATTGCATATGTTCATAGCTTAGTAAAAAGAAATTGTATTGTATTAAAAATAGAAGTTGTTTGTATATAAGTAGTGACTGTGTTGCCTTAAATCTTTGTATAAAAGTTGCTTAAATAAGAGTATGTAATTAACTAAATCATTTGAGTGTTGGTGTACATTCTCTAACACATTCTGGACATTGTGTCCTTGAGTGTTGTGTAGCAGATACTCCCATTTTGTGGCTAAAATTAGTCACACCGTGATGTGGATTTGTTTTGTAATTTCATTGTTTTAGAATTTTTGATAGTTGTTTCATGTGTTATTGGGGGTTAATAATGAATTTTCTTTCTTTGAACTTTCTTATGACAAGAGTGGTCACCAAACCCCTTTTCTTTTTACTTGATTTATTGGAAATTGCCTGCACTTTGTGACTTAAAGTTGGATTTGATTATTTTCCCACTTGGGTTTGCATTTATTTTTGAAATCTCTATGGTGGCTATTCTGATGTTTGTTTTTGTTGGCCCTATTTTGTGTTAAGTGATGTTTCTATCATGTTCATTTTGAACCTCTAATAGTATGTTCAAGGGAGGACTCTGCGGATGATTATACTTTGTATGTTAGTAATAGACGAAAGCATAGTGGAAATAGTTATGAGATATATTCTCCCTGATTATATGTGAATGCAATTCTCTAAATTGTATGAAATTTTTGAAATATGTGTGATTAGGTATGACTAGATCACATGATATGCCTTAAAGGTAAAGAATTAATGTTCTTCTTGTCTTTATTGAATGATTGTGTTTGTTTTATGAACAATTGCTTAATATGGATGCGTATGTTGGCAATAGAAAGTTACAATACTAATATGTTATGTTTCCACCCTAGTCTGTGACTTCTAGGAGGAAGTCAAGTTTTAGGGGGGGAGGATGTCCTGCCCCTCCATTCTCACTTTGGATGAGAAAGTGGTCGGGCTAAGGAGAATGAAGAAGAAGGTAAAATACTCAGAATACTTAGGGTATGATATACATGTTGATGGTAGGCTTACTATTATGATGTAGTGGATGACACTCATTGATGTTTATTATGATGACACTGTTGATACTTTATGCTTATGTTGTGATCAGTTATAGGTTAATTGATTATGTAGATTAGTTTTACTACTTGATTAATGCGATTATTTGTCTATGTGTTATCTGGTTGTTTATTTACTAATGAATTTGTTTAATGTGGATACTTGTGATATGTTTTGTGAAGGGACAATGTAGTATTACTCATAATGAGTACCCTACTATGCTACAATTCCCTGTCACTATGTCCCTACTTGGATGATTATATGTATGTATTCAACACTTTTGTTTGTTGTAGGTTGCAGGTACCAAGCATCGACTCCACCTGAATTGGCAGGTCTGAGAGTGCCTTCATACCAATGAAAGTTGTTGAATGGAGATCACATATGGTCCCCTAGCCTAGCCATCATCCTTGAACAGGATGAGTATCTAGTTGTGTATCGTGTCAATGTTGTCGATTTGGTCATGATAGTCAGTCATTGTTGTGGTGGTCTTGTTTTTCTGATCTTGCATAGTAGTCAGGTAAGGTTTGACATTTGGGTTATTTTGTTGGTATTGTTTTAGTTATTGTTGCCTTAAATTAAAATAATTAGTTATGAAGCATTTTTGTTAAATAAATAAATATATAAATGTCCTTATATAAATTTAGTTTATGAAAAATATATTATTCTAGAAGTTAAGTTAATAAATAATATTAATAAAAGTAATAAATGTAATTGCAACTAGAGATAAATAAATAAATAATATTTATGTGTTACCATAAAATATATTTATCTTGGTCTGGTTGTAAAATGTTTAAAATAGCAAACTGTAAGATATTGTTCATGCAAGAGTTATTGCCTCTTGTGGGGGGAATCTTCTGGAAGATTTTAGGGGATTTCTTTTGCTAAAAATAGGGAGTTTTTGGGTTGTATTTAGGGGGGAGATTTCTATCTCATAATAATCTTCAGCAGATGGAACTTTTGGAGAGAGACTGGTTTGTGGCTGCAGTAGTTGAACCCAGCATTGAATCTTCAGCCCAGTCAAGCAAGTGAAATCAGGTTCCTTTGGTTCTAATTTCTGTCTCATTTTTTTGTTGAAGCAAATGTTTGATTTATAATTTTTCATGTTGATGGTAATTTTATTAAGAGGTTAGAAGCCTTATTATTAGATCCAATTGTGCATGTCTATATCATTGCATTTCTAGGAATCACCGATTGATGTGATTGTCTATCTCTCGCCCATTTCATCTCTATTTTTACAGTCTATTATGTTAGCCATAACTTTCATTTTACGAACTGAGTTCCTCTAAGGTTTTGATATATGGTGCACACCCTAGTTACCTAAATCATATCCAAAAATCGTCCATACCCAATTTGTCATTTTGGAGATATGAATGTTTTGTGACTGTCTACCTCTCAGCCATTTCATCTCTGTTTTAACAATATGGTGCATTACCTATACCTTTATTTTTACAAACTGGGTTCCTCTAAGTTTTCTATATATGGTGGATGACCTAGTTACCTAAATTATATCCAAAACTTGTCCATACCCAGTTTGTCGTTTTGGAGATATCAATGTTTTGTGACTGTCTACCTCTTAGCCATTTCATCTTTGTTTTAACAGTTTGTGGTGTTAGCCATAACTTTAGTTTTATGAACTGGGTTCCTCTAAGTTTTTGATATATTTCCTAAATCATATCCAAAAATTATCCATATCTAGTTTGTCATTTTGGAGATATGAATATTTTGTGACTGTCTACCTTTCACCCATTTCATCTATGTTAAAACAGTTAGTTGCGTCACCAATAACTCTATATTTTCAAATTGGGTTTCTCTAAAATTTTTATATAATAAGTTTCAGCTCTTACCTATGAAAACTATATCCAAAAGAGTTAGCATTACCTAGTTTGTCGATTCATAGATATGTATCAATTAGTGACAAACATTCCTATGGCATCTTGATTGTGGTTATTAAAACTACAAATCCATTCTATGCATATCCTTTAATCATTGCCTTCCATAATTTGACATCTCTTTGAGGTAATTTGTTGAATAGTTAATGCACTTTGTCTGTGCTCTCACTTTTGCATACATGTCTACTACATCATTTCCTTTTCAAAGTCTCTTATCATTATCAAAACATTCTATATCTATATTCTTTCTGATATAGTATATGTTCTTGCATATCTTAATCGATCATATTAGTATGTTTCTTTCTTAGTGGTTTATTTTAGTGCTTTTGAACACTATATTTGGTTATCTGAGGACTGATTCTTTTTTTTAGGATCCTTTTCTTAGGATTTGAAATTAGCAATATAGGCTAATCTAGATTTAATAATAGAAACATAACTTAAAAGGATTTTGGAAATCATACATGGGGTAGTGATTATGAAAATATTTATGTTGGAATTGAATTATATTCTCTTAAATGCATTAGAAATAACATAACATTTATCAAAAGAAATAAATATTCTGTTATTATGTTCCTTCCATAATGTCCAACAAAGATAGGGAAGAGTTTGGTTCCAAAGCTCTACAAGCTAAGGATGAGAGAAAGTAGGGCACCAATTAGCAATGACTTCCCTAATATCAAGATTACAAACCCATTGAATGCCAAAGTTCCTTAAAGCTGTACTCCAAATTTCCCTGGCAAAATCATAGTGAAGAATTAAATGAGAAATAGTTTCCTCCTTTTCAAGGCACAAGAAACACCTATTCACCAGAGTGAATCCCCTCCTCTGCAAATTATCTTGAGTTAAAATTTTGTTATGAATAACAGCCCACCAAAACATATTAATTTTAGGAATAATCTTATGATTCCAAACTTTCCTCCAAAGCTCATTTTTATGAACATCAGGGATCAACAGATGGTAAACAGAGTTAACAGAAAAATGACCACTCTTATCTGGCCACCAATACAACTCATCTTCTAGGAAAGAGAGGAATTCTGACACCCAGTAGCATTTGTTGAATAGAACTCATCCTAGAGATAAACTTCGGGTGTTGAGCACAACAATCAAGAAGATTTTTCCTAAGTCTGATACCATTCTCACTATGGATATAATGGCAAACTTTAGACCCAAAAAACTTTTTGGCAATAACAACAACAATCCCATAATCGCCCTGAGCATCAAGGGCCTTGTCATCAACCCAAATGTCCTCCCAAAAGTTTATAGAATTACCATTCCCCAATTTCCATCTAAGCCCTTGTTTAAGTAAGCTTCTAGACTTCAGCATTTTATTCCAAATAATAGAGCTCTGAGGAAGCCTCTCCTGATAAAGGAAACTAAGATTGTCAGTTCCATGTAAATACTTAGCTTGCATGATGGCCACCCATTCTTTATGGCTATGGAACAAATTCTAGTTAATTTTGGAAAGGAGGGATTTATTCATATTTCTTACAAATCTAATATTAAGACCCCCATGGGATTTGGGAAGATAGACTTTCTCCCAACTAACCAGAGACATTCTCTTTTTATCTTCCACACATGTCCATAGAAAATTTCTTTGGATCTACACCAATTTATCAGCAATAAAACTAGGCATTTTAAAAAGAGATAGGAAATAAGTAGGAATACCTTGAAGAGAAGCTCATAATAGCTGTAATTTACCAGCACTACTCAGGAGCTTCCCCTTCCAGCCAATCAGCTTCTTTTGAGTTCATTCCAAAATCCCTGAGAGACCTCTTTAATAGTGAGAGGAAGGCCAAGATAAACAGTCAGAAGATCAGCCTCAGCACAGCCAATGATATTAATAATTTTTCTCCTGAGATCACCTAGAGTATTTAAAAAGTACATATTGCTTTTTGACCAGAAGCTTTGGCATAGTCATTGAGAATATTCTTCCAACTTATAGCTTCAACCATAGAAGAGATACCAAAGAGGATGGTATCATCCACAAACTGTTGCACAGACATAGGAGGTATAGAAGAAGTAGGTTTAATAGCCACAATTTCCTTAGAGGTAATCTTAGAGTGAACATATCTCCCAAGGGCCTCAGCCATCATGATAAACAAATATGGAGAAAGAGGATCTCCCTGTCTAATACCCCTTGTGGAAGAGAAAAAGCCTTTGGGTACCCCATTAACCAAGACTGAGAATTTAGCAGTAGAGATAGCTTCTCAAATGAGAAGGGAGATTTTATCATTAAAACCAAATTTTTGAATAACATTAAAAAGAAACTTCCATGAAACTCTATCATAAGCCTTAGAGATGTCTAACTTTAGAACCATACCAGGGATCTATTAGACTTAGGGCATACAACTGAGAGGGGGGGGTGAATCAGTTATGCGAAACTTTCTCTTTTTAAACACTTGAATCTTCTTTAGTGATTAGCATAATATTAATCATGAACCATAATGCATTCAAATCAAAAGAAGAAACATATCAACACACATGACACTAGGATTTTGACATGGAAAACCCAGTTAAGGGAAAAACCACGGGGTGATTAACCTAAGAATGTATTCTCTATTAGAAGAATAGAAAGAACAAAATGGCACATGCCAATTAGGGCTCACTGCCTACAAGAGACACACTGTCTACAAAGGAATAAGTATCACCTTTATGAACTGGAGAATAGCATCTTCAGCATGCTTGAATCAGTTCCATTTAAGCCCAATACTTCTGCTCTGCCTTTTGCACTTCTCTTCGCTACCACACACTCATCGCCGCAAGACACACTCCAAAATGATTTCACAATCCCTTATTTATACAAGGCATCGACTTAGGAACAATCATCTAAGTTGGCAAACACCTACAAGTACATCCACAAAATGTGTAATACATCCGGTCAGCCAGTCTCAAGAAGAACACTAATATCTGTGGTTATTCTTCAAATGCAAACTCTAACTTCAATGCGGACCACTAACATGAATTGGACATGATCCAATGATCAACATAACCTTCCCTGAATCACCAAGAACATCTGCACTTCATCATCCTACTGGAATTCTTCTCTCCTTCATTCAGAGCTTCAAGAACGTAGTCTGTCATCATTGTCACAAATGAATAGGCTCTTCCGGACCTTCAACCCATGAACCAATCTATTTGATACTTCACAAGGATGTCCTCAACACTCCCTCAGATCCGCAAAATGGGATAATGCATTACCGGACCTATCTGTGTCACTCTATCACCTCTGGACACCTGCCGGAGCCGGTTCTACTTGAACGACCATAACTTCTTCATATCTTCATGCGAACCTTTGAAAACTTGACTGGAGCATCTCAAGACTTATATCTACAAACCCTTTAAACTGCATTCTCTGATCCTCAACCTATCTTGAACTTTTACCTTGTTGTCATCACTGTTCTTCACTGTTCCTGATTGAGACTAATTTTCTCAATATCCTCAGCACACAGCTCATCCAATCCTTCTTATTAATGCAACATGAGTATGTTGACATCAATGACAACACCGGTTAAACCCATACTTGCAACAATCTCCCCCTTTGTCATTGATGGTAACATATGATGTGAAAAACCATCAACACAAGAACTTCTCCTTACTGTCACAACTCCCCCTGTCAACATCAACCTTTCACATGTCTTCTTTCCCTTTACTACTCCCCCTTTGATCAGCAACCACTTATTTTTTATGTGTCTTCTCTCCCCCTTTGACATCAATGGCAAAGGGCTTATACTTGCAATTTTACCACCTCAGACTCATACCTACTGCTCCCCCTAAGTAGCAGCTCCCCAACATCAATCCGGATCACAAGATGTGACTGTGATGCTCACCAGACTGATGCACATTAGTGCACCTTAGTTCATCACCAGAGGGGTAATAACCCCTAACTTCTCCTTGAGATACTCAAAAGAGTCCTTGGGAAGAGGTTTAGTAAAAATATCTGCAATCTGACCCTTGGAGGGCACATACTCCAATCTGACTTCATCCTTGTTCACTTGCTCTCTCAGAAAGTGAAACTTGATAGATATATGCTTAGTCTTAGAATGCAACACTGGATTCTTAGAAATACTTATTACACTTCAATTATCACAAAAAATTGTGATAGGTTCCTCATATTCTACTTGAATATCTCTTAGCATCTGCTTCATCCATAAAACTTGAGTGCAACTACCTACTGCTGCAATGTATTCTGCTTTAGTTATAGATAGGGATATTGCCTCTTGTTTCTTGCTTAGCCAAGAAACCAATCTTTTTCCCAAAAAGAATGCTCCTCCACTTGTACTCTTCCTATCATCCACATCTCCTACCCAATCTGCATCTGTATATGCATGAAGAGAAAAATTATGATCTCTAGGATACCACATACCATACTTAACATGCTCAGATAATTGAAATCCATCTGGTTGTTCAATGTACACTTCTTCTTCTAAGTCACCATTTAGGAAAGCAGATTTGACATCCATCTGATACACCTTGAAATCCTTGAAGGCAGCAAATGCAAGAAATAACCTGACTGCTTCAATTCTTGCCATCGGAGCAAAGGTTTCTTCAAAATCAATTCCTTCTATTTGAGAGTAGCCTTTGCAAACCAATCTGGCTTTATTTCTGATTACTTCACCAACTTCATTTAGTTTGTTCCGAAAGACCCATTTGGTTCCAATCACATTCTTGTTTCTAGGTCTAGGAACAAGATCCCAAGTGTGATTTTTCTCAATTTGCATCAACTCTTCCTCAATTGCTTTGGTCCAGTTTTCATCATTGCAGGCTTCATTTATTGTCTTAGGTTCAATCTTTGAAATCAGACAATATTCATCTAAATTTTGAGCAATTTTCCTTCTAGTTTGCACACCTTTGCTTTTGTCACCTATGATCTGATCTTCAGAGTGGTTCAGTCTTACATACCTTGGAACTTTGGGAGTTTCTTGCACTTCTGCTTCTTGATCAGGCTCATTTAGACCTATCTCTTCTTCCTAATTTACCAGATTAGTCTGAATCTGACTTTCAGGAGAGGATTGAGCTCCTTGAACCATAACACCATTTTGATCATCTTCATCATATTCATAAAACCTTGAGGGTTTCTCTATTCCCTCATCAACCTTCACATTTGTACTTTCTATCATCTTTCTTAGTCTCTTCTTATAACACTGGTATGCTTTGCTTTGAGTAGAGTAACCCAAGAATATTCCTTCATCACTTCTAGCATCAAACTTGCCTAAATCTTCATCTCTTTTGATGTAACACTTGCTACCAAAGACTCTGAAATATCTTACAGTAGGAGTAATGCCAAACCAGAGTTCATAAGGGGTCTTACCGGTGTTGCTTCTGATTTGAACTTGATTAAGATTATAGACTGCAGTGCTGACATCTCTCCAATAGATCTGAGGAACATTTGCTTCCATCATCATGGTCCTAGATGCTTCCTAGATGGTCTGGTTCTTTCTCTCCACTACTCCATTCTATTGTGGAGTCCTAGGGGCAGACAACTGTCTCTTGATTCCATGTTTCTCATAGAATTCTATGAAGTCACCAGATGTGAATTCTCCACCTCTATCAGACCTCAGACATTTCAATTTTATTCATGTTTCATTCTCTACCATAGCCTTGAATATTTTGAATTTCTCAAGAGCTTCTAATTTCTCCTTTAGGAAGGTTACCCACATCATCTGGGAATAGTCATCTATTAGTAGCATGAAGTATCTATCACCTTGAATACTTCTGGTTCTTGCCGGACCACAAAGATTAGTGTGAACTAAGTCCAATAATTTGGTAGAAGACAGTTCTTTTCTCTTGAATGAGACTCTGCTCAGCTTACCCAATTGACATTCCTTGCACAAGCTATTAGTAGGTTTCACTAATTTTGGAAGATCTCTTACAGCCTGAGTATTAGTTATCTTGATGATATTATCAAACTTCACATGACACATCCTTCTATGCCATAACCAACTCTGATCAACTTGAACAAATAAGCAGCTTTTACCAATACCAACCAAGTGGAAGATATTACCTTTAGTTTGAGCACCGGATGCAATCTCTTTTCCGGATCTTTCAAAGATTTTGCATTTTCCATCCTTGCATCAGAGATCATAACTATTGTCCACCAACTGTCCAACTCTGAGAAGATTGTGCTTCAACCCTTCAACATACAGTACATTACCAATTTTGTTTCTTCCATCAAAAGAAATAGTTCCTCTTCCTCTGATTCTACCAGCAGAATTATCAACAAACTTCACCACTCCTCCTTCATACCTTTCCAAATCTATGAACTTATTTTTATCACCTGTCATGTGATGAGAGCAATGACTGTCAATGACCCAATCATTCTTTTCTTCAACTTGGGCAGCCAGAGCTCTTTCTTCAACTTTATGATTGATAGATACAGAGGATATTGGTTCTTCTTCCTTGATGGCAATAAATACCCATTCACTTTCGGATTTGTTTCCTATCTCTGATTCATCATCTATTACTCCTTCATTATCATCTTCTTCATGAACATAGTAACAATTCTTTTGGAACCTTAATCTGTTAGGATTTGGCTTTGAAAATCTTTCTGGACATCTTGAGGCAAAATGACCAATCTTATTGTAGTTAAAACACTTAAAAGGCAATTTTCCTTCATACTTACCAGATCCTCTTTGCAATCTCTTTGCAATGAGGGCTTCAAGTTGAGTAGTTTCTACTTCTTCTTCCAAGTCTTTTCTTGCTTTTCCATACCATGACAATTTCCTTGATGAGTTCTCTCCTAGATCAAATCCTTGTTTACCTTTCACAGAGGCACTGGCTTTGAATGCAGATTCAGTTTTGGGGGGATCATCTCCAAATTTGGTCATTTCAAAAGCAGCTAGTTTGCTAGCCAATTGGTCTCTTGTGACAGTTGTATGGGCTCTGAATTCATCAATGGCAGCAACCTTGATTTTGTAAGAGGCAGGAAGGGATCTGAGAATCTTACCAACAATCTCATTTTCATCCAAGACTCCACCAAAATTTCTAATTCCACAAACCAGTTCATTCACTCTTGGCATAAAAGTGGTAATATTTTCATCATCTCTCATCTTCAATTTTTCAAATTTCCCTTTTAGACTCTGTAACCTTGCACATTTAACATACTCGTCTCCTTCATGCAGAAGTTTCAGTTTAATCCAGATCTCATAGGCAGTTGGTAGGTCAATAACATTTGAGAGCTCTCAGTCAATTAATGCACTTAGAAGAGCCTCTTTGGTCCGTAGATTGTTTTCAGCATCTATGATTTCATTTAGGGTTGTCGGACCACCCTGTGGAGGTACATATGCTTTTGTGACCATGGACTAGTACACCATTCCCATACACTGTAAGTGACATTTCATGCAACCTTTCCAAAGAGAAAAGTTGGTTCCATCAAACTTCAGATTATCCTTCTTGTATGACAACATCCTGGATCTCCTCAAGCGGTTAAGCTCCTTTTAGAGGAACTTAGCTCTGATACCAATTGTTAGACTTAGGGCATACAACTGAGAGGGGGGGTGAATTAGTTGTGTGAAACTTTCTCTTTTTAAACACTTGAATCTTCTTTAGTGATTAGCATAATATTAATCATGAACCATAATGCATTCAAATCAAAAGCAGAAACATATCAACACACATGACACCAAGATTTTGACGTGGAAAACCTGGTTAAGGGAAAAACCACGGGATGATTAACCCAAGAATGTATTCTCTGTTAGAAGAATAGAAAGAATAAAATGACACATGCCAATTAGGGCTCACTGCCTGAGTACATTGCTCACAAGAGGCTCACTGCCTACAAGAGACACACTGTCTACAAAGGAATAAGTATCACCTTTATGAACTAGAGAATAGCATCTTTAGCATGCTTGAATCAGTTCCATTTAAGCCCAATACTTATGCTCTACCTTTCGCACTTCTCTTCGCTACCACACACTCATCGCCGCAAGACACACTCCAAAATGATTTCACAATCCCTTATTTATACAAGGCATCGACTTAGGAGAAATCATCTAATTTGGCAAACACCTACAAGTACATTCGCAAGACGTGTAATACATCCGATCGGCCAGTCTCAAGAAGAACACCAATATCTGTGGTTATTCTTAAAATGCAAAGTCTAACTTCAATGTAGACCACTAACATGAATTGGACATGATGCAATGATCATCATAACCTTCCCTGAATCACCAAGAACATAAGCACTTCATCATCCTACTGGAATTCTTCTCTCCTTCATTCGGAGCTTCAAGAACACAGTCTATCATCACTGTCACAAATGAATAGGCTCTTCCAGACCTTCAACCCACGAACCAATCTGTTTGATACTTCACAGGGATGTCCTCAACACTCCCTTAGATCTGCAAAATGGGATAATACATTACCGGACCTCACCAGACCTATCTGTGTCACTCTATCACCTCTGGACACCTACCGGAGTTAGTTCTACTTGAATGACCATAACTTCTTCAGATCTTCATGCGGACCTCTGAAAACTTGACTAGAGCATCTCAAGACTTATATCTACAAACCCTTTAAACTGTATCCTCTGATCCTCAACCTATCTTGGACTTTTACCTTGTTGTCATCACTGTTCTTCACTGTTCCTAATTGAGACTAATTTTCTCAATATCCTCAGCACACAACTCATCCAATCCTTCTTATTAATGCAACATGAGTATGTTGACATCAATGACAACACCGGTTAAACCCATACTTGCAACAAGATCCTGCTCTTGTCCATAGAATGGATAGTTTCATGAGTGGATATAACAGCATCTAAAATTTGACAACCAGGGATAAAGCCTTTCTGAGAAGGGGAAATAATTTTATCAAGAAAAGGCTGGAATCTTAGAACAAGTAATTTAGTGCACAACTTATAAATGGTATTGAACAAGCTAATAGGTCTAAAATCAGTAAGGTGCATAGGCTTAGGCTTCTTACGGACAAGAACAATAAAAGTATTGTTGATATGCTTTAGAAGTTTACCAGTTCTGAAGAAATCCCTAACAACAGCAGTTACATCAAAGCCCACAATATCCCAATATTCCTAAAAAAATATTGGAGGAAAGCCATTAGGGCCTGGAGCTTTGAAAGGACCCATGGAGAATAAGACATCACGAACCTCTTCCTTAGAAATCGGTTTTAACATTTCGATGTTGTCCTCTTCCATAATCAATGAGGGGACTTTATCCAAGAACTAATCCAAAATCTGCCCATTGACAGCATTATCAGCTTGTTCTGACAGCAAATTCTAAAAAAACAAAGTAGCTTGATTCCCAATCTCATTGTCCTCTGTGATAATATTGCCATCCTCCAAACATAATTTAGAAATAGAATTAGCTTTCCTATGCTTCATAGTTGAAAGATGAAAAAAAGTAGTATTCTGATCCCCTTCTTGGAGCCACTGAACTCTGGACTTCTGTTTCCAAAAAATTTCTTCTTTACTCATAAGATTCTTCCAATCAGAAATTAGATTACTTTCCTCCTGGGCAATGTCTTCTATAATAACTCCTTGAGCCATTAAATGTTGAAGGTCAACTAATTTACTAGAGATAGTTTTCATTTGAACAAACACATTACCAAAACTATATTTGTTCCAACCACGAACCTCTTGTTTAATATGAAGGAGCTTCTTGACCAGCCTAAACATAGGAGTACCCTGAATCAAAATTTGCCACCAATGAGTCAAAAGACTTCTAAAATCTTTATGTTTAATCCACATAGCTTCAAATTTGAAAGGGAAGGGACCATGCTTAAGCTGGGCCATCCAATTAAAGAGAACAGGATTATGATTAGAAATGGTTCTTGGTAAAGCCTCCAAACTCATATTATGGTGATTATCCCAATTGTTAGAAATAAGGAATCTATCCAACTTAACTTGTATCATTTGATCTCCTCTTCTTCTGTTAGACGAAGTAAAATTCTGAGTCTGAAGCTCCACATCTAGCAACCCAAAGGTATTGATAAACTTCGTAAAATCAAACATACTGTCAAAATAGTCAAGAATACCCAAATTTTCTTTGAAGGATATAAGGGAGTATTAAAGTCTCTAGCCAACATCCAAAGAGAATGAGGGGAAATGGAAAGGGTATTAGACAAATCTATCCACAAGGTTTTCTGCAAGGCCCTAGTGTTCAGGGCATAAATATTGATTAGGGACCAATTAAAAGAAGGAAAAGAGAAGTTGACAAACAGAAAATACTTACTGGAAATAGTAAGAGTACCATGAATTTTAGCATCATTCCACATAGTAACAATCCCTCTAGAAGCACCCATAGCCAGGCTAATATAGAAAGCAACATTGGGCCAAATCCTATCAGCTATCATCTTAAAGTTCTCCTCATTCATCTTAACTTTCTAAAGTAAAAGAATACCTGTCTTATGATCCAGAATACAGTTTTTAACTTCGAACTATTTAGTGAGGCTATTAAAACCCCTCAAATTCCAAGAAAGAATTCTCATTTAGGAAGTTTTTGAGATTGAATCTCCAATGTTTTTTGTTTACCACTGGCAATCTCTTGTTGTCTTGTTTCTCTAAGGGTCATTCTTCCTTGCCTAGAGTCTGTTCCAACATCAGCAGACTTTTTAGTCCTACGATTCTTTTTCTTAGGGGTAATCCACTCATCTTGGTCATTACAATTACCACTAGGACCAATTCCCATGGACAGGGAAGGAATAGCAAACTGATTCTCAAAAAACCCCTCCTTAATGGTCCCAACCGTGGTCCTATCTAAAGTAGGAGAAGACCTCTGCTTGGAAGAAGGTTAAACGATCTCAACACTATTATTGCAATCAGATTCTGGGAGTTGGGCATTCAGCCCATTAGTTACAAGGGACTCTTCGCCATCATCAGTAGCCTTAGTCGATTGGGATTAAATCTCACCATCTTCAAGCACTGGAGGATTCTATGTATCCTGTTGATCAAGGTTCTGGTAGTCATCACCGTCAGCCTTCTGGGTACCCATCTCCATATTCCTCTCAGTAGTCTCTTCTACAATTACATTTTCCTCACTACCCCCCATTCCCTAATTGTCAAGGATGTCTTCTTAGGATGAGTTATCATCTCTCTCTTTATTGAGATCAATGTTTTCCCCCACTTTCTTAAGCTTACAATGGGTCATTAAATGGCCCTTCTTCTTACAAATCTGAAAAAATGTAGTAGCATTTTCATAAAGGATCAGTTGGGTCCATATCCCATATTCATAGTTCAACTCTATAGTCATGGGGAGGGTTTTGTGAATCTCCACATTAACACAAAATATAGCATACACACAATGGGATTTAGACTGAGTGGTGTTATCCAAAGTGACATACTGGCCAAAGGTATTACCAATAGCAGTGAAGATCTTTTCGTCCCAATATTCCAAGGGAAACCCCAAGAGCCTCACCCAAACTAGGGTAGTCCAGTTCAAATCAGTGTTGGGATCAAACCCAGGTCTCCAAGTACATAGAGTAAGAGAATGAGTGCCATATAGCCACTGCCCTCCCCCCAAAATGGCTGACATATCCTCTTTACTAGTAAATTTAAATAGAAATAATCCTCTCACCATCACTATGACAGATACACTGCCTTTGACCTTCCACTGATTAGACACCCACTTCCGCACCATCTCAATATTAGGACGAAGAGAAAAAAACTTACCATCTAGAGCTAGGTCCATGGCCACCACTATTTCCTTGACCAAATCATTAGGTATCTCTAGAGCCATACCTTCCACTGATTCCTTTTAAACTAGAACCCTAGAAGAGCCATGGGATGAAATGTGCTTCCTCCTCATGAAATACTTCACTTTGGATGGTCAGTTTACCAGGGCTAAAACTAAGATGGACAAGAAACCTTCCAAAAAGCATGTCCCTTTGCACCAAGGTCTTATCCTCTATTTATACAATTTTCATCTTGCTTTGGAGTCGCCTAAGCCTATCCAGACTCATAGTGGTGAGGTTTCTGCCAACCCTGATGATATTGTCATTTCTGAGGAACCTTGCCCTTCACATACTTCTCATAAAATGTAAGGGGTTTCTTTTTCTATGACCATTGAGGAGATCACCACGGTGAAGGTTACTCATGCTCCGGCTTCTAAAGGGAGTGTGAAAAGAAAGAAGAGGAAAATCAAGGAGTTGGAGGAGGATATTGTGGGGGGGCACTATGGGGACCCATAAGAATCTGAGTAGTGACCCTGTGGGACCTGGCAATAAAAATAAAGCTAATTTGTTTGCTAAAGAAAAGAAGGAGGGTTTCTCTTCTAGGCTTAGGAGGTTGGGTAGGATTTCTGGTAAGCCTGTACTACAAGCTAAACTGATTGACTACTCTGAAAGTGCTTCTGATGCCTCCACGCAGGGGGATGATCAAATAAATTCTAAAGATTTTGAGGTTCAAGAGATCTCTGAAGATGAAGCGGGTAAGAATGAAAGGAAATGGGTTGATGATTCAGGAGGTGCTGATGATGATCCTATGGACAATACTGGTGAAGGGGAGAGGATGATCATGGAGGAGGCTGGTGACGAGACTGAGGAAGGAGATGACCACAAGCATGAGCTTGTTGTCCCGAGGGGTCATGTGGAGGATCTAGAGAAGAAGGTTTCTTCTATGGGAGAGCTCATAAGTAGTGTGCTCAGTCGTATGGTGATGCTTAACCTCTCTATGTTACAAGATCTTGGTACTTGTGCTAATGAAGAGAAGGAGGAGAAATTCAAAAAACTTGATAAATTTGTTGAATTTCTAGCTAAAGGATGGGAGAATGTATCTCCTTAGTTCTATCTCTTTTTATGTTGTCTATCATCTGCTACTTACTATCTACTATCTATAGGTTGTTTATGTTGTTTATGTTGTTTATGTTGGTTATACTCTAGTGGTCTTATGGCTCTTTTTGTGCTTGAGCCTCTGCGGTCTCTTTTTGTCTTAATGTAAGGGTTCAGTCCCTAGTTTTTACCGACTTATATAATAAAAAACATAATGTTTATCAAGTTATATCTTTTATCTAAAAATTAGATAATGGTAGAAGGAAAATGAATTAAATTGGATGATAATTTTGAGACTTATTGTGTTTGAAGGGAATAGAATCAACCTAGTTGTAATTTAAGGTAGAAGTATCAATTTTGGGTTTTAATTACAAATCATTTAATGATGAGTCGTTGATAATAGTCCATGACTTTCAACTACTAAATGTTAACCTTGCAATGAGTCTAAGTAAGACTCTTATTATTATCTATTGCCAATAGCATATGAATGGATTGAACATTGTTACTTGTGGCACTTATATCATTTGATCATATTAGTAACTGTTACTAGTAGTTAGAATAATATTGTTATGCATTGTTGAGATAGATTCACTTTATGCTTGTTGGATGATTGATCATGATTGGAATTAATGTTGCATTCTTCAAGACCCATTATTAGTGCATCAGATCATGTGTTGCATCTGTGGTTTTATTTTTGAAGTATTCATGAGGAATTTTGGTTTATGATGTGTTTTGGAAGTGATTGTGATGTGTGAGCATTGCGTTTTAATGGTGTCATGCATTGTGTTATTTGGGGAAACTGGTTTCCAGAGGCCTAGGAGGGTGTGATTGTGTGGGGTTTGGCTATGTGTACATCATGTGAGTTGAATGAAATGTATTCTTGAAATATGGTTTCTTATTCACGTTGGAATGATGCATGTGCAAGATGGTTTGTACCTTGCTCAATGTACCTATTCTTGTGGTTTTGCCTTGAACTCATGTTGATGTATTTTTTGAGATGTGGTGGTAGATTTCTTCTTTAATGTTGGGGTTCATTATTGTTTTGAGTATGGAATAAAGTATTGTGTTGGTTTATGTAATCAGTTGATATTTTTGGAGCAAGAGGACCCATGCCTTTCTCTGGATACATTTTTGTTGAGATTTGTATGCAAGAAGGTAAATACCTTGCATGGTATATGGATATTTGTCATTATGTCTTGCTTGATGAATAGGGTCTTCTAGATGTAGGTGGGAAAGTGGCTTCCAATGTGGGGTCGGTGCCCAAAGTGGCTGCCAGGATAACCGATTGGAAGTTGTTAATCCAATGATAACTTAATAATAAATTTGGAGGGTTGGGGGGGTTTTTCACATTAATCAAGATAAAGTATGCCTCACTCATGGCTCAAGTGTTTATTTAGGCTTGAGATGAGATGAGAAGGCCATGGTTGGCAAGATCAACTTCCTTGTCCTCATGAAAGGAATGTTGGTTCCGCATGTGTCACCCTATGGGGTTGGTGCCTAGAGAGAGGCTGCCAGGATAACCATAGATGGGGGACAGTTTCTAGAGAGAGATAGCCTAGATAACCCATGCTAAAACCATACAATGACACTCTTCCCTACTGCAGTCTAACATTCCCTAGTTGTACTCTTCCCATTCATTGTGTTGTTGCTTCTGGAAGTGATGTTTGTGTATTACCCTATGTTGTTGTGGTCATGTGTAGTTCTTGTTCACTATAGCTATTGTCTGCCTCACTATTCATGTTGTGGTACCTTATTGTTATTTCCTAGCACGAGGGGTGGACCTTAGGGTTGCACATGGTTGGGTGGTTGTGCATTCTTCCATTCATTTTTTGGCACTGTGGCTTGTGTGTAAAGAAGTTGTATCTTATGTTTCCAGATTTGTACCTGTATTTGAAGATAGATTTTTATACTATTCACATCTAGATCTATGTATCAGTAGAACTCATTATGTAATTTGATGTAATTAGAAAGGAAGTTCTTTTGTATCATAGAAATTATGTAATTCCTCTTGTAAGATAAACTATTCTACATTTGTAAACATTATTGTAAAGATGTTTATGTATGTATTTGATGAGGTAATCAAGTTGTTAGTTTGAGTTATTTGAATAAACTATGTATGTTGTTGATTATTGTTTAATTTTAATAATGCAGCTCTGTAATCCCTAGAGATGTTAGTTTAATTAGTTGTTGATAGATTATGTTATGTTTTAGTTACTTCTATTTTAGTTTAAAAAAAAATTACCCTTTTATTGCTTTAGTTGAACTTATCTCTAGGGTTGCATGGTAGGGCATTACATATTGCACTGTGAAGTGCATGCCTCCAGCTGAAAGAGAGTACCTCTCCGAGTACCCTTCGCAAGCACCATAGATCTTCTAGACATCTTACATCCATCCTTCAAAAAGACAACTTGCACACCTGCATCATTCAACTTACTTACAGAAAGTAGGTTCCATGCCAAGCCTAGGATGTGCATGACCCCAATGATCCCCTTCACTCGTCCATCAGGGAATCAGATTGAGACTCTTCCACAACCAACAATCTTTAGATGAGAATCGTCACCCAAGTACACTCTTCCACCATAGTACTCTTTATACTTTGTGAACCAACTTCGATGCAAGGTCATGTGGAATGATGCACCAGAATCAATCAATCAACACATCATCAGATGCATGTATGGCCAGAGCTGCAATGAAGGCATCACCATCATCTTGTGACTTGTCAGAATCTGAGTTTGGGGCATTCTTCTTCTTCTTTTTTCTTTTCCTCTTTGTATTCCTTTCAAAAATGCGCAGTTTTTCCATAGTTCCAACAGAGAGCCTTGGACTTTCTAGGAGATTTGGATCTAGCCTTCTCAGCTTTCTTGTCCTTCTTTTTCCCTTTCTCCTTGGGTCTTCCACAAATTGCAAGAGCTTCTTTGGCTGCTTCAGAGGACTTTCTCCGCATCTCTTTAGATAATAGTGAAGATACCACTTCATCCATTTTGAAAGTGGATTTGGTGCTCCCAATAGCCATAACAAGATGATCCCATGAGTCTGGAAAAGAACAAAGCAAGGTCATACAAAGATCCTCCTCCTCCATCTTCACACCAATGAAAGTCAATTGTGCAACTAACATGTTGAAAGCATTCAAATAATCTACAAAAGATCCTCCATCCTCCATCCTCAGAGAATACAACTTCTTTCTCAGAAAAAATTTGTTCACCAGAGATTTGGCCTAATAAACATCTCCCTTCTTCTTCCAAAGATCTTTCGTGGTCCTCTCCTCATGGATACTTAACAGGATAGAATCAGCTAGACTGGGTCTTATGAGACCCTTAGCCTTCCAATCTTTGAGATCCCAATCATCTTGTGCCATTGCAGTTGGTTTTACACTGAAAATAGTTTCCCATAGGTCTCGATCAACAAGCAAGTCTTCCATCTTAAGTTTCCATAACTCAAAATTTGTGTCGTTAAACTTCTCCACCTCTAATCTTTCGGATGTGCCTGCCATCTCTTTCCTACAACAAGATTACATAATACTCTACATAGACTCCCACTCAATCTAAGATCAACTCAAAAAACCCCTACCCAACAACTGGGACCAAAGGTGATCAAGCTCCGATACCAACTAAAAGGAAGCTAGGTGTGCAGAAATAGCTTCCTACACTAATCTAATGAGGAGAGATGTGCACAAATTATTTTTAACCTTTACAATTACAGTGTTATTAACCCAACAATAGAGATATTGCAGAAATACACATACACACAAAATGTAAACAGAAGAGAGAGAGAGAGAGAAAAGATATACGTGGGGAAAACCCTTATAGGTGAAAAACCCCACACTCCAAAACATAGCTCAAATCTATTCCAATAAACAATCAAGGTTAGAATATAGTTTCAGAGCCAATGCTCTTGCAAGAGTCTTCAACACTCATATCTAGAGATATTCTGATAGCATAACAGTACCTATCAATCACATAATACATCTCCTCTCAAAGCACCTGCTTAAATAGAAGTTTACAAGGTAAAAATGAACTTTTCTTGAGATGGGCATCCAACTTGGCCTCACGGTGCAAAACCCATGCCTAGGGACACTTGTCCAAGACTACAGCATGGTCATGACACTTGTCACATCACCCCATCCCAATATGGTCACCTATTCCTAAGTTGGGCAGTGACAGATGCTCTTATGCATCTTACGAGTATCATAGAATCCGTCATAACTGACAACTCTTACAACCCTAAGAGAATCTATCATAGACTGAATAAAAATAGCATATTCTCTTATAACACATCATTGCCCTCCTTAGGGCACCCAAAGATGCCTTCTTCCAAGATGCCTTGTGACACATGTCTCCACCTGTCATAGAACATTCCATTTACGACTCTTATGCGTCATAGATTCTGTCATAGGAATCTGTCATAACCATTTTGGTCAAGATTCACTTACACAATAGTCAAAGTTTGACACATGGAAAAATACCTCTACCACTAAGTGGAACACTTATCTCCTCATGTGAGGATAAAATTACATGTGGTCACCTTCCACATAGGATGACACATCACCGTGCCAACTCCCACAAGATGACGAAATAGGACTTGCATCCAAAATACATTAATAGGCAATAAATAAATAAATACGATTAATTAATACAAGGAATTACCAAGGTTGAGACACCTTAATTCCCAGTTCACTTTGAAGGGAAATATAACAATTGATCTATGACTCAAAGTAAGACACTATTGATGGTGGTTTTAGCACTCAACAATGCAGGTATGATTGCTGGTATCACACCTCTCTTGAAAAAGGTATCCTATCCAAGATAGGACTGCCCCAAGGATAATACAACTAGGTCTTAGTTTGCAGGAATGACTTAGTTGGTATGTTTAGTTGTGCCAACAAGAGGTCTTACATTTAATGATAGGGTCTATAAGATATGAAAGCAATATGTATGTAGAAACCCTATGATTCCTTCAGTAGATTTGTAATGTAGATGTTGCTTATAACCTAACCTAACAAAGCTTGACTAAATAAAATGCAAAAGGTAAAGGGGGAGAGAAAAGAGGTAAGAAATCCTATAGATAACTACAAGAATGATCAACACACAGATAGATAGATTCCCAATAATAAATGAATCTCTGCTTAACCAGGTAGCCCACAATGCCACAGAGACTATGTAATCTTCTAAGGAAATGTAATGATTTTCAAACTATGGAGGGTTCATTCAACACCCAATTCTTGGCGCAGCTTAATGAAATCACACAATCAAACTTATCTCATAAAATATACCTAGACTAACCATGCACAATGACATACAATCAACAAGCCATTAATGGTATGGACAGGAAATCCATCAAATATCTCAATGATTAATCACAAATGCAATTGAATGTAAACTAATTTTAGATTGGCATGAACCATGAAATCCAAAATGAGACAATACAGAAACACAAATTCTGAGCAACCTGCAAAACTTGCTTTGTATTGACTAAATTTTGGCAGTCTCAACAATTTATTATCAAATCTTACTTGTTACAATGAGAGAATGATGGCCCTTTTATAGACAAGGCACCATACTAAGTTTTTGAATGGATGGTGAAGATTAACTCAACACCAATGGTCTAGATTACATGGCATTTAAGGAGATACATCAGTTTGTTGTATTTTCATATTTGTTTTTGTCGTTTAGGAAAAAGACAAAATACAACTTGCAAATACATCGAATCTAGACAAAATGGATACCCATTTGGCTGTATATGAGGAAAAGCCAATTTCCAAGGTGAAAGGAAGTCAAGATAGAGCCATATGACATGTGAAAAGTTGAGCTGATGTGGACTGACGGGATTGGTCATGCTGACTGGATCATCGTGTTACTTGTCACCTTTGAGTTGTTTAATAAGACAAGTGACCTCTCAAATGTGTTGACTAGTCAAGAGGTTTATGTGACACATTTTTGATGTAGGAATGTCCAACTGGATGCTTGTTGGATTCAACTTTTGATGACTGGACTGCTGGAATAAGTGTAGGCAGTTGTAAACATGTCTTGTGCATTGGACTAGATCTGCATGAACTACCATGAAATAGGCATAATCTTTAATGTCTCCAAACTCCTAAGGCCTATTTACATCATCTTGGACATCATACTAACTTCCTCTTGTAGGTGCAATAGCAATTTGGTTAATAGAATGTCGATTTTGCATCTCTAGGTCAGTAGGGTACCTCTGTGTGTTCACCTCCCAAGACAACTCCAACAAGCTCTTGTGTCCTCCAAGAACTGCAATTCATAATGTAAAACATCAATTTCATCTTAAATAATTATTTTCCATCAAAATTGATCAAAGTATGTCCATTTGTAGTCATAGATTCAGTCTAGGACAACTCAATGTTAATGTCATCTTCTTATGAACAACCTCATTAATCTAGTGATTTTTGCATGATTTTTGCATGATTTTCTGAGTTTTTTACCATTTTCAAGTACCCATTTGGCAAATATGATGATTTGGGAAGTTTTTGCAGCCATTAAGATCCATTTGGGGACTTTTATTTCACATTTTTATAGTCCTTTTTTGCAAAAAGTGGGATTTTTGGGGGGTACTGACTTTTCATGTGCAACAACATTAATTGCTGTAAAACGTGCCCAAAATCCACACAAACTTGGTAAAAATATTCATCATCATGTGATAGATTGATATGCAATTCAAATTCATCAGGAAAAACCAAGTTTCCCTTTCAAAAAAAGTGTTTTTTGGTCCAAATTGGCAAAAAGCATTAATTTTGGAGTGTACTGACTTAGCGCGGATTTTGACTCCAACTGACCTAGCACGGATTTTGCCTCTAACTGACCTAGCGCAGATTTTACCTCTGACTAACCAAGCGTGGATTTTTCCCATCGGAAGTGATTTTAGGGCAAGTCAGTGCAAGTTGTTTTTAGCGCTAAGTCACTAAAGTGGGTTTTTAGTGCTTTTCTTCCAAATTGTCTCAGCAGGGCTTTTTTATGTGACCGACTTAGCAGTAGTTTGGAGGAAAGTTGATCAAGTATTTTTTTAGCGCTAGGTGGTAGGACTAATTTTTAGCGCTAAGTGCAATAGGGGCTATTTTTGGCGTAAAGTGCAGGAGGGGTTATTTTTAGCGCCAGATTTGGAAATGTCCAGGGTGACAGTATATTTCAAAATATATTTAATTATATGTTTAGATATTGAAATATACTATCAAGATGTTTGAGATAGGTTCTAGATCCATAGGATTTGATATGCAAATTCTAGATTTTTGAGGTTCCACCAGATTTCAAACTTAGCTATTTTTCAAGGTTTTCAGGGTTTCATACTTAGCCAAATCAGGGCTTCAAGACCATGCGTCAGAATGAAAGTATATGAACCCGTTAGTGAAATCTTGTGGAATTTGCCATGATTTTGCAACTCTAAGACCTAGAAACTAGGAATTTCAACATGACACATCTTCCAGTAGCAATTTCAAGGACAATATCCAGTGACAAGATTTTAGAGGAAAATGCAGTAACACCTAATTTTAGCACAAAAAGAAACAAATGGCTATATTGTAAGCACAAGACCACTCAAGACACCTCCAAATCAATTATGAAAGACATCAAATCACTCCAAACATGCCAACTACTCAAATTTGAAGCAAATTCTGCCTTCTAAGCACAAATTCACCTTCTCATCATCATAAGTAGAAAAGGTTGAGACTTTAAGCCAAAGCAAAAGAGGGGTCTCTATTTGGTAAAATGAGGCATGTGTGCAAGGTACAACAACCACAATGCTAGTCCTCTAGAGAGAAAAAAGCATTCCCCAGTAGAGTCACCAATCTGTTGGTGGCTCAACTAGACAAAAGCTTTTTGACAGGTCTCAAAAGTGCCAGTATTTGTAACATGGAAATACAATAGTTGAACCATGACTTAGGATAAGACACAATTCCTTTTCTTTCCCTAGTAGAGTCACCAATCTGTTAGTTATTTTAAATTCCCAACCTGATCTCAAGAAAACAAATCTATAAAATAGCCAATTCTAATGATGGATTTGGCTTGAGGGATTAGCCAACGAACATGAAAGGGGTTTTCAATCATTTTCCTCTACACTTTAGGCTCTACAAGACCAAGTAGGGTGTTCTTATCAGTGTTTTGATTATGGATTTCTCACTATCTTCTCAAAATACTATACTAAACATATATGTTCTCTCTCAAATGCTTAAAGAATCACTGATATAGTGAAATAATGGGCTAGATTCTCAAACTTTAACATAATTCTTTGTAGAAGAACATGTAGATAAACTAATGCCTATAACCTACAACTGAAATGAAGATTTCATTTTTAATATTCAAATGAGGATGATCAGAGGATTGCATAAAATAGCACTTCTACAGGATCAATGCCTAATTCATGGGTCATAGAGTCAAAATAGATATAAATGAAAACCCTACTGTAATCAGTGTGCACTCTATTTATGTTGATGATACAATAATGCATTACATTATAATATGTCACCAGTTTCAAGATTTAACTCTGCTTAGTTATCCTTGTAAACAAATACTACATTCAATATCCTCTTACAACAATTATTTTACTACTTGAATAAACACCATAAGAAAAATATGCATACACAGGAAAGACTGTGATGATGAATAAATTGATCCTTAACCAAATTGTATTCATAAATGTAGTAAGGTATACGTGAATAGGAGACAATAAAATCTAAAACTCAGCACATTCTGTGAAATAAACCGATACTGAATTATAAGTAGTTCTACAAATATATCAAAGTATGAACTTAGAATAACACCAAAATTAGGAAAACTAATTCTATTTTCATGTACTAGCTATACAAAACTCCTCCAAGATCAGATTGATCCCATACTTTAGACCAAGTCTAGATAGTATGACCTCAAACCAATGATTATCAACAAGCCCTAAATTCCCTTTTATAGAACAAGGGAGCAGACAAGCTTCAGGCTTGAAGACAAAGATGTTACATTTTCAATTGAAAAATGAAGTTGTAACAGGATGCAGATGTAACCGTCTCTTAACTGACAAGAGATGCCTTTGTAATAAAAGACCTCCATTATGCTGAGCTATTTGTTTTGATCTATATGCTTCCTCACTTTGGCAGGGAGTTCGGCTAGGATATTGTTGATATTTAATAGCTTGTTAGATGCCGTTAGAGCTCAAACTCCCTTCAAGTGCCATCTAATTGTTCAATAAGAGAATTCACTACTCTACCTATCCCGACCACGTGCCCAAAAGTTAGAATACCTGCAAAGAACAATATCAGAAGAAAACCCCATTAACTAGAGTTCTTCTCTTTATGCCTAGTGTCCATTGTAGGGGTGTGACTCCTCACTTCTGATTAGGAGGTTTCCAGCCTCCTCAACCAGACAAAAACTAGAGGAAATCACACAACGCTAGACATGGCTACACCATTTATCTAGCTAAGAGTGCAGTAGCAACAACAACAAAAAACTTTTCTGCCTCCACATGTTTCATCTGGAGGGGTAACACTCTTACACCTAGAGTTATTGCTCTGTTAGGAAAATTAGATGTAAGGGAGGGGAAGAGGAAGCAATGATGCTTCTCTACCTAAGAATATAATTTGCCAACTCACTGGAAGTAGAAACTACTAGATTATGGAGATTAAAACTTAGAGCCCTTGTCCAGATGAGAAGATAGGAAGGAGAAAAGCTCACAAGAGCTTAATGGATGCTGCTACTACCCAGAAATCTTTCCAATTCCCCCCATTCTATAGAAGAAAATCCTATAGAACAGTGGAGAAAAAAGAGCACGCAAAACCAGTGGGTATCAATACTGTCTGCATGAACAAATGGTATATGGAGCATCTTTAGGAATGCCTATTTATAGAAAAAATGATAGATTTTTTCACACTTTGATACGTCCTTGATCAATTAATTCCAGTCATTTCCATGGTATACTAGCCATAAATGGAAATCTTTTGAAGATTGCCAGAAATGGGCAGACAGATAGCATTTCATCACCTCTCATAACTGAAAACGTCATTTCTTGCATTGAAGCCACCAGATCAGTTGTCTCAGTTTCAACACTTTAACTTAATCATCCTGTCACAACTCATCATGAAGCAAATGAGAAGTCACTTCTAGTAGAAGTACAGATCCCCAAGGGTTGATCTTGCATCATGCCAATTTTTCAATTAGTAAATTCCCTTGTAGTGACAGTGATGGAGACCCAGCACATGCCTGAGAAATTAATTCCACACTGGTTTACCCATATCACATGCCACCATGTCAATCCTCAATTTTTTTAATATAAGTCATTGATCATCATGGTAGCTAGCTTAAATCAATGGTGTCAAAGTAGTCAACAGGGAAAGAAACCATGTCATCAATGCCAGAAAAGCACAAGCTAATAATAGCATACCACCTGGACTACCACCAGAGCCACGACCTTGAGAAGAATTTTCAATTAGCGTTAGCAAGGCAACATTCCACGTTTCCATCATGAAAAGATCTGGCAGGAGATGAACTCCCATGGAATGTCAGAAACCCTTAGATCTACCATATAAAATGGAGTACATCCCCAAAACATCCCTCGGCCCATAAAGAACCTGCCATGTAGCATTCTACATTCATTTGAACCTTACTATTCTATTTTGGATAACACATGTCACCCTTCCATGCTTCTGCAAATGGTTGGTGGGACCCATAGAGAAGCTCCGTAGAATGGCCAAAATCATGAGAAGTTGCCATGTATCCATCGGGGACCACCGTTTGTTAAGAGCTGACAAACGAAACCTGCCAGATGGCAACTTTCCGTTATTCTGTTGATGCTCTTTTCTTCAATATTTTATTCTTAGTGGAATGGTGGAAACAAGTCAGAATGCACCACCTGTCATCAAAAAGATAAAAGGGGCCTTACCCTTGGCATATTCTTTAAAAACAACCTTTGTCTACTAGGAAAAGGGGGGCCACGAGATTACCAAGTGGTTAGAATTTAAAACTTTGGCATTTTAGTAAATCTTGTTGAACATGGGAAATAGAAGGTGGATGAAAGCCAAGGGGCCAGTCAACAATGTGCCTGAAGACACCAACCTAGCAACTTAAGGAACTTAGAAATGGGTTACAAGTGGTCAATCAAGAATTATAACAAAAGTAACTCCTTTGCTTGTACTCAAATGACACTAGGGTTTAGGGTTTAAGGGGCACTATTTAGAATGTTTTAATAGGTAAAACCCTAGGCCAGAGACCTTTTAACATGATGACACAAATCTAGGTGAAAAACTAGAACCAAGGGAGAAAAATTTATAGGGTCCCATCAACATCAAGGGAAACCAACATGTGTGCCCAACAGGTACCATATAACCATCCATGTGCTCCAAGAGACCTGCAACAATAATCAAGGTGTCCACCATCTCAAACAAGAATCTCTCCATCCTCCCTCTAGCCTCATGAAGAATAAGATCCTCCAAAGAGATGCCACACTAAACTAGAAGAAAGCAACCTACATCAACTAATATCCAAACACAAGCACCAAATCCATTGGTAACAAATAGGCTCGAGTAGTTGACAATAATAAATCATCATAGTTGAAATAGCAACCATAGCTAGTTGCTAATCCATAACTAACCAAGGTATATAAATCATAACAAGTAGACCTCATGCCATCAACATATCCAACTCAAATCACAATGATAACAAGTCCCTATATATACTCAATCCTACATAAAGAAGTCCTCCAAGGTAACAACACAAAGCGTGTGATGAAAAACCTCAAGACCCTCCATACTGCAACATAATGAGAACATCCAAAAAAGGAATCATATGCATCATAGAACTCCCACTGCATGAGTAAATGTCAAATCTAAAAATAGACCAAGGCATCCAAAGATCCACTAATAGCATGCACATATAAGATGTGGTTGAATCCTCTATCACATAGTATCAAAGAACACACATAGATATGCAAAATCTACAAACTAAAACAACTGCAACATAACTCTCCTCAATTCCATATCTTTCCCAAATCCTCCACATCATAAGAGAAAGAAGTCAAAGAGACTCAATAGCTCCATACACATCTCAACTCCAATGTCATGTGAACACAAATATCCAGTAAGAAGCATAAGACTGATCAAGAGAGAACCTGCAAATCATAGCCATGTCCTTCTATCCATACTAATGTGCTATAGCTGTGAAAAGTATGATCTCCTTTACAACCCAAAAACAAGAAGCCTCCACAACATCCAACAACAAGATGAAAGCCTCTCAAAAGGTAGATCAAACTCATAACCATCGCAAATAATAGGAATAAGCCCAAAGCCATTAATCATCTCCATTACATACAATGATCTCATAACAACATAGGATCAAACATAATGAGATAACCAATCATATCCATGCATCTACTCCTCAAACAAGTCCTCACAGCCATAATCTATAGCTCAAGACTCAAGCATGAGAAGATACAAAGTAAAGAATGAATGTGAAAATTAGGTGGGCATACCTATCAAATCATTCATTGCCGATTGGACCAAGAGTTGGGATAAGATTGCTCCTCCAGGATACACCAAGTCTCAAAGACACTCTCCAAGAACAATCTCCTCAACATGGCCATGTTGGACTCACATCCAACTAAGGTGTAGGATGCTCGATCTTGCTGCTGAAATCCTCATCAAAGAGTAACCATCTCAACACATGTCTCTAATCCAAGGGAACTTAAGCCTCACATAAGTCTCCAAGTATCCATGAGTACCTCCATGATCAATCCATGCTAAACTCCAAATGCAAAACAACATCATCATGAATCTCCCAAGCACATAACCAATGTACCCAATACCAAGAGATCAATCAAGATCATAGTCAAAGCTCCCACTGCATGTATGCATAACCAAGGAACATATCATGACATCATGATCTAATCATCTCCTCTAAGGAAGATCACATGTACTAATGCACACATCCTATCTCAAGAGAACTTGTATAATGCTCTAATCTGGAATCAAGAGTAAACCAAGACACAATAACAATCATCCTAAAAGCAAGGATCACCTGTCAAAACTAACAAACCATTACCAACACCTCAACCAAAGACTTCAAGAGTCCTCCATGGTACCAAGATGTCAACATCTCCAATCACATGAAGATGACCATATCCTACTAAGGCTCCCACTGAACCATGATATGGAGTTATACATGGCAACATCATAAACATCAAACCATCAAACCCATCACTATCAAAAGATTGCATTGCCACCTATATTCAAGCTATCCATGACATCATGATAACCATCTCCTACATGAAGAGCATCCATGGCCTCAACATAATCAAAGAATCTCGCTGTAACGACATAGCTTCCAAAAGGTCGAGTAAACCATAATCTCCAAAACCAAGAAGATGAACAAAACCTATAAACCAAACATCAATCCAACACCACCAAAACTACACCTGTAAAACAATCATGTCATGCCAAAGTCCCAACCAAACAAGGAACATCCATGACACCATGATCAACACCCAATTCACCTACATGAAACTCTCATCAAGTCTCATACAACTGTACCATATAGTCAACAAACATAGGTCTCATATCATGACTATATTAGGTAATACCATCTCTCTCTATATCTCAAATGAGAAGCAAAACTAATGCACCATCCAAGTCATAAATGCAACCTGTAAGCATATACAACCTACAACACTGCATAACCTGTAGATCTCACAATGCAACATGAAAACTCAACAATACATGTATAATGCTATCAACCAAGGATAATCATAGATAAACATGTAAGTCTGCAATGACTCAAACACCAAATCATCCCAGATTTGATTTTCCATCAACTCACAAAATCAACAAAAGTCAAAGGAACCAAAAGTAGCTCAAACTGATATAATATAAAAAAAACCTCAGAATATCAATTCCAAATCTACTCCACTATGTAGTTATTAGAAATACCTTTCCAACACCTATCAGAAGTCTAAAATATGACTTTGTATGCACCTGTTATGCCCAATCAAAGCTTAAAAGAAACATCTAGCTTCAACTAGCAAAAAAACTAGTCAAAATGGCAAAATCAGGAAAATCTCTGACACCACTATGTAGTATATGGAGAGAGATTTCTGTTGACTATAAGAAGTCAAAGATCCAAAATCATGGGAAAAAGTTATGCCTCCTAGAAAAATCTGCTTAGTTAGGCTAATAGGACTAGCTCTGGTGGCCAGTGGGTGGCTCTGAGGTGGCTGGCCGGTGGCCCACGCTCTGACTGAGTGGTGGTGGTGGAGTCTGAAATGGATTTAAATTTTATTTTTTTTGTTTGAATGTTTTGAAGTTGAAATTTTTTATTAAGGGTGGGGGAGGCGCTACGGGCCTTACCCTCCATGTCCTCTGGTTGGCTCTGACCGGTCAAGACTGCCTGGACCGGAGAGCCAGGCCGGGCTCTAAGCCAACTAGCCTCGCCGGCCGAGGTAGCCAGACACTAACAGGGGATAAACCCCTACCATCTGACCTGCCTCGTTAGTTGTGGGGCCCCCTTAGTACAGGGGTCTACAGACCTGTACCAAAGGTCGGCCCCCTGACTATGTTTTTTTTTTTTTTTTAAAATTCCAAATTTTTATGTAGTTTACAATCGATTTTTTTTTTCAAAACTATAGAACAAAATTTTTCTTGTGCAGGAAAAATATTTTAATTTTTTTTAACACAGTCATACCTGCAGACTAACGATGACCATACCATCGCCTTGGGGGGCCAAATTTTTTTGCATTTTTCACCTGTGGCCGAAATATGACAAATTATATGTTTTTCTTCACCTGTGAAACCTCCTGAATCCAATGGTGAGCTCCATTTTTGCACATGTGGTCATCTATGAAAAATCCCTCCTTAAAACCCTCATTGAACTGATCCAAGAAACCCTTTCCTGCAGTAAATTTTTAACACACAAATTTGCAACACCCAAAACCCCATATCTGCAAACAAAAAACCTGTACGAACCCTCATATCTTGCAATGTTTTCATTCTTTCCTACATGGATTCCACTATACACAAAAAATCCACTCATAGCTAGGGTTATCAAACATGATTTTTCACCCAAATCATGGCAACTAATCTCTTATACCAAATGTTGGAAATATACAACCATAGAGACAAATTCCTCATAACCCAATAAGAGATTCAATGTGCAATAAATGAAAAATCCACATGCAAAAGAAATAAACAATCATACCATCAATGGTGACATAAGATATACCTTGGGAAAACCCTCATAGAGGGAAAAACCCAGCCTCCAAAAGCATGCATCTCTCATGTATTATTCAGCAATAATCAACAATACATATGCAGAGATCACCTCTGGAACATCAAGCTCTCTCTACTAGCAATCCATGTGAACAAGCATGTAACCATACATCCCATGCCATGCTTCAAAACCTCACACAACCAACCTACAAGAGAAGATACAACCCAGCCAACAAGCCAAATGGCCAACTCTACCTGCATCTACAACTACCCTTGTGTTTTCTATTATAGACATAAGCTCATAAAAATACAACATGTGGTATTACAATACCATTTTCCCCAATACCATCGACTCCACATTTGGTTATTGGTACTAAGTTTTCCCAATTAATCAAATAATTACAAATTAAGTAATTAACCCAATGTTACATACAACAATTACAAGTGGTGTTCAAATAAATATCCAATGTGGCTAAACACATCACATGATGCAACACAATTAATTATTTATTTTACATAATAAAATAATACCAATTTTATGCAAGGTGTACAACACACCTACTCTAACACTTCACAGATTTCTCCTTTTGTCTTAGGTTTTGCAATCTCTTCAGCAGTTCCAACTCATAGTCAGCAAGTATAAATTGGTTCTTCAATTTTGTCACCATTCTATCCCACTTTGTAATCTTCTCTTTTCCTCTTCTATTTATATCAAACTAAACTTCATTCCACCATATGGCAGCATGTCCTTTCAACTTTGTCTTTGCAAACTTCACCTTCTCTGGATCTTCAATTTCATCATACTCAAATTATTCTTCTAGGTCATTTATCCAATCAATCAGCTCTTCAAGATTCAAGTTGCCAGTGTAATTCAGTACATCAACTATAGGTCTCTTCCCAATCTTCAAAATAGCTCGCAACATCTTGAATTGATCTGATTCTTCTTCTTCATCTCCTAAGGTTTCACCATTTTGATCAGTGAATTGAAATTCTTCCTCATCATCACTTTAAACATTAGGTTGATGTGTTAGTCCTCTTCTTCTATTTTCTTCAACATCATCCAAGTGAACTCGCATTATTTTCATCATTTCCATCATGTCATCCATTCATCTAGCCATAGTACCAACAATAGATATTCTCCTCAGCGGCATCTCTTCCTAGGATCAAGTGTAACTGCCTCAAATTCAGCGATCGAGCTACAAGGTGACAACTACCTCACAATCGGCGATCGATTGACAACACAAGTAGTCTACCTCAGATTCGGCGATCTGTTCATAACAAGATCTTACATAATTCTTTTACTAACTTTGCTCAGTTCACTCCAAAGGATTCAAACTTCTCTCTAATACCACTTGGTGTAGTCACGGCTAGGAGGGTACACAAAGTGAACTATCTAGACCGTAAAGCAAGAGTAAACATAACAAAAACAATTCAAAGATCACAAATGTAGATTTAGTCATTCAATATATCAAAGATTCAAAATACAAAGATGCAAGCAACATGCGGGCTTACAACTAAGGCTCACAGGCTTGATTCCTTAGTTACAGAATATGCCCAAGATATAACTTTGAAGCACCTTACAGAAGAAAGCCAAACTATCAACCTTGTAAACTATGCTAGCTATCAGTGACTACTTTCCTATGTATCTATTACATGAATATATATCATCTCCAGAACACAAGATTCCTCCGTGTCAGCCAAGGATGGCTTCAAACTCCAATGAAAGAGATGTAATGTGTGTACACAAATAGGTCAGACCTAATCATATAGAACTCCTCTACAAATGAATGGAATAGCATGCAGATCTTAGGGAAGGTCTATTGCAAGTATGAGGTAAACCAGTGTTGTCATTGATGTCAACATACTCATATTGCTTTGACAAGAAGGATTCAATGAGCAGTGTGCTGAGGATATTGAGAAAATTAGCCTCAGTCAGGAACAGTAAAGAATAGTGATGAGAAGAAGGCAAATGTACTGTATAGGATGTGAACCGGAGGATGCGGATTAAAGGGTTTGTAGATATGAGTCTTGAGATGCTTCAGTTAAGATTTCAGAGGTCCGCATGAAGATCTGAAGGAGTTGTGGCTGTCGGTGTAGAACCGGTTCTGGCAAGTATTCAGAGGTGACAGAGGATCACAAAAAGGTCCGGTGAGGTCCGGAACTGTATAATCCTAATCTGCGGATTGGAAGGAGTCTTTGGGATGTCCTTGTGATGTGCCATCTCGAGTTGTGTATAATTTGGAGGTCCGGAAGTACCTCCTGCATTATGACAGTGGTGACAGACAGTGTTCTTGAAGTTCCGGATAAGGAGGATAAGAGATTTCAGTAAGTAAAGGAAATGCGGACGTACCTGGTCATTCAGGCAGGCTTGTGAAGGTTCTTGGATCATGTTGAGGTTGTGTTGTTGGTCCGCATTGATAGTAGAGCCCGAAATTGAAGATATTCTTCCGGATGAAGTTCTTGCTCTGTTTAGCCGACCGGATAAGTTGTTCATCCTGCGAATGTTCTTGTGGTGGCCGACCGGATGTGTTATTCATCTTGCGGATACTCTTATGGTTGTTTGCCGACTTAGATGTTTGTTCCTAAGTCGATGTCTTGTATAAATAATGGTTTGTGAGTTCATTTCGAAGTGTGGATTGTGTGGATGAGTGTGGCATAGCGAAGAGAAGTGCGAAAGGCAGAGCAGAGGTTTTTGGGCTTAAATGGAACTGATCCAGAAATGGTAGAGATGTCATTCTCCAGTTCAAGATTGTGATTCTTATCACTTTGTAGACAATGTGTGTCCTTGTAGGCAGTGGGCCTCTTTGTGAGCAGTGTGCTCAGGCAGTGAGCCCTAATTGGCAAGTGCCATTCTTTTTCTTATTCTTCTAACAGAGAATAATCCTTGGGTTAATCACCCCGTGGTTTTTCCTTTAACCGGGTTTTCCACGTCAAAATCTTGGTGTTCAATGTGTTGATGTTTATCTGCTCTTGTGTTTATGTATTATGCTTTCATGGATGATTAATTGATATGCTGTTAACTAACAACGAAGAATCAAGTGTTTGAAAGAACAAGAAGTTTTATACAACTGATTCACCCCCCCCTCTCAGTTGTATGCCTTAAATCCAACAATTGGTATCAGAGCCAAGTTCCTCTGAAAGGAGCTTAACTGCTTGAGGAGATCCAGGATGTCGTCATACAAGAAGGATAGTCCGAAGTTCGATGGAACCAACTTCACTCTCTGGAAAGGTCGCATGAAGTGTCACTTGGAATGTATGGGAAAAGCATACTTGGCTATGGTCTCAAAACCATATGTACCTCCACAAGGTGGTCTGACAACTCTGAATGAAATCATAGATGCTGAAAATAATCTGCGGACCAAGGAAGCCCTACTAAGCGCATTGAATGATTCAGATCTCTCAAATGTTATTGACCTACCAACTGCATATGAGATCCTGACTAAACTAGAACTTCGGTATGAAGGAGATGAGTTTGTCAAAAGTGCAAGGTTGCAAAGTCTGAAAGGGAAATTTGAAAGATTGAAGATGAGAGATGATGAAAACATCACTACCTTTATGCCAAGAGTGAATGAGCTAGTATGTGGAATTAGAAATGCTGGTGGAACTCTAGATGAAAATGAGATTGTCTGCAAAATCCTAAGATCCCTTCCTGCTGCCTACAAAATCAAGGTTGCTGCCATTGATGAATTCAGAGCCCACACAACTGTCACAAGAGAACAACTGGCTAGCAAACTAGCTGCATTTGAAATGACCGAGTTTGGAGATGATCCTCCCAAGACTGAATCTGCTTTCAAAGCCAGTACCTATGTGAAAGGCAAACAGAGATTTGATCCGGGAGAAAACTCATCAAGGAAGATGTCATGGTATGATCAAGCAAGAAGAGACATGGAAGAAGAAGAAGCAGAAACAACTCAACTTGAAGCCCTCATTGCAAAGAGACTGCCAAGAGGATCCGGTAAGTATGAAGGAAAACTACCCTTTAAGTGTTTCAACTGCAATAAGATTGGTCATTTTGCTTCAAGATGTCCGGAAAGATCTGCAAGGTCTAATACTAACAGACAAAGGTTTCAAAAGAACTGCTATTATGTTCATGAAGAAGATGACAATGAAGGAGTAACAGATGATGAATCCAAACTAGGAAGCAAATCCGGAAATGAATGGGTGTTTATTGCCATCAAGGAAGAAGATTCAATATCCTCTGAATCTGTCAATCACAAGGTTGTGGAAAGAGCTTTGGCTGCTCAAGTGGAAGAAAAGGATGATTGGGTTATTGATAGTGGGTGTTCTCACCATATGACTGGTGACAAGAATAAGTTCTTAGATTTGGAAAGGTATGAAGGAGGAATGGTAAAGTTTGGTGACAATTCTGCTGGCAGAATCAGAGGTAGGGGAACTATTTCCTTTGATGGAAAGAGCAAAACAGGTAATGTACTATATGTTGAAGGATTGAAGCACAATCTTCTCAGTGTTGGTTAGTTAGTGGACAAAGGCTATGATCTCTGGTTCAAGAATAGAAAATGCAGAATCTTTACAAGCTCCAGAACTGAAATTGCATCCGGTGCTCAAACAAAAGGTAATATCTTTCATCTGGTTGGTTCAAACAAAAGTTGTCTGTTTGCTCAAGTTGATCAGAGTTGGTTATGGCATAGAAGAATGTGTCATGTGAATTTTGATAACGTCATCAAGATAAGCAATATTCAAGCTGTAAGAGAGCTTCCAAAATTGGTGAAACCTACAAATAGTTTGTGCAAAGAATGTCAGCTAGGTAAACAGAGCAGAGTCTCTTTCAAAAGCAAAGATCAGTCCTCTACCGGATTGTTGGAATTAGTACATACTGATCTTTGTGGTCCGACAAGAATCAAGAGTCTGCAAGGTGATAGATATTTCATGTTGTTAATTGATGACCATTCCTGGATGATGTGGGTTACCTTCCTAAAAGAGAAATCAGAAGCCCTTGAAAAGTTCAAAATCTTCAAAGCTATGGTAGGGAATCAAACCGGATTGAAACTTAAATGTCTAAGGTCTGATAGAGGTGGTGAATTTACATCTGGTGAGTTCATTGACTTTTGTGAGAAGCAGGGTATAAGGAGACAATTGTCTGCTCCTAGGACTCCACAGCAGAATGGAGTAGTTGAAAGAAAGAACCGGACCATCCAGGAAGCTGCCAGGACAATGATGTTGGAAGCAAATGTTCCTCAGATGTTCTGGAAAGAAGCTATCAGCACTGCAGTCTACACTCTAAATCAAGTTCAAATCAGAAACAATACCAGTAAGACCCCCTACGAACTCTGGTTTGGCATCACTCCTAATGTGAAATATTTCAGAGTATTTGGTAGCAAGTGTTATATCAAAAGAGATGAAGATCTAGGAAAGTTTGATGCTAGAAGTGATAAAGGAATTTTCTTGGGTTACTCCACTCAAAGCAAAGCATACTGGTGTTACAATAAGAGACTGAGGAAGATGATAGAAAGCACTAATGTGAAAGTTGATGAAGGAATTGAGAAGCCCTCAAGATTTTATGAATTTGATGAAGATGACCAAGACGGTGTTCAGATTCAAGGAACTCAATCCTCTCCGGTAAGACAGTGTCAGCCTGATCCGGTAAATCAGGAAGAAGAGATAGGTTTGAATGAGCCTGATCAAGAAGCAGCAGTGCAGGATACTCCCAAAATTCCTAGGTATGTAACACTAAACCACTCTCAAGATCAGATCATAGGTGACAGAAGCAAAGGTGTGCAAACTAGAAGGAATGTTGCTCAAAATCAGGATGAATGTTGTCTGATTTCAAAGATTGAACCTAAAACAGTAAATGAAGCCTGCAATGATGAAAACTGGACTAAAGCAATGAAAGATGAATTAATGCAAATTGAGAAAAATCATACTTGGGATCTTGTTCCCAGACCTAGAGACAGGAATGTGATTGGAACCAAATGGGTCTTCCGGAACAAACTGAATGAAGCTGGTGAAGTTATCAGAAACAAAGCTAGATTGGTCTGCAAAGGCTACTCTCAAATAGAAGGAATTGATTTTGAAGAGACCTTTGCTCCGGTGGCAAGAATTGAAGCAGTCAGATTATTTCTTGCATTTGCTACCTTCAAAGACTTCAAGGTATATCAGATGGATGTCAAGTCTGCTTTCCTAAATGGTGATCTGGAAGAAGAAGTTTACATTGAACAACCAGATGGATTTCAATTGTCTGATAATGATGATATGGTCTGCAAGTTGAAGAAAGCATTGTATGGACTAAAGCAAGCCCCAAGAGCATGGTATGAAAGGTTGGATAAGCATCTTGTGCAGATTGGATTCAACAAAGGTACTGCTGACAGTAACTTATATTTCAAAATTGTTCATGAAAACATTTTGATTGTTGAAGTGTTTGTGGATGATATCATTTTTGGAGGAAGAGATAGTATGTGCAAAACTTTTGCAAATCAGATGAAAAGTGAGTTTGAAATGTCCATGCTTGGTGAAATGAATTTCTTCTTGGGTCTGCAAATTACTCAAACAAAGAAAGGAATCTTCATCTCTCAGACCAAATATGTGAAAGAATTGTTGAGGAAATTTGGTATGGAAGATGCAAAGCCAATGAACACTCCCATGGTAACCGGATGTAAGTTGAGCAAAGATGATGACTCCCGAAAGGCAGATCAGAGAAAGTATAGATCAATGATTGGTGGATTGTTGTATCTCACTCAGAGTAGACCAGATATAATGCAGGCTGTTGGTCTTGTGGCAAGATTCCAGGCTGATCCTAGAGAATCTCATGTTATGGCAATCAAAAGAATTTTTAGGTACCTGAAAGGAACATTTGAGTATGGTCTATCGTACCCTAGAGATCCGGATTTCTCTCTTCATGCTTACACAGATGCAGATTGGGCAGGAGATGTGGATGACCGGAAGAGCACTAGTGGTGGAGCATTCTTTTTGGGGAAGAGATTGGTTTCTTGGCTAAGCAAGAAACAAGATGCAATATCTCTGTCTACAACTGAAGCATAATACATTGCAGCAGCAGGTAGTTGCATTCAAATCTTATGGATGAAGCAGATGCTAAGAGACATTAAAGTTGAATATGAGGAGCCTATCACAATTTTCTGTGATAATTCAAGTGCAATTAATATTTCTAAGAATCCGGTATTGCATTCTAAGACTAAGCACATATCTATCAAGTTTCACTTTTTGAGAGAACAAGTGAACAAGGAAGAAGTCAGATTGGAGTATGTTCCCTCAAAGGATCAGATTGCAGATATCTTTACTAAACCTCTTCCCAAGGACTCTTTTGAATATCTCCGGGAGAAGTTAGGGGTCATGGCCCCTCCGGTGATGAACTAGGATGCACTGATGTGCATCAGTCCGGTGGATATCACAGTCATATCTTGTGATCTGGATTGATGATGGGGAGCTGCTACTAAGGGGGAGCAGCTGGTATGATTCTGATGTGTTAAAATTGCAAGTATGAGCCCTTTGCCATTGATGTCAAAGGGGGAGAGAAGACATGTGAAAAACAAGTAGCTGATGGTCAAAAGGGGAGCAGTAAATGAGGAGAAGACATGTTGCTGATAGGGGGAGAAGTGACAGAAAGGAGAAGTTTCTTGATGGTTTTTCACATCATATGTTGCCATCAATGACAAAGGGGGAGATTGTTGCAAGTATGAGGTAAACCAGTGTTGTCATTGATGTCAACATACTCATATTGCTTTGACAAGAAGGATTCAATGAGCAGTGTGCTGAGGATATTGAGAAAATTAGCCTCAGTCAGGAACAGTAAAGAACAGTGATGAGAAGAAGGCAAATGTACTGTATAGGATGCGAACCGGAGGATGCAGATTAAAGGGTTTGTAGATATGAGTCTTGAGATGCTTCAGTTAAGATTTCAGAGGTCCGCATGAAGATCTAAAGGAGTTGTGGCTGTCGGTGTAGAACCGGTTCCGGCAAGTATTCAGAGGTGACAGAGGATCATAAAAAGGTTCGGTGAGGTCCAGAACTATATAATCCTAATCTGTAGATTGGAAGGAGTCTTTGGGATGTCCTTGTGATGTGCCATCTCGAGTTGTGTATAATTTGGAGGTCCGGAAGTACCTCCTGCATTATGACAGTGGCGACAGACAGTGTTCTTGAAGTTCTGGATAAGGAGGATAAGAGATTTCAGTAAGTAAAGGAAACGCAGACGTACCTGGTCATTCAGGCAGGCTTGTGAAGGTTCTTGGATCATGTTGAGGTTGTGTTGTTGGTCTGCATTGATAGTAGAGCCCGAAATTGAAGATATTCTTCCGGATGAAGTTCTTGCTCTGTTTAGCCGACCGGATAAGTTGTTCATCCTGTGAATGTTCTTGTGGTGGCCGACCGGATGTGTTATTCATCTTTCGGATACTCTTATGGTTGTTTGCCGACTTAGATGTTTGTTCCTAAGTCGATGTCTTGTATAAATAACGGTTTGTGAGTTCATTTTGAAGTGTGGATTGTGTGGATGAGTGTGGCATAGCGAAGAGAAGTGCGAAAGGTAGAGCAGAGGTTTTTGGGCTTAAATGGAACTGATCCAGACATGGTAGAGATGTCATTCTCCAGTTCAAGATTGTGATTCTTATCACTTTGTAGATAGTGTGTCTCCTTGTAGGCAGTGGGCCTCTTTGTGAGCAGTGTGCTTGGGCAGTGAGCCCTAATTGGCAAGTGCCATTCTTTTTCTTATTCTTCTAATAGAGAATAATCCTTGGGTTAATCACCCCGTGGTTTTTCCCTTAACCGGGTTTTCCACGTCAAAATCTTGGTGTTCAATGTGTTGATGTTTATCTGCTCTTGTGTTTATGTATTATGCTTTCATGGATGATTAATTGATATGCTGTTAACTAACAACGAAGAATCAAGTGTTTGAAAGAACAAGAAGTTTTATACAACTGATTCACCCCCCCCTCTCAGTTGTATGCCTTAAATCCAACAAGGTCAGCCATGATCCAAACAACATTGAATGATGTGTCATTTAGCTCCGCAAGTCATGAAAGTGCTCTGCAAATCTTCTCCTTTAGCTGATTGTATGAGACTGTCAGGATGCCCTACTCTGAGAAAACAATCGATCTTTTGATAGTGATATCTTTCCAGTATCTAATCCAAATGATCTAAATTTTGGATATAATGTGCATGAAGGTGTCTAGATGCTAAGTCCAACTCCACAAGGTCTGAAATGAAATTGTGACAGAATGTAGACCAAAATACAGAGACTGCTACTGACTAAACTAGAAAATGAAAGAAAATAAACTGAAATGCAAATTTTTTTTTGGTTGATGCAAGGTTGCTCTTGAACCAGGGATGCTCATGCATCACAATTTAACATAACACTTGTCATATAATTTATCACTACAACATAAACTAAATTCATTAAATTCAAATATAAAGATTTTACTTAAGATGCATCTAAACATTTTGTAAGGCTCTACCACAAGCTCTAATATAAAATTGAGCTAGAATCAATAACATAACACTTGTCATATAATTTATCACTTTTAATTTGTATGCACATCCAACCAAATAAATTCATTCCTAGACATAGGTCTCACTCATTCATGTACCACATCCATTGGTTCAGCTCGCTCTTCAATAACTTCTAGTATTCTCTAATGATCATCTCTATCTAGTCTCCACTTATGACATCGACGTGCACATGGAACTTGATGAAGAGATAGGCCAATAGCAATTACTAGGTGGCTATATTGATACACCTTGTTTTTAAGATGGTAATCAGTAAAATGAATCCCATTTTGAACAATTTTGACTTGTTTGAGATATGCCCCTAGCACTACAACTGAACCTATGGGAAACAACATTCCATGTCTTATTTCTAGTTTTATTAACTTCATCCTCTCCTTTGTACAATGTAATAAATAATCACTAACACCTTCTATGTTTCTAACCTCTACTATGACTGTAAAAACATCTCCTGTACACATATATATACAATGTTCAATTTAAAAAAATTATCTAACCAATCTTTAATTGTAGAAAAAATTTAATATTAAACAAACTTTGCAAGAATTTATCAATCTAAAGTTACAAACTTTGCAATAATTTATATATGTATATATGCACATGTACCTTTTCAATCAATCTTGAAATGTGGTCATAATAAATTGAAATCAAAGGAATGACTTCAATTCTTTCCTCTTCATCTTCATTGTATGTGTTAGTTACAACTAGTGGCACCTGATTCCATTCACTGACATATCCATGTTCTTGGTTGTTGCAATTATCATAATTTCCCAGAATGCAATCATAACAAAAACAAGAGTAATCCCTAGTCCAAAACATCCATGGGTACCTATCTATACTCATGACACAATGAAAAGATCTTGTTTTATCTACCCTCTTGCATCCATGCATTATTTTTCTATCCACACCTACAAATTATATATATATATATATATATATATATATATATAAATATAGAGTTCTTAAACTTAAGTTTTTAGAAACAAGTGGAACTTTTTTCAAATAGTAAATTACATACCTGATATCTCCCAAAAAACTTTATTAGGACATGGGTTCCTCCCTAAAGATGTGTCGATATGATGCAGGAGCATCTGGAAGAATTTAGAACATTAAGACAGTTCACAATGAAGTTGCAGATTGTAGAGAAAGTGACCTTGGAGAATTCTGGTATTTGAATATTAGAGGCTGCGAATCTAGAATTAATAACTAGACATAGTCAGTTATAACATATCTAGAATTCAGATCATTTGGCTTTGATTCTGGAGAGATATCACTACCCGAAGATTGATTGTTTTGTAGAACAGAGCTGACAGTGTTTAGTGAGTCTAAATTGGCTTACAGATCAATTCCCGTGACTTGTAGAGTGAAAAGAAGAATTGGTTGATGAATTTTAAGGACCTGGCTAACCTTTAGTGAGGTCCGCATGAAGTTTTATGCATTTGTGAAGCTATGCCTTATGTTTAGGCCCGACCTATTTAGTGTACACGTTACATAAATTAGCCGATGTAATCCGACTTACTTGATGATGATTGGAAAGGTTGCAAATGATATAAATAAGAGGTTAAGGATCGTTTCTAAGTAGAGCATGATAGCATGAAGATCTAAATGATGAAGATGAGTTGTTATGAACCGAAGAAGCAACATAACTGAAGCAAAGGACAGAGCAGAGAATAGAAGTTACAGAGTAGAGATTTGATAATTTGATAATGAAGATCATGCAAGATTGTTGTTATATGAATTATTTGTAATCCTTTGGCTACGGCCAAGCATCTGTAAAGCCCTTGAGGCATGTGTAATGTGTTTGAGATCAAATATATATGAAGAACAAGCTTTGAAAGGCTGGGTTTTTCCCTATTAGGGTTTTCCCAAGATAAATATGATGTTATGTGTTCATGAATCTATTATATCTTTCTATTGTTAAACTATAAGCTTTTGTTGCATGTCTATATGATCTTGGTATTAATTGTTTAAGGTTGCAAGGTTGGATAGTCCCTAACTGGACTCTCCTACCTTGACTGCATCAAGTGGTATTAGAGCTAGTTTTGAATCTGCTAGGTTGGTTTGAATCTATTGAGTTGATTGTGAATCTATCAAATGAAGTGTGAAACCCTAGAATTGAAGAAGAATCATTGTAGAAGAGAGATTAAGGAAAGAAAGATCTAGGTCAGCTTTTGTTTTCAGTTGTCTTTGTCTGATTTGTTTCAAATGGGGAAAGTTGGAAAGAAAATAAAGAAAGAAAGTGAAACCCTAATGTGCAAAAGGGATATTTTGAAAGAAGAATCGTACGAAGTCAAGAAGTATAATTCAGAGTTGTTAGAGAAGATGAAAGATCTTGGAGTGGACAAGTTTGAAACCCTTGAAGAAGAACTGAAAGATGTAAAGAGTAGAAATCAAGACCTAGAAGCAGAGCTGAAACTTTTTGAGGATGTTCAAAAGAAATTTGCAGAATTCGAAGAAGGATTCAAGTTGTTTGGAAAGGTGGAAGAAAGGAGCAGAGATCCAAAATAAAGTTTGAAAGAATTGAAGAAAGAAAATAGTTTGTAGAAGAATGAAATATCAGATTTGAGAGAACAAGTTAATCAGTTAGAGTAGTCACTTGTAGCATGCAGAGAAGAGAATGAAAATTTGAGATCTAAACATAAATTTTTTGATGTTTCTTGTGATACTAATGAATTGTGTGATGTTGTAGAAGTTTCTGATGATGAAGATGATAGTATGACTAAACCTAGAGTTGTTGGTGATGGTATTGGTTTCAAAATCATGTAAATAATGGGATATGAAGGACAAGGATTGGGAAAGTAGCAGCAAGGAATTATAGAACCTATTCAACCAATGATCAGATCAAGAAGTGAAGGGATTGGATATGACAAAGTTAAGGAGGTTATGGCAAACTTTAAATCAAATCAAAGCAGAAAAGGTATATTTTGTTCACATTGTAATAGGCATGGACATGAAGAGGAATCTTGTTGGGATCTACACCCTTGTAAGTTATGTGGATTGAGGAACCATTCTAAAAAGTTGTGTTGAAGAAGAAAGCCTATGGCAGGTTGTATATAGAAGAACTATGGATGGATTGATGGACAAGAATGGAAACATGTTACTAGTATGTTCAGGGGGAGACATAGACTGAAGTGTTCATATGTTGGATGAGGATGCAAAGAAAGAAGACCTTATGTGAAGCAGAACAAGGAAAGAAATTCAAACTACAGAGGGACAAGTGACAGGAGTCATAATTCTTATCATAGTATAGGATACCAGAAGAATGAAAAAGGATTTGCAAGAAGAATCTGTTTTCAAGTTTGGAGGAGAAAAGAATCAAGCAAGGAAAGTCATCAAGAACCTGTTATCAAAGAAGCTAATAAAGGAGAAGCAATAAGTAATTCAGAGATAGTTTGTGCAGAAGATGAAAAGCCTATTGATATAGAGATGATTTGTGTAGAAGAAGAAGAGTAGATTGAATCACTAAGTTTGACAGAGGAACCAAAAGAAAATGATGCAGAGATAGTTTATGCAGAAGAGGAAGAAGAACCTTTTGAATCATTAAGTATAATAGAGAAACTGGAAGAAGGAGAAGCATTGATCTTAAGGAGATTTGTGTTATAGAATTGTGCAAGAGAAAGTTTGTAAAATCATTTGAGAAGGCAGTGCAAGAAAAAAAAAGTTTGTGTGAACAAGTGTAAAGAATAGCATGTGATAGAGAAAGAGGGAATGACAGGATATTGTACTGAAGGAAAAGGATTGTGTACCGGATTGAAGTGATTATGGTAAAGGAAACAAAGTGAAGTATAGAAGCAATATAAGTAGAGTGGAAGCTATAAGAATTTGATGAATGCAAAGGAAATTGTGTTAAAGACCAGAGAGTAGACAATGTTACAGAGAAACTAAGATAGTGAATTGACTTGATTGTTCCAGAGGATGCATTTGATTGAAATAAAACATTGATCTTGAGGCAAATTGTGGAGAAGACTTGCTCAGACCACCGATCATTGAGGCAATGTAAGTCTTGCAGGTAGATGTCGAATCTATAAGAATAGGAGGTAGTTTTACAGGGTGGACTTGAACAGACCGCCGACCTTGAGGCAGTTGCAAGTACCTAAAAATAGATTGCCAAACCTTGAATATGACTTAAATAGACCAAAGTGAAGAGGCTCACTTTTCAAATAACCCCAAGAGTCTGATGCAGGAGCATCCAGAAGAATTCAGACCATTGAGACAGTTGACAATGAAGTTGCAGATTGCAGAGAAAGTGACCTTGGAGAATTCTAATATTTGAATATTAGAGGCTACAAATCTGGAATTAACATCTAGACATAGTCAGTTATAACATATCTAGAATTTAGATAATTTTTCTTTGATTCTAGAGAGATATCGCTACCAGAAGATTGATTGTTTTGTAGAACAGAGCCGACAGTATTTAGTGAGTCTAAATCAGCTTGCAGATCAATTCTGGTGACTTGTGGAGAGAAAAGAAGAATTGGTTGATGAAGTTTAAGGACCTGGCTGACCTTCAGTGAGGTCCAGGTGAAGTTTTATGCATTTGTGAAGTTGTGCCTTATGTTTAGGCCTGACCTATTTAGTGTACATGTTACATAAATTAGCTGATGTAATCTAGCTGACTTGATGATGATTGGAAAGGTTGTGGATGATATAAATAAGAGGTTAAGGATCATTTCTAAGTAGACCATGATAGCATGAAGATCTGAATGATGAAGATGAGTTGTTATGATTTGAAGTGGTGCAAGAGCACTCCTTCAACAATCATTGAAGGGAGAAGACTAAATATATTTTGTCATTATGCATTCTGTTATTTTTAAATAAGGTCTATTTGACCAAAGCATCATTGTAATTTGCATACAGTTGACTGTGCAAATCCCTAGGATAAGGTTGTTAGTTTGTTATGTTAGGTATTTGGATTTTATCTCCCAGTCGCTGGGAATCCAATCGGTACTACCATTTTGAGTAGTTCAGATACCCTAGATTGGGTTCTTTTGTAGGGGATCTGATGTTGAATAGTTCTGTATCGGAGGATTGAAGAGTGGAACTGTGAATCAGATAGTTGTAATCACTTTTTGCAAGCTAAATAACATACCCTGTTTTGTGTTATTTTCCTGTTTACATTCACTGTGAAATTGTCTGGGAGACTGAATGGTTTTTCAACCATTCCATCGGTAGATTGCTTCACAATCAGTGGAATGGGTGTAGATAGTAGATTAGGGTTTTGTTCTATTTGTGTAGTTTATTGCAGGGTCGTGTGTAGTTTGCTGTGAAGAACCCTAGCATTTTCGATGTGCTAGGTTGACAGATATTGAATTGCTAGGATCTCACAAATTTTGTTTGTTCAGGACGAAAACAGTTAGTCTTGATCGATTGGTAGGAGGAACTGTGAGTATTTCACATTTAGATGCGAGGGATGCAGACTAAAACCCTATCACTGATCAAATCAGGTGCCAAAACCATGTTAAACGCTCGGAGGTAGGAGAAGTCATCGGTAGTCAATGACATCGGCGAGACGGCGTGTGTCGGAGGGACATAACTCTTGAGTGCCGATGGAGTAAGTGTTGCCAATAGGCAACCAAAAGCGATAATAACGATATCACTGTGAGAAGGCTTTCGGGGAGACATTTTACGTAGAGACCGATGAGTTCAGTGTTGCCGATAGGCAACTTAACCAATCTGTAGGTGTCGGTGGGAGTTAGGCGATTGGAGGAGTGCAAATCTGGTCGGCCGATGGGAGGTATCTTGTTGATGAGTAAGTTAACAACATACATGCGGAGGTAAACGTATGGCAACAGGACTTTGACTTATCCCATGCATGTTTCAGCCAGTGGCTCTGCATCATAGAGGGATCAGAGCCGAGGAACATTTTTTTTGGAAAAGTGAAAGGGACAATATGTCTGAAGGAGAGGGATCACAAGAATTCTCGGCAAGGATGACCAATGCCAAGTTGACTATTCTAGTCAAGAAGCAGATTGCAGAGAGCATTGTTGTAAAAGCTTAGAATCAGGCGTTGAAAAATGAGCTGGAGAAATTAAGGGATAAGGTAAGTTCTGGTAAGAAAGAAGATAGGGATGAAGAGGAGATCCCTAGGTAGGAAGAAATAGATGTTCCTGTAGACCAGAATCTTTTTCTAGATGCCCTCAAATCCATGGAAAGGAGGATCGTGGACATGAAAAGTGATCTACCAGTGTTTATAGGCAAGATGGATCCTGATTTGGTGATGGAGTGGATAGACTCCCTGAACAATTTCTTCGAGACAGAGGAAATACTAGATCATCAATAGGTAAAGGTGGCTCAGTCCAAGATGAAAGGAGCTGCATTGACCTGGTGGAATTTCATCCAAGATGATAGGGTGAAGGAAGGAAAGAACAAAATTGTTACATGGAAGAAGATGATGGCTTTGGTGAAAGAAGCATATGTCCCATTGGACAATAATATTTAGTTACACAAGGAGAGACAAAATTTGAAACAGAAGGAACTAGATGTCAGTTCATTTACTGAGGAATTCATGAAGTTGTGTGTTAAGACAAAGGTGAAAGAAAATGAGAATGAAAGAGTAGCAAGATATCTCAATGGATTGAGATTCAACATCCAAGAGATCTAAATCTGCATAACCCAGATACAGTTTAGAAATGCTATCAATTGGCACTCAAGGTAGAAGAGAAACTGAAGAGGAGGCAAGAACAGAATTACAGAGGAAGAGGAAAATAGCAGAGAGGGGGAAGAAATCCTTTCAGAGGTAGAGGACAAGGATTTGGAAACCAAGGTGGAGCACATCAAGAAAATAATAAAGGAGATAGTAATCAGACCCACAGAGGAGGTTACAATCAGAAAGATAACTTTCGAGGCAGCAGACCACCATTTAGAGGGAGATCTCAGGGTAGAGGACCTCTCAGATGTTACAATTGCAATCAGGAAGGTCATATAGCCAATAGATGTCTAGAGAAAGCATCAAGCTCAATGGGAGAAAGAAGATCAAATCTGATTCAAGAATCTGATGGCCAGAGTGTGACAAGTTCAAACACTTACCAAAGTGTGAATGCCCCTGACAGCTATGAGTATCTAGAGATAGGAGATTCCTTAATGATTAGAAGGATAATGACTACCATGAAGGTACCTGATAGAGAACCCCCACAGAGGAAGTCTCTTTTCAAAACTAGTTGCAAGACAGGAGGAAAGGTATGTAAAGTTCTGATTGACTCTGGCTCTACTAAAAATTTTGTGTCTGTTGAAATGATAGAAAAACTAAAGCTTAGAAGACTGCCACATCCATGTCCATATAAGATCTCATGGCTCACTCAAGGTCAGCAAATAGTTGTGAAAGAGCAGGCTTGGGTGGAGTTTCAGATTGGAGCATATAAGGACAAATTGTTGTTTGACATAGCTTAGATGGATGCTTTCCATCTTCTCTTTGGGAGACCATGGCAATATGATTTAAGAGCCTGACATGATGGAGTTCAAAATACATACTCAATTACCAAGGATGGTAAAGTCATAGAGTTACTACCCTTGATGCAGAAGGAGGCAGAGTCCAAAGGAAAAGAAGCCAAGGTAATGTTGGTAGAAGGCAATCAGTTCATGAAGGAGATAGCACAAGAAGGCACAGTTGCATATGCCTTAATTCTGTGTTTGAATATGAACAAAGAGTAGTAGCAAGAAGTCAAGGTAGAAAAGAAGCAAAGGTTTATAGATCCTGCTGTCCAAGAACTATTGGACAAATACAAAGGCACCGTCTCTGATGGAATGCCAAGGTCTCTACCACCTATTAGAGATATCAGTCATTGCATAGACCTAATCCCAGGGTCTACACTCCCAAACAAGGCAGCCTACAAGCTTACTCCAGATCAGAATGTAGAGGTTGCAAAGAAGATTGAGGAATTATTGGAGATAGGCCTCATTGGTAAAAGTTTAAGTCCATGTGCAGTACTGGCTATACTAATACCTAAGAAGGAGGGCACTTGGAGACTGTGTACTGATTCTAGGGCTATCAACAAGATCACAATCAGATATAGATTTCCAATCCCTAGAATAGAAGACTTGCTTGATTGTTTAGGAGGTGCCAAATACTTCACAAAGATAGATTCAAAAAGTGGCTATCATCATATCAAAATTAGGCCTGGAGACAAATGGAAGACATCATTCAAGACTAATGAGGGGTTATATGAGTGGAAGGTCATGCCTTTTGGTTTGTCTAATGCCCCTAGTACTTTTATGAGATTAATGAATGAGGTTCTAAGAGAATTCATGGGAAAATTTGTCATAGTATACTTAGATGACATACTAATTTTCAGTGATACAAAGGAAGAGCATCTCAATCATATAGAATTGGTTCTCAAAAGGCTACGTGAAGAATAGTTAATGATCAACTTGGAGAAGTGTTTGTTCATGCAAGAAGAGATCATCTACTTAGGTTTTGTCATCTCACATGGCAAACTACAAATGGATCAGGAAAAAGTAAGTGCCATATTGTCTTGGCCAACTCCTAAAACCATGAATGATGTCAGAAGTTTCCATGGGTTAGCAAGTTTTTATAGGAAATTTATCAGAGGTTTTAGTCATGTATGTGCACCCATGTTGGACACCATCAGAGGAGGACAGAAGTGCACATTTATTTGGACAAAGAAGGCAGATGATTCATTTGAAACATTGAAGAAGAAAGTAGCGCAGCAGCCAGTCCTTGCACTTCCTGACTTTAACAAGATCTTTCAAGTAGAATGTGATGCCAGTCACATGGCAATTGGAGCTGTACTCAGCCAAGAAGGTAGGCCTATTGCATTCTTTAGTGAGAAGTTAAATGATGCTAAGAAGAAGTACTCATCCTATGATTTAGAGATGTATGCTCTAGTCCAGTCACTCAAGAAGTGGAGACATTATTTGTTGCCAGAAGAATTCATAGTGTTTACAGATAATCAAGCCCTTAACTTCATAAACAGTCAAGAGAAGTTGAACCACCATCACATGAAGTGGGTGGAAACCTTACAAGCTTTTACTTTCACACTAAAACACAAGAAAGGAGTCAAGAACAAGGTAGTAGATGCCTTGAGCAGGAGGGTTCTGACCATAAATCAGATCCAGCTAGAGAGTGTTGGTATTGATTCTTTGAAAACTATGTATGATGCTGATGAAGATTTTGGAGAAATTTATTAGGTATGTACTTCTTTTGGGGATCAATATCATGTTGAGTATTTTGAATTTCTGATACAAGATGGATTACTTTTCAAAGGAGGACAGTTGTGTATCCCAAAGTGTTCTATGAGACTAAATATCATCAGGGAAAAACATTGTGGAGCTATGGTAGGACATTTTGGTTTGGATAAGACTCTCGATCTGATAAAGAGACATTATTATTGGCCTAAGTTACAGTCCGATGTCAAAAAAATTGTGGAGACATGTGTGATCTGTCAAAAGGCAAAAGGAAGATCTACTAATGCTGGTTTATATCAGCCACTGCCCATTCCTTCTAGACCATGGGAAAGCATAAGTATGGATTTTGTGTTAGGTTTACCTAGAACAAGAAAGGGATATGATAGTGTTTTTGTGGTGGTAAATAGATTCAGTAAAATGGCACATTTCTTGCCTTGTAAAACTACTTGTGATGCTTCATATGTTGCAGATCTGTTTTTCAAAGAAATAGTACGGATACATGGATTGCCATTAAGCATAGTATCCGATAGGGATGTGAAATTCATTAGGAATTTTTGGAGGACTCTTTGGAAGAAGCTTGGTACAAATTTGTCTTTCTCATTAGCTTATCATCCTCAGACTGATGGCCAGACTGAAGTGGTCAATCATTCATTATGTAATCTATTGAGATGTTTAACAAGATAGCATGGAGAGAAGTGGGATAACATTCTCTCACAGGTAGAATTTTCCTACAATGATACTATCAACAGGAGTACAGGAAAATCACCTTTTCAAGTGGTCTATGGTATCCATCCTAGAGGTATCTTGGAGCTAAGAGACATGCCTGCAGGAGATTTTGTTAGTCCAGCTGGAGAAGCTTTTGCATCAGCCATCAAAGAGGTACATGATCAAGTAAAAACCCAACTCCAACACACCCAAGAGAAATATAAAGCCTATGCTGATAAGAAAAAGAGAGATGTGCAATTTGATGTTGGAGATTTGGTGTGGGTTCATTTGAAGAAAGAAAGGCTTCCAAAAGGCCAGCACACTAAGCTCATGCAGAGGAAGATTGGACCATGTCAGATTTTGAAGAAATGTGGACCAAATGCTTACACACTCCAACTTCCTTCTGATCTTGGTTTATCACCTATCTTTAATGTCTGTGATCTTACCCCATACAAACTTAATCCAGATATAGACCAGGAGTCACTACAGGTTTCAGTAGATGTTGACATTCCTAAACATGATACTCCAACATTGAAGCAGGTTTTAGATTCCAGAGTGGCAAAGAAGACCAGGAACAAGGAATATCTAGAATACTTGGTCACTTGGCAAGGCCAACCTGATTCAAAGGCTGTTTGGATGACTGAAGAACAGATTCACACACATGGTGTAGACCTCCAACATCTCATCTCAAGTGGACTTGAGATTTCTTCTCTCAGGGAGTATGGTGCAGGAGCACTCCTTCAACAATCATTGGAGGGAGAAGACTAAATATATTTTGTCATTATGCATTCTATTATTGTTAAATAAGGTTTGTTTGACCAAAGCATCATTTTAATTTGCATACAATTGACTGTGCAAATCCCTAGGATAAGGTTGTTAGTTTGTTATGTTAGGTAGTTGGATTTTATCTCCCAGCCATTGGGAATCCAATCGGTACTACCATTTTGAGTAGTTCAAATACCCTAGATTGGATTATTTTGTAGGGGATCTGATGTTGAACAGTTCTATATTGGAGGATTGAAGAGTGGAACTGTGAAACAGATAGTTGTAATCACTTTCTGCAAGCTAAATAAGATACCCTATTTTGTGTTATTTTCCTATTTACATTCACTGTGAAATTGTCTGGGAGACCGAATGGTTTTTCAACCATTCCACTGGTAGATTGCTTCGCAATTGGTGGAATGGGTGTAGATAGTAGGTTAGGGTTTTTTTCTGTTTGTGCAATTTATTGCAGGGTCGTGTGCAGTTTGCTGTGAAGAAACCTAGCATTTTCGATGTGCTAGGTTGACAAATATTGAATTGCTAGGATCTCACGAATTTTGTTTGTTCAGGACGAAAACAATTAGTCTTGATTGATTGGTAGGAGGAACTGTGAGTATTTCAGATTTAGATGCGAGGGATGCAGACTAAAACCCTATCGCTGATCAGATCGGGTGCCAAAACCATGTTAAATGCTCAGAGGTAGAAGTCGTTGGTAGTCAACGACATCGGCGAGACAGCGTGTGTCAGAGGGACATAACTCTCAAGTGTCAATGGAGTAAGTGTTGCCGATAGGCAACCAAAAGCGATAATAACGATATTGCTGTGAGAAGGCTTTCGGGGAGACATTTTACATAGAGGCCGATGAGTTCAGTGTTGCCGATAGGCAACTTAACCGATCTGTAGGTGTCGGTGGGAGTTAGGCGATCAGAGGAGTGCAAGTCTGGTTGGCCAATGGGAGGTATCTCACTGATGAGTAAGTTAACAACATACATGCAGAGGTAAACATATGGCAATGGGACTTTGACTTATCCCATGCACATTTCTGGCAGCGGCTCTACATCATGAAGAAGTAGCAAAACTAAAGCAAAGGACATAGTAGAGAATAGAAGAAGTTACAGAGCAGAGATTTGATAATCCAACAATGAAGATCATGCAAGAGTGTTGTTGTATGAATTGTTTGTAATCCCTAGGCTATGGCCTAGCATCTGTAAAACCCTTGAGGCATGTGTAATGTGTTTGAGATCAAATATATATGAAGAACAAGCTTTGGAAGGTTGGGTTTTTCCCTGTTAGGGTTTTCCCAGGATAAATCTAATGTTATGTGTTCATGAATCTATTTTATCTTTCTGTTGTTAAACTATAAGCTTCCTTTGCATGTCTGTATGATCTTGGTATTAATTGTTTAAGGCTACAAGGTTAGACAGTCCCTAACCAGACCCTCCTACCCTGAATACATCACAATATCACATGCAATGTATTTCTTACACCATTCAACAATATCATGTGCATCATTTATACGATCTCCCTCATAATTCATTTGATGTTTCCTTAGAGCATGTTTGATGTAAGCTCTTGGCCATCATGTTCACCATTTCCATGCCCACTCTCAAAGAAACTCCAAACATGTGGTATATTATCTTGTCGATGATATCTACATAGTGCATAAAATGGCCTTGATGATTTGAATTGTGACGCACACCCATTAGACCATACAAAAATGTTTTTCAATCTTCACACCTCTTCTTACCAAATCATCAAAAAACATTTTAAAAAAGTGTGTCATGCTCTTTATCATCACAAATATAAAAGTGATATTCTTTCTTAATGACTCATTTTTCATATGTACTGTTGTTGCCCTATTTTTAAAATTTTGCTAAAGCATTAGTGCCTTTAAAAACTCCTCCATTATTTTTTATGTCACTCCCTTTTTCTTCCTTCTCAAGTCTAAGTTTACTTAGTCATTTCTTGAGTCATCAAAAATCTTTCATGTTTTTGAACCAAAGTTGGCAGGTTAAAAAGTTCATGAACCGCCCGACTTCCTGACTAGTCTATGAGTCTGATGCCTTTAAGTCTACTCATGCATCATTCTTGTTGCTTGTATTGTCAAAGGCTCTATGTTATCGGGAGGTTAGAAGTTCTTTGAATTTCTGAACTCTAAATATTGTGATTCAAAAGTTCTAAAGCTACCTGACTTGCCGACTTCAAAGTACTTGCTTTCCTTGTGGCACCTTTCTGAGCTGGCATGCAGTACTATGAAAAGAAACTTGTCATTCCTCATTCAATTTGAAGTACGTGCAAACACATTGGCACATTTTTTGGAGGGAAACTCAAGGAAAACATTTATGATTTTTGAGAATGGATTCACTACTAGAATTTAATGATCTTTATGAACAAATTTATGAGAACTGACTTGAAGTTTTGATATATTCCCTACTTTCACCTGAAGTTGCATTATTTTGCTAAGGGAATACGTCGCAAAATGAAGAATAGCTAAGCCATTACATTAAAGATATCAGTGGGAATTACATACTTGCAAGTTAGCACGATTAGCCATTTCTATCCTATTTCTTATTTTTCTCTCCTATAAAAATATAACACTTCTCTTGGGTGGTAGAATATTTCTATTTTCATGTATCTACATAGAGAATTTCGTATGAATGCACTACATATTCCTACATTGTCTGTGAGTGCTTCTGAGTTTCTGGCCATCTGGTTTCTTAATTTAGTAAAAATGAAATTCAAGTTTCAAGGGGCTCCTATGGTCCATGTTGTGGAAAATGGTTTGTCTAGCATGAAGGATTCTTAATTGGCCCACATTGATTTTGAGGATTTTTGGAGAAGAATGCAGTCTGAAGGCCGAATTCCCCTCACAGATAAAATTGTTGGTAGTGGGCTGGACAAAGCTAGAGGTTTTCCACTCGCAGTGCATTGCCCTGAGTTAGTTGTGGCTTGTGCCAATAGTTACTTTCTAGAGTCTCAAGAAATACGAGCCTCAGATGACTCTGTGGTAGCAAAAATTGATTCTGAGTGTCGCTTTAGCCCTTAATTTGGATGAATATGAGGATAATTCTGATGTTTCTATGTCCTCTGCATGGACATATTACAATGAGAGAAAAGACTGGTGCCAAACTTGTATTTCCAAGAGCTAGTTGGAAATTGAAAGAAAGGAAAAATCACGGCTTCCTATTGATCTTAAGAGGAGTCATTTCAAGGAAGAAATTTTAGATATGATAGCTTTGCTAAATTATGTAGTCGGGAGCCCAAAGTCAGACACTTTTGCTTTCTGGATGTGTAGGTTTATTTTGTTAATCTGTGGAGATCATCGCATTGATTGGGCAAGAATAATTAACGAAAGTATGCATGAATAATTGGTGAATTTTGGAGAGACGTAAGGTTCTACATGTGCTCCCAACTAATTTATGTGTTAGCTTGTAAAGAGGGTACTTGGCCTAGTCTGAGGATTCAAGGAACTCCTATTTCTAGTGTGCCTATGTATTAGACCTTTCCCTAGTTGTAGAAGATTGAATGTATGAGATATTTTAGAAGAGTAAATGATGCCTTTTCTATGTTTTTGACTAAGAAGATTGATGGTTCATTGAAGTGAAGATTTTCTATTGAAGCAGCTACATTGGTCATGAATTTTGGAAGTTTTTATATTCAGTTTGATCATTTTTCCTACCTAAGAATTGGGGGTTATGAAAATGCCCCGTTAAAATTGCCACAGTCTCTGTCTAACTATCTTCTATTTCTGGAGTTATGTCATCAAGTGGTGACTGTAAACATGAAGTATCATGCCATGAAGAAGAAGGGTTACTCTTTCCCTGTGTCTCTATCGTTTTATTCTTGGAAAAGTAATGATAGCACCAGAAGTGTTGATAAGCTACTATCTGAAGTCACCCTCCATAGTTTGTCTGCTCATGCGGCCTTTGATAGCAAAAACTATGTAAAAGAATATATGCATGGAGGATGTTTGTATCTGCACAAGCCCTAGCTTGAGGATTTCTAGGAAGACTATCTAGATGAGAGGGAGGTACAGAGGAGAATTTGGATGAGGTTAACCATTGACCAAATCTGAGCCTTCAAGTTAAATATTCAAGTCCCTGACATGGTCGATGATAACTCTCACATTGTTGATGAAGGCTATCATGTTGCTTCACTATATCCTCTTCCTCCTGTGAGATGGTCTGAAAAAGAAATCACAGATGTAAATTTTCACTCTTTCCAGGTGATAAGAAGGATATAAAAATGGCTGAAGGGGAAAGTGAAAGAGTGTGATGGCTCAGCAGCACCTAAAGAGTCAGCTTCTCAAGGTTAAAATAGATCCTAGACTGCCCACTCTCAAAGGAAATCATCTAGTGTGGACCCAACTCTTCAGAGAGCTGGGTCACAATTGAATGGAGATGGTGATTAGCCCCCTGATGAGGTTGGCAAACTGAAGACGACATGTGAGCAAGATGGTCAACCTGTAAAAATTAATACCAGAGTGGTTGCCTCTTCATCAAAGGTAGATCATGTGCCATTTGTTAGCAACCATGTAAGTGATAGCAACTCTTTTATTTTTACTCAGTTAAGAGAAGATAGTATGCTGCAATCTCTACTAAGTACTCATGGTTCTCCCAATCCGAATGATCCCCTAGAACAAAATTCCTCACCTATGTCTATGTATGGTACCATGAGTGTGGTTAATTCTATTAATTCTCCCTCTCCATCTCCTATCTTGTTAAAGAAAGTGGTGGAAAAGAAGAAAAGGTATACACCTGCAGTGGATGCCTATATTGATATTGTGGCCAAGTTATTATAGAGTACCCCTAAACCTAAGCATGTCAAGAGGATGTCAAGGATGGTAACCGACCCTACCTAGGGGAATCAATTTCTAGAAATTATGGATCCAGTGGAAAGAAAAAATGAGGATGAAGTAACTGAAGCTAACTTCAGGATGAGCAGAGTGGATTTGGGACCCTCAACTTCTAAAGGTGATCTCTATTATGTCAAATACTCGGTCAACAATATATCTAAAAGAGTCAAAAGAGCAAGGGGAGAATTATCAATTGATAGCTCAAGTAAGTTCCTTGTCTTTATTTGTCCAATCAATTGTTAAGATGATAACACCCTCGACATAAGCCCCTCTTGATGTGAATCTAAATACCCTTGATCCCAATTTGTTACAACAAATAAAATGTTCATTGTCTTTGAGAAATGATGTGGATCAATGGGTTGAGAAGGTCATTTTTTATGGTCTTTTATTTATTGAGGAGGTGGTTAAGCTATTTGATTCCATCCATGGGAAAAGAGAAGATTTGATAGTTGAATTCCAAATAGCTAGAAGTGATCACAACAGCCTATCTTTAGCTTCTAAGGAGATACAAGAGATGGCTAATATGGATGTTGGTATCCTAGTGGCCAAGAAAATCTTGAATGACCTTGGGGAATTAGACACGCATATATGGACTGATGCAGTTGAGTGGATTCTCTACCTTATAATCTCTATTGAGGATGAGATGAGGAAAGCAATTGCAACTTACTTCTCTGAGATGATGAAGATCAAAACTAGCTTTGTCATTCTAGAGGTCAAGGCTAATGGGACCGATGATGGAGATCAAACAAAACTTCAAGAAGTTGGTAACTAGAGAAATAATGAATTATGATACTATAACAAGTGAGTCACTTGGTAAGCTTGCAAGGATGGTTGCATATATCAAGACTATCAGGGCCAGATTTGATGATGTACATCAAAAGGTGGTAGATGCAGATAGAGCAGTGAGTAAAATAAAACACAGGATCAGCATGACTGGGACTCCACATGGAATGTCTTTGACACCTATAATCAACAAATATAGAACCTACAAGGCAAAGCTGCAAGCACAGGCATCTCAAAATGGTGCAAAGTGGCACTGGGAATGAAGATGAACAAGCAGGAGAAGAGGAAGCGACATATGAAGTTGATAATGGAGATGAGGATGTGGCAATCCTCAATTAGTTTCTTTCATATTCTTTAGTTAATTTCTCAATATTTGCTCAAAAAATATTGGCTCTAGAGGCCCCTTTATTATTATTAGTTAAACTTATTTTAATTGACTATTTTCAAGAAGTCATTAGGGTTTAAGACAATTATGATCGGCTTAGCTATAAATTTGATTAGAAAGTTGTGATATGGATCTTTTGGCAAACTGTGTTTTGGTGATAGATCAATTTTGGCTTCTATTCTGTTACTTTATATACATGCAATAGAAATAAATGCAGTGGAAGTTTGAATGATCATAAAATTTGTGCTATGATTATTTGGATTCATATTCCTCTTATGTTGAATGTGTTGTTGTTGGTGTTGATGATATTTGTGTATTGTGGTGATTGTATATTTGTAATTCTTTCTCACTACTGGGAATTATATATCTTTTGATATATTGTTCATGGTGGTGATTATATGGTGCACAATATTTGTTTTATATATCTGTAGATGTTAGTTTGGTGGAAGTCTTTGAGCTTCTAATTGTTGGTGCATTTTGCCTTTACTTCTTTGGATTAAAAGCACCGCCTTTATTTTGCTTTTTGGTTAAAAGTGATCCTTGTTTTCATTCATCAGAATATTAATCAAAGGTAGATGCACCTTGTAAAAGAAGTGGAGAGCTTTTGTATAATACCAATATAGTAGGCTCAACTGTTGTTATGTTTGTCATCTGTCCGGGTGAAAGTTTATAGAGTTAGGTGACAAATCTATCTACCAACAACTGTCAACACCATCCAAATCAAATTGTGCATGTCAATAACACACATGCACCATAATAGTGACCTGCTCTAAATAGTAATATTATGTTTGAATCTCCTTTTGATGGGTAAAAGAGTAATTTTCTACAAAGTCAACTACTGATAAATCTATTCCAAGTGGGAAAGTATCTCTTAAAAACTAAAATTGTTTTTCTTGCCACCTAGCATAAATGCATGATGTATGTATGGTTGTATCAATTTACAAAAATTTTCCATAAATGTTCCAATAGGTACAACCTCTTCTACATAATCTAACCTTGTGGATTCTTTCCCAATCTTTATTTCAAACTTTATGTACTTGTAACTCTTGCAATTTACCATCCTCATCATGTAACTATCTTCATTTATCAATAGAATTTTAGCCAAATTTCCACATGTTTCACAAAGTCCTTTTATGCATTTCATTGGACAATCTTCATCATCATCAAATTTACCACATAAGATGGATGATATGAATTGACTTACCCATTTAGGAGGCGCATTTTGAGAATCATCACTTTCTTCTCTGATCTTTTGAAACACTTGATAGTAAAGATCAAATTTAATATGATAATGACAACAACAATTTCAAAAACCTTGTTTGCCTTTACATAATGTGGCCTTCACATTTGAAACATTGTTTTTCCAATCTTTACATGAGGATTTGCATCCAAAAATATCACATACATCTCATGTTGTGTTATGTCTAACCAATGTTTTGTATGAAGTTCAAAATTGTCTCCACGCTTGATCCTATGTTTTAGAACATCTCTTTTATTTAATGAGGAATGAGTATGTTCATGACAAAAACTTGAGATCAAGTTCCTAATATCATCTTCAATATTGTTAGAATGAGGAGCCCTACATATCAATGCCCAATTGCCTTCTAAAGTAGAATCATCCAAAACCTTTCTCCTTTTCACATATCTTGTTAGTGTCTTTCTACTTAAGCCACAATTTTCACTTGAAAGTGAAGAGAGTTGACACTTTCTTGACATTTGTGGACTTACAATAGATGTCAACATCACTCTTCTTGAAATGCTCTTGTCCGTTGATCAAGATTGTTTCCCAATGGAACCAAAACCTTTTTTAACATTTTCAACAATATATTTTTCTAGGTGTTTTTTTCCTATTTTTTGTGAAATCTACACCCATCAATTGTAGTGACTCTTTTAGGTCATCACGAAGAAGCAATGTTGATAATAGTTGGGCTTGACCAAGTGTATCATCATTTTTGAAATAAGCCTCAATTATTTTCTTTGAGGTTCTTGTTAATGCCCTCTTATTAGTTTGACTAGGTTGTTCAGCATAAAATTTCAATTTTTCTATATCCATTTTAAGCAAATGATCTATATTTTATGTAATAAATTTTTCTCTTCACCTCTTTAATTAGATTCATAGTATGAATATCAATAGAAGGAAGTGATCCTAACCCCTATCCAACATCAAAGTGTGTATGGGCCTCCTCTATAACATCAGTTGTTTTTTATTGGGCCCAGTCTCCTCCCTGACATCAACTATGTGTGCTTCAACCTCCTCTACTCTAGTGACTAAATTAGGCTGGACCTTTACTCCAGTTTATGTATGTTGAGACCCTACACATATCATATAAAAGAGAAGATTTTAGAATATATATAAAAGTTAGATTATTAAACTACATGGATAAATCTTATTAAGGTGATTATGAATTTACATAATGAGAAAATGTTAGGGATGTAGTATTCATCCTTAGAATTTTCTCCAACTCTGAATTACAATCAAACTATAGATCAAATGCATGCATGTCAAAGTATTGGTACAAGAAGAGAAAATGAACATGCAAATGGAAATAACATCTAGAATGATATGTCCATGTATGCATGGTCATGTGTACAAGTTCCATCTAAAGTTAACTTTTCATGTCCTAGATTTATGTTACAATCAAAAAAATTTAGGAGTATCATCTAATCAAAATCTTAAATTAGCTCATTAACAACTACTTGATAATTTGTCAAATTATAATTTATATGTCTCTAAGGTCAAGTAAACTTATAGGTACATATTCAATTACTAGATCATTTGACCTAAAAAGAGATTTAATTTAATAAAGATTAAGTGTGTACCTACAAAATTATAGATAAATATATAATTTATAGTAGTAGAGGAGGAGATAATATTATATGTTATGTTGAATAATGTTAACTACATACATCCTATGAATAAATAATCAATCTTAGAACCATGGTTCACGAATGTGGTGCAAAATTCCTAGAGGGCTCAAATAATCATATGCACATGTATATAAAATATTAGTTCAATATATTATATATATATGCATGCATGTACATATAAAATATTAGTTTAATATTTTTTTTTGATCCGTAATAGTAGTTTTATATTAATAAATTCAAAAAGAGATACATATCATCAGCCTTTCATGGCTAGCCAGAGATTAACAGTCTACCTACAAGAACTGAGAAGCCTAGGAGAAAGACCACACATGGTCACCAAACTTATTTGTAGAGGAGACGAACTATAACCTAGACTAGCAATTCGAAGCTCTAGCTATACCAAATGGAGTAGAAGGAGTAGATAGAACTAGATAGTTGCGGATGCTAGAAGTTTACTAAAGTCGTCTACCCAGTCGAGACCGTCCACCATCTCCAAACCCAGAGCCTTTTTTATGAAGCTGACTGCTAGTGCCGCTTGATCTTTTAGCAGAATCAGATCAAATCCTCTGACATCCAGGATGAAACGATAGAGCTTAATGACAACACCAGGGTCTTCAAATAGATTCCAATCCTTCGGCTGTAGAATACCAAACCCCAAGCTAGCCATCTGCAGCAAAACCTCAAGATCCCCCAGATGCTCTGCATAGAAGACACCCTGCATGATGGACTTCACCATTTGTTTGTCTGTGCCTAATTCGAGCAGCATCACCAGAGCCCTGGAAGTAATGTCTGTATCCACCCTGTATCGTTCACCAGTTTCTAGAAATACCTTGCCCAAAATCATCTTCACCGCCCCCACCATCAGTGCATCAGACCGGCGTAGCATTCTCTGTAGCTGAAGGTCAGTGATGGCTCCAAGGAAGGCCATCTACCGCTTCTGACTGGTTAGACGCACTGGCGTATCCATGCCGCCACACCGAATAGCATCTGCCGAGAAGATAATAGTAAAGTATGTAGGCATTAATCTAAAACCGGAGAGGATGATACTATGGAGAGCTCTTGCCAGTCCTAATAATGAGATGAAATTGGTACCTCCGCAGACTGCTTATCAAGAAGCCTACTGAAGCTTCTCAAAATCCAATTGTACTCCCAGCTCATGCCAAATCTAACACTTACCTTAATCAATGCAACATCCCGTCCACTCGTGCCTTCTTTCTACATCTACGAACCATCATTATCACCTTCGCTGTCTCAGCCTTGCCACCCATCATGGGGTGGCAAGGCTCCCTCCCAACCACCCACACATACCTATCTTAAGATGAACTGAGTTCTTGAGTGTGAAAGATCTCTCTGATAAATAATCCATCTATCCCAAGATTAGATAGCCTATCTGCATCTTGATTTCCTTCTCTTAGTATATGATTAAATGTTACTTTCTCAAATCCTTCCAATAAAGTGAGGGCCTGATCCAGCTTAGCTTGTAGTTTCCAGTTTACTAGTTTCTTGGTTCTAAGACCATTGATGATAATCATAGAATCACCTTCAATTTCGAAGTTTCTAATTTCCATCTCCCTACCCAACCGAAGACCAAGAATTAAAGCCTACATTTCTGCCTCATTGTTAGTTCTAATTCTAAGGGAAGTAGTTAGTGTACCCACCGTTATCCCAGCTGAGTTCTTAATAATGCATCCTGCTCCAGACTATCTTGGATTACCCCGCGAAGCTCCATCAAAATTAAGCTTCAACCAACCTACCTCAGGCAGAGTCCAACTCACCTTTCTCCTAGCTTCCTTATTTCTGCGACCGCCTACTCCCACCTGGGGGATAAGTACGAGGCCCTTCCAACATTTCATCATCTCTGCATCCCACCCTATGTGAATAAGATGGGCAGGGTCTCTATCTGTTAATCTCGAGTTTACTACTTCTAGTATGCTTGATTCAATTTTGCTAAGAAGTGAAATCCAAGGCATTTCTTTCTCTTGGAAGATTCTTCTATTACGTTCTTTCCAAATCTCCCACACCAAAATAGATGGAGCTACAATCCACAAGCCACCAAACATTGCTTTCTGAAGCAAGAGGGGCTAGGCAATCAACTAGTCCCTAAGATTTTCTAAAAGAGCTGAAATCCAATGAAACTTATTACATAGCCATTGCCACCCCCTAACTGTAAAGGGACAATGCAGGAATAGGTGATCTCCATCTTCTTCTGCTTCTCTACAAAGCACGCACCTTGAGGGACCCTCAAAGCCCAACCTTCTAATCCTATCAGTTGTTAATGCCTTGCCTTGGGCTACCACCCACATGAAGACTCCTACCTTAGGTAAGCATTATTTATTCCAACAAAGCCTTGTTGGAATCAAACCTAGAGGATCATTTAATCTAGCGAGAACTTTGTAACCTTCCTTAACTGAATACTCGCCTAATTTTGATGCATTCCACCTCAGCCTATCCATGCCCCTTCTAAAATAGAAGCTTCTTCTAACCATCTCCTCTTCATACTTGTCTATCAGCCCCGGATCCAACCCCAATCCCCTCACACTTTTCCAAGCTGGAGGATCTTGAGTTGTTGAGGAAAAGGAGAGATAACTGGAAACCTTATCTCCCCATTCCTATTTTGTGATGTTCATTATAGAAGCCAGATCCGCAATTCTCTCCAAGGCCTAATATCCCTCCCAAGAATCCTCCTAGAACCTTACTTCCTTACCTTCCTTGACCTCCCAGGTAAGGTACTTGGAGATTAAGTCCCTGCTCTTGCTGATGAAGTTCTAGATCCTGGATCCAGCTGGAAGAAATCTAGTAGTGAAGATACTATAATCTCTCCTATCTAGGTATTTATTTTTTAGTAATCTTACCCATTTGAGATTTGGCCTATCATGCATCATCCAAACCAACTTTGCACCAAGAGCCTGATTCTGCTTAAGAAGATCCTTAACCCTAGCCCCATCCTTTTCCTTCTGCTCACAAACTGTCTTCCACTTCACAAGCGGGAATTTGAACTGCTCCGTCAAGCCTTTCCAGAAAAAATTCCTCATCAGCTGGGTTAACTCGTTATAAATTTTACTAGCCAAAGGTAAGCAAGACATCATATAGATAGGCATGGCTACTAGGACTGCCTTGATAAGTTTCAGTCTCCCTACCCATGATAGCCATTTACTTTTCCATGATTCTAATTTGAACTTGACCTTTCCTAGTAGGGAATCCCAAGAGTTGCCAGGATGAATCCCTTTTACCAGGGGAAGCCCAAGATATTTACAGGGTAGTGTTCCTCTCTCGAAAGACAAAATCCTTAAAATATTTTCTTCCCTCCCAGGGGGAGTATTGAAAAAAAATATCTCTGATTTAGCTTTACTGACCTCTTGTCCTGAGGCTCTCAAATACAAGTCTAAAATTCTTTTAAACCTTATAGCTTCTCCTTCCTGAGTCGTCCCAAAAAGCAGGGTGTCATCCACAAATTGCTGATGAGAAAATCTTGGCATATTTCTTGTAATTTGGATACCTGTTATATGCCCCTCCTGATATGAATTTGAAATAAATATATACATGTAGATTTAAAACTCAATAATATTTAAGGGGCAAATAAGGATTAGGGTTTAGTTGTCTAGGGTATATAAGAAACTCTCACAAGTCTTTAATTTGTAACTATAATAATTTATTTGTAATTGTAGACACCTAAAATTGTCCATGTCTTGCAACATCACCTTGTCGATACATTACTTAAGACATCTTATGACATTTTATCCTAGGCCCTTCACATATCCATCTCATCATCTAATTAGTTAAATAAATCTTATTTATTTAACTAATTCCCATCCTAATCTCATTTTTAATCTAATTTATCTCACTAGCCAATTAATTAAATAAATCCTATTTATTTAATTAATTTCCCACCTTTCCTCTAATTTAAATAGATAAAATATTTATTTAAATTAGCCCTCTCCCATTTTCCAACTAATTTAAATTAGTCCTCACCTTCAACCTCATTCCAACACATGTCCCTCTCTCATAATCTAAGTAATTTTTTATTTAAATTATGTGTCATACTACAACCATACTACAACTTTCATTAAATGCTTTGTCACACTACCAACTAATTTAAATAATTTTATTATTTAAATTATGTCACCTCTATTCTTATCTACACACTTGTCATTCCACTTCATTTTTTAAATGAAGGGATCCAAAGTCAAGTCATCTTTTAATCTTAGCCGTCCACATCACACATTTGAACTTTCAATCCTAGCCATCAATCCTTATCATTCCTCTCCTAAAAATCAAGCCTCACCCAAGCCAATTTTATGCATCCTTCTTCAAGAATCATCATGCTTTCGAAATCACTCTAGATCCTCTCATCATTCATCTTCATACTAGTGTTATGTTGCAAAAATCATGAGCAATCAACATCTCCCAATTCATCTCTCTTCATCTAGAACATAGCTAGTAGATTAGGGTGCATCTACTCCATTCTCTCAAGTTTTGAAGACTTGGTTTGAAGGTAAAAGGTATTGGGTTTGTTGCATTATCTTTCATATTTACCATTTCAAACCAATTTTTCATTTACATTTTGGCACGGCTGCAACTCTAACCCTCACCTTTTGTAGGTTTTGTGTGTTTAAAATTTGCAAATCTAGCATTTTTATCAAGTTTGGGAAATCAACTTTTGCAGGTTGCTTCCTAGCCCAGATCCGACCTCACCATTGAGTCAGGGAGGCCTCATAGGCAGAAAATGACATAAAATTTGCTATAGTTTGCTCACAAAATTTTTTTTGGAAAATTTTGATTTTTTTAAATTTAGCAGACCATACAATATGGATCTATACGAATCCATACCGTATGAATCCACTGTGTAGTCCACATATGACCTCATCTCTATCGTTGTTACCTGGGTTGTTTGTTTTTCCTTGTAGGCTTTATTTTTCATGTTGGTCGACTATTGAAACAAACATATTTGACCTCCCTTGTTGCCTTCTATTGATCCATACCTCCTACCTAAAACCCCATTGAAATCCTTATGTCTCCCCTTCGCCACCCTGGCAGTACCCAATCATTGCCCTAATCTTCGGTTGCTACCACAAATCTCCCACTCCTTGCATCCTTGTTGATGCTTGTTAACATCCATCGCCATTGGGCATACCCCGGCCGCCTCCTGTGACACCTTTGTTACCAACCCATATCAAAGCCTCCACCACTCTTCTAAAAACCATAGCCTCCCTTATTCCTCCCAGCCACCTCCTTGTAAACTATTGCCACTCTCAATCCTCCCCTCGCCTCCCTTATACCTCCTAGTTTCCACCCCTCTTTCTTTTGACCCATCATCCTCACTTAATCCTTTGGCGACCCTACATCTGGTCACCACCATTTGGTAACCACCCCTCACCCACTCCTCTACCCATAGTCACATCAAAAACCCTCTGCCATCATCCAGCCCCGCAGTCCCTTAGGTGACCAGGGGCTATCTCAAGTTAGCCCCCACCCACGATTACTTTAATTTTTTTTTGGCCACTAGCCCCAGTCATATGGGCGACCAGGCACTAGCCAGGTAACCTTAACCGCCAGTCCCCTTCATAATGCATGTGACCAGAAATAGCCTTGACTGCTAGCGGTCAGGCCTAACAGTCAGACCTGCCTATTGCCTTCCTCATGCCCTAAACAGACCCTTTTTTCTTTTCGCTATAACGTTTACGTATGAGGTCACAATTTCGTGAAACAAGTGGCATCGAAAAGCTAATTTTCTCAACTTCATTCTGGTGAAGTTTATTTCAGGTAATTTCATCAGTTTCAATAGGTAATTTCCAGTCAAAGTCAACCTTCTTTGTGAACTTCAAATGCTCATATATTGTGTAAATTTCATCTATTTTTCATGAATTTTTTTTTTAAAACAATATAGAATTTCATGAACATTCTAATGATGCTATCTATTTTTCTATCACTGATCATCAACATCAGATTTTTATCAGATTGATTCATTTTCATCTAACACATGGGTATGCAAGTTTCTTTGTCTTTTTTTTTTCCATTTTGGTGGATAATAGGTGAACATAAGGCTTTGTAACAAAATCGGCATCAGCTTCAACATCAGATCTAAAGACAAATTTTCCAGGTGCACTCAATTCATTCTCTTATCTTTCATTTCAACAAAAACTTGTTTTCCTTCACACTTTGATTTGTGCTCTAAAACAAACCATTGTTTGTAATCACACATTGGAATTGGGCTTAAAATACACTTGTGTCTTCATTCACACATTTGGATTTAGGTTTAAAAAGAAAGTGTGCTTTCAATTGCTTGGTGGACTTGAGTGTGATTTAGGGTTTGTATGCTCTTCTCATACACTTCATGTGATCTTGAGAATCAAAAACATCCTCTAATCCATTCACTTTCACAACACACATTTCAATTTCTAAGGGGAAAATATACGTTGCGAGTGTGAATCTAGTGTGTGTGTAATCTCTCTCCTCACACCTGTTGGGAATTAAGGTGTCTCAACCTTTACAAATTCCTAATGTTGTATTTATTTATCCCATGTTGAGTTGGCATAGTCAGCACCTTGTGTATATGCAACAGGGTAAATTTTGGTGACTTTGGCAGCTGCAATTTCCCCCTTGAATAATTAACTGGGGTTTGCGGCCAATACCCCCAAGACAGGGTCAAGGGGCATAGCCCCTTACAGGGTCTAGGGGTAGCACCCCCGAAACCTCAAATAATTTTTAATTAATGACAAGTGTCGGTGAGTATCTTTGCACGAGAGAAAGGCATCTTTGGGCAGTCAAGGGAGGTTATGACATGTGCTTGGATGGGAGATAGATAACTTTGGTACAAGTACTATTATGCTGCCGAAATATCTCTAGATTCGACATTCGAAGACTCCTGAAAGAGCATTGGCTCTGAAACTGTATTGTAATCTGTTATTGTTTACTATAATACATTTGAGCTATGTTTTGGAGTGTGGGGTTTTTCACCTATAAGGGTTTTCCCCACGTATATCTTCTCTCTCTCTCTCTCTCTCTCTCTCTCTCTCTCTCTCCTGTCTTCTTTCTAGTTCTTGTGTTTTGCTGCAATATCTCATGTTAATGGTTTAACATTATTGTAATAGTTAGGATAAAGTTGGATTTGCATATCCCTCTCCTCATTAGATTAGTGTAGGAAGCATTTTCCGCACATCTAGCTTCCTTTCAGTTGGTATCAGAGCTTGATCACCTTTGGTCCTAGTTGTAGGGTAGGGGTTTTTTGAGCTAATCTTAGGTTGAGTGGGAGTCTATGTAGAGCATTCTGTATCTTATTGCAGCAAGGAGATGGCAAGCACATCAAGAAGGTTTGAAGTAGAGAAGTTCAACGGCAGTAATTTTGAGCTATGGAAGCTCAAGATGGAAGACATGTTAGTTGACCAAGACCTTTGGGAAAGTGTGAACGGAACTAAACTAGCTGCAATGTCACAAGCTGACTAGGATCTCAAGGATCCGAAGGCTAAGGGTCTCATAAGACTTAGTCTTGCCGATTCTGTGTTGTTAAATGTCCATGAGGAGGCTACTGCAACACTCCTTTGGAAGAAGTTGGGGGATCTGTATCAAGCCAAATCCCTTGTCAATAAACTTTTCCTAAGAAAGAAGTTGTACTCTCTTCAAATGGAGGATGGAGGATCCATGGCTAAGCATATGAATGCCTTTAACATGCTGGTTACACAATTGACATCTATTGGTGTAAAGATGGAGGAGGAGGATCGGTGTATGACCCTGCCTTGTTCTCTGCCAGACTCATGGGATCATCTTGTCATGGCAATTGGAAGCACCACATCCACATTCAAAATGGAAGAGGTGGTCTCTTCGCTATTATCTGAAGAGATGCGGAGAAAGTCTTTTGAGGTAGCCAAAGAAGCCCTTGCAGTTCGTGGAAGACCCAAGGAGAAAGGGAAGAAGAAGGACAAGAAAGCTAAGAAGGGTAGATCCAAATCCCGTGGGAGATTCAAATCTCCTGGGTGACGACTCTCATCTAAAGATCATTGGTCATGGAAGAGTCTCTATCCGATTCCCTGATGGTTGAGTGAAGGGGATCACTGGGGTTATGCACATCCCAGGCTTAGCACGGAACTTGCTTTCTGTAAGTATGTTGAATGATGCAGGTGTGCAGGTTGTCTTTTCGAAAGACGGATGCAAGATGACTAGAGGATCTATGGTGCTTGCTAAGGGTACTCGAAGAGGTACTCTGTTTCAGCTGGAAGCATGCATTGCACAATGCAATAGTTCTTCTAACTCAAGGAAGAGGGCATCAGTCACTTCATCCCCACCATCTGAACGAGCAGTTAAGAAATCTGTAGTTTCTAATCTTGATGGTTGTAATCGTGCATTAGAAGTTAAACTTCCTGCAGAAAAGACAATGTTATGGCATAAGAGATTTGGCCACATTGGTGAGAAGGGTCTGCGTACCCTGAAAAATAAGAACCTCATTGAGGGATTAGATGATTGTAGTCTTGATTTTGACTTTTGTGAACATTGCATTTATGGAAAACAAAACCGTGTTTAGTTTTATTCGAGTTCTCATAAGTCTTCTGGTGTGTTGGACCTCATTCATTCTGATGTGTTTGGTCCTATTAATGTTCCTTCGTTATCAAAATCTATATACTTTGTATCTTTTATAGATGATTATAGTAGAAGGACATGGATTTATTTTCTCACAAGCAAATCTGAAGTCTATAGCAAGTTTAAGGAGTTTAAAGCCTTTGCTGAAAATTAGACTAGTAAAAAGATTAAATGTTTGAGAACTGACAACAGTGGTGAGTTCTGTTCTACAGAATTTGATAAGTATTGCAAGGAACTTGGGATTGAAAGACATAAGACAACTCCATACACACCGCAGCAAAATGGAGTTGCAGAGAGGATGAACAAGACACTGGGAGGCTAGGATTATGCTTAGTGGAGCTGGTCTAGAACAAAAGTTTTGGGCTGACACTATTGCCACTGCTTGCTATTTGGTAAACAGATCTCCTACATCAGATCTTGTTGGAAAGACACCCATGGAGGTGTGGTCTAGTAGAAAGCCTTCAGTAAGGCATCTTTATTTTTTTGGTTGTGAGGCATATGCACATGTACCTAAGGAGAAGTGGTCAAAGTTGGAGAACAAAGCTGTTAAGTGTATCTTCATTGGCTATTCTGTTGGTGTGAAAGGATACAAGCTTTGGGATCCCATGGCTGAAAAAGTGTTGTATAGAAGACGTGTCATCTTTAGAGAGTTTACACCTTCTTCCACTTTTTTGTAGCCAGAAGAAAAAGAAAAGAAAGAGGATGTTGTTCAGTTTCCTCTCACCCTTGAGAAGATTGAACAGAAAGATAATGTTGGACCTGATGATGAGGAGAGCTCTAGCAGCTCTGAAATCTCAGAAGAAGAAGCTGAACCTCAACCTCAACTCTTGAGGAGGTCTACAAAAATAAGGAAGCAACTTGAAATGTTTGGTTTTACATTGCTTGATTCTAGTTGTGCTTATGCTTTGCTCACTAACAGTGATGAACCTAGAACTATAACAGAGGCTTTGGATATGAAGGATGCAGGTTCCTGGTAGGAGGCCATGGAGGAAGAAATGGCTTCTTTGGAAAAGAATCAAACTTGGGACTTGGTGCCTTTGCCTCCTGGACAGAAACCCGTTGGATGTAAATGGGTGTTCAAGAAGAAGCTTGGTGCAGATGGTAGTATTGAAAAGTATAAGGCCAGATTGGTTGCGAATGGGTATTCACAAGTGGAGGGTATAGATTATGGTGAGATCCTCTCTCCCATTGCAAAGATGACATCCATTCGATTCCTGTTGTCTCTCACAGCAACTTATGACTTGGAGGTAGAATAGATGGATGTGAAGACAACTTTCCTTCATGGTAACTTGGAGGAGGAAATCTACATGTCACAGCCAGAGCATTACATGGTAAAAGGTAAAGAAAATTTGGTTTGCAAACTTAAGAAGTCTTTGTATGGTTTGAAGCAATCCCCTAGGAGATGGTACTTGAAGTTTGATACCTTTGTGTTGTCAATTGGATTTGTGAGATCGAAATTGGATCACTGTGTTTATTATAAGTTTGATGGTGATCGTATTCTCATTGTTGCATAGTATGTTGATGATATGTTACTCATTGGGAAGGGCAAGAATATGATTTCTGATTTTAAATCTCAGTTGTCAGCTCAGTTTGAAATGAAAGATTTAGGGGCAGCCAGGTACATTCTAGGAATGGAAATCAGAAGAGACAGAACCAACAGAAAACTTTGGTTAAGTCAAGGTAAGTATGTTAAGACCATGTTGGACAAATTCAGCATGGGAGATTGTAGACCATTGTGTGTTCCTGTTTCCTTGGGGACAAAGTTGTCTATTGAGGATTGTCCAAAATCTCCTAGTGAGGTGGAGGACATGAGCAGAGTACCTTATGCTAGTGCTGCTGGTAGTTTTATGTATGCTATGGTCTGCACAAGACCAGACATTGCCCAACCAGTGGGAGTCCTTAGTCGATTTATGGCTAATCTTCGACGGGTTCATTGGGATGCAGTTAAGCGAGTGTTCAGATATCTCAGGGGTACTTCCAAGTATTCCATTTGTTATCATGGTAATGTTTCAGGATCTCCGCATTCTATTGATATTCATGGATTTGTGGATTCAAATTGGGTAGGTGACATTGACAGCAGGAGATCCACCAGAGCTTATGTTTTTACATTATTTGGTGGTGTTATTAGTTGGATGAGTAAGCGACAACCTATTGTTGCTTTGTCCATGACAGAAGCTAAGTATATGGTAGCAACTCATGCTTGTAAGGAAGCCATTTATCTTAAGAGATTGTGTTTCAATATTGGTGTTGATGCAAGTCAGATCACGATCAGTTGTGACAGTCAGAGTGCAATTTTCCTTGCAAGGAATCCAACTTTCCATGCTAGAACAAAACACATTGAAGTTCAATTTCACTTCATACGAGACATGGTTGAGGATGGAAAGGTAAATTTGGAGAAGGTAGATACTTTGAAGAATGTTGCAGATGCATTGACGAAACCAGTGGGCACAGAGAAGTTCAGATGGTGTTCGGAGTCTATGGGCCTCTTGGCCCCTAGTAGTTAAATTTTGTCATTATTTTTGGCCCTTGAAAGGTGTTCGACAAGTGGGAGAATGTTGGGAATTAAGGTGTCTCAACCTTTGCAAATTCCTAATGTTGTATTTATTTATCCCATGTTGAGTTGGCATAGTTAGCACCTTGTGTATATGCAGGAGGGTAAATTTTGGTGACTTTGGCAGCCACAATTTCCCCCTTGAATAATTAATGAGGGTTTGGGGGCAGCGCCCCCAAGACAGGGTCAAGAGGCATAGCCCCTTGCGGGGTCCAGGGGCAGCACCCCCAAAACCTCAAACAATTTTTAATTAATGACAATTGTCGGTGAGTATCTTTGCACGAGAGAAAGGCATCTTTGGGTGGTCAAGGGAGGTTATGACATGTGCTTGGATGGGAGATAAATAACTTTGGTACAAGTACTGTTATGCTACCAGAATATCTCCAGATTCGACATTCGAAGACTCCTAAAAGAGCATTAGCTCTAAAACTGTATTGTAATCTATTATTGTTTACTATAATACATTTGAGCTATGTTTTGGAGTGTGGGGTTTTTCACCTATAAGGGTTTTCCCCACGTATATCTTGTCTCTCTCTCTTCTATCTTCTTTCTGGTTCTTGTGTTTTGCTGCAATATCTCATGTTAATGGTTTAACATTGCTGTAATAGTTAGGATAAAGTTGGATTTGCATAGCCCTCTCCTCATTAGATTAGTGTAGGATGCATTTTCCGCACACCTAGCTTCTTTTCAACACCACAAGATGATCTTGGAGATCAAAATCACCCACTCAATTTGCTTTTGTTACCCTTCCTAGGAGGCTTGCATGGAGACCCACCACTCCAAGGGATGACCTCAACTCTAGCATGCCAGTGAGTCTAGAAAGCAAGGAGTGAATCGAAAGACACCCTCTTGGAAGTTAAAATCTTGTTATTCGAGCTAAGCCCCCAAGAACTTTATACCTTGGGGAAGTGAAGGTAAAGAGTGGGTTACCCCTTTCTCTTGATTGTGTGGCATTATTTCACTTTCATTTCACAGAATTGGGTCCCCCATACCTTGTGTATATTGGGGACATCCTTAGTCAAACTTGTGTATTCTATCTTAAGACCTATTCACCACACCCACTCAACTAATATTAGGCTTCTTGATATGTCTTCAAGTGCCTTCATAATCACACCAATCAAATTTCAAAGTCAAACTTGCTATTGTGTCTTGTGTGTGTGATTCATGCATGTACATGTGACATCTTTTGTTTGAAATTTGTCAAAGTCAAGCTATCAACATAAACACATAAGCACATCATCCTAAAAATTCTTGCCACCACATTCATTCTAAGCCAAGTCATCCTAATCAAAACCCTAATCATCCTTGCCATTTACCTCATTAATCCTAATCATCCTACTTGTCATATCCACATCACCATAATCATTATCTACCTCCATCACAATCTATTTCGAGAGTCTACCCGTGTCTTTCACCCTTGCCTATCCTCTCAAGGTGGCATCATTCCACATCATCCAATCACTCCCTCCTAATCATCCTAATCACCCTTCTTATCCACCTCATTTCCTAACCATATTCTAGTTCTAATCCATCACTTGTCAAAATGGTTGTGATCATTAACAAGCCTAAGTCAAATCCAAAACCCAAACTAATACTTTGATGGGACCCTCCTCCTACCTCTAATGATCATGAGAACATTGTAGATTATGATGCACATCTTGAGGAACAAACTTAAATACAAAGATGTAAACATATGTGTAACTTCATGCCAGCACTATAGAACAAGATCCTAGCACCACAACTACAAGATATCATCCAAACACTTCACCAAATGCTACAACCCCTAGACCAACAAACCATACAATGACTATAACCCATCATCTAACCAAACCAATCATCTCAAATACAACAACTCCTAGCCCAAGCCCAACAATTCATAGCCACCTACCAATCCCAAATTCAACAAACACAACCTCAACATCAACAAATTCCACCTCAATCCTATGTGTCACCTTCATCATCATACCAACCTAGTCCATCCCCATATCAATTCAATTCTACATCAACCTATCACACTTGTTTCAATGTTAACCAACACCCATTTCAATTCACATCCCAAAATCATCCATGTCAATTCATACCACAAGATATTCCTCCAACTACATATTCCACCATTTCACCTCAACCCCAAATCCATTCACAAGATTATCCAAGTCACCCCTTGCACCAAGATCAAGTGTCATTAAGTCCTCATGCTACCTTTGATGAGGGAAACACCACTCTAGCTTATGCATCCTATGGGTATCCTCCATCACCATCCAATCAAATGCCTATCCAAGAGCCTACTAGTCCTTCATTATCCTTCCCACCATCTAATCCTCCATAAACTCCATGCCCTAAATTTAAATATTACAAAAAGTAGACCTATGGAGTCATCCAAATCCACCCATCTGATGTCAATCCCATCTAGCACAAGTAATCCCAATACCAATTCATCCAATCCCTTTGACCCTTCATCCAATCAAAATCAAAATCCTAAGCCTACAACATCTTCTACCCCTTTTATCCCTCCACCATAGGATCTATCCACTCCTAATCCTAAGCCTACAACACCATCCACCATTATTAGCCATCCATTATATTGTCCATCCACCCATACACTTATGAAGGATGTGATCCAATGGCTATTAGCAAGGAATCAACTATGTCATCAAACACCTATCCTTGAGCCTATCAAAGATCCTTCAAATACCATGTCTAATCCTTGAACCCCATCATGTAGTCCATAACTCATCAAGCCTATTGAAGAGTCTCCCACCATGAGTCCCAATCAAGATCCACTGCACCCTCATGTTGGTGATTGTCAAAATTCTATAAATCCTCTCCAAGAGTCTCTCACATCCACTTCCATTAAACCACAAGAGCTATGTCAAGAGTCTAATCCTAAGCATGTGGAACCATTAGGCCATAATACAAATCAAGATCAAAGATCTTCCATTGAACCCATCCATAACATATATCTTTTCTATGATCAAGATAATATTTATGATCATGAGCCTATCCCTGAGCAAATTGATCCCACCAATAGTACACTTAATCCTATTTAAGTTAAAGATCCTATCTATGATCAAGAAAGCCATGATGATTCTCTTAGCCAACTTTATGCATTCCATGATCAAGAGATTATCACCCCACCCATCCCTAATCCCATAACCATCCATGAGCAAGATATCCAAACTACTCCTATCCATCCTCCACTCAATCCTATCTATGATCTAAAAACATCCACTTCCCTTGATGAGACACTTGGCTCCCAACTAAACATAGATGATCAAACAAATTGCTTAGATCTTAGTGAGAATAATGATAATAAAGATCCTAATGATCCTTCCTCATCCACTATCAATCATATTTCAAATCCACTAACTATTGGTATTACCACCTTCATTTCTCCCAACACTTAATATCCCTATCATCCAATCCCCTTATCCATTTATCCATAAATCCACTTTAAATCCGTCCCTCCATAAATCCTATAAAATTCATAATCATGACCAATCAATGCACACATCATCTAAACAAGAAGCTTCCATCAATCCCAAGGGATTCAAATATAAAAATTTGGATGCCTCCTTCCATAAATAAACAAATCATAAGGATCATCATGCCTTAGGGCATCAATGCAAACAATTAAATCCAAATCCATCCAAAAGGCTACACAAGCCCATACCTCCAAAAGAAAAGGCCAAAACTAAAATGGTTTGGGTACCTTAGCAAAAAGAAAAAAAGTCAAATGAAGCATCCACATCTCAAAAATCCCAACAATCCTCTTCCATCAAAAAATTCCAAAAATCCCATTCCATTCAAAAATCTCAAATTCCTTCATCCCACAAGAAAAAGAAAAATTATAAAAATCCTAAGTCTATGTGGCTACCTAAATTCCTACATCGACCATCCCCTAAGCAAACATCTCCATTACTTCCTGCACCTCCTCCAAATCAAAAGATTCAATGTTTATCACAATGTGTGCAACTGTTGGTCTTGGATCCTTTCCATTCTGTAACATTTCCACATACATCCATCTTCCTAGATCCTTCATCCATTATCCTACATATCTCCCCCATCACTTCCCTATGGTCCATGATTTTGCATAAGTCCTACATAATACACATCATAATCCACTATCCTACCCTACCATAAGTTACCTCATACTCCACTATCCTTCCCTCCATAATCCATATCAAAATCCACTAGCCCCAATCCTTGCATAAGCCTTTCATCTATCCTTTTGCATAAGTCCTACATAATCCACATCATAATCAACTATTCCCCATCCATCCATCCTTACATGAACCTTGCATAATGCACATCATAATCCACTATCCACCTAATCCATCTCCCTCTCATGCAATCCCCTACCAACATCTATGAGCATGATGACACTTGACATGGTCCATGTGTGATGATATCCATCTCTAATGGGACTATCACCTTTCTTGGAACTATATACTTGGGTCCTTTTTATCCATATCGATATACCCCATCCAAAAGAAAATAAAAAAAAATAGTAAAGATAAATCCCTTCATCCAATGTTGAAAACCACCCCTGGTGGCGACTTGGATAAGTACCATGATGAAAACCTGGCAAACAAGCATCATGTGTAGTTTGATCTTCTATGTCACTTACACTTGGGGGCACATTGTCTCATCCAAACTATCTATCCCATCGTACCATTTCCATACCATTTCCTATCCTATCTTACCATCCTTATCCATTACACCCATATACATATACCTATCATCTTGAGTCCATCCATCCTCCCTTCCTTCTTTTGATCTTGATAAAGATATAGGGGCAAAATGTTGAAAAATGCTTTGAATATCTCTTATACCTCATCCTTTCCCAACCAATCCAGCTCATCTTCATATTGTCATAATCTTTTTCATGTAAAATCCTACGCATTATACCTAGAATGGGGCATGTTATTCCTATGCGACATAGTCTTTGGATATCACATCCTTGCTCTCTTACGCATACATCCATTCCATCCATTATTGTCTATCCTTTTATCCATCTATTTATTATGATATTTTGATCCATGGCCTATTCTTTTATCTATCCATATATCATGAGCTTTCACCTAGCCTTTTATCCATCCATCTATCATGAGCCTTCCATCCTATTTACTATCAGCCATCCTTTTGTCCATCCGATCTCACCTCCATCCTAGCATCTAGACTTGGTTTTCCCTTGTAATTGGTATCTATCACAAAAGGCTATTCAAATTGTAATCCATTGACATCCCAAAACATTTCAAAATACAAAAAAGTCAAAACATTTCAAAAATCCCAAAAAATCACATATTCCCAAAAATACAAAAAAAATCAAATATCCAACAAACATCCAAGAAATAAAATCAATCAAATCCATCAAATCAATCCAATCATTAAGTCAAATCATCAAATCAATCCAATCATCAAGTCAAATCATTAAATCAATCCATCAAGTCAATCAAATCAATCTAATCAGTCATTAAATCAATCCAATCCAATAAACTCAAGTGCAAGTCATCCTTAATCCATACCAATCAAGTTAATCAATCTTGTCAAATTATCTAATTACATCATTTGGTCTTAATCCTAATCTTGTCATAAACCAAATCAATCAATCAATCATCATCACACATCAATCATATCAATTGTCTTATATAGGTTATCGCACTCTTGAACTAGACCAGGCATCTTATACGAGGTGTCTCATTCCTGAAACCAGACACTATCATCAATCGATCAATCAATCATTGGTTTACAGCTTGATAGGCGCAATACCTTTTTTTTTTAATCATTTGTGCATGCTTGCTTGCTTGTGTGTGTTATCATTTTATTTTGCATTTGTATCACATCCGTATCTTTCCAACTAATATTCATATCTTATGTGTGTTGGAATAGTTTTTTACATTATCCTTTCCATCTAAGGTCATATCATACATTTTGTGCATTAGTACTTTAGTGCTCTAAGTTTACTTCCTCATACGTCTAGACAAGATTGTATTATGCTGAGTGCACAAGACACATCATCACCCTGGTCCTTATACCTTGGTGCATAATGTCTAGTGATATATCAAACTATATGATTGCTCACTTCATGGTGGCATAATGTATCATTCATCTCTTTTATTCATCCCTTATCTTCCATCCTCTAGTTTCTTATTCATGCTCTAATATTTCATTTCATTTCTAGAGCCTACCTGTGTTTGTCTAGCCTACCTATCCTCTCAAGTGGGCATCATCATCATATCCTTACATCATCATCCTATCCTTATATCATCATCTCATTTCTTCATCCATTCCTCCTTGTCACTCTTTTAAGTGGCTAGGGCATCCTTTTCCTCTATCCACACTTTATTGTCTTTTAAATGATGTTACTTCTCTTAGTTGCAACATCATCTCAAAGAGGGGCAAAATGTAGACACCTAAAATTGTCCATGTCTTGCAACATCACCTTGTCGATATATTACTTAAGACATATTATGACATTTTATCCTAGGCCCTTAACATATCCCTCTCATCACCTAATTAGTTAAATAAATCTTATTTATTTAACTAATTCCCATCCTAATCCCATTTTTAATCTAATTTATCACACTAGCTAATTAATTAAATAAATCCTATTTATTTAATTAATTTCCCACCTTTCCTCTAATTTAAATAAATAAAATATTTATTTAAATTAGTCCTCTCCCATTTTCCAAATAATTTAAATAAAATATTTAAATTATTCATCACCTTCAACCTCATTCCAACACATGTCCCTCTCTCATAATTTAAGTAATTTTTTATTTGAATTATGTGTCATACTACAACCATACTACAACTTTCATTAAATGCCTTGTCACACTACCAACTAATTTAAATAATTTTATTATTTAAATTAGGTCACCTCTATTCTTATCTGCACACTTGTCATTCTACTTGCTTTTTTAAATGAAGGGATCCAAAGTCAAATCATCTTTTAATCTTAGCCGTCCACATCACACATTTAAACTTTCAATCCAAGCCATCAATCCTTATCACTCCTCTCCTATAAGTCAAGCCTCACCCAAGCCATTGTTATGCATCCTTCTTCAAGCAACATCATGCTGTCAAAATCACTCTAGATCCCCTCATCATTCATATTCATACAAGTGTTATGCCACAAAAATCATGAGCAATTAACATCTCATTATCCATCTTTCTTCACCTAGAACATAGCTAGTAGATTAGGATGCATATACTCCGTTCTCTTGAGTGTTGAAGAATTGGTTTGAAGGTAAAGGTATTGGGTTTGTCACATTATCTTTCTATTATCCTTTATTCCAATTTTTCATTCACAAAAATTATAATATTTAAGGTACTTAGGGATTAGGGTTTAGGGTTTAAGACTTAGGCAAGTTAGGACTAGGGATGTTTCGAGGATAGTCAAATTACATGTGTGTCTCCATTGGGGCAAGGTCCTAGATAGGACCTAGGGTTTAGATCATAGATTCACTTGGCAAGTAAGGTATAAAAATATAGTAGCAAGGAATTTCATTAGTTAATTTAGTGGAAGAAAATTTAGCCAAAACATATAATCATATATTTAGCTTGATAATATTTGGGGTTTAGGATTTAGGGGTTCTAGGGTAAATAGGGTTTAGTTATATAAACTTAGGGAACATAGTGGTTTTAGTAGATGACTTAAGAATGGTAATAGAATCTGCAACATTTAAATAAATGAATATATTTAAATCATACTTGAATTGAAAAAATTACTTCAGTTGAAAACAATTTGATCTTATTGTCCTAATCTTATCTAGAAGATGATTTAATTGAAAAAAAATTATAATTTATATAAACTATATATACCTTCTCTTTGAGTGTAATATATTTGCATCCTTTCTTCATGCAGGTTTTGTTCGCTTTCCGTTGAATGATATCGTGCAATCTTATTTTGCCTTGTCCTTTTATTTCCCATCTTCTTCAATGATTTACAAAATATGATCTTGATAATTTCATTGTCAATTCCACATTCCAAATTTGTAAAGCACTAGAAAAAATAGACCTTTCTCATAGACTTAGCGAATTTTCCTTTATTTTTTGATATTAAAATCACAAAATGACCTTGTATATATACATGTAATTCAAATACATAAATTTTGTTAAATGTTGGCTAAATTAGCCTTTGTTTGAAGGTCAGCTGCTAAAAATCTGCAGACATATTTTTATTCAGTGACCTTCATTTGAAGGTATTTAAACATTATTTTCTAGCTCAGTTTTTTGGAACATACCTTCGTTCGAAGGTACCTGCGAATGAAGGTAAAATCTTTGTTCACAAGTACCTTCATTCGAAGAACCTTCAAATAAAGGTGCTTACCTAGACACTTTTTGTGTCTGCTTCAAAACTTCCTCAGAAAATCTAGTTTCAAACCTCGAGTTGGACCTTAAAATGTAATTAAGATGACAAGATAATTTGCATGATCGTAGTCCTTGAAACGAGCTTTCCAACAAGTATAATTTTAATATATTTTCATTTTATTATGTATTTAATTTTTTATTTTTACTGAACATAGATTTTTCATTGAACATCAAATTCTTCATTACACACAGGTTGAAAAATAGTGAAACATTGAAAAAAATCCAAAAAATACCTTTGCACTAGGTATTGATGTCCTTGTTTCACCAAAAAAACAAAAAAAATGAATTTTGATAGATACACAACAAGTTATGCTTGGCGACATACACCTATGTCCAAATTATTGTTACCCTGACTTCAAAAATTAATTAAAAATAATTTGTAACAAAAAATTATGAAAAAATATCCATGCACTATATATTGATGTTGAAAACCTATATTTAAAAAATTAGAATTTTATCTTTTATAGAAAAAAAGTTATGCTTGACGACATAAACATTAGTTTCTAAAAATGTTGTTTACTATTAAAAACTAGTTATTAAAGGAGATGTTGAAAGATTCACAATTTATTTCGAAAAAAAAATTTAAAAATAATTTTGGAATCTACACACAAATTGCCACAAATCACTAGTTCGCATCATCTTCAAATTCTTAATGGTTTAGTTGCTATAGGTCTCAGAAAGTGAAGATTTAGTTAAAAATGCTGATATCAATGTCCATCTTGGCCAAAAAGTGGGACTCATTATTGTGGGATTACCCGATTGTTGATAGATTTTCCAAGATGGCACATTTCATTTCTTGCCAAAAGACAAATGATGCAGTTCATACTACATAGATATTTTTCAAGGAGGTGGTTAGACTTAATGGTCTACCTATTGCAAGGTGTGGCCCTTGGTCTCCTTGTTCAGTGCAACGTTGCAGTGGTTTGCGACAAGGGCTTAACTGTCTCCTGTGCTTGTTAAGTCAAGTGGTTGTATTGGGGCATTAATAGGTTGATCTTTTGGTACAACGGAAGCTAACAATTGGTATCAAAGCCGAGGTCACAGGTTCAAACCCCGCACTTGCGCTTGGGGGGATTGTTGCAAGGTGTGGCCCTTGGTCTCCTTGTTCAGCGCAATGTTGTGGTGGTTTGCGACAAGGGCTTAACTGCCTCCTATGCTTGTTAAGTCAAGTGGTTGTATCGGGCATTAATAGGTTGATCTTTTGGTGCAATAGCAGCTAACACTACCTAAGAGAATAGTTTTAGACCGAGATGATGTTTTTTGGATATTTTTGGAGGAGATTGTTGAAGAAGCTAAAGACAGATTTGAAGTTCATTTCTGCACATCATCCACAAACTGATGGTCAGACAGAAGTTGTAAATGGAAGTTTGGGTAACCTTTTTGTTGTGCCTCGTACACATGCCTCATTTCACAAAATAGGGACCCCCTCTTGCAAACTTTGGTTAGAGTTTCAATTTGGTTTTTCATCTCCTAAGTTGACAAAATGGTTAAAATGCATTTCTTTCCATGTTAGAAAATTGATGTCAATAGGTCCTCCCAAAATCTGCTAAGTCTAAGTGTTTACATTCAATAAAATAAGGTCTAAATGTCCTTGTGCTAAAAATCCCTCCATCTAACCTTTGTGCTAAAATCACCCTCCTTCGACTTCTGTGTTGCTTTCTTTATTCACTGACCAAGTGCTAAAACTGCCTATATCTAACTTCGTGTTGTAATGCCTATCCACCAACTAGGTCAAAGACCCGTAAAATATTTGTGAATTTAAGGAACCCTAAACCCCGGCAAATCACTTGGAATACGTCTGACAAACTCATCACTGAAAGTCTTGACCATTGACTAAGTCGGTAACATGCCAAAGCCCCGCCAAGTCAGTGGCGACCAATTCCATGCAAACCCTAAGAAATTCTCTGCCGAATGTCATGACTGACAACTTGTACCTTCTGCATTTATGGCAACCAATAAAGGGAATAAGATGTGTCTCGACTTGTTTTGGAGCTCATTTTACATCTTGTTGTTTGACTGAAAGAGCTCTAAGGGATGAGCTTCGATTTGACTTACTGCATATCGCCATCAGCTTCAAACGAAATCATTGCTACCTAATCACCTCATCACACTTCCATCCCTACGAATTAGGTAGGAGTCACTTGCATCTACTTAGGGTTTATTTTTGCCAGCTAGGGTTTCAGTTAAATGCATAATCTACAAATATAATTTCTTTGAAGCACCCTACAAGTATGTTTTGTTGTGAAAGATTAAGTTTAGGGGATAGAAATTAGGGTTTCTTTTTGAATTGTCTGGTTATCATAGAAACCCTAGGTTTACACTGAGTGGAAGGTCAATTATTGAGAGTGTTTTTCAAACCCTTGTGTACGAAGCTAGAAAACAAACTGAAATCTTGCCTCAACACATCAAACGAGTGAACAAACGAAAAACATATTGAAAAAAATTCACTAAGTTTAGAATCGACCTTTTGAAATTGCACCGAAATTCATCCAACTAACCTTTAAAACCTTGTGATCAAACTAAGTTAGTCGGCGACCTTGAAATCTCCCACCAAAGTCTCAGGTGTGCTTTGCATTGAAAGCCTTGTTCTCCGACCTTGTGCCATTTATCGCTCTAACCAACTTGGTCTGATGACCCGTAGATTCCCGCAAAATCCAAAAACTTAAGCTGCGCTTAAAACAAGGTAATCTGACTTAGCACTAAATGGTGTCCTCTCTGACTTAGGCTGGACAAATCTAATTTCTCTGCAAGTCTGTGAGACCTGAAACTTATGCAAAACATGAACAAAGTAATGAAGCGCTGAACTTAACTTCCTTAGACCTGGCGCTGAAAAGTTTCCTCACCGACTTGGTCGGTCACAATTGAAATTCCTGCAAGGTCAGGTGACATCAAAACCTGTGCAAATATAATAAAGTTCTTTAGTGCTGGAGTTCATCTACATCGACTTGCATTGAAAACTCAACTGATCAACCTCAACGATTGATCCAAGTCGGCCCCATCCAAAACCTCCGCAAGTCAGACATGCACCAAATCTCTATAAAGTGTTACAATAGCTAGTGACTTGAATGTTGATAGACCAATGGGTCAGATGACCCTAATTTCCCCACCAGGTCGGTGGACCTCCAAATCCCCGCTTTACCTTCTACAGGTTAGTTGACCCCAAAATTAGCGCAAAATTAGTAAAATGATTATTCTAAGGGAAATTTCAAAAGGTGAAGTGTCTGTCAAGAGGAAATAATTGCTGCATTTATGAAACCATGATGTCTTACATGTTTTAATTAGGGTTTTACAGCACTTAAACATTTATTGCATGTATTAGAGTAAGAAGGTTAGATTGCTTTATCATTTAATCATGTGATAAATGTAATGGTTGGTAAAATTCAGATTTGTGTGTTTCATAGATATGCATTGGTAACTTAGTTGATGCATTTAGCATAACATGGGTTAGTGATGTAATAGTTGACTTGGTAATCAGAGATTTCAAACTTAAGAGTTGATAAACAATTTCAGACGCATCAAAACTTATGAGCTCCAATCATGCAGGTTAAATGACTGCGAGAGCCCAAGCCATGAGGTACGAATTCAAAGGTATCCCTCCAAAAATGAAGAGTTCTACTAGATGGAACAATGTGGGAGACATAGACCTAGGTCATATTGACCTAGATGATTTTAGACTTAGAGTATTCAAACCAAATCCAACTTCGAGAGCCAAGAAAGTGAAAGATAGTGGGATTGCAGAAGTTGTTGCCTTCCCTACAACATATCAATGTATAGATCTGATAGTTGCTTGTGCAGATAGGTATGACATCATGACTAGAACAATACAAACTACCAGTGTAGATGTGCTAGCTGACTTAAGCCCACCCTCCTTGGTTGAAATCTTTCGCATCCCACGGCTTCTAGTGATGACCATGCCAAACAAGCTAAATTTAAAGGCCACATACAAGAAAGATGTAGATGGATGCAGGAAACACATGAATGAATAGTGGACAAAGAGTAAGAGGTCTACCCTTGTCAAATTTCCTCAGGTTCTCTATAGGAGTGACTTTAATGAGGAGATAGGAGATCTAGTAACTTTGTTTAGCATAATATATGGATTGCCTACACTATGAACCTTTGAAGGGTGGATGTTTATAATTGAGGAGATATTAAAAGATACCAAGTTCCACTGGGCATAGATACTGAGTGATAACATTCATGAAGCATTTAGTAACTTCAAAGAAAAATGGTTCTTTAGGTGGACATCCTATGTAGTATAAGCATTGGCAAGGAAGAATCAATATGGTAGACTGTCCAAGGTGGGAGAAGTGGGAAATGATTAACAACATTAGATGAAGGTCTATGAATGCTACACCCAATTGACATTGCCCCAATCTCTTATGCATTTTAAGAGAGTAAATGATGCCTTCACTATGTATATAACCAGACTGCTACAAGGAAATACAGCTCTCAGGATATCCACTAAGGCTATGAATGAAGTTACAATGTATGGAAGGTGGTATATATAGTTTGAGAAGTTCACATATTTAAGAGTCCAAGGTTTCACTGGAGCAGCCTACAGACTACCTAGATACCCCACCGATAAGGTAGTTCTCTTGGAATTGTCAAGGTAGATGATAACTTGTGTTGAAAAGATGAAAGATCTACATAGAACAAATGTTCAATTTCCTATTCTGCTAGGTAGGGGCAATTATGCATGTGCTTCCTTAGGGGCAGCTGAACATTCTAACACAGAGCTCCAACTACTCAACCTCCATTACTATAGCAAAATAAATCATTTTGATCTGAATAGGGTGATGGAGAGGTTTGTAAGCAAGAAATTGTTTCATAGGATGCACCTAGAAGATTTTTGGGCCAATTGCTTGAATGACTATGAAGTTATGAAGAGAGCCCACTCCAGATTATCCTTGGGTTTCATATGAAAGTTCCACATTATAGCAGTTCTGAATCAGTTGGAAGATGATGAAAATGTGATGCATAGAGGATCTTGGGAGGCACAATACCATCAGCCAATCCCTTTGCCCAATTGTGCTAATGCTGAAGAAAGTTCCTTGGATGTTGTGATGAAGGAACCAATCAGACTAAGTAAAGCTTGGGTAAGAGGTCAGATCACTATTATGGAAAGGCAAGGGATACAACTCACATACACTGAGCCCGAATCAAAGAAGGAGTCTAGAGGAGAAGAAGATACACCAATAGAGATAACTGATGAATTAAAGCCAGCTCAAGGACCTGCCATGAGATCAGACAGTGAAGATCGTGTACCCTTGGTAGAGAACGCCAAAGCATAGAAGAAGGATATGCCTCCCTCCACCAGGACAAGAGCATCAAAGAAGAGAGATATGCCTAGTGGGCTAGGAGAAGGGTTGAAAATAAAGAAAGCTAAAGAAAAGAGTGCTAGCGAGACCACAGAGGCTGCCAATGCTACAATTCCCCACAACACCACCCTACCAGCTTATCCACTTCCTGCTCCCCCAAGTGTAAGTGGTGTTGTGCTTTCCCCAATTGCTTCCACTACTGCATCTTCCCCTGATGTTTCCACTGTTACTCCTACTTCTCTTGTAACTATCATTCGGGAGGATACCTTTGCTGCTTCCTCACCTGCAATTGTCATTTCAACTATCTCTTGTCCATTGGCAGTAGACTCCAACACTTCTAGCAACCCCATTTTCTCCCTTACTGTCTCTTCATGTTCTTCCATCAACACCACATCCTTGCCTTCCATATCTTCTATTTCACTCTCCACTTCCCATGCATTGCCTCCTATTTCTACCATTCTTTCACCTTCTCTCCCCTTGCCTACCCTATCCATCACCTCACCCATTATCATTTCTTCTATCTTGCCAACCTCTTCCATCCCACTGGATTTGGGGTCTGCCACCTTTGCCAATTTGACACAAATCATCTTTCCTTCAATTGCAATTCACCTGACGTTTGTTGCCCCTATCTCTCAAGTTGTCATAAATCAAGATTCAACTCCTTTGGTTCTGCCACTATTGCCAGGCATAGAGAAAGTATGTACTGAATTGGAGCTTCAAGAGCAGGATCCAAAGAAGAATGTATTTGAAGAGACAGAGAAGGATGTATCTGATGAGCCTTTGGCTGAAACAATAAACACTGAAATAATTGAAATATCTTATAGTCCTCCAAAGAAGAACCCAACGAAAGCAATCCTGGGAGCAGCTCAAAAGAATGTATTGGTAAATTGGAGAAATCTTACAAATGAAGAAGAGGATATGAACCAGGAGCTAGAATGAGAACAAAAATTACTTGAAGGGCCACCTAGTGTAGACAATGAGAACCCTGATGAGTCTAAAGAGCCTTCCTCTTCAGTACCGGATTAGCTGCAAAATAGAATTACATACCCAGAGCCTCAGGTGGAGATTATGAAATTAGATCTGAGTTCTATTCTATCACAAGCAAAAAAACTGAAGAAGTAGATGAAAGCTAAGATGCAGTCCTGGATTTATAAGGATGTAATAGAATCCAAGATAGCAGAAGTAGTTGTCCCACCAGGTGATGTAAATAAAGAACAATTTAGAGCTGAGGATTATACTCTAATGACGGTGAATTTGGGACTCGCCACAAGGGCTCAGATGGTTGATAAGTTTAAGGGTTCTATCTATACAATCTTGGAACAATTAGACGAAGATGAACTCATGAAGAAGGAGTTGAAACAACAAAATGAAGAATTTAGAGCCTGTTTGTAATTTTTGATAAAACCAGTGGACTCTGAGGGTGAGCTAAGGATAGTGCCTATGTTGTTGTAAAGAGATGAAGTGTCAAATCTTGATGAAGTCAGAACTCAGAAATGGATAATCAAAGTGTGTGAAAAGGGATGTGAGGCAATTGATGCTGCAGATGAGTTCCATAAGAATTTGTGCCAACTCCAGGAACATTAGAAAGACTTGTACGAGGAATGTGATCATTTTGATGAATACTACTCTCAGTTATTTCCTTGAGTACAAGAAATCAAATATTTACCTGCTTAGACATTGTTGTCTGAAAATATTTTAACAAGAGATAGACTGCACAAAGCCATAACTTGGTATTAGCAAATAAAATTGAGAAAGGAAGTCTTTGACAACATCAGGAAAGCCTACAAAGTGGTAGATGAAATATATTGACTCTTATTTATGAAATACATGACACCTTGAAGGACTGCCTTGTGATGGCTTGTGATGGCCTGGCACCATACGATGTGTAGGGATGCAAAGATAAGTTGCATAAAATGGTCTTTGAAGATATTGAACTAAATGTTGAAGGCAAACTAGTTCGAGTCAGTGACCTCCAAATTGACTTTATTGCATTCTATAAAGGGAAGAAGGATGTTGAAAAAATATATATAATCAGTATAGTCAATAACTACAGATGTTCAGATATCGAGTCAACCACCTCAAGAACCCAGACCCTACAGATATCAATCCATCATTGTCAGCCTGGGTCAGCTACCGCAAAAAAATGGCAGAAGAAGACAAAGTAGATTTGGATGATGAACCTTAGCATATTTTTGAATATTTTGAAATGTAATCCCATCACTAATGTAAATTGCTATATTTGGAAGGTCATGTGACACTACTTTGTCCTTATTATGCCTTGTAAATGATCTTTTCTATATATATATTCAAATGGGTAGTCAAATTGTCCAGGTTCAATGTATTTGGGGGTGATTTTTTGTCCTTTTCATAAGAGACAAAATGTAATCTGGGATTGTAAAGAGCTCTTGTAAATGCATTAAATGATGTCAAATCTAGACCGTCAGTGTCGATTTAATCTCCACCGTCCATTCAAAAACTTCATATGGTGCCTCTCCTATATAAAGGGCTGCCCTCTCTCTTATAAGTAAAGACTCTTGATGTCAAATTGTTGATGCTATGACATTTGAAGCTAATACAAATAGTTTCTATAATTTTCTTGAGAATTTGTGTATTGAATTTGCTTATCTAATTTTCATGGTTCGCTTCTTGATCTCCATTAGTTAGTTAATTGTGCTTTTGCAATGTTCATGGTTTGTTAATGGTATCTGATGAATGTTCTTAGTCCATACTTTTAGTTGCTTGTTGACTATGTAAAGTTAGCCTGGGATGATTGTTTTGTGCTTAAAGTTCAATTGCATTTCATAAGTTAAATTGTTCCATTGTTGGGTATTTGATGAATGAATGTAATCTAAAAACCTCTAGATCTCCATTGAAGATAGCATCACTCTCTGTAGTGTTGTAACATCTATTTAGTTTGGTAACTCAAAAAACTGGTTAAGATTTGAGAACATTTGTCTACCTTCAGCAGTCCATATATTGTGAATGTCACCTAGAATTTCTCTAAAACCCTATCTCCTTTTACATTTTCTTTGAAAACAACTATTAGCTTAGGTGTTTTAGCAGCATTTTGCATTGTCTTATTAGCTGAAATTATAGAGGGTTTGCATGAATTAATGTCTAAAGTGTTTAAATCTATCAACTACATGTAAGACCCCTTGCTAGGACATCTAGTACATTCCAACTGAGAGATTCCAAGAAAGATAAGACCTAGCTGTAGAAACCTTGGAGTAGTCCTACCTAGGGTAGGATACTTTTCAAGAGAGGTGTGATACCAGCAATCATATCTATGTTGTTGTGTGCTAAAACACCCATCAACAGAATTGGTGCTAGAAGGAGGGCAGAACAAGATATTGCTCCATTCAAAGACATTGCTCCATTCATTGCACGCTCTTCTCCTAACACCCATCAATAGAATTAGTGCTAGAAGGAGGGAGAACCAAGCTAAATCACCTCTAAATCAACAAGTCTAGGGACTAGACAAAGACATACCAGATCCAACTCAACTGGAGAAGAGTTGTTGTCTTTGAAAGAATTCAAGAGAATAAGAAGAGACCAAGGGATACCAAGAGCACCAAGAGCTCAATCAGTGCCAAGGAACATAGCCACAGTCCCTCTCAATCCTCCATTCATGGCTTTCTTTTTGGGAAATAACCAGTCCCCATTTCAATTCAACAACTATCATGATATGCCTAAAAACCCAGACAAGTTTTGTTCCAAGTTTAGAGTAAATGATCTAGATAGGACTATTGATGAGCACATTAAAATTTTTGAGGGCAATATGTTCGTGCACCAGATACCACATGAAGATGTAGTCTGCAGGTTGTTCCCCTATTCATTAAAAGATGATGCTTATTATTGGTTTTCCAACCTTCCTGCAGCATCCATAAAATTGTGGCTAAATCTAAAAAATACATTTATGGATCGATTCTGAATGCCTACTACTCCAACAGATCTCTACCAATCTTTTGTGGAAATTCACCAAAGTGAAGGTGAGCTGATAAGTTCTTTTAATAACAGATTCCAAAAGGCTTTCAACTGTTTACAAGCTCCTTATGCCATAGGTCAAGCTGTAATCTTGCCAATTTATTATGTAACCTTGGATAGACTCACCTCCATGTTTGTAAGAAGGACTAACCCATCCCCATCTAATCTTGTTGAAGCCTACACTAAATCTATTACTGTGAATACTCAGCTAGGACAAATAGCCACCGGTCCATTAAACCACATGGGTCCTGTAGCAATGCTTAACCAAATACCCATGATTAACCATGCTTTAGCCAACCATACCCCTGTAATGAACCTGATTCCAACTCCTGCTGCAACATAGGCTTTGGTGGTTCACCCAGGAAATCTAGTAGCTAAAATGCCTCCAGCCCAAATGCCCTTTCTTCAGTCCTTTGAAGTAGTTAAGGCAAGAGATGACAGAAATGACATTAGAGAATTAGTCAAGCAGATGAAAAAGGTCACTGTAGAGGTGACCCACCTAAGGAATCAAAATGTGTCTTTGCAACAAAGGAATCAAAATCAGCATCAGTTCCAAAACCATAATCAATATCAGAATCAGAACCACTATCAAAATCATAATTTTCAGTGGCGATCAAATCGGTCTTGGAACACTAGGCCTAATAATGGAGGAGTACCATCACCATTAGAGAATCAAAACAACGATACCTGACCTCCTAGCCACGTGATGTTAGTAGAAGCAGCCTTGTCTACTTGGTATAGACTGCATAATACAATGCTCATTCTGAGCTAGACTATCCAGAATTTCAAATAGCATCCAGCATTTTCTAGATGGAGATCCAAAATGTTGAAACATAGGAGAATCCACCAACATCGTATGAACTTGTGTCATCTCAAAGGTATGATACTACCCTAGTTCTTAATAGTTATACGTTTCCATTGCAAGATAATAATCAACCTGAAGAAGAAGAGCTAGATCAAGTAAATGTTTATCAGCAATACAACAATACTCCATACAATCTGAGAAGCAATAAGTTGAAAGGTCCTTTCACCACTTCCATTCCTCCGAACAACTATCAAATCCCACTGGATCCAAAAGCTTCCAATAATCCCGAGCTTCCAAAGGCCACACCCTAGTCAATACATCATGGGGCTACTATTGAAAGTTCTCAACGGTCTGATATAGTAAAATTGGGGCAATATGTGTTGATAATTGAGAGGGGGGGTGAATCAGTTATCTTAATTATTTTAGTTTTCTAAATTTCTTTATCAATTAGTGCAGCATCAAATCAAATAAGAAAAAATAACCTTGAAAAGGAAATAACATCAATACACATGACACAATGATTTTGACGTGGAAAACCCTGTTAAGGGAAAAACCACAGGGTGATTAACCCAAGAATGTATTCTCTGTTCGAAGAATAAGATAGTACAAAATGGCACTTGCCAATTAGGGCTCACTGCCTGAGCACACTACTCACAAGAGGCTCATTGCCTACAATAGTTTCTATAAGAAAACTAGATACTTGAACTGATGAGAAGCATCCACATATGCTGAGGTTCAGTTCTGGTTAAGCCCAATATACTGATCTGCTACACTTCATTCTTACTCTCCTTAGGTGCTACTGTCTTGTTACATTCTGACCTGTCTTACTGCCTTCATACTACTCTTCTGCTTTTCTTCACACCGCACAATACACCACACACACCTTCATATCTAAATCCATCTGGTATATATATCCACACCAAGGATTTCATCCACTTTCTAGTCGGCATCTGGAATACTCAATATTTTCCAAAACTCTAATTAGTAGGCTGAATTTTTACATACCAAGTAATGCGAGTCAAAGAGATGCTTATAGAAGTCATCAATCATGTCAGCCAATTATGAATGATACCTCAGGAAGCTTGATCACCATCAATATCAAATCCAGATTTAGGTCTGATGCTCTACCAGTTAGTTTTACCTCTGTCTATTCTGTCAAATAGAAACCCAACACTCAAGTGCTCATGTCTCTTCACTCTTCCATCACTAGAGGCTCAATCCCTGGAATCTACTAGTCAATGTACTCCTATTGACTTCCCCAAATCCACACTTTACAGAGATACTTCCTTTGAGAGATTAGGACCTGATTGTGGGACCCTGCTGCATGCTCTATTCTTGCTTACCGGACCACAACACTTCTTCAATCTGACTTCCGGTATAGGCACACCATGTTCTGCAGATGGGTAGGATGAACTTTGTTGCCATCAATGATAACACTCATGAAGCCATATAGTGTCTCTTGTCAACAATCTCCCCCTTTGGCATTGATGGCAACACTTAGTGGAAAATGACTAAGTGTCACATTATACTCCCCCTTAGCTGATGCTCTGTTCTTATGTACATTTTTCGGAGCTCCCCCTTAGCTGGATTCCTCATTTTTCACTACTCCTCACTCCCCCTTTGACATCAATGGAAAAGGGTGGGGTCCACACACCAAAATTTCCAAAAATAATCTATACTTAGCTGCATAAAACATATATACATGTTTTACCTACATATACTGAAATATATCTGCAAAAGTGGTCTTTAGCTGTACCACTTCTGTCGCCCAACTCTTCTTCATCCTATCCAAAATTGAGATGTGACCACTCAACAGGAATGCAAAAGCTTCTACCCTTTTTAGATTTGTCGGATCACTAGTCCAGGCTGTAGTCTGAGCATCACTTAGGGCCTCATGCATGGCCTCTAACTTAGGGATAATGATCCCTCTAAGTTCACTCAACCTACTTATTCTATTTTTCTTCTCCTTCTCAAGTTTCTTAATTTCATTCAAGACTACAATAGTCTGACATTCTTGATTGATTACGAGAGATGAGAGAGGATCAAAACTTTGAGATAAACTTAGTAGTTTATCTTCTTGCTCTTTTACTTTCTTATCAACATCTTTGGTCATTTTGGGCTAGGATAAACAAAATTTATAAATATTTCTGCCATCTTTGAGAGCATTTTCTAAACTCTTTATCCCAATATCCATAACTCTCCTGTCATTTGAGATTAGACCCTATACTTCAGAGAATCTCTTATCCAAAAATTCTTTCTTGACTTTCTCTTCTGCTACTTTCTCTAAAGAATCAAAATGTGTATTAACAGAATTTACAAGAGACTTTAGATTACCAGATGTGGAGGCTGTAGGATCCTTTTGGAAGGATTGCATGATCTTTTCCAGTACACCGGATGTAGTTTCTATGAGCTCATAGTCTTCCATGTGAGACTTCAGCATTTATTCTTTTGCCTTTGCTTGAGTGAAGGAAGCTAGTTTCATGGTTTGGACCGGAGAGAGGGAATCAAAATTGAATGGACCTTGAAGCAATTCTGATTCATCAAATTCCATCATTTCTTTGGTCAAGAACTCTTTGACTGCTTCTACTGTGTCTCTTGCTAGAGATAGAATTTTCTCCCCTTCTGTAGCCTTACCACTGTCATCTTCTTTCTCTTTTGCTTCTTGACTGATCTTCTCTTGTACTCTTTCTTTTTCTTTGAATCCGGAGTCTGTAGGGGAAACTGGAGGAGAGATGTTTGCTTGATCATGGACCTCTTCTTCCAGAGTAGAGGAATCTAAGTCCTTACCTTTTTGTTCACCTATCTCCTTTACCTCTTCTACCATTGTCTCAGTAGATTCTTCTTCAACATCTGTGGCTGAGGGATTATCACCTAAGTCCTCTATATTAGGAATGTTGAATTTTTTGTATGCATTCTGGAGAATCTCTTTTGTCTCTTTTGCTATTTTGTCAGTTTCTCTTAGCATAAGCTAATTCATTCTAACTTTGCTCCGGAACTCATCCTTACAATCTGTTGACTTTTTCCCAAACTGGATGCTTATTCCCAGATTTCCCTACAAGGTAGCCATCAGTGATCAACAGGATCTCTGGGCCAGGGGCCAACAGTGTAGGAGATAGACTCTGTATTTTATCTCCTCTTCTTCTTCAGGCTCTGCAAAACCTAGGGGGGTATTCCCTACTCAACATCCATGAGGATATGCATACAAGGCTGGGATGCTGACAGAAAGCAGATAAGTCCTCCTGTGAGTAGACCAAAACTGAAAGATAAGAGCAAAGGGGCTAGCTTTGGGCCTATTTGCAGTTGTAGACAGAGGACTGAGGATCCTAAAACTAATTCTAATGTCCTAAAGATTGTTTTAGATTTAAATTTTAATTTTAAGTTTGGATGCAAAGCTGGACATGGTTGTAACACAAACACAAAGCAAGATTGGTGCCTATCCAGGGCCTGGAGTCAGTAGACATACACCTGTGAATGATCAGCATGAACAGCTAAAACTGGATTTCAGGGGAATATATGTGATACCTGCCTTACAGATATCTCCCAATAAAGAGTGTTAAGTTATCTCTACTTATGGCATCCCTACTGCAGTATACCCTTCTCAATGTTCAACCTGAAAACAGTTTAATCTACCCCTTGAGCAGAAGTTAAAAGATCAGACATTCAACATAGGAATTCTATGCTCTAGAATCTAAACATTACCCAGATATCCAGATTCAGAAGAAGAATACATGCAATACCGGAGACAGAATTAACAAAACACATGCTAAGATAGCATTTCTCATATAAGATTAATCATGAAATCAGTGGGTTCATGCCAAAACATATAACAAGAGATACATAGACTCACAGGTTTAGCTATACAGAGCAACCAGATCAGCTTGTTTTGAATTACAGAGCCAAAAATCTTCAACTTTCAACAACCAAAAATGAGTAACACTTCCTGCTTATAACAGCCAGGTAGTGTACCACAGCAATTAATTACATGGTTGACCAAAAATCCCGCCAGATACACAGTATCAGAAAAATGGCGCTCAACGCATTACCAGATTGGCACCCAAACATGAATGCAGTAGGTAGGGGAGGAGACAGGAAGAAACCTCGAGCCCTGCGCCACTGTCCGTTGATGTACACCTTCAATCGGGTACCAGATCCGTCCATACCTCTGCAACCTTCGCCATTAATGGCGCACCAACCCGCGGCCTCGGGAAAACGTCAAACTGTGCATCGCAACCATTTCCCGCCAAGATACCTCATCGTCATGATATTTCAAATATGCAGGATATCAATTATCCCACATGCACCCCGCGGCGACCTTTTCAACACTTTATATACTAGGCCACGAGCATATATAATGTCGGTGCTTTTGCTCCTGATGACACTAGTATAAGACTTCATCATCATCCTCCAACAACATGATATCCTGTTGCTTGAAAAATCATCCTGACGTCAGCATCATCATCGCAATATCACCTGCATGATAATCGCCTTCATCGGCACAACCTGATCCATTGGAGGAAGATCCTCCTGCTTAGCCGATGAACATCCTGATGACATCATCGTCATATCCTGCTGATGTCATCAGTATATCTGCCTACTGTGCACCTCCTCATATCCGGATGACGTCATCAGCATATCGACATCAGGATGATATTCGGAAGATAACCGGATATTTGGAAATATCATCCTGATGCACAAATATGATGCTGCACTGTAGCTCCACTATAAGATCAGGGTGATAGATGAATATGCCAGATATTTGAAAAGATCACCCCCCACTAGATAATGCACGAAGCCGACAGGCGGATATCTCCTTGATATCAGCATCATCAGGATGATAAAACAACGAACATGAAGTGATACAACAACATCAGGATGATATTGACTAAGATCATCCTGACGTCCAAAATATGATGACCACGATGAAAAATCGGGTCACACTTAGAACTTTATAGCAACATCATCAGGATGATCTTAACAAAGATCACCTGATGTTAAAATATCACCCCAGCGAAAGATCATGCAGGTAGACAATATGATGACCCTCGCAAGCAACACGGCGATAACTGGAAATATGATCATGATGATGACGATGACCCTTAAGAAAAAATAGGCCAGGTCGAACAACTCAGAAAATAACCCCCTCGGAAGATCAGGGTGACATCATCATCATAAAAGGGCAGGGTGATAATTGGAAGATCACCGGATATTTGAAAAATCACCCTCCGCAAGAAAATTAAGGCACATTGTAGCTCATCGGCAGGATCAGGATGATATCCAAACATCACCCGATATTGAAATATGATGATCCTGATGAAAAACAAGTCGACAGAAAACATGAGATGCTGACCACCATCGAAGCAAACATGATGATGATGACTTCCTCCTCGAAGAAAATATGATGATGCAGCTGAAAAATGCTGAGGAGGTCCAACACTTAGGAAAATGGGCAAGAAGATATAGGGTTCAAATGAAGAAACCCCCTAAACATGAAAAATCAACCTCCAGGTCAAAATGAGTGCTAACACAATCTTTGAAGATCATATTCCTCTTCTTAGGAATGATTGAAGGATATAGCTGAATAACTATCTGTTATCGGATCTCAAGATCCTTTGCCATAGCATTATTCTTTCTTATTTCTAATTCCTTTTCTAGGATTTTGGGAATAAGAGATATGATTTCAATAAAAGCCTTGTTGTAGATATTCAAATACCTGACTATGGCTTCTTACAAGATTTTTTGGTCAGCTTCATTGTAATCATTATAGAATTTAGCCATTGGTTGAAGGTTCCCATCCACAGTAACTAATTTTATGATGTCATCAATGCACAGAGTAGGTTTCTCAACAAATTCTTCTGTTACTTCTTTAGCAGAAGGTTCACCGGATGTTTTCCTTTTCTTCTTCAGTTTCTTTACTTCCTAATCTGATTCTATCTCTTCTTCATCCTTTTGGCTTGCGTAAGACCTTGTTGCCTTTTTCTTGGTTCTCTTCTCTCCTTTTCTGGATGATTTTGCTTCTGGTTTTGATGCCTTTGAGCTCTTTGTAGTGGTAGGTGCAGAGGTCTTAGAGGATCTGGTCTGGGAGGGGACTTCCACTGGAGCACCTTCTTTCTCTACTTTTTCTTTTTCTTTCTCTACCCTTTCTGTCTTCTCTCTATTTGCATCAAGTGCCTCTTTTGAAATTCCATGCCTCTTGGCAAACTCTTCTACTTCCCTCCTCACTTTTCTTTTTATTTCTGGTTGTCTTAGTTCCACATGGATCTTCACACTTAATTCTTCAAAGGTTCCAAACCTTTCTGCTTTAGGATCCTTGGATTGACTAAGCATGTGTTGAACATGTAGCTTAACAATTTTCTCATCTACTTCATACCCCATTGGCATGATCTAGACTATTCTTGGCTCTACTGCCTCCATTAGACATTGATCAATTTCTACCATAAAGCATACTATATCTTTATACTTTTCAACTAAAGATTGGGGAATTCTCTCTCTTACTTGCATCATGCTCTAAAAATTCTTGAAATAGCCCCAGAGTACTGTATTATGTGCCTTGGCATCACCAAGCCCATGTATATAATCTCTGATTTGGATGGCTACTGGTCTATCATTCTGTCATACCCAACCACTGGATCTGGGAAGCTCATTCATGAAGTAGAAGAACAAGCATAGTATCAGCCCACCATACTTGAAGGAGTTCATCTTGTCCTTCTTGATCTTTTGTAGGTTTTCCATTAGTTGGCTCAGAAGGAGTTCACAAAGATCATAATCTGCATTTTTCCTCAAAATTTCATAAGCAGTGTAAATTGCAGTTCCAGGTACTAAATTTTCCCTGCTAGAGTGATATATCTTATAACCGATGATCATGGAGGCAAACTTGACATCCAGATCAGTGATATCTTCTATTGTCATTGCTCTTTTGTCAAATTTTTATCCGGTAGCCTCACTCATAGTTTGATTCTTGACGAATTTGAGAATAGGAATCCCACCGGATGAGTGCAATCCAGTTATAGCCCTAATGGCATCCTTGGTTATCTTAAATGGCCTCATCAACCATATAAAGTTATCATGCATTTTGCTTAGAACATACCGGACCCCTTCATCTTCTGCAAAATAGGGGAAATGAATGCATTGTGCAAAATGTTTGTCCTAGATGGCTTTATACTGAGTTTTGAGTTCAAATGAGTCATCTATCAAATGCTTGTGATAGATATCAACTAGCTTAGATTCCCCAAATTCTTCAATATTTGCATGAATATATGCCCTAACATCTTCGACATGCAGAACCCCATGCGGAATGCTTGAAAAGGTGCCTAGGGGATCAACTTTTAGGGATTTATATGGATGTTTCTTGAATTTTGGATGTAGCCTATCACTGATCTTTACAACATTTGGTGTAGTCATCTTCAAAAGATTTTACAAAGAAATATTCAATAACAGAAAATACCTTTTGCGCTTCTAGGGTTCGCTGAATGAGCTAGATTAATTTGCTGGATGAATCAACTTCAATGGTTGATCTTTTGAGAATTTGAGATAATTTGTTGCAGAGCTCCTTTTCTCTTCTTCTTGAATGCAAATGTGCAAATGATGAGTGAATGAACCCTTTTATTTCTGGGAAAACCCTAATTTCATGTTGCAATAAATGTGCAACTCAAGTCATTTCGGTTGCTTGGTTCTTCTTATTTTGAGAAAGATCTTTTTTTGGATCACTGAGATATACTTAGAGTTATCCTTGGTGATTAATAACAAATTATCTTACTTTCCCCAAACACTTGATCTATCTACAGAACAAAATGCCTCGAATTTGAATCATACCAGATTTAACTGTGATAATCATGTTTTACTAGATGATTGTTAAACCAGATCAATCTTGGAAGATTAGACTCTTCAAATCTTCCTATGGATCTTCCATATCTTTACCAAGCTTTCTTTAGATGTTTCTCTGAGAAACCTTTTATTCCACAACTTCCCATGTGCCAATTTCAGGCACCAATTAACTGGCTGGGGGAAAATGTTTTTCCTTGTGTCTCCCCTTGAGCCAGAGCTCACTTTTTAATTTTCGGAAGGAATATCAGCACCAGATTCTAGTGTGGATCCATCCCCTACATTCTTTGTACTTCTCTTCACCCAAATCTTGTTCATCTCACTTTTAACTTCATCTGTATTCACTATTCCTTTTCCTTTGTTTTGATTCTGATTATAATGCACCAGACCCTTTTTGTCCTGATTCTTGCTTCTACAGAATTTGGCAATATGACCGGATCTATTGCAATTGTGGAAAACAACATTTCTTTGCATATTTGAATGATATCCTCTTGATCTGCATTGATTAGCCATATGTCCCATTCTATTGCATGCAAAGCATCTGCCATTGAATGAATTATTCATTTGCATATTTCTGCATTCATGAGATTTGTGACCATACCTTTTACAGTTGAAACACTGTCTGGAGAAGGATGTATTGGTCTGATTTATTCTCTTTCTGCACTGATTAGCTTTATGACTGAAGTTATTGTAGTTGTGGCAGTATCCATTGAAGGATGGATATCTTTGAGCATTAGGTTGCCTTACCGAAGGTATTCTAGGCCTGTTCCTTGGATTTCCTGATCCAAAATTCTTCTGACCAGATCTGGAGCTTTCACCTTTCTCATATCCCAAGCCACGCTTGTCATCTACCCTCTTTTGGCTTTCAAGAAGAACTTCAAGTTGAGCAGAACTTATCTTGAATTTCTCTTTGTATTCATTTGCTATTTGAAGATCCTTTTTAAGAGTGTCAATTTGATCCTCAAGTTTTTCTTAGTTATCTCTAGCATCTTCAAGATCAGATTCTAGATGCCTAATTATTCTATCCATTTTGTGGTAGTCTTCTGACTTCTCCTTGAGAGATTGTCTTAGATCATCTTCAGTTTTTCTTTTCTCTTCAATTTCTTAGGTGAATTTCATAACTCCTGATTCCATTTCATGTCTTACCATAATGACCTCTTTTGATAACTTTTCATATAACTTGGTTTTCTCCTTCAGATCTTCATTTGTACCATTGTCTTCACTTTGACTTGCCAATTGCTGAAGTAGATCTTTTCTCTTTTTCATAGAGATACTTAGTTTCCCTTTTAGTTCATTTATGAAATCATCAACCTGTTTGAGTCTTTCCTTCAATTCATTGAATTCAGAGTTTGATTGCTCAAGATCATCTAGGGTAGACTGAAGTTGTTCTCTCATACCTCACACATCCATTTGAGTTCCCAAATCTTCCTCAAGCTATTAGGCTCTATTTGGAGGAACTTGGCTCTGATACCAATTGTTGATAACTGAGAGGGGGGGTGAATCAGTTATCTTAATTATTTCAGCTTTCTAAATTTCTTTATCAATTAGTGCAGCATCAAATCAAATAAGAAAACATAACCTTGAAAAGGAAATAACATCAATACACATGACACAATGATTTTGACGTGGAAAACCTTGTTAAGGGAAAAACCACAGGGTGATTAACCCAAGAATGTATTCTCTGTTAGAAGAATAAGATAGTATAAAATGGCACTTGCCAATTAGGGCTCACTACCCAAGCACACTACTCACAAGAGGCTCACTGCCTACAATAGTTTATATAAGAAAACTAGATACTTGAACTGATGAGAAGCATCCACATATGCTGAGGTTTAGTTCTAGTTAAGCCCAATATACTGATCTGCTGCACTTCATTCTTACTCTACTTAGGTGCTGCTATCTTGTTACATTCCAGACCTGTCTTACTGCCTTCACACTGCTCTTCTACTTTTCTTCGCACTGCACAATACACCACACACACCTTCATATCTAAATCCATCTGGTATATATATCCACACCAAGGATTTTATCCACTTTCTAGTCGGCATTTGGAATACTCAATATTTTCCCAAACTCTGATTAGTCAGCTGAATCTTTGCATACCAAGTAATGCAAATCAAAGAGATGCTTATAGAAGTCATCAATCATGTTAGCCAGTTATGAATGATACCTCAAGAAGCTTGATCACCATCAATATCAAATCTAGATTTAGGTCTGATGTTCTACCGATTAGTTCTTCCTCTGTCTATTCTGTCAAACAGAAACCCAACACTCAAGTGCTCATGTCTCTTCACTCTTCCATCACCAGAGGCTCAATCCCTGGAATTTACCAGTCAATGTACTCCTATTGACTTCCCTAAATCTGTACTTTATTGAGATACTTCCTTTGAGAGATCTGGACCTGACTGTCGGACCCTGCTGCATGCTATGTGTATATGCCCAAAAATGACATGATTCATCCTAAATAAATATTCTAAATATTTATTCCATTCTTCTATCAATTAAATAAATATTCTAAATTTATTTAATCAATTCACTATTTCATAATTAAATAAAATCAATTTATTTAATTAAAATCCCTAAATTCTTCTAATGTCCTACACAATTAAATAATCATAAATTATTTAATTAATCCAAATTTCTCTATCCTAAGTTCTAATTCTAAAAATCCACCTCACACTTACACCTCACTTTTCCACCTCACTTTGTCCACCTCATTGGGTTGCACATGTAATTAAATATATTAAATATTTAATTACTTATTTTTCCCTCACCCACATGTCCTATTTCTTCTCAAATCAAAAGTTAGTTAACTAATCAATCAAAAGTGTTAACTAACCAGTCAATTGAGTTAATCCCTCAATCAATTCAGTCAATTCCATAATTCATTCTTCCAACCGACTAATCAAGTTTGTTAACTGTTCAGTTAAAAGAGTTAACTCTCTAATCAATGTTGTCAAAACCCCTCTTTCATGATGGAGATGAGACACTTGTCATATTTCTACTAGTTGCACAATCCTCAACCACTCTCAGCCATTGATCATCATACTTCTTCTCAACCATTGATCCTCATTCTTTTGAGTCTATAAATGAAACCTCATTCTTCCATTCTATTCATCCAGGCTATTCGTATTGTTACTTTGCAGAATTCTACCCGCGCACCTTTGGCACCCCCAATACAATCTACTTGAGATCACCCTTTGCTTTGAAGCTCTACTTCATAGCATTATCTATCAACACAGCCATTTACTATCGACATCCTACAACATAGCTAAAAGAGTGCACTCACTGAGGGCCTACTTCATTAGCAAAGGACGGTTGTAATAGGCAAAAAATAGAAGCTTTGAAACAGGGAAGGTTTGCACTGTATTGTTCATTGCCTTATTTCATTCAATCTTTCTTGTTTTAATTATTCTGTTGATGTTTGGGTTTGTTATTGTTCATTTGATTAAACCACATTTTACCTATCATTTTTGTCGCCCACCGTTCAATTTTATGTTTTTTACAAATTTTTGTAGTAAAAATTTGTGTTCCTCTAAACCCCATTGTTGAGTTTTGCAAGGATCTATCAAAAGGTGGCCTCCTAGGCTAAAACTGACATCACCAACGTGCTCAGAAGGGTCGAAAACCTTAGAATCACCTATTAATTCATAAAAATCAGAGACTGAAAAAAATCTCTGTGATTTTTTTGAGGGTGCATCCTTTTATCCAGCGGTCCAAAGGGTGCTTCTGCAGGGTGCATCGCTTTATCCAACGGTCCAAAGGGTGCTTCTACGTCCTTTTATCCAACTGTCTAAAAATTTTTTTTTGCAGGGTGCATCCTTTTATCTAGCGGTCCAAAGGGTGCTTCCACAGGGTGCATCACTTTATCCAGCGGTCCGAAGGGTGCTCCTGCATCCTTTTATCCAACTATCCTAATAGCTTTCTCGCAGGGTGCATCCTTTTATCTAGCGGTCTGAAGGGTGCTCCCACAAGGTGCATCATTTTATCTAGTGGTCCAAAGGGTGCTTCCACATCCTTTTATCCAGCAGTCCGAAGGGTGCTTCCGTAGGGTGCATTGTTTTATCCAACAATCCTCCATCCTGCCTTCTTCTACATGCCATAAGGGTGGTATCTTTTTCTTTTTGCCATAACAGGAGCATACGAACTCGTAATTGCACAAATAAACACTCATTGGAAAGGTAATTCCGTGAACTTCACAATGGAGCAGGTTTGATCAAGTGATTTTATTATTTTGTTAGCTATTTTTACAGTCAAAGTTTAGCTATCTTTCCAAGCTTAAATCTAGCATTTTTTCTTGAAAACTAATGATTTATCTGTGCAGCTTGACTTAAACACTTGTCAATGAAAAGAGAAAAGAAACTTATGATATATCTTCTACAGGGTTGAGAGCTAGATAGTTTTATTTTCCTTAACACACACATCATAGATTAACTAGGGGGAAAGTAAAATAACTTGCATACAATTCTCATTTAGTTCTAATTAGGAAGGAGTAACTCATTGTTCATGCAACTTGCATACAATTTCTCATCTAGTTCTAATTAGAAAGGAGTAACCCATTGTTCATACAACTTGCATACAATTTCTCATCTAGTTCTAATTAGGAAGGAGTAACCCATTGTTCATGCAACTTACATACAATTTTCATCTAGTTTTAATTAGGAAGGAGTAACCCATTGTTCATGCAACTTGCATACAATTTTAATCCAACTCTAATTAGGAAAGTAAAAACATGCATGCCAATCTCACATAGTTTCTAATTAGGAGGGTGATAACTGAATTATTGCAATCTTGGTTTCATTGATCATTGCTATATGGCTATCTCTTTCAGTTAAGAATATTGCTATCTTGCAAAGGAAAGAATCATTGCTATCTCCTAATCACTTCAAAGTTAACAACTGTGTGAGTGCACAAGTAGAGTAGCCCATTTAGTTTTTCTAAATTTAACTAGGTTGGATTAACCAGTGTATTCTGTGCTTCTGAATGACAATAGGCTTATGCTCTCCCCTTAACTGTGTGACCAAAGTGCCAGACTTGTTATTCTATTTATTTAACCTTTAGGGGGGCCTGCCCTTGGATGCATGCATGTCCAAGTGGGAACGACCCTGAGTGGAAACAGGCTAAAGCCAAGCCCTACCAATCCACTTAAAATAAATGTGCTTGAGGTGAAAACCTCCTACAACGAGTGCTGTTGTATTACACCGACGGCCAACCTCCCCCAAAACCCTCTAGTTCACTCACAAGTCTGGCACATAGGCTTATGCTCTCCCCTTAACTGTGTGACCAAAGTGCCAGACTTGTTATTCTATTTATTTAACTTTTAGGGGGGCCTACCCTTGGATGCATGCATGTCCAAGTGGGAACGACCCTGAGTGGAAACAGGCTAAAGCCAAGCCCTACCAATCCACTTAAAATAAATGTGCTTGAGGTGAAAACCTCCTACAACGAGTGCTGTTGTATTACACCGACGGCTAACTTACATACAATTTCTCATCTAGTTCTAATTAGGAAGGAGTAACCCATTGTTCATGCAACTTACATACAATTTTCATCTAGTTTTAATTAGGAAGGAGTAACCCATTGTTCATGCAACTTGCATACAATTTTAATCCAACTCTAATTAGGAAAGTAAAAACATGCATGCCAATCTCACATAGTTTCTAATTAGGAGGGTGATAACTGAATTATTGCAATTTTGGTTTCATTGATCATTGCTATATGGCTATCTCTTTCAGTTAAGAATATTTCTATCTTGCAAAGGAAAGAATCATTGCTATCTCCTAATCACTTCAAAGTTAACAACTGTGTGAGTGCACAAGTAGAGTAGCCCATTTAGTTTGTCTAAATTTAACTAGGTTGGATTAACCAGTGTATTCTATGCTTCTGAATGACAATAGGCTTATGCTCTCCCCTTAACTATGTGACCAAAGTGCCAGACTTGTTATTCTATTTATTTAACCTTTAGGGGGGCCTGCCCTTGGATGCATGCATGTCCAAGTGGGAATGACCCTGAGTGGAAACAGGATAAAGCCAAGCCCTACCAATCCACTTAAAATAAATGTGCTTGAGGTGAAAACCTCCTACAACGAGTGCTGTTGTATTACACCGACGGCCAACCTCCCCCAAAACCCTCTAGTTCACTCACAAGTCTGGCACATAGGCTTATGCTCTCCCCTTAACTGTGTGACCAAAGTGCCAGACTTGTTATTCTATTTATTTAACCTTTAGGGGGGCCTACCCTTGGATGCATGCATGTCCAAGTGGGAACGACCCTGAGTGGAAATAGGCTAAAGCCAAGCCCTACCAATCCACTTAAAATAAATGTGCTTGAGGTGAAAACCTCCTACAACGAGTGCTGTTGTATTACACCGACGACCAACTTGCATACAATTTCTCATCTAGTTCTAATTAGAAAGGAGTAACCCATTGTTCATGCAACTTACATACAATTTTCATCTAGTTTTAATTAGGAAGGAGTAACCCATTGTTCATGCAACTTGCATACAATTTTAATCCAACTCTAATTAGGAAAGTAAAAACATGCATGCCAATCTCACATAGTTTCTAATTAGGAGGGTGATAACTGAATTATTGCAATCGTGGTTTCATTGATCATTGCTATATGGCTATCTCTTTCAGTTAAGAATATTGCTATCTTGCAAAGGAAAGAATCATTGCTATCTCCTAATCACTTCAAAGTTAACAACTGTGTGAGTGCACAAGTAGAGTAGCCCATTTAGTTTTTCTAAATTTAACTAGGTTGGATTAACCAGTGTATTCTGTGCTTCTGAATGACAATAGGCTTATGCTCTCCCCTTAACTGTGTGACCAAAGTGCCAGACTTGTTATTCTATTTATTTAACCTTTAGGGGGGCCTGCCCTTGGATGCATGCATGTCCAAGTGGGAACGACCCTGAGTGGAAACAGGCTAAAGCCAAGCCCTACCAATCCACTTAAAATAAATGTGCTTGAGGTGAAAACCTCCTACAACGAGTGCTGTTGTATTACACCGACGGCCAACCTCCCCCCAAACCCTCTAAGGCGTAACCCTTTGAGGCTGGGAGACTCTATAACGGAGAGTAGTGCCACCGCATGTGTAACCACTCGAACAGTTGCCCTCATTAAACACCTCTTGTTCTAGTGGCAAAAAAACCTTGTAATCCATTTCAAGCCTAGGATTTTGTACTTACTTTTTTTCCCTTAGTCCAAATAGAGTCAACAAAATCTCAAAAAAAAAAAAAAAAATCATAAAAATATCTGTGTTTGTTGTGTCTTCTTGCCATAATTGAGAAAAATTAGATCAAAAGATTGATTTGCAACCAAGAAACCAAAAGCACTAAAAAACGTGTCAAAAACTTTGCAAAATCATTCGAAGAAACCAGAGTTGCACATTTATCCTCTGCCAGAATTGTGCATTTACCTTGACTTGCTGTGCATTTACCTTCTAAAATTGTGCCTCTGAAGCTACATATCCAAAACAGTAGGCTTTTTCGGCCTTTTGCCAGTTTCTATCAAGATGACAAACCAATTAGAAGCATTTGCTCAAAAAGTCCAATATTTGCAATTGCAAATAAACTCAGGTCCTTCGCCCCAAGAGTGTATAGCGATTTCTCAACAAATCCAAGTCTTACAACAAGAAATGGCAATCTTGCAAGCCGAACGTGCCAGTACTAGCTACGCCTCGCCCCGAACTCATACATCTGTTTCCCATCTTAATGATGCTCATGACAAGGCAAGCACCACCTTAAGTTGGAAATCCTATACCAGTCCATCTATTAGTCCTCCTTCACCGTCTTTTAAGACCCATATCCCAAAGCATACCAGTTCTACACCAACATCACCATCTAGTTCCTCAAACTCTAAATGGATGACCAAAAAAGAATCAGATGAGTGGTGGGAAAGAGTTTTTCCAAATTTATACAACCAGAGAAAAGCTAGAGAGAAAGATAAATCCACTCATTCACCTATCCATACACCTACCAATGATGTGATCCAAGGGCTACTAGTAGAGAGTCAACCATGTCCCCAAATTCCAGTCCTTGACCTTACCAAAAATCCTTCATGTCATTCACAACCCCTTGAGCTTATTGAAGAAACTCCTACCATGAACCATGGTCCATCAAACATCTATGTTGTCAACCACTAAGCTATCCAAGAGCTATCCACTTCCATTCCAGCAACCCAAGAGGTATGTCAAGAGTTTAATCCTATGCATGAGGAAACATTAATCCCTAGTCTAAGTCCAGATCAAATCACTTTCTTGCAACCTATCCATAACATGTATCTTTTCCATGATCAAGATGATATCCATAATAATGAACCTCTCCATGAGCCACTTGATCCTATCCATCTCCCAACACCTATACATGAGAAGGAAATCCAATTCCATCCCATGCATAACCTATATCTTTTCCATGATCAAGATATTATTGTTGATGAAGAACATATACAAGAGCACCTTAATTCCATCACGCTAAATCCTATCTATGATCAAGATCCCATCTATGATGACAAGCCTATCTATGATTAAGCAAACCATGATGATCCTCTAAGCCCACTTTATGCGTTCCATAGTCCTGAGCTTATAACCCCATCTAGTCCTATCCAAGTTCCAACAACTTCCACTTCCCTTGATGAGACACTTGCCTCCCAAGCAAGCATAGAAGATCAAACCAGTAAACTCCTCCGCCATCCGTTATCGACCATTCTGCAAATCTTCCACCATATATCCTTGGTCTTACCACCTTCATTCATGAGTGTTCCTCCTTAGAACACCAGCAACCATTCTCCTCTATCTCATCTTCTCCATCCAATAAAGAACTTGTGTCTAGTGTTCCACCTACACATAATCCCACTGTCCACCGCATACTCCAACATATGAACTATCAAGGTAAAGGCTTAGGCCTTCACGAACAAGGTATTTTGGAACCCGTCCATGTCAATGTTCCTCCTTCATATGGCCTTGGATACATACCCCAAGGTGAACAATCTCAAGATGTTGGTACTTCCCCCACTCCTCCAAAGTCCAAGACTTTCCATCGCAAACCCTATCATATCCCCAAAATGTATGTCGCCATTCCACCTCCATCATCCTACGATTGTCAAAAGCATGTGACCATACACCTTCCACCATCCAATCTACCTCCACTACTTGCAACTCCTAATATCCCTCCAATCTACCTCCACTATCTACCTATGCCATATCACTTTCATGCAATCCCCTACCTACATCTGTGAGAACACTTGACATCGTCCATGCAACAACATCCATCTAGTGGGACTGTCACCTTTCACGGAACTAGATCCCTAAGTCTCTCCCTTCCATATCCGCGTTTTCCTACCCAAATGTTTCAAAAAAAAAAAAAGAGGAAAAAAAGAAAAAAGTAAAGAAAAATCCCTTCATCCAATGGTGAAAACCTGACAAACATGCACCTTGGATAAGTACCATGATGAAAACCTGGCAAACAGGCATCATGTGTAAGTTGATCTTCTATGTCACCTACACTTGGGGGCACCTTGTCTCATCAGCCTATCACTCTTCTCTTATTAGTTTCCTTCTGTACCATTTCCTATCCTATCCTACCTATACTATCCAGTCTATTCTTCCTAATCTTCCTTTCCTCTATTTTCTTTGGTCTTGATAAAGATTGGAGGCACAATGTTGACAAATGTTTTAGATGTCTCTTGACATACCGTATCCCTCCAACCCATGCAAATCCTTCATTACCCTCTCATCCTCCTATCATCGTAAGCATTGCCATGAAAAATCTTAAGTATTCTACCTACAATGGGGCATGTTATTCTTATGCGACATAGTCCTTAGAGATCACATCCTTGTTTCCTTCTATCCACTATTGCCCATCCTCATACCTACCTGTTCCATTCTTTATCACCCATACATCTACCTATCCGTGGTGTTTCCTTGTCATTGGTATCACCTATTCCATATCGTGTCTTGCCTAATCCATATCTGTTCCATATCATGTCTTATCCGATCCATATCTGTTCTATGTCTGATCCATATCTGTTCCATATCATGTCTCATCCGATCCATATCTTAGGTCCATCAAAGTCCAAGTCCATGAACTACATTGCCTTTGCGCCATCATGTAGGCAAGGCCATTATTCTAATGTGCCCCCGAGGCTCCCATGGTCCCATTCATCCCCTTTCTAGTCATCTTTCATGTCATCTTTCTAGTCCATCCATGGTCCATTAGGGTTTACCCCGAACTATGTTGCCTCTGCGTCGTCACGTAGGCAAGGCCATTTAGCAATGAGCCCCCGAGGCACTAGGTCAGTCCCTTAGGGTCCGTCTCCCCAATAAGGATTGTGCAAATCTTCTCACCATACAAGAAAATGCAAGCAGAACCCGCGCTTCAAGCAGAAATCTTGACTATGAGCATCTTAACCTATCTAAAGCAAAGCAAATACCCAAGGTCTTCTAGCTAATTCTATCTAAATTATGGCAAGAAAAACACATCTAAATGCAAGAATGTTTTGTGGATTGGAACCATGGTTAAGTTACAGAGTCTTGATTTTTGTTATCATGTCTTTCTACGCTACTCAAGGATGCCAAAAGCTAGCGATGCTATGATGGGGGCATGATTATTTTCTTTGTTTGCTATCTGTGGATTAAGCTTTAGTAGTGTGACACCTTGTCTAAGGACATGATCAGCAAAAGATCATCGAGGACATCAAAGGTCAAACATGAACGGGGGTAATCCTTGTTTGTTGAAATGCAAGAAATACTCAGGTCATCTCAGTTCAATTATACCTCGATGCTTGTATCAACTTGCTAAATCAAAATCCATGTAAGCAGTACTTAGGTCATCTAGGTTCATTTATACCTAGATGCTTGTATTAACTTACAACATTTCAGAAAAAGTACCAAAAACATAAATCGCCCAATGATGAAATAAAGCACTCCAATAGCAAAGCATCCATCCTATATCCATTTATACATCCATACCATACCCATGCAATAAAGATCCAACAATGGAGAGTATCAATACAAATAAAAGCTTGTGAGTCCTTCTATTGAGTCTTTCTTCTATCAATCAGATTTCTATCTATCATCATATCTTTCATCCTTGTCTAGTCAGTCTGAGCAATGATCCAAATGCAAGGTCCATCCTTAATCCATACCAATCAAGTCAAGTCAATCTTGCACAAATGATCCAATCACAATCAGGGGTCTTGATCTTTGTCTGGTCGTAAACCAACTCGATCAGTTAATAAATCAATTGTCTTATACAGGATATTGCATTGTCGAAATCAGACCAATACATGCGTCTTACACGACATGTTTTATTTCCTGAAACCAAACACTATCCTTCATGTTGCTCTAGGGATCTATCATTCCCCGCCATGACAACACGCCTGCCGTGTCGGTCTAGGGATATATCATTCCCCACCATGACAACATTATTGTATATCGTTATTAGTATATCATCGGTTTACAGCTTGACAAGGGCTATACCTTATTTGTTCTTGTATCATTTGTGCATACTTGCTCGTTTGCTTGTGTGTGTTATCATTTTCTCTTGCATCCCGTATCATTCAGCTCTTTCTTCACCCATTTTCTTCAAACCTAACCTTCTTCATCGTGAGATTGTCCATCTCACGCCTTCTACCTTCTCCCCGTCCAATCTCCCGAGGGGGCATTCTATCATCAAACTTGTACCAAGGGCAAACTGGGACATGTATCACTGTCAGACTATCGATTTCTTTGATATAAACAACATTGCATCAAAGAGGGGCAAAATGTATATGCCCAAAAATGACATTATTCATCCTAAATAAGTATTCTAAATGTTTATTCCATTCTTCTATCAATTAAATAAATATTATAAATTTATTTAATCAATTCACTATTTCATAATTAAATAAAATCAATTTATTTAATTAAAATCCCTAAATTCTCCTAATGTCCTACACAATTAAATAATCATAAATTATTTAATTAATCCAAATTCCTCTATCCTAAGTTCTAATTCCAAAAATCCACCACACTTACACCTCACTTTTCCACCTCACTTTGTCCACCTCATCGGGTTGCACATGTAATTAAATATATTAAATATTTAATTACTTATTTTTCCCTCACCCACATGTCCTATTTCTTCTCAAATCAAAAGTTAGTTAACTGATCAATCAAAAGTGTTAACTAACCAGTCAATTGAGTTAATCCCTCAATCAATTCAGTCAATTCCATAATTCATTCTTCCAACTGACTAATCAAGTTTGTTAACTGTTCAGTTAAAAGAGTTAACTCTCCAATCAATGTTGTCAAAACCCCTCTTTCATGATGGAGATGAGACACTTGTCATATTTCTACTGGTTGCACATTCCTCAACCACTCTCAGCCATTGATCATCATACTTCTTCTCAACCATTGATCCTCATTCTTCTGAGTCTATAAATGAAACCTCATTCTTCCATTCTATTCATCCAGGCTATTCATATTATTACTCTGCAGAATTCTACCCGCGTGCCTTTGGCACCCCCAATACAATCTACTTGAGATCACCCTTTGCTTTGAAGCTCTACTTCATAGCATTATCTATCAACACAGCTAAAAGAGTGCACTCACTGAGGGCCTACTTCATCAGCAAAGGATGGTTGTAATAGGCGAACAATAAAAGCTTTGAAATAGGGAAGGTTTGCACTGTATTGTTCATTGCCTTATTTCATTCAATCTTTCTTGTTTTCATTATTTTGTTGATGTTTGGGTTTGTTATTGTTCATTTGATTAAACCGCATTTTACCCTAACACTATGTTCTTGCTTACCAGACCACAACACTTCTTCAATCTGACTTCCGGTATAGGCACACCATGTTCTGCGGATGGGTGGGATGAACTTTGTTGCCATCAATGACAACACTCATGAAGCCATACAGTGTCTCTTGCCAACAATATTTAGCTAATGAACTTAAGAAAATGAAGGTTAGCTTGTCCGTTTATGAATTGCTTAAAGTACCTGAGGTTAGGACAACCTTCTTCCAAGACACGGGGGCAAATATTAAGATGGATTCTTCATAGAAAGAAACTCCTATAAAGGATAACACTGATAAAGGGAAAGCAAGAGTCCATGTGATGGATGCTGAACAAAAAGTGACACTATATAAAGATAAGAGAGAGAGTGCTCCTTTTCTTTTGGCACTTAGAATATTTGGGGAAAATCTTCACAACTGCTTAGTAGATTCTGGTGCTTCCACAAACGTGATGCCTTTGTCAATCTACAAAGCACTGGGTCTCACCCCAGCAAAGTTACACAGTTAGATAAGACTAAGGTGAATGTGATGGGTGAATTGAATAGGATACATATATAGCTGGCCTCCGATCCTAGAATACAGTAATACATAGATATTCAAGTAGTGGATATTCCAAATCAATATGGTATGCTCTTAAGTCAGGATTGGTCTAGGACTTTGAATGGGTACATGGCAACAGACTTCTCCCATATGTGGCTACCATGGAAGGGACTGGAAAGCTAGATTCACATTGAAAGGGAGCAAAAAATGAAACACATGATTATGGAGTATAATCAAACAAACGAAATCTTGTTTTCTAAAGTTGATTTGGGAGTCTACCTTCCCCATGTTGATCAAGTAGAGGAGATTCTTATGCTAAGCTACAACAAATTTCCTGATCCTTTGCTTGTAGAAAACCCAGAAAGCACAGAAGCATATGTACAATCAGATTCAGGTAACTCTTCGGAAGATGACAAGCCAGGGATATTCAAAGGATTTCAAGATTTTGTAGCCAAATTTATAAGTGATCAAGCAGCTATAGGAAAGGAGATTTAGATGGAAGAATTGCTGCTACCAGACTGATGCCACATCCACAATGCTTCTCATTCTGAATTTGCATGCTTAGTTTGTCAAGAAGCAGTGGTGCAATTGTAGAGACACATAGCTCCAAAGGAAGTTCCAAATGTCACAAAGAAGGTGGAGCCAGAACCTTAGTTAAATGGGAAAAGATTAATAAGGTAAGATGACAACAATAAAGATTTCCACCTCTGGACTTTGAGGTTTAATGGATCAAGATGTAGACAAGGATCTGAGGCAGGCTTTGAATTGATCAGTCCCACTGGAAGTTTGTATTTAGCATCACATAGATTACAGTTCCCTTGCACAAATAATGTAATGGAATATGAAGCTTTAGTGCAAGGATTGTTGATGGCTCTTCAGAAGAAAGTAAGAGTTATTCAGGTGTTTGGAGATTTAGAACTGGTTGTAAAACAAATGAAGAAGCAATACTCATGCAATGATAAGAATTTGAACAAGTATAGAAACTGAGTATGGGATTTGATTGAAGGCTTTGATGGTTTCAATATCCAGTTGATTCGTCGAAGGCATAATCATGTTGCAGATGCTCTAGCACAAATTGCAAGCACACTGGAACCAACTTCCATGGCAGGTTTAAAGAAGTTCACTATTGAATTTGTCACCACCTCGTCTGTGCCAGATAATGTCACAAATTTTCAAGTCTTCGAGGATGACAAGCATATAATTGACTTCCTGACTTCATCTGATGTTTTCACTGCTCAAATAATAGATGAAGAGGAAGTGGAACCTACTGAGATGGATTTAAAGGGAGTTCTCAATGTAAAGACAAACATGATTCCACAGGGAATGATGGAGTTGGAATGACTATTTGATTCAGACAAATTGGGAACCCAAAGAAAAGAAGGAGAATCTCCTGGAGGACAATGGGATCCTTTCAATTTAGGGATAGCGGAAGAAGTTATGAATGTGTTCATTAGAAAATCCAATACTGAAGAAGAAAAGGTAGGCATCATCCATGCACTAAGGGATTATCATGAAGTTATAGCATGGAGCTATGAAGACCTCCAGACATATGACACTTTGATCATTACTCACACCATACCTCTCAAACTAGGAGAAAAGCCTTTTAGGCAAAGGCAGCAGCCAGTGAATGCTTTATTAGAGCCTCTGATCTTTAAAGAAGTGCATAAATTGTTGTCAGCAAGAATAATATTTCCTATCAGACATTCAACCTAGGTAGTAAACTTAGTCCCAGTCCAGAAGAAAAATGGAGAGATCAGACTTTGTGTCAACTTCCAAAATTTGAACCAAACATCTGAAAAGGATAACTATCCTCTACCATCATTAGATGAAGTATTGTAGATTGTCAATGGATCCCAAATGATGTCTTTTCTAGATGGATATTTGGGTTACAACCAAGTGATGGTGGATTACGAGGATAGATTGAAAACATCTTTTACATGTAAATGGGGAATCTACACATATCACCGAATCCCATTCGGGTTGATTAATGTAGGTGCCACATTCTAATGAGAAATGGATGTTCCCTTCAAAGGATTAGTTGGAAGGTGTATTATAATCTATATGGATGACCTCACGGTGTTTTCAAAGAGGCAAGAAGATCATATAGCTGACCTAAGGAAAGTTTTACAACGCTGTAAAGACTATGGGATTTCACTCAACCCCAAGAAATACATTTTTGGAGTAACTGAAGCAAAGTTGCTAGGACATGTTATCTCTGAGAAAGACATATCTATTAATCTTGACCAAGTGCAGGCAATCCTCAAGATACCACCTCCAGCCAACAAAAAGGGACTTAAGTCATACTTTGGTAATATCAACTTTGTACACAAATTCATCACGGGTTTTGCTAAAATTGTTCAACCTCTCAATGCCATGTTGAAAAAAGATGCTAAAATGGATTAGACTCCAAAAGCCAAAGCTGCATTTACAAAAATTAAGCAAGCAATAGCCAATGCTCCAGTGCTAGTAAGTCCAAATTATACACTACCATTCCATATTTACTCATTTGCTTCCGAACATACTTGTGCTGCTATGCTAACACAGAAAAGAGCCATCGATGATGAAAGACACATTACTTTCATGAGTACCCCGTTAAAGGACACGGAGTTAAGATATCTGAATGTGGAAGAAAAAGCATATGTCTTGGTAAAAGTAGTTAAGAAGTTTCGTCATTACATTATAAGAATTTAGGTAATTGCCATAGTGCCAGACACAATAGTTAAAGCACTGCTGATGCAAAGTGAACTTGGAGAAAGGAGAGAAAAATGGGTTACCATCCTGTAGGAATTTGATATAGACATACAACTCATGAAGTTAGTTAGAGGGAAAGCATTGACCAAATCAATGGAAGAAGTAGGATCAGGCCTAGTCTCCTAGTAGTACATGTTAGAGGACATCTCCAATGATGAATGGTACAGAGACATCATATTTTACTTGCTTAATTAGCGCTGCCTGCCACAGTTGAATTCGGTTTACAGAAGAGCACTTAGATTGAAAAGAAATAGCTATATGATAAAGGGGTCAGTACTTTATAAAAAAGAATCATGTAGGGATCTATCTGAGATGCTTGGACAAGACAAAAGTAAATTAGGTGCTGACTAGTTTTCATGAGATGTTTGGGATAGGTCACGGATCAGCCCATTCTACTGCCATTCAAATTCTTTGGGATGGGTATTACTGGCCTACTCTATTTAAAGATGCTTATTCACATGTGAGAACCTATCATACATGTCAGACAGCTACCATGAGAGAACAAAATGCTGCTATGCCATTGCAACCAATTGTGGAGGTATGCCCATTCGCATAGTAGGGCCTCGACTTTATCGATATGATCAATCTGTCCTCCTCTGCAGGCCACAGGTATATTCTAACCACTACTGACTACTGCACTCGATTATCTGAGGCCATAGCTTGTAAACAATGTACCACAGAGGTAGTCATTGAATTTGTTGAAAAGCATATTATTACCAAGTTTGGATGCCTGTTCTCTTTAATTTGTGATAATGGTCCTGCCTTTTCATCATTATGTTTTTCTAACTGGGCATTTGATTATGGGATCATCCTAAAATTCTCATCTAATTACTATCCACAAGGGAATGGAGTAGCTGAATCCACAAACAAAAATCTACTTGAAGTAATCAAGAAACTGCTAGATAGAAACCTGTTGATGGTGATGTTAGTCACACACAAACACACAATAAAAGTTACACAACAAACTTTATTTATCTTGAAAGATATGATCAATTCAAATAATTCATGATCCCAAGTCTCTATTGATTAGTTCATAATCTACTGACGTTACTTAGTGGTTGATGTGTATTGTTGTTTTCCATTTCAAGGGGCCTTACGTTGATCAATGGATTCTATTTTCTACAACTATGCCACATAGAAAGGTTACTCTACATAGTATATTTCTTTAAATAATGTGTCTAAGTTGATATTTGCATGATTTCTACCATTACTTGTAAATCTTTGCATGATATTTTCAACACTACATGCATTTAGCTCAAATATGCTAATAATATTCAGTTATCTACGAGATGTTAGCATATTTCTCTATTCTGCTTATTATTTTTCATGATTTGTAGTTATGGAAGTGATTCACTAAAATTAAAAAAATGGAAATAACAAAGATAAGGTTTAAAGGATGAAATTCCCAAAACTACTTGACTGAGATGACTGATCCACATACATGTTTCGATACAGCAATGAAGAGAAGAAAAACTAGAATCATACTTCACTAGGACATTCCACAAATCCACATGATCTAGTGCAAATCTTCAAGGAAAAAGTTGACAACAACATGCAATAAAATGAAAGTGCTTCTAGTTGAACACAACATTCACCATTACATATCTAGAAATTAACTTGAAGATTACGTAAAGTTTACAATCAGGATGTAATCTAAAGCTTCATCTCCATTCAATATACTTCAGAATAGGTACATTTACAATGATCTGAGGAAAGAACCTTGATGTTTCAACAATTCAGTCCTCATTAGTCTCAGTAATCTGATCTCCTACATGAAATTGCTACAGGTCAGATTTTGAACGATTGACCTCCTTTTTTTACATAGAGTAAAGTGGCTTAATATATATCTTAGGCTATCCCCAATACATTGCCCAAAAAACCTTAATGAATCAACGGTCCGCAACCATCCAATGCAGCATCAAACGGTGGAAAACAAATACCACCAAAACCCTGAGCAGCATGCCCATACCGAGTGCTGCTCCAACAATAATGTTTCCATCTGCAAACTCCTCCGCATTGAAATCCCCTTGGGATCCGATCCACCACCTGTGGTGTCCTTGCCATTAAAGCCCCATCTTTATATCCACCTACACATCGTCATTGTGTCGGCAACTCTACAATTTTCCAGCTACTTCAAAATAGCTCCAGCATCCTGCAACAAGCAGACAAGAGATAAGAACATCATCATTTCAATAACCAGTAGGAGATTTCAACATTACATTAAATCAAGTTCTAAATGTGTAAACATAGCTATCAGGCCATGAAACCATGAAAACCGGGCCTCCGAGTGCATATACAGTGTTAAAAACAGTTGAGTCAACCATCGTTGACCAAAAACATGCATCAGGTTCTAAAATGGATTAAAAAATCCATCGCTTTGCTTTCCTACCCTTTTCCTTGTATATTGCAAATGTATGTTTTAAATATACAATCGCAGCGAACATACAAAGCATTTTCAATTTTTAATTCTCCATTCACATCCGGCCTTTGTATACTTTGCTTTGTATCTTGGCTCAATACATACAAACACATTTGTATGTACACTCAGACCCATCGCCTTCCATAAACTGTAGTTTATTCATTTTTTCGATTCCGGGACGTGCATATAATGCAATACATTTTTGATATACATTCGGATATGATGCATTGCAAATATTGGGTTTTAATTTTATTTGAAATCTGGCTTGTATGTAAAGCAATGTATGTTTTAAAACATACATACAAGGCACAGAATATACAAGCAATTAACTCTCTTTAACTTTCTTTCACGTTTATGGCTTGCATAATGTTTTTGTATATCTTCAATATAAAAAGCACAAAATATATAGCTTAACCATCTTCAATAACTTTTCGGTTACGCCCGATGTATATTTGCAATGCATATCACCTTTGTATGTTTCGCAATGCATGTATCGAAACATACAAGAACTTAACGAACTTTGATAACATTTCAGTTCCACAGCATGTATGTTTCGTTGTATGTTTACTTTGTATATTTTGCTTGTATGTTCACCTTTGCCAAACATACAAGCCGAAAATGCATTCAACGGATTTTAAACAATTATTCGTTTCAACTTTTAATTGCGCTAGGTCCAACCTACATGTACAAATAGAACATTAGCAAATGCATATAAGTAAAAAGAAAACATACAAACAACTTTGTATGTAAATCCGATATACAAAACCTTTCGCATGTGCAACATACAATGACCTAACATAAAAGACCATTGTATATGCAACCCGATGACCCATGCGACTATGCATAAAACAACCTTGCATATACAAATGACTTTGTATATGGGAAGCGATATACAAGGGACTTTGTATACAAGCAAACTTATATACAAAGGGCCTTATATATGCAAACCTGATATACAAAAGACATTGTATATGCAACAATAAACCCTTCCCTTGTACATTTTACCAAAATACACATAACTTGCAAAATACAGGGAATTTTAAGATGGTTCAAAAAGCAACCCTAGCTCATTTTTGACAAGGAATTCATATGTACTTTGCCTTGGTAGTAAAATGTATTTCTCTAGTTTTAACAAAGTTTGCAATTTTCATTCTCTTTTCCCCTTTACCACCAAGTAGAACAACACACACAAGCAAAAAGCAAAAGCCAAAGCAGGGGTCCTCATTTTTCCAAGGAGTAAAATGGGGCATGTTGTGAACCTCACAACAACTAGCAAAAAAACAAAACAATCAAATTAAAACCATTAAAGAAAATTGAATGAAATAAATTCATAACTTCCAACTATCTTTTCTGCAAATCATCATTTAACTTGAGACTCAATGTATTCAATAAGGTGCCTGAATTTTTTCAATTCAGTTTAAGTGGGTGCACGTGAATAATAATCCTCATCTTAAAAATTGGTTGAACAAACTAATGACTAATATTAGCCTACGTAGGTGAGGACATTCCCTCATAGCCAACCGGATAGAGCCTTGCTGCCAGTAGGCGTCCATAGCCCCGGCAAGGTTATCGTTACAATTCTCCTAAGTAGAGCCCCACTGCTAGTGAGCGTCCATAGCCCCGGTAGAGTTACTTAGATGGCTTAATCTAGATTTTTAGTAAAATCCATTTTATTATTTTATATTTTTGTATTTGATAGAGATTTCATAAGACATTGCAGTTGTAACTTCATGATGCAAGGAATGAACACTTGCTGAAATTAAGCTGAGAATTATAATTGTAGCAAGGGTGACCTCTGATTTTTCACCTAATAGCTACATTGGTAAGTTCAACAAACCCATGAATTTTAGGTGTTTCATCGTGAGAAACATTCCTTAAATACTCAACCCATTCTTATTGAATACAAAATTTCACAAGTAAAACAACTTTCTACATTCATGATAGTCACAACAAGTTATGCATAAATTTCAAGTAATTAACCTGAATGATCTGAATTTTCCATTACTTTTAGTGGTGGTTAATCTGCTCCTTCATACTCTAAATCAAAATAAAGACCCAGCCAAGGCAACAAAGCAAACAAATAGAACAAAATAGACTGTACAAACAACTATACAACAAATGTACACTATGATACACATGTCTGCCATGGTGCTACTTCAGGCGTGAAAATAGTGCTTGAGAAACTATCCATTAACTGGTAATGGAACATCCTCACCGATTAAGGTCTTAAGCCTATAGGTATTGTCTCCTAAAATCTCAAAAATTTGAAAGGGAGCTATCCAAAGTTTATCAAACTTACCATGATCACCTTTCCTTTCATGTGCTTTGTCCCACATCAGGACCAAATCTAAGATTCTAAAAGCCTTAATTCTAGCTCTTTTGTCAAACCAGCACTTGATAACAGCCTAATGCTTAGCAAACTAGTCAATTGCTTCACCTCTTTTTTCTTCTAGGTGCATCAACTATAGCAACCTAACTTCTTGTTTATTATCTATGCCTAGGTATTCTTGTGCGAACTATAGTGTAGGAATCTTTAAGTTAACAGGGAGGATAGGATCCACCCCATTTACTAAGTGGAAACATGAATTTCCTAATGCGGCCTTATTCCTGGTTCTATCTACCCATAAGGCATATTTCAATAAAGTCTTCCACTCCCTTGGGTTCTTTTCTATTAATTTATGTATGATGTTCAATAGGTTCTTGTTTGTGGATTCTACTAATCCATTCCCTTGGGGATAGTAATTCGAGGAGAATATCAAGATGATCCCATAATCAAAAGCCCAACCTGATAGTTTAATTGAAGCAAAAGCAGACCCATTATCACATACTAAAGCATATGGAACTCCATACTTGGTCACTACATTGCTTTCCAAAAATTTAATAACGTCCTCAGCATTACATGTCTTATTGCTAACAGCTTCAGTCCACCTAGTACAGTAGTCAGTAATAGTTAAAACATACCTGTGGCCTGAAGATGATGGAGGATTAATAGGTCCTATGAAGTCCATTCCCCATTGGGCAAATGGGTGCATCTCCATCACTGGCTGCAAAGGTTGAGCAACATATCTTTCTCTGTTTGTAGCAATCTGACACATATGGCAGCATTTAATGTGTTCAGCAGTATCTTTGAAAATAGTGGGCTAGTAATACCTTGCCTTGAGGACAATATGAGTGGTGGCTAAGGATGATCCATGTGCAGTTCCAAATTTATCATGCAATTCTGCCAGTACCTTATCTGCTTCTGATTTTTCTAGGCACCTTAGGTATATCCCCTCATAGTTTTTCTTGAAAAGGACTCCTTATTTTATCATGTCTTTTTGTGACCTTATCTTCAAGGCTCTCCTTTGTGAGGCCTGCAATCTTGAGGGACATCTTCTAGTAATCAGGATGTGTCTAATGTCTAAGTACCATTCCCCATCTTCCTTTGCATTTACAACATACTGTTGGCTCATGATATTAGGATCAATCTCTTATATCATCTGGCTCAATGCTTGTCCTCTTACTAACTTCATGGGCATAATATCCATATCATACTCTTGGAGGACAGTGATCCATTTAGCTCTCTTTTCTCCTAGTTCACTTTGCATTAATAACATCTTTACTACTGCATTAGGTACCGAAGCAATCACTTTACTTCTCAGAATGTAATGCCTGAATTTCTTAACTGCTCGAACCAGAGCAAGCGCCTGTCTTTCAAAGTCCATGTATCTGAGCTCTACATCTCTGAATGGACAACTCATGAAGGCTATAGGCTTTTTTTCTTTCTCCTCATTTCTCTATGTCAACACTACTATTGAAGTATGCTCTAAAGCAAATGAGTAAATGTAAAAGCCCTTGGTATAATCTGGACTAATTAGAATTGGAGCATCTGATATGGCCTTTTTAATATCTTCAAAAGCGGCTCTAGCTTCAGGCGTCCACTCAATTTTAGTGTCCTTCTTGAGCATGGTGTTCAAGGGTCTGACAATTTCTGCAAAGCCAATGATAAATTTCCTAACAAAATTAATCTTACCGAAGTAAGATTTGAGCTCCTTCTTGCTTCCAAGAAGCTATATTTTCATGATTGATTACACCCTGTCAGGATCAATGATAATCCCATTTTCTGTTATCAGGTGGCCTAATAATTTCCCTATGGTTATCCCAAATACGCACTTCTTAGGGTTTAGGGATATCCCGTATTGCTCACACTTCTTCAGCACCTTTTTCAGATCCTCTACATGGTTTCCTCTATCTTTAGAGAAAATTGTTAAGTCATCCATGTATATGACTATGCATTTACCAATTAATCTTCTGAAGGCTATGTCCATTGCTCACTAAAATGTGGCTCCAGCATTTATTAACCCAAACGGCATGCGCCTATAGGCGAAGATCCCCCACTTTGTGTTGAACATGGTTTTCAATCTATCAATTTTGTCCACCATTACTTGGTTATAACCTGAGAAACTATCCAAGAATGACATCATCTTGGCACCATTCACAATTTGCAGGACTTCATCCAGAGAAGGCAAAGGATAATTATCCTTTTCAGATGCTCTATTTAAGTTCCTGAAGTCCACACACAATCTGATGTCATCATTTTTCTTCCTTACTAGGACCAAGTTTGCCACCCATGTGGAATGTCTCACAGGAAATATGATCTTGGCATCAAATAGCCTTTTAACCTCTTCAAAAATAATGGGCTCCAGTAAAGCATTGATGGGTCTTTGTTTCTACCGAAAAGGCTTACCATCTGGCTTTAAAGGTATTGTATCAGTGATGAATGATGTGTCGTAAGTTTTCAGCTCATCATACGTCCAGGTAATGACGTGAATATAGTCTTTGAGAGCTTGGGTTATTCCATCTAACTCCTTTTCTGTACAGACTTTCCCAATCAGAACATTTCTTATTTTATCACCCTGTCCAATATTAACCTGGGAGTACTGTTCTCCATCGGCCTCTAGAAGATCCATATGTTTTAGCATGTTGTCTAGATCAAATGCTCTTTCTAGCTCTATCATTCCCTTAGGAATCCTATTACTAGGCAACTCTAGGATTTCCTCTTCTTCCTAGACATGATCTTCCATATTTATTTCATCTATGATCTGCGCTTCAAAAACATCTCTGTTGGAAATAAAGTCCAATATATGTTGATCATCATTAAATACTTGAAGATTAGTTATATTATCTGGCACAGAAGGCACTGATACTAATTCTACTAAAAATCTTTTCAGACCAGATATGGATAGAGGTTCCAGAGTACTTGTAGCCTGGGCCAAAGCATTTGCTCTATGATTTTGTTCTTTGGGCACATGTGTGATGTTGAATGCATCAAAATATTCTATCAAGTCCCACACCCTATGTCTGTAATTGGACAACCTTTTGTAATTACAAGAGTATATACCTCTTACCTATTTGACAACTAATTCTGAGTCTCCATAGATATGCATAATTTTCACCTTCTTTCTAAGTGCAAACAATATTCCATTAATTAGAGCTTCATACTCTATCACATTGTTTGTACATGGGAACTGCAACCTGTATGCTGCTAAGTAGGATTTTCCAAATGGATCAATGATATCTATCCCTACTCTAGCTCCTTGTTTTGACTTGGATCCATCAAACCTGAGGATCCATGGCTTATCTTCCGCTAAAGGCTTGTCTGGGCCTTCTTTCTTCCTTTTAGCTTGGGCAGCTGCACCATTTGATATCCACTTTAATTTTGGTATCTTAGCTTTCTCAAACTTCACCTTTTCTATTTTATGTGAAGCTGATATTTCTTCTTTTCTCTTATCATCAAGAGGAACATCCTCTAGACTAGGCAATGTCTGCCTTTTCAAAATATGCAGACATAATGAACAAGCAGTTTCTGAATGTGGTGCTTCAAGTAACCGGTGCCAGCCTTCGATCAAGACATCCTGTGGAGGTCTTTGCTGCTGTGTCATTTTTCAAATTTCTCTTGATAAAAACTCTTCAAATTTGGACAGATTTCTACCCTTATCTTCATCAGATAACTCATAATCTAATTCCACTAAACAATCACTCCCTGAGGTGATTTTCTTCTCGCTCTCATCATTACTCCTGTTGCATACCAGTATCTCTTCTGTCATCTGAATAGAACTCTCATCCTACTGTGTGCATTCTCCTATTCCTGCAGAAAATAAACAAAAATTAGTATCATCATCATTATCTATAGAACTCACCGCGGATGATGATGAAGATGACTCATTGTATGCTTGTTCCAGCTCCAACATGTCTAAATAGGCATCACAAGTCTTTTCAGAATGTGTCTCATTATGCAACCTGCACCATCCATCAATTAGAATATCCTGAATAGGAATTTTCAATAAGTGACATCATTGCACCTCTTTAAACAAATGCATCTCAAAATTCTTGAAATGATCTACCTCTATTCCATTCTCAGGATAATAATCAGATTCTAAATTTACTTCATCACCCTAAGGGTTATCATCATGATCATGAATGTCAAGCATTAGGATCTCTCCTATGCTGGCAGTTTGGAGTTTGATGGAGTAAACTCCAGGTTCCACATTCACATACATGATTTCATTGGTTTTGTTATATTCAGTGATCATGTGTTTCATGCGGGGTTCAGCATCTATCCTTATTTAATTTGGTATTCCTCTCCAGGGCAACCACATATGACTGAAATCAGTTGACATGTATCCATTAAGGGTTTTTGACTAGTCTTTGCTGAGTAACATCCCATATGTATCAGGTATATCAACTACCTGAATATCAATATAGTACTAATTTCTGGGATCTAATGCTAACTGCATGTGAATGTGAGTTAGCTCTCCTACTACACTCACTTCTGTCTTGTCCAATTGTGTCACTTTCTTTAATGATTTAGCAAGATGTAATCCTAAAGCATTGCATATGAATAGGGGCATTACATTGGTAGATGCTCCTGAGTCCACTAAGTAGTTGTGCAAGTTTTTACCAAACATCCTTATGGTAAGGAGGAAAGGAGGTGACTCACTCTTGTCTTTGTATAGGGTCATGTGGGAAGTCTCTGTAGCTTGAAAAGTAGCCGAGGTTTTATGTTTAACATTAACATCCCTAGCAGCATGATCTTTATTTCCAAACTAGCCTAAGGTATGACTATCTTCCTTTTGAGTAGGATCATCTAATGATTTCATGAAAGCTCTCTTGATAGTAGGGGTTTTAAGCAATTCTGACAATGGCAGGCTGATTTTGGTCTTTTTCATTTCATCTGTCAGATATGTAACCAATTTGTCAGACTTAGGAGGTAGATTTGCAGGTTTTGGTGCTGTGTTCTGTGGTGCCAAATACTGAGCATTAACCTTGGGGAATCCAGGGTTATTACTTGCCTTAGGATTAGGTGGAGTGTTAAAATTGTTTGGAGGCAAGGATGTGGTCAAAGGATCAGCAGACCTGTTTGAGTTATTCCTCAGGTTGTAATTATGCCTACCTTGAGGTTGCTGTTGATAAGCATTAACTTCCTCATGCTCAATTAATGGCTCGTTCTCATCCTCAAATGGAAAAATGTAGTTAGATTCAAAAGCCATGGCTGATTCCTCACATGTTGAGGTGTAATCCTGATGAAATGAAATTGCCTGCTCATAAGGAAGATGCATGAAGTTTTCTAGCACTAAGGCAGAATCATATTCACAGGGGACAATTTTATTTCCCTTTGCATAAGGTGGGTTGCCTAAACTATTGGACACTTCAGCTTGGAAAATACTGGCAGCAATCCTGAATTGAGGACAATCTAGCTTTGCATGAGCATTGGTGTTATGTATCCTACACCAGTTTGTAAGTGCTACCTCTGCAAGGTTTACTCTAGTGGTCTGTTTAGGTTCACTAGGAGGTTGATTGTCTAGGGGTGATGGCAAGGAACCATTGTTTGGCCTAGTGTTCCACACTCTAGGTTGTCTAGGGGGATTATTGTTGCCATTATTGTTATTGTAATTATTGTTGTACCCCTTGTCAGGATAATTAGGTTTTTAATTAGCATAACCTCTATTCTGATTAGGCTGAGAATAGAAGTTTTGATTCCTCAGATGAGTGACCTCAGTGGTAAGTTTCCTTAATTGTGCTGATATCTCTTTGATTTCTTCTTTCTCTTCCTGAACCTTGGCCACTACATTTTCTGTCTGAGGCTTGAAAAAAGAAGATCCATTGTTATTGTTGGATTGTTCTACAACCTGAGGTACTTGTGCTTGTCCTGGATATTGTAACATCTGGCCATTACCATTTGGTGGTGGCATGATACTGAGTGGAGGTATCTGCAAAGGGGCTGGCATTACTGCTAAAGGTATCGTGGCCCCATTGGTCTATTGGTGAACATGATATGTAGGATAACTAGGAAGTGTAGGGAAGGCAATATTCGATGTAGGAGTAGGAGCCAATTGCTGACTAACTTTAATAGCCTTTTCAAAAGCTTCTGCTAAAGTTGTTACACCCAGATGTGTTCTCCTGATAAACATGGAAGTCAAGGGATCTAAAGCTAAGTAATAAATGCTCCTAGTAGCTTCATCTGTTACAACATAGGGAGCAACTAGCTTAGATAGCATCTTTTGGAACCTCGCATTGAAGTTGGCAATAGGTTCTCCTTCAAATATCTTGATTGTGGCAAATAAATGATAATTCATTGAAGGGTCTATAGGTACCTTGAACCTGTCCTTGAAATCTTTTTCCAACGTGTCCCATGAACCGACCGAACCCTGACCAAGATTGATATACCAGTTATATGCCTCTTCTCCTAAGGAAAATGGGAATAACCTGCACACCACATCTTCATGCTCAATTCTAGCCCTACAACAAGCTTCCTTGAATGTTCTGACATGATCATCAGCATCCTGATACAGATGATACCTAGGGCAAATTTTATCAGGATTCTTAGGCAAAGCATGATATGCATTGAAGGTCAGAGGCGACTCTGCTGTAAAAAATGACATTGCAACCGATGGAGGTTGGACCTGAGGTATGACAAGCTGAGGCTGGACCTAAGGTGTGACAGGTGGTCTTGTGGGTGTTTGTAAGCCAGTATGAGTTACATGAGCACATTCTGGTGAAGCTTCTGATGCACTAGAATCAGGAGAGTGATGAATGTCCACAGTTCTAGGTCTAAATCCCCTGATAGGTAATTCTTCAAAGAGTCCACTAGATCTGGACCTAGTATTTAGCCTGAAAGCTAGGATTTCTCAAATTTTTAAGGAAAATTGGCTGGTTTACTAAAAAGGTTAGTTGAAACTTCCCAACCAAGGTTGTTTTATGGTCAGAATTCTCACTGACTAGATATTTAAGCAATGTTTGTAGGAATCCACAATTTCCTTGTATTGGCCCTCCTTCTAGCGCCAGTTTCTATTGATGGTGATGTTGGTCACACACAAACACACAATAAAAGTTACACAACAACGTTTTCTTATCTTGAAAGATACCATGAATTCAAAGAATTCATGATCCCAAGTCTCCATTGATTAGTTCATAATCTACTGACATTACTTAGTGGTTGATGTGTGTTGTTGTTTTCCATTTCAAGGGGCCTTATGTTGATCAGTGGATTCTATTTTCTGCAACTATGCCACACAGAAAGGTTACTCTACATAGTATATTTCTTTAAATAATGTGTCTAAGTTGATATCTGCATGATTTCTACCATTACTTGTAATTCTTTGCATGATATTTTCAACACTACATGCATTTTGCTCAAATATGCTAATGATATTCAAGTATCTACGAGATGTCAGCATATTTCTCTGTTCTGCTTATTATTTATCATGATTTGCAGTTATGGAAGTGATTCACTAAAATCAAAAAAAATGGAAATAACAAAGATAAGGTTTAAAGGATGAGATTCCCAAAACTACTTGACTGAGACCACTGATCCACATACATGTTTCGATACAACAATGAAGAGAAGAAAAACTAGAATCATACTTCACTAGGACATTCCACAAATCCACATGATCTAGTGCAAATCTTCAAGGAAAAAGTTGACAACAACATGCAATAAAATGAAAGCACTTCTAGTTGAACACAACATTCACCATTACATATCAAAAAATCAACTTGAAGATTACGTAAAGTTTACAATCAGGATGTAATCTAAAGCTTCATCTCCATTTAGTATGCTTCAGAACAGGTACATTTACAATGATCTGAGGAAAGAACCTTGATGTTTCAACAATTCAGTCCTTATTAGTCTCAGTAATCTGATCTCCTACATGAAATTGCTACAGGTCAGATTTTGAACGATTGACCTCCTTTTTTACATAGAGTGAAGTGGCTTAATATATATCTCTGGTTATCCCCAATATAGTGCCCAAAAAACCCTAATGAATCAACGGTCTGCAGCCATCCAGTGCAGCATCAGACGGTGGAAAACAAATCCCGTCAAAACCCTGAGCAGCATGCCCATACCGAGCGTCACTCCAATAATAATGTTTCCATCTGCAAGCTCCTCCACATTGAAAGCCCCTTGGGATCTGATCCACTACCTATGGTGTCCTTGCCATTAAAGCCTCATCTTTATATCCACCTGCATGCTGTCATTGTGTCAGCAACTCTGCGATTTTCCAGCTACTTCGAAATAGATCTAGTATCCTGCAATAAGCAGACAAGAGATAAGCACATCATCATTTCAATAACTAGCAAGAGATTTAAACATTACATTAAATCAGGTTCTAAATGTTCAAACACAACTATCAAGCCATGAAACCATGAAAATCAGGCCTCTAAGTGCATATACAGCATTAAAAATAGCCGAGTCAACCATTGTTGACCAAAAACATGCATTGGACTCTAAAATGGATTAAAAAATTCATCACTTTGCTTTCCCGCCCTTTTCCTTGTATATCGCAAATGTATGTTTTAAATATACAATCGCAGCGAACATACAAAGCATTTTCAATTTTAAATTCTCCATTCATGTCCAGCCTTTGTATACTTTGCTTTGTATCTTGGCTCAATACATACAAACACATTTGTATGTACACTCAGACCCATCACCTTCCATAAACCGTAGTCTATTCATTTTTTGATTCCGCGACATGTATATAATGCAATGCATTTTTTATATACATTCAGATATGATGCATTGCATATATCGAGTTTTAATTTCATTTGAAATCTGACTTGTATGTAAAGCAATGTATGTTTTAAAACATACATACAAGGTGCGAAATATACAAGCAATTAACTCTCTTTAACTTTCTTTTGCATCCGCGGCTTGCATAATGTCTTTGTATATCTTCAATATACAAAGAACAAAATATACAACAACTTAACCATCTTCAATAATTTTTTGGGTCCACCCGATGTATATTTGCAATGCATATCACCTTTGTATGTTTCGCAATGCATGTATCGAAACATACAAGAACTTAACGAACTTTGATAATGTTTCAGTTTCGTAGCATGCATGTTCTGTTGTATGTTTACTTTGTATATTTTGCTTGTATGTTCACCTTCGCCAAACATACAAGCCGAAAATGCATTCAACGGATTTTAAACAATTATTCGTTTCAACTTTTAATTGCGTCGGGTCCAACCTGCATGTACAAATAGAACATTAGCAAATGCATACAAGTAAAAAGAAAACATACGAACAACTTTGTATGTAAACCTGATATACAAAACCTTTTGCATGTGCAACATACAGTGACCTAACATACAAAGACCATTGTATATGCAACCCGATGACCCACGCGACTATGCATAAAATGACCTTGCATATACAAACGACTTTGTTTATGGGAAGCAATATACAAGGGACTTTGTATACAAGCGAACTTGTATACAAAGGGCCTTATATATGCAAACCTGATATACAAAAGACATTGTATATGCAATAGTAAACCCTTCCCTTGTACATTTTACGAAAATGCACATAACTTGCAAAATACAAGGAATTTTAAGATGGTTCAAAAAGCAACCCTAGCTCATTTTTGACAAGGAATTCATTTGTACTCTGCCCTGGTACTGAAATGTATTTCTTCTCTAGTTTTAACAAAGTTTGCAATTTTCACTCTCTTTTCCCCTTTACCACCAAGCAGAACAACACACACAAGTGAAAAGCAAAAGCCACAGCAGAGGTCCTCATTTTTCTAAGGAGTAAAATGGGGCGTGTTGTGAACATCACAACAAAACCCTAGGGATTGGCATACTCAACTCAGATTTGCTTTATGGACTGATAGAATTAGAACAAGGCTACATTGGGAACATCACCCTATCATTTAGTCTATGGAACCAAGCCAATCTTTCCCATTCACTTGAGAATCCCTGTCCTACAATTCATGGAAGACTGTCTTGAAACTGATGACCAGCTATCCTCCTAATTAGTGCAGTTGTTGAACCTTGAAGAGAAACGTGACGCTGCCATAGAAAACTTTGATAAGCACCAAGGTGTAGTGAAATGATGGTTTGACAAGAGAGCCAAGGTAAAGGGCTTTCACATTTCTAATTTAGCTCTGTATTGGGATAAATCTCATGAGAAGAAAGGTGAGCATGGTAAGTTTGATAAACTTTGGTTGTGCCCATATCAGATCTATGAGATCCTTAGTGATAACATGTATTGACTCAAGAGCTTTATTGGTGAGGAGCTTCCATTTCCCATCAATGGACAGTTCCTAAAGTTCTACTTCCAGGCTTGAGAGGCATTCTTGCCTCCCATTAGTGTACATAGTTAGGTTGCTTGTCTACTTTGGTTAGAGTAGGTTGCTGTTAGTTTAGTTTTCTTTCTTGCTTTCTTTTTTTGTAGTTGTTAGGTGTTTTTCACTTAGTTAGTTGTCTTTACCCTCTTTTCTTTTTTTCTCATTGTGCTTGCTTTCTCGCGGGGTTTTTGTTTCTAGAATGTGGTGGTAGTTATGTGGACTTGCAAGTGCTTCTTTGTTGGGCAAATAATCTGCAGTCTTTCTTTGAGAAAACGAAGTTTTGCCTTGGTCTACTATGGGTTCCGCTGTTATACCAGGGAGTATGATGTCAGTTCATTGGAAAGGAATCATTAGCTGGTGCACCTAAAGTATTTTCTAACCATATATCTCTCACACTTTAACTAATCCTGAAGTAGCTAAGAGAGTCTTGGAGATCTTGCATTAAGTGAAAAATCTAAGGTCCACCTTTGCCGCCATTGAGAGTCCACACCCAGCTAGTTGAGTTATCACAATGGTAATGGTATTGCATTGTACTCTACCAATTTAAGCTTAATGAAATATCAATCCATCAATCAAAGAAAGAAATACAAAAGAAAAATCAAAATCACATATCATAACTCAATTAGATGGACAATCAAGTAAACTCTACCAGGGCTATGGACGCCGGACTGGCAGTGGGGCTCTGTTTGAGTGGAATTCTGAGACAAACCCATCGGGGCTATAGATGCTCGCTAGTAGTGGGACAATGTCCAAGTAGTTTAGAAGGTGTGTACTAATCACGTAGCTTAATGCAAAGGATCTGAGGTGATCTTAGTCACTAAGGGATGGGAATGAATGTAATTGTACACACTTAGGTTTTCAGGATATGGATGGTTACACTGGTTATTGATCTTTGATTCTTTGATAGGATATCATGTTTTCTTGTCTAACATGTGGGGAACACAGATATTCTGGGTTCAAACTAACAGTTTATCTTTGTAATGCTCTGGAGCATTTCCCAGTAGAGTCACTATTTGTTGTGCCTTGCACACACTCCCCATTTTGCAAAATAGGGACCCCCTCTTGTAAACTTTGGTTAGAGTATCAATTTGGTTTTTCATCTCCTAAGTTGACAAAATGGTTAAAATGCATTTCTTGCCATGTTAGAAAATTGATGTCAATAGGTCCTTCCAAAATCTGCTAAGTACCGTCCATCCAACCTTTGCATTAAATCACCCTCCTCTGACTTCTGCACTACTTTCTTTATTCACCGGTGCTAAAACTACTTGTATCCGACTTTGTGCTGTAATGCCTATCTAGCGACTAGGTTAGAGACCCATAAAATATTCGTGAATTTGAGGAACCCTAAACCCCCGCAAAGCACTTGGAATACATCTGACCAACTCTACGCTGAAAGTGTTGACCACTGACTAAGTTGGTAACATGCCAAAGCCCCACCAAGTTAGTGGTGACCAATTTTGTGTAAACCATAAGAAATTCTCTGTTGAATGTCACGACTGACAGCTTGTACCTTCTATATTTATGGCAGCTAATAAAGGGAATAAAATGTTTCTCAACCTATTTTGGAGCTCATTTTACATCTTGTTGTTAAATTGAAAGAGCTTTGAGGGATGGGTTTGGATTCAACTTGTCACATATCACCATCAGCTTCAAACAAAATCATTGCTACCTGATCACCTCATCACACTTCCATCTCTATGAATTAGGTAGGAGTCACTTGCATCTGCTTAGGGTTTGTTTTTGTTAGCTAGGGTTTTAGTTAAATGCAAAATCTACAAATATAATTTCTTTGAAGCACCGTGCAAGTATGTTTTGCTGTGAAAGATTGAGTTTAGAGGATGAAAATTAGGGTTTCTCTTTTAATTGTCTAGTTATCATAGAAACTCTAGTTTAAACTGAGTGGAAGGTCAATTATTGAGAGTGTTTTTCAAACCCTCGTGTACGAAGCTAGAAAACAAACTAAAATCTTGCCTCAACCCATCAAACTGGTGAACAAACGAAAAACTCATTGAAAGAAATTCGCTAAGTTTAGAATTGACCTTTTGAAATTGTACCGAAATTCATCTGACTGACCTTTAAAACCTTGTGATCAAATTAAGTTAGTCAGTGACCTTGAAATCTCGCGCCAAAGTCTCAAGCGTGCTTTGCACTAAAAACCTTGTTCTCCGACCTTGCACCATTTATCGCTCCAACTGACTTGGTCAGATGACTCGTAGAGTCCCACAAAATCCTAAAACTTACCCTACGCTTAAAAAAAGGTACTCTAAATTAGTGCTAAATGGTGTCCTCTCTGACTTAGGTTAGACACATCTAATTTCTCCACAAGTCTGTGAGACCTGAAACTTCTGCAAAACATGAACAAAGTAATTAATCATTGAACTTAACTTACTTAGACCTGGCGTTGAAAAGTCTCCTCACCGACTTGGTCAGTCACTGTCGAAATCCCCACAAGGTCAGGTAACATCAAAACTTGTACAAAGTTAATAAAGATGTTTAGTGCTGGAGTTCATTTGCATCGACTTGCAAGCTGAAAACTCAACCAACAGACCTCAACAATTGATCCAAGTCGATCCCATCCAAAACCTCCATAAGTTGGATATGCACCAAATCTCTACAAAGTGTTACAATAGTCGAAGACATGAATGCCGATAGACCAATGGGTCAAACAACCCCGATTTCCCCGCCAGGTCGGTGGACCTCCAAATCCCCGCTTTACCTTCTGCAGGTTAGTTCACCCCAAAATTAGCATAAAATTGGTAAAATGATTGTACTAAGGGAAATTTCAAAAGATGAAGTGTCTGTCAAGAGGAAATAATTGTTGCATTTATGAAATCATGATGTCTTACATGTTTTAATTAGGGTTTTGAAGCACTTAAGCATTTATTGCATGTATTAGAGTAAGAAGGTTAGATTGTTTTATCATTTAATCATGTGATAAATGTAATGGTTGGTAAAATTTAGATTTGTGTGTTTCATAGATATGCATTGGTAACTTAGTTGATGCATTTAGCATAACATGGGTTAGTGATGTAATAGTTGACTTGGTAATCAGAGATTTCAAACTTAGGAGTTGAGAAAACCATTTTAGAGGCATCAAAACTTATGAGGTCCAGTCATGTAGGTTAAATGACTGCGAGAGCCCAAGCCATGAGGTGCGAATTCAAAGGTATCCCTCTGGAAACAAAGATTTCTACTGGATGGAAGAATGTGGGAGACACAAACCTAGCTCATATTGACCTAGATGATTTTAGACTTAGAGTGTTCAGACCAAATCCAACCCTGAGAGCCAAGAAAGTGAAAGATAGTGGGATTGCAAAAGTTGTTGCCTTCCCTACATCAGCTCAATGTGCAGAGTTGATAGTTGATTTTGCAGATAGTTATGACATCATGACTAGAAAAATACAAACTACCAATGGAGATGTGCTAGCTAGCCTAAGCCCACCCTCCTTGGCTCAAATCTTTGGCATCCCATGGCTTCAAGTGATGACCATGCCAAACAAGGTAAATTCAGAGGCCACATACAAGAAAGATGTAGCTGGATGCAGGAAACACATGAATGAATAGTGGGCGAAGAGTAAGAGGTCTGCCCTTGTCAAATTTCCTTAGGTTCTATATAGGAGTGACTTTCATGAGGAGATAGGAGATCTAGTAACTTTGTTGAGCAAAATATATGGATTGCAAAACAACAAACTTTGAAGGGTGGATGTTGTTTATAATTGAGGAGATATTAAAAGATACCAAGTTCCACTGGGCATAGATACTGAGTGATAACATTCATGAAGCATTTAGTAACTTCAAAGAAAAATGGTTCTTTAGGTGGACATCCTATGTAGTATAAGCATTGGCAAGGAAGAATCAATATGGTAGACTGTCCAAGGTGGGAGAAGTGGGAAATGATGAACAACATCAGATGAAGGTCTATGAATGCTACACCCAATTGACATTGCCCCAATCTCTTATGCATTTTAAGAGAGTAAATGATGCCTTCACTATGTATATAACCAGACTGCTACAAGGAAATACAGCTCTCAAGATATCCACTAAGGCTATGAATGAAGTCACAATGTATGGAAGGTGGTATATATAGTTTGAGAAGTTCACATATTTAAGAGTCCAAGGTTTCACTGGAGCAGAAAGGTTTCACTGGAGCAGCCTACAGACTACCTAGATACCCCACCGATAAGGTGGTTCTCTTGGAATTGTCAAGGTAGATGATAACTTGTGTTGAAAAGATGAAAGATCTACATAGAACAAATGTTCAATTTCCTATTCTACTAGGTAGGGGCAATTATGCATGTGCTTCCTTAGGGGCAGCTAAACATTCTAACATAGAGCTCCAACTACTCAACCTCCATTACTACAGCAAAAGAAATCATTTTGATCTGAATAGGGTGATGGAGAGGTTTGTAAGCAAGAAATTGTTTCATAGGATGCACCTAGAAGATTTTTGGGCCAATTGCTTGAATGACTATGAAGTTATGAAGAGAGCCCACTCTAGATTATCCTTAGGTTTCATAAGAAAGTTCCACATTATAGCAGTTTTGGACCAGATGGAAGATGATGATAATGTGATGCATAGAGGATCTTGGGAGGCACAGTACCATTAGCCAATCCCTTTTCCCAATTGGGCTAATGCTGAAGAAAGTTCCTTGGATGTTGTGATGAAGGAACCAATCAGACTAAGTAAAGGTTGGGTAAGAGGTCAGATCACTATTTTGGAAAGGCAAGGGATACAACTCACATACACTAAGCCCGAATCAGAGAAGGAGTCTAGAGGAGAAGAAGATACACCAGTAGAGATAACTGATGAAGTAGAGCCAGCTGAAGGACCTATCATGAGATCAGACAGTGAAGATCATGTACCCTTGCTAGAGAAAGCCAAAGCATAGAAGAGTAAGAAGGTTGCTCCAAAGACACAGAAGAAGGATATGCCTCCCTCCACTAGGACAAGAGCATCAAAGAAGAGAGATATTCCTAGTGGGCCAGGAGAAGGGTCAAAAATAAAGAAAGATAAAGCAATGTATGCTAATGAGACCATGGAGGCTACCACTGCTACAACTCCTGACAACACTAGCCTGCCAGCTTCTCCACTTCTTTCTGCCCCAGGTGTAAGTGCTGTTGTGCTTTCCCCAATTGCTTCCACTGCTGCATCTTCCCTTGTTGTTTCTACTATTACTCCTACTTCTCCTGTAACTACCGTTTAGTAGGATACCTCTGCTGCTTCCTCACCTGTAATTACCATTTCAACTATCTCTTGTCCATTGGTAGTAGACTCCAGCACTCCTAGAAACCCCATTTCCTCCCTTACTATCTCATTATGTTCTTCCATCACCACAACATCCTTGCCTTCCATATCTTCTATTTCACTCTCCACTTCCTATGCATTGCCTCCTATTTCTAGCATTCTTTCAACTTCTCTCCCCTTGCCTACCCTGTCCATCACCTCACCCATTATCATTTCTTCTATCTTGCCAACCTCTTCCATCCCACCAGCTTTGGGGTCTACCACCTTTTCCAATTTGACACAAATCAGATTGCCTTCAATTGCAACTCGTCTAACGTCTATTGCCCCTATCTCTCAAGTTTTCATAAATCAAGATTCAACTCCTTTGGTTGTGCCACTGTTGCTAGGCATAGAGAAAGTATGTGTTGAATTGGGCCTTCAAGAGCAAGAGCCAGAGAAGAATGTATTTGAAGAGACAGAGAAGGATGTATCTGATGAGCCTTTGGCTGAAACAACAAACACTGAAATAATTGAAATATCTGATAGTCCTCCAAAGAAGAAGCCAACAAAAGCAATCCTAGGAGCAGCTCAAAAGGATGTATTGGTAAATTGGAGAAATATTGCAAATGAAGAAGAGGATATGAATGAGAACAAAAATTACTTGAAGGTCCACCTAATGCAGACAATGAGAACCCTGATGAGTCTAAAGAGCCTTTCTCTTCAGTATCGGATTGGTTGCAAAACAAAATTACATACCGAGAGCATCAGGTGGAGATTATGAAATTAGATCTGAGAGCTATTCCATCACAAGCACAAAAAATGAAGAAGCAGAAGAAAGTGAAGGTGCATTCTAGGATTTATAAGTATGCAACATGATCCAGAATAACAAAAGTAGTTGTTCCACCAGCTGATACAAACATAGAGCAAGTTAGAGCTGAGGCTTATACTCTAACAATAGTGAATTTGGGACCATCCACAAGGGCTTAGAAGGTTGATGAGTTTAAGGGTTCTGTCTCTACAATCTTGGAACAATTAGACAAAGATGAACTCACAAAGAAGGAGCTGAAACAACAAAATGAAGAATTCAGAGCCTGTTTGTAATTTTTAATAAAACCAGTAGACTCTGAGGGTGAGCTAAGGACAGTGCCTACATTGTTGTTAAGAGATGAAGTGTCCAAGCTCGATGAAGTCAGAACTCTATCCATGGGAACTTAGAAATAGATGATCAAAGTGTGCTAAAAGGGATGTGAGGCAATTGATGCCACAACTGAGTTCCATAAGAATTTGTGCCAACTCCGGCAACATTGGAAAGACTTGTATGAGGAATGTGATCTTTTTGATGAATACTACTCTCAGGTATTCCCTTGAGTACAAGAAATTAGAGATTTACCTTCTCAAACATTGCTGTCTGAAAATATTTTGACAAGAGATAGATTGCATAAAGCCATAACTTGGTATCAACAAATAAAATTGAGAAAGGAAGTCTTTGATAGCATCAGGGAAACCTACAAGGCGGCAGATGAAAATATATTAACTCTTATTTATGAAATAAATGACACCCTGAAGGACTGCCTTGTGATGGCTTGTGATGACTTGGCACCATACGATGTGCAGGGATGCAAAGATAAACTACATAAAATGGTCCTTGAAGATACTGAACTAGATGTTGAATGCATACTAGATAGAATTAGTGACCTCTTAACTAACTTTATTGCATTCCATAAAGGGAAGAAGGACGTGGAAAAAATATATAATTGGTATAGTCAAGAACTGGAGATGTTCAGATATTGAGTCAACCACCTCAAGTACCCGGACCCCATAGATATCAATCCATCATTGTCAGCCTGGGTCAGCTACCGCAACAAAATGGCAAAAGAAGACAAAGTAGATTTGGATGATAAACCTTAGAATGTTTTTGAATATTTTGAAATGTAATCCCATCACTAATGTAAATTGGTATATTTGGAAGGTCATGTGACACTACTTTGTCCTTATTATGTCTTGTAAATGATCTTTTCTATATATATATTCAAATGGGTAGTCAAATTGTCCAGGTTCAATGTATTAGGGGGTGATTTTTCATCCTTTTCATAAGAGACAAAATGTAATCTAGGATTGCAATGAGTTGTAAATGCATTAAATGATGTTAATTCTGGACTATTAGTGTCGAGTTAATCTCCACCATCCATTCAAAAACTCAGTATGACGCCTCTCCTATATAAAGGGCCACCCTCTCTCTTATAAGTAAAGACTCTTGATGCCTAATTGTTGATGCTCTACCATTTGAAGCTAATACAAAGCAAGTTTCTGTAGTTTTCCTAAGAATTTGTGTATTGTATTTGCTTATCTAGTTTTCATGGTTCGCTTCTTGATCTCCATTAGTTAGTTAATTGTGCTTTTGCAATGTTCATGGTTTGTTAACAATATCTGATGAATGTTCTTAGTCCATACTTTTAGTCGCTTGTTGATTGTAAGTGACTATATAAAGTTAGCCTGGGATGATTATTTTGTACTTAAAGTTCAATTGCATCTCATAAGTTAAATTGCGCCATTGTTGGGTATTTGATGATTGAATGTAATCTGAAAATATCTAGATCTCTATTGAAGACAGCATCACTTTCTACAGTGCTATAACATCCATTTAGTTTGGTAACTCAGAAAATTGGTTAAGATTTTAGAACATTTGTCTACCTTCAGTAGTCCATATATTGTGAATGTCACCTAGAATTTCTCTAAAACCCTATATCCTTTTACATTTTCTTTGAAAACAACTATTAGCTTAGGTGTTTTAGCAGCATTTTACATTGTCTTATCAGCTAAAATTATAGAGGGTTTGCATTAATGATGGTGATAGTTTGTCATTGATGTCAAAAGGTATTGAGAGAGTTGAGTTGTTGTGCATCTTCACAAGGTATCATCAGGACTACAGGATATTTGAGGATCACTTGTACTATTGACAAAGGTTGTTCATGGTCATGCATTTCATAGTTGTTCACATAGTGTTGAAGGATGTTGTCAGTTGGGATTGATTTGATAAATGGATTATAATTTTACAAGTGTTTGATAACATTCATGTACCAATCATGCTCACTATATTGGTGTTTCAAGTGCTTACAGGATCACAAGTACATTGATGTCACTTTATCACAGTTGGAAGGGAATGGGATTTGCAATGAGAGAATCAGGACACTCATATGTTGTTATGCTATGGTGATATCTACAGAGTTCATGTTGCTTGGTGTTGATATACTAAGGAGTTGAGTTCAATCCATTGTTGTTTTCCCCATCACTAAAACTGTTGATTGATTATTGAGTTGATGATAGTCTTGGAGATATGTCGTGGTGTTCTCTATATCAGTTGGGTAATCATGATAAAGGTTACATGTTGAGTTTGGTGATAGTCTCATACATCTCTGCCAAAATTAAACATTGTTTAAGGTCCCAAGGTTTAACTTCTTTTAGAAATTCTTTTAACATTATAAGCTTTATAAACTCTTTTATAAATTCTTTTATAAGCTTATAAGTGGACGGTCTTTTAGAAATTATTTTAACTTTATAAGCTTTCTATAAGCTTTCCTTATAAAGTGGAGTTTATAAGTTCTTTTTAAAAGCCTTAAAATAAGGAGTTAGATTTTTTTTAAAAGGCTGATTTTTAAAAAAGACTCTCCATCGTATAAATTGGAGGAAATAGTGGGGATGCCTTTTTAGAAGGCTATTATTATTAGAATTTTTTTTAAGGCAGATTTTGTGAAAGGAAATTTTTTTTATGAAGATTTTTTTTTGGTTTCCTTTCTTATATTCATATGGAAGGTTTTTGAGCTCCAAGTTAGAGAAGGAAAATAATTTTTCAGGTGGAGATGATTTAAAGATTATTTTTTGATGAAAAGTTTATTTTTAATCTTGTGATTTGGAAACAAATAAAATGATTTTTTTTGGGAAGGCATATTGGATAAAAAAAAAAATTTGATTGAAGATTTTCTTGAGATGAATTTTTTTTGGAGAAGATGAAAATATTTTTGCAGGTGAAAAATTTTGAGGAGCATGAAATGAAAGGTTTTATTGCAAAATTGGATAGTGGTTTTTATGAGGGCAGATTAATAAAATTATATGGAAGGTGAATGGATTACAAGATTGATTTATTTTTGAAGATACAGAGAAATGATTTTTGCAGGTTGTTGAATATTGAAAAAGTTTTAAGGGAGAAGGAATTTCAATGATCTTGCCAATCATGTTGCAAAGAAGAAAATATATATATATGTATATATGATTTTATTTTTACAGAGATGAGAATATGAAAAGATTTATTTGAAGACATTGAAGAAAATAGGAAGTTGGTTTTGAAAGGTCATTTGCAAACAAAATGAAATATTGTAATTTTTGTTATGTGAAGTTTTTGAAAAGAATTTCCAGGTGCTTCAACAAGACTGAGGAAGATGGAATAATATGTTTTTGTTTCAGATGCAAAGTCAAATTAACTTTGTTACAGGGGATTGATTTTCTTTTGCAAGAATATGAAGGATCATGCATGAAGGTTTTTTTTTGAAGATGAAAATGAGGACAGAGATTTTATTACAGGGGCAGATTCAAAATATATTATGATGAATTGTTTTTACAGAATGGAGATCTATTTGATGCAATCAGATATTATTTTCTTCAGAGAAGATGAAAGGTTTTGATGAAAGGATAATGAAAATATGTTTTGAAGGTGAAAGGACATCAAATTTGTATGCAATAGTTTTTCAGGTGCATTGATGCAAATATATAAACAGACATTGATGAAACATATTGGTGTGAAAGTGTAGTTGAGTATATCCGGATGTAGGATTGTTTGAATAGAATGGACATTTGACAGACACAAGAAAGAGAAGAAATGTTTTGTATTGAAACAGAGAAACCCTCTGAATTCTAGTTTTCAGTTTGTTTGTATTAGGGGTTGGTGCTCCTTGAAGCTGGTGCTTCTAAACAGTATGCCAGTGAGGCTTGTAGGTCAGTGAGACCTAATTGTTTGCCAGTGAGGTATATCAGTGTAGGAAGTGGGTGCTTCTATTTGGTATTGGAGTTGGTGCTCCTAGATACTTTTTGTATTGCCAGTGAGGCATGCTTTTCAGTTAAGCCAGTGAGGCAGTTTCGAGTGGTTTTTCTACCCCGAGAGGGTTTTCCACTCCAGTAATTCTTGTGTTAATGATATGCTTCTATGTGTGTATCTGCTTCTATGTTGAGATTTATCTCTATGTGGTCCTGCTCATAATTTTTATTATCAAACCTATACATGTATGTGTAATAGTTTATTGACGACTGTCTCTTTTTGAGTCTTGTAAATTAAAAGTTCTAATAAGTTGCAAAAATCTACACAACACTGATTCACCCCCCCTCTCAGTGTTGTCCTTAACTCCTACAATTGGTATCAGAGCCAAGTTCCCTTTTTGAAGTCTAATAGGCTCGGGTAGGTCCTGGTAGTGGAGTAAAATGGGTAAGAAGAATAGAATTAAGATGTCAAATAAAGATGTTGATCAAAAGATGGTAAAACAAGCCTCAGTTGTGCCCAGTAATGATTTGTTGCATTTGTCACCCTTGATAATTGATACAAAGAATGGTCATGTAGTTGAGAATTTTAAATTTAATGAAAGAAAAGATATCTTTGCTATTGAGACTAATGATGACGATGAACATGAATTTAATGAAGATATTTGTGAGGTTGATTTTGAAGGAGAGCTTCTATGTGCCCTGGATACAATTAAGCAACTTAGTAAAGAAAATAGGAGATTAAAAGATCAGCTTAAACAAGAGAAAGAATTCAAGGACAAAGTTGTTTTAGATCTTGAAGAGGCAAGAAACTTGATTGTAGACTTGAAGAATCAAGCAGGTGAATCAGACAAATTGATTGTCAGTTTGAAGACAGAGGTTGAGAAAGCTAAGAAGATAACTGATGAAACAAAATCTGAGTTGGAGGCTAAAAAGGTTGAATGTCAAAAGCTAGAAAAAGAAATAATTTCTTTAAGGAAAGAAATTGAGGATGTTAGAAAGCAGTTTGAAAAGAATCTCAAATTTGATGAAAAGGGAGAATGTTCAAAAATCAGAGAGACTCCTAAAAGGAAGATTGATTTAAATTATCATACTGCTGCCCCTGAAGACAAAATGCATAATCAAAGGAGAAAATTTAGAAGAAATGCCCCTGCAAGACAAGCATATATGTACATGTATAATTATTCATTTAATGGATATTGTCATACTTGTAATCAATTTGGACATAAATCAGGTAATTGCAAAAGAAATCATTTTGCTTCAATTAGGAATACTAATATTGTTTGTTTCAAGTGTAATTCTCCTAGTCACAAAGCATATAGTTGTAGAAGGTTTGGAAGAATTGCTTTACCTGGTTTGATGGATTGGAAAAAGAACAAGGTTGAAAAGATTTGGATAAAGAAATCTGAACAGAAGCAAGAACCTGAGAAAGTTTGGAAGCAAAAAGAAAGTAAAGAGGAGTCAAAATCTAAGCTTGTGCATCCTGCACAAGTCACTTCATCAGTTGCATAACAGATAGCTTGATGTGAGGGGGAGTTGTTCTTGTCCTATCAATTATCCCCAAGAAATTACAGGAGGAGATTAGTTGATGTTTATGATCTTGTTTTGTTTATCATGCTTGCCTGATAATGTTTGATATGAAGGTTCTAATGATATTGAGTTCCAGTGTATGTCAATAATATGGGTGTTCGGAGGTTCAGTTTACAAAGAGTTTGATGGTATTAAATAACTTGGTTGAGTAGGTATTGTGTTGCAGTTCAGTATGATCTTGCTTGTCAGGGCAAAGATGTTCTCAAGAAGCTCTCATCAAAATGTTTGCATATGTTGGCTGAAGAGGTTGAAATTGGAAGAATTTAATTCTTAACATTTGTCTCTGCTTTTGTTTTTGCAAAATGTTGTTGCAGGAAGAACTTGGTGTGCAGTCTTGATGGGCTGATTTGAATTACAAGGTTAAAAAGGGATCAGTTATTGTGTTGTGAAAAGTATCTTGTGCAGAACAGGAGGATATTATTCATCAAATAATCTTCATTCTTTTTTAGGTCAAAAAGGGTGTGCAAGAATAGATTGGTTGCAAGAAGATCTTGTTTAGTTGATCTGATTTGAACGATAAATTCAAGAGACATCAGTCCTTGTTGTTTGCAATATATATCAGAATTGACATTGTGTTGCAAAAAGTGTCATGTACAGGATGTTTGTCTATATTGGAAGTCTTGGCAAAATCAGCTCTGGAATAGTCATCATATCATCATGAGTCAAGATCATGATAATGTATGTGGTTTAGATCAAATTGAAGAGTGGTTAGTATTTTGATCATGTTGTTTGATCTATATGTCTTGTATGAGAATTGGAGCATTCAGGTGGATTAGAGATGGTGTCAAAAGAAGATTGTGGACTAGATAGTCATGATCATATGGAGATGTTTCATTGATGATATTCCTCTCTAATTTGTTTTAGACAGTGTTCTTCAAGCTATGACTTTGATGGTGATATCTTGTATTTCTTCAAAGAAAGTTTCAGGTATGAGCTTCAAGTTATGACAATCAAGAGTTTCTTATGACATTGATGGTGAATCTTGTATTTCTTCAAATCAGAGGTTGATATGTTGCTTCAGGACTAATTCAAGAATTGGATCAGTGCTGAGTTGAGTTGAGTTATGTTGCTTATTCTTGTCAGTGTTCACTAGTGGTATTTATGAGCAGTGATTTGTTTGTGAACTTTATCACAGGGGAAGCAAATAGATTCCTTGAAGATTTGTCATTTGGGTCAAAAAGTGTTGAAGAATTGTTTGTTTTGAAATTTTGTCTTTCAATCACATGTAATGTCATCAGGAGTATGTCAGTCTTCATCTTCACAGTGATATTGTAATTAGAAGTGGTATTGTCATCAGATGTAAGTTTCATGGCATCTTTTTGCTCTCAAATTTGAAATGTTGATGTTCAGGAAAGACAAGTGGTTTCAAAGACTTTGGTAAGTGGTTCTAAATTTTTGGTTGAAGATAACAAGATAACAGGAGTTTATGTCTTAAAAGTCTTCATAATGCAATGTGTTTGTAATGGTTATGATCATGCTATAACATCTTTCAATGGAGTTGTTCTCAGGGGGAGTTAATTCAGGCTTTGTCATTAGATGTCAAAAAGGGGGAGAAAGATAAATTGCATCAGGTCGTTTTGCCATCAATGACAAAGGGGGAGATTGATGGTGATAGTTTGTCATTGATGTCAAAAGGTATTGAGAGAGTTGAGTTGTTGTGCATCTTCACAAGGTATCATCAGGACTACAGGATATTTGAGGATCACTTGTACTATTGACAAAGGTTGTTCATGGTCATGCATTTCATAGTTGTTCACATAGTGTTGAAGGATGTTGTCAGTTGGGATTGATTTGATAAATGGATTATAATTTTACAAGTGTTTGATAACATTCATGTACCAATCATGCTCACTATATTGGTGTTTCAAGTGCTTACAGGATCACAAGTACATTGATGTCACTTTATCACAGTTGGAAGGGAATGGGATTTGCAATGAGAGAATCAGGACACTCATATGTTGTTATGCTATGGTGATATCTACAGAGTTCATGTTGCTTGGTGTTGATATACTAAGGAGTTGAGTTCAATCCATTGTTGTTTTCCCCATCACTAAAACTGTTGATTGATTATTGAGTTGATGATAGTCTTGGAGATATGTCGTGGTGTTCTCTATATCAGTTGGGTAATCATGATAAAGGTTACATGTTGAGTTTGGTGATAGTCTCATACATCTCTGCCAAAATTAAACATTGTTTAAGGTCCCAAGGTTTAACTTCTTTTAGAAATTCTTTTAACATTATAAGCTTTATAAACTCTTTTATAAATTCTTTTATAAGCTTATAAGTGGACGGTCTTTTAGAAATTATTTTAACTTTATAAGCTTTCTATAAGCTTTCCTTATAAAGTGGAGTTTATAAGTTCTTTTTAAAAGCCTTAAAATAAGGAGTTAGATTTTTTTTAAAAGGCTGATTTTTAAAAAAGACTCTCCATCGTATAAATTGGAGGAAATAGTGGGGATGCCTTTTTAGAAGGCTATTATTATTAGAATTTTTTTTAAGGCAGATTTTGTGAAAGGAAATTTTTTTTAAGAAGATTTTTTTTTTGGTTTCCTTTCTTATATTCATATGGAAGGTTTTTGAGCTCCAAGTTAGAGAAGGAAAATAATTTTTCAGGTGGAGATGATTTAAAGATTATTTTTTGATGAAAAGTTTATTTTTAATCTTGTGATTTGGAAACAAATAAAATGATTTTTTTTGGGAAGGCATATTGGATAAAAAAAAAATTTGATTGAAGATTTTCTTGAGATGAATTTTTTTTGGAGAAGATGAAAATATTTTTGCAGGTGAAAAATTTTGAGGAGCATGAAATGAAAGGTTTTATTGCAAAATTGGATAGTGGTTTTTATGAGGGCAGATTAATAAAATTATATGGAAGGTGAATGGATTACAAGATTGATTTATTTTTGAAGATACAGAGAAATGATTTTTGCAGGTTGTTGAATATTGAAAAAGTTTTAAGGGAGAAGGAATTTCAATGATCTTGCCAATCATGTTGCAAAGAAGAAAATATATATATATGTATATATGATTTTATTTTTACAGAGATGAGAATATGAAAAGATTTATTTGAAGACATTGAAGAAAATAGGAAGTTGGTTTTGAAAGGTCATTTGCAAACAAAATGAAATATTGTAATTTTTGTTATGTGAAGTTTTTGAAAAGAATTTCCAGGTGCTTCAACAAGACTGAGGAAGATGGAATAATATGTTTTTGTTTCAGATGCAAAGTCAAATTAACTTTGTTACAGGGGATTGATTTTCTTTTGCAAGAATATGAAGGATCATGCATGAAGGTTTTTTTTTGAAGATGAAAATGAGGACAGAGATTTTATTACAGGGGCAGATTCAAAATATATTATGATGAATTGTTTTTACAGAATGGAGATCTATTTGATGCAATCAGATATTATTTTCTTCAGAGAAGATGAAAGGTTTTGATGAAAGGATAATGAAAATATGTTTTGAAGGTGAAAGGACATCAAATTTGTATGCAATAGTTTTTCAGGTGCATTGATGCAAATATATAAACAGACATTGATGAAACATATTGGTGTGAAAGTGTAGTTGAGTATATCCGGATGTAGGATTGTTTGAATAGAATGGACATTTGACAGACACAAGAAAGAGAAGAAATGTTTTGTATTGAAACAGAGAAACCCTCTGAATTCTAGTTTTCAGTTTGTTTGTATTAGGGGTTGGTGCTCCTTGAAGCTGGTGCTTCTAAACAGTATGCCAGTGAGGCTTGTAGGTCAGTGAGACCTAATTGTTTGCCAGTGAGGTATATCAGTGTAGGAAGTGGGTGCTTCTATTTGGTATTGGAGTTGGTGCTCCTAGATACTTTTTGTATTGCCAGTGAGGCATGCTTTTCAGTTAAGCCAGTGAGGCAGTTTCGAGTGGTTTTTCTACCCCGAGAGGGTTTTCCACTCCAGTAATTCTTGTGTTAATGATATGCTTCTATGTGTGTATCTGCTTCTATGTTGAGATTTATCTCTATGTGGTCCTGCTCATAATTTTTATTATCAAACCTATACATGTATGTGTAATAGTTTATTGACGACTGTCTCTTTTTGAGTCTTGTAAATTAAAAGTTCTAATAAGTTGCAAAAATCTACACAACACTGATTCACCCCCCCTCTCAGTGTTGTCCTTAACTCCTACAATTAAATCTCTCTAAAGTGTTTAAATCTGTCAACTGCATGTAAGACCCCTTGCTGGCACAGCTAGTACATTCCAACTGAGAGATTCTAAGCAAGCTAAGACCTAGCTGTAGAAACCTTGGAGTAGTCCTACCTAGGGTAGGATACTTTTCAAGAGAGGTGTGATACCAGCAATCATACCTGTGTTGTTGTGTGCTAAAACACCCATCAACACTTTTGAGATGTTTGGTAGGAGAAAAGCCAAAGGGATGGTAATTGATTTTTCCATAGGCTATGTTTGCATACAACAACTTAGTTAATAGGAGTGGAAGAAAATCACCATTCTAGATTGTATATGGAAGTAGTCCTTGAAATGTTTCAGAGTTGAGGAAGATGGATAAGGAGGAAAAGAGGAGTGTAGATGCAAAATATTTTCTAGAACACAAAGAATCTACATGAGGAGGTAAGGAAGCATATCCATAAAATGAATAATCAATATAAGGAGAAGGCATATCAAAAAAGAAGATTCAAATATTTCAATGGTGGAGAAGAGGTTATGGTCAATCTTAGAAAAGTGAGATTTCCCATAGGAACATATAATAAACTGAAGATGAATAAATTTGGACCTTGTAAGATTTTAAAGAAGCATGAAGCAGGGAATGCCTATGAAGTTGAGTTGCCAAGTGGGATCAATCTTTCACCTGTGTTCAATACTGCTGATTTGATAGAATATCATGAAGGAAGTATAGAAGATGGACAAGTAGAAGAACAGTGGCATATTCTAGCACCTATTTCAAAGAGGGAAGAAATTAAAGAAATCTTAGATAGCCATGTAGGAAGGAGCACAAGAAATAGGCAATATGAAGAATACTTGGTGAAATGGAAAGGAAGACTTGTTGAAGATACATCATGGTTATCCAAAATAGAGGTTGACTTCCTTGGTCTCCCTCAAACAATGGAGATGTGACAAGGTCACTTCTCAAACAATCCTAGGTGTTTGATGCAGGAGCATCTAGAGGTGTAAGGGCAATCTTGCATCACCCAAAAAAATTAATGTTGTTTTATTTTTAGTAAAAGACTAACAATACTAACCTACTATTTTTAGAAAGTTTGCACTACTATTTTTAGAAAATTTGCATTTGAATAAGTATGGACCTGAAAATTTGCCCAGATCTCTAAAATTGTAAATTCAACCTATGGTAAAACAATTAGCTAAAGATCATTTGTACATAGTGAGATATTAAAGTTTCAAGGTCCAAAAATCCTATAAAATATTAAATTTGAATTTTGGACCTTTCAATGATCAAATGGGGCTTTGATAAATGTCCAATCAATTCTTGTTTTGGGAAAAAGATCACGTAGATCTCTTTATGAGCTTTCCAATTGTTATGTTGGAAAATGTCCCCCTTGGACTTTTCTCTCTTAAGGTTTAGCTCCCATGTCCTTTAGAATGCATTTTTATCATCTTGCATATTCATGTTGACTCTTGATGAGAAAACCCCTAAGTTCTACAGCAAATAGGATCTAGGGGGTGTTATGGTGACAAGTCCTAACTGAAATAGGGAGGGAGGACTTGGATACCTGCACCCTAGTCTACCCTATTCTAGGCAAGACCTAAATTCTAGTGTTGGTTATGTGACCGTTAGTTAGGTCCTATGCCAACACCGTAAGTTTGAATTTTGAAGTTCTTAGTGGGAATGAGTTTAGATGCATATATAAGCATGTTTAGGGATTCATTTGTAAACTAGAAGATGATTATGAACTTTTGGCACACTTGTGATTTTAGAGCATTCAAAGTATTCATTGTTACAAAGCAAACTTGTCTGGTTATTGTGTTTGTTATGCAGATTTGGCTTCATCTTCTCATGATGTGAAGGATTTTCATCTATATGAGAATTACACCTCCTAGGTGACATTTATTTGTGTTTTCAATCATTTATCATTTGGATTTTACCTCTATCCCGTAAGGATATGCACTCTTTATCTGACAATGGTGTTTGGAAGACTTGAATGTCTCTCTGTGGCTTAACCGAGGCAAGCCTCTAAGCACCACAACCCCCAACCCCTTTTTCTGTGATTGCAGGTTACATGTTGCGGAAGCGAAAGAAGTGGAGTTGCAGGGAAGTAGAATAGAGTGTCAAAAGTGCAGAGGAAAGCAGAAAATTAGGACTTGGACTAGGGCACCCACTCATTAGTCCTCCAGATCTTGAAATAGTGAAATCTCTGGAACAACAAAATTGAGTTGTAGACATTCTTTAGAGATCCCGACAAAAATTAATACATTGGACTCTAGTGCCCTCTCATTAGTCCCCAACTTTTATGGATATAGAATCTTGAAATCTGGTATGTATCTAATTGTCATTTGATATCTCTATGTGCGAGCATTTGTCGAGATTCGTCCGTTTGTTTACAATTTTATAAAATTAGGGTTTTGACCATAATTGGACTTTAATTAATCAATTAGTTAATGTAAATTGCAAGTTTTGTCTTCATTCTAAGGGATACTAAATCTATAGCAAATCCCTCTTTCAAGAGATTGTGGCTTCAGTTGATTTATGTCCTTGAATGTAAGGAGTGAAAGGAGGATTTAACCTTGAAATTGAAACCCCTCTTTTTACCCCTAAACATTTTGTTGAACCCATGTTTTTAATGAATTTTGCACCTTGCTAAGTGTTGTACTTCATAATTCCATTCATTTTCATCTATTCATTTAGTTTTCATCTTATTGCATTTGAAGAATTACAAAAAAATTGAAAATTTTGAAAAAATTGGCATTTTTGGTTTGCATTTTCAAATAATTTGAATTAATTTGCATTTAATTTCATTTAATTTCTATTAATTTCATTAGATCTGATTTAAATTACATAAATTCATCATTTATTATTCATTTGCATTGCATTTTCATGCTTAAGTTGTTAAAAATTGCTTGAAATTGTACTTTTTTCATAAAAACCTAGTTTTGGATTAGCTAGGGTTTGTAGTTAAAATCTTGTTTCATATTTTACTACTATTTTAAACACACATTTAGGTCTGATTTCTAACTATAGTGTTTCATCATAGTGCCTTTCTTGCAAAAATTCATGTCTAGGGTTTGAAAACCTTGCATTTCACTAGATTTTGCCTTGTCATCTATTTAGAATTACATGAAAGGTGCATTGTGAAGGCTATTGTTGCATTATTGGGTTGATCTTGAGCTTGTTATTTGCTACCCCTCTTAACATTCTTCACAACACCTCTTCTTTTACTCATTTTCATTGAAAACTAAAATTGAAAAATCAAGCATTTTAGGTCATAAATATACATAGTTTTGCATTCATTCTCTCGCATATCTTATGGATACTTCTTGCTATTCATCTTTGGAAGATTTGTTTGCATGCATCATAGACTTCAATAATTTTCCTAAATTTACTCATGAACATCCTCAAGTCTTGGAACAAATAGCATACATATATGATGTTGATATTTCTATGTGTTCCACATATGAAATCCTTTGTTATATATCTGATTTTGATAGCTTCACAAATCTCATGGAAATATATTAATCGATATTAGATGATCTCACTAAATTTATAGCCAATAACACATTTAGTAGTGATGACTTCAATATGTTAGATGATCCTTAGATGACTTTATCTCTATTGAACATTCCACTATGACTCCTATTACTAAAACATGTGATGGTAACTTAGTTCTACCTTATGATCTTTCTCCCAAAGTTGTTCCCACTTATAAGGTCACTTCGGTGCAAAAGGATGAATACGTTGAAATATATCTTAACATCACATCATCACCTCTTCATTCTAATGCTTTTATCTAGCCAAGATGAAGTATTAGTGAATGAAGAGCTCCCTCTAACAAAAAACATTCTGTGGATAGATAATGAGAATTCATTTAACAATATTAAAAATCCTATCCCTACCATAGTGCATGAAACCTCTATGGATCATCCCACTGACCTTCCTCCTTTAGTTGATTGTTCACACACATTAGATATCACTAAGGAAGAGAAGAACCTTAATCTCTCTCCTTTGATGGAATATTCAAGTCATTTGGATATCACTAAGGATTTCAAAACATTAATTACCTCTCCTTTGGTTACATATTCTTTGAGCATAACTAAAGACACAAACATTCATAATTACCCTCACAACACCTTACCTTCCTCTTGTTCCTATGCTTTTTCTTCAAAGGATGTACCACTAGTGGATGAGGAAAGGTCTCTTACAGTAAAACCCTTATGGATGGATGTTAATATCACTCAAAACATATCACTTCTTCCACCTCCTAAGAGGATAGTGAATAAGTGTACTAATGCACCTCAACAAGAAAACATTTCACCTAACATTGAAACAAACCAAGAAGAACTTAAGAATGAACAACCTAAAGACAAGAACAAAAGTTAGGCTATTGTACCTTATGTCCCACTTTCTTCTAACATTCAGGAGTGGGAAGATGATGATTTTCTTGACAACAACCGTTAGCTCGGTTGTCCCTGCAGGTAAGTATTTCTAACTCTTTACCTCTATGTTGAGTTTCCCCCGTGATGTGTTATGTGTTGTTTAGGCCTCATAGGATGACCCTTGATACTCTTGTTGTTAGCTTTAGGGCATACAATTGAGAAGGGGGGGGTGAATCAGTTGTACCAAACTTTCTCTTTTTAAACACTTGAATCTTCTTTAGTGATTAGCATAATATTAACCATGAACCATAGTGCATTAAAATCAAAAGTAGAAACATATCAACACATATGACACCAAGATTATGATGTGGAAAACCTGGTTAAGGGAAAAACCACAGGGTGATTAACCCAAGAATGTATTCTTTGTTCGAAGAATAGAAAGAATAAAATGGCACATGCCAATTAGGGCTCACTACTCAAGCACACTGCTCACAAGAGGCTCACTGCCTACAAGAGACACACTGTCTACAAAGGAATAAGTATCACCTTTATGAACTAGAGAATAGCATCTTCAGCATGCTTGAAATAGTTCCATTTAAGCCCAATACTTCTGCTCTACCTTTCGCACTTCTCTTCGCTACCACACACTCATCACTGTAAGACCCACTTCAAAATGAATTCACAAACCCTTATTTATACAAGGCATCGACTTAAGAACAATCATCTAAGTTGGCAAACATCTACAAGAACATCTGCAAGAAGTGTAATACATCTGGTCGGCTAGTCTCAAGAAGAATACCAATATCTGTGGTTATTCTTCAAAGCAAACTCTAACTTCAATGCAGACCACCAACATTAACTAGACATGATCCAACGATCATCATAACCTTCCTTGAATCACCAAGAACATCCGCACTTTATCATACTATTGGAATTCTTCTCTCCTTCATCTAGAGCTACAAGAACATAGTCTGTCATCACTATCACAAACGAATAGGCTCTTCCAGACCTTCAACCCATGAACTAATTTAGTTGATACTTCACATGGACATCCTCAACACTCCCTCAGATCTGTAGAACGGGATAATGAAATACCGGATCTCACCGGACCTATATGTGGCCCTCTGTCACCTCTGAACACCTATCGGAATTGGTTCTACTTGAGTGACCATAACTTCTTCAAATCTTCATGCAGACCTCTGAAATCTTGACTGGAGCATCTCAAGACTTATATCTACAAACCCTTTAAACTACATCTACTGATTCTCAACCTATTGAGGACTTTTACCTTCTTGTCATCACTGTTCTTCACTATTCCTGATTGAGACTTTTTTTCTCAATATCTTCAGTACATAGCTCATCTAATCCTTCTCATTAATGCAACATGAGTATGTTGACATCAATGAAAACACCGGTTAGGCCCATACTTGCAACAATCTCCCCCTTTGTCATTGATGGCAACATATGATGTGAAAAACCATGAAGACAAGAACTTCTCCTTGCTGTTACAACTCCCCCTAATAGCAACAACTATTCACATATCTACTCTTCCTTTATTTCTCCCCCTTTGATCAGCAACCACTTGTTTTTCACATGTCTTCTCTCCCCCTTTGACATCAATGGCAAAGGGCTCATACTTGTAACTTCACTACTTCATAACATACCAGCTGCTCCCCTTGAGTGGCAACTTCCTTATCATCAATCAGGATCACAAGATATGACTATGATATCCACCAGATTGATGCACATCAGTGCATCCTAGTTCATCACCGGAGGGGCAATAACCCCTAACTTCTCCCTGAGATACTCAAAAGAGTCCTTGGGAAGAGGTTTAGTAAAAATATCTGCAAGCTAATCCTTGGAGGGCACATACTCCAATCTGACTTCACCCTTGTTCACTTGCTCTCTCAAAAAGTGAAACTTGATAGATATATGCTTAGTCTTAGAATGCAACACCGGATTCTTAGAAATATTTATTGCACTTGAATTATCACAGAAAATTGTGATAGGCTCCTCATATTCTACTTGAATATCTCTTAGCATCTGCTTCATCCACAAAACTTGAGTGCAACTTCCTGCTGTTGCAATGTATTCTGCTTTAGTTGTAGACAGGGATATTGCCTCTTGTTTCTTGCTTAGCCAAGAAACCAAGCTTTTTCCCAAAAAGAATGCTCCTCCACTTGTACTCTTCCTATCATCCACATCTCCTGCCCAATTTGCATTTGTATATGCATGAAGAGAAAAATTATGATCTCTAGGATACCATAGACCATACTCAACTGTTCCTTTTAAGTACATAAAAATTCTTTTGATTGCCATGACATGAGATTCTCTGGGATCAGCCTGGAATCTTACCACAAGACCAACAACCTACATTATATCTGGTCTAGTTTGAGTGAGATATAATAATCCTCCAATCATTGATCTGTACTTTGTCTAATCTGTCTTAGGAGAGTCATCATCTTTGCTCAACTTACATCCTGTTGCCATGGGAGTGTTCATTGGCTTTGAATCTTCCATTCCAAATTTCCTCAACAGTTCTTTCACATATTTGGTCTAAGAAATAAAGATTCCTTTCTTTGTCTGAGTAATTTGCAGGCCCAAGAAGAAATTCATTCCACTGAGCATTGACATTTCAAATTCACTTTTCATTTGATTTCCAAAGATTTTACACATATTGTCTCTTCCTCCAAAGATGATATCGTCAACAAATACTTCAACAATCAAAATGTTTTCATGATCAATTTTGAAATATAGGTTACTATCAGCAATACCTTTGTTGAAACCAATCTTCAAAAGATGTTTATCCAGTCTTTCATACCATGCTCTTGGTGCTTGCTTTAGACCATACAGTGCCTTCTTTAATTTGCAAACCATATCACCATGCTTAGATAACTGAAATCCATCCAGTTGTTCAATGTACACTTCTTCTTCTAAGTCACCATTTAGGAAAGAAGATTTGACATCCATCTAATACACCTTGAAATCCTTGAAGGTAGCAAATGCAAGAAATAGTCTGACTGCTTCAATTCTTGCTACTGGAGAAAAGGTTTCTTCAAAATCAATTCCTTCTATTTGAGAGTAGCCTTTGTAGACCAATCTGGCTTTATTTCTGATTACTTCACCAACTTCATTTAGTTTGTTCTGGAAAACCCATTTGGTTCCAATCACATTCTTGTTTCTAGGTTTGGGAACAAGATCCCAAGTGTGATTTTTCTCAATTTGCATCAACTCTTCCTCCATTGCTTTGGTCCAATTTTCATCATTGCAGGCTTCATTTATTGTCTTAGGTTCAATCTTTGAAATCAAACAATATTCATCTGAATTTTGAGCAATTTCCCTTCTAGTTTGCACACCTTTGCTTTTGTCACCTCCGATCTGATCTTTAGAGTGGTTCAGTCTTACATACCTTGGAACTTTGGGAATTTCTTGCACTTATGCTTCTTGATCAGGCTCATTCAAACCTATCTCTTCTTCCTGATTTACCAGATCAATCTAAATCTAACTTTCAGGAGATGATTGAGCTCCTTAAACCAGAACACCATTCTGATAATCTTCATCATACTCATAAAACCTTGAGGGTTTCTCTATTCCCTCATCAACCTTCACATTTGTACTTTCTATCATCTTTCTTAGTCTCTTGTTATAACATCGGTATGCTTTTCTTTGAGTAGAGTAACCCAATAATATTCCTTCATCACTTCTAGCATCAAACTTGCCTAAATCTTCATCTCTTTTGATGTAACACTTGCTACCAAAGAATCTGAAATATCTTACAGTAGGAGTAATGCCAAACCAGAGTTCATAAAGGGTCTTACTGGTATTGCTTCTGATTTGCACTCAATTAAAAGTATAGACTGCAGTGCTGACAGCTTCTCTCCAATAGCTCTGAGGAACATTTGCTTCCATCATCATAGTCCTTGATGATTCTTGGATGGTCTAGTTCTTTCTCTCCACTACTCCATTCTACTATGGAGTCCTCGGAGTAGACAATTGTCTCTTAATTCCATGTTTCTCACAGAATTCTATGAACTCACTGGATGTGAATTCTCCACCTCTATCAGACCTCAGACATTTCAACTTTATTCCTGTTTCATTCTCTACCATAGCCTTGAATATTTTGAATTTCTCAAGAGCTTCTGATTTCTCCTTTAGGAAGGTTACCCACATCATCCGGGAATAGTCATCTATTAGCAGCATGAAGTATCTATCACCTTGAATACTTCTGGTTCTTGCTGGACCACAAAGATCAGTGTGAACTAAGTCCAATAGTCCAGTAGAAGACAATTCCTTTCTTTTGAATGTGACTCTGCTCATCTTACCCAACTGACATTCCTTGCACAAGCTGTTAGTAGGTTTCAACAATTTTAGAAGATCTCTTACAGCCTAAGTATTTCTTATTTTGATGATATTATCAAAATTCACATGACACATCCTTCTATGCCATAACCAACTCTGATCAACTTGAACAAATAAGCAGCTTTTACTAGTACCAACCAAGTGGAAAATATTACCCTTAATTTGAGTACCGGATGCAATCTCTGTTCCAGATCTTTCAAGAATTTTGCATTTTCCATCCTTGAATCGGAGATCATAGCCTTTGTCCACCAGCTATCCAACACTGAGAAGATTGTGCTTCAAACCTTCAACATACAGTACATTACCAATTTTGTTTCTTCCATTAAAAGAAATAGTTCCTCTTCCTCTGATTCTACCAGCAGAATTATCACCAAACTTCACCACTCCTTCTTCATACCTTTCCAAATCTATGAACTTATTCTTGTCACCTGTCATGTGGTGAGAGCAACCACTGTCAATGACCCAATCATTCTTTTCTTCAACTTGGGCAGCCAGAGCTCTTTCTACAACTTTATGATTGATAGATACAGAGGATATTGGTTCTTCTTCCTTGATGGCAATGAACACCCATTCACTTCCAGATTTGTTTCCTGTCTCTGATTCATCATCTGTTACTCCTTCATTATCATCTTCTTCATGAACATAGTAACAATTCTTTTGGAACCTTGATCTATTAGGATTTGTCTTTGAAAATCTTTTCGGACATCTTGAGGCAAAATGACCAATCTTATTGCAGTTAAAACACTTAAAAGGTAATTTTCCTTCATACTTACTAGATCCTCTTGGCATTCTCTTTGCAATGAGGGCTTCAAGTTGAGCAGTTTCTACTTCTTCTTCTTCCAGGTCTTTTCTTGCTTTTCCATACCATGACAAATTCCTTGATGAGTTCTCTCCCAGATCAAATCCTTGTTTACCTTTCACAGAGGCACTGGCTTTGAATGCAGATTCAGTTTTGGGGGGATCATCTCCAAATTTGGTCATTTCAAAAGTAGCTAGTTTGCCAGCTAATTGGTCTCTTGTGATAGTTGCATGGGATCTGAATTCATCAATGGCAGCAACCTTGATTTTGTAAGAGGTAGGAAGGGATCTGAGAATCTTACCAACAATCTCATTTTCATCCAAGACTCCACCAGAATTTCTAATTCCACAAACCAGCTCATTCACTCTTGGCATAAAAGTGGTAATATTTTCATCATCTCTCATCTTTAGTTTTTCAAATTTCCCTTTTAGACTCTGTAACCTTGCACATTTAACATACTCATCTCCTTCATATAGAAGTTCTAGTTTAATCTAGATCTCATAGGCAGTTGGTAGGTCAATAACATTTGAGAGCTCTGAGTCAGTTAATGTGCTTAGAAGAGCCTCTTTGGTTCGCAGATTGTTTTCAGCATCTGTGATTTCATTTAGGGTTGTCAGACCACCCTATGGGGGTACATACGCTTTTGAGACCATGGACCAGTATGCCTTTCCCATACACTACAAGTGACATTTCATGCAACCTTTCCAAAGAGAAAAGTTGGTTCCATCAAACTTTAGATTATCCTTCTTGTATGACGACATCCTGGATCTCCTCAAGCGGTCAAGCTCCTTTTAGAGGAACTTAGCTCTGATACCAATTGTTAGCTTTAGGGCATACAACTAAGAGGGGGAGGGTGAATTAGTTGTATGAAACTTTCTCTTTTTAAACACTTGAATCTTCTTTAGTGATTAGCATAATATTGATCATGAACCATAATGCATTCAAATCAAAAGCAGAAACATATCAACACATATGACACCAAGATTTTGATGTGGAAAACCCGGTTAAGGGAAAAACCATAGGGTGATTAACCCAAGAATGTATTCTCTGTTAGAAGAATAGAAAGAACAAAATGGCACATGCCAATTAGGGCTCACTGCCCGAGCACACTGCTCACAAGAGGCTCACTACCTACAAGAGACACATTGTCTATAAAGGAATAAGTATCACTTTTATGAACTAGAGAATAGCATCTTCAACATGCTTGAAACAATTCCATTTAAGCCCAATACTTATGCTCTTCCTTTCAAACTTCTCTTCGCTACCACACACTCATCACCGCAAGACCCACTTCAAAATGAACTCACAGACCCTTATTTATACAAGGCATCGACTTAGGAACAATCATCTAAGTCAGCAAACATCTACAAAAACATCTGCAAGACGTGTAATACATCTAGTCAGCTAGTCTCAAGAAGAACACCAATATCCATGGTTATTCTTCAAATGCAAACTCTAACTTCAATGCGAACCACCAACATTAACTGGACATGATCTAATGATCATCATAACCTTCCTTGAATCACCAAGAACATCCGCACTTCATCATCCTACTGGAATTCTTCTCTCCTTCATCCGGAGCTACAAGAACATAGTCTGTCATCACTGTCACAAACGAATAGGCTCTTCTGGACCTTCAACCCATGAACTAATCTAGTTGATACTTCACATGGATATCCTCAACACTCCCTCAGATTTGCAAAATGGGATAATGAAATATCAGATCTCACCGGACCTATCTGTGGCCCTCTGTCACCTCTGAACACCTGCCGGAACCGGTTCTACTTGAGAGACCATAACTTCTTCAGATCTTCATGCGAACCTCTAAAATCTTGACTGGAGCATCTCAAGACTTATATCTACAAACCCTTTAAACCACGTCCTCTGATCCTCAACGTATTGAGGACTTTTACCTTCTTGTCATCACTATTCTTCACTGTTCCTAATTGAGACTTATTTTCTCAATATCCTCAGCACACAGCTCATCTAATCCTTCTCATTAATGCAACATGAGTATGTTGACATCAATGACAACACCGGTTAGGCCCATAATTGCAACACTTGTAAGGTCAAGGATACCAGGAGACTACCTCTGTTGTGACCCTTCTTATATTTGGATCATCATTCTTCTATATTGCCTCTCCTCTATTTTCATTGTTGTGTGTTGTGTCCTAGGGACATAGCATTGTGGTTGGTGACTTGGGGACACCTTGCTATGTGACAAACTGAAGGCACTTGTTTCTCCTCTCTTGATTTATTGTTTACCTTCCTCTATTGGTTCTACCTAGCTGATGGATGATGAAAAACAAATAAGACTGATACAGGCCACATGTCCCTTCAGCGAGTAAGCAAAAATGGACCTAATCCATACATAACGATGGGGTTGATATATATTACTCAATGCTTGGCTAGTATAATCACTCCATGTGATATTTTGATGTTGTCTTGTTGTACTAACGAACCATAAGAATACATCTTCTCTATGCACTTTGTTTATCTTTGAATCTCACCTTGGTTACACTCAGTTTTGAGATTTTTGTGGTATAGCCCCGTGGCTATACTCAGATTTGGACCCGCAATATAGCCTCGGATCTTTATGTGAATGATTAAATGCATTGTTGTTTATCATGATTATGTGGTTTCTAACACCTTTTCTTGCAGGAAACTATGTGTTTGTGGGAACATTCGGTGATCGTAAAGTACATGTCACCTCTGGGGGGCATGGGCTTTGCGAGAGCTCGTGTTCCCTTGTGTGTTTTTTCCCTACCTTAATGTGCTTGATATCGGTACACGATATTAATCACCTTGAGGTGGGGGAATATAAGGTAAGTTGTTTGATGATTTTGATATTGATAAAGCATGTTTGTAAGCCCTTTGCAAAGGTAGGATGTTGTATCTCTATGTGAGTGCACATCTTTATTTTATATTGCAAACATTAAGCCCTCTACAGAGGTGAGATATCGTGCATATCTCTTTATTTTAAGCCCTTTGTGGAGGTAGGGATAGTGTATCTCTTGAGCTAGTGTACATCCTTTTTATTCTAAAAGTCCTCTAAGCAGGCAGGGTTGGTGTATCCTCCCTTAAGCGTGTCTTTGGTGGTTTTTGTGGTGAAGCCCAATTATCAGGTGTTCCTGTAATGTGCCCGAGATGGTGGTGAAACTAGCAATAGTGTCCTTCCATTGCTTGTTTTCCATATTTTCTCTGGGTCTTCCATGTGTGTGTGTATGGCATGTTTGTTCCCAAGCATAGTCTAAAGATGTGTGTTGATGAGTCCCTCCTATGCTTTGGGATTTGTATGGCATGTTTGTTCTCAAGTGTAGTCTAAAGATGTGTGGCGATGAGTCCCTCCTATACTCTAAGATTTGTATTACATGTATGTTGTCTCATATGCAGTCTAAATACATGTGGCAATGAGTCCCTCCTGCATTTTGGGTGGTGTGTTTACTTTCCATGTATTTGCATTTGCATTCATATATGAGAAAATGAAAAAAAAATAATCACTGCATTCACTATATTCACTGTGTTTTGCATGTCTTCAATGGTGTCTTCTCCGTGTTTTACGTGCCTGTTACTATCTTCATTGTGTTTGGCATGTATACAGTATGTTTTCTCTAATGTCTACCTAAGACTGGGGGCTAGAAATAGTTCTCAATCTTCATGTATGCATTAGCTCTAAGTGCCTGGTGTGTTTGCTGTGTTTGTTGACCATACTTTAATGCATGTATGGGCCTTGCATTCATGCATACATTAAAGTGGGGCTAAATTTTACGTCAGAAAATGTCCCCCTTGGACTTTTCCCTCTTAAGGTTTAGCTCCTGGGTCCTTTAGAAAGCATTTTTATCATCTTGCATATTGATGTTGACTCCCGATGAGAAAACCTCTAAGTTTTATGGTAAATAGGACCTAGGGGGTGTTATGGTGACAAGTCTTGACTGAAATAGGGAGGGAGGACTTGGGTGCATGTGCCCTAATCCTACCCTATTTTAGGCAGGACCTAAATTTTGGTGTCGGTTATGTGACCATTAGTTAGGTCCTATACCGACACCGTAAGTTTGAATCACGAAATTCTTAGCGGGAATGAGTTTAGATGCATATATAAGAATGTTTATGAATTCATTTGTAAACTAGAAGATGATTATGAACTTTTGGCACACTTGTGATTTTAGAGCATTCAAAGTATTCATTGTTGCAATGAAGACTTGTCTTGTTATTGCGTTTGTTATGCAGATTTGGCTTCATCTTCTCATGATGTGAAGGATTTTCATCTATATGCGAGTTACACCTCTGAGGTGACATTTATTTGTGTTTTCAATCCTTTATCATTTGGATTTTGCCTCTATCCCATAGGGATATGCACTCTTTATCTGATAGCAGTGTTTGGAAGACTTGAATATCTCTCCAGGACTTGACCAAGGAAAGTCTCTAAACACCACAACCCCCAACCCCTTTTTCTATGATTACAGGTTACAGGTTGTGGAAGTGGAAGAAGTGGAGTTGCAAGGAAGCAGAACAAAGTGTCAAAACTATAGAGGAAAGTAGAAAATTAGGAATTGGACTAGGGAACCCACTCATTAGTCCTCTGGATCCTGAAATAGTGAAATCTTCAGAATAATAGAATTGAGTTGTAGACATTCTTCAGAGATCCTGATAGAAACTGATACATTGGACTCTGATGCTTGCTCATTAGTCCCTAACTTTTCTGAAGATAGAATCTCAAAATATGGTATGTATCTAATTGTCATTTGATATCTCTATGTGTGAGCATTTGTTGAGACTCATCTGTTTGTTTAATATTTTACAAAAATTATGGTTTTGAGCATAATTGGACTTTAATTAATCAATTAGTTAGCAAATTCCAAGTTTCCTCTTCATTGTAAGAGACAAAAAATCTATAGCAGAGCCCTCTTGCAAGAGATTGTGGCTTCACTCAATTTATGTCCTTGAATGTAAGGATTTAAAGGAGGATTTAATCTTGAAATTCAAACCCGTCTTTTTACCCCTAAACACCAATACATCAAATAGTTTGTTAACTGGGTGACCAGATCAAAAGTTATGGCCTCCAGAAGTTAGGCCTCCCATTTTAGAAAATGTGAAAATGTGTTGGACACTTAAAATAGATGTAAAGGGGGAAGTTACATGTGTTTATTGAAATGCACAGGACAACTGAGAGGGGGGGTGAATCAGTTGTCAGAAAACTTTAACCACTTATCTTTACTTCAAATGTTCAATCACTGTTATTATGATTTAACCATGAAAGCATGAAATATGAAGCTCAACACAAAAACATATTCAACACATGAGACACCAAATTTTTACATGGAAAACCCTATAAGGGAAAAACCATGGTGGGTGTTAACCCACAAAAATATATATATGTTATAACAATACCAAAAAATAGAGGCTCACTGCCCAAAAATGCTTAGTGCTGCAAAGATCGGCTCACTACCAAGGATTTGTGAACTGATTTGATAGCATCTACTCCATGCCTGAGTTTAGTTCAATTGAAGTGCAATACTTCTCCTCTACTCTGTTCATCTTACACTTTTCACTTATCTTCACATTTTTGCACGCAGATCAATTTTTTGCAACTACATTACATGTTTTTATAAAACTCATCAACCTTGGAATGAACATCAAGGTCGGCATTACAAACATACACAGAAATAGGTCTAGGCCTAATACAAAATTAGCTAAGGAAAATATGTAAAGATGTATTTGGATCATGCCACGCCTTAGCTGGGACTCAAATGCAATCTCCCACGTATCAACACACTTCTACAATCTTCAATACATCTCTGCAATTAGTGAAAGCACCCAAGTTAGCCAAGACTGGTGTTCGCATTAAGTCTTCTAAGAACATTCTTTGTCCATGATCCAAATTTATTTTTGCAGACCAATCTAGAGGTGGGAACATGATCAGGAGATAACCACAAGCACATTGTAATCACCAAGAACATCTGCACAACCTTTAACTACTTTTTTAAGAAGATTCTTCAAACCAGAGCACATAAACAACACTACCAGCTACTATCATAAGGCAAAGATCACTTGCGGAGCATCAAATCACAAACCATTGGAGTTGAAGGCACATAACATCATCTTAGACTTAACTCTAGAACTGTAGATCAAAATACTTTAATGTGGAGGAACGCGGAGCATAATATATTCTCCCTGTCACCACCAAGTATATAGAAAAAATAGTTTTCATTATAGTGAATATAACTCACTCAAATCTTCATACCAGAGGCTCAAACTTGGAACATACCATCTTCAGATATGCATCTAAATAACTTCTAATGTGCAGACAAGGATATTCATTCTACAAAAAATGTGGAGCAATCTACTCGACAGTTTTGATGTATCAGGAATACTTCAACACTTAACTCATTACAAGCAAGCATCAAAACAAGAGCATAGTTGACACCAATGACAACACAAATATGTTGACATCACTGACAATAGTAGTTAGGCACATACTTGCAACAATCTTCCCCTTTGTCAATGATGGCAACATATGATGTGAAAAACTGTAAAGAGCAACAAGACAAGATTCTCCCCCTTTCTCTTTACACATCTGCATTATTTTCTTCTCTAAGTTTTTCACATGATTTCTCTCCCCCTTTGACATCACTAGAAAAGGGCACGTACATTCTACTACTCTGAATCATTTGAACTTTCACTGTTATCAACACTTTCTTTATTAGGAATTCATACCGGTAACATCTAGCTACTCCCCCTGAGAGGTAGCTCTCAAAACATCAATCCAGATCAAAGAATGAGACTTTGAGTACCACTAGACTAATGCATTCCTATGCATCTTAGTTTAGAGCAGGAGGGGTAATGACCCCTAACTTTTCTCTGAGATACTCAAAAGTATCCTTAGGCAGAGGCTTAGTGAAAATATATGTAATCTGATCCTTTGTGGACACATATTCATTTTTTACTACATTCTCTGTCACCTTTTCTCTCAGAAAGTGATACCTTATAGATATATGCTTTGTTCTTGAGTGCATCACTAGATTCTTTGAAATGTTTATAACACTTGTATTATCACAAAAGATTGCATCTGGATCTTCATACACAACTCTTATGTCCTTCAATGACTGCTTCATCCATAACACTTGAGTACAACAACATGCTGCTGCAATATACTCTACTTCTATAGTTGACAAAGAGATTGAATCTTTCTTCTTACTCATCCATGAAACTAATCTATTACCCAAGAAGAAGGTGCCTCCACTTGTACTTTTTATATCATCAACATCTGTATAAGTACTCAGAGTGAAATCATTATCCTTTGGATACCATAAGCCATGATCTGGTGTGCCTTTTAAATACCTCAAGATTGTCTTAACTACCATCACATGTGACTCTCTTGGACCTTCTTGAAATCTTACCACAAGACAGACTGCATGCATTATATCTAGTCTAGTTTGTGTTAGATAAAGTAATCCTCCAATCATAGATCTCTACCTTTTCTGATCAGCCTTAGGTGATTCATCAGTTTTGCTCAATTTGCAGCTAGTCATCATGGGAGTACATACTGGTTTAGTGTCCTCCATCCCAAACTTCTTTAACAACTCTTTCACATACTTATACTAATATATGAAGATTCCTTTATCTAATTAATTAATTTACAGACCCAAAAAGAAATTCATTTCACCAAACATAGACATCTCAAACTCATTTTGCATTTCACCTGCAAACTTCATGCACATACTTTCATTTCCTCTAAAGATAATGTCATCAACAAAGACTACAACAATCAGGATCTGATTATCATTGATTTTGAAATACATATTACTATCTGCAATGCCTTTAATGAACCCTAATTGCAACAAATATTTATCTAACCATGCATACCAAGCTCTGGAGGCTTGTTTCAGTTCATACAAGGCCTTCTTCAATCTGTACACCATGTCATATTGGTTTGATAACTTGAATCCTTCTAGTTGTTCAATATATACTTCTTCTTCTAACTCACCATTTAAGAATGTAGACTAGACATCCATCTGATACACTTTGAAATCTTTGAATGCTGCAAATGCTAAAAATATTCTGATTGTTTCAATTCTTGCCACAGGAGCATAGGTCTCCTTAGAATCTATCCCTTCAACCTAAGAATATCATTTGCATACTAGCCTTTCTTTGTTCCTTACTACTCCATTCTCATTCATCTTGTTTCTGAAAACCCATTTGGTGCCAATCACATTCTTATTAGTAGGTCTAGCAACTAGTTCCCAAGTTTGATTCTTTTCTATTTGCATTAGCTCCTCTTACATGGCTTTAACCCAATTTTCATCATTGCAAGCTTCATTCATAGTTTTTGGTTCAATTTTTGAAAGAAAATAGTAATTCACCTATTCTTCTATAGCTCTTTTCCTTGTCAATACCCCTTTTTTTTATCTCATATAATCTGATCTTCAGAATGATTAATTCTTACATACCTAGGAGTCTTAGTAGCACTTTTCAGAGTCTTTTCTTCTTCATCTTGACTATCTTCTTGTTCAATTTTTTCTTCATTTGTTATAGCAACAGGTTCATCTAATTCATAGCCACTTAGATCTGATATTCTTCCCTTGTCTTCATCAACCTTTACATTAGCACTTTCAATGATCTTCTTCAATCTCTTATTGTAGCACCGGTAGGCCTTACTCTTGGTAGAGTATCCAAGGAAGATTCCTTCATAAACCCTAGCATCAAACTTGCCTAGATCTTCTCTTCTGATATAAAATTTTCTACCAAAAACTTTGAAATATCTCACTGTAGGAACTCTTCCATACCATAATTCATGAGTTTTAGCACTGTTACCTTTAACTTGAACCCTATTTAGGATGTATACATCAGTATGTATGGCTTCTCTCCAGTACACTTCCGGTAGGTCAGCTTCCTTCAACATAGTCCTAGCAACCTCTTGGACTATCATGTTCTTTCTTTCAATAACTCCATTCTACTGAGGAGTCCTCGGTGCAGACAATTGTCTCTTTATCCCTTATTCTTCATAGAAAATATTGAATTCATTCGATGTGAACTCGCCTCCTCTATCAAACCTCAAGCATTTGATCCTCAACTCTAACTTATTCTATACCATTACCTTGAAGGCTTTTAACTTGTCTAGGGCTTCTAATTTGTCTTTTAGAAAATTAACCCAAATCAACGTAGAGTAATCATCAATAAGAAACATAAAATACTTGTCTCCTTGCAGACTTCTTGTTCTTGTGGGACCACATAGATCTGTATGCATCAAATCCAACAATCTAGTAGAGAATTGTTCTTTTCTTTTGAAACTTGATCTTATTTATTTCCCAAATTGACACTCCTTGCAAATGGTATTGGTAGGCTTCACAAGTTTGGGCAGATCTCTTATAGGTTATGCAGAACTTATCTTTACAAAATTGTCAAAATTGATATGACACATACTTCTATGCCACAACCAACTCTCATCAATCTGAGATAACAAACAATAATCATTAGTTCCTTTCAAATGATAGACATTACCTCTAGTCTTCTTACCAGTAGCAATTACTGTTCCGAAGCTTTCCATGATCTTGCACCCATTGTCCTTGAATCTCAGATCATAACCTTTGTCACACATCTGACCAACACTCAAAAGATTGTGCTTTAAACCCTTCACATATAGAAGATCATCAGTATTGTGCTTTCCATCAAAAGAAATAGATCATCTTCCACAAATCTTACTAGCTATATCATCTCCAAACCTAACCAGTCCACCATCATACTTTTCCAATCTTACAAACTTACTTTTGTCACTAGTCATGTGATGTGAGAATCCATTGTCAATAACCCATTCATCCTTATCTTTCTCAACTTGAATAGCCAAAGCACTTTATTCCACTAGTTTTTCTTCCTTCACAGAGCTAGCATGATTAGTAGACACAGGTTCTTCTTTAATAGCAATAAATAAGCACTCATTTGCACTAGTACTAGTATCATTAGATTCATCATCTATCACACCTTCATCATCAAGATCTCTAACATAGTAGAATTTCTTTGGAACTCTAGGCCTATTCTCAAATCTTTTTCTATTCCTTTCAATTCTTTCAGGACATCTAGAAGCACAATGACCAACTTTACCACATGAAAAACATTTGAAAGGCAATTTTCCTTTGAACTTACCGGAACCTCTTTGCAATCTATCAACAAAGTTAGCTTCAATTTCATCAAGGTCATCAATAAGCTCCACTTTGTACTTTTCATCTCTAGAAGTCTTTTCTGAAGTACTGGCCTTGAAAGCAGTCTCAACCTTTGGCAGAGCATCACCAAACTCTCTCATCTCAAAGTCCGTGAGCTTTCCAAGTAACTGATGCTTGTCGACATATTTTACAGTCATTATTTCTTCAATTGCAGCTACCTTGTGACTGTAGGACTCTGGTAATGACCTAAGAATTTTCATCACAACTTCCTTCTCATGAATAGTTCCTCCCATACCTTTTATTCCATTGACAAGTTCATCAACCTTTTGTATGTAGGATGTTATATTTTCATCTTCACTCATCTTTAAACCCTCATATTTTGCTTCCAGGCCCTACAACTTGGTTGCTTTTACAGAATCCTCTCCTTCATATAGATTTTTCAACTTTTCCCAGACTTCATTTATAGATTCTAGATCCATGACTTCTATCAACTCGGTGTCACTCAAGGCACTTAATAGGGCATCACTAGCTTTTATATTCAACTCATATTATTTGATTCAATCTTCAGTTGTTAAACCATTCTGAGGCATGGTATACTTTGTCTCTGTCACTTTCCACACTTTATAACCAAGACAAAGGAGATGGATTTTCATTTGTACCTTCCATAAAGCATAATTTGTCCCATTAAATTGCAGAGCTTCCTTCTTAAAATACATCCTAGATTGACCTCAAGCTGTTAGGCTTACTTCTGATGAACTTGGCTCTGATACCAATTGTTGAAATGCATAGGACAACTGAGAGGGGGGGTGAATTAGTTGTCACAAAACTTTAACCAATTATCTTTACTTCAAATATTCAATCACTATTATTATGATTTAATCATGAAAGCATGAAATATGAAACTCAACACAAAAACATTCAACACATTAGACACCAAATTTTTACAAGGAAAACCCTATAAGGGAAAAACCACGGTGGGTGTTAGCCCATAGAAATATATATGTTATAACAATACCAAAAAATAGAGGCTCACTACCCAAAAATGCTCACTGTAAAGATTGGCTCACTGCCAAGGATTTGCAAACTAGTTTGATAGCATCTACTCCATGCCTGAGTTCAGTTCCATTGAAGCACAATACTTCTCCTCTACTCTACTCTTCTTACACTTCTCACTTATCTTCACATTTTGGCACATAGATCAATTTTTTGCAACTACATTACATGTTTTATACAACTCATCAACCTTGGAATGAACATCAAGGTCGGCATTACATTCATTAACCATTGGAACAATCTCCAAGGTCAGCATTACAAACATACACAGAAATAGGTCTAGACCTAGTACAAAATTAGATAAGGGAAAGATGTAAAGATGTATGTGGATCACACCATGCCTTAGCTGGGACTCAAATGCACTCTCCCATGTATCAACATACTTCTACAATCTTCAATACATCTCTTCAATTAGTGAAAACACCCAAGTCGGCCAAGACTGGTGTTCACATTAAGTCTTCTAAGAACATTCTTCATCCATGATCCAAATTTATTTTTGAGGACCAATCTAGAGGTAGGAACATGATCAGGAGACATCCACAAGCACATTGTAATCACCAAGAACATCCACATGACCTTTAACCACTTTGTCAGGAAGATTCTTCAAACTAGAGCACATAAACAACACTGCCAGCTACTATCATAAGGAAAAGATCACTTGTGGAGCATCAAATCATGAACCATTGGAGTTGAAGGCAAATAACATCATTTCAGACTTAACTCTAGAACCACAGATCAAAATACTTTAATGCAGAGGAACACAAAGCATAATATATTCTCCCTGTCACCATCAAATATATAGAAAAAGTAGTTTTCATTCTGGTGAATATAACTCACTCAAATCTTCATACTAGAGGCTCAATCTTAGAACATAGCATCTTCAAATATGCATCTAAACAAATTCCAATCCGTAGACAAGCATATTCATTCTACATAAAATGCAGAGCAATCGAATGGATTGTTCTGCTGTGTCAGGAATACTTCAACACTTAACTCATTCAAGCAAACATCAAAACAAGAGCACAATTGACATCAATGACAACACATATATGTTGACATGAATGACAACAATGGCTAGGAGCATACTTGAAATAGTGTTGGTGTGTGATTTGACACATCACAAGGAATCTTTGATTAGAGATAATTTGGGCACCACGTTTGGGTGGTTTTAGCTCATGATTTTGTAATTACCATTTTACAATTTCCTATATTGTATCTCCTATATATCAGGGCTTGAGATAGAGGTTGTCGGAGAGTGTATGATAGATGTTGAGTTGTCTCTAGATCTCTGGTTGGTGACACTCTTGTGAAATCTTTCCTTGAAAGTATATTGTAATCTATTGAGATTTATGAATAATATATTGAGTTGCTTTTTCGACTAGGGTTTTTCTTCTGAAAGGGTTTTCCCCACGTAAATCATTGTTGTTCTTATTAGTTTAAATGTTTTGTTGTGAGTGTGTTGGTTGGAGTACACCCTCATCACATAGTTGTTTTCTCTTCCCTAAATCCTATTCTTTCTCCACCTATTCCTACTTCCATAGTGTCATATTCTTTAGTTCATGAGTCCTTATGCTTGAATCCATAACCATTAACACCTTCTACATATGTACTAGGTTCTCATTAGTTTTTATTTCTTACTTGGATTGAGAGCATATATGTATCTATCCCTTACATGATACCTAATTTCTCTTATCAATATGTGTCATAGCATAGTTGTGTCTTGAGGAGTCTTGAGAAGTTTTTTGAGAGATCATCTTCACCTTTGGCTCCCATTCTACAAATGTTCACATGTTTATGGATTTCCACTTTCTTCAGTTAGGCCTAGAACTCTTGATTCAATTATAGAACCTTTGGATGCCAACATGGTGACTACTAAGTTGCTTCTAGAGACATATATTTTAATCTTTCTTCCATCATATTCCTTTCATTAATGGGAATATATTCTACATACACCTTTAGATTTCTTTCCTCCCAAGGGGAGAAATGTTATTCATTAATCTTGGGCCATCTTCAACATTCAATGTTGAGTATCTACCATTAGCACAAGAGTCTACACTTTGATACAAGGATACATTGTCTCTATTCGAGGGGGAGTTTTTACTTGAATGGTATTTCATCCTTCATAGTTTTTCAAGTGAGACGATATAGACCTACTCTCTCCATCCTATCTTTGTAGTGTTTTGTCATATGGGTTCTCTTCTTCTCTTGTTTTGAGGGGATAATCTTGTATATGGGTACCTAACATGGCTATAGATTTGTTAGGAACAACCCATTCATCTTTCCTACTCACCTAAGAAATGGTCATAGGGGATATTGGTGAATTCTTCTATTTTTGCATTTAGTCTATTACTATGATAGATGAAAGATGAACCTCTTCTAAAATGGGAAGAAGGTTTTATCTCTCCTATAAGACATGGTGTAAGAGTGCACTAGTTTAAACTATTACAAATGTATGTAACTTTGTACTAAAATAAATACGCATTGAGATTATGTCATAGCAACCTACATGCAAGTGTATTCAATCATATGCAAACTAAATGTAATATAAGGTTACATAAGGCTATCTCCAACTATCCAAACCTCAATTTTATGTCATTATTGACCTATGAAAATTAATGCAACAAAATGCTAAATGAAACCAGAATAAATAATGCAATGTAATTGAGTAAATACTATGCTCTGATACCCAAAAAATATGAAAATAGAGTAATAGATGCACCTAGACTAAAGTGTGATAGTTGATAGAAGTGTTGGAAACTAGATTTGGAGCTTTTGGTGAAATACAAGGTCAAAATGTAGAAGTGGAGGCCTTGACCAAAGATGGATGGCTAGGAGGAAGGCCAAGACCAAAGGCAGATGATAGGTAAGAAGGGAAAGACCTCCTAGGATAACTAGGACCAAGTAACTGATTGAAGTCTATAGTTTTTTAGGTACCTTAATGTTTTTTTGATATAACTTCTTATTAATGGACACATATCAAACACACAATATAAGAACACTAATCAACAACAAAAATTTTATTGTTCAATGTATGAGTTGAAATAAACATGAGACCTAGATTAATAAAGTAGGTTCACCTAATAGATGATATGATGAAGACCTGTGATCAAAGGGGTTGATTGCCGACATCATAGAGGAGGTATGCCATGGTTTATGTCCTCATACCTAGAAGTTAGTCCTACAAATAATTTTTGGACCTAAAGTGTTGCATTTGAGAATAAATTGACAAAATGATATGTTTATACCTAAAAAATCACTATTTTCTAGACATAGATGAATGTAGGAAGTTAGTGGAGACCTTCATGACTGAATTAAATGGCATATAAACTAATTTATTGATAAAATCAATAAGTGGTGGCCTTGACCAAAGATGGACAACCATCAGAAAGGCTAGGTCCAAAGGTGGATGATCACTAGGAAGGCCATGATCTCCTAGGATGGCCAGGGCCTCAAGGAAGTTGAGTCTACAAAACATGATGGTATAGAATGTGTACAATGGCTTGATAATAACCAATATATATTTATCTAATCATTTGCATCTTTCTTTAGAATAAATCTACAATACAAGCTTCTTCAATGGTGGACCCTACAAAAACAAAAGGTTAGAAGGGGATTTTACCTAAGTTAGCCCTCTTGAGGGTGTTCAAACATGTGTCCACCTGGTAAATAGGATGTAAAACATAGAAATAAGTTGAGTTATGAAAATAGAAAAATTTTAAAGCACCTTTCAATCCATGGAACCTTCAAAAACCTAGTTCTAGAGTTTATAAAAATAATACAATTGAGTTAAGGCGGAAGAAATGGTTTGAATAGAAAAATGGGTTTAGACTGAAAAATCTTTTGGGGTTGATATATGACTAGCGTATGGGGTGGTAATTATAGTTTGTAGTACCTCTAATGGACTTTTGGTCTTCTAATGTATAGGATCTTTAGAAGAGTGGAAAAAGGATGAACAATCACATTGGGTGAATAGATAGAATGGCTAGATGGAAAAACAAGATTTAGGTAATCAAGGGGGAATGAAAAAGGGTTATGCAAACTAGCTTAGGGGGAAAGGTTTTGGATGGAAAATGGAATCAAATGGAAGGTTTATGGGATGAATGAGGAAGTGTTCCTTGTAAAAACTTAGAAAAGTAAATTCATTTGCATGCAAAATGCATCAAAATAAATTCATACCTAGCTTAAACCCTTGGAAAATCAAGACCTAGCTACAAAGAGTTGAAGTGGACTAGTTACCTAAGAAAAACAAAAATATTCTAATGTTGGGAGCTAAAATCTAGCTCTCTCTATAAATTTTTTAAATCATGTAAAAATATCATGCTCATGTTCAAAATAGGAAACCTTTATGACTAATGGAAAATATTACTTTTCCTATGTTAAAATGAGGCAAAGGTTGGGCCTATTTATAGATTTTGTGATGGAATTTTAGGAGGTCCTCATTGGATGTGGGTAGGTATTGTATTAAATGAAATCTCATCCAAAGGATTCCACTAGAGGATTAAAATTCAAGGTCGACTTGATGCTACATGTGGTTAATGACCTTGAATGAATTCTGAGCTCAATTTTCAAGGGAAGGTCAAGCTACAAGGTGGCCATCTAGGGATAAATGGTTAGGTAGAAATATTTCTCATCTAGAAATGATTTGGCAGGGTAAAAGGTGTGGGTTGGAGTTTTGGACCTAAAACAAACCAAGGGATGAAAAATTAAGGGATAAACAAGGGGTAAAGGGGTCAACAACTTAGGAAACATAAAAATAAAGGCAAGTAAATGGGGTGGGGTAAAAAATTAAACATAAAACATTAATTAAAAAATATAAAAAGGGTTAAGATCCCATGTGGAGGGGAAACAACTTAGGTAGGAGGTAACATAAGTTAGGGAGAAATGTTTCTTAAGTAATGTTTTATAGGGGTTTTGAACATTACTTAAGAAACATAAAAGGTAACATAAACTAGGGAGAAATGGTCAAAACCTTACACAAAAGACACACATGGTGGAAGGACTAAAATGGTGACAAAGGTGTGATAGGGGCATGTATATACCATTGTCATAATTATTTTATTGAATTATATGCAGCTAGGATGATAAATTTAGGTATCTACTTGGATAGGTTGTACTTGGTGTATCCTATATATACCCACATGTAGCTTACTCTAAACAATAGTGTAAATACATTTGTATCTATATTGGAATATCAGTCATATTATATTTTGAAAATTTTGAGTATTCCTTCTGTTAATGTGGCTTCTCTCTGTCATCATATTCTAAGAGGTTTGGCCCATCGAAAACTAATATATGGTATTGGAGAATTCTATACCAAATATTATAGAAATGATTATCATTCTTGTCAACTAACAATTTCTAGTTCTATACATAATGAAAATGTTTCTAAACCACATGATGTTTTAGATCTTATGATTCATACTACTTATATTGCTAGAGATCCCTTGACTGATGTCCTTAGTGGTGATAGAAATGGATACTATAGAGATACATATTTACATGTTAATAAGATTTTCTTCATATATCATGGACATGTTGATGACGATATGCTTCTAATGTATGCATTTACATAAACTTTATTTGTTGAATTTTTATTATGTTTTAATTTACATCACACATCTTAAATTTTAGTCATAGATATTACATATGCTTTCATACAACACTTACTAATCTTTCAACATCAAGAAACTATGATTAATATAAAGTTTTGTAAACTTATCCTACTTTCAAATATGAACAAAAACATGAGAGTTGAAAAGAATTTAATATAAAAAACACTTTGTACTCTAATAAACAAGGAGAGAAATGCATAGAAAATATGATCAAATAATTTTAGAAGAAATGTACATAATAAAACATTCACTAGATAACACAATGATTACCCTACAAGAAACCTAGGCTCTAAATACCAAATTAGTGTATTCATAGTACCAATTTAACTACAATATATAAATAGACTCAAGCCTTCATGTGATGAGAACCAACATAGTTTCAAGAACATAACCCATTGCAAATTTACTTTATATGACATCTCTATTATAAGCACCAATATATAGGTGAAAAAGAATAGGAAACCATAACTGGTAAAACATAAACCATGGGACAAAACCATGATCCAATACGGTGCCCAAAACAAGGACTCAAATTCTAATGACCATATCCCATGATGAGCTAACATGATATTTTTAGAAGATCCTCTAACATTGTCATAATATATCACAATCAACTCACCATTTTAGGCAATCCATTTTTACTTTGTTATCTCCATTCAAAGATACTTTATGATACATCATTCTTACATGTTATAAGTCGGTCAATATGTTAAGTTCACTATGGAAATTCCTTCTTACATGCTCTTAATATTCATGTAATCCTTATAAGATCTCTTACACATCTTACAATGTCATAAGATGCTCTTACACATCTCTATGACATTATATAGTACTCTTATAACTTCATACACGTCATAAAAGTAAATAATCATGGAACATAATGCCAAAACAAAGTGGGACACCCTTTTCTAAGAGGGATTAGAAATAATTATTAATTAATAAATAAATCTAATGTTAGGATTGTAAGTTTTAGGATACACCTATCCTTCCACTTGTTATATACCTTGCAAGAGAAAAAGGGAATCCCTAACAATATGTGAACTAACTGTTAGGGGTGAAGAGGCATATATACTCACTACACCACCTATACTTCTTTGTGTTCATAGGATTCATCAATGCATTTAAAACATTGACCAAAGTGTTTTAAACCTTTTCAAGGATCACCCTTCCATTCTCCACCATGTCACAAAAAAAATGCTACCAAACACTTATATGCTTCATCCATGCATGAAAATTTAGGTTCTTTGGAAAGATAATTACACTCAAACTATCACATCCAATTTGAACTACCTGTTAACTTAGTCTGACATTTAAAAAAATATTTAAAGGAACAATGATACCTTATAGGAATTAGTGAATGTGATGTATTTTTCCCCTATCATGGGAAAAGTGACTCAATCTTGTTGCTTGCTCATCCAACTAATTGTACCACCAAATAGGTTAAAAACATAACTACTAGTAGAATTTGTTTGTCCACATCTCTTGCCCAATTCAAGTAAGCAAACCCCTAGATCTCCAAGTGCTATAAGTACTCACTAACTTTGTTGCATGTACAACTAACATTCTTTTCTATAAGTGACCTTTTCCCCTTATCTATAAGTGACCTAGAGTATGCTATAAGTGACCCTTAGTATGATTATATGTCCATGGTAGGAAATAGAATATTCAATAGTGCCCCACACGTACCTAGAGACTCTTTTCACTGCTACCTAGTACTCCTTTCCATGATCAACCGTGTTAGGATTAGCCAGCAGAAGATATCAATTAAATGCAAATAAAGATTAAATAGAGGAAAAAAAATACACATAAATATAATAGCAAGAGACAAGTTTTAACATGGTTCACCCAAACTTGGGCTACATCCACCAACAGAGAGTCCAATATTATTATCCAGTAAATCAAACCGATTACAACCAGCAATCCCTATAACTCAATACTGTTGCAAATGCTACAATACAATATATCCCAAAAACCTAACCCTTAGCCACTTTTATCAAGCCTTATGTCGGTTACAAAAATAGGGTTTTATTTTTATGTTGGCTTAGGAAAAAAAAAATTTGGGGGCTGCACCCCTGAACCCATGCTTCTTGGGGGCTGCCGCCCCAGAACCCAGGCTTGGGGCCCGACCTGACCCTGAACCCCAGTGAGGATACATGGCTAGTACATAGTACTTTCCTGATTAGTCGCCACCTACCAACAATCTCCCACTTGGAGACTGATTAGGCTGCACACTAAATAATCTCCCACTTGGAGACTAATCTTAGATGACATCGTTGTGCGTGCAACTCCCACTAAAAATAAGCACCCTAGACTTTGTTGTTCTGATTTTATTGTTTCAATCTTGAAGACCAACCAAAGCTGAAGAGGAGCTCAACTTCTCCCTTGTCACTACCTTTGTAAACATATCTGTTGGATTTTCATCTGTATGTATCTTTTCCAGCCTTAACTGTCCATCATCCAACACTAACCAAATAAAGTGATACCTCAACTGTATGTGTTTGGTCTTTGAATACAAGGTAGAATTCTTTGCAAGATGTATGGCACTCTGACTGTCTGTATACAAATAACTATTAGCCTGTTGTTTGCCCAATTCTTCCATGAAAGATTGCAGCTATATCATCTCCTTGCTTGCCTCTGTTGCAGCTACATACTCTACCTCTATGGTGGACAAAGAAACCACCTTTTACAACCTGGAAATCTAACTCACCACTGTCCCACCTACAGTAAAGACATTACCTGTAGTACTCCACCTAGTATCAATATCACCAACCAAATCTAAGTCAACATAACCTGCTAAATCAGTATTAGAGCCCCCAAAACATAAGTGTTTATTGGATGTACCTCTCAAATATCTGAGAATCCATTTTACCGCATTCCAATGCTCTAATCTGGGATGACTCATATACCTTCTTACGACTCCTACAACATGTACAATAGCTGGTCTTGTGCATACCATGGCATACATTAAACTTCCTACAACTGAAGCTTATGGTACCTTGGACATTTTTTCTTCCTCCTCTTGTGTCTTTGGACACATCTCCTTAGTCAATTTCAAATGACTAGGCAAAGGTGTACTGACAGCTTTTGCATTCTCCATATGGAATCTCTGCAACACCTTTTCAACATAAGCAGCCTGAGATAGAGTCAATTTTTTGTTCTTCCTATCTCTACAAATTTTCATACCAAGGATTTGTTTTGCTGCCCCCAAATCCTTCATAGAAAATGATTGTGTGAGGTGCTGTTTTAACTCTCTTATGTGATCCATGTTAGACCTAGCTACAAGCATGCCATCAACATATAAACATAAAATAATGTAGCTGTCATTAGCCAACCTCTTAAAATAAATACAATGGTTAGAATTACATCGACTGTAGCCTTGCTCAGCCATAAAACTATCAAATTTCAGATACCATTACCAAGGTGCTTGTTTTAGGCCATATAAACTCTTCTTCAATCTACACACCAGTTTCTGCTTACCTTTGACCTCAAATCCTTGGGGCTGTTCCATGTATATCTCCTCCTCCAAATCACTATGGAGAAAGGTAGTTTTCACATCTAGCTATTCCAAATGCAAATATGCAGCAACCACAATACTTAAAATAGTACAAATAGAAGTCATCTTGACAACTGGAGAAAATATCTCATCAAAATCAATGCCCTTTTCTGTGCAAATCCTTTTATAACTAACCTGGCTTTAAATCTTTTCTTACCTCCATCTTCCTCTTTCATCCTATAAACCCATTTGTTTGGTAAAGCCTTTTTACCTGTAGGTAACTTACATAATTCCCAAGTCTAATTTTTCAGCAAGGAGTCCATTTCTTCTTTCATTGCAAGCTCCCACTGAACCTGTGTATCCACCTACATAGCTTCATCATACCCTTCTGGTTCACCAGCATCTGTTAACAAAATAGAATACAAAGAGGGAGAAAACCTTTCAAGAGGTCTATTTAACCTTGTTGACCATCTAACATTCACTAGATTTTGTGGTATTTCTTGTTACTATTGCGGAGCATGAGGGACCATTGGAACATCACTATTTGGAGTATCATCTAGTACCACATAATCCTTTTCTTTCTTCTCATGTTGCTACAACTAATCTTTGTACAACACCTTCTCATTAAATATAACATCCCTGCTTCTCACAATTTTCTAGTTTTCAAAATCCCAAAGCCTATAACCAAATTCATCAATGCCATATCCAATGAAAGTACATTTTTTTGATTTTGTATCCAGCTTGGTTCTATTTTCAGAATCTACATGTGCAAATGCTTCACAACCAAAGGTTTTCAGAAAAGAATAACTCACCTTCTTACCTATCCATGCTTCCTCTGGAATACCACAACCCAAAGGAACTGAAGGACCTCTATTAATTAAATATATAACAGTGTTGATAGCCTCTGCCCACATGTTTAAAAGTAGCCCAGCATGCAATCTCATGGTCCTTGCACGCTCCATTATTGTCCTATTCATACATTCAGCCACTCCATTCTCTTGTGGAGTCCTTGGAACTATTTTTTGCCTACAGATTCTATTAAAGGAACAATAATCCTCAAATTCTTTGCTACAATACTCACCACCATTATCAAATCTGAGCCATTTTAATCTTTTACCTGTCTTATTCTCAACCAAGCTTCTCCATTTCTTAAATGTTTCAAATACATCAGATTTTTGCCTAAGGAAATAAATCCATACCTTCCTAGTTTCATCATCTATGAATGTAACATAATACTGAGAGCCACCGAGAGAAGATACATGAGCTAGTCCCCATACATCTGTATACACAAGATCCAACTTTTCATCTTTCTTTTGCTTCCCATCCTTGAGAAAATTGACTCTTTTTTACTTGCCATACACACAACTTTCACAGAAATCCATATTAATACATTTCAAACCTGGTAAAACTTTCTTAGAATGAAGTACCTTCATACCTTTTTCACTCATATACCCAAGTCTGTTATGCCACAGTGTTGTCTCAGAACCTACATCAACTATTTCAGTTTCTTCCTGTGAACCTGCAGCAACTATTCCTATACCTATTTGTTTTTTCTCTGCAACAGCTAAAGTAGAAGGAAGAGTTTGACTTGTACAAAGATATAAGGTGCCTACTTTCACACCTTTTTCTACTATTAAGGCACCTTTTGAAACCTTCCAATTTTTATCAGTAAATGTAACAATGCAACCTTTTTTAGCTAGCTACCCTACTAAAATTAAATTCCTACTAAGCCTTGGAATGTGCCTTACCTCTTGTAGTAGCCAATGATTCCCATTCTGCAACTTAATCTTGATTCTTCCCTTTCCAACAATCTAACAATGTTCGTTATCTCCCAAATAAACTAGCCCAAAATCCCCTTGGACATAATCAAGAAAATAACTTCTATGGGGCATAGCATGAAATGAGGCCCCTGAATCTAAAACCCATGAATCACCAGTAGTATCTAGGGAAAGAATCAAAGCATCATCTTCATATTTATTACTTACCACATTTACCTCCTTATTTCCTTCTTGTTTGTCTCCTTTATTCTTTTGAGACCAACAATCTTTCTTTAGATGACCTGGTTTCCCACAGTACCAGCAATCCTTCTATCCTCTAGTTTGGGACCTCTTATCCTTTGATTTTCCTCATGACTTCCCATGACCTCCAGAACCTTTTCCTCTCTCCTTTGATCTGCCCCTACTTTCTGCATTCAAAACACTACCTGATGTGGATCCTCCTGAGCTTTTCTGTTGCATTTCCTTGCTAAGGATAACACCAACAACATCATCAAATTTCAAAGTGTTTGAACCAGAGACAAAGTTACTTACAACCATTACCAAGCTATTCCATCTTTCTAGCAAAGAACATAAAACCAAGAGAGCCCTCACCTCTTCATCAAATTTCACTTTTATAGAAGTTAACTGACTGACAATCGTATTAAACTCATTTAAATGATCTGTCATAGATCCACCTTCAATCATTTTCAAATTAAACAAACACTTCATGAGAAATACCTTATTTGAGGCTGAGGGTTTTTCATACAATTTAGCCAAAGCTTTCATCAGTTCATCTATTGTCATCGCTTTTGTTATATTAAATGCCACAGATGGTGCTAGGCACAATTGAATGGTTCCAGTGCCTTTCTGTCCAGAAGATTCCAATCCTCATCTGTCATTCCTGCCAATTTCTTGGATACTCCTTCCAATGGCCTCCATAAATCCTTTGATAGAGGTAATCCTCCATCTGCATCTTCCATAACTGATAGTTCTACCCATTAAATTTATCAACCTTCAATTTACCCTCATTCGCCATTGCTCCCACTCAACTGTGAGTCTCCCACTCAACCATGAGACCTTCCTGCAAATGATAATTGAACACAACCCACTCTGATACCACTTGTTAGGGTTAGTCGGCAGAAGATATCAATTAAATGCAAATAAAGATTAAACAGGGGAATGAAAAATACACAGAAATAATAACAGCGAGAGACAAGTTTTAACATGGTTCACCCAAACTCGGGCTACATCCACCAATAGAGAGTCCAATAATATTATCCAGTAAATCAAACTGATTATAACTAACAATCCCTGCAACTCAATACCATTGCAAATGCTACAATACAATATATCCCAAAACCCTAACCCTTAGCTGCTTTTATCAAGCCCTATGTCGATTACAAAAATAGGGTTTTCTTTTTATGTCGGCTCAAGAAAATAAAATTTGGGGGCTGCGCCCCTGAACCGCTACTTCTCGAGGGCTGCCACCCTCGAACCCCCGCTTGGGGCCTGACCCAACCCCAAACCCCAGTGAGGATACATGGCTAGTGTATAGTACTTTCCTAATCAGTTGCCACCTACCAACAATCTCCCACTTGGAGACTAATCAGGCTCCACACCAAACAAACCGTATGTAGTGTCTTTGCTATGTCTAGTAAACTTGGTGGAAATCACACAATTTAAAGGAACAACCTAACTAAATAGTCCCCTATAACCCTTGAAAAGACCTTCATTGAATTATCGACCAAGGCTAGTAAGCTTATGATGGCATTGGCAATGTATGTGCTTTCAAAGATCAGACTATCTAACTCATCTAGTATAGTGTCATAAATCAAACTACTCAATGATAAAAGAAATTAATGTTTCTATTGTTGCTATGGGAACTTGCAATGTAAGAATGTAACAAATGACTGTTAAGGAAATGAACTTTAAGAATTAGCTTGGTATTGAGAACTTATCCTACCCTTTGGAGTATCACAAGTCAAATGAACTAAAACAACTTAAGAATCTAATTGATCTTGCATTCATGAAATGACTGCTACAACAATAATAACATGCAAGAAAATAAAGTGAAGGATAATTACCCTGAGTGGCCCTTGCTCAGGTGTCTACCTTACTTATTTTAACTCAAATCTAGTTCTCTAGATTGACACAATCATATTGATTATAACTCATTCATTACACAGTCTTCTCAAATGACATAAAATCTTGTTGAGCTATATTATTCATAAACTCATAATCAAAATAACAACATCGTCTGCATATAACTGGAAAAGATTCAAATAGCTATATCTACGAGAGAACAATCTACTTAAAACTTGAAACTTAACTAACAACTTAACTACCTTGACCACCGAGCCATACATATAGGCATGGGGGATTTTATTGCAATAGGTCTCTTAACTAAAATCATAAAACCACCACTCCATAAAAACTAGAGTGTGATAAATGCTAAACAACAATAACTAAAAAAGAAGGAAAGAAGAGTCTTAATAAAATTGGAACTCCTTGCTGAAATAGGGGAATATGGACTAGTTGAATCAGTCACGTTGGTCTTCTAGTTGCAATAGAATCCTTCCTCTTTCAATCATCTTTATTGATTACCATAATGATGCATGATTATCTCCATCAAGTGTCTTCATTCCATGGTTGTTGTACTTAGTTGAGTTTGGAACCTCCCCTACTCTACTATCTAAAAATGTTGTGGTTACGGGGGCTGCACCTTACAGTTGTTGTGGGCTACAGTCCCTCTTCTTCAGCTACATGAGTTAGTCCATGGAACACATGTACATAATACTAACAACCATAATCAACACAAACATTCTCTACAATCCATACATTCCCACACACAACATACAATATTCATCATATTATAATCATATCCCCATATACTTAATAACTAGTTTTAGTTTTGCATAATGATCATAAGAGATAGCATAATATAGAAATATGTATAAGAGAATGTCTGAGAATGTCTTTCAACTTGCATAAAACCATAAGAAAATAGGCTAATAAATAGGCTCATCATCACCCCCAAACTATCCATTTGCTTGTCCTCAAGAAAATTAGCTAAGGCTGTAGGTTATAATACAAGGTGATCTCCCTAAAATATGCAATAGTACCCACTCTTTTAATCTACTCCAAATAAAAGCCATTACTATATGCCAACTTGTTCATTCTGGTGACCTCTACTTTCTCATACTCTGCACTCTTCTTTCTAGTCTAATGTGGCATGGGGTATAGAAACATTGGGGGTTGGAAAGTAAGTGGTACCCAGTCTAGTCCTTGTCCCTTGGCAATGTCCATGTATTTCCATACCCTTTCAAACATAGCCATGAAGTTATGAACAGAGTGGGTCTCTTTCTTTTGCAACTTAGGAGTCAAACTATTCCATCTGTCCTATACATACTAATGAGAGTGATGAATAAGCCCAACTATTAAATGCTACATCTTATCATAATCCTACAATCTTAAATTCATGATTTTCCTTCCCACACCTTTGTGTTCCAAGAGCTATCTCCATTCTATAATGATTGATTCAGGGATTTCATATTCTCTCCTTATTGGGAGAGCAATTGATTTTTCTTTCTCTATGTATGCTTGCATGATTTCACCCCTCAATTTTTCATTCATGAAGTAGGAAGCTAGTGCCCTCACTTGTAAATCTCCCACATAAGTCAATGGGTTCCATTCAACATCCTCAGATACAACATAGTTATGTAAGTAAAACTCACATAGTTGATCTTGCTCTTCAGGTGTGTCATTAGAAAAAACTTTTAGGAAGGTCATTTTTCCACTCATTGCAACTGGTTTATTACTGATTAGTTTACTAAACTGGTAACTCAGAAATTTCTCCTATAGAAACAAGGCATAAGTCCTAGATGGGGGTCTACATCTAACAATTTGAGTAGCTTTATCTATTATCTCCTCCATTCTGACTACTAGCCTTCTCAACTCAATATCTTTCCTTTCTAATGCCTGAATGTGTTCTACAATCATGGCTTCTTTTTCTTTCCTCCACTCTTCTTCTTGTTTAGCAAAATTTTGAGTTACTTTCCATAGTTGATATTCCAGGGACATAGTTGTATGACAGGTGAGGGTTCTAGTGACAAGGGGTCGCCTTTCCTTTGCTACCAATTCCTTATTTCCTACTACAACAATTGCTATTTCTGCAAGCATATCTAAATTTGACCCCTATCCTTGAGTGTTCAGTTTCTCCTCCAGCTCTTGTATCTTTGCTTCTCTTTTCTTGTCCCTTTCATCATATATTTTAACCAATTATTCTAGCTTCTTAATTCTCTCAAAGGCTTCCTCTAATTCTCTTTTAACATTACTTTCTTCAATCAATAATTCTTCATCATTCAAAGATTGATCAACACCATCCCCAATAGACTCATGTCCCTCATTGTCAGGGTTATTTGGTGTTTTCTTTTTAGTCTTTCTACCAACAAAAATATCTTCAGATTTAGATTTATAAGTACTAGAGATATACCACTTCCTTTTTGTGGGAACTTGTGCATTTTCAGTTACATTTGCTTCCTGCTCATGGTCAATGTCTATTACCACAACATCTTCTGTTTCCTTTTCTGGTTGTTTGACCCTTCGCCTCATAACACCCTTCTCCTTTAGGTGGTGTGAACACCTAAGTTGGGTAGGTTTCTTTCTCTATACCTTTGGGGATGAAGAGAAAGAACCTCCTCTTTTCTTACTAGTCTTTGGTGTTATGGTTTAGGGATTTTCAGAAGATGAGGGTTTATGCACTTCCTCTGCTATAGGTTGGTCAGATGCTACGTGTGGCATCCTCTACACATCTTGCTCCCCTGATTCTCCCTTATTGTAGGTGATTGAAGAAACAAGTTGAATATGAGGGGTTTCTCTTACTAACACAGTAGTTGATGGTATTGATCATTCCCCAAAATATCATTAATATTTCTACAAGACAAAAACCTTTCCTAGGATACCTACGGGTACTGAATTATAAGGTTCCTCTTCACTAACAAGAAAATTAAGCAGTCATGTGATAATGCTAAATTATTTCCCTTGCTCTGATACTCAAACCCCATTCTTTTCAACAAATTATTCAAAAAATTTGGCACGTTGACTATTCTATTATGGTGAAGATGACTCAATAGCTTAAAATGCATAGTTTATAAGAGAGACTGTCTACCATTACAAGTAATTGTTTAGTAGGAAAACTGGGGAAGCAAGATGGAAGATTTCAAGTCCCATAGTTTCCCATCCTAAAGCATTAGGTAAGCAAGGAATAAGTTTAGGGATAAACTACTAATTTCCTATGTTCCCTTTTTCTGCTAGTTAGGTCTGTGTGGCTATTTTGATCAGGTTTTCACAAGCTAATATCTCTCATTAAACATGGAACCCTAAATTTTCAATTATGTTGTTATAACTAAAATTCTAACACAAATATAGATAAAGTGATTATAGAAATACAGAGAGAACAATACAAAGGACATGTACCCAAAAACAAAGGCTCTAATGGACTAGGGCACCTAGGGAAATGTCCCAAAAATTCCTGACTATCAGAATCTTCTGTACCAACAATCTAAAAATCTTTAGAGGCTTCCAGATCCTAAAGAAATCACCCAGTTGGACTAGGGTACCTAAGGCAATGTCTCAAAAGTCTTCAAATCTCAAAATCTAAAACTTTGTGGCAACTGTGTTTGCAATACCCATGTTTCTGTCACTCCTTTCCACTAGATCTTGATGAATTCAACCTGCAAAAGATAAAGGAGGAGAAATATGATTGTGTCTATATAGGAGCTTGCCTCACTCAAGCCCCATCTTTAGTATTCCTACATCAACAATAGCCAAAGATAAAGATCTACAGATGTGTGTGCTCATTTAACAAATGTGTATGTATAAACATAAAAGCCTAGATGACTCAAGCATCAAGGAAAGATCAACAATTTGCTTTACTCAATGAACAAACACAACTTCACCTCAAGGAGATGAAAGCAATGAATGCTTGCATGAACAAGAAGGTGAGGTAGTCATTTCTATGGAGGAATTCCAAGCTTGATGTTACCCTTCTCCCAATGATGCAAAAGGTGTACAAAGTCTAGGAAGTGCAAGATAGTCTCAAGATCTTGATTCCTAATCTCCATCTCTCCATGATAGCAAATTCAAATAACTTTAAGAGCTTCAACAAATCACTAATATTCAATGGCAATTTTGATAGAGTTTTGGCATAAAGCTTGCATATATCTTGTGTGTAATAAAATGATTTTCAAATGTCTTTAAATATCTAACCTTAGGAATTTCAAATTTCAAAATAAGATGTTGACATCGTGCAAAAAATGAAAATTTGAAAACAGAATCCTGAAATGTACAGCGGGAGCTGACATCCCACCTAAATTCAAAACCCTAGGAAATAGGGCATGACAAGGGCGCAAGTGCCCAAGTCCAAGCCCTAATTTCCCAATCAGGTCTACTTTAAGGGGGTCCCAGAATCCCAAATCCAAACTCTCTTTTTCACTTTTAGTCTTCAGTTATCCTGAAATATGACATTCTTCCAGTTAGACATAGGTCAATCAGGGTTTAGGAAGGTCTAAAATAAACTAGATGAAAAGGACACCAAAGGAGAGGAGCTAAACTATGATAAATTGTACCATTCCATGTAGGAGGACAATTTCTGACATAACATTTAGCCCGCACTTTAGTGGCCATATGACACTACATGCATATGCAACTAAAGGAAAGTAAATACAACAATCATGAAAAGGATACCCAAAAGGATACTATAGAGGATGTTAAAGTGTTGTTACAGAAGAGGAAGAAGCCCCCAAGGCTGTGATCCTACAAGACCACAAAGTTAGGAACCACAACCTACAAGGAACACTTGTCAGAGAATCAAAATCAAATCAACCTGCAACCACCACCAATAAGTCAGTCCATAAACACTAAGGGGGTTGATTGATGAGATGTGATGAGAGAGGAAATCAAGGGAGATATATCCCCCCCTTGTTTCTGCTTGCTTAGTTTGAAAAGTAGAAATAAGGAGATATATGCGTCAATTTTGAGGAATCTTGATGAGAAATGCGTTGTGAGGGTTGTTCGAAAAAACAACACCCAAGAACAACACATTAGGTGGGTTAGAGAGTGGATCTAGGATTCCAACGCAATAGATGACATGAAAATCTAAGTTTGACAACTCAAGATAGCAGTTTAAGAGTAAAACTATTCAATTTTGTACCTAGATAGTGATAGGAATTCTCATCCACGTACTGTATGTAAAGGGAATTTTCACTTTTGCACTATTCATTCTCACTTATCATTGTGTAGAGGAAAGAAGGAGAGGGAGGAAGAGATTGATGATGCTGACTTGATGTCCATACCAGCTTCTGATACTAGAGATGCTCCAAGCCTAAGTGGCAGAGAGACATTTAGAGGTTGAGGTAGGATCCTAATCCTAGCTTTTGTCATCATTTGTTTTGTATTGTTTTGATTTTATCGTTATTCATACCATAAAGGACATTTTGGACAAGGGTCCCCAATAGGGGTGCCCAAGTCTACTTAGGGCACCCAAGTCCTCCTGTGGCACCCTAGTCCACCTAGGGTGCCCAAGTCCAGAAAGGATAAGGACCCTAGGGACAGGGCACTGATTGATGTTGTAGATGTTAAGTGATGATATTATGTTGTGTACTGATTCAATTTCTCATTGTTTGTCATGTAGGTTGTCCCCGAGATGCGAGAGCATACAGGTGGTCTCCTGATGTTTCTTCTTCAAGATCACATCGATACCATGACCGACGTAGAGAGGGGTCACTTACAGAGCGTAAGGCTCTGGTGGGTGTTTGATATGCCCACGATTAGATTTCATTGCAGTATGTTGATGGCACTGATGGAGAGGTGGAATACAGATACTTCTACATTCCATTTGCTCATAGGGGAGATGACTATCACACTAGAGGATGTCTACCAGATCCTACGCCTGCCTATACATGGGGAGATAGTGAGGACTATAGAGAATTGCTCAGTGAAGTATACATGAGAGAGTCAGTTATATTGTTTAGGTCACACAGTCGCTCAGGAAAAGCATGGGCACATTCAGCTTCAGTTACTAAAGTAGGGATGCAACAACATCTGTTTGATTCATAGGATTATGATTGTTACAATGGCATTAGCAGTCGTACCAGATGGATGAGGCACTCACCTTCACAGGGGCCTTGTTCACACTATCAGGGCGATGGAGGAGCAGGGGACAATCTATACATGGGGGCGCAGTATTCTTGCGCACCTCTACCATAGGTTGGGATGATATGCCCATTATGAGGCATAGAGCTTGATGTGTTGCACATTACTAGAGGTCTGGGCCTTTGAGCACATCAGATGCACATGACCTACAAGTTTTTCCATAGGGCAAACATTTACCCATCCACGTGTCCACACATATCCTCTTGTCAGATGCTGGAGACATGGTGATCTACTGTACTAGAGAGTTGTATTCAACAGATTGCATCCCAGCAATATCATCTAGAGACCATAACGTGACTATATAGCATGGCCAGGTTAGCAGAGATAGTTAGCAAGGATACAAAGGGATTGGTTGGTGGTCGATCACCTCGATCACATTGTGGTATGGTTTTACTTTGATAGGGTGGCATGACAATTTGGATGCTGATAGGATGTCCCCATAATGTGTCTGAGCTATGTGTGCTCTGTACGTAGCGCAGTTAGGGCAAGCAATGCTTGGCAACCGATAATAACAGATGTAGCAGTTAGTGATGATGATGGTATAGAGGGTACAGAGCCAATATTTGATGCAGATGACGTCAAAGTTACCCAAGCATACCAGATTTGGTGGCAGACAACGCGACCCACTCGTATCTATCCTCTTGGTCACCCTACAGAAAATCCTCAACCTTGGGCCAATCACGCGAGTGACACAGGGGTAGAGGATGACATAAGTGACTTCACTAAATATTATGATCTAGACGAGGAGGTCCTGTCATGGTACTTCTTCAGGGAAAGACCGTGGTGAGATCAATAGGAGGTAGACAGTGATGAGGAGGCCGAGTCTTAGTCACAATAGAGATCTCATGGTCCAGCTCCTGCATATGTGAGGAGATCAAGCCGGCACGAGTGAGTGGATACTAGTAGTTGTATGCCCCCAACTACAGAGTCAACTGTAGAGCTAGTCACAACATCAACTATCTGAGATCCATCTTGGTGAGATGGAGATCTAGGTAGGATACTTTTTATATTGATGTAGTTATGTTTGATTATTTATTTATGATGTCTATGTGAGATATTGATATATATTTTATTTCCTTTTTGTAGTTGGGATGGACGCATGGCGCGACCTTGTGAGTCATGTTATAGCAAAGATAGTTTGAGCCGATGCGGCCGAGTAGTGGGTGTGGATGCGATACTAGCCACAGCCATCCACAAGGTGGCATGCAGAGATTTTTATGCCATTTGTGAGATATAGAGTTGTCATAGAGGCTATCATAGATTGCTCTATGCAAGAGAGAGAGAATTTATGTCAGAGGGCAGAGCGTACAGAGGCCAAGCTCTAGGCACAGCATGATCAAACTACAACAGTATCTACACCTGAGAGAAATCCTGTCATAAGTGAAATCTTACTTCCTAAGCTATGCGAGGTGAGAGCTAACAGGGATAGGATCCTGGCAGAGCAGGAGAGAGCCATATCTGATAGAGACCAACATTAGCAGATGTACCTGGAGTCACACGATGTGGTGCTAGGAATGAGAGGTGAGATCAGGGGGTTACAATCGCAGAGTGTCTCTAGGAGTCATTCGTGATCTGTAGCCACTCATGGTCAAGTCTCCATCACACACACACACCATGAGGTCCCAATGGCACAAGTGACCAAGGTTTAGCTATGTGATGTATATTGTGTACTACGACATCCCATTTTGTTGTACAGGATAGTCAACTCTGATGTATATGTAAACTGATGATGATATATAAATGATGCTTTATTATTATTGTCTCTAATGTTGTCTAATCTATCACATGTGATTTATATAAAATAAAACTAGTGATAAATGTTAAATGCACTCATGTGGAAATGTGATTAATACTAATGTGATACTTAAACAATTCTTTGCAGAATATAAAGTAAAATAGATAATGATTAATGAATTTCATACATAACCATTATTTTATGCTTAACTCAGTTAATACAAAGGTGATCTTTAATAAAACATGTTTAAACAAGATACAACAATGATTAACTAAAAAAGATGCTATGAATTAAGACAAAATAATCATATCTTGTTGAAATTGAATCTAAACTAATTAGGAAGTTTTCTTTTTAAGTAACATCTGACATATAAACTTAAGCATAAAATTTCTTAAGGTGCACAACATTAATAGGTTCTTTAAGTGGTGTACCTTTTTTATCACCTATCTTATACACTCCTGATCCAAAGGCTTCAGTAATGATGTACGTTCGAGCCAATTAGGGCTGAACTTTCCTTTTTCTCTAGGAGGTGCATTCACATTGTGTTGATTCTCATAAAGTACCAAGTCTCCAATGTCGAACGAATGATGTATAACACATTCTTTGTATGATCATTGGATACTCTTCTGATGGGCCTTGAGATGCTCAAGAGCATTAATACGTTGTTAATCCAACATCTCAAGCTGTTGTAATCTATTTTCTCTTTCTATATCGTCATCAATAACATCTCTCAAGGAGACTCTCAATGAAGGAATTTCAAGTTCCAAGGGTATTACCGTGTCAGCGCCATAAACAAGATTATATGGAGTAGTTTTGGTGGTCATACGAATGCTTGTTGTCTAAGTCCATAACACATAAGAAAATTGAGTATGCTAATCTTTTTAGTGTTTGTTAACAATTTTTTGTAAAATTTGTCCAATAACCTTATTTGAAGCTTCTGCTTGGCCATTCGATTGAGGATAATAAGGCATAGAGAAGCAGTGTTGAATATGATACTTTTCAAGAAATTTCTTCACATCCTTGTTCTTAAATGGTGTTCCATTGTAAGAAACCAAGGAGGAAGGAATACCAAATCGAGAGATTATGTTATCTTGTATAAAATGACAAATTACTTCAGCAGTCATGGATCGTAAAGGGACAGGTTCGACCCACTTCATGAAGTAATCAGTAGTGGTAATTATAAAGGTATGTCCTTGAGAGGAAGGTGGAGAAATATTACCGATTAGATCCAAGCCCCAAATAGAAAATGACCAAGGTGAAACTTGGGCACGAAGTTCCTAGGTAGGTGCTCGGATTAAGTGTTGATCTTGTTGAAATTATGGGCACCTCTTGACATAAGCAAAGGAATCTTGTTCCATATGTTGCCAATAATACCCCATATGTGTTAGTTTTTGTACTGAATGATTTACCTCCAAAATGTCCTCCATAAGCACCAAATTGAGCTTCTTCTAGAGCTATCAGAATCTTTAAATTACTACAACATTGGAGTAGAAAACCATTATAGCTTTGTCTATATAAGACATTAGATAGAATGATATAGCACGCTGCAAGTTTATGTAGGTCAACTCAAGCATTTTTACATGTTGAATTAGGGATGGTTCCATCACACAAATAGTTGAATATATGGGAGAACCATTCATCAGAACTTATATCACAACAAAAATTAGTACTTGCAACTACAATGTCTTCTACGGCTAGTGTTTTAAGATTATGAATAATAGAAGTAAATTTGTCAGGAGAATTGCCAAGGGATATAAGGGAAGTTGTGCTTGCCATTGCATCTACATGTCAATTGTCTTTCCCTAGAATAGTATCAATTGAAAAGTATGTAATTCACTTTAACAAAGACAAATTGAGATCACAATATTGAGATAATTTGTCTTGTTTAGCTTGATATGATCCATTTATCTATCGTACAATTAATTGTGAATCACCATATATGGAGAGGTTTTTGATGTCTAGAGCCAAAGCGGCATGAAGTCCTATAATAAGAGCTTTGTACTTAGTAATGTTGTTTGTGCATGAGAAATTTAGGCGGTAAGATATAGGAATTGGCTTACCTGTAGGGGTACTAGTATAACACCAGCATCGGAGCCAGTTCAACATATTGATCCATCAAAATACAATTTCCATTTATCATCCTTATCAATAGCTAAATTTTGATCATCAGGAAATGTCTCCTGATTTTGTATAGCAAAGGGGGAGTGTGCTTTAGCTAAATGGTTGATCAATGCTTGTCCTTTAATCACTTTTTGAGATATAAATTTGAGATCGAATTTAGTTAACAACATAACCCATTTAGCAAGGCAACTTGAAAGATCTGTTTTAGCAAATAAATGTTTCAAAGGATCAAATTTTACCATTACATGTATCTCAGCATTTAAAAGATAACGCCTAAGCTTTTGTGTTGTGAAGACAAGAGCTAAGCATTGTTTCTCAATGATAGTATAGATCACACTTCATAATCGAGCAATGTTTAGCTGATGTAGTATAGATCATGTTCCTTGCCTTCAGTATCATGTTGTGCTAATAAAGCTGCAAGAGCATTATGAGATGCTAAGATATAAAGAATAAAAGGTTTATCAATGGTAGCTGGTTGTAAAACAAGAGGTTTAGCAAGATAACTTTTTAAGTTCTCAAAAGCCTTCTAACATTCTGAATTCCATTGAAATTTTGAATCCTTCTTCAGTAGTTGAGTAAAAGGGTGAGTCCTATCCACGAGTTGTGAGACAAATCAACAAATGGCCTATATCTTCCCTTGTAAACTACGAAGTTGAGATATGTTTTTAGGTGCTAGCATATTAACAATCACATCAATCTTTTTCATATCTACTTCAATACCATGATTCAAAACTATAAACCCGAATAGTTTCCCACTATCTACACCAAATACACACTTACAGGGATTTAATCGCATGTTGTATTTCTTTATTCGCTTAAAGATCTATCAAAGAGTCATAGTATGATCTTGGTGATGAATAGATTTTGCCAAGATGTCATCGACATAGTCCTCTAAAATATTGTGCATGTAATCATGAAATATAAGAGTCATAGCACGTTGGCAAGTTGCTATGGCATTCTTAAGTCCAAATGGCATAACTACCCAAAAAATGTTTCCCAAGGCACTATAAAAGCTATTTTATATTGATCATGAGGGTTTATGAAGATTTGATTATATCCTAAAAATCCATCCATGAAGGAAAGTAATTCATGGCCAGCTATTGAATCAACAATCATATCGATGTTTGGAAGTGGAAAATCATCTTTCAAAGATGCAAGATTCAAATCTCTAAAATTGGTATACATTTGAATACGACCATCAGGTTTAGCAACAACCACTATATTCGAAATCCAAGGTGAATAGTCAATAGGGCGGATAAAGCCATCTTGTAAAAGCTTTTCTATCTCAACCTTAACAAGTAACACAATGTTATGATTCATCTTATGAATATTTTGTTTAAACGGCTTAGCATCTGGTTTCAATACAATATTATGTGTTACAATATGAGGATCAATACCAGGCATATCTGAATAATTCCAAGCAAATAATTTAGAAAATTCATGTAACAACTTTGTCATATCTTCTTTTTCTTCTACATTTAAGTGATCACCTATAGGGATAACTTTTTCAGTGTTATCTTTCTCCATGAAAACATCAACAATATTTCCATTAAGTAGAGTATTGTGGTCTAGGAGATCAGGTGATTATTGTAACTCTTCAAATTCTTCCTTAGATTTTAGAGTAGTATTTATCATGCTAATGGACTTTCCAAAATATGCAGCACTATTCAAGCAATAAGGCAATCCATGTTTATGATGATAATGGGGAATATTGTCGTAAGCACCCAAGAATTCAATTATCGCTTCATCTGTTGAAAAGACATCTAAGGGAATCTCTTCTGGAGGACAATTAGTGTCAATCATCTCAAGGAAAATCAAGTTAAGCGTAGATATTGTGTTCACATTAAGAGTAGGACATCTATGGGCTCTAGATTCTCTAAAAGGGTTATATCTAATTCCATTTGAGTAATGTTGCAAAGTGGGTTCTATAGGCACACGAATCCCTTGTTGATTAATACTACAACCATTACCTACATAGTCACAATTCTTATAAAGGATCTAAAATCCTTGACCATAGAGAGAAGCCATTTCCTTGGAAGAAGGTGGGGCTTCATAAGTCTCATAATTTGTAGTGTAGGTAAAAGTATTATCTGTATTTGTTAGCAAAGAGACTTTAGATTTAGTATTTGAACATTTAGATGAGATCAATGCAACACTCGATGTTTTGGGAGCAGAGTTGTTAATTTTATATTCACCTATAGAGGGGGATGTAAAATCTAATGAACCCCCATCATCACCAAGAAATGCATTCAATTGTTTAGACTCTTGAACAACATTGTCTTTGGCAAAAGGATTTGATGAGTAAACTTTCAAGTTATTTAAGATCTTGTGATGAACAAGTCACTTTTGTGATTCAATTTGTAAATAGTTATCTGATTTAGGATCAACATGAATAGTAGGAAGTTTATCTTTAAAAACAAACTTGATTGAATGATGAAGGGTAGAAGGAACTGTCCCCAATGCATGGATCCAAGGTCTACAAAGAATCATGTTATAAGATAAAGAACCAGACATGACATGAATCAAGGTAGATAAAGTCCCAAGCCCAACTTGTATAGGTAAAGTTATAGTGCCCACGGATTGTCTTCCAACATTACCAAAGCCACAGATACTTATCCTATCTAGATTAATCAAAGATGTATCAACTTTAGCTTATGTAATAAATTGATACCATAAAAATTAAGAGATGACCCATTATCAATCATAACTCATTTAATAAGCTTCTTATTTATTGTAATGAATATATAAAGGATTATACTAATTTGAACTTCAAGGGATGGAAACTCATGGTGTTGAAACAAAATGTCTATTTTTGTCGCATGCATACAATCTAAAAGAGTTGCTACATCATTTGGCTTGAAAGAAGGTGGTACAATCACTTTTGTAAAGCTTCTTGGAGCATTCCATGGTATGTAGGTGAAGTTTGGATAAGTTCCCAAAGAGATATTTTAGCAGGTGTAGCATGAAGCTGCTCAACAAAATTATAATCTTGACCAACTTTATGTGTTAAACGAGGTGCTTGAGGAAGCATCGGTTGAGAAGCTGGTAAAGATATTGGAATGCTCGACCATTGTTTTCTTTGTTTATTATTTTGAGTATTATGTGTATGAGCAACCACATTATTACTATGTTTTTGTGAATTTCGATGTGTTATTTGTTTAGCATAGTTATAAATGTAATTAGGAGATTGAGAAGAAGGTAGAAGACCTCTAATAGTGAGCACCAGTTTAGAAGATGGTTGAACCACATATGAACACAAGGTGACCACTATTTTTGGTTTCACAAGTACTTCTTGAGGTTTAGGAACATAGATTGAATTTACTAATCTTTGAAACAACAACAGTTTAGGAGTTGTAGTGGAATGTTTAATCGAGATAAAGTCCTCAAGGGCTTCATCTAACATATTGAAGTCATCACAACTAAATGACTCATCATACACATGAAAGTCTTGTAAAAAGTAATCAGACATTATAACATACCCAAATTAACCCAAGACTTAAATGTAAAATGATATAACATAAACTTTGTGAAAATGAAATACAATAACACTTTGCAACACACAAAGTTGTAATTTCCAACTTTTTTAATGAAAGGATAATGAAATCACTCAAGATTTAATGCATGTACTTTCATAAAATAGGGGTTGCAATCTAAATGTGTTTTAGGACAACAAACTAACCTAGATTTGATGTTTAAAAGGATGCTAATTCTTTAGAGCATGGGTTCACCATAATGTTTAGTAGGAAAAATGGGGAAGCAAGATGGAAGATTTCAAGTCCCACACTTTCCCATACTAAAGCATTAAGGAAGCAAGGAATAAGTTTAGGGATAAACTACTGATTTCCTATGTTCCCTTTTTCTACTAGTTAGGTTTGTGTGACTATTTTAACTAGGTTTTCAAAAGCTAATATCTCTCGTTAAACATGAAACCCTAAATTTCCAATCAGGCTGTTATAACTAAAAATTTTGATACAGATACAAATAAAGTAATTACAAAAATGTAGAGAGAACAATATAGATGACATGTACCCAGAAATAGAGGCTCTGATGGACTAGGGTACATAAGGAAATGTCTCAAAAATTCTCAACTATTAGAATCTTCTATACCAGCAATCTAACAATCTTTAGAGGCTTCCAGATCCTGAAGAAATCACCCAGTTGGACTAGGGCACCTAAGGTAATGTCGTGAAAGTCTCACAATCTCAAAATCCAAAACTTTGTGGCAACTGTGTCTGGAATACCCATCTTCTTGTCACTCCTCTCCGTCAGATCTCGACGAATTCAACCGACAAAAGCTAAAGGAGGAGAAAGATGGTTGTGGCTATATAGGAGCTTGCCTCCATCAAGCCCCATCTTCGGTATTCCTACCTCAACAATAGCCAAAGATAAATATCTACAGATGTGTGTGCTCATCTAAAAAATGTACATGCATAAACATAAAATCCTAGATGACTCAAGCATCAAGGAAAGATCAACAATTTTCTTTCCTCAATGAACAAACACAACTTCACATCAAGGAGATGAAAGTAATGAAGACTTGCATGAACAATAAGGTTAGGCAGTCATTTTCGTAGAGGAATTCCGAGCTCAATGTTGGAGGCTTCAAGCCTTCTCCCGATCAAGCAAAAGGTGTACAAACCCTAGGAAATACAAGATAGTCTCAAGATCTCAATTCCTAATCTCCATCCATTGACTCCATGATAGAAAATTCAAATAACTTTAAGAGCTTCAACAAATCACTGATCTTCAATGGCAATTTTGGTAGAGATTTTGCATAAAGCTTGCATCTATCTTGCGTGTAATAAAATGATTTTCAAATGTCTTTAAATATCTAACCTTAGGAATTTCAAATTTCAAAATAAGATGTTGACATCATGTGAAAAACAAAAATTTGAAAACAGAATCTCGGAATGTACGGCGAGAGCTGACATCCCGCCAAAATTCAAAACCTCAGGAAATAGGTCAGGACAAGGGCACAAGCGCCCAAGCCCAAGCCTTGATTTCTCAATCAGGTCTAATTTAAGGGGGTCCAAGAATCCCAAATCTAAACTCTCTCTTTCACTTTCAGTCTTCAGTTATCCCAAAATATGACATTCTTCTAGTTAGACATAGGTCAATTAGGGTTTAGGAAGGTCTGAAATAAACTAGGTTAAAAGGACACCAAAGGAGAGGAGCTAAACTATGAGAAATTGTACCATTCCATGTAGGAGGATAATTTTTGACATAACAGTAATGTACTTAGTAATATAGAAAGCACAAAAAGCCCTTAGCCATGGAATTGATAGTCTTTTGGAACCTTGTGATGTCGAGTCCAAGTTTTCCCCTGCCTCACTAAATTCTTCTCGGGAAGCTATTACATTTGCCTTGATAGGGAATTCTTCTCCACTTCTGGGTAGACTAGACACCTCTATGATTGTAGCCTCTAAAACATCCACCTTCAATTCCTTGATAGTGGCTTCATTTTGTGGCAATGTGGTTGCAAATTGTCTTTTCATTTCTTAATTGTATTCAGTGACCTTCAGAAAATAATCAAGCCATCTTGCTTGTGTAAAAATGGGCAAAACAAGCCTGTCTTCTAATATTACTTGATGTATCATGGGTTCTCTTTTGAGAAGATCACCTCCCATGCTTTCTAGTTCATTCAGCTCAAGGTTCAAACTAAGCAATTCTTTTGCTTAACCAAAAATTCTCTATTCACAATTCTCCAATTATACTGCATTCAATCTGGTCACTTGCAACTTCATGAACTACACTCTGCACTAACCCCTAAAATTAGGAATAGGAAGTTGGCAAGGCAAGAAAGGCAAAAGATTATAATGCATGTAGGAAGAACAAAGAAAGGGTTCAAGCATGTCTATGTGGTTTACTGGTTTTTAATTTAGTGGCTTTGATGTGATCAATCATTTTTTGAGCATACACTATCCCTCCTCCCAACTAAAATCTTGAAGTGACCTCAGTTCAAGGCATCGTACAGGTGAAGAAAAGGATTATAGTATATGGAAGTAAGATTAATAATGAGAATTTTGCATTACTGAATGCGATCACATATACGAGTATTGAAATATCTGCTTTAAATAATGGAAAGTTAATATCCATACCTATTGAAATGAAGTGAACTAGACTTTGAGTGAGCGGAGTGTTGGAAAATGTGTCTACAACATAAGTTGGATTAGATGAGGGCTCATTATTATGAGGAATGGTGGAAATGACATACTAGCATGCGTGATCCAGTTGAGGAAGCTTGCATGTACTGAGATGACGAATGGCGCCTGCATGCACTTGAAAAGTGGAGTGCATGCAAATTGAGTGTAATTAACTTGGTGCAAAATTTTGAATGAGTTGATAGATAGTTGTTGCATGTTCCTTTATCAACAGGTCCCAATGTGTATTGTGCTAGTGTGGATTTTGTTGCCTGTTATAGGTCCCTATGGCATATTGAAGGTTTCGATGAAGATTGTGGCATTAGTGTTGTGTGTGCATGTGAAGAAGGTAAAGAAATTATACTTGAGTGACCTCGAGAGGTGAGCTGTGTAGCTCATATGTTGAGTCACTTTGAGAACTGGTAGGGTCTGCTTCCATGTGACTGATTGGTGATAATATAGCAGTATTTGAGTCAAGGCTTGGTACAGAGCATTTCTTTAGAAATCATCTCTTATTGCTAGCCTAGTGTAGAGCTTTAATCTGTGGCCATTAACCAATAGTGAAAACCTGACTTCATCTATGGTCTGCAATTTGACAACTCCATTGGAAAAGACCTGGTGTATTTCATAAGGTCCTAACCACCTTGATTATAGTTTTCCATTGTGATCCTTGTATTTGGAATCATATAACAAATCCTAGTCACCCACATGGAATTATGTATTCTTGATGAACTGATCATGCCATTTGGCTCTTTGCTTTTAAACTATCTCTGTGTGGTGCATAACTGTCATTTGGATCTCATCTAATCTATTAAGAATATGTAGTCTTTCTTGCTATGCTACTGTCAAATCCATGACAAGTTCTAGTGCAGTTCTTAGCATCTTATATTCAAATTCTATTGGCAAAACTATTGTTTATTTTCCATACACTAATTCATAAGGTGTGAAACTCATTATTGTTTTCCATGTGGTTCTGTATGCCCATACTACCTCTAGTAATCTGGCTGCCCAGTCTTTAATGTGAATGTGCACTATTTTGGTCAAAATATTCTCAATTTCTCTATTTGTAACCTCCACCTACCCATTGGCTTGGGGGTGATAAGGTGTTGATTTTCTATGCCTGATTTCATATTCTTTAACCAATGTAGAAATGAGTTCAGAAGTGAACTGGGGGACCTTGATCAGTGACAATTTCTCTTGGTGCTCCATACCTAGTGAAGATCTCTTCATACAAGAACTTGGCTACATTCCCATCTCTTGAAAATTGGAAGGCCTTGACTTCAACCCATTTTGTGAGATAATCAATGCAAACTAAAATGCACTCCTTGTTATTAGAATTTGGTGAAATTGTCCAAATGAAATCTAGCTCCCATTTGTCAAATGGTGCTAGTGCCATCTGTGGCTGCAAAGGCATCTCATCTAACCTTGTTAGTCTACTCATTATTTGACATTTGTCACAAATCCTTGTATACTTGATTGCATGCTTATGAAGAGTTGGCCAATAATAACCTGTTGTTAAGACCTTGAATGCTATCCTTTTGGATGAAAAGTGACCCCCACAAGGCTTGTCATGGCAAGCTTTTAGGATGTCAAATACCTCATCTTCTCTTTATACATCTCCTCATAATATGATCTAGACCAGTGTAGAATAGATAACTAGCAATCCAAGAATATGGAAATCTTTTATGCACTAGCTGTCTCCTTTCTCTAGGAGATAAATGTGATGGTATCTACCCTACTACTAAGTAATTGGTAATATTAGCAAACAATGGTGTGTGAATATTGAGAGAAAACAAATGGTCATCTGGAAAAGAGTCATCTACAACACCTATTTGTGTAGGTAATCTAGATAGAAAATCTGCCACCACATTAGTTTTCCCTAGCTTATCCACTATTGTTATATCAAACTCTTGTAGTAAGAGCAACCATCTGACTAGTCTACCTCCAACCATAGGTTTGTTCATTAAGTACCTGATTGCAGTATTATCTGTATGGATAAAGACTTGGTAACCAGTGATGTAATGCCTAAACTTATTGATAGCATAGACAACAACCAACATCTCTTTCTATGTGATAGTGTAGTTGAGTTCTGCTCCTTGTAAGTTTTTGTCAATATAATAGATAGAATACTCTGTATTACCTTCTTTCTGTCCCAATACAACTCCTATAGCAAAATTAGAAGCATCATTGTGTATGTGGAAAGGCAATGTCCAATTTGGTCCTCTCAAGACAGGTGCTTTTGTCAAAGTTGTCCTAAGTGTCTCAAAAGAGTGCTGACATTCTATGGTGAAGTCAAATTCCATATCTTTTGTAAGTAAAGTAAACAAAGGTGCTGCTAGTTTGTTGAAGTCCTGAATGAACCTCCTATAATAGCCTACATGGCCTAGAAAGCTCCTAACATCTTTTGGTTTCTATGGTACAGGAAGTGTAGAAATTATCTCAATTTTATTGGGATCCACCTGAATTCTATCACTTGATATGAAGTGTCCTAGAACAACCCCTTGAGTCATCATCATAAAGCATTTTTCATGACTCAATGATAGATTATGTTCTTGACATATTTTTAGGACCTTCTCTAGATTGTTGAGTGTTTTTTCATATGTTTCTCCATAGGTGGTGAAATCATCCATGTAGCTCTCCATAGAATCATGGGCATAGTCTGAAAAGATACTTAACATTGCCCTCTGGAAAGTGGTTGGGGCATTACATAACCAAAAGGGAAGAACAAAATAAGCATATGTAGCCTAGGGATATGTAAATGTGGTCTTATCCTGGTCCCCTGGTGCTATCTTTATCTAATTATAGCCACTAAATCCATCTAAGAAGAAGTACCTTTTTCCTGCTAGAGAATTAAGTACTTGGTTAATGAAAGCTAGTGGAAAATGATCTTTCCTAGTGGTTGTGTTAAGTTCCTTGTAGTCTATACATACCCTCCACTATCCTCCTTTCTTAGGGGCAATAACTAAAGGTGACATCCATTAACTGTCAGAAATAGGGTAAATGAAGCCAACATCAAGGAGTTTTTGTAGCTCCATTTAACTATGTCTCATAAGGTAGGGTTCATTCCCCTTTTTGGTTGTCTAATTGACTTGAAACGATCATTTATGTAGATCTTATGCATGCAGACTGGATCAATTCCTTTCATGTCATTGTAATCCCATGCAAAAGCTGATGCATGTACCTGCAGCATAGTGTTCAAGTAAGTCTATTGTTCCTCAGTTAGGGCATTGTTAATATTCAACATTTTATCTGGCATGGTTTCCACTGTTTTAGAAATTGGTTGCATAGATGAAAGGTCACATCCACTAATGTTGGGAACACATTCCTAAGGTAGTAAAGAGTGGAAAATTTGGGATAATTATTCTAAGGAATGTGCAAGTATGATATTCTGTAGTGGATCTTGCAGAAATGATAGAAAATCTTGTTGTTGCGGATCCCAACTGCAATGGTTATGTATAATGTGGTCAATTAAGTCATCCTAATCTTGGTTTGCTAATAGGGGGTTGCGTTCAATGGTCATGAGAGTTTGCAAGGAATAGTAGTCTTCTTCTTATTCCAAGGTAGGCCATACAATTTTCTCTAGATTGTCATGAGATTGAGCTGGTGGATAGAGGACCAATTTATTGGTTATAGGTCCATTTGAGATTATCATGTTTCTAGACCTACAGCCTATCAATACATCAGTTGTTGCTAACCATGGCTTGCCTAAGATAAGTGGATAACTTGCAAGGTTGACTTTTGGCTGCAAGACTATGAAATCTACATGATACTCCTAGGAATCCAATGTTATGTCTATGTCCTCAATGATCCCTTCAAGTTTTACTATTGACCTATCTTCCAACTATAAAACAATTGGTGTAGGCATGAGGTTAGGTAGCTAAAGTAGTTGCATTGTTTCTTTAGTCACGACATTAATGGCTACCCCTAAGTCAATCAAGGTATTCTTGATGAGAGTTCCATTAATCTTAACATCCACTACTGGACTACCAAGGTCTATGTATTTAGGGACAATTATGTTCCCTACCATGATATCAACAAGGTTCCCTAAGACATGGACTGTCTGAGGATACTTCCTCTTTCTCCCTGGCTTTTTAAGACAAAGATCTCTCACTATCTTGGTATAGATTGGAATGTCCTTGATAGCTTGGATAAGGGGTATTTTGATACATACATTCTTAAGTTAACCCAATAGGTTTGTCTCTGCTTGAGTTTGATGTTTTGGAATGGCTAAAAGTTTAGGGAAAGGAGGCTCTAGATTTGAGATCTAGTCTATTTTACTTGATTTGATTTAGGCTCTAGAGGTGGATTTTCTTAAGCTTTAGTTATGAGTTGTTCATCCACCACCTCAGTGATTTGGGGAGTTGAAGGCCTAGCTAATGTTTTCCCTAACCTGAGGTGGGCATCACTCACATCTACCCCATAAGTGGGGTATTGAATGGCCTCGTTAGTGTATACCTATTATATAGGCTTGTTATTGGGGTTAGGTGCAGGTTGGGCAGACAGTTGTTGTGCTCTTGATGGCTGAGTTATTGAGTTTGATGGATTTGGCATAATAGCTTTCTGTTGTGGCTGAGAAAGCAACAAAGGTTGTGAGTAATTCATATTTTGGTTTTTCCATTATTGTCCCTTTTGCCATTGTGGCTACCATTGGTTTTGCTATACTAGGCATTGAGTGTTGTAGTTAGGTCCTTGGAAATTTTATTGGGGCCATACATTTGGTTGTTACTGATTCCATTTTTTCTGAAGGTTTTGCCATTATTTAGTGAGTATTGCATCAGCCTCCTCCTGCTTCTTCTTCAAGTGTAGAGTATCCAGTTGAGTAGCTAGGTGACTGATAATATCCTCTTTCATGTTGGTCAGTAGGTTTCTCAATTCTACCCTTGAAACAGAATTAGATGTCTTGTCAATGGTAGATGTTCTTTCTCCCCTCATCTTCTTGGTGAAGGTCCTTGAGTAGTTTCTGCAAACTCTACATACATCATCAAAGGGTAATTGAGACACATCTCCTACCCCAATAAGATTAAGGGCATCCATGCAGTCATCATTAAATCCTCTCAAAAATACAAGCTTCAGAGATTCTTCTTAGAGTTTATTATGTTGGTTTTTCTTTAGGCAAAATTTGAACCTCTCTACACAATCTTCCAATGGTTCATCCTCTTTTTGAGTCATCCTGAAGATGTCATCTCTTCTCCTATCAATCCCTCTACAATAATCTTGGTATTTATCCAAGAATTTTGTTTTCATTGTGTCCCAATCTGAAATAACATCCTTTCCCAGTCCCATAAACCATCTCAAAGCAGTATCCTTCAAAGTAGTAGGAAATAGCTTGAGCCTATGAGCATTAATTGTGTAGTCATAGCTTCTACACAGGACATCAAACTCAAACAGGAATGTATCTGGATCCTTAGTCACCAAACTATAGAAGACTGGTAATGCTAAAGGAGGTATATTCTTCAGAGCAGCAACCCTCTCTTGGTTGGTAATTGGAAACTCAAAAGTCACATGTTTTGGTGGATCATCCACTGCATCAGCCATGGTTAGAAAGGTCCTTTCTGTGTTATCAATAAATGTTGATGAGAGGGAAAATTCTTCATCAGTAATACCCTCGCTCTAATCATTGTAGTCACCAATATCTATTATAGCTTATTGGGTTGACATAAGAAACCGTCCCAAATCATCTCTCTGCCTCCACATACAATAGGTATGACTTTGTATAGCAATGAATCCTACACAATTTTAGTGAAACTTTTTTGGTATTTGGTGGGGTGAAACCTAAGTATCCTATCTTCTAAAATCTAAATGTTAAACTAGGAAAGCTTAGAAATAACATGAACTGATCTCTAAAAGTAGCACCATCCCTGGCAATGATGCCAAAAATGTAGTATCTTTGCTGTCTAGTAAACATGGTGGCAATCACACAATTCAAAGGAACTACCTAACTGAATAGTCCACTATAATCCTTGAAAAGACCTTCATTGAATTATTGACTAGGGCTAGTAAGCTTGTGATGGCACTGACACTATATGTGCTTTCAAAGTTCAGACTATCTAACTCATCTAGTATAGTGTCATAAATCAAACTACTCAATGATAAAAGAAAGTAATGCTGCTATTGTTGCTACAGGTACTTGCAATGTAAGACTATAACAAATGACTATTAAGGAAATGAGCTTTAAGAATTAGCTTGGTATTGATAACTTATCCTACCCTTTGGAGTATCACAAGTCAAATGAACTAAAACAACTTAAGAATCTAATTGATCTTACATTCATGAAATAACTGGTACAACAATAATATCATGCAAGAAAATAAAGTGAGGGATAGGTACCCTGAGTGGCCCTTGCTCAAGTGACTACCTCACTTCTTTTAACTCAAATCTAGTTCTCTAGATTGACACAATCATATTGATTCTAACTCATTCATTACACAATCTTCTCAAATCGTGCATAAAATCTTGCTGAACTGTATTATTCATAAAATCATAATCAAAATAACAACATTATCTACATATAACTAGAAAAGATTCAGATAGCTATATTTGCGACAGAACAATCTACTTAAAACTTGAAACTTAACTAACAACTTAATTACCTCGACCACTGCATCATACATATAGGCACGCAGGAGTTTATTGCAATAGGTCTCTTAACTGAAATTGTAAAACCACCACTCCATACAAACAAGAGTGTGATAATTCTAAACAACAATAACTAAAAAAGAAGGAAAGAAGAGTCCTAATAAAATTGGAACTCCTTGCTAAAACAGAGGAATGTGGACTCATTGAATTGGTCACATTGGTCTTCTAGTTGCAACATAATCCTTCCTCTTTCAATCATCTTTATTGATTACCATCACGATGTGTGATTATCTCCATCAAGTGTCTTCATGCTCTGGTTTTTGAACTTAGTTGAGTTTGGAACCTCCCCTACTTTTCTATCTAGAAATGTTGTGACTGCAGGCTGCACCTTATAGTTGTTGCAGGCTACAATCCCTCTTCTTCAGCTGTAGGAGTTAGTCCACAAAACATGTACATAATACTAACAACAATAATCAACACAAACATTCTCTACAATCCATACATTCCCACACACAACATATAGTATTCATCATATTATAATCATATCCTGATATACTTAATAACCAGGTTCGGTTTTGCATAATGATCATAAGAGATAGCATAATATAGAAATATGTGTAATATAATTTTTGAGCCTATCTTTTAACTTGAATAAAACCATAAGAAAATAGGATAATAACTAGGCTCATCATCGTACACTAGCTCAAGATTCCCACTACTTGGAAAATGTTTGGTCTAGTGCAATCATAGAATACATCATACTACAAACTACACTTACATATGGAGCACAAGATATATCTTCCATATTTTTAGGTGAAGATAGATATTTCTCAACTAATAACTTAGTCCCCATAAAAATAGGAACAATCACTTGTCTATTGTCTACCATGCTAAAGCATTGTAACATAGACTCAACATACTTACTCTATGCCAACTAAAACTTTCTATTAGATCTATCTAATTTAGTCTAGATACTTGAAATGAACATAGTAACCCCCAAGTTCTTCATATCAAAATTTAATAGATCGGAGATTTTAGACCTTTAATCATCCCTTTACTATTACTAAAAATCAACATATAATTCACATGTCAAGTGTAAACAAGGAAATCATCACCATTCTACTCAATATGCACATAGTGATCTAATTTGGACCTCGCATATTCCAGATTAAAAATGTAAGAATCAAATTTTGGTACCACATAATGGGTGACTATTTGAGACCATGTCAAAACTTATTTAATCTATGAGCCAATGAATCCTTAACTTTTAATACATAGTTCTTAAGCTATGTCATATAGATTTCTTCCTCCACATCACCATGTAGGAAACTTGTCTTCACATCAATTTTCTCTATCTCAAGATGAAAATTTTCTACAATATATAATAAGAACCAAATGAAGTTTAGATTAGAAACAAGAGAAAAAATCTAATTGAAATTAGTTCCCTCTACCTAGGAATATCTGTTTAGGATGATCTCACAATAGTGTGCCCCACTTGTGAGACATCCTAATTTTTGCTTGAAATTACATACTTTAAAAACAATTGATTTAAGCCTAGAGGGGTTCCATCTAAGAGTGTTTGAATGAAAGGGGTTAGATAAACCCCCCTTGGATTGAACCCCCTAGCCTTAAATTAAACCCCCGATGAAGTCTCCTTCACACTTACCAAAATGCTAAGAAAAAGCAATTTTGCTTCATCTTTTGGGGAAACAAATGAATTCATTTGAAAATACCATTTTGTAAGTATGTATCCTTTAGTATTAACTTTACAAAAAGTATAATATGTATTATTCTTTATTTAATATTTCATATTTTTAAAATTTTATAATGAATGTAGGTCCATGACGAAAAACAACGACCTCTATTCAAGATGCTAGGAAAAATATCAAATGTTGTTAGAAAAATCTCAAAACACGCACTACACTCCATATAGATGTCCTTGTTTCAATGATAACAAATTAATTTTGATATATGTTCTAAGAAAAATGTGTTACCGAATAATATAGTTCCAATTTTTTTGCTAATACTAATTAAAAAATTAATAATAAATAAAATATTTGATAAAATATTACCAAAAATATTGTCCATGCACTAGACACTACATGTAATGACCTAATTCCAATATATCATGGAATTTTTTTAACTTGTAGTGAAAGTTATGCATTATGAAATAATATCAGTCAATAAAAAATAATAAAAAAAAAATTGTTTGAAAAGTAAACATAAAAAATGATAGGAATTACTATTTAATTTTTTAAAAGAAATTATAGCTTGAATTTACATAGAAAATGTCACAACTCACTAGTTTACACCATCCTTAAATTCTTGACCATTTGTTCCCTATAATTGACACAACTTGAAAAATGCTAAAAAATATTGATTTTAAGTGTGCAACTTAGGCCAAAAGGTGTCACACACTATTGTGATATCACCCTTCACAATTATTCTTTCCTTGTACTTTTCAACACTATGATCTTAATCAAATTTCTTCTTGAAGACTTTTAAAACCAACATGCTTCCTTCCCTTCAACAATTAAATGAAGTACAAAGTGTCATTTTTTCATTGTAGTCATGTCATCATCCATGGCCAACTTCTAGAACTCCCTGTCATTAACCACTATTGCCTCAATTGTAGTTTGAGTCTCATTAGTGTTATGAGGCAAGGAAAAAATACATTTGAAATCAAGCTGCAAACTATACCTCTCTAGTTAGCCCCTCTTCTAAGTGGACCTCATAAAAACTAGAGGCGGAGGTTCAAGTCCTCCATTGAACTCTTCGATCTTTTTCCACTATCATGTTTTGGTCTATCCTAACCTCTACTACAAACTTAAGTATAGTTGTCTTGATCTTTGGCTATAACTACATTGTAAACTTTGCATCCAATCTAGTTGCTCAATTGAATGAAAAGGTCTAATCTCCCTATATATCACATTCTAACTATATAATGCCTTTTCGGTCATAGGATCCACGTGCTTGTACCCTTTCACACTATCATCAGAGATGATGAAGATACATTTCACTATCTATAATCCAACTTTGATTGATTCTCCTTAGGTACGTGAGCATATGCCTCCAAACCAAAAACTCAAAGATATTGAAGTGAGGGATTTTTTCCCACCTAAACCTCCATATGATATAGGAGACCTATTAATGAGACAGCTTGTGGTTCTAATAACCTCTACCCATTAACTCCATTATAAACTATCCTAACTAGGCATACTCCTATCCCTACTAGGCATACTCCTATCCCTCTCCATCAATGACTTGTTCATTCTTTCTACAACTCCCTTCTATTGATGAGTGTTTGGAGTTGCCTTATGTCATGAAATACCATTATTTATGTACAATTTATCAAACTCAACCAAATAAAATTCCCTACCATTATTATCTATTAGCACCTTGATCTTTTGATTACCTAGTTCTCCACAAGATCCTTAAATACCTTTAAATGACTAAAGAGCTCAAATTTATGCCTAAGAAAATAGACCCATATCCTCCTAGAGAAACCATTAACAAAAGAAGCATAATACAAGGATTTATCTAATGAAGAAACATATACAATACCAAACTCATCAATATGTATAAGATCTAAAATCACATGAGGCATATGAGAGGTCAAGTAAAACTAAACACAATCCTATTTTCCATAAATACAATATTCACAAAACACAAAATCAATAGAACAATCAACCAACCCTTCTACAAGATTTCTATTTTTCAAGATCATAAGACCCTTGTAACCAATGTAACCCATGCACTCATGCCACAACATAGTATTATTATTTGGTAACTTGGTCTGTGAGGTGAGAACATGTTTAGGAACATGTTGGGATGTTTTTCCTATTTTAGACAATGAGTTGGCTTGAGAGAATTTTATACTAGTAAGTATATAGAGATTGACATCCTTACAACAATATAATTAAGAAACATCTAAAACCAAGGATGGGAAAGGACAACACATGAGAAATAGCTCCTTTCTTCTTCTTATTTGAGATGTACAAGACTTGGGGGTATTGCCTTTGAATTCTCTTAAAGATTTATGATTAGCATGACTATCTTGGGTTGAAACATTAAAAATATTAGGTGAAGAAGGTTATTACTTGAAAGTTACTACTCCTTAGATTAATAGTTTATGACGAAACATTGGATCCAATTGTTCTTTCACTAAACTAGGTTGATTAACCTACATAGAGTAGAAAGAGGAGGATTTCATAATGTAAACTAGATATATAAAATAAATGAAAAGATAGAACATATAAATCATGACAAGCATTCAATAGTTTTATGTGAATGATAGTGAAGATTAAATTATCTTAAATTATCCTAAAATGGGATATCATTTTGAAATGGAATGGAAGTTTAGGAACATAATGTATGATCAATGCCTTTATACAAAGGATAGAGAGTCAAGGATGAAGTTCACATAGTTATAGGCATTCATAATTCTTTTATATTCTAAGAAACCTAGTGATAATTGACCTTGTCATGCAAGGCCCAAGTCATCAAATGCCTTCAACCTTAAAACCTAGAATTCCACTTAATAACCCTTTGAATTAGACTATTATTTTATTTCTAAGCATGAAAGATTCACATTAAACAAAACATTTAAAATGAGTTTTGTAGTGTTTCAAGAATCACTAACATATTATTAACAAGAGATACATTGAGTGTGCACATAGAAACCAAAGTTTCTAAAAACCATAACCAACACAATAGGAGACAATTTTGAAGCTTCAAAGAAGAAAATGTCTTACATTAATATCTTTGGAACAACATTACAAGTAAGAACAAACAAAGAGATACTACAAACTCTTGTAATAACTTTTTTATGTCTCAATGTATTCTTTACTCCTTCAATACATGAATTCCCTCCTAAAAATCCCCTTTACAAAGAATAAAATCCCTCTTTGTAGAGTCAGACAATGCTCATCTCAAATGAATGATTACCACTTGTCAGCTTGATTACAATATGAAGTTTTTAAATGGTTAGCACTCACAAGAGTGCTCCTGTGGGTCCAGATTTCCAATTTGAGGAGATGACCTATGGTCAAAGGACTTCTTGTAAGGAACATAAGATAAATCATAGATGATTTCTCAAATTTGATTTCATTATCTCCAATTCAAATTGAATCCTTGCCAAGGAGAGGAACAACACATTGCAACAACTTGCTTTTTAGAGATAGAATCATCACATCCATGTAGAACCAACTAAGTGAAATGGTGTAAACCATAAGAATAATTAGAAATTGTAACAAAATATGGTAGTGAAGAAACAACTTTATATTCTTCATTTTGCCTTGCTAAGAAGGTTCTGAAATGCTACATTCGATGCCCATTAAAAATTCATTATGTTCCCCTACAGTGTCCATATAAGATGGATGACTTCTTCTTGGTATCATATTATAGAACCTAGCAAGGGTGGAAAGAAAGACCCTAGCTATGGGACCTCACTCAGGAAGACAAGTTTAGGATTACAACACTAATTTGTAATACTCATGCAACCAGAGGAGAACAGATAGCCAAAACAATACAAGGCCAAACAAAAGTATGACAAATATAATTCAAGCCTCTTCCTCAACCCTTCCCTAGAAAAATAAAATACATAGAAACTTCATTTTACAAAAGAAATTTAAATGTGAACTGCATAATAAACACTTCTATAAATAGAGTTTTTCAGAAACCTCTCCACCTTGGGAATAATTAAAATGATAAGTAAAGACTACAAATGCTACGTGCTAAGTAAATGCATACTTCATGACAAGTCCCATAATTACCTTCAAAATGTAAGGTTCAAAATCCAAAAATAAATATGTCACTACCTTCTCTTGATAAAACAATTTAACTTGCTTGAAATAGATGTACTGACACACTCAACAATGTGTGGACACATACATCACAATCAATGATAGGACATAATGCATATTTTCACTACTCTCTTGAAAATCTTTCTATCCACTTATCAAATTTCTCATTAGATGGACATCCAACCTCCAAAATGGTCTTAATTTAATTCATATTCATGGTATATCTATCATCAAGTGTTTTCCTCATATCCTTGACAAAACTTTCCACCTTGCTTTCGAGTATGAGGGATTTATACACTTGGAAACTAACTAATAAATGATCAATCTTATCACCTTGTAGCATAAGGCTAATCCACAAAGGGGTTTGGCTTTCAAAATCACCTTTCTAATCATTTATCTCTTTTATTTGACCAGTGGAGCCGACAATATCCAAATTCCAATCTGTATTAAACATTTAAATGATTCATCTTTTTCCCTTAATGATATTTACAAATTATTGAGAAAGGATAATACATCAGTTGGAAGGTACATGGTCTCCAAGGTTGTAGAGATCTGACTATGACTATTAGGGTTATACTTCACATTTTTATAAATGAATTTTATCACTGCAACTCTGAGAGTCTATTTTATGTTCAACTCTACTAGCTTTGGAGTCACCTTATGTACATGTTAAATAGATTTTCTTAAATTTCCATGGCATTATCAAAGGTCATCTACTATTCTTACTAAATTTGGAATTCTTGTCTTGAGAACTTCTCTAACAAGATCCTCTACATCCTACTTAGCTTTGAGAGTCAAGTGTATCTTTTCCTCCTACAGAGCTTCAATTTGCTCCTATAGTGCTTGATTGTTTCCTTGAGAAAAAATTACCTCATGAGTAGTGATTATTGGAGGGCCAAAGATATTTGTATTAAATTCTCTAATTCATTGTAGATATTTTTACTTTTCTTTCTCCTCTCCCAACTCATTGTTTAATATGATCACATCCTGCAGTAAATCATCATAATCAATCTATAGTTTTCTTTTGACTACCTCACTAAATTGAGATGTATGCACATTCAAAGTTGTATCTTTTGAAGGAAATGTGTCTTTTGAAGGAAATGTGTCTACTACCCTATTTACAATTGAAGTCCCCAATAGTCTTTGAGGATCATCATGCACTAGGGGCTTATCATGATTAGGAGAAATTGACCATAATGCTAAAGTTTTCCCTTGAGGATAGTACTTTGAACCAGAGTAAAATTTCCTTTCTTTCTCAACATTTTGGAATACATCACTACCCTTTGCATTCCTCCTCAAAGTGTCAAAGACCAATGCTAATGATATATCCCAGCTAGGTAACAATGGATATCTACTTTCTCTAACTAATCTTCTTGCCTACTCTAGGGTGATGTGTTCATAGTTGACATTCAATATTGAATCATCTTCGATTGAGTCAGGATTACAACCTAAGGCTTTAACAAATTTCTTCTTGACCTAGCTAAATCATTCATGGAATATGTCTTTAGTTTCAACACAAGATTCTTGAATTCTTCTATCCTAGTGAATTGATCATCAACAATGAATCTCTCACAGGCATTTATCATGACATAATAATTTACCATTTCATTCCCCTCAAATTATCCAAGTATAGCAACAACTCTCATGATCTTTACATTTTTTGGATCAACTTCATAAATTTTCTTTGTCCAATCATATGACACTAGGGGAATTTGAGAATCAACTAGTGGCTTTTCTTCTTGTAATAGGATTCCTCAATGTGAACTTGCATCCATGTATACTTTGCTATTTCTTCACTACCCTTTTATGATCTGATATTGCCTCAGTTGATTTGGATGTTATAGGTTGACAAGCTGGCTCAAAGGGTAGAAGGATTTGAGATGTTGTAACCCTACGAGGAATTATGCTAAGAGTACTCCAATTTTCAAACTAATCCACATTCTTTTAATTGAATCCTCATTTTTTGGATAGCACCCCTTGAAATTATTAGGGTCATTCTCCTTATGCTATGTCTCTACAAATATGATCCTAAACCACTTATTTTTCTTTCTTTCTTTTTTCTCTCTTCTCCACAAATTTGAATGAGGTCTTCAAGTTCATTACATTTATGCTCATAACTTGATAATCCAACCTACTACCTTACTTCATGAATGAAACCATCAGGGTCATATTCCCTCTCTATGTCAAACTCCATGCCATACTAGCAAATCTAATCAGATAATATAACATAACCCTCATGGCCCATGATACAAAAATTTGAGACCTTGGCATGTGGAGGAATAATACTTTTCCTCTTATGCTACCTAAATGATCATAATTGACACCACTCATTTTCCACATAGCTTCTAAATATGCAACCCTAGAAGAGACCTTGATTGGCAATTTGTTGGGCATATAGGTGGATCTAGAAACTGTTATAATAGTGTACCCCTCATGCAAGAATTAATCTCCATAGTTATGTAGTTCCTGAAAATATACCTTATCATCCAAGGGTCTTATAATTCAAAGAAATATAGGGGAAGTCTTGGTCTATCAGAGCCCAAATTCTTCAATATGGGAGTCACAAAATAATATTTGAAGATACATAAGTGGGACATGGACTCAAATTTGTTTAAGTGTGGAGTTCACAATTGTACATGCCTACAAGATACTAACATTACTTTGGCAAATTACATTTCAACATCAAAATTAGGATCCCAATGCACTGCAAATGCATATAGGTAGATGTGGTACAATATGAAATACCATTTGAAGTATTTTTCTACCCCCCTCTTAACATTTTATAGTCTCTCCCTCAAATTCTTTGTTAATAAAATGGCATAATCATATAGTGTAATCTTTACAACATGCTCTGTATATGCAGTATAAAAACCAATGTACCCTTAAAAATCATGGGGCTTACATCTATTCCCATAACCTGGCACATGCCCTGATAAGTATCCTAGAAATAGTGGTAATATGACATCATATCCAAAGGTTCAAATTTTTGAATCAAGGATAGGTACCAATCAATTTCCTTGGTGCTTATCTTTGAAATTAGGCAACCACTATTCCCTATAGCTATACCTAAGCCTATTATACTCAGTAGTCATTGCCTTCAAGTCCAGAGGAACTTTGGCCTGAGGATTAAAAAAAGATTGTGAAAAAGGCCATTGTCAATTATAAAGATTTTTTTTCCCTTGACATCATATATTGAAAATTCCTTTGATACATCTTTACTATCCACTCAGCTAAATTAGGGTCAAAATAACAATTAGGGACTATAATCTTTACCTGGTCAAATCTCCATCCATTGCATAGAAGGATATGACCACATGATTTCCCCAAGAACTCTTATAATAGGTCCCCTCTACTCTTGAAGGTAATTGCATCCTTGAATTTGGCCGTACTATTCTCTAGTAGGCCTATTAAAATTTATTGTCTAATGGCCCTCTTAAATGATTTCATTGCCTAGGGAAAAAGTTATATCAAATCTTGGGATAGTTTCCTCTTGGTCAACATGGATGACTATTTAGATAATTCAGTATACTAGGGATTTTGAATTACGGACACACTTGGAAAATTATAGGACAGTGGGAGACATGCAATGCCAAAACTAAAAAGGATTTTAGGCAAATCATGATTTCTTATTAGGATTCAACAAATGATGGCTCAAAGATTAAACATACCAATTTATCTTGTAAATTGTTGTGAAACACCAAAAACCAAGAAATAGAGCTTCATGGGAAGCAAATACTCTAGTTGTACAAGTGATTGTAAATGCTTTTCCTTCAACTTTCAAGATGAAGATTTCACACTAGAGTTAGGGAACAATGATGAATTAGATGCATGAAGAAGCTATTTTCTCTAATTAAAGAAACAAATTACACCTATTTTTTCCTCCTAAATTCTATAATTAATTATGACAAATGTGTGAGTGTTCTTCAGGCTCGGTAGGCCGATTAACCCATTCAAAGGTTTTCCATCTCTGACTATTGATTTTGTATTTCCCTTTTAGATTAACAATGTAACAAAACTATGTATGTTTATGATTTAACCATTAGACCATTATGGCACGGGCATAAGCATGAGAACATGGTTCTCATTATCTCTTGGATACATGTATAATGCCACCTAATGCTAGTACATTTGTTATGGGTACTAGACTAGTCCCATGAGTCACTTCAGACAATTGTCAACCAGCTACTAGTCATTTGCAATACTCTTCAATATGAACAAGTAGCCACTTGTCATCATATTAGTCGACCAATCTTTGGTGTAGGCTAGGAGGAAGTAGGTCCCTCACACTGTAGCATGGACAAGCACTTGGGTATGGTAATGATGAACTACCACATGGCCATAATGCCTAGTTAGTGCCCTTTCAAGTTGATGAGTTTTATTTTGGCTAGACGAAAAGACACATGTCCTACTCTATCTCATCTAAAGAAATAAAGGTTGTGGGATCATGTATGTAATAGCTATAGCTAGTGAAAGGTTGCTATGTAGTGATATAAGATGACTGTGGGATAGCCATTTGAATGAAAACTAAACAGGGATAACATGAACTTAAAGCATTAAGATTCTAGTAGGCCTAAGAAAGGGGCCAAAGGCTTAATCTCAACACTATTCATGTTGCACATATTTAGTGTTATGAAATTAGAAGAGAAACAATAAGTGGAAGGGGAAAACACAAAGAGACCTACAAATTAGAAGGATTTATAACATTCTAACACTATATGAACATTGCTTTGGGACGCATGCATTGAAAAGGCATAGTGAGAATAATACAACTTCAGGAGAGAAAACCACAAGGCCATAACAACACAAAACCTAAGACCCTAAACAATCTTCACTGTGAATATCACAACATTTCAAGTGGCATATAAGAGAAAACATAAGGATTAGAACTACTTTGCAAGGAATTTGTTGTGCCTTGCACACACGCCCCATTTTTTGCAAATGGAGACCCCCTTTTTTTGCTTTGGCTTGGAGTCTCATCTTTCCTCTTTATGAGGTGAATTTGTGCTTAGAATGCAGGATTTGCTTTAAATTTGGGTATTTCACATGTTTGAAGTCATTTGATGTCTTTCATAATTGATTTGGAGATGTCTTGAGTGGTCTTGTGTTTAAAAAGATAGCCATGTGTTTCCTTTTGTGCTAAATTGGGTGTTACTACATATTGTACTAAAATCCTATGTCACCGGATCTTGTCCTTGAAACTGCTTCTACAGGATGTGTCATGTTGAAATTCCTAGTTTATAGGTCTTAGAGCTACAAAATCATGTCAAATTCCATAAGATTTCACTAAAGGGTTCATATACGTTCATTTTGATGCATGGTCATGAAGCCCTGATTTGGCTAAGTCTAAAACCTTGAAAAATGGCTAAGTCTGAAATCTGGTGGAACCTCAAAAATCTAGAATCTGCATATCAAATCCTATGGATCTAGAACCTATCTCAAAGATCCTGACAATATATTTCAAAATATTTAAATTATAGGAAATATACTTAAATATATTTTGAAATATACTGTCACCCCGACCAATTCAAAATCTGGCACTAAAAATAGCTCGCACTGCCTGGTGCTAAAAGGAGCACCTACTGACTTGCACTAAAAATTACTTTCACCACCTTTTGTCAGTCGGACCTAAAATCTACGCTAAGGTTAGTTAGACCTAAAATCAGTGCCGAACCTATTTTGCACTAGAAACCTCCATCCTCAACTTATGCTGAAAATCACTCTTACTAACTTTAGTCAGTAGACCTCAAATCTAGCGCTAGGTTAGTAGACCTCAAAATCAATGTTTTTTGACATTTTAGCCTAAAAAATTGATTTTTTAAGGTACAAATTGGATTTTCTTGGTGAATTTGGATTGCACAACTATTTATGACATCACGACAACCATTTTTACTAATTTTGTGTGGATTTTGGGCACATTTTATAATAATTAATGCCACTGCACATGAAAAGTCAGTACCCCCCAAAAATCTCACTTTTTGCAAAAAGGCTATAAAAACATGAAATAAAGTCTCCAAATGGATTCAAATGGCCACAAAAATCTCCCAGATCAACATATAGGCCAAATGGGTAATTGAAAATGGTAAAAAATGTAGAAAATCATGTGAAAATCATTGGATTTAAGAGGTTGTTCATAGAGACAGTGACATTAACAATGAGCTATTCCAGATGAATCTAAGGCTACAAATGGACATATTTTGATTCAAAATGATGGAAAATAACTTGTTAAGATGAAATTGATCCTTGTACTTGTTGATTGAAGGTCTAAGAGGATAAAGTAGCCAACTGGAGCCGTCTTGGAAGGATGAACATACAGAGGTACTCTACTGACCCAGAAATGCAGAATCAACATTCTATCAAACAAATTGGTGCTGCACGTGCAAGAGGAAGTCATTATAACATCTAAGATGATGAAGACAAGTCTCAAGAACTTGAATATATAGGAGATCATGACCTACATCATTGTTGTTCCTGTAGATCCAGTTCAATATTCATGACATGTTCACAGTTGTCCCAGTCATCCAGTCATCAAGAACTAGTCCAGCAAGCATCCAGTTGGACATGTCTTCATCAAAAATATGCCACATACCCTTCTTGACTATTATACACATTGGAGAAGTGATTTGTCCTATTAGACAATTCAAAAGTGATGAGCAATGGAATGATCCAGTCAACATGAGCAATCTCGTTAGTCCACATCGGCTCAAGTTTCCAAGGGTCATACGACTTCATTTTGACTTTATTTTACCTTGGAAAGTGCCTCTTTGGCATGTATATCCAAATGGGTATCCATTTTGTCCAGATTCAATGTATTTGCAAGTTGTATTTTGTCTTTTTCCTAAAGGACAAATTCAAATCTGAAAATGCAACAAACTAATGTATATCATTAAATGCCATGTAATCTGGACCCCTCGTGTTGAGTTAATCTCCACCATCCATTCAAAAACTCGGTATGGTGCCTTGTCTATAATAAAAGGGCCATCATTCTCTCATTGTAACAAGTAAGATTTAACAGTGAATTATTGAGGCTCTGCCAAAATTTAGTCAATATAAAGCAAGTTTTGTAGGTTGTTGGGAATTTTTGTTTCTGTATTGTCTCATTTTGGATTTCATGGTTCATGCCAATCTAAAATTAGTTGATATTCAGTTGCATTTATAATTAAAGATTTAGATATTTGATGGATTTCTTGTCCATACCATTAATGGCTTGCTGATTTGTATTTCATTGTGCATGGTTAGTCTGGGCACATTTTTATGAGCCAAGTTCGATTGTGTGAATTCATTGAACTACGCCAAGAGTTGGGTGTTGGATGAATCCTCCACAATTTAAAAATCATTGGGTTTCCTTAGAAGATTACACAATCTATGTGGCATTGTGGGCGACCTAGTTAAGCAGAGATCTGTTTATTATTGGGAATCTATCTATCCATGTGTTGATCATTTCTGTAATTATCTATAGGATCTCTTATCCCTTCTCTCTCCCTTTCCTTTTGCATTTCTTTACATAAAGTTTGTTATATTAGGGTTGAAGCGGCAAGCATATTTCTAAATCAGCTGAAAGTATCATAGGGTTTCTGCACTTCTATTGATATTACCTTTACAAATCCTATTATTGTATGTAAGACCCCTTATTGGCACAACTAAACATACCAACTAAGTCATTCCTGCAAGCTAAGACCTAGTTGTATTATCCTTGGGGAAATCCTATCTTAGATAGGATACCTTTTTCAAGAGGGGTGATATCTCTATATTTCACCTACATTGCTATGTACTAAAAACACCATCAAGAGATTTGGCGCTAGAAGGAGGGCTGAACAAAGATTGTGATGCATGCTTTTAGTTTTGTTGGTTCATCACACATGCTGAAATGACTTAAAATTCAGGAGATTCAGCTCCAATGGACACACATGAGGGTTTCAATCATAAGATCCATTCATTCTTTAGAGGAGTATCTCAGCAGTCATATTATGAAGAGAACTTCAAAGTAGATATTCCACTTTTCAAAGAAGTACTAGATAGCCAGATCAGAGTGAAGTACCCTCCATCAACATTGCTTGATTTTAGTTCACCTTAGGTCTGCACTGTACATCTTGGAGAACTGCATGACAAGATTGATTGTTTGACTTTCCTCCAAAGATTGGATCTACACTTAAAAGGATTGCTTCCTATTTTCAAAGTATACAAGCCTGAAGTGGGATATAAATATGATAGACATATTCGGAGAAAGACCTTGTAGGGAGCCGCAATGTAGATGGATGCATATGCATGTGGTTGTGTCTCATTTAAGAATACCCAAAAGGATCACGGTGTAGGAGCTATAAATCCACCATTCATAATTGATCACAGTCAAAAGGGTAGTTTACACATTAAAAAAATTGATGTCCCTCAAGATCATCAAAATACATATCCAGACGAGGATGGTAGGGAATGCATGTGGTCTGCAAGTCACCCAACTAATGAATATGAGATCCATTACTGGATAAAATCTCTTTCTTAGTTAGACAAGTCAGTCACAGGATATCAAGTCCTAGCTTGGTTAAAACTTAGTTTTCAGTCACAAGACAAGGAGTAGGGCAGTATACAGGGTCACACTTCTGTTACTGAGGATGTTGATTATTTGGACCAGGGATCAAACTTCATGAACAGTCACGCTAAGAATGTTGATCAGCAATCAAATGCTTCATAGATATCAAATTCTGAGCCTAAATTTGTTACTACCGAGGTACAAAACAATAGTTCAATTCAGTGTGCTGAAAATTCTAAGTTTGAAACTAAGTTTGAGCAGCAAATGGATCAAATGAAACAGGTGAAAGAACAAGAAGAAATCAGTCATTTAGATGAAGAAAAGTCATGGACAGCAATGCAGGAAGTTATTTCAGTTGGCAAATTTGACCTACAATCAGATTGTCTGATGAAGAGTGATCAAATTATTGACTGCATCAACCTACTATACCATGATGACCCGCCATATCAGGTTGATATAGTCACTCCAATAGAGTCTCCAATTGAATCAAATGAACAAAATTAGGATGATGTATCACTTTAAGGCAACATTGAAATTAGGAATCAGGTTATGCAAGAAGAAGGAGACCATGTTGCTGCTGTAAACAAAGGATGGACAGTCCAAATAGGAAGGTTGATGATTGATACAAAGGAAGTTTTTTCAAAACATGTGACTAATATGGATGAAGTAGATTCAAGTATATCATGTACTCATCAGGATGATCTTGTTTATACTTGCATTGAAGAAGATCTCCACATGACTGATGTTGATCTGCCGACAATAATTGAATGAAGAAGTATGCAATCCGAGAATGTGCAAAGTGATGGCTTGGAAGCTTTTTCATGCCAATCACTTGATCATATCATGGAAATGGTATCAAGAATGAGTAAGGATATGTTACTACATGGGAATTCACCACATTTTTCTTTAGCCACTTCATGCAGAATTCATCCAAATGATCCACATTCTGAAGAAGGTTGTCCAGACTTTCTATTTGCTTGGGAGGTTGTTGCAGCATTCAGTAATCCAGAAGTATCTGATGCACATGATATGACCCAACATGAGCTAAAATCTCCTAAATTTGAGAAGGTATTCGGTTTAATACAACAAGGTGATGAACTTACATCTCCAATTGATGGTACTGCAAATCAGGTTGTATCTTCCCTCTTTTCACTTGGTTTTGATAGTTATCAATTTGATTACGGTGATTTAGGTAAGACAAGTTGTATTTGGATTGATCATTACCCTAATGAGCTACCCCAATTGTTGATCTTGCATAACTGGTACCCTGAACATGAACCTAAAATGCTTAGACCTTACTTTTTAGAGTACAAAGATGAATTTACTAGACTTAGGACACTGACCTACACCTTGTTACTTCTGCATGTCCTAAGAAATAAATCACGGGGAGTGTAAATACTTGTTGTCCCAAGCCTCTATACATAGTTTTGCTTGTTTTTAGATAGGTTTTAGTCAGTTGTTTGTTGTTTTAGTTTAGTTTCTACTTTCTATTTTCTGCTTTTCCTAGTTGTTAGTTGTTGGTTGTTGCTTTTGTTTTCTTTGGTTAGAGTAGTTTGTTTTGTTTAGATTAGTTGCTTTCTGCTTACTTTATTTTTTTCTTTCTACGCTTGTTTTGCTGGGGTTCTTCATTTCTTGAACACGGTGGCAGCTGTACAGTCCTACAAATGGTCCTCTTTGGGTAAGTAATCTGGAGGATTTCTTTGAAGAACTTTGGTTTTCTGATCGGGTCTTCCTGTGGGTTCTATTGTCACTCTTGGACGATATGATGCTTGTTCATGGGAAAGGACTCATTAGTTTGGTCCATTTGAAGTATTTTCTAGTCATATATCTTTCACATCTTTAAATAATCCTAAAACTTCTAAAGGAGTCTTGGTGATCTTGGGTTAAGTGAAAAATCTACAGGCTCACCTTTGCCACCACTATGATTCCCAGCCCAGCAAAGTTGAACCAATTCGTAGCCCATGTGGTATTTATTATGTGCTACAAGGGTATGCAGTGCTTTCTAGTACTCATATCAAGAGCTAAACTCAAATACATTATCAAATGAATACTATGCTAAATTAACACTTCCTATAAATTTCTTATAAATTGTTCAATTAGCTAGAGGATTCAAGTAACTCTATCAAGGGCTATGGATGCCTAATGCATAGTAGAGTAATGCTTGAGGGAATCATAGAGACAACTCTGTCAGTGCTATAGACACCTACTGGTAGTGGGGCGATGTCCAGGTAGTTCAAAAGGTGTGTATCTTTATGTAGCTTAATGCAAGTAAGCCTTGATGATCTTGGTTGCCAAAGGATGGGAATGCAAGGAAATGCACACACTCAAACTTTCAGGATATGGATAGATGTACTGAGTTAGTGATCTCTGCTTCTTTGATATTGTATCATGTTGTCTAGTTTAATATGTGGGAAACGCAAAGATTCTGGGTTTGAAACTAACGCTTGCCTTAGAAATGCTCTGGAGCATTTCTCCAGCAGAGTCGCCATTTATTGTGCCTTGCACACACGCCCCATTTTTTGCAAATGGAGACCCTCTTTTCTTGCTTTGGCTTAGAGTCTCATCTTTCCTCTTTATGACAATGAGAAGGTGAATTTGTGCTTAGAATGCAGGATTTGCTTCAAATTTAGGTATTTCACATGTTTAAAGTCATTTGATGTCTTTCATAATTGATTAGGAGGTGTCTTGAGTGGTCTTGTGCTTAAAAGATAGCCATTTGTTTCCTTTTGCACTAAAATTGGGTGTTACTACATTTTGTGTTAAAATCCTATGTCACTGGATGTTATCCTTGAAACTGCTTCTGCAGGATGTGTCATGTTGAAATTCCCAGTTTCTAGGTCTTAGAGTTGCAAAGTCATGTTGAATTCTATAAGATTTCACTAAGAGGTTCATATATTTTCATTCTGACGCATGGTCCTGAAGCCCTGATTTGGCTAAGTTTGAAATCTGGTGGAACCTCAAAAATCTAGAATCTACATATCAAATCCTATGGATCTGGAACCTATCTCAAACATTCTGACAGTATATTTCAAATTATTTAGAGTATAGGAAATATACTTAAATATGTTTTGAAATTTATTGTCACCCAGGCCAATTCAAAATCTGGCGCTAAAAATACCTCCTATTGCCAAAAGTGTTAAAAGCAACTTGCACTGCCTAGCGCTAAAAGGAGCACCTACCGACTTGCGCTAAAAATTGCTTTCACCACCTCTTGTCATTCGGACCTAAAATCCATGCTACTAGAAACCTCCCTCTCCGACCTATGCTAGAAATCACTCTTACTGACTTTAGTTAGTACCTCAAATCTAGTGCTAGGTCGGTAGATCTCAAAATCAGCATTTTTTTGATATTTTGGCCTAAAAAACTAATTTTTTTAAGGTGCAAATTGGATTTTATTGGTGAATTTGGATTGCACAACTATTTATCACGTCATGACCAATATTTTTACCAAGTTTGTGTTGATTTTGTGCACATTTTACAACAATTAATGCCACTGCAAATGAAAAGTCATTACCCCCAAAAAATCTCATTTTTTTTTTTGCAAAAAGGGCTATAAAAACGTGAAATAAAAGTCTCCAAATGGATTCAAATGGTCACAAAAACCTCCCAGATCATCATATAGGCCAAATGGGTACTTGAAAATGGTAAAAAATTTAGAAAATCATGTGAAAATCACTGGATTTAAGAGGTTGTTCATAGAGAAAGTGACATTGACAATGAGTTGTTCTAGATGAATCTAAGGATGTAAATGGACATATTTTGATTTAAAATGATGGAAAAAGACTTGTTAAGATGAAATCGATGCTTGTCCTTGTTTATTCCAGGTCTAAGAGGACAAAGGAGCCAACTGGAGCCGTCTTGGAAGGATGAACATACAAAGGTGCCCTACTAACCCAGAAATGTAGAATTGACATTCTATCAATTAAATTGGTGCTGCACATACAAGAGGAAGTCAATATAATGTATAAGATGATGAAGGCAAGTCTCAGGAGCTTGAAGACATAGGAGATCATGACCTACATCACTGTTGTTCCTGCAAATCCAGTTCAATATTCATGACATGTTCACAACTATCCCAGTCATCTAGTCATCAAGAACTAGTCCAGCAAGCATCTAGTTGGACATGTATTCATCAAAAACATGCCACATACCCTTCTTGAATATTCTACACATTGGAGAAGTGATTTGTCCTATTAGACAATTGAAAAGCGATGAGCAATGGAATGATCCAATTAGCATGAGCAATCCCGTCAGTCCACATCGGCTCAAGTTTCCAAGGGTCATATGACTTCATTTTGACTTTATTTTACCTTGGAAAGTGGCTCTTTGGAATGTATATCCAAATGGGTATCTATTTTGTCCAGATTCAATGTATTTACAAGTTGTATTTTGTCTTTCCCTAAAGGACAAATGCAAATCCAAGAATACAACAAACTGATGTATCTCATTAAATGCCATGTAATCTAGACCCTTTGTGTTGAGTTAATCTCCACTGTCCATTAAAAAACTTGGTATGATGTCTTGTCTATAAAAGGGCTATCATTCTCTCATTGTAACAAGTAAGATTTGATAGTGAATTGTTGAGACTCTGCCAAAATTTAATCAATATAAAGCAAGTTTTGCAGGTTGCTGGGAATTTGTGTTTCTGTGTTGTCTCATTTTGGATTTCATGGTTCACATCAATCTAAAATTAGTTGATATTTAGTTGCATTTATGATTAAAGATTCAGATATTTGATGGATTTCCTATCCATACCATTAATGGCTTGCTGATTGTATGTCATTGTACATGGTTAGGTTGGGCACATTTTTATGAGCCAAGTTCGATTGTGTGAATTCATTAAGCTGCACCAAGAGTTGGGAGTTGGATGAATCCTCTACAATTTTAAAATCATTGGGATTCCTCAGAAGATTGCACACTCTGTGGCATTTTGGGCTACCTAGTTAAGCAAAGATCTATTTATTATTAGGAATTTGTCTATATGTGTGTTGATCATTTCTGTAATTGTCTATAGGATCTCTTATTCCTTCTCTCTCTCCCTTTCCTTTTGCATTTCTTTACATAAAGTTTGTTAGATTAGGGTTTAAGTAGCAAGCATATTTCTAAATCAGCTGAAAGTATCATAGGGTTTCTATACTTCTATTGATATTGTTGGTTTCTGAATCGGCAGAGGGTTTGCCAGCTCCAATGCACAGGGAGATTCAGCCAACAGATACAAGAGGTTGCCTGAGCTGCCTCCCCTTCACTTCTGGTTCTGCCGCACCAAGGGGGTATCCCTATAGCTAAATATGTAACATTGACTATCCCAATGACAGAAGGATTTAGCTTTTCAATAACAGGTAGAATACTCTCATGTGTGGACCAAGATGTGCATGATACATCACAAGGTTGGCAACATTCTTGGACATATTTATTTGGTTATGGATGAGAGTATGCAGGGGTCCTAATCCTATTCCTACAAACTAATAGGATGGAGGTTATGAAAAGATGGATTTTATGCTTTGGATGTAAGACAGGGGGTTTTGGGTCATAACTACGAACCCAGGAGCAGACTGGTGCCTATCTCAGGTCAAGGAGTCAACTAGACATATACAAGAGAATGGATTACAGTTTGGATTCAAGTTTCAACAGGTTAGATTGATGCTTGCCTTACAAACATCACCCAAGAATACATATTTAGCTACCTCTACTTACATATATCCCAGTTGACATACAACCTTCTCCATACATCACCTAAAATAATTTAATCCACTCCTTGAATGGAAGTTAGAGATGAAGCATGTGATACAGAAATCCATGCCCTAGAACCTGAGAAACCCTTAGCAGCCAGATTCAAAAGAAGGAAAAGCATGCAACACATGGAGACAAGCAGCTAAACACATGCACAATGTATTTTTCATATTAAACAACAATGAAACTGAGAATGTCTGCAATATACATTCATGATGCAACTCATAAAATCCAAAATGAGATAGAACATCAAGGAAATGCCCTGTTTTTCGTTATTCACACCAGAATGCCCAGGTCTTCAACAACAACAAATGAGTAACACCATCTGCTATATACAGCAAGGAAGGTGTACTCAACATTAAAGTACATGGCAATTCAAAATTTGCCAGTTACATTGCATCATGAGAAATGGCGCTCAACACATTGAATGCAGCAAGTGGGAGAGGAGGCAGGGAGTGGTTGGACTTGAGCCCCGCGCCACCGCCTAGGGATTCACATCTTCAATCGGGTGGTTGATCCATCCATGCCTTCGCCCATACCTTGTAACATCTGCCATTAAAGGCACACCAACCCGTGGCCTTGGGAAATGCAGTAGACTGTGCACCTTTAAAATTTTCCTGCCAAGATTCATGACCTGATTTTTCAAATCATGTGGGAACTAATTATCCCACACTCATCCCACAGTGACCTCCTCAATACTTTATATACTGGGTCATGAGCACATATGATGTCGTGTAATTTTACCTTGCGCAACCAATGAACCATCTTCCAAGACCCCATCATGATGACCTGCACCATCGGTGAACCTCCTGCATGATATCCTGATATGAAATATCACCCCGATATTTCACATCACCCGATATGAAATATCACCCTGATATGAAATATCACCTTGCAGGAAACATCACCTGATATGAAATATCACCCCGATATTCTATCGGCGCAACCTGATGCATCAGAGAAAGATCCTCCTCATCATATTCATACCCTCATCGGCAATCAGTGGGACCCTCATCATATCCGCTGATAATACCATGCCGAAGACCACATGATGCACCCCACCGGATCCTGATGATGTCATCATCATATTGCAAAGGGTGATATTCGTAAGATGACTGGTGTTTGGAATATCACCGCCCGCAAGATGCATGAAGCTGTTGGACAAGCACTTCGTGGATCAAGTGATGTTGAGGTGATAGAGCAACAAAGGGGTGATATTAACTAAGATTACTTGATATTTGAAACATGACCCCCCTTCAGAATATCGGGTCATACTGAAACTTTGCAGCATCACCGAGGTGATCTTCACAAGATGATTGATATTTGTAATATCACCCCCCGCAAGAATATTAGGCCTGATAGAAACTTTGCCTTAGAATTTTTTGGATTTTTTGGGAAGGTGCCTGCAATATTAGTTGTTTGAAATCTGAATATTCATGCAAGCACCAACATTGGCTCTGTCTAGGGATGCATGCCTCTTGCAGGCATGGTGAGAACCATAGATCTCTGGGATGCAGACCAGTCCCTTGTCCATTGGGCATAGAGTCAAACTTGCACCAACCTGCATCACAAACACATTATTTGTTTTTAAACATGGTGGACCAGGGCCACTAAAAAGGAAAAACTAGAATTTTCCTTTGTCAAACACTTGATTTTCTTTTGATTTCTTCAAATGAAGCCTGAAAGCATTTCGCTATCTGCAGTGCCCAGCATTGTAATTGATTGTGCTACTACCCACTTCTCTTTCCTTGATAAATCTACAACAAGATTCATCAGCATGCATTATCATCAGCTGTGGAATGTCATCATCATCATATGAGTCACTGATGTTGCTTGGAAAACTAACAGACTCACATGAAACAAATGAATCCACATCAGAATTTAGCCCTTCTTCAAAAAATAAGAGCTCCTCTGTATCAAACATGCAATATTCAGGCACAAGCAACATCTCATAATCATATTTATCTTTATAAACATTCAGATATCTATCATCATTGTGATCAACAAATTTATCATTAAGGTCCACCTGGAATGTCTCAAAAAAAGGCCTAAATAATTTAGAATGCAGCCCTTCATTGAAAGCTTCATAATTACCCCTGCAACTAGCAATATCCCCAACTGTATGAGTACACACATCTACAACATGTTCATTCACATCTGAATAGTGACCCTATTTTTCCTCTTCACCAATGCATTGATAATCAAAAGCAAATTTTTCAACCTCTGCACTGTGAAGGTGGTCAGAATCTCCAAGGAAACACTTATATTCAACATCCATATATATTTCATCATCTGAAAGGCTCATATATGCATCTGAATGCTGACAGTTAGTAACATATTCACTGTCATCCCTTGAAGTAGCATCCTCTATATTCAGAGTGAAGCTTTACATATCCATTTTGTATAAATAATCAGGAATAACTGGGATATGCCTATTGGTGCAAGATGCAACTTCATGTACATCTTTCATTTCATCATTTGAAGAGCATTTTGCATTTGCAGGCTTTTCTTCTAGAGACTGAGAACAATCTTTGTCCTCACCATTATAGGATGTGCCTACATTTTCTAGAACATTTTCTTCATGTTTATGCATCACATCATGGCTGCACCCATTGTTGTGAGATATATTACCCTTTAGAAAATCATCTCTCAATGAACACATTGGTAAAGCAGAAATACATTCACCTTGAAAATTGTTTTGAAAACTTGCAGCCATGAAACCTATTGGCATTCCATATTTCTGATTATTTTCAATATCCATAGCAAATTTGAAAGCCTGGTGAAGTGTAGTTGGTTCTTTTTCTCTCAATCTATAACTCATTTTCTTATCAAATGCAGCCAAATAAATTGTCAAGCACAATGCATTATTGGGTCTCACATATTCAGGGACCTACTTGAGCAACTTAATAAACCTAAGATTAAAGGCTAGAACTAGTTCCTCATCTTCCTTTTGGATGTTCATGAAATGTATGATCAATGAGGCTAAATCAAATCTTTCACCAAACTGCTCTAGGAATGCAATTTCTAAATCTACCCATGAAGAAACTGAACACACAGGCTAGTTTGAAAACCAGACCCTAGCATCATCCTCTAATGACTGAACAAAGAGTCTCATTACTACATCTTTAGCCTCAACTTCATAATCTTCTATCAAATTACAAAATTTTTGCAAATGTTTGTTTGCTGACTCATAATTTAATCCACCGTATTTTGGCACACATTTTCTAATCTTATTGGGAATAAAGAATGGCCTTTTCTGAGAGTACAACTAGGGCTGTTGCTCTGTTTAAATCATTATTTTTGAATCAAAAGATGAATACCTGGAAATATGTTGCAGCATTGATAGGTTCAATCAACAGAGTAACCACCTCTCATAGAGAGGACAGAATATCAACAAGGCACCTTTTGTTTTCAGGGTTCATCACACTAGCAGAGCACCACATGGTTATTGTTTGGTATTACTGCAACAACTTCACTAGAAACTAGATCTTTCGGCCTTCAAAACACTTGACTCTCCCCAGCGGAGTCACCATCTCTGTTGGTTTCTGAATCGGTAGAGGGTTTGCCAGCTCCAATGCACAGGCAGATTTGGCCAACAAATACAGGAGGTTACATGAGCTGCCTCCCCTTCACTTCTGGTTCTATCACACCAAGGGGGGTATCCCTATAGCTAAAGATGTAACATTGACTATCCCAATGATAGAAGGATTTAGCTTTTCAATAACAGGCATAATACTCTCATGTGTGGACCAAGATGTGCATGATACATCACAAGGTTGGCAACATTCTTGGACATATTTATCTGGTTGTGGATGAGAGTATGCAGGGGTCCTAATCCTACTCCTACAAACTAACAGGATGGAAGTTATGAAAAGATGGATTTTATGCTTTGGATGCAAGACAGGGGGTTTTGGGTCATAACTACTAACCCAGGAGCAGACCAGTGCCTATCTCAGGGCAAGGAGTCAACTAGAGATATACAAGAGAATGGATTGCAGTTTGGATTCAAGTTTCAATAGGTTAGATTGATGCTTGCCTTACAAACATCACCCAAGAATAGGTATTTAGCTGCCTCTACTTACATATATCCCAGCTGACATACAACCTTCTCCATACTTCACCTAAAACAATTTAATCCACTCCTTGAATGGAAGTTAGAGATGAAGCATGTGATACAGAAATCCATACCCTAGAACCTAAGAAACCCTTAGCAGCCAGATTCAAAAGAAGGAAAAACATGCAACACATGGAGACAAGTAGCTAAACACATGCACAATGCATTTTTCATATTAAACAACAATGAAACTGTGAATGTTTGCAATATACATTCATGATGCAACTCATAAACTCAAAAACGAGATAGAACAACAAGGAAATGCCCTATTTTTCGTTATTCACACCAGAATGCCCAGGTCTCCAACAACAACAAATGAGTAACACCATCTTCTATATACAGCAAGGAAGGTGTACTCAACATTAAAGTACATGGCAATTCAAAATTTGCCAAATACATTGCATCATGAGAAATGGTGCTCAACACATTGAATGCAGCAGGTTGGAGAGGAGGAAGGGAGTGGTTGGACTCGAGCCCCGCGGCACCACCTGGGGATTCACATCTTCAATCGGGTGGTTGATCCATCCATGCCTTCGCCCATACCTTGTAACATCTGCCATTAAAGGCATACCAACCCGCGGCCTTGGGAAATGCAGTAGATTGTGCACCTTTGAAATTTCCCCACCAAGATTCATGACCTGATTTTTCAAATCATGTGGGAACTAATTATCCCACATTCATCCCGCAGCGACCTCCTTAATACTTTATATACTAGGTCATGAGCACATATGATGTCGTGCAATTTTACCTTGTGCGACCAATGAACCATCCACCAAGACCCCATCATGATGACCCACGCCATCGGCGAACCTCCTACATGATAACCTGATATGAAATATCACCCGGATATTTCACATCACCCGATATGAAATATCCTCCTGATATTTCACATCACCCTGATATGAAATATCACCCTGATATTCTATCGATTGAACCTGATACATCGGAGAAAGATCCTCCTCATCATATTCATACCCTCATCAGCCATTAGTGGGACCCTCATCATATCTACTAATAATATCATGCCGAAGACCACATGATGCACCCCACCAGATCCTGATGATGTCATCGTCATATTGCAAAGGGTGATATTCGTAAGATGACTGATGTTTGGAATATCACCCCCCGCAAGATGCATGAAGCCGTTGGACAAGCACTTCGTGGATCAAGTGATGATGAGGTGATAGAGCAACAAAGGGGTGATATTAACTAAGATCACCTGATATTTGAAACATGACCCCCGCTTTGGAATATCGGGTCATATTGAAACCTCGCAGCATCACCGGGGTGATCTTCACAAGATGATTGATATTTGTAATATCAGCCCCCGCAAGAATATCATGCCTGATAGAAACTTTGCCTTAGAATTTTTTGGATTTTTTGGGAAGGTGCCTGCAAGATTAGTTGCTTGAAATCTGAATATTCATGAAGGCACCAACATATATTACTTTTACAAACCCTATTAATGTATGTAAGACCCCTTGTTGGCACAACTAAACATACCAGCTAATTCATTCCTGCAAGCTAAGACCTAGCTGTATTATTCTTGGGGTAGTCCTATCTTGGATAGGATACCTTTTTCAAGAGGGGTGATATCTCTGTATTTCGCCTACATTGTGTGCTAAAAACACCATCAACAAAATCACTTGTGATGTATCATGAAAAATAATGTTTCAAGTGTTGCCCATGTATAAACAACTTAAGGAAATTCCCACTTATGACTCTTAAAAATAAGGTCTCATTGGTATAGTGAATATTAATTACAAATGGACTAGTCCCTAAGGAATCAAACTTCCCATGCTTACCTTTGTCTTCTACCTTTGCATTCCATAACAACATTAAATTAGCAAACTCAAACTTTTTGGGTCTGGCCTTGTTATCAAACAAGTATTTAATGTGTTCCTACATATGTATGTTCCTTCCTTAACCACCGCTTCACTTTTCATCTAATTCAACCAATTGATCAAAATTGGAAGTTAGAGAATTTACATATTCTCCTCCAACTTATTGCAAAAATTGATATACTGGTAATTGAAGATTGATAGGTAGGACCAAATCTAATCCATACACTAGTTTATAAGTGGATTTTCTTGTAGATTTCTTTAGAGCAAATTTGTAAGCCCATAATTCCAATTTAATCTTGTCATCCCATCTTTTCTTATTATTTTTCAACATCCTTTGGATAATCTTCATCAAATTCTTATCGCTAGATCCTGCCTAACTATTTCCCTAAGGATTATAGGGTGACAAATGTGTTAAAAGTGATGACATATTTTCTACATAAGTATATGAAATTAACCTACTTTGAAATGAATGGAAATGTCTATTATTATTTTTTGAGGCACACTAAATCTTTTTATAATATGGTCTATGAAAAAGTTGACAACAACTTTTCAAGTGGCACCCCTACTAGGGACAGCTTCAACGGATTTAATAAAATAGTTTGTGGCAACTAGGATCCATCTAAATCTATTAATAGATTTCTCAATTATTTCACCAATGAAATCAATTTCCCAGTATTGAAAAGGTGTTTTTACATGTAGCACCCTTAGTGGAAGAGCACCTACATATTTCATCTTTCGTATGAACCTCTAACAAGAATCACGTTTCTTAACAACCTTATTTATGTTAACAAAGGTTATTGGCCACCAATATCTTTCCCTCAAAATCTTATGGGTTGTTTTAGTTGCTTTGGAATTCCCACCACAATATCCCTAATGAAACTCTTGTCACCTATGTAGCTTCTCCTTTTGATAAGAATCTTAGAAACAAGTTCTTGGGATGTCTCCACATAAGATTGTTGTCAATCAATACATATTTCTAGGCCTTGAACTTCAACATCCTCTCTTGGTTTTTTCTAATCTTGAAGGACATCTCATATTTACCAAATATTGGATTATGTATCCATACTATTTAGATTCACTTCATTTACACCCATTAGCGCCTACAACTATGTTGACATAGTTTACATCTACTACTTGAAAGTTTGATTCTACCATTAATATTTTAGGTCCTTATCCTTTGATTATCTTAGTAATTTAGATATCCATTTCAAACTCCTAGATCTTGTTTATCTACCAACATCTCCTACTAGTTACTTCTTTCTGAGTAAAGATATTTTTAATAGAAAAGTTGGGCACATAAGCAACAACCTTTTCTCTAACCATATATGGTCTAAAATTCTTCACTACTTTCACCAAAGCATAGGATTCATTTTCTATTGTATCATATTTTAGTTCCACATTCTATAAAGATTTGCTAAAAAATTAAATGGTCTACTCAAATCCTTCATTGTTCTTTTGTAGTAGGATAGTAGATATTGTATGATATGCAAAAAAATAAAATAGCTAAAATGGCTTGGAAATATTAGGGCTAATCAACACAAGGTCCTGCTTTATAGCCTATTTGACACATTTAAAATAGTTAGCTAGTTCACCATTCCAATCTATAGACTATCCCTTCCTCAAAATTTTGGAGATGGCCTTGGTTTTCTAAGCAAAGTTTGGGATAAATCTTCTAACAAAGTCAATCTATCCAAAGAATGATTGTATCCCTTTCAATATTTGTAGTTGTGGTATCTTGTCAATAGCTTCCACCCATTTAGGATAAATTCTAATACCATCCTTTGACACAATATAGCCTAGTAGTTTTCTTTTCTCCACACCAAAAATACACTTCTTGGGGTTTATATAAATTCCATATTCTGAACATCATTCAAAGATTTAAATTAAAATTTTCACAATGTTGAGAAGCTAGTTTTGAGAAAGATGTCAATTCCTCTTGATACACTACTAAAATTTTATCTACCAGCCTAGAAAAGGCAACATCCATAGCTCACTACAATGTTTCTCCCACACTGGCTATCCCAAAGGTAATATATACATAAACATAAGTTCCCTAAGGTGTGGTTGATGCAATCTTATATTACTCTTGTTGGTAACTTGGCAAACATCATTAAAAGAGAGACACTACTGGTATGATGATGAATGACTGTGCATGATGTTTGAAGATGTTGTCATTGATGGAAACAAGAAAAGGAACAAGGTTAGAACATAGGTTTTGGTATGGTGAAGAAGACTTAGTCATTTTGGCTAAGTGAACTGACAATATACAAGAGACAGCGACAGAGAGACAATGTATTGGCTGGCATTGGTCTGCAGTTGATGATCAGATTATGTAGTTTTGGTATGTTGTTTATAGTCCTTAGGTGATCTTGTATCCAAGATTTTAGCTCTTAATAAGAAGTCGAAGCATATCTTCAAATAGCCTAAGTCTGGCAAAGCAGAGAACAGTGCTATTTAGAGTAGAACACTCAGTTGATTTGGTGCACATTTCTTTGGTGTTGCATATCTTGTTATATAGTTTTTGAGGTGTTGTAAACACTTGTATGATGTGTATAAATCTAGAGTTGCAGGTTTTGAGATCCACCAAAAAAATAGTTGTGAGTGGCTAAGTATCGCTACATTGTTTGACAGTGTTTGACTGTGACAAGGTCTAAGTTCTAATGGTCCGCATTTTGCCACAAGATGATATTATGCCTTGCAGTTCTAAAGGTAAGATTAGGGATGTATGAAGAGTCTTTGATATGATTTTGAAAGTATCTTGTGGTCTACAATGAAATTTGTAGACTGACAGATGAACTAAACTAGTGGTAGACTATGTTTGAGGCCGACATGATAAGTTTAATTTGTATGCGGTAAGTTCTATTGTTTAGAACTTAATCTTGACTGGTGGTATAGTTGAGGCCGACATATTAGAAGGTATTTCAAATGTTATTTAGGTCCCCTATTCATTTTGGTAAGAGGATTTAGCCGACAAACTACAAGTTTATTAACTATATGCTTCATTTGTGTATGCCAACCTAATGTGAAGATTTTAAGGGTTGCGGATATATATATGAGATAAAATTTGGTGTTTGGATGTCGAGTGTATGACATGCTAAAGATTATGTTTTTGTGAAGGTGATAAGTGCAGAAGAAGAGAGATCTTGTTCCCATGTAAAAGCAGAGTAGTAAAGTAGAGCAGTCAAAGATGAAGAGTTTTGAGACAATATTTCTGAACTTCATTGGAGCTGTAACCATGCATGTGTAGATGCAACCAGAGTAGTTCAACCTGGCATTGAGCCATCCCTTCTTCCTTTTTTCTTTATCTAGGCAGTGAGTCTTTCTTGCAGTGAGTAATTCCTTGGGATGTGATCCCTAAGGTAGTGAGCCTTCTTGTAACTTGGTATTGTTATTACACAATTATTGTGAGCTAATACTCACCATGGTTTTTCCCTATTTAAGGTTTTCCACATAAAAATCTTGGTGTTTATGTGTGATGCTTTATGGTTGCTTCTTATGTGTTTGAGTTTCTTTGTTGTTATCAAAAGTGGCAAATGGATTGATGGCTTAATAAGTAAAAGGTTTAATAGAATACTGATTCCCCCCCCTCTCAGTATTTTGGGTGTTCAACCATGGGTATCAGAGCCTAGTTCCTTGGAAGAAGTCTAACACCTTGAGGAAGATCTTGGCGATTGAACACATGGCAGGTAAAAAGTATTCTACTCCTCCTGAATAAATTGATTCAACTAAAACTATAGAAGAAGATTGCATGTTTGTTAGTGAAGAAGAACTCAAGGTTGCCCTTGAAGATCTTGAAAATGTTAAATTAGAAAATAGGGATTTGAAAGATAATGTCAAGGAAGAAGATGAGTGCATCAAAAAATTGAGGGAGCAAGTCAAGAAGTTCAAAGAAAAATATAAGGAGGTTAGTGAACAATTGATATCAGCAAATGAAACCTTGAATGATCTGAAAGTGGAAGTTGTAAAAAGAGCAAAAGTAGAAGAAGACCTAAATCATTTGGTGAAAAGAAAATCTAAAAACTGTACAAAGATTGAATAAGAAGTTAAGGATCTGGAAGCTGATATGAAATAGGCATGGATTCAGGAAGATAAATTCAGAGTGAGTGTTGGCCAACTTGATAGAATACTTGAAACTCAGAAGAGTCCTGACGACAAAGAAGGCTTGGGATTTGAGAAAGGTGAAAGTTCTAAAGCCGGTCAAGAAAAGAATGTTGAGATCAAGAAGGACAAAGGAAAATAGATCCAGAATCAAAGGAATGGACCTAGAAGACTAGGGGTCAGGCAACCAAATGCTCAAAGATACCCTTCCTTCAATGGTTATTGTAATATATGCAATAAGTTTGGTCATAAGGCTACTCAATGTAGGAGCAGAGTGAATCAAAATGTTCCATCATTCTCTAGTCAGTGTTTCACTTGGAATAAAGTAGGTCACAAAGCTAATGAATGCAGAAGTTAGATAAGGAATGGTTACAACAATGGAAGGAATGCTCAAACTTTCAAAGGTAACTACTTTATATACAAGAGGTTTGGTCATAGAGCTAGTGAATACAAAAGTCAGATAAGGAACAACTATAATAAGGGAAGGAATGTTCAATCTTTCAATGGGAATTGCTTTGCGTGCAATAGATTTGGGTACAAGGCTAACCAATGCATATCAAGGATGAATGAAAGAAATAATGGATAAGGAAATGTTGTATGCTTCAATTGCAACAGGCCTAGATACATTGCAATGTTTTGTAGAAGCAAGAATATGAAGAAGGATAATCAGGAAGAGATGAAGAAACTGATACAAAAGGCAGATCTAACAGAGATCAGGAAGGAGATGAACAAGATTTGGATTAAGAAGGAAGTACATGAAGTCAAGGATGAGTCCACAGTAGACTCTAGTGTAGGTACTTCCTCCGAGAAGTAAATTGGGAGCTCTAGCTCAGGGGAGCTTAAATGAAAAATCCTATTTCCCTAGCTAGAAAAGTGGTGCTGACATTCAACATAAAGGTATAAGCTAGAAAACATGATAACAAATCTTTTGAAGAAGATTTCGGTAGAAAAGAATCCAATACGGTGGATTGTGGAGTAATTTAGATCTACTGTAAGTGGCAAAGTAAGAGTTTGATAACTTTTTGAATCCAACATTTATGACGATTAGGCTTTGATGAAAAAGAGATAAAAGGGAATTCATTTGAAAGGAAATTACATTTAGCGATTGGTGCGAAAAAACCCTAACCGAAAACAAAAGGTATTTACAGCTCTCTTTCTCTTGAAAAATTTTATGTGTTGAGTTTGTAAAGATGTCTGCTCAAGTAGTTGAGATAACAGAGAGGCCCCACCTTAAGTTGAAGAAGCATCCCTTTAAATCATTAGAGATTGATCTAGATGGCACATTTTCTCAGGTTCCACATGGAATTATGCACACAAAAGATATTAGGGCATACATACATGCAAACTTGGAAGAATGTGATCACATGAAATTAGGGAAAATATACTTGGATGAGTTGACAAATAACAGTCTTGAATTGAAAGAAGAATTCAATGCTCTACAGGAGAAGAATGTGGATACCTGGTTAGATTTTTTGGTATTCTTAGATGATGCTTTGATTAGGTATATTTTGAGCAGGATTCATGATGAGTTCTTTTGGCTTGATGTGCCTTATATGATAACAAAGGATCCCATCAAAGCAATAACTAGCATGTGCTCCACCGAAAAGGTTCTAGCCTTGAAGACTATGAAGAACAATACAGTAATGTAGTTGACAGGTGCAAAATTTAATAAGAGGGCACTAACTGTAAAGGATATTAAGGATCCAACAATTAGATTTGTGTTAATGGTTATTGGTTACAAGGTCTATTTCTCCAATAGGGAGAACTCGGTCTCTGCAACAGACATATATACAACATATGATATGGTTAAGAACAATACAGACTATGACCTATGTGAGTTGCTCTGGTAACAATTGATGGAGAATCTGAAAATGACAAAGGGCACAAAATATCCCTTTAAGTGTGGAACTCTGATCATTTGCCTATTTTTCTTTCTTAAGGAGTTACCTAGTATGGATAATATTGATTGGCTCGATTACTCACCAGTAGCAGCATAAATCATAAATCATCTGCAGAGTTTGGGAAATGTTGATAAACAAAATACAGCTTTAGGGGGATATTTTAAGAATTTTCAAAAGAAAATGCAGGCTAGGGCCAGGATCCCTGAAAAGATAGTAAATAAATATGAAAAGGACATTGTATTTATGGTGGACAAAGATAAATGCCTCATGGAGGCTGTAGAACCCAGAATGGTATGGGTCCCAGCTATGGGATATGAAGTTACAGAGGATGTTCTAATTGGCCTAGATGATCTAATGTTGAGTAAACTAAAAGACCCTAAGGAGGGAAGATTTGGAACATTTGAATAATTATCTATCAAAGTGTTTATGGATTTAAAGCAACCTAAAATCAAAAGTAATGTAAAGAAATGGGTAGTTGATTATGCAATGGGCCAAGGGTTAACAAAGGAACAAATAAATGAAGCAAGAGCATAAGCAGCTGAGACATCAAGTGCTCCAGAAGGACAAACACCAAAAGTCTCAGAGAAGAAAGAAGAGAAATCTTGAAAAGAAAAACATGTCTCTAGCTTAGGAAGAAGAACAAGAGCCTCCTCCTCTGTAGCATCTACCTCTAAGAGCTTTGGAGCTAAGAAAGAAAAGATAGAGCCTGTAGACATTGAAAAGAAAAAAAACCCAGAAGAGAATAAGAAAAGAAAGAAAGCAAAGGCTGCAACGAGAATATATGTAAGCCTTGGAGGTGGAGAAGAAGAAGAGGAAACAAAAACATATGAAGAGGTCAAGGCCAAGAAAGAAAAAGTAGATAAAACAACTACAAACAAGAAAGAGTATCCTCTGGAAATGGTAAAGACAAGAAGAAGAAGAAAGGAGAAAAGACTGAGATGAGAGAAGAAGAAGCAACAATAACCTTGGAAGCCACAATCAATGCATTTGCTCAGCATGCAACCCTAAAACCCATTGCTGACATGTATGATGAAACATTAGATGCAGATAAGGTAATAATTGAGACATCAGTTGTAAGGTATTTGGATATGTTTATTAAAACATTAATTGAAGTTATAGATGAGTTACCAGACAATTTAGCCAACATCCTGACAACAAGAAAAGAAGGGGCCATGGCCAAAGATGCTGAGATAAAGGAATATGTCTTGTTGAAACCTTGTCCAAACATCACAAGAGAAGAAAAGGTTAAATTCACTAAGAAGCTCAGTGATGAATTTAGAACCAAGAAGAGAGTCAATGCTCTGATGTCTAGTGACATTGAGAAACTGGTGAAGGAGACTGAGGAGATAACACTAAAAGTGTTACATGAGCTGCAAATTCCAACCATTGTTGACACTGACAAAGAGGAACAAAATGTTGGTGTCGATAATGCCATTTCAGAGATAAATGTGGAATAGAATATGGAACAAAGTGCAGCTACTCCTCCAGAAATCCCAAGAAAGGATGAAGAAATGAAAGAGCTAGTAAAGGAAAGAGCTCTAAATAAAATGTCACGCCTGAGGAGAATGTCTTAGAAAGACACAGTGAGCAAAGAGAAGAGGTTAATGAGTAGATGGTAGATAACTCTGCTTTGGAAACAAATGATGACAGACAAGAACTAGCTCCAGAAAGAGAGGGAAATGAACAAGAGCATGCTCATGAAGAACCTCCGGAGAGACATGATGTTGAGATGTCTCATGAAGTGTCTCATGATGAAGACAAAAGAGACACTGCTGAATCTTTGAGAGAGTTTTGGGAGAAGTAGAAGGAAGTTTAGATTTTAACCACACCTGAGCTATTGCAAGGACCTATTAACCTTGCTACAATGTCCCAATTGCAAAAGCTAAAACTTGGGACAATTTTTCAAGCTATTGCATAGGAAGAGATATTGAAATCTCATATGGAGGACAGCAAGTTGATAGAAGATGCATCAGCAATTTTTGAAAAGTTAATGCCCAGAATAAGGAGAGATACATCATTGGCGTCTACTACACAAATGAAAAGGTTAATGGAATCAATCAATTCTCATTTTGAGTCCCTGGAAAAAGCAGCAGAGAAGAAGGTAAGGGCAGAGATTGATGAAAAAAGGTTAGTGGAGCTAAATGACAAATTTGCTCAAGATAAAATTTTGTTAGATAAGAGCATAGATTATGCACAAATGGTAGTTAAAGAACCTAGTGAATTATATAAATTTTTCCTTACATGGCCTGATAAGACTAAGGACATAAAAGATAAAATAAATGGATGGGAAGCTCAAATAATGAATATCTCTAGAAATTATGACCCAGTAAAGGATGTTATTGGCAATCAGAGGGCACAAGTTGAGACCATTCATTCTAATATACATAAGTTATAGACCCAGAGGGAGGTTATAAAGTATAGAATGAGCCAGCTCTGAGAAATAGCAAGCTTCAAGATTCCATCCCTAACCAGGCTAGTAGTAGCAATAGATAAGACAAGTCAAATCACTAAGGCCCCTGCTACTATGAAGAAAGCAGAAGAGTTGGTGTCCAAGTTAATGGGCATATACTAGTTTTGAGTGATGCTAAGGTTAGTTGGCATAAAGAAGTGGTACAACCAAAGAAGATCTATAAAGATATTCTCCCTGAACAATGGTGAGAATTTTGATTTTTCTTGTGTATATGCAGAAAGTAGAAAAATAGTTTTAAGTTTTGGCATCTTGTACATATATTTGTATCATACACCTTTTCCATTGATGTCAAAGGGGGAGAATGAAGCATGTGAAAAACATTTGAAAATTAAGAAGAGAAGCATGAAGTTAGGGGGAGTAGTGTGTAAAGAGAAAGGGGGAGTTGTATCAATTTTTCACATCAAGTGTTGCCATCAATGCCAAAGGGGGAGATTGTTGGCAACTTGGAAAACATCATTAAAAGAGAGACACTACTGGTATGATGATGAATGACTGTGCATGATGTTTGAAGATGTTGTCATTTATGACAACAAGAAAAGGAACAAGGTTAGAATAGACGTTTTGGTCTGGTGAAGAAGACTTAAGTCATTTTGGCTAAGTGTTGATAGTATACAAGAGACAGTGACAGAGAGACAATGTATTGGCTGACATTGGTCTGCAATTGAAGATTAGATTATGCATTTTTGATATGTTGTTTTTAGTCTTGAGGTGATCTTATATCCAATATTTTAGCTCTTAATAAGCACCAGAAGCATATCTTCAAACAACCTAAGTCTAGCAGATTAGAATATAATGCTATTTCGAGTAGAACACTCAATTGATTTGATCCACATTTCTATGGTGTTGTATATCTTGTTATGTAGTTTACAGGTGTTGTAAACACTTGTATGAAGTTTATAAATCTAGAGTTGTAGGTTTTGAGATCCACTGGAAAGATAGTTGTGAGTGTCTAAGTATCGCTAGACGGTTTGACAGTGTTTCACTGTGACAGGGTCTAAGTTCTAATGGTCCGCATTTTGCTGCAAGATGATATCATGCCTTGCAGTTCTAAAGGTAAGCTTGGGGATGTATGAGAGTCTTTGATATGATTTTGAAAGTATCTTGTGGTCCGCAGTGAAAGTTGTAGTCTGACAGATGAACTAAACTAGTGACAGACTATGTTTGAGGTGGACATGATAAGTTTAATTTGTATGTGGTAAGTTCTATTGTTTAGAACTTAATCCTGAGTGGTGGTATAGTTGAGGCCAACATATGGGAAGGTATTTCAAATGTTATTTAGGTCCTCTATGCATTTTTGTAAGAAGATTTGGCCGACAAACTACAAGTTTATTAACTATACGCTTCATCTGTGTATGCTAACCTAATGTGAAGACTTTAAGGGTTATGGATATATATATGAGATCAAATTTAGTGTTTGAATGTAGAGTGATTTGAATATGAATGTGAGTGTATGGCATGCTAAATATTGTGTTTTTGTGAAGGTGATAAGTGCAGAAGAAGAGAGATCTTGTTTGCACATAAAAGCAGAGCAGTAAAGCAAAGCAATCAAAGATGAAGAATTTTGAGACAATATTTTTGAACTTCATTGGAGTTGTAACCATGCGTGTGTGTAGATGCAATGAGAGAAGTTTAACTTGGTAGTGAGCCATCCCTTCTTCCCTTTTTATTTCTCTAGGCAGTGAGCCTTTCTTACAGTGAGCAATTTCTTGGGCAGTGAGCCCTAAGGCAATGAGCCTTCTTGTAATTTTTTATTATTATTACATGATTATTTTGAGCTAACACTCACCATGGTTTTTCCTTGTTTAGGGTTTTCCATGTAAAAATCCTAGTGTTTATGTGTGATGCTTTATGGTTTCTTCTTCTGTGTTTGATTTGCTTTGTTGCTATCAAATGTGCAAATGGATTAATGGTTTAATAAGTAAAAGGTTTAATATAATACTGATTCACCCCCCCTCTCAGTATTCTAGGTGTTCAACAATTCTAATTCCTTAAATTTCACCTAGTTATATCTAAAGAACCCATCCATCATGGACAAGAGTTCACATCTAGTAACCCATTAGAGCATAGCCTCCATGTTCAACAAAGGGTAATTATACTTTAAAGATGAGACAATCAAATTTCTAAAGTCAAAACACATCCTTATATTACCATTCTTCCTCCTTACTGGAACTAGATTTGACATCCAGGTTGAATGTCTAATTAGTTTAATGATTCCCCCATCTCCAAGATTAGCGAATTCCTATTGCATTTTATTAGCAAGTGTGGGGTTAATTGGACTTTGCTTCTATTTGAATGGTTTAGCATCTATCTTTAAAGGAATCTCATGCTAAAATTTAAGTCCTTTCTGTATGCTTTGAGTTCATCATAAGACCATGTAAACGCCCTTTTGAACTTCCTCATCAAATCAACTAGCATTTTCTAATTGTAGGGCTTAACAATTTACCAATGCACAAATTTCTTGGAGTTGGGTCAAATACCAAATTTACTTCTTCTACATCCTTCTCACTCACTATTGATCCTTCATTTTAAACCTATCTACACCATCAAATGCACTCTCTAGGGCCACCAAACCTTGACAAATTAAGTTTGTTTAAAGTTGGATAACATCATTTCCATGCAAGAATTCTTTCCCATCCACCATTTCCACCATAGGTTCCTAATTTATACATTGTCCCTCAAATTCTCCAACACAACTCAAAAATCATACACTTGATTGTCACTATCAAACACTTGCCAACTATTTATTATTATGTATAGTTGGTCTAAAAAGCACCTCCACACTTGTAGTGCAAAGAAGGGAAACCCAATTCTCATAAAATTTTATAGACATAGTTTCCAAACTATCTGCAATTGTGTTTTTCTCTCTTTCAACTTACTCAATGCCAAAAATATGAAATAACTCAATAGTGTCCCAAGAAGCATTTTTGTATTGTCTTAATCCCTTATTTTTGTTTGATTATTTTCCTTTAATCTAAGCTACAACCAATTCAAAGTCACCACATATAGCCAATTTTTTTATGTCACGCTTGAGGGAAATATTCATTCCAAGAATTAGTGCCTCATACTTAGCCACATTATTAGTGTAGTGAAAATCTAACTTTAAAGGAAACCTAAAAACCTTTTGATCAGGTGATACAAACACCACCCTAGCACTAGATCCTTCCTTAGAGCAAGCTCTATCAAAAAACATTATCCATACACTATTAGAAATAGAGTGATGATTTTCTAGCCTTGTAGAGGGGTCAACTCCATTCTATTCAAAGTCACTAGCTCCCACAATGAAATCCATACCCTTATCTAGATAGAAAACTTCATTTCTTTTTTGTAATAGTCTCCACTATGTGTAACATTCTCTTTTCACCCATTAACTTCACTTCCTTTCCATCCATACGAATAGTAGCATAAGATGAATCCATCTAGATACTTCCTTTTTATAGTGGTTGACCAATTTCTTAATAGAAGCATTCCCCACTTCAATGGGTAATCAACCATTCTAATGTTCATTGTGTACATTTTATTCAGGAATATAGCAAGTCTAAACCCCACCCCATCAATTATCCCAATAATTGGTATGTCCCTTGAATCCATAGAAAAATATTTACCGTATGTTCTTGAAATCTTCAAGTCAAGTTGATTCATAATGTCTCTTGGAATGACACTAGTGGATGCACCCAATTTAATCATGAAATTATGAAGCACCCACCTATTGATCAATAGTGACACAAAGAAGGGGTTCACACCAGAAGGGTATTTTGTAGAAGTGGTCCCTAGATAATCCTCAAGGTTTTCTCCTATGTATGGGACATCATATTTTTCTTTTCTTGGTCCATGATAATAGGGATCTCCCCTAGGTGCAAAAATGCTCTACTTCTATGCTCTAGAATCCTTATGGCTTTTGATAAAGGAAGTTGAATTTTGATCTAACTAAGAATCTGAGCCATGTCAAATATGACATACTTAGGCAACAAAACATCTAAGGATTGGATAATGGTACTAGCATCAAGAATGCATGAATGGACTTAGTGAATGGGGGTTTTTTGGGAATAGATTTGTGGCTTGATGAATTCTTTGGTATATCCCTATGGACTTTGTCTTATTGGGAGCTAAGGGACACTTCTTTGGTTTTCTCTCTAGGTGGTTCAATTGGGAGATCAGCTAAGATAGTATTAGCAAAAGAGACATGCTTCTTATGATTTTCATGGGACTCAACAAATGGTTTCTTAGCCTTGTGAGCCTTAACAATAGGCTCCAATGGTAATGTGGGCATTCTTCTTTGATTGCTCTTTTTCTCTATAAGTATCCTAACTACTTTATGTCCTTTCCTCTTATCTTTATGTCTATATTTTTCCCTTAGGTTGTAGTTACTTTTTACTTGTGCAACAACAACTATGAATTCTTGAATTTCTTCATTTCTTGGTCTCCCCAACCTATATTTCTTCTGCAAGGTTTGTTTAAAGTCATTAAATTCTAGGTTATTTATTATACAGACACTCTTCCTCTTCATCAAATAATATCTACTATTGATGGAAAGCACTCATCACCCTCCTCTCATCATAGTAAATTTCATTTTGATATCCATTAGAAGAGTATGTTTAGTCATCTATATAGTCAATTATATACAACATATTTATTTTATGCGTTTCAACATCTTTGACACATATTTCTTCTTCAACACATTCTTCATATTCAGTTTCTTTCTCAAGGATAAATAATAGTACAATGCATAGAGTTATGTGGCAAGCTATATGCCTCACACCATGAATCATCTTCTACAACATTCACATTGGGTCGTCTTAAGGGATCATGTGTTTCTTTTGTGAAATTCCTTTAATTTGGTCTTCTCTGATCAAACCTATCAACATTATGCACTCACCTTCCATTTCTCCACTCAATGTTATATGGCATATTAGATAATTTCATGTGTTTTTCTTGCCTTTGAGGAATTTTCCTTTCAAGGGAGAAACCCTTCTCATTTTGAGTCACTTTATATCTCAACTCTTTTAAATCATGTACATAACCTTATGTGGTTTATGTTCTAGCATAGATTACTTTCCAAGATAAACTTTATCTAGATAAGATAATTCTATTTCTCCTCTGGGTGCTACCACAATAATGGGTTACACTTTCTAGGACATCTTGATTTTTGCTGAAATCACATATTTTTAGAAAATATAATTATTTAAGCCTTGAAAGGTTCCATTTAAAGGATTTTAATTGAAGAGGGTTTGATCAAACACCCTTAAATCAAACCCCCTTGGATAGAACCCCGCTAGTTTTAAACCATACCTATAATGGAGTCTCCTCTACACCGATCAAAATGCTGATAAAAAACCACTTTTGATTTACCTTTTGGGGGATCAAATGAATTCACTTAAAACTTATGTTTTGTAAGTATGTAGTCCTTATTATAAGCTTCCTAAAAGGTATAATTTTAAATACATTTAATTTGACTATTATATTCATTTTTTATTTCTTGTGAATGTAGGGTTTTCAATGAACATCAAGGTCTTTGTTTCATACATACGAAAAAATAGGAAAATATAGAAAAAAAATTCTAAAAAATACATGTCCTTTTTGTATTGATGTCTATATTCGAACAAAAAAAATTGAATTCCAATACATACAAAAAATGTTATTCTCTTTATAGTACACCTATGTCTAAATTGTAATTGGTTTGACTTCAAAACTTAATTAAAAATATATATTCAATAAAATATTATGAAACCAAATGCATCCTCTAGATATTGTAGTTACAAATCTAAATTCAAAAAAAAAAAATTATCCTCCATAGAAAAAAAGTTATGTGGTTTATAGTACACATCACTCTTTAAAAATGGTGTTTATTGTTAAAAACTAGTTATCAAAGGAGATGGAAAAAGAGATGCAATTTAATTTTAAAAATTAAAAAAAAATGTATATTTAGAATCTACAGACAAAATTTCACAAATCACTAGTTTGCATAATCTTGAAATTCCTCACAGTTTAGCAGCTATAGATGTTTGAAAGTGAAGATTTAGTTCAAAATGTTTATTTCAATGTCAAGTTTGGCCAAAAAGTGTAACCCAGTATTGTGGGATCACTGCTCTCTTGGGTGGTTTACTAGATGTCTTCTTATTACTTTTAATGTTTCCCACCACCTTGTAATCTTCAGTGGTATATCACCAAACACTTAAACTCATTAGCTTGCATTGTCTTAGAGATTCTATCCATTAACTATTGGCAAGAGACACTGTGTGGCTTCATAAATGTTGTCATTGATGGCAACAAAGTCCTTCCCACACATCCACAGGACATGGTGTGTCCATACAGGAAGTTAGATTGAAGAGTGATGTGGTCCGGTAAGCAAGAACAGAGCATGCAACAAGGTCTGACAATAAAGTCTGAATCTCTCAGAGGAAATATCTCAGCAAAGTACGGACTTGGGGATGTCAAGAGGTGTACCTTGACTGATACATTCTAGAGATTGAGCCTCCAGTGATGAAAGAGTGAAGAGATATGAGCACCTAAGTGTTGGGTTCCTGTTTGGCAGAGTAGACTGAGGAAGAACTAACCGACAGAGCATCAGATCTTAATCTGGATGAGATATTGATGGTAATCAAGTTTCTTAAGGGATCATTCATGATTGGCCAACATGATTAATGACTTCTATAAGCATCTCTTTGATACGCATCACTTGGTAAGCAAGGATTCAGCCGACAGACCAGAGTTTGGGAAAATATTGAGTATTCCGGATGCCGACTAGAAAGATGTTGAAATCCTTTGTGCGGATATATATACCAGATGGATTTTGATGAGAAGGTGTGTGTGGTATGTTGTGAAGTGTGAAGAAAAGTAGAGAGCAGTGTGGAAGCAGTAATACAGGTTTGGTATGTGATAGGACAGTAGCACCAAAGAAGAGGAAGAATGAAGTGTAGTAGATCAGTGTATTGAGCCTAACCAGAATTAAACCTCAACATATGTGGATGCTTCTCATCAGTTCAAGTATCTTGTTACTTTCTTTGTACCTTGTAGACAGTGAGTCTCTTGTAGGTAGTGAGCCTCTTGTGAGCAGTATGCTCGGGCAGTGAGCCCTAATTGGCAAGTGCCATTTTGTATTTTTATTCTTCTAATAGAGAATACAATCTTGGGTTAATCACCCCATGGTTTTTCCCTTAACAGGGTTTTCCATGTCAAAATCATTGTGTTATGTGTATTGATTTTGTTTCTTCTTTCATGATTATGGATGGTTATTTGTTTTGATAATGTACTAGTTGTTAAGAAGAACATAAAGTCAAATCAATTAAGATAACTAATTCACCCCCCTCTCAGTTATCAACAATTGGTATCAAAGCCAAGTTCCTCCAAACAGAGCCTAATAGCTTGAGGAAGATCTGGGAATCTCAATGGATATGTATGGTATGAGGGAACAACTTCAGTCTGCCTTAGATGATCTTGAGCAATCACACTCCAAAGTCAATAACTTGAAGGAAAGACTCAAACAGGCTGATGATTTCATAAATGAACTAAAATAGAAATTGAGTATCTCTGTGAAAAAGAGAAAGGAACTACCTCAACAATTAGCAATTCAAAGTGAAGCCAATAATACTGATGAAGATCTGAAAGAGAAGAACAAGTTATGTGAGAAGCTATCAAAAGAGGTCATTATGGTAAGACATGAAATGGAATCAGGGGTTATGAAATTCATCCAAGAAATTGAAGAGAAAAGAAAAATTGAAGATGATATAAGACAATCTCTCAAGGAGAAGTCAGAAGACTGCCACAAGATGGATAGAATATTCAGGCATCTGGAATCTGATCTTGAAGAAGAAAGAGATAATGAAGAACAACTTGAGAATCAGATTGACACTCTTAAAAGGGATCTTCAAACAATAAATAAATACAAAGAGAAATTCAAGATAAGCTCTGCTCAACTTAAAGGTCTTCTTCAAAGCCAAAAGAGGGTAGATGACAAGCAAGGCTTGGGGTGTGAGAAAGGTGAAAGCTCTGGATCCGGTCAGAAGAACTCTGGATCAGGAAATCTAAGGAACAGGCCTAGAAGACCTCTGGTAAGGCAACTAAATGCTCAAAGATATCCATCCTTCAATGGATAATGCCACAATTGCAATAACTTTAGTCATAAAGCAAATCAGTGTAGAAGAAGAATGAATTAGACTAATTCATCCTTCTCCAGACAGTGTTTTAACTGCAAAAGGTATGGTCACAAATGTCATGAGTGTAGAAATATGCAAATGAACAATTCATTCAATGGGAGATGCTTTGCATGCAATAGAATGGGACATATGGCTAATCAGTGTAGATCAAGAGGATATCAATCAAATATACAAAGAAATTTTGTTTGCTACAATTGCAATAGATCTAGTCATATTGCCAAATTCTGCAGAAGTAAGAATCAGGACAAAAAGGGTTTGGTGTATCATAATCAAAACCAAGACAAAGGAAAAGGAAAGGTGAATGTGGATGAAACTCAAAGGGAGATGAACAAGATTTGGGTGAAGAGGAATACAGAAAATGCTAAGGATGGATCCGCACCATAATCTGGTGCTGATATTCCTTCTAGAAACTAAATAGATGAGCTCTGGCTCAGGGGGAATCACAAAAGAAAACAAGTTCCCCTAACCAGTCGATTGGTGCCTAAAATTGGCACATGGAAAGTTGCGGATTGAAAGAGCTCTCAAAGAAACATCTAAATAACTCTTGGTAAAGATATGAACGATCTGCAAGGAATTTGAAGAGGCCAATCTTCAAAGATTGATCCGGTTTAACAGTCATCCGGTAAGAACATGATTTTCACAGTTAGATCCGATATGATTCAAATTTGAGGTATCTTGATCTACGGATAAATGGGATGATTGGAGAAAGGTAGATAGATTGCTAATATTCACCAATAATAGCTCTAAGTGCATCTTAGTGATCCAAAAAAATCTCTCAGGACAAGGAAAACAAAGCAACCGGAACAACTTAAGTTGTGCATTTATTACAATGTGAAATTAGGGTTTGCATAGAAATATAAGGGTTATTTTGTTCATCATTTGTACATTTGCATTTGAGAAAAAGAGAAAAGGAGATTTGCAACAAAATTGTCTCAAAGCCTCTCAAAGATCAACCGCAGAAGTCGATTCTTCCAGCAATCTGATCCGGCTCATATCGTGAACCCTAAAAGCGTAAAAGTTATTTTTCGCTCTTGAAAACCTCTCTCTAATTCTTTTGGAAGATGGCTACTCTGAATGTTGTGAAGATTATTGATAGGCCATGCTCTAAATTCAAGAAACATCCCTACAAGTCCCTAGAAGTCGATCCCCTAGGTGCATTTTCTAGCATTCCGCATGGGGTTTTGTATGTAGAAGATGTTAGGGCATACATTCATGTGAACATTGAAGAATTTGGGGAATCCAAGCTGATGGATATCTACCACAAGTAGTTAATAGATGAATCATTTGAACTCAAACCTCAGTACAAAGCCATCGGGGATAAGCATTTCGGACAGTGCATCCATTTCCCCTATTTTGCAGAAGATGAGTGGGTCAGGTATATTTTGAGCAGAGTGCATGACAACTTCATGTGGTTGAATAGACAATTTAAGATCACAAAAGATGCTATTAAAGTGGTAACCGGTTTGCACTCATCCGGAGGGTTACCTGTTCTCAAATCCATCAAAAACCAAACTATGAGTGAGGCTATCAGATCAAAATTTGACAAGAGAGAAATGACAATAGAAGATATCACTGATCCAGATATCAATTTTTCCTCCATGATAATTGGTTACAAGATATATCACTCCAGCAGGGAAAATTCAGTACCCAGAACTGCAATTTACACTGCTTATCAGATGCTAAGAGAAAATACTGACTATGATCTTTGTGAGCTTCTCTTGAACCAACTGTTAGAGAATTTGTAGAAAATAAAGAAGGATAAAAATAATTCATTTAAGTATGGTGGGCTAATAATATGTTTGTTCTTCTACTATATGAATGAGCTACCTGGAACTAGTGGCTGGATATGGCAAAATGATAGACATGTTGCCATACAAATCAAGGATTATTTCTATGGGCTTGGTGATGCCAAGGCACAAAATATAGCACTGTGGGGTTACTTCAAAAACTTCCAAAGCATAATGCAGGCTAGAGAGAGAATTCCCCAATCTCTAGTTGAAAAATACAAAGATACAGTGTGCTTTATGGTAGACACTGATCAATGCCTGATGGAGGCAGTGGAACCAAGAATAGTGTGGATCATGCCAATGGGATATGAAGCTGATGGGAAAATCCTAGAACTACACATCCAACACCTACTGAGTCAGCTCAAGGACCCTAAGGTAGAAAGGTTTAGAACATTCCAAGAGCTGAGTATAAAAGTTTATGTTGAACTGAGACAGCCTGAAATCAAAAGAAAAGTGAGAAGAGAAGTGGAAGAATTTGCCAAGAGATGTGGAATTTCAAATGAGGTAGTTGATGCCAATAGAGAGATGGAAAGGATAGAGAAAGAAAGGAAAGAAACTAAGAAAGAAAGTGCTCTGGTGCAAGCCTCCTCCTGAACTAGATCCTCCAAGAGGTCTGCACCTGCCACCTCTAAGAGCTAGAAAGCATCAAAACTAGAAGTTAGAACATCCGGAAAGAGAGAGAAGAGAACCAAGACAAAGGCCACAAGGTCTTACATCAATCAAAAGAATGATGAAGAGACTAAGTCAGATGAGGAGGTCAAGAAAATGAAGAAGAGGAAGAAAGCATCAGGTGAACCCTCTACCGATCATAACAAGGAAGAAGAGGTAGAATAATTCGTTGAAAGGCCTTCTCTCTGCATTGATGGTATCATCAAATCAGTCACTGTGGATGGGAACTTGAAACCAATGACTAAATTTTATGATGATTATAGCAAAGCTGATCAGAAGATCCTGCAAGAAGCTACAGTCAAGTATTTAAACATCTACAACAAAGCATTCATTGAAATTATATCTTTGATTCCTAAAAGTCTAGAAAAGGAACTTGAAATAAGAAAGAACAATGCCATGGCAAAAGACCTAGAAATCTGGGAGTAGATTGATATCCAACTCTATCCCTCCATCACTCCAAAGCAAATAAACATGATCTTCAAAGATTGCAAGGATGAGTTTCGGAGCAAAGCCAGAATGAATAAGCTTATTCTAGGAGAGACTGATCAGGTGGCTAAAGAGACTGAAGAGATCCCCCAGAATGCCTATAAAAGATTCAATATTCTTGTTATAGAAGACTTAGGTGATGAACCCTCTGTCATGATTGACAAAGGAGAATCTACTGAGACAGTTGCAGAAGAGACAAAGGAGACAAGTAAAGAGAAAGCTAAGGACTTAGATTCCTCTATTCTGGAAGAGGAAGCTCATGGAGAAGCAGACACCTCTCTTCTAGATCTCCCTGCAGACTCTAGAATTGAAGGAAAAGAAAGAAAAGAAGAGAGCATCAATCAAGGAGAAGAAGTGAAGGGAAGAGAAGAAGGTAAAACAGAGAAGACCACAAGTGACAGTGCTGAGGCTGTAAAAGGAAAGAAAACTTTGGCTTCGGCAAGAGACACTACAGAAGCTATTAAGGACTTTCTGACAAAAGAAATGATGGAATTGGATGAACCAGAGCTACTTCAAGGACCATTCAATTTTGATTCCCTCTCTCTAGTCCAAACAATGAAGGTAGCATCTTTTTCTTAAGCCAAAGCAAAAGAAAAGCTTCTGAAGTCTCACATGGAAGATTGTGAGCTAATAGAGACTGCATCCGGTGTGCTAGAGAAAATCATGCCATCCTTCCAAAAGGATCCTTTAGTCTCCACATCTAGTAATCTAAAGTCTCTTGTTAATTCTGTTAATACATAGTTTGACTCTTTAGAGAAAGCAACAGAAGAGAAAGTCTAGAAAGAATTTTTGAGTAAGAGATTCTCTGAAGTACAAGGGCTAATAACAAATGATAGGAGAACTATGGATATCGGGATAAAGAGCTTAGAAAATGCTCTTAAAGATGGCAGAGATATATATAAATTTTGTTTATCCTGGTCTAAAGTGACAAAGGATATTGAGAAGAAAGTGAAAGAGCAAGAGGATAAACTGTTAAGTTTATCTCAAAGTTTTGATCCTCTCACCTCTTCCATAGTAAATCAAGAATGTCATACTATTACAGTCATAAATGAAATAAAGAAGCTTGAGAAGGAGAAGAAAAATAGAATAAACAAGTTAAGTGAACTTAGAGGGATAATTATCCCTAAATTAGAGGCCATGCATGAGGCACTAACAGATACTCAGACCACAGCTCGGACCAGTGATCCGACAGATCTAAAGAGGGCAGAAGCTTTTGCATTCCTGTTGAGTGGTCACATCTCAATTTTGGATAGGATGAAGCAGAGTTGGGCAACAGAATTTATCCAGTTGAAGACAACTTTTGTAGATATACTTCAGTATATGTGAGTATAACATGTATATATATTTATGTGGCCAAGTATAGATTGTTTTTAGAAATTTTGGTGTGCAGATCCTACCCTTTTCTATTGATGTAAAAGGGGGAGTGAGGAGCAGTGCAAAATGTGGAATCTAGCTAAGGGGGAGCTCTTGAAAAGTGTACATAAAAATAGAGCATCAACTAAGGGGGAGTATGCTATAACACTTAGTCATTTTTCACTAAGTGTTGCCATCAATGCCAAATGGGGAGATTGTTGGCAAGAGACACTATGTGGCTTCATAAATGTTGTCATTGATGGCAACAAAGTCCTTCCCACACATCCACAGGACATAGTGTGTCCATACCAGAAGTTAGATTGAAGAGTGATGTGGTCCGGTAAGCAAGAATAGAGAATGCAGCAAGGTCTGACAATCAGGTCTAGATCTCTCAAAGGAAGTATCTCAGCAAAGTGTGGACTTGGGGAATTCAAGAGGTGTACCTTGACTGATACATTCTAGAGATTGAGTCTCTGGTTATGAAAGAGTGAAGAGATATGAGCACCTAAGTGTTGGGTTCCTGTTTGGCAGAGTAGACTGAGGAAGAACTGACCGACAGAGCATCAGATCTTAATCCAGATGAGATATTGATGGTAATCAAGTTTCTTAAGGGATCATTCATGATTGGCTGACATGATTGATGACTTCTATAAGCATCTCTTTGATACACATCACTTGGTAAGTAAGGATTCAACCGACAGACCAGAGTTTGGGAAAATATTGAGTATTTTGAATGCTGACTAGAAAGATGTTGAAATCCTTTGTGCAGATATATATACCAAATGGATTTCGATGAGAAGGTGTGCATGGTATGTTGTGAAGTGCGAAGAAAAGCAAAGAGCAGTGTGGAAGTAGCAATACAAGTCTAGTATGTGACAGGACAACAACACCAAAGAAGAGGAAGAATGAAGTGCAGTAGATCAGTGTATTGAGCCTAACCGGAACTGAACCTTAGCATATGTGGATGCTTCTCATCAGTTCAAGTATCTTGTTACTTTCTTTGTACCTTGTAGACAGTGAGTCTCTTGTAGGCAATGAGCCTCTTGTGAGTAGTGTGCTCGGGCAGTGAGCCCTAATTGGCAAGTGCCATTTTGTATTTCTATTCTTCTAACAGAGAATACAATCTCGGGTTAATCACCCCATGCTTTTTCCCTTAACAGGGTTTTCCACGTCAAAATCATTGTGTTATGTGTATTGATTTTGTTTCTGCTTTCATGATTATGGATACTTATTTGTTTTGATACTGCACTAGTTGTTAAGAAGAATAGAAAGTTAAATCAATTAAGATAACTAATTCACCCCCCCCCCCCTCTTAGTTATCAACATTAACCTCATGAATCTTGTATTGAGTTCTAAGATGGTCTCATTTAGCCCTTTGACTATATTAGTGAACTAATTGATAGTAAAGTGAGGGTCAACACTATTCCCATAACACTCCCTAAGTATGGCTTGAAAATTATCCTAGAGGTGAAAATACTCTTCTTAGGGAGGCTCTTATACCAATATTTGGCTACATCATCAAAGGACTAGACAAATAACTTTGTCATCACATTTTTATCTATTATTTCATATTCATCAGTGACCTTAATTAATGCCTTCATATGGTCTTCTTCTGATATAGCATTATTTCCTTGGAATTGTGGTAGCATACCCCTTACTTCATTGGGCACTAGGTTGGGTTATCTAGGGATGCCTTCAAAATCAATCTATTTGTATCTATCCAAATCTAGGGAGCATCTCATATGTGCAAGTTATTCATTACCCACTAGGTTTCTAGGGATACATCCTCTATCCCTTTGATCTACCATATTTATTCTATCTTTCCTAACAACCCTTTGTTGAGGATTGTGATGTGGGATTCGGGCTCTAGTTCTTCTAGCATTATGAAGTCTAAGAAGATTTGCTTACAAATTCTCTAGTTATTTTTCAATTTATTTTTCAAGTGTATCATATTCATCCCTCTCCACATCCAATTGGGCATCCTCATATTCAACTTAAGTCTCACATAACCCTTCCCCATTTATCACCAGGGTCTCTTCTTGTAGCACAAGATTTTTAACTCTAGGGTTGTGTAACATTTAAAATTGTGTACTCTATAATTTCATGTCATGTTTTGCACCTATCTTAATGCCAACTTCCATAGCATTCCTTAGAGCCACTTATGACACTAAAATAGATAAAAAGATATAGTACTCTAAGAATTGGAAATGTTCTAAGCAAAAGTATACTCATATTTTTCTATTGTATGGCTAAATTTAAAATAAATAATTATACTAAGTTAAACATAATTATATTTTAAAACTATACACTTAAACACTAACAGAAAAGAATGTAGACTAAAATTAATAGTGCAAGTGATTCACCATTCACCTCTACAACTATTAGGTTTTGTATTCATTTTTTGAGTCCTAAAAAACAATCATTGTTTTTTATTATTATTATTATGCTGAGAGGTGTTCTATACTCACAGCAAGGGCTAAAAGATTCACATTCTTGTAACCAGTAAACAAAAATCCAAAAAAATTTAAAAAAATAGCAAATAAATAAAATAAAATCAAATCAAATTCATGCATGGTAGTAGTGGATTATAATGGAACGCCACAATAAATACATCACTAACACCACTCTCAAATAGGCTTTTACTATTTTAAACCAAAATGCAAATATTAGTTGGAGTAATTTATAAATGCCAAAACCAAAAACCAAAAAACAAATTAGAAGATATCTCTCCTCGTATTGTAGATATATTTTTTATTATGCAGAGAGGCATTATACAGTCACAGCCACAGTCACAGTCAGGTGGGGATGAGAGCACTCATTTTTTCTGCCTAAATTTATGAAAAAAAAAATTAAAATACCAAAAAAAACAGGAAAAGATAAAAAATAAAGACCAAAAAAGAAATTAGAAAATGTTGCAGGAGAAAAAGATACAATCACATAAACTATGGAACAAAAAAGAAATTGAAAAAAATAAAAAATAAAAACAAAAAAAAATTGGAAAAAATAAAAAATAAAAACCAAAAAAGAAATTGGAAACTGTTGGAAGGAGAAAAAGATTGAAAAATAACAAAAAATGTGAAATCAAAAAATAAATTGGAAAAAATAAATAATAAAAACAAAAAAAATTACAAAATATTGAAGAAAAAAAAAAAGAAAATCACAAAAACTATGAAAAAAAATATCCCTCAACATACTTTACATATATTTTTTTAAATATAAATATACTAGTTTAAATACAAATATACTAGTATTATTACTTAGTGGAGCAATCATATTATGAATGTTTCTTGTGAAGAATATTCAAGGGTTGTAATATATATACCCCCACGTCCCCAAGGCTCACTAGCTTCTTCTGGGAGCTAGTAAGGAAATTTCCGTAATTATTTTATAAAAAGTAACAGGGCTGATAAAGCAACGACTGCAGCAAGAGAGGCAACAGTGACAGCTATTCAGAAGAGAATTCATAATGATGTTCTTCGAGACTAAGTTCGAGTGTATATCTTCATCGTTGAAAGTTTCTAAAATGGCTCTAGACTGTAGAGTTATGTGTTTTCAAAGTTTCTTAATTTAGAATTATGATATTTCCACAGTTCAAACTTTACTCAACTTTACCAAAAATTTATTAACTGATCAATTCATCCTAAGGAGAAAAGAGTTTCATTTCGTTACCTTTGATGCATATGCCTCCTCACGCAAACAAGAGGAATCAAAATCCTATGGTGATTTCTGGTATTTTTGTCAGATCAAGGAATCGCTTGTTTATTTCGAAGTGATTCAAGTGGAAGAGTAACTTAATTTTAATATGTGTTTAAGTGGTTTATAACTGATCCAACTTTATAACAGAAGTCACTTCAATTTAATGGCAGCGCCCTGTGTTTATTTACTATTTGAGTGAAACGTGCGCCGATGAATAGTAGAGAATGTATGTTTTGCACCAGGAAGTGGACTTGCAGTGCCCTTCTATGGGGGAGCTGAATTTTAAGGCTCACTTTGGGATGATCCTTTTTCTGTTGGTGCTCAATGTGCTGGTTGTTTGCGGAATTTTCAACCTCCATTTATGTGGACCATCCTTTTGACCTGGTCACTGCATTCTCTGTGGACCTGTTCAACCTCATGAAATGTCTATCTAATTGTCGAAAACAAGTTAGTCAACAGATTTCGACCAGCCCACTGTTTACAACGTGCAGGCTGGTTAAGCTTTACCAATTTAAATTGGTGTCAAAGGAAAAGCCATACAAGTTTGAAGAAAGAATTTAATTCAATATATGTTGTATAAATTTTATGGACAATTGGAGAGTTTAAACAGTTAGGATGTTGTAATTTTATTTATTTTTAAATAAAAGCGATCAGGAGTCATAATATTTTTGTGCGCACATCTATTAAATGGATCAGTAAAATGGTTGGTTTGTAAATTTGAAGTAAAAATAGCTGTACAACTAATTATATTGCCTAACAACATATAGTGCAGTTTCAAGCCATCTCTGTAGTACAACTGATATGTCAAAAATCATAACAAACACAAAAGATCATGCTTTACAAAAGCCCAAATTTAAAATATATGATAATTAACATATACTACAAAACTTTTCTGCTTTTTCCCAAGCTTGGTGTCGTTTGAAGAATTTGCATATTTTTTGCTCCATCAGATTCTCATTATGTTGCAAGTGCCACAGAAGTGGGCTTAGCAATGAAGGTGGGCATCTCTTCACCAGCCATAATCACAACCACTTTTTCAACATTATCATTCTCTGAGCAATGTGATATATCCTTAAACATATCACTTTTCTGATCAAAATTGGAATCATTTCTTATATTACTACTATCTTGGGAAACACTATTTGGTTTCCTAAAGTAGGAGCATACGAGAATGACAAAAGCAAAGGCTAGAAGGACAATCATGGATCCCACTCCTCCCAACAGATATGGATCCGGTGAATGCCATAATGAAGAAGAACTTACACTATGATGGGCTGTAATATTTCTCATATCTTGATTTCTATGCCTCACAACAGAGATCCTTACTTCAATTGATTCTGGATTGCAAAACTCAATGGTATGATACAAATATAGAGAGTGTGATACATTAATAATATGTATGTGGTAACTTTAGTGTGACTTTCATAAACCCTAGTTATTTCTTTATTGTAGGAAAAATATATTATATCACCTGTTCAGAAAGTAAAGACACAATATTCTTTGGAGCATGTGGGTTTGATAGCCATCATTATTCTGATGTAAACCACTTGACCAATGTTGTTATGATAGGTGTCCACTGGAATTTAAAACTGACGACCAGTGCCAATCGTCATGAAATGAATTTTTTTTTAAAGTTTTGTAAGGCTGCTACTTTAGACCTGTTATCAAATCAAATCCAAATTCGACATCTAGTTTCAAGGGAATATTGCTAATTTTCCTAATCCATTGTCTTTACACAAGCGTGCCAATACAACCTTTATTCCTGGAGTGTAGTCTATTTCTAGTCCCACTAATTGTTTATTTTATTGTATAGTTGTAGAATTATATCTCTTGCCAGGAAACAGGTAGCAACAAAGGGCTCAAGAAATGCCAAACGTTTTAAGTGGGGAAAGAAGTTTAGTGGATGGAGGGCCACACTTATCCCATTGAATCATTTCATGGCATATTCCATACATCAAAACTCATTTGCAGCACATTGTAACTGAACCGACTTCAACATGTTTATTCACCCCAACTTGTTCAATTATAATCAATGAGGACATAATACTTTACTCATTGCAGAGCCCTTGCAGTGTCCTATGGCAGAGCTGAATTTTAAGTCTCAACGTAAACAGCCTGCACGTTGATGTGCTGACTGTTTACAGACTTTTTGACTTCCATTTATGTTGACCATCTTTTCGACCTGTTCACTGCATTCTCTGTCGACCTGTTCAACCCCATGAAATGTCGATCAAATTGTCCAAAACAAATTAGTGGAAGAGATTTCGACCAACCGGCTGTTTACAACATACAGGCTGGTTAAGCTTTACCGAATTTGAATTGGTGTCAAAGCAAATGCCATAGAAATTTGAAGAAAGAATATAATTCAATATATGTTGTATAAATTTTATGGACAATTGGAGAGTTTAAACAGTTTAGGACGTTGTAATTTTATTTATTTTTAAATAAAAGCGATCAGCAGTCATAATATTTTTGTGCGCACATCTATTAATGAATCTGTAAAATGGTTGGTTTATAAGTTTGAAGTGAAAATAGCTGTACAACTAATTATATTGCCTAACAACATGTAGTGCAGTTTCAAACCATCTCTGTAGTACAACTAATGTGTCAAAAATCATAACAAACACAAACGATCATGCTTTACAAAAGCCCAAATTTAAAATATATGATGATTAACATATACTACAAAACTTTTCTGCTTTTTCCCAAGCTTGGTGTCATGTGAAGAATTTGCATATTTTTTGCTCCCTCAGATTTTCATTATGTTGCAAGTCCCACAGAAGTGGGCTTAGCAATGAAGCTGGGCATCTCTTCACCAGCCATAATCACAACCACTTTCTCAAAATTATCATTCTCTGAGCAATGTGATATATCCTTAAACATATCACTTTTCTGATCAAAATCAGAATCATTTCTTATATTACTACTATCTTGGGAAACACTATTTGGTTTCCTAAAGTAGGAGCATGCGAGAATGAGAAAAGCAACGGCTAGAAGGACAATCATGGATCCCACTCCTCCCAACAGATATGGATCCGGTGAATGCCATAATGAAGAAGAACTTACACTATGAGGGGCTGTAATATTTCTCATATCTTGATTTCTATGCCTCACAACAGAGATCCTTACTTCAATTGATTCTGGATTGCAAAACACAATGGTATGATACAAATATAGAGAGTGTGATACATATAATATGCAAGTAGTAACTTTAGTGTGACTTTCATAAACCCTAGTAATTTCTTTATTGTAGGAAAAATATATAATATCAGCTGTTCAGAAAGTAAAGACACAATATTCTTTGGAGCATGTGGGTTTGATAGCCATCATTATTCTGATGTAAACCACTTGGCGAATCTTGTTATGATATGTGGCCACTGGAATTTAACAATGACGACCAGTGCCAATCGTCATGAAATGAAATCTTTTTTTAAGTTTTGTAAGGCTGCTACTTTAGACCTGTTAGCAAATCAAATCCAAATTCGACATCTAGTTTCAAGGGAATATTGCTAATTTTCTTAATCCATTGTCTTTACACAAGTGTGCCAATACAACCTTTATTTCTGGAGTGTAGTCTATTTCTAGTCCCACTAATTGTTTATTTTATTGTATAGCTGTAGAATTATATCTCTTGCCAGGAAACAGGTAGCAACAAAGGGCTCAAGAAATGCCAAACGTTTTAAGTGGATGGAGGGCCACACTTATCCCATTGAATCATTTCATGGCATATTCCATACATCAAAACTCGTTTACAGCACATTGTAACTGAACCGACTTCAACATGTTTATTCACACAAACTTGTTCAATTATAATCAATGAGGACATAATACTTTACTCATTTATCTCCCTTTCAAAGAAGAATAACATATATAAAAATCAACTCTTATAATGACATAACAATCTGCTCTCATCTTTGTCAGTTTTGATTGCAATTCCATTTTGAATAAAAAACGAAGAAGTGGCGTAGTAAACCACTCCAACCTCTGACATGTGATGGAATAACCTATCTACACGACGTAAAGGCATGATTTAGGGAGATTCTGAAAAAAGATTGTTTACGGTTTCTATAATATTATTTTGAAAAAAAAAAAGAGAGAGAGATCATCTCTGAAAGAGTAAATGTATACTCCTAAATGACGAGGATTCCATGTCTTTTGATTCATCTATAGACTTCTCCATGATCGCATTCACAAATGAAGAAATATTAGGCAACAACTATCATGGGCCCTTATACATCGCCGGCATTGTTAATGACAAATTTTGTGAGGGGATTCTTGTTAATCCTACCTTTTAATTTTATTATTGAAGAATACCTCTATAGCATCCTAGCCTATCCTAAATCATATCCTGATTCTAGCATAGCCTTAAAATGTTATGATGGAACTTACACTGAAAGATTAGGTAGCATCATTCTACTTATTGAGGTTGACCCTAAGGTTATAGAGATTCTTGCCCATGTAATACCAATTTCCAACCACTTTCATGTCCTCTTTTGAAGGCTTTACTAGATGAATACAATGACATTCCTTGTGCTATACATAACTTATATGTATATGTATTCCACACACACATGTACATCTTTATATATATGTACACACATATATATGTATATGTATGGATAGATGGATATATCACTTCACTTTCTATTTTAACATGATTTTGTGTGGGTGTCCTAAGTGCATAGTCCTAATCCATGATGATGTTTGATTTGGCACACTGACTAACCCAAGACTTACTCTCACACTTAGAAATACTCTGTTTCCATAGGTTGTAGCATCATTCATAACTATCACATTAGTTTTTTATTTGCTCATGTGGTGATTGAACTTGTGACCTTGACCCAATTTAAGGCTACATATTCAACCTTAATTATTTCTATCTAAATTACAATTTAATTATGGCCCTAGGATAACTCAACCTAATTTTACCATTACTTGTGAACACACATGCCAAAAATTTCAAATTGTTATCTTAGGACTTGTATAAAAGGACATCACTCTTAAGTCTTTTCAATCATCCTTAATCGTGAGGATAATCCACTATCAAAATGATCACTCAATAGTCACACCAATTTCATTGCATTAGTCATCTCATTTACATTTGGTCTTGTGTCAACAAATGTCAAAAACCTAGTTCTTTTACTCAAGAACTCAATGGATCAAGTCTCACTTGTAGTCATTATCAGTGTACAACATCATTGTCACCTACTTATGCATCCTATTGGTACGTGCCTTAAAGTTTTTCAAATTCCCTAGTTTATGCCTCTATGTTGTCTAATTCTTTTTTCATCCATTACTGATAACCGATCTGAGAAATCTTCAATGTGTTTGCCTTGGTCTATTTTATATTGTGATGAATGTTATACCTTCCCTATGCCTTTGCCATATCTCATCATTGCCAAAAGTCCAATAAAATTCCTTTGTTTTGTGCTTTCCTCATCCTTTTTGCCATTTTGGGATTTTTAGTCTTTTTGTGATCCTTCTGGGCCACCCTGTTTTCCACATTCGGTTTGGAAGGTCCAATCTTAATATTTCTAGATGGTCTTGGAGATGATGGCTAGGTTCATCATGCAACATCAAATGAACCTTTTGTTTGGGGGTTTTGACCAATTTCAAGATTTTGGGTTCCCCCAAGATGTTGGAACTTCCCTTTTGTTCCGTTGTGCCTCAATTTTTCCAATCCCCCTCACTCAATTTGGAGAGTCAAAACAAGGCTTTTTCAGATGATCTTGGAGATGGTGGCTGAGTATATCACCTAGCGTCAACCTAGCTCTTCTATTTCAAAATTCTGGCACTTTGGGAATTTTGGGTTTTCAAGGCATTTCAAGATTTCAAGTTCCCCAAGGATGTTAGAACTTCCCTTTTGTTCTCTTGTCACCTAGTTTTCCCAATCCCCCTCATTCAATTTGGAGATTCAAAACATGATTTTTTCACATGTTCTTGGATATGGTGACTCAGTATGTCACCTAGCATCAACCTAGCTCTTCCGTTTTGAAATTCTAACACTTTGGGAATTTTGGGTTTTCAAGGCATTTCAAGATTTCAGGTTTTCTGAGGACATCAAAACTTCCCTATTTCCAACGTCCCTCTAGAACCCCAATTGTCCTTGCTCATTTTGGAGGCTTAGATCTTGGAATTTTTTGATGATATCCAAGGCTATGGACCGTTGGTGCCCCCTTGCATCTAGTTGGACCTTTGTTTGGGTGTTTGGTTCATTTTTGGTTTTTCGTGTTTTGTGAAATCCTTTCGGACCCCCTTGTTTTTCGTGCTCATTTTAGGGGTCAAAACTTAATATTTTCTAATGATTTTGGATATCTGGCTATGTTCATCATGTTTTATCAAGTGGACCTTTTGTTTAGGGGTTTTGACCAATTTTGGGATTTCAAGATTTTGAGGGATTTTGGGTTTTCCAAGGAAATTTGTACTTTTCCAAAAATCCCTGAGTTCCTAGTGTTTCTAGGTTTCTCATTCCCCGTGGGGCACCCCTTTTGGCCTAAATGTTCAAATCCATTTTGAAATTTGGAATTTACACTTTTTGGGATGTTCCTAAGGGATTTTGGGTTCCCTGGACATATTGGGATGTTCCGAGATTCCTGGTTCTTTCAAGATTCTAACTTCTGGACCAAACTACTTAGATTTTCACATTTTTTCAAGACGTGACAGCACACTCCAGTGACTCTCAAGGCCACCATTAATGATCATTTTGGAGCCTAATCATGTGGTAGGTGAGCTCCATATGCCCCAAGACTACGATGGTGTTGAAATGCACTAGACAAATGAGAGGGGGGGTGAATTAGTTGTCTTCAAAACTTTGACCACTTATGATCATTAACACATCAAACACTTGTTCACTGTTATTTAGATTTAATCATGAAAGCATGAAATAAGAAACTCAACACAACATCATCAACACATGAGACACCAGGTTTTTACATGGAAAACCCTAAAAGGGAAAAACAACGGTGGGTGTTAGCCCACATAAATATATATGTTATAACAATACCAAAAAATAGAGGCTCATTAGCTTAGGGCTCATTACCCAATATGCTCACTGAAAATGTTGAGGCTCACTGCCAAGATCAGCTCACTGCCAAGGATTTGTGAACTGATTGATAGCATCTACTCCATTCCTAGATTCAGTTCCATTGAAGCATAGTATAACTCCTCTGCTCTACTCTTTTTACACCTTCACACTTATCTTGTCATTTTCACACAAGGACATCTTTTTCACAATTTCATTACATGTTTTTATACACTTCATCAACCTTGGAATGTACATCAAGGTCAGCATTACATTCATCAACCATTGGAACATTCTCCATGTTCGGCATTGCAAGCATACATAGAAATAGGTCTGGACCTAAACAAAATTAGCTAAGGTAAAGACGTATGCGGATCACGTTATACCTTAGCTGGAACTCAAATGCAATCTTCCATGCCACGACATGCTTTCACAATCTTCGATGCATCTCCGCAAGTAGTGAAAACAACCAAGTCGGCCAAGACTATTGTTAACATTAAGTCTTCTAAGAACGGTCTTCATCCATGATCCAAATTTATCTTTGTGGACCAATCCAAAGGTAGGAACATGATCAGGAGACATCCACAAGCACATTGTAATCACCAAGAACATCCGCACAACCTTAAACCAATTTGTTAGGAGGATTCTTCAAAGTGGAGCACTTAAACAACACTGTCAGCCACTGTCATAAAGAAAAGATTGCTTGTGGGCCACCAAATCATGAACCATTAGAGTTGAAGGCACTTGTTATAATTACCAACTTGGTTCTAGAATTGCAGAATGAAATACTTAACTATGGAGGAATGCAGAGCATAATACATTCTCCGTGTCACCACCAAATATATAGAAAAAGTAGTTTTCACGTTGGTGAACATAACTAACTTAAACCTTCATACTGGAGGCTCAAACTTGGAACATAGCATCTTCAGACATGCCTCTAAACAACTTCCAATCTCCAGATGAAGATATTCATTCTACAAGAAATGTGGAGCAATTTGTTGGATTGTTCTTCTATAGATAAAGATACTCTGCAACACATTGTTTCCACCAGAGGAGTAAATTTTCTCAATATCCTCAATATCAGGATCTCCAATACTTACATAGGTAAATACAAAGCATCTAACTCATTACAAGCAAGCATCAAAACAAGAGCACAGATGACACCAATGACAACACTGATATGTTGACATCAATGACAACACCGGTTAGGCACATACTTGTAATGTCCAATCTCCCCTTTGTCATTGATGGTAACATATGATGTGAAAAACTGTAAAGACCATCAAGACAAGATTCTCCCCCTTTCTCTTTATAGATCTGCACTCTTTCTTCTCTGATTTTTTCACATGATTTCTCTCCCCCTTTGACATCAATGGCAAAGGGCACATACTTCCACATTGCTGCTTTGATCCCACTGAACTTTCTTTGTTATCAACACTTTCTTTATCAGGAACATTTAGCTACTCCCCTTGAGAGGTAGCCCTCAAAACATCAATCTAGATCAAAGAATGAGACTTTGAGCACCACTGGATTGATGTATTCCTATGCATCTTAGTTCAGAGTAGGAGGGGTAATGACCCTAACTTTTCTCTAAGATACTCAAAAGTATCCTTAGGTAGAGGCTTAGTGAAAAAATCTGTAATCTGATCCTTTGTGGACACATATTCCAACTTTACTTCATTCTCTATCACCTTTTCTCTCAAAAAGTGATACCTTATAGAGACATGCTTTGTTCTTGAGTGCATCACTAGGTTCTTTGAAATGTATAGCACTCATATTGTCACAGAAGATTGCAACTGGATCTTCATACACAACTCTTATGTCTTTCAAAGTTTGCTTCATCCATAATACTTGAATACAACAAAATGTTGCTGCAATATACTCTGCTTCTATAGTTGACAAAGAGATTTAATCTTGCTTTTTTCTCAACCATGAAACCAATTTATTACCCAAGAAGAAAGTGCCTCCACTTGTACTTTTTCTGTCATCAACATCTCTAGCCCAATCTGCATCTATATAAGCACTGAGAGTAAAATCATTATCTTTTGCATACCATAAGCCATGTTCTAGTGTGCCTTTTAAATACCTGAAGATTCTCTTAACTGTGATCACATGTGACTCTCTTGGATCAGCTTGAAATCTTGTAGCAAGACAAACTGCATGCATTATATCAGGTCTGGTTTGAGTTAGATAAAGCAATTATCTTGTTTACAGTGAAATTTGATGAAGAGGATTTGTTTGTGTTTAGGGTTGATTTTGCTAGTTTGTATGAATCCTCCTTTCACCTCTAAGCATTCAAGGACTTCAGCCAAGTAGGAAGTCTACTATAGGCCTTTGGTCACTCAGAATATAGGGGAAATTGGAATTGTGTGATTTTGTTATTTAATTAAGTCCACTTATGCTCAAAAGCCTAATTATGCAAATTCAAAAGCAAATAGACAAATTACAGAAAATTCTTGCACACTGAGATATCAAATGACAATCAAATGTGTACCATATTTCAAAGTTCAGAAAATAGAAAAGTCAGGGACTAATGAGCGGGTGCCCTAGTCTAGTGCCATAACTTTTGTCAGGATCTGGGAACCTTGTCTACAACCTGTTTCTATTGTTCTAGAGATTTTTCTGTTGTGGGATCCAGAGGACTAATGAGTGCGTGCCTGAGTCCAGTTCCCTATTTTCTTCTCTGATCTGCAATTCTGACAGTCTGCACTACTCTCCTGCAACTCCACTTTTTCTACTCCTGCAACATGTAACCTACAATCATGGAAAAATGGATTGGGGTTGTGGTGTTTAGAGTCTTTCCTCAGTCAAGCCCCAGAGAGACATTCAAGTCTTCTGAACACCGTTGTTAGATAAAGAGTGTGTATCCCTGCGGGATAGAGGCAAAATCCAAATGATAAATGATTGAAAACACAATTGATATCACCTTGTAGTGAAGATCTCATGGAAGGAAGATGCTCTTCATGCCATGAGGAGATGGATGCCAAATCTGCAAATACAAACACAATAACAATGCTCTCCTCTGCAACACAATGAATGCCTTGAATCAACTTAACATAAGCTCATGAATTAAAAATGCCATCTAGTTTACAAATGAATACCTAAACATGCTTATATATGCAACTACAAACATTCTTGCCAAGAATTTCATAATTGAAACTTACCGTCTCGGCATAGGACCTAAATAATGATCACAAACTGACACTCCAAAATTTGTCCTGACCTAAAATAGGGTAGGACTAGGGCGTGGACGCCTAAGTCCTCCCCCCTATTTTAGGCGGGACTTATGTCAAGTGCACCCCCTAGGTCCCATTTGCCATGAAACTTCAGGGTTTTCTCATCGAGATGTCAAATTAACATGAAAAATGCTCTAAATGCATAAACAGATCATAGGAGCTAAACCTTAGGATGGAAAAGCCCCCAAGGGGACATTTTCTGACATAACATTTAGCCCCCACTTTAATGTATGTATAAACACAAGGCCAATACATTCATTAAAGTATGGTCAACAAACACATTAAACATGCCAAGCATGGAGAAGACATGCCAATTATAGAGAAGACAGTAATAGGCACGCAAAACATGGAGAAGACAACATGGAAGACATGCAAAACACAAAGAATATAGTGAATGCAGTGAAGATAGTGATGATTTTCTTTTTCTTTTCATTTTCACATATATGAAATGTAGATGTAAGTACTGTAATAGGTAAAATGGGATAATAAAATGAATTACAAAAACCTAAAAACATCAATGGAATGTGCAAGTAAAGAAGATTTAAAATAAGAAAGTGATACTTACAACCTTTTTACCTCACGATTTCCATTGTTCACCTATTCCCATTCGATCTTCAGTGATGAATGCAGCCCTCAGGAAGCTTGCTTCCTTGCTTTAATTCCTCAAGATGGCAAAAGAGAAATGGCTTGGATACTTGCAGTGTTGAAGGTGAGCTTCAACACAATGTGAAATGGATAATTATGGATGTGATAGTGGGGGTGTCAATGGCACGCTATGGATTCTGCAGCATAAGTTTACTTGAAAGCTTTGTTTTTTTTTTGAAATGGAAGGAGAGGGTTGTATTTATAGACTTGTGCAAGAGAAGATCAATGGTGTAGAAGAAATAAGAAGATCAATGGTAGAGGATGTTTGAGAGAATGTGTGCGAATAGAAGGACATGTGTCATTCAAAAAGATGTTTTGTTGAGTTAACTGCTTTCTTGATGAGGATGAGTTTTTATTTCTTAAATTAGAATATATTTTTCTAATTGAAGAGTTTTGTTGATAGCTTTAAATCAATTAACTCAGCTTTTGCTTTTGCATGACAAGAAGAATTTATTTTTAGAAGATTTCAAAGATTTTTTAGAAGATAAGAAATTGTAATTAAATAAATAAATTTATTTAATTACTTGCACATGATTTAGAAGAATAAATAAAATATTTAATTATATTTTATTTTGGGGGATTAAGATTTAATTTAAATAAATTTGCAATTTATTTAAATTTGGAAGAATGAATGATTTAATTAAATAATTAAAATTATTTAATTGTTTAGAAGAATAAAGTTGATTTGATTTAATTAAATAAATGTAATTTATTCAATTAATGGGAGAAAATGAATCAAATAAATAAATTGATTTATTTATTTATTGATAGAGGAATATTAAGATGAAATAAATATTTAAAATATTTATTTAGGTAGAGTCATGTCATTTTTAGGTGTATACATTTTGCCCCTCTTTGATGCAATGTGTTTTATCACGTTGTTTCAAAGAATAAGAATTTTTGACAATAATACATGCCCCAGTTTGCCTCTGGTACAAGTTTAACGATAGGATGCGCCCTCGAGAGATTGGATGAGAAGACGGTAGAAAGCGTGAGACGGACAATCTCACAAAGAAGTAGGTGGAAAGCGAGTTAGGATGGAGAAAAACAGGACATGGTTGGGAGGAACAGATATGGGAAGTAGTGACAGTTACCACACAATCAAGTGTGGTTCACTTACTATATATAGGAGTTGGGTCCACAAGTCCTATTCATTTGCACACTTGTCCTTAGTTGATTGGTCTCTTAGAGCTTAGTAGAGTAGTGGAGCTAGAGTAGTTGACAGAGATATGGATATTCCACATGAGGAGCACCGTTTTGAGTGAGTTTGACAATTAGATCGACCACCTGAGGTAGGACCACTGGTATGTAGTTCAACAAAACTCGCTAAAAGTCATTTATAAGGCCAATAAATTCTTAGGAAAAAAACCTAGGATAGATGCGCCGAACTGCAGTTCGGTGCATATGCATCCTGAAATGGCGCATATGCTGCGAAATCACACATCTGAGTGATCTTACAACACATGATAGATGTGTGCATATAGGCTAGGAATTGGCACATCCACTGTAGAACTGCGCATGTGACACTAAAAGCGGCGCACGTGCCAGAACGGAACATACACGTCAAGGATTGGCGCATTCACAGTGAAGCAGTGCATCTGATATGAATCGGCGCATTTGCATCTAATATGAATCAGCGCATTTGCCACCTAGTTTAGCGCATTTGCACTAGGATAGTCAGTTGACTTAAAGAAATTAACCCAATTGGCACCTTGATCGATGTATCAATTGATAAGCGATCTTTGAGATTATCGAGAATCTACTTAAGAGATGATATGCTATTTTGATTAATTTGATGTATTAAGTCAATGATAGGATAGTTTGATTGCTTTGAGTAGGTTTTGCTTGGATATGGATTTCTTTGACACTATGCTTTGCTTGGTTGCAGGAGGATATCCGTGATACCCTGATGTCATGAGAGTAGTTCCCTTTGCCGTTGTTGCAGCGGTATATGTTGACAGAGATGGACCATGAGGCTCTTGGTGCTATGGGTCTTCATTACATTTGTTTCATGCCCAAGGTTCGTGAGAACTGCAGTTTGCTGACTACAGCGGTGGAGTGATTCCAGAGTGAGGATGGGACATTCCATCTACCGACTGAAGAGATGGCGATCACTCTAGAGGACGTGTACAAGATTCTGCACTCCCTATTCAGGGAGAGTTGGTAGAGTACGATTCACAGCATGATGCAGGATTGGCTGAGTGCAGATGCATTTTTGATGACCCAAATCTGGTTGAGCAAGTGATTTCGTGGCAGGACATTCATGACTACTATGACTACTTCCCGAGGATAGTGGCGGGGCTGATCAATGGCATAGTATGCCCTGATAGGAGGTCACACAGGTTCCTGACTGGCTGGGGGAGGGTGCTGGAGAGCATGATTACCAATGGGACTTGGTATGCATGGGGTGTGTGTGTGCTAGCACACTTGTACAGGGATATGCACCAGGTTGTGTATCACAGAGGGGCTAGCTTGTTAGCAGGTGTGTCTTATTTGTAGTTTTGGTTATGGGAGCACACAGCTATCACGTGGCTGATATGTCTTTTTCATAGGCAGAGAGGTGAGCCCTACAACTATGGATATGCAAGCGTGATTTCCTAGCATAAGCTAGGGAAGCTTGAGTATTGGAGACACCTGCTAGATAATGTGGATCTAGTTATCTGGCGCCCATACCTAGACTGCGAGGTATGGGAGGATGAGGCTGACGAGTTACCGTATTGCTTCCAAACTTGGTGGCTCATTGGTAGGACAAGGTACATATTAGAGCGTCAGATTGTTAGCAGGGTACAGCGATAGTTTGGCAGAGTACAGGGTAGGCCACAGGGGTAGGTGCGATTCACGAGGACTCATGTAGAGAGACTAAGGTGGGGTCTTGTGGCATCGTATGAGGAGGCCTTAGCAGACTTTCATCAAATCCCCTATGCAGCATGGCCTATGAGGAGGGAGATAGTAGATGCGGGTATGACACCGAACTATGAGGAGTGGTTCACTACTCATCCATTTCCCAGATATTCAGGACCTGGAGAGTTGGCTCCTTGTATAGACGAGGAGGATTCAGACGATGAGGGTGGAGCTAGCAGGAGGAGGAGGAGATGGAGGGGGAGAGGAGGTTAGGGAGATGATTGTGGAGACAGAGGAGGAGGTGGAGATGGAGGAGGGGGAGGTAGACCAAGATAGAGGAGGAGGTCGAGGAAGGGACCCTCGGGTCAGCAGGATGTTGCGCAGCCGCAGGCTGCAGGGTAGGTGCACGTGCCAGCACAGCAGGTGGCATAGTAGAGATAGATGTCGCCACCACAATAGGTGGCATAACAGTAGGTGTAGGGGCAGGTGCCAGCACAACAGGTGGCACAGCAGTAGGTGCAGGGATAGGGATAGGGAGGGCAGGCTCCATAGCTTGACCTACAGCAGTAGGCCATTGTTGCACTATAGAGCCAGGTCAGGCAGTTGAGAGCCCACCTGAGAGTAGTCGAGTCTCGGAGAGAGGCAGATGCAGGATGGCTATCAAAGATCTCTAGAGAGTGAGACTCAGCATTGGTGAGTGTGCAAACAATCAGAGCAGAGAGAGATGCAGTAATGGCAACCCTAGGTACAGATGGTACTTCAAGCTTTTTGGTTGCAGAGGTGCAATAGGCACAGACACAGCTGGCCCAGGTACAGGGTGAGCTTGCTAGATCACAAGCTCAGACTCAGTACTATAGAGGATTATATCATGGGGTAGTGTCAGTGGACCAGTGTGTGCCTAGTTACAGGAGTCATTCTGTGGCATCGCAGAGGGCAGGTGGATCCCGATCTATAGGATCAGTGAGAGGCCCCCAGCAGTCTCGGGGTGACAAGGGAAAGGATAGTGCAGGGAGTAGTGCTCCACGTTAGCAGGGTTAGCCAGATTTTGACACTTGTACTAATTTTTGGCTTGATGTACACATTTTTTATGGCTGAAATAGCCTGCTTATGTATTATTTTTCCCTGAGACATGTATCACTATCTTTTTGTACTTTGTATACATTTCCTGATATGACTCTGAGAGATGGACAAATATTTTGATATGTTGCACATTTGGACATGTTTTATGCTTATATGATGATGCAGTTATTGATGTTCTACATGCACATGTTCTATGTTTATATGTTATGGATGCAACCTCTCTTATGATGCTTTGTATATGTGATGCATACTAGACGAATTAGGATGATTTGGTATGTGAATGCAAATGTGAAATGTTATTGATATGATGATGTAGCTCTATATGTATTTGTCTGTTTTTATTTTTGATATGATATATAGATGCAAATGTATGTGGATGACCCGATGCACTTATTATGTATGCAAAATAATTTAATCATGTGAATGACTATCTCATGTGATATGATATGTTATCTATGATATATTTTTGATATGTCCAAATGTACTCAATCGACACAAAGATGATATAGAGAGGTGGAAGAAAAAGGGATGAAAGAAAAGCGGGCTTTCATTTGATACTTTGCAAGATTTTCTTATTGCATGGTTGATATGGATTTCTGGATATGGGATGGATGTGGATACTTTGCCATCATTAGAGCGCAAGTACTTTGCTTTCATCATTGGGCACTTTTTGTTTCTTTTCTCTTTTTGAAATGTTGTAAGAAAATACAAGCATCTAGGTATAATTAAACTGAGATGGCCTGAGTATTCCTTACATGGATTTTTGATATAGCAAGTTGATACAAGCATCTAGTCAAACTTGAATCTAGATGACCTGAGTACTTCTTGCATTTCAACAGACAAGGATTGCCCTTTTTCATGTTCAGACCTCAGAAGTCCTCGATGATCTTTTACTAATCATGTCTTTGGACAAAAGTCATCACATTACTAAAGTTTGATCCACAAATAGTAGACAAAGAAAAATATTATGCCCCCATCATAGCATTATATGTGTCTTTTTGCCATAATTGATATAGAATTAGTCTGAGTGTTTCGGTATATGTTGTTACTTTGCTTTGGACAGGTTGATGTCTTGTGCCAAGATTTTTGTTTTGGAAAGCTTGCTTTGCTCAGTGCGCTTGTCTAGTGAAAGGTATCACAATCCTGTATTAATATCCTCTTAGAACATGTGGCATTCAAGAATCTAAATCCACAACTTGGTTGAGGAGTTGCCCCTAGTTTAGACAAAGGATCAACTTATTATGGGTGATATGACAAACAGACATGGAGAGACGGACCCTAAGGGACTGACCTAGTGCCTCGGGGGCTCATTGCTAAATGGCCTTGCCTATGTGATGACGTAGAGGCAACATAGTTCAGGGTGAACCTGATGGACCTAAGACCTAGGTGATGGCAAAGATGTAGAAATGGTCACGGATAGCAGGACAAACGACACTTGACGAAATGGATAGGAAAGAAGCGAAGCGGAGTGGAGCCTTGGGGGCGCATTGATAATGGCCTTGCCTACGTGATAGCTCAGAGGTGACGTAGTTCGACAATGGTTCAAAGGACTAGTTCAGAATGAATGATATGATGGATACAAGAGACATGAGGTCACAACCGAGGGAGGAAGTAGTTTGTCGCAGATAGCGCCTATTTACCAGGTTTTCACCACTTGCTTTTATTTGTACAAAAGATACAAGTACACATGACGCCTGTTTGCTAGGTTTTCACCATGGTACCTATCCCAAGCACCTATTTGCCAGGTTTTCACCAGATGATGATTTTTTTGTTATTTTTCAATTTTTAAAATTTTTTTTTTGTTTTTAATCACTTTTTGATTTTTATTTTTTTTAATTTTTAAGGACTCCCTTGCATTGGGGTTTTTAGGTATAGAACTTGCGAAGATGCATGCTATTGATAGGGTCATCAAATAGTTCACCTTCATATGTAGCCAATTGATATGCTACTGACCCATAGGCTGCAATGATGACATAGGGACCCAGCCAGTTGAGTTCGAACTTGCCTTTCTTTTCTTGATCTTGTTGATTTCTAGGATTTTCTCTTAGGACTAGATTACCAACTTGGAATACTCAGGGCTTTACCCTATGGTTGTAGCTTTTGGACATTCGTTGTTGATAATCTTTTAGGTGGTTAAAGGCATGTTGCCTTCTCTCTGTGAGCAATTCTAACTCTTGAAGTCTGGACACTCTGTACTCTTCATCAGATATGAGGCCTTTTAACGAAACTCGCAAGGATGGGATCTCGACTTCAATGGGCAAGATGGCTTCAGATCCATAGACCAGAGAGTATGGTGTTGCACCTGTGGGTGTGCGGATGCTTGTACGATAGGCCCACAGTGTGGGATTTAATTGGATATGCCAATCACAACCAGCATCATTGACAGTCTTTTTTTAGGATTTTCAAAATGGTTTTATTTGATGCCTCCACCTAGCCATTGCCTTGGGGGTAATAGGGGGTAGAAAATCGGTGCTGGATATAGAATTTGTCACATAGTTTCCTAAAATCTTGATTTTTGAAAGGTCATCCATTATCTATGATAATGGACGAAGGGATACCATAGTGACAAATGATGTAGTTCAAGATAAAGGAGGCAATTTGCTTGCCTGTGATATTGGTTAATGGCACAGGTTCAATCCACTTTGTAAAGTACTTAGTGGCCGTGATTATGAATTTATGGCCACTAGACAAAGGAGGGTGAATCTTGCCCACTAAGTCCAGTCCCCATTGACATAAAGGCCAATGAGTCGTTAATGGTTGTAGCTCCAATGCTGGTGCATGTATCAAGTTCTCATGGATTTGGCACTTCTTGCACTTCTTTACAAAATGATAGGAATCTTGTTCCATGGTTAGCCAGTAGTATCCCATGCGTATGAGTTTCTTGGTTAGGGTAGGGCCACTAGAGTGGGTCCCGTATATACTGTCATGCACTTCGTTCAGGGAAGTTTGATATTCCTCACTATCGAGACCTCTGTGATATAAGGTATTGGCGACAATGGCATACCAGGATGCCTGACAGATGAAGGTTCATTTTTGGTTACTAGAGAGATCAGGTGGGAGGGTATTCTCTTTAAGATAGGCAAATATTTTTCCATAGAGGGGGGAATTAGCCCCAACAATGTGGCAAATGATATGGGATTCAGGGGTGTCATATGCAAGACAGCACACTGGCTCTACCAAGAACTCATAATGTGATTGATTATTTGGAATATCGAGGAGAGATGCGATCATTTCCATGGCGTCTACAACTTTGTTCTCAATCCTTGGTATCTGCTCAAAAGAGATCTTGAAAAAGTATTCTTTGAAGTCATCTACCATTCATTTTTAAGGGATTAACTTCTCATCTTTTGTCTAGTAGTCGTCATTTACTTGATCTATGACTAGTTGTGAGTCACCATACACCTGAAGTTCTTGGATATTCCATTCAACTACTAGCTTGATGCTAATGACTAGGGCCTCATATTTTGCCATGTTGTTAGTGCAAGGAAATAGTAATCTGTATGATTTAGGAATGGTGTCTCCACTAGGGGTGATCAACAAGATACCTACTCCTGATCCATGCTGAGTATATGAGCCATCGAAATACATTTTCCAGGTTGTTGTGGTTATGTGAAAGATAGACTCATCTGAAAATTCAAAGCTCAAAGGGCTATCATTTGTTAGAGGTGCATCTGCCAGTTGATCTGCAAGTACTTGGCCTTTTATTGCTTTCCTTTCTACATATTCGATGCCAAACTCGCTGAGAAGCATGACCCATTTGGACAATCTACCTGTTAGGGCTGCTTTGTTGAGTAAGTACTTAAGTGGATCAATTTTTGCTACTAGTTTGATAGAATGTGACAACATGTAATGTCTCCACTGTTGTGAGGCGAAGACCACAGTGAGACATGCTCTTTCAATTGGCGTGTATTGTAGTTCATATCCAACAAGTGTTTGACTGATATAGTAGATTGCTTGTTATTTCCCTTCATAATTTTGTTGTGCAAGGAGAGCTCCTAGAGCTATTGGTGTGGCTAAGATATACAACAATAGATGTTTACCCTGAATCAGTGGCATCAATACAGGAGGTTTCATTAGATATTCTTTTAACTGCTGAAATCCATGTTCACATGAATCATTCCATTTGAAAGGGACATTCTTATGTAGGAGGTGGGAAAATGGGTGGCACTTGTCTACCAATTGAGAAATGAACCTTCTGATAGATTGTAGTTTTCCCTGTAGGGACCTTAGCTAAGTGAGATTCTTAGGAGGTGACATTTCCATGATGGCTTTCACTTTAGCTGGTTCGACTTTGATTCCATTGGAAAACACTATGTATCCAAGTAGCTTACCTGAGGTAACTCCAAACACGTACTTCTTCGGATTGAGGAGCACATTAAACTGTTCCAGTCTTTTGAATATTTTGTTCAGTACTATTAGGTATCCTTCTCTTGTGAGTGATTTTGCCAGGATATCATCAACATAATCTTCCATTATAGTGTGCATCATGTCATGGAAGATTGTGGTCATAGCTCTCTGATATGTTGCGCTAGCATTTTTCAAACCAAATGGCATGACACACCAACAATAGGTGCCCCAAGGACATGTAAATGCAATCTTGTGTTGGTCTTCAGTGCAATTTTTATTTGGTTGTATCTGGAAAAACCATCCATTGGTGATAGCATGGTGTGCCCTGCTGTGAGATCTACAATAATGTCAATGTTTAGCAGGGGAAAATCATCTTTTGGATGAGCTTTGTTCAGGTCTCTAAAGTCATTACATATTCAAACTCTGCCATCAGGTTTGAAACTGGTACTATGTTTGAAATCCACTCGGGATAGTCTATTGGTCTAATGAATCTAACATCTAACAATTTCTTCATCTCTTCTTTCACCATGAGGGCCACATGTGGGTGCATCTTTCTGAGTTTTTACTTTACCGGCTTAGCTCCTGGAGCTATGGATAAGTGATGCATTATGAGATTCGGATCTAGCCTTGGCATATCTGCATATGTCCACACAAAATTGATTTTTTTTCTTTTGAAGAATTCAGTGAATGTTGGCTTTTCTTGTGTGGTTAGAGACTGTGCCATAGGAATCATTCTGGGACTGTCACCTGTGCTAACATTGATCAGCTCTGCTAGTTCTATTAATATTAAAGATCTCTCCTGATGTGTGAGATTGGGTAGAGAGTCAAGCCTTCCATCCTTCAATGCCTCAGAGAGGTTTTCACCATTGGATACATCTATATTTTTACTTTTTTCATGATCTAACACTGCCACAGAGCGGTTTTCACCATTAGATCTTTCTTTCATTTTGACATTTTTGAGACTGAAAGGCTTGGCATTCTCTCCAAAATAGGCCTTGTCATTGAGTTCTATGGTATAGCTAGCTCTGTGGTCCCCTGCGGGTATATGATCTCTAAGCTCAAGATAGTCTATGTTGGCCTCATCGTTCTAAAAGGTATCGAGCTTAGGGGTAGTGTCTTGTAAGTCCCCAATCTATGAGTTCGAGGTCTAACAATGGTAAGGGGTCATTAGGTTGGTCTAGTTCGGTGGTATTGATGGTTAATATAGAGGTGTTGTGGAGTTCATTATAAGTACAGACAAAGTCTGCGATGGTACTCTTCATTAGTGGATCTGTCAAGGGGGTATCATTCTTTCCTCATGATTTTCACTATCGTTATTACGTGGGTCAGACTCTAGTGGTCTAGCCCTTGGACCTTGTCTCTCATTTGCATGGGTTGGGTCATACTCATGGACAACATCGATACCTTTTTCATCACAAGATAGCTCAGAGAGGCTATCCCATTCATATTCATTGGAATCAGTCTCACTCCCCATTTGTAGTTGTTGAATTTGATCAACCAGATTACTAGCAGATGTTTCTGGTTGTTTGCCTTTATGCTTATTTGCTCTGTCATTTCTTGTTGTGCCAGTGTAACCTAGCCATGTAGTGTCTCAGGCTGTCAAGGTATGAGGTTGAATGGGTTTAGTGATACCATCTTTTCTTGAACTGAGTGGGCCATGTCCTTCATACCCCATTCTTTGTAGCCTTTGGAATCCTTGACCATATTGTTCAGTTTGTATAGTGGTGTGATGATCTTGTTGTGTTAATGAACTATCTTCATCCTTATATAACCATTAAAGGATATCCTTTTCATCACTCTCATCTTCGAGGCTTCCCCATTTGATAAACGGACCTTTGGTAGTTTCAATTGTTTTGGATTTTCTCAGGGTAGGTGTTCCATACGATCTAGGAGATAAGGGGAGTTATGCCAAACAGAGGGATTGAGAGATTGTTTATTCATCTAGGCCCTTATCTTTGAGTCTGAGGTCAAGTTGGGAAGCTTTTGATGTGGAAGCAAGTGAAGCTAGGTCAACACGAGATGAAGATGAAGCAGAAGTGCGATTGTTGGGAATCACAACTTCAAGTTTAGATTGAATGGAGTTGCAATACTGAAATGAATTGGGGTCACCTTGGATGGTGATCTCTTGACCTTCATGGGGGAATTTGATACACTAGTGGTATGTTGACGACACTACTTTTAGAGCATGTATCCGTGGTCTCCCAAGAAGAATGTTATATGCTAGCTCAATATCAAGGACTTGGCATGCCACATCTTTTACTATAGGTCCCACTCTGATTGGTAAAGTAATAGTTCCCTTGGAAGTTCTCCCCTCCTCATCATAGGCTTTGATAGTGATTTTCCTTTTTGGATCTATAGCTTTCTCTGCAAACCCCAATGCAAGGATTAGTTTCAAGGTGCAAATATTCAAATCAGATCCTCCATCGATTAGGACTCTTTTTATCTTGTGTTTGTGGATGAAGGCTTTGATATGAAGAGAGGCACTATGAGGTTGGGTGATTGACATATCATCCTTTTCAGTGAATGATAGGGAGTGAGGTGAGGTAATGTGACCTACCATGGTTTGAAACTATTCTTCGGAGAGGTTCGTTGGGATGGAGGCTTTGAAAAGAACTTTATCTAGCATGGCCCTATGGGACGGGGACAGACGCAGAAGCTCCACGTTAGAGATATGTGTTGGTGTCTTATGGAGTTGATCTAGGATACTATACTGATTAGCCAAAGAGGTGGGGGCTCCTCTAAGAGTGACTCTATTACTGCAGGTGGTAGCATTACAATCTAAATCTTTGTTTATAGTGATCACATTGATGCATGAATCACTTTCTGAGATGTGGTTAACAATGTAGTCAAAGGAGACGTTTGTGTAATTTGCGTTGTTAGTTCCACTGTTGTTTCGGTTGGAAGATCCTCCCTACTCATAGTTGGGAAGAGGATCCTTGAATGCTCAATGATCATTATTAGAGGTATGTCCATCAAGTGACACTTTGTTTTGCTTGATCAAATCTTGGATAGTGTACTTGAGTGCAATGCAGTCGTTGGTTTTGTGCCCCCTATTTCGGTGGTACTCACAGAAATCATTGTCGTTCCACCAAGGAGGTTTGACTTTTGGTTCATATTCCCGCACTGTTGGAAGTGTTATGATCTTACTTGTGATTAACTTCTGTAGGGCGGTTTCCAATTATTCTCCCAAAGGTGTAAATTTTCTCCTAGGTTGGAAACTTTAACCATGATTCAATGTTTCTTGGTTTGTTTTGCGAGGGGTTGTTTTGAGGATTCGATAAGTTAAAGATTGGTTGTTTTGGTGCTGCATTCTTGGCATCTACCACTCCATCATTCACAATGTTTTTTTTTGGTCCAAAATCTTGGTTTATCTATGTTGGTATTGGTACTAGGAGTATCTTTATAACGCTTTATTTGACCCTTTGCGATTAAAGCCTTTTTGATGATTAGATCCATCTCAATGACCTTACTAAAGGAAGTAGGACATTGTATTTGTATCTGATATCTTAGGTTAGTTTGTAGGTTATGAACAAACATTTCTAGCATTTGTTTTTCAAGTATTTGATGTGGGTACTTACTTGCCAACTGTCTCCATCTTTGTAGGAATGCAGCGTGTTGGTTTTTGCTTCTGAATCAGCATTAGGGTTTGCCACTTCTAATGCACAGGCAAATTCAGCCAACTGAATATAGGAGGTTGCGTGAGCTCCTCCCCTTCACTTCTGGTTCTGCCGCACCAAGGGGGGTGTCCCTATTTGATAAAAGTATAACCTTGACTAGCTCAATGACAGAAGGATTTAACTTGACAGCAACTGGCAGAATACTCTCATGTATGGACCAAGATTTGTGTAACAAATCACAAGGTTGGCAACATTCTTGGACATAATGTTTGGTTAGGTATGAGAGCATGCAGAGGTTCCTAATCCTAATCCTACAACTAACAGGTGGAAGTGATGAGATGGGTTGAAATGGTGTTTGGAGTGATGGGACTTTCCTAGACCCATTGAACAGACAAATTCCCAAACCAGTGCCTTATCTAGGCAGTAGAGTCATATCTAAGACTGTAAATGTCTCCCCATGACAACATAAATTCATATCCAGAGGACTTGAGAATAATGCTACTGCCTGACAGCAACATGTCCAAGAAAGAGTATCATTAATGATCATGCTTAACAGATCCTATGATGCAATCTATTTCCCTTTGTATCTGATCAAAAGCCTATTTAACCACTCCTTGAGCAGACGTAATAAATCAGACACACAGTATGCATACACTAAAAAACTTGGAAGTCCTTGACAATCTTGTTTGAAAGGAAAACAAATGACATACAGGAGACAATCAGAAATAATACACACACAGGTGTTTTTCATTTAAAATCAATCTGCATAGAAGGTCATCACAAAGAAAATCATCATTTACAATCCAAGATAGATTAGTACACCAGACTAAGGACCGAGTCTGTAGCAAAAAATGCCTTTCAAAATGTGAACACCTTATGTTCAGAGTCAGAGCCGAAAGACCAAAAAACCTCCAACCTCTAAAAAGTAACACAGCCAAAACCATTTATACAGAACCGTGTACATTCAGCAATTAATTACATGGCCAGAAGTCAAAAATTCGCCAGATACATCCATCAGAGGGAATGGTGCTTAGAAGCCATCAATACAGCAGACAAGGGAGGCCTCAAGCCTTGCGCCACCATCAGGAAGTCTTCACTCAAAAATTAGGCAACCTGATCATGTGTACCATCACCCATACCCCCGCTACAGTCGCCATTGATGGCTCAACCACCCGCGGCCTACCTGGAAACTGTTGCTGCATTCAAATGGAAGTTTCCTGCCAAAACGTGCTTCTTTGCAAGTTCAAAATATGCAGGAAGAATAGTCCCACATGCATGCTGCTGAGACCACTTCATTAGTTTAAAAATGGGGCTGCATACATACCAAGTGTCAAGCACTTTTGCCGCGCTCGACACACATGCCCTCGCCAAAAGCCCATCGCCAAGACTAACACCATCAGACTGCCACAAAAATCTCTCACTAAGCTCAATAGTCTGGCCGATATAACTTGCTTCGCATTCCCCTTCATCGGCCAGAGATAGACCATCGAGTCAACCTTCCAAACCTTCGCTGATCTACCAAGTTACGCCGACAACACCCTCGCTTCCTATCTCCATCGGTGAAACCAACTCTATCGGCACAACAAGAATTGCCCTCGCCGACACAGCCGATCACCCCAATACACAATCCTTCGGCGAGACACACGCCGATGACACCCCATCGGCCACACCTCCCATTGTCGGCACAACCCAAAACACTTCGGCCGACAATACAACTCTCACCGATGGCACTCCAAATCCTCATCGACCTGACACTACCCCATCGGTGGACCCTCCAACTGCTAGTTCGATATGCAATCTTACTCTGATGGCATTCCCCATCGGGCAAACTCCTTACATTGACAGCCCAAAAATTTGCTTCGCTGATAGCCAAACACACGCCGATGGACATCCATCGGCCAGACCAAAACAATCAGAGCACTCAAGAAATCTTTTGCCGATGAAGCCAATCACTCTGATAAGACCAAAAACATAAAGCCTTGAACCATTGAACCCTGAACCAAAAGGGTTCAACACGAGGGTTCAACGCGATGGTTCAAACATAAAAAATAATACTCCATAGGCAACAAAGCTTTGAACCATTGAACCTTGAACCAAAACAAAAAGGTTCAAGCGGGAGGTTCAACGATGCAATATTTGCGCAAGGCAAATGCATAATGTGACCCGTTAGAAGAAAATTGAACCCCGAACCGCTGAACCACTGAACTTAGAGAAAAAAGGGTTCAAGTTCAAATCGAAATGTCGAAGACACAAAAACGAACCCATGCCGATGGAGAAAAGACGAAAACCCCTCCTCAAGAAATGAGATGCAGATGCTAAAAAGTACTGAAGGGGTGCCAAAACTTAGAACCTTTTGGATATTTTGGGATGGTGCCTGCATGAAAATTGCTAAATTAACTAACAGTGAATTCAGGCACCAACACAGCGAAAGATTCTCCACCTTTTTGCTTGGTCTTACAAAGGTCTAAGATTGAGGTGTCATGCTCAATATTGTAAGAGAAATGTGTGACAAATTTGTCCACAAGTTCATTAAAGGTTCTAATGTCAGGCGGTAGTCTAGAAAACCACTCTCTGGTTTGTCCTCCTAAGCTTCTTGGAAATAGTCTCATAAGATAAGTATCATCGTGGGCGACTTCGAGACATGCAGCGTTAAATTCCCTAATGTGGTCCCTTGGATCACCCTTTCCTCGATATTTATACAATTTTGGTACCTCAAATTTAGAGGGGAAAGGTATCATGATCAAGGTTCTATCAAAAGGATATGGTGAAATATCCTCTAGGGAGTAATGCTTAGTTGATGCTCCTATTTGCATGTCTGTGAATTGTTGTTGTAAAACTTGGATCTGTTGGGTCATTAAGCTTAAGGCATCTATGGAATCAATGGTTGCTTTGCTTTTGTCTATGGGTGTTTCCTCATGTGTGCTTCCCTTATGGTTTTTTTTTCCTTAGGTTCTTATAGAGCTTCTACGTCAAAATCTTTAGGGAGCTTGACTCCTTGTTGTGCTAAGTGAAGAAACAATTTAGTAGGGTCTTGGGCAAGTACCTTATCCATTATGCATTGAAACCTTCGGTCTTGCTGTGTTTGGAGAATCTCTTCCATAGAAATTTCCTCATCATTGTCGTGAGAGGTCGGAATAGTTTTCTCAGCCATTTTAAATCTATTTTTGTTTTTAGGACCTTGTTAAGACCATGCAAGGTGACTAGAGATGGGATGGAGTGAGTTTGAAAGATTTGAGCAAGAAGCGATGAAATGCCAAGGTTTGAACAAGGTTTTCCTTAGATCAATTGGTTTCAAACAAGACGGGTGAACAAAATGACAGTCAAAGTAAGGATGATAGAAATCCGTTTACTTGATGTAGACTATTTTTGCACAAGCCACTAGTGGAGTTTTGAGAGAAAAGGATGATTGATCCTTAATAGTGGAGACTCACTAGGTTTGTTTGAGGTTGATACAATCAAGAATAGCTTGGTACTAACCTAGATTTTGGATATCTTGCTTGATTTTGGAAAAAACTTGGATGATGCAGTGTGGAAAAAGTAGCTATGGTATGGAAGAAGAGCGAAATGGTTGACTTACATGATTTTAATCAGATCTTGGGAAAACTAAGACAAGTTTGAAATGGGTTTTTGAAAAGTTGATAGTTTTTCTCCTAGGAAGTACAGAATAGCTCTCTGGATTGGATGCGTAGCAGCAAATGTGCCAGAATAGGAGGTAAAAGTGCCGCAGGTCGATGCAAATGCGCAGATCTGGCAAATTTTTATATGCGCAACAATAGTGATCAAATGCGCAGCAAGTCTAAGTCTAGGCGCCGCAGGTCGCAGTAGATGCGCCGTTCTAGTTTTTAGTTTTGATTTTACAGAGTTTTTGGCATGTTTTTAAAAAAAATTACGTTTTTGGTTGAAAACTTGGTCTTTTTGAATTCTGATTTTCAATTATGGCAAAAGACACAGCAAGCACATAGAAGTTTTTATGATTTTTATCTTTTTTTTTTTTTGTATTTTTGTGGACTTTTTGACACAAGAACAATTACAACCTAGGCTGGAAAGGACAGTATTTGTTGAGTCCCCTAGCTGTGCATATTCAAAGCATGTAACTCTAGGATCTAGTAGCACTGGCTCCCCTCCACGGCACTCACTTCTCACGCATACCAGATCCAGGTTTCCTTAGGCTCGTACCCCCACCAAACCATAGGATTGTCCCTGCTACCTCTACTAAGAATCACATGAATTGGGGCCACTTCAAAGGTCCCACCTTTTTTCGCCAACAAATAGAGGATTTTGGTATACTAAACAATGGCTAAATAGTCAGGGCAACCGTTTGAGTGGTTACATATGCAGCAGCACTACTCTCTGTTATGGAGTCTCCCAGCCTCCAAGGGTTATGCCTTGGAGGGTTTTGGGGGAGGTTGGTTGTTGGTGTAACATAACAGCACTCGTTGCAGGAAGCTTTCGCCTCAAGCACAATTTATTTAAAGTAGATTGGTAGGGCTTGGCTTTAGCCTGTTACCACTTAGGGTCATTCCCACTTAGATAGGTGGGCATCCAAGGGTAGGCCCCTCTAAAGGTTATACACAAAGAATAACAAGTCTGGAGTTCTAGTCACCTAGTAACGGGGAGAGCATAAACCTGTTGTCATTCAACAGACACAGAAAATAATGGTTTATCCAATCCTATTAAAACAAAAAAAAACTATATGTATTATCTACTTGGGCACTCACACATTTGTTAACTTTGAAGTGGTTAAAGATAGCAATGGTTCATTTCCCTTTTGTAAGATAGCAATGTTCTAAACTAAGAGAGATAACAATAATGTAAAGGTAATAATGATGCTCATTTACTCTCCTCCTAATTAAGAACTATGTGAGATTTGCATGCATGCATTTTACTTTTTCCCCTAATTAATCTAAGATGAGTTAATTAGTGCAGCTAAATGACTATCCAGCTCCTAATCCTGCAAGACAAATGTTAGCGTTAACCCGAAAACCATGAGAAATCCTAAAATCACAATGAAGAACAGATGCGCCGCTTCATAGTCTATATGCACAGAAACAAAGACTATAAGCACAGTGTTACAAATGCGCTAAGATAGGCATCAAAAGTGCAGGAATAAGAGACAAATGCATGGTTTCTATAGATGCATCATTAAAAAGAATGTAAGTGTCATGTCTGAGGGTGTATGTGCCAGAAAACCACAAGCGTCGAAACAAATTGTAGATGTGCCAACTTAGAGGATGTATGCAATAGAACTTTGCATGCACTATAACAGGTTGTAGATGCATTGGCTCAGAGGATGTATGCACTGGAAGTTTGCATGCACCAAAATAGGTTGTAGATGCACCTCAGGATCGATCAGATGTGTTGCCTGAAACCTGTACGGAATCTGTACAGAACCTGTCACTCAGAAACTCAGTTTTTTTGGTTAGATTTGGGGCAAAGGCCCCACAATGGGCACCAGAAATGTAATGGGTAAAATGGGATAATAAAATGAATTACAAAAACCCAAAAACATCACTAGAATGTGCAAGTAAAGAAGATTTAAAATAAGAAAGTGATACTTACAACCTTTTTACCTCACGATTTCCATTGTTTGCCTATTCCCATTTGATCTTCGGTGATGAATGCAGCCCTCAGGAAGCTTGCTTCCTTGCTTTAATTCCTCAAGATGGTAAAAGAAAATAGCTTAGATACTTGTAGTGTTGAAGGTGATCTTTAACACAATGTGAAATGGATAATTATGGATGTGATAGTGGGGGTGCCAATGGCGCGCTATGGATTCTACAGCATAAGTTTACTTGAAAGCTTTGTTTTTTTTTAAATGGAAGGAGAGGGTTGTATTTATAGACTTGTGCAAGAGAAGATCAATGGTAGAGGATGTTTGAGAGAACGTGCACAAATAGAAGGACATGTGTCATTCAAAAAGATTCTTTGTTGAGTTAACTGCTTTCTTGATGAGGATGAGTTTTTATTTCTTAAATTAGAATATATTTTTCTAATTTAAGAGTTTTGTTGATAGCTTTAAATCAGTTAACTCAGCTTTTGCTTTTGCATGACAAGAAGAATTTATTTTTAGAAGATTTCAAAGATTGTTTAGAAGATAAGAAAGCGTAATTAAATAAATAAATTGATTTAATTACTTGCACATGATTTGGAAGAATAAATAAAATATTTAATTATATTTTATTTTTGGGGATTAAGATTTAATTTAAATAAACTTACAATTTATTTAAATTTGGAAGAATGAATGATTTAATTAAATAATTAAAATTATTTAATTGTTTAGAAGAATAAAGTTGATTTGATTTAATTAAATAAATGTAATTTATTCAATTAATGGGAGAAAATGAATCAAATAAATAAATTGATTTATTTATTTATTGATAGAGGAATATTAAGTTGAAATAAATATTTAAAATATTTATTTAGGTAGAGTCATGTCATTTTTAGGTGTATACAAGTACAAGGAAAGTAAACACACCACCCATAATACAGGAGGGACTCATCGCCACCGATCTTTAAGACTGTATATGGGGCAATAGACATGCCAAACAAATCCAACACACCATACAAATTAAACATGCCATACAAATCCCAAAGCATAGGAGGGACTCATCACCACTGGTCTTTAAGACTATGCTTGGGAACAAACACGCAATACACACACTTGGAAGACATGGAGAAAACACAGTAGACAAGGAGTGTTCCTATTTCTAGGTTCAACATCATCTCAGGCACATTATAGGCACACACTGATGATTGGGATTTGCCACAACAATCACCGAAGACACACTTAAGGGTTGAGTTAGTCACAGAACCGCTCCCCGCCTTCGCAGAGGACTTTTGAAAATGACAGGATGTGCACTCTCCATGAGAAATACACCATCCCCAGATTCGCAGAGGGCTTAAATGATTGCAAACAAATATTAGAGTGCGGGAGGGACTCATCGCCACCAGTCTTTAAGACTACACTTGAGAACAAGCACATTGCTAACATCTACAATAGATAACTTATCTTATATATGCCCCCACCTTAAGGTGGTTGATGTCAGGGACCGATATCAAGCATGTTAAGGTAGGAAGAAAACACACAAGGGAACACGAGCTCTCACAAAGCCCTTGCCCCAAAGGTGACATGTACCTTACGATCGCCAAATGTTTCCATAAACACATCCCTGCAAGAAAAAGTGTTAGTGTCCATACAATCATGATAAACAACAATGTGTAATGCAAGATTCAAGATAGACAAAGTGCACAGAGCAGCAAGTATTATTTTGTTTTTGTAAGTGTGATAAGACATCATCAAGATCACACAGAGTGATTCTACTAGCTAAGTGTCAGATAATATATAACAACCCCATCATCATATAGGAACTAAGTCCAATTTTTGATTTCTCACTAAAGTGACGCTAGGTCCACATCAGTATAATATGTTTTTCATCATCCACCTGCTAGATAGAAACACTAGAGGAAGGGAAATAATAAATCAAGAGAGGGTAAACAAGTGTCGTAGGGACAATCACATAAGAGGGTACCCCCAAGTCACCAACCGCGATGCTATGTCCGTAAGACACAACACACAACAGTGAAAAATAGATGAGAAGCAATATAGAAAAATGATGATACAAACAGAAGGTCACAACAAAGGCAGTCTCCTAGTAACTTCGACCTTACGAAAGTGTCAAGGGTCATCCCAGGAGGCCTGAACAACATATAACACATCACAGGGGAAACACATCATGAGAGATAAAGGGTTAGAAATACTTACCTGTAAGGAAAACCTAACTAAATGTTGTCAATGAGCAAATCATCATCATCTTTCCACTCCTAAATGTTAGAGGAAAGTGGGACATACGGTATCGAGCCCAACTCTTATTCTTGTTTTCAAGTTGTCCATTCTTAAGATCTTCATGGTTTGATTCAATGTTTGGTGAGATGTTTTCTTATTGAGATGCACATCGTTGGGCATAAGCTTGTCGTCTCCTCCTTTCTTTTGCTTGTCTATTTATTTTTGTCCTACCTCTTATCTCTTGTAAGATAGTGTTTTTCTCTTCCACAGGTTTTTGAGTTTTAGAGGAGGAAGCACGAGGATCAAATCTCATTTGTCTAGGTGGAATGTTTTGCTGTCGACGACTACCTCCCGATCCTTGTAAGGATGGCAGGGGAGGAACCTCAGTATAGGGTCCATTTCCTTTTGGTCTAGGATTCTCTTCAAATGTCAGTTGTTCATCTCTTGTTGCTTCTTGCATAGAAGGACTGACCACTTGATGTAATAGTTTTATTTTGTAGTTTCTATAGCTCAAGAAGTTAAAATCTATTCGTGGCTCCAGTTCCACCTCAGATAGTTCCCAAAAGTAATCCAGTGTAAAATATTGTCTTGTAACCAAAGGTTTATGCTTATTGTGAGGTAGAGTAATCACTTGTCCATTCAAAAGAAAGTTTACATAGTTATGAATTGTTGAAGGGATAGCTTTCATAGCCTTTAACCATGGACATCTGAGTTTTATGTGAAAGAGGTCAGAAATGGGGACAACATCAAACCATTGTTCTATAGATTTCTCAAAGACAGTAACCAATAAAGATATCTTCCCAAAAGTGTTTATAAATGTTCTCTTATGTGTCTTAATCATCATATCCGAAGGGTCATAAAAGCCTTGCATTAGTTTATGTGAATAGAGAAACTCTTCTGTGGCTACATGAGTCATGTAATTAGGATCAAGAAGGGTTCCATCCACAAGATATCCCATTATCTTCATAGTGATATAAAGAGGTCCTTCAGTGTCTCCAATTGTTCTATCATGAGGTGTAAACACAAGTTCAAGTTCGGGGACCTTTCTTTTCATGTAAGGCCTAGGAGGGAACCTATTGTTATTTTTGCAATTAGAATCCATGAGTTTAAGTTTTCAATTCAATGCAATATCAGATTTTAAAATCTTTTCAAAATTTATGCCAAAGACAAGTGCAACACTATGTATGAAAATTACCCAAAACACTTGATTTTTTCAACTTTTTCAATGCAAATAAGTGGAAGAAAAGGTGTTATAAGGAATTTGATGAAGTGCAGAAAATAATATGTCTGATATCAGTCCAATAAAGCAATAATATCCTTCACAACACACTTTTGATGCAAGCCTAGGATGATGACAAGTCAAAACCTAGTGAAAATACACTAAAATATACAATTTTTCACAACTTTTCAATGCAAAGACCTGATAAAAGGGGTGTTGTAAAGAATTTTAGGAGGTGAAAAATATTATAATAGTAATATCAGTCACCTAAATCCATAAAACATTTCACAACATGCTTGGAGTGCAAATCTAGGTCAAACCCTAGGTCAAATATAGCCAAAATATGCAATTTTTCACCAAATTTCAATGCAAAAGAGTATAACAAAGGGTGTTGTGAGGATAATGATGATGGAAATAAAATTATAATAGTAATAACAGCCACCTAATTCCAAAAAATATGTCACAACACGCTTATAGTGCAAGTCAAGGTCAAACTCTAGGGAAAAATATAGCTAAAAATACAAATTTTCACCAAATTTCCACTGTAAGAGCACAATAAAGAGGTGTTGTGAAGAATTTTAGGAGGGATAGTAGATAATAACCCTGATAACATCTAATTAGATAATAACATCCTTTACAACACCCCTAGGATGCAAATCTAGAGAGACAATAAGGCCAAATCTAGTGGAAAATCAAGGTTTTCAAACCCTAGGCATGAAATTTTGCAAGAAAACCACTATGATGCAACACTACAATTAGAAATCAATCCTAATGAGTGTTTTAAAAGGGTAGTAAAATCTGAAATAATATTTTGACTACAAACCCTAGCTAATGCAAAACTAGGTTATATGAAAAAATGCACAATTTCAAGCAATTTTTATCAATTTAAGTGTGAAAATGCAATCTAAATGAATGTTGAATGGAAAATTTTTGTATTTTAAATCATATCTGATGATAATCATAGAAATGTATTGAAATTAGTTTCCAACTAACTCAAATTATATGAGAATGCAAGCTAAAAATGCCAATTTTTTTCAAATTTTTCATTTTTTTTGTAATTTTCAAATGCAATAAGATGAACAATGATATGAATGCATGAAATCAATGTAAATTTGAAACAAAATACTCAGCAAGGTGCAAAATTTATTAAAAAGATGGGTTCACCAAAAATTTTAAGGTGAAATTTGATGAAGAGAATTTGTTTCTGTTTAGGGTTAATTTTGCTAGTTTGTATGAATCCTCCTTTTACCTCTAAACATTTAAGGATTTTAGCCAAGTAGGAAGTCTACTACAGGCCTTCTGTCACTCACAATATAGGGGAAATTGGAATTATGTGATTTTGTTATTCAATTAAGTCCAATTATGCTCAAATCCCTAATTATGGAAATTCAGAAGCAAACAGACAGATTACGAAAAATGCTCGCACACAGAAATATCAAATGACAATCAAATGTGTACCAGATTTTGAAGTTCAGAAAATGGAAAAGTTGGGGACTAATGAGTGGGTGCCCTAGTCTAGTGCCATAACTTTTGTCAAGATCTAGGAACCTTGTCTGCAACCTATTCCTGTTGTTTCAAAGATTTTTCTGTTGCAGGATCCGGAGGACTAATGAGTGGGCACTCGAGTCCAGGTCCCTATTTTCTTCTCTGATTTGTAATTATGATAGTATGTACTGCTCTCCTGCAACTCCATTTTTTTGTTCCTGCAACCTGTAACCTACAATCACAGAAAAATGGGTTGGGGGTTGTGGTGTTTAGAGTCTTGCCTCAGTCAAGCCCCGGAGAGACATTCAAGTCTTCTGAACACCATTGTCAGATAAAGAGTGTGTATCCCTAGAGGATAGAGGAAAAATCTAAATGATAAATGATTGAAAACACAATTGATATCACCTTGTAGTGAAGCTCTCATGGAAGGAATATGCTCTTCATGCCATGAGGAGATGGATGCCAAATCTACAAATACAAACACAATAACAATGCTCTGCTCTGCAACACAAGGAATACCTTGAATCACCTTAACATAGTCTCATGAATAAAAAATGCCATCTAGTTTACAAATGAATACCTAAACATGCTTATATATGCAACTACAAACATTCCCGCTAAGAATTTTGTAATTGAAACTTACCATGTCAGCATAGGACCTAAATAATGGTCATAAACTGACACTCCAAAATTGGTCCTGACCTAAAATAGGGCAGGACTAGGGCGCGGGTGCCCAAGTCTTCCCCCCTATTCAGGAAGGACTTTTGTCAAGTGCATCGCCTAGGTCCCTTTTGCCATGAAACTTCAGGGTTTTCTCATCGGGATGTCAAATTAACATGAAAAATGCACTAAATGCATAAATAGGACCCGAGAGCTAAACCTTAGGAGGGAAAAGCCCCCAAGGGGACATTTTCTCACATAACACCTCCAATCAATGATTTGTACCTTTCCTGACTAGTCTTGGGTGATTCATCAATTTTGTTCAACTTGCAGCCAGTTACCATGGGAGTACATACTAGTTTAGAGTCTTCCATCCCAAACCTCTTCAACAACTCTTTCACATACTTGGACTAAGATATGAAGATTCCTTTATCTGATTGATTTATTTGCAGACCCAAAAAGAAATTCATTTCGCCAAACATAGACATCTCAAACTCATTTTGTATTTCATCTGCAAACTTCATGCACTTACCTTCATTGCCTCCAAAGATAATGTCATCAACAAAGACCACAACAATCAAGATCTAATTATCATTAATTTTGAAATACAAGTTGATGTCAGTAGTGCCTTTATTGAATCCTAATTGTAACAAATACTTGTCTAGCCTTGCATACCAGGCTTTGGGGGCTTACTTTAGTCCATACAAGGCTTTCATTAATCTACACACCATATCACCATGTTCTGATAATTGACATCCTTCCGGTTGCTCAATGTAGACCTCTTCTTCCAACTCACCAATCAAGAATGCAGACTTAACATCTATCTGATACACTTTGAAGTCTTTGAATGCTGCAAATGACAAAAAAATTCTAATTGTTCCAATTCTAGCCACAAGAGCATAGTGTTGATAACTGAGAGGGGGGGTGAATCAGTTATCTTAATTATTTTAACATTATGTTCTTCTTTAACAACTAGTGCAGCATCAAATCATATAAGCATGCATAACCATGAAAGCAGAAATAAAATCAATACACATAACACAATAATTTTGACATGGAAAACCCTGTTAAGGGACAAACCATAGGGTGACTAACCCAAGATTGTATTCTCTATTAAAAGAATAAGGTAGTACAAAATGGCACTTGCCAATTAGGGCTCACTACCTACAATAGTTTATAGTAAGAAACCAAGTACTTGAACTGATGAGAAGCATCCGCATATGCTGAGGTTTAATTCTAGTTAGGCTTAATATACTGATCTACTGCACTTCATTCTTCCTCTACTTTAGTGCTATTGTTCTGTCACATACCGAACCTGCATTACTGCTTCCACACTACTCTTTTCTTTTCTTCACTCTTGCAATACACCACACACTGTTAGATCTAGGGCACACAACTGAGAGGGGGTGAATCAATTGTACAAAAACTTGCTTCCAATTCAAACACTTAAATCCTCTTTGTTATTTAATAGCATATCAGTTAATCACTCATGAAAGCATAAAGCATAAACACTAGAGCAGATACACATCAACACATGATACACCAAGATTTTGACGTGGAAAACCCAGTCAAGGGAAAAACCACGGGGTGATTAACCCAAGGATTATTCTCTGTTAGAAGAATAAGAAAAATATATGGCACATGCCAATTAGGGCTCACTGCCTGAGCACACTACTCACAAGAGGTACACTGCCTACAAGAGACACACTGTCTACAAAGTAACAAGTATTACAAAACTTGAACTAGAGATTGACATCTTTACCATGTCTGGATCAGTTCCATTTAAGTCTAAAAATTCCTGCTCTACCTTTCGCTCTTCTTCACTATGCCACACTCATCCACACCAAGACACACTTCAAAATGAATTCACAATCCCTTATTTATACAAGGCATCAACTTAGGAACAATCATCTAAGTCGGCAAACACCTATGAGATCATTTGCAAGACGTGTAATACATCCGGTCAGCCTATTATAAGAAGAACACCAATATCTGTGATTATTCTTCAAATTCAAACTCAAGCTTCAATGCGGACTACCAATAAGAATTGTACATGATCCAAAGATCACCAAAACCTTTCCTGAGTCATCAAGAACATCACTTTATCAGCTTACTAGAATTCTTCTCTTCTTCATCTAAAACTTCAAGAACATAGTCTATCATCACTGTCATAATGAAAAAGGTGCTTTCGGACCTCCAAACCATGAACAAATCTAGTTGTCACTTCACACAGACTTCTTCAACACTCCCTCCAATCCGTAGAGTGAGATAATGCAATTCTGGAGCTCACCAGACCTTTCTGTGACCCCCTGTCACCTTTGAACACCTGCTGGAACTGGTTCTACTTGAGCGACCATAACTTCTTTAGATCTTCATGTGGACCTCTGAAATCTTGACTGGAACATCTCAAGACTCATATCTACAAACCTTTTAAACCGCATCCTCTGATCCTCAACGTATTTGGGACTTTTTCCTTCTTGTCATCACTGTTCTTCACTGTTCCTGATTGAGACTTATTCTCTCAATATCCTCAACACACAGCTCATCCAATCCTTCTCATTAATGCAGTATGTTGACATCAATGACAACACTGGTTATCCTCATACTTGCAACAATCTCCCCCTTTGTCATTGATGGCAACATATGATGTGAAAAACCATCAAGACAAGTACTTCTCCTTTTTGTCACAGCTCCCCCTATCAGCAACAACCCTTCACATATCTTCTCTTCCTTTACTGCTCCCCCTTTGATCATCAACCACTTGTTTTTCACATGTCTTCTCTCCCCCTTTGACATCAATGGCAAAGGACTCATACTTGCAATTGTAACACATCAGAATCATACCAGCTGCTCCCCCTGAGTAGCAGCTCCCCATCATCAATCCGAATCACAAGATATGACTATAATATCCACTGGACTAATGCACATCAGTGCATCCTAGTTCATCACCGGAGGGACAATAACCCCTAACTTCTCCCTGAGATACTCAAAAGAGTCCTTGGGAAGAGGTTTAGTAAAAATATCTATAAGCTGATCCTTGGAGGGTACATATTCCAATTTGACTTCACCCTTATTCACTTGCTCTCTTAGAAAGTGAAACTTGATAGATATATGCTTAGTCTTAGAATGCAACACCGGATTCTTAGAAATATTTATTGCACTTGAATTATCACAGAAAATTGTGATAGGCTCCTCATATTCTACTTGAATATCTCTTAGCATTTGCTTCATCCACAAAAGTTGAGTGCAACTTCCTGCTACTGTAATGTATTCTACTTCAGTTGTAGATAGGGATATTGCTTCTTGTTTCTTTCTTAACCAAGAAACCAACCATTTTCCCAAAAAGAATGCTCCTCCACTTGTACTCTTCCTAGCATCCACATCTCCTGCCCAATCTGCATCTATATATGCATGAAGAGAAAAATTATGATCTATAGGATACCATAGACCATACTCAACTATTCCTTTTAAGTACCTAAAGATTCTTTTGATTGCCATGACATGAGATTCTCTGGGATCAGCCTGGAATCTCGCCACAAGACCAATAGCCTACATTATATCTGGTCTAGTCTGAGTAAGATACAATAATCCTCCAATCATTGATCTGTACTTGGTCTGATCTGTCTTAGGAGAGTCATCATCTTTGCTCAACTTACATTTGGTAGCCATGGGAGTGTTCATTGGCTTTGAATCTTCCATACCAAATTTCCTCGACAATTCTTTCACATATTTCGTCTAAGAGATAAAGATTCCTTTCTTTGACTGAGTAATTTGCAGACCCAAGAAGAAATTCATTTCACTGAGCATTGACATTTCAAACTCATTTTTCATTTGATTTGCAAAGGTTTTACACATACTGTCTCTTCCTCCAAAGATGATATCATCAACAAATACTTCAACAATCAAGATGTTTTCATGATCAATTTTGAAATAGAGGTTATTATCAGCAATACCTTTGTTGAACCCAATCTTTAAAAGATGTTTGTCCAGCCTTTCATACCATGCTCTTGGAGCTTTCTTTAGACCATACAGTGCCTTCTTTAATTTGTAGACCATATCACCATGCTCAGATAACTGAAATCCATCTGGTTGTTCAATGTACACTTCTTCTTCCTAGTCACCATTCAGGAAAGCAGATTTGACATCCATCTGATACACTTTGAAATCTTTGAAGGCAACAAATGCAAGAAATAGTCTAACTACTTCAATTCTTACCACCAGAGAAAAGGTTTCCTCAAAATCAATCCCTTCTATTTGAGAGTAGCCTTTGCAGACTAATCTGGCCTTATTTTGGATTACTTCACCAACTTCATTTAGTTTGTTCCAGAAGACCCATTTGGTTCCAATCACATTCTTGTTTCTAAGTCTAGAAACAAGATCCCAAGTGTGATTTTTCTCAATTTGCATTAACTCTTCTTCCATTGCTTTGGTCCAATTTTCATCATTGCAGGCTTCATTTATTGTCTTAGGTTCAATCTTTGAAACATTCCTTCTAGTTTACACACCTTTGCTTTTGTCACCTATGATCTAATCTTCAGAGTGGTTCAGTCTTACATACCTTGGAACTTTGGGAGATTCTTGCACTTCTGCTTCTTGATCATGCTCATTCAGACATGTCTCTTCTTCCTGATTTACTAGATCAGTCTGAACCTGACTTTTAGGAGAGGATGGAGCTTCTTGAACCAGAACATCATTCTGATCATCTTCATCATACTCATAAAATCTTGAGGGCTTCTCAATACCTTCATCAACCTTCACATTTGTACTTTCTATCATCTTTCTCAGTCTCTTATTGTAACACCGGTATGCTTTGCTTTGAGTGGAGTAACCCAAGAAAATTCCTTCATCACTTCTAGCATCAAACTTTCCTAGATCTTCATCTCTTTTAATGTAACATTTGCTACCAAATACTTTGAAATGTCTCATAGTAGGAGTGATGCCAAACCAAAGTTCATAAGGAGTCTTACCGGTATTGCTTTTTATTTGAACTCGATTGAGAGTATAGACTGCAGTGCTGACAGCTTCTTTCCAAAACATCTGGGGAACATTTGCTTCCATCATCATTGTCCTGGATGCTACTTGGATGGTCCGGTTCTTTCTCTCTACTACTCCATTATGCTATGGAGTCCTAGGAGCAGATAACTATCTTTTTACACCATGCTTCTCACAAAAGTCTATGAATTCACCACCTCTATCAGACCTCAGACATTTCAGTTTTAATCCGGTTTGATTCTCTACCATAGCCTTGAAGATTTTGAACTTCTCAAAAGTTTCTGATTTCTCCTTTAGAAAGGTGACCCACATCATCTGGGAATGGTCATCAATCAGTAACATGAAATATCTATCACCTTGCATACTCCTGATTCTTGTCAGACCACATAGATCAGTATGAACTAAGTCCAATAATCTGGGAGAGGACTGATTCTTTCTTTTGAATGAGACTCTGCTCTGTTTACCCATCTGACATTTTTTGCACAAACTATTTGCAGGTTTTACCAATTTTGGAAGATCTCTTATAGCCTGAGTATTACTTATCTTGATGATGTTATCAAAATTTACATGACACATCCTTCTATGCCATAAGCAACTCTGATCTATTTGAACAAACAGACAACTTTTACCAGCACCAACCAAGTGGAAGATATTACCTTTTGTTTGAGTACTGGATGCAATCTCTGTTCTGGATCTTTCAAAAATTTTGCATTTTCCATCCTTGAATCAGAGATCATAGCCTTTGTCCACCAACTGTCCAACACTGAGAAGATTATGCTTCAAACCTTCAACATACAGCACATTACCAGTTTTGTTTCTTCCATTAGAAGAAATAGTTCCTCTTCCTCTAATTCTACCAGTAGAATTATCACCAAACTTTACCATTCCTCCTTCATACCTTTCAAAATCTAAGAACTTGTTCTTGTCACCTGTCATATGGTGAGAGCATCCACTGTCAATAACCCAATCATCCTTCTCTTCAACATGGGCAGCCAAAGCTCTTTCTACAACCTAATGATTGATAGATTCAGAGGATATTGGATCTTCTTCCTTGATGGCAATAAACACCCATTCATTTCTAGATTTGTTTCCCATCTCTAATTCATCATCTGTTACTCCTTCATTATCATCTTCTTCATGAACATAGTAACAATTCTTTTGAAACCTTTGTCTGTTAGAATTTGACCTAGTAGATCTTTCTGGACATCTTGAGGCAAAATGACCAATCTTATTGCAGTTGAAGCACTTGAAGGGTAATTTTCCTTCATACTTACCGGATCCTCTTGGCAGTCTCTTTGCAATGAGGGCTTCAAGTTGAGCTATTTCTGCTTCTTCCACTTCCATGTCTCTTCTTGTTTGATCATACCATGACAGCTTCCTTGAAGAGTTTTTTCCCAAATCAAAACTTTGTTTACCTTTCACATAGGCACTGGCTTTGAATGTAGATTTAGTCTTGGGGGGATCATCTCCAAACTCGGTCATTTCAAATGCAACCAGTTTTCTAGCCAATTGGTCTCTTGTGACAGTTGTATGGGCTCTAAATTCATCAATGGCAATAACCTTGATTTTGTAGGTAGTAGGAAGGGATCTGAGAATTTTGCCAACAATCTCATTTTCATCCAAAACTCCACCAGCATTCCTAATTCCACACACCAGCTCATTTACTCTTGGCATAAAGGTAGTGATATTTTCATCATCTCTCATTTTCAGTCTTTCAAATTTCCCTTTGAGACTCTGCAACCTTGCACTCTTAACATACTCATCTCCTTCATGCAGAAGTTCCAGCTTAATCCAGATCTCATAAGTTGTTGGTAGGTCAATAACATTTGAGAGCTCTGAGTCAGTTAATGTGCTTAGAAGAGCCTCTTTGGTCTGCAGATTGTTTTCAGCATCTATGATTTCATTTAGAGTTGTCAGACCACCCTGTGGAGGTGTATATGCTTTTGTGACCATGGACAAGTACGCCTTTCCCATACACTCCAAGTGACATTTCATGTGACCTTTCCAAAGAGAGAAGTTGGTTCCATCAAACTTCGGACTGTCCTTTTTGTATGATGACATCCTGGATCTCCTCAAGCGGTTAACCTCCTTTTAGAGGAACTTAGCTCTGGTACCAATTGTTAGATCTAGGGCACACAACTGAGAGGGGGGTGAATCAGTTATACAAAAACTTACTTCCAATTCAAACACTTAAATCCTCTTTGTTATTTAATAGCATATTAGTTAATTACTCATGAAAGCATAAAGCATAAACAACAGAGCAGATACACATCGACACATGAGACACCAAGATTTTGATGTGGAAAACCTGGTCAAGGGAAAAACCACGGGGTGATTAACCCAAGGATTATTCTCTATTAGAAGAATAAGAAAAATAGATGGCACATGCCAATTAGGGCTCAGTACCTGAGCACACTACTCATAAGAGGCACACTGCCTACAAGAGACACATTGTTTACAAAGTAACAAGTATTACAAAACTTGAACTAGAGATTAACATCTTTACCATGTCTGGATCAGTTCCATTTAAGACCGAAAACTCCTGCTCTGCCTTTCTCTCTTCTTCTTTGCTATGCCACACTCATCCACACCAAGACACACTTCAAAATAAATTCACAATCCCTTATTTATACAAGGCATTGACTTAGGAACAATCATCTAAGTCGGCAAACACCTATAAGATCATTCGCAAGACATGTAATACATCCCGTCGGCCTGTTATAGGAAGAACACTAATATCCATGGTTATTCTTCAAATGCAAACTCAAGCTTCAATGCAGACTGCCAATAAGAATTGTACATGATCCAAAGATCACCAAAACCTTTCCTGAGTCATCAAGAACATCCGCACTTTATCAACTTACTAGAATTCTTCTCTTCTTCATTTGAAACTTCAAGAACACAATCTGTCATCACTGTCATAATGAAAAAGGTGCTTCCGGACCTCCATACCATGAACAAATCTAGTTGTCACTTCACACATACTTCTTCAACACTCCCTCCAATCTGCAGAGTGAGATAATGCAATTCTGGAGCTCACCGGACCTTTCTGTGACCCTCTGTCACCTCTGAACACCTGCCGGAACCGGTTCTACTTGAGTGACCATAACTTCTTTAGATCTTCATGTGGACCTCTGAAATCTTGACTGGAACATCTCAAGACTCATATCTACAAACCCTTTAAACCACATCCTTTGATCCTCAACCTATTTAGGACTTTTTCCTTCTTGTCATCACTGTTCTTCACTGTTCCTGATTGAGACTTATTCTCTCAATATCCTCAGCACATAGCTCATCCAATCCTTCTCATTACTGTAGTATGTTGACATTAATGACAACACCGGTTATCCTCATACTTGCAACACACACACTTTCACACCAAAATCCATTTGGTATATATATCTGCACCAAGGATTTAAATCATCTTTCTAGTCGGCATCCGGAATACTCAATATTTTCTCAAACTTTGGTCTGTCGCCTGAATCGTTGCTTACTAAGTGATGCATATCAAAGAGATACTTATAGAATTCATCAATCATGTCGGCTAATCATGAATGATCCCTCAAGAAACTTGATCACCATCAATATTTCATCTGGATTAAGGTCTAATGCTCTACCAGTCAGTTCTTCCTCAATCTACTCTACCAAACAAGAAGCCAACACTTAGGTGCTCATATCTTTTTACTCTTTCATCACTGGAGGCTCAATCTTTGGAATGTGTCAGTCATGATACTCCTCTTGACTTCCCCAAGTCTGCACTTTGCTGAGATACTTCATCTAAGATATTTGGACTTGATTGTCAGACCTTGTTGCATGCTCTATTCTTGCTCACCGGACCAAAATTTTCTTCAATCTGACTTCTAGTAAAGACATACCATGTCCTACGGATGTGTGGGATGGACTTTGTTGCCACCAATGACAACACTCATGAATCCACATAGTGTCTCTTGCCAACAATCTCCCCCTTTGGCATTGATGGCAACACTTAGTGAAAAATGGTTGTCACACTGCACTCCCCCTTGGCTGATGCTATGATCTAATGTACACTTTTTCAGAGCTTCTCCTTAGATGGATTCCACATTTTTCACTGCTCCTCACTCCCCCTTTGACATCAATGTTAAAGGGTAGAATCCGCACACCAAAATTTCCAAAAATCAATCTATACTTGGCCGCATACATATATATACATGTTATACTTACATATATTGAAGTATATCTACAAAGGTGGTCTTCAACTGTACCACTTCTGTTGCCCAACTCTTCTTCATCTTATCCAAAATTGAGATATGACCACTTAGCAAAAATGCAAAAGCTTCTGCCCTTTTTAGGTCTGCCGGATCACTAGTCCGGGCTATGGTCTGGGCATTAGTTAGGGCCTCATGCATGGCCTCTAACTTGGGAATAATTGTCCCTCTTAGTTCACTTAGCCTACTTATTCTATTTGTCTTCTGCTTCTCAAGCTTCTTTATCTCATTTATAACTGCAATAGTCTGACATTCTTGATTTATTATGAAAGAGGTGAGAGGATCAAAATTTTGAGATAAACTTGATAGCTTGCTCTCTTATTCTTCCACCTTCTTGGTGATATCTTTTGTCACAGTGGACCAAGATAGACAAAACTTGTATAGGTCTCTGCCATCTTTAAGAGCATTTTCTAAGCTTTTTATCCCAATATCCAAATTTCTCCTATCATTTGTTATTAGTCCCTGCACCTCAGAGAATCTCTTTCCCAAAAATTCTTTCCAGACTTTATCTTCTGCTGAACTTCTCCAAAGAATCAAAATGTGTGCTAATAGAATTAACGAGAGATTTTAAGTTACCAGAAGAAGAGGCTGAAAGATCCTTCTGGAAGGATGGTATGATCTTCTCCATTGTACCGGATGCGGTCTCTATTAGCTCACAGTCTTCCATGTGAGACTTCAGAAGCTTTTCTTTTGCCTTTGCTTGGGCAAAGGAAGCTATCTTCATTGTCTGAACCAGGGAGAGGGAATCAAAATTGAATGGTCCTTGAAGTAGCTCCGATTCATCAATCTCCATCATTTCTTTGGTCAAGAAATCTTTAACTATGTCTGCAGTGTCTCTTGCTGGAAACAGAGTCTTCTTTCCTTCTGTAGCCTTAGAACTGTCTCCTGGGGTCTTCTTTGTTTGATCTTCTTCTCTTTCCTTAACCTCTTCTTCTTAACTAATTTTCTCCTCTTTTCTTTCTTCTCCTTTAGATCCATAGTCTACTGGGAAATCCGGATGAGAGATATTTACTTCTTCATGGACTTCCTCTTCTGGAACAGAGGAATCCAGATCCTTGGTCTTCTCCTCGCCTATCTCCTTTGATTCTTCTGCAATTTTCTCTATGGAATCTTCCTTTGATGCATTTTATCCTTCGACATCCATGACAGAAGGTTCATCACTTACATCCTCTATGATAGGAAGATTGAATCTTTTATATGCATTCTGGAGGATGTCTTTAGTCTCTTTTGCCACCTGATCAGTCTCTCCGAGCATAAGCATGTTCGTTCTGGCTTTGCTCCAGAACTCATTCTTGCAATCCTTGAAGATCATGTTCATTTGTTTAGGAGTGATGGAAGGATAGAGCTAAATAGATATCTATTCCCGAATCTCCATATCCTTTTCCTTAGCATTGTTCTTTCTTATTTCAAGTTCCTTCTCTAGGCTTCTAGGAATTAAAGATATGATTTCAATGAATGCTTTATTATAGATGTTTAGATACTTGACTATAGCATCTTGCAGGATCTTTTGGTCAGCTTCACTACATATATCATAGAATTATGTCATTGGTTATAGATTTCCATCCATAGTGAATAACTTGATGACATCATCAATGGAGAGAATGGGCCTTTCAACAGGTTCTTCTACTTTTTCTTCTTTGTTCTTGCCGGCAGATGATTCCATAGAAGTTTTCTTTTTCTTCTTCATGTTCTTAACCTCCTCATCTATCTCTTTCTCTTCATCATCCTTTTGACTTATATATGACCTTGTGGCCTTTGTCTTAGTTCTCTTCTCTCCTTTACTGGATGTCTTTGCTTCCAGTTTTGAGGCTTTTGGGCTATTAGTAGTGGCAGGTGTAGAGCTCTTTGAGGATCTAGTCCAGGAGGGGGCTTGCACCAGAGCACTTTCTTTTTCTACTTCTTGCCTTTCTTTCTCTACCCTTTCCATCTTCTCTCTGTTGGCATCAACTACCTCCGTTTATATCCCATATCTCTTGGCAACTTCTTCCACTTCCCTTCTCACTTTTATCTTGATCTCAAGCTATCTCAGTTCAACATGAACTTTTACACTTAACTCTTGGAAGGTTCCAAACCTTTCTGCCTTAGGATCCTTAGGCTGACTTAGCAAGTGTTGGATATGCAGTTCTAGGATTTTCTCATCTACTTCATACCCCATTGGTACAATCCAGACTATCCTTGGCTCCACTGCCTCCATTAGGCATTGATCAGTGTCTACCATAAAGCACACTGTATCCTTATATTTCTCAACCAAAGACTGGGGGATTCTTTCTCTAGCCTGCATCATACTTTGAAAGTTCTTGAAGTATCCCCAAAGTACTGTACTTTGAGCTTTGGCATCACCAAGCCCATACATGTAATCTCTGATTTGTATGGCAACTGGACTGTCATTTTGCCATACCCAACCACTAGATCTGGGTAGCTCATTCATAAAGTGAAATAATAAACACAGTATTAGCCCACCATACTTGAATTAGTTCTTCTTGTCCTTGATCTTTTGTAGGTTTTCCAATAGTTGGCTCAGAAGAAGCTTGCAAAGAACATAATCTGTATTCTCCCTTAACATCTGATAAGCAGTATAAATTGTAGTTCCGAATACAGAATTCTCCCTATTGGAGTGATATATCTTATAGCCAATTATCATAGATGCAAACTTGATATCCGGATCAGTGATATCTTCTATAGTCATTGCTCTCTTGTCAAATTTTGATCCGGTAACCTCACTTACAGTTTAGTTTTTGACTGATTTGAGAGTAGGTAACCCACTAGATGAGTGGAATCTGGTTACCGCCCTAATTGTATCCTTGGTTACCTTGAATGGCCTCATCAACCACATAAAGTTCTCATGCATTCTATTCAGAACATACTGGACCCAATCATCTTCAGCAAAACAGGGGAAATGAATGCAATGTCCAAAATTCTTATCTCGGATGGCCTTGTATTTGGGTTTAAGTTCAAATGAATCATCTATCAATTCCTTGTGATAGATATCCATCAGCTTGGATTCCCCAAATTCTTCAATGTTTGCAGGTATGTAAACCCTAACATCTTCTACATGCAAAACCCCATGCAGAATGCTAGAGAATGTGCCTAAAGGATCAACTTCTAGAGATTTGTAAGGGTGTTTATTGAACTTAGGGCGCGGTCTATCAGTGATTTTGACAACATTCGGAGTAGCAATCTTTCAAAAGATTTAGAGAGAGATATTCAAGAGTGAAAATACCTTTTTTTATGCCTCTAGGGTTCACAATATGAGCCAGATAGGATTGCTGGATGAATCAACTTCTGCAATTGATCTTTGAGAGGTTTGAGGCAATTTTGTTGCAGAGCTCCTTCTCTCTTCTTCTCAAATGTAAATGTGCAAATGTTCTGTTGGTTTTTCTTCTGAATCAACATTAGGGTTTGCCAGTTCTAATGTACGGGCAAATTCAGCCAACTAATATAGGAGGTTGCGTGAGCTACCTCCCCTTCACTTCTGATTCTGCCACACCAAGGGGGGTATCCCTAAAACTCAAGATGTAACCTTGACTAGCTCAATGATAGAAAGATCTAACTTGACAACAACAGGCAGAATACTCTCATGTATGGACCACGATCTGCATGACAGATCACAAGGTTGGCAACATTCTTGGACATATGTGTCTGGTTGGGTATGAGAGTATGCAGGGGTTCTAATCCTACTCCTACAACTAACAGGTGGAAGTGATGAAATGGGTGGACATAATGTCCTGGATGCAAGACGAGGGGTTTTGGCTCATAACTACTAACCTAGGAGCAGACTGGTGCCTATCCATTGGGCAAGGAGTCAACTAGACGTATACAACAAATGGTTTGCAACTTTCACTCAAGTTTCAGGGGGTTGGACTGATGCTTGCCTTACAAACATCACCTAAGAATGGGTATCTAACTGCCTCTACTTACAGATATCCCTGCTGGCATGCAACCTTCTCCATACATTGACCTAAAATAGTTTAATCCACTCCTTGAATGGAAGTTATAGATCAAGCATGCAGTACAAATATCTATACCCTAGAATCTTTGAAACCCTTGGAACCAGATTCAAAAGAAGGAGAATAACATGCAGCAAATGGAGACAAGTAGATAGACACATGCAATAAGCATTTTTCATATAACATTAACACTGAAACTAAAAATATGTGCAAAATACACTCATGTTGCAACTCATAAACTCCAAAATGGGATAGAACAACCAGGATCATGCCCTGTTCTTCATTATTTACACAAAAATGCCTCAGGCCTTCAACAACCTTGAATGAATAACACAGTCTGCATTATATAGTAGGAAGGTGTATCCATCATTCAGTACAATGGCACTTCAAAATATCTACCAGATACCACGCGTCATGAGGAAATGGTGCTCCAACATTTAATGCAGTAGGTGGAGGAGGGGACAAGAAGAGATCACGAGCCTTGCACCACCGCCCATGGATGTACAACTTCAATCAGGTACCAGATCCATCCACGCCATCGCCCATACCTCTGCAACAACCGCCATTAATGGTGCACCAACCCGCGACCTTGGGAAATGTAGAATACTATGCATCACTGACCCTTCCCGACAAAATATATCATCCTGATATTTCAAATCATGCAGGATCAAATTATCCCACATGCACCCCATGGCAACCTCCTTAACACTTTATATACTAGGTCGTGAGCATATATGATGTCGGTGATTTTGCTCCCTACGGCACCTACTGTAAGACCTTCATCATCATCATCCTCCAGCATGATATCCAGATACTCAATATCACCCTGACATCAGCATCATCATATGCATGAGCTCACCCTGATAATTCACATCACCTTGATGTGAAATATCACCCTGCAGAAAATATCACCCTGTGGGAAAGTATCATGCCGTCTGCATCACCTGATATAAAATATCACCCTGATGTTAAAATATCAGCCTGATGACCAACCTTACCTTTGCGTGAAATATCAACCTGATGCATCAGAGGAAGATCCTCCTGCTTAGCCCATACCAAATGTCTGGCTGTTGAACATCCTGATGACGTCACCGTCATATCCTGCTGACGTCATCAGCATATCTGCATAGCGCGCATCTCCTCATATCTGGATGATGTCATCATCATATTTACAAATATCAAGGGATCTCCATGAGATGACTGATGTTAAAATATGAACCCCCGGACCTTGATGACGTCACCACCATGTCGGCATCAGGATGATATTTGGAAGATAACCGAATATTTTGAAATATCACCCTGATGTGAAATATCGGGGTGCACTGTAGCTTCACTGCAGGATCAGGATGATATCTGAATATCACCTGATATTGAAACATATGACCCTGATGAAATATCCGGTTGATAGAATATCATGATGATGTTGACCACCTCCTAAGAAAAAATGATGCTGATGCAGATGGGCAAATATCACCCCGATAAAAGAATGATGTCAGCAGCACCAAGCAAACATGAAGTGATAGAAAAACATCAGGATGATCTTAACAAAGATCACCCGATGTTCAAATATGATGACCTCGATGCAAAATGGGTCATACTTAGAACTTTACAGCAACATCATTAGGATGATCTTAACTAAGATCACCTGATGTTAAAATATCATCTCGGAGTGAAAGATCAGGCTGACAGAAAATATGATGATGACCCTTGTGAGAAACAATAGGGTGATGACTGGAAATATGATGATGATGACCTCCTCCTCGAAGAAAATATGATGCTGATGCTGAAATATGCTGAGGAGGTCCAAAGACTTAGAACCTTTTTTGGATTTTTTGGGAGGGTGCCTACATGTTTATATGCTTGAAACTTGACTGCTCATGTAGGCACCAATAGTGGCTCTATCTAGGGATGCATGCCTCTTGCAGGCATGGTGAGAACCACATAACTCTGGGATGCAAACCAGTCCCTTATCCATTGGGTACAGAGTCAAACTTGCACCAATCTGCATCACCAAACACATTATTTCAAAATAAACATGGTGGCCCAGGGCCACCAAAAAGGAAAAACTAGAATTTTCCTTTGTCAAACACCTGATTTTCTTTTGATTTCTTCAAATGAAGCCTAAAAGCTTTTAACTGTCTGCAGCAAGCCCCTTGGCAATTATTTGTGCTGCTGCTCATTTCTTTTTCTTCAACAAATCTACAACTAGCTTCATCAACATACATTATTATCAGTTGTAGAATGTCATCATCATATGAGTCACTGATGTTGCTTGGAAAAATAATAGACTCACATGAAACAAATGAATCCACATCAGAATTTTGCCCTTCCTCAAAAAATAAGAGCTCCTCTGTATCAAACATGCAATATTTAGGCACAAGCAACATCTCATAATCAAATTTATCTTGATGAACATACAGATATCCATCATCATCATGCTCATCAGTTTTGTCACTAAGGTCCACCTGAAATGTTTCAAGAGAGGGCAGAAATAACTCAGAATGCAGCCCTACATTGAAAGCTTCATAGTTACCCATGCAGTCAACACTATCCCCAACTGTATGAGCACACACATCTGCAACTTGCCCATTCACCTCTGAACAGTGACCCTGTCTTTCCTCTTCACCAATGCACTGATACCCAAAAGCAAATTTTTCAACCTCTGCATTGTGAAAATGGTCAGAAACTTCAAGGAAACATTCATACTCAACATCCAAATATATTTCATCATCTGAAAGGCTCATATATGCATCTGAATGCTGACAATCACTAACATATTCACTATCCCTTGAAGCAGTATCTTCTATATTCAGAGTGAAGCTCTGCATATCCACCTCATATAAATAATCAGGAATAACTGGGATATGCCTATCACTGCATGATGCAACTTCATGTATATCTTTCATTTCATCATTTGAAGAGCATTTTGCATCTGCAGGCTTTTCTTCTAGAGGCAAACAACAATCTTTGTCTTCATCATTATAGGATGTGCTTACATTTTCTACAACATTTTCTTCATGCATCACATCATGGCTGCACACATTATTCTGAAATATATTTCCCTCTACACAATCATCTTTTAATGCACATACTGGGAGAGCTGAAATATATTCACTTTGATAACTGCTTTGACAACTTGTAGCCATGAAACCTACTGGCATTCCATATTTCTCATTATTTTCTATGTCCATAGCAAATTGGAAAGCCTGGTGAAGTGTGACTGGTTCTTTATCTCTCACCAGATAACTCATTTCTTCATCAAATGCAGCCAAATAAATTGTCAAGCATAATGCATTATTGGGTCTCATATATTCAGGAATTGCCTAAGCAACTTAATAAACCTAAGATTAAAGGCTGGAACCAGCTCCTCATCCTCCTTTTGGATGTTCATGAAATGTATGATCAATGAGGCCACATCAAACCTTTCACCAAACTGTTCTAGGAATGCAACTTCTAAATCTATCCATGAAGAAACTGAACAAATAGGCAGGTCTGAAAACCATATCCTAGCATCATCTTTTAATGACTGAACAAAGAGTCTCATTACAACATCTTCATCCTCTACCTCATAATCTTCTATTAAATTACAAAATCTTTGCAAATGTTTGTTTGCTGATTCAGAATCTGATCCACTATATTTTGGCAAACATCTTCTAAATTTATTAGGAATGATATTTGGGTAACCATATATCCCTATGAAATTTAGGGCTTTATAGCTTTCGATAAAAAATGGTCTTCTCTAAGAGCACAACCAGGCTTGCTGTTCTAAACTCAACATTTTGAATCAAAGATGAATACCTGGATATATGTTGCAGCACTGATAGGTTCTTTCAATAGAGTCGCCACCTCTTAGAGAGAGGACAGAATGTCAGCAAGGCACTTTTGTTTTCTGGATTCATCACCCCAGCAGAGCACCACATGGTTCCTTTTTTCTGCAACAACTTCACTGGAAACTAGATTTTCCAGCCCTCAGGTTACTTGACTCTCTTTCTCCCCAATAGAGTCACCATTTTGTTGGTTTTTCTTTTGAATCAGTCTCAGGGTTTGCCAGTTCCTATGCACATGCAGATTCAACCAACTAATATAGGAGGTTGCGTGAGCTGCCTCCCCTTCACTTCTAGTTCTGTCGCACCAATGGGGGTATCCCTATAACTAAAGATGTAACCTTGACTAGTTCAATGATAGAAAGATCTAACTTGACAACAACAGGCAAGATACTCTCATGTATGGACCAAGATTTGCATGACAGATCACAAGGTTGGCAACATTCTTGGACATATGTGTCTGGTTGGGTATGAGAGTATGCAGGGGGTTCCTAATCCTACTCCTACAACTAACAGGTGGAAGTGATGAAATGGGTGGACATAATGTCCTGGATGCAAGACGAGGGGTTTTGGCTCATAACTACTGACCCAGGAGCAGACTGGTGCCTATCCATTGGGCAAGGAGTCAACTAGACATATACAATAGATGGTTTGCAACTTTCACTCAAGTTTCACGGGGTTGGACTGATGCTTGCCTTACAAACATCACCTAAGAATGGGTATCTAACTGCCTCTACTTACAGATATCCCTGCTGGCATGCAACCTTCTCCATACATTGACCTAAAACAGTTTAATCCACTCCTTGAATGGAAGTTATAGATTAAGCATGTAGTACAGATATCTATACCCTAGAATCTATGAAACCCTTGGCAACCAGATTCAAAAGAAGGAGAATAACATGTAGCAAATGGAGACAAGCAGATAGACACATGCAATAAGCATTTTTCATATAACATTAACACTGAAACTGAAAATATGTGCAAAATACACTCATGTTGCAACTCATAAACTCCAAAATGGGATAGAACAACCAGGATCATGCCCTGTTCTTCGTTATTTACACAAAAATGACTTAGGCCTTCAACAACCTTGAATGAATAACACAGTCTACATTATATAGCAGGAAGGTGTATCCATCATTCAGTACAATGGCGCTTCAAAATATCTGCCAGATACCACGCGTCATGAGGAAATGGCACTCCAACATTCAATGCAGTAGGTGGAGAAGGGGACAGGAAGAGATCTTGAGCCTTGCGCCGCCACCCGTGGATGTACAACTTCAATCAGGTACTAGATCCGTCCATGCCATCGCCCATACCTCTGCAACAACCGCCATTAATGGCGCACCAACCCACGGCCTTGGGAAATGCAGAATACTGTGCATCGCTGACCCTTCCCACCAAAATATATCATCCTAATATTTCAAATCATGCAGGATCAAATTATCCCACATGCACCCTACGGCAACCTCCTTAACACTTTATATACTACGTCGTGAGCATATATGATGTCGGTGATTTTGCTCCTGACAGCACCTAGTATAAGACCTTCATCATCATCATCTTCCAGCATGATATCCAGATACTCAATATCACCCTAACGTTAGCATCATCATATGCATGAACTCGCCCTGATAATTCACATCACCCTGATGTGAAATATCACCCCATAGAAAATATCACCCTGTGGGAAAGTATCATTCCGTCTGCATCACCTGATATAAAATATCACCCTGATGTTAAAATATCAGCTTGATGACCAACCTTACCTTCGCGTGAAATATCAACCTGATATTCACCTTCATCAGCACAACCTAATGCATCAGAGGAAGATCCTCCTACTTAGCTGATACCAAATGTCTGGCCAATGAACATCCTGATGACGTCACTGTCATACCTGCTGACGTCATCAGCATATCTGCATACCGCGCATCTCCTCATATCCGGATGATGTCATCATCATATTTGCAAATATCGGGGGATCTCCACAAGATGACTGATGTTAAAATATGACCCCCTGGACCTTGATGACGTCACCACCATGTCGGCATCAGGATGATATTCGGAAGATAACCAGATATTTTGAAATATCACCCTGATGTGAAATATCGGGGTGCACTATAGCTCCACTGCAGGATCGGGATGATATCTGAATATCACCTGATATTGAAACATGATGACCGTAATGAAATATCCGGTCGATAGAGTATCATGATGATGCTGACCACCTCCTAAGAAAAAATGATGCTGATGCAGATGGGCAAATAACGCCCCGATAAAAGAATGACGTCAGCAGCACCAGGCAAACATGAAGTGATAGAATAACATTAGGATGATCTTAACAAAGATCACCCGATGTTCAAATATGATGACCCTAATGCAAAATGGATCATACTTAGAACTTTACAGCAACATCATTAGGATGATCTTAACTAAGATCACCTGATGTTAAAATATCATCCCGGAGCGAAAGATTAGGCTGACAGAAAATATGATGATGACCCCTACGAGAAACAATAGGGTGATGACTGGAAATATGATGATGATGACCTCCTCCTCAAAGAAAAAATGATGCTGATGCTGAAATATGCTGAGGAGATCCAAAGACTTAGAACTTTTTTTGGATTTTTTGGGAGGGTGCCTGCATGTTTATATGCTTGAAACTTGACTTCTCATGTAGGCACCAACATGTTCAACAAGAGATTCCTTATATTTCTACACAAACCCTAATACCATATTGCAATAAATGCACAAGTTAAGTCATTTTGGTTGCCTTGTTCTCCTTGTTCTAAGAAAGATCTTTTTCGGATCACTAAGATGCACTTAGAGTTATTTTTGGTGATTATTGATAATCTATCTTCCTTTCTCCAATCATTTTGTCTATCCACAGATCAAGATATTTCAATTTTGAATCATGTCGGATCTAACTGTGAGAGTCCTGCTTTTACAGGATGACTGTCAAACCTATCGCCGATATGCCAATGACTTTTCTCTTCGGTGAGACTCTACACTATTGGCAACCATCATTTTGTTTATTCTGATACACGATCACTTTCTCTCTTCGTTGTGACCCTTATCATCGGTGAACACTTACCAACTTAAGCCAATCCATCGATGGACCAACCACTCATCGGCATGACTTCAACCTTTGGCAAACTTCCTTTTTGTGTCTCCGATACGTTAGTCACTCTGATGTAACTAAGACAAATTAGTATTTGCCGTCATGATTTCGACAAGACATGCAGATCTTTCATATTTTTATGAGGGGTTATTTAGATATTTATCTGAGAATCCTTTAATCTGCAACTTTCCATGTGCCAATTTCAGGCACTGATTGACTAGCTGGGGGAATTTTATTTTCCTTTGTGACTCCCCCTGAGCGAAAGCTCATCTATTCAATTTCTGGAAGGAATATCAGCACCAGATTCTAGTGTGGATCCATCCCCAACATTTTCTGTACTTCTCTTCACCCAAATCTTGTTCATCTTCCTTTGAATTTCATCTGCATTCATTTTTCTTTTTCCTTTGTCTTGATTTTGATTCTGATGTACCAGACCCTTTTTGTCCTGAATCTTACTTCTATAGAATTTGGCAATATGACTGGATCTATTGCAATTGTAGCAAATAGTATTTCTTTGCATATTTAACTGATATCCTCTAGATCTGCATTGATTAGCCATATGTCCCATTCTATTGCATGCAAAGCATCTACCATTGAATGAATTGTTTACTTGCATACTTCTACATTCATGAGATTTGTGACCATACCTTTTGCAGTTAAAACATTGTCCGGAGAAAGATGAATTAGTCTGATTCATTCTTCTTCTGCATTGATTTGCTTTATGACCAAAGTTATTACAATTGTGGCAGAATCCATTGAAGGATGGATATCTTTGAGCATTTGGTTGCCTTACCAGAGGTCTTCTAGGCCTGTTCCTTGGATTTCCTGATCTAGAGTTCTTTTGACCTGATCCGAAGCTTTCACCTTTCTCATACCCCAAGCCTTGATTGTCATCTACCCTCTTTTGGCTTTCAAGAAGAACTTCAAGTTGAGCAGAGCTTATCTTGAATTTCTCTTTGTATTCATTTGTTGTTTGAAGATCCCTTTTAAGAGTGTCTATCTGATTCTCAAGTTGTTCTTCATTATCTCTAGCTTCTTCAAGATTAGATTCCAGATACCTGATTATTCTATCCATTTTGTGGTAGTCTTCAGACTTCTCCTTGAGAGATTGTTTTAGATTATCTTTAATTTTTCTCTTCTCTCCAATTTCTTGGGTGAACTTCATAACCCTTGATTCCATTTCATGTCTTACCATAATGACCTCTTTTGATAGCTTCTCACATAACTTGTTCTTCTCATTTAGATCTTCATCAGTATTATTGGCTTCACTTTGACTTGCCAATTGTTGAAGTAGTTCATTTCTCTTTTTCATAGAGATACTCAGTTTCTCTTTTAGTTCATTTATGAAATCATCATCTTGTTTGAGTCTTTCCTTCAAGTTATTGACTTTAGAGTGAGACTGTTCAAGGTCATCTAGGGCAGACTGAAGTTGTTCCCTCATACTATACATATCCATTGAGATTCCTAGATCTTCCTCAAGCTGTTAGGCTCTATTTGGAGGAACTTGGCTCTGATACCAATTACCGATAACTAAGAGGGGGGGTGAATCAGTTATCTTAATTATTTTATTTTTTTGTTCTTCTTTAACAACTAGTGCAGCATCAAATCACATAAGCATGCATAACCATGAAAGCAGAAATAAAATCAATACACATAACACAATGATTTTGATGTGGAAAACCCTGTTAAGGGAAAAACCACGGGGTGACTAACCCAAGATTGTATTCTCTGTTAAAAGAATAAGGTAGTACAAAATGGCACTTGCCAATTAGGGCTCACTGCCTGAGCACACTACTCACAAGAGGCTCACTGCCTACAATAGTTTATAGTAAGAAACCATGTACTTGAACTGATGAGAAGCATCCACATATGGTGAGGTTCAGTTCTAGTTAGGCTCAATATACTGATCTACTACACTTCATTCTTCCTCTACTTTAGTGATGTTGTTCTGTCACATACCGAACCTGCATTACTGCTTCCACACTACTCTCTACTTTTCTTCACTCTTGCAAAACACCACACACACCTTCACGCAAAAATCCATCTGGTATATATATCCACACCAAGGATTTAAATCATCTTTCTAGTCGGCATCCGAAATACTCAATATTTTCTCAAACTCTGGTCTATCAGCTAAATCATTGCTTACTAAGTGATGCATATCAAAGAGATACTTATAGAAGTCATCAATCATGTCGGCCAATCATGAATGATCCCTCAAGAAACTTGATCACCATCAATATCTCATCCAGATTAAGGTCTGATGCTCTGCTGGTCAGTTCTTCCTCAGTCTACTCTGCCAAACAAGAACCCAACACTTAGGTGCTCATATCTTTTCACTCTTTCATCACTTGAGGCTCAATCTCTAGAATGTATCAGTCATGATACTCCTCTTGACTTCCCCAAGTCCATACTTTACTGAGATACTTCCTCTGAGAGATCCAGACCTGATTGTCAAACCTTGCTACATGCTCTGTTCTTGCTCACCGGACCAAAATATTCTTCAATCTGACTTCCGGTAAAGACATACCATGTCCTATGGATGTGTGGGATGGACTTTTTTACCATCAATGACAACAATCATGAATCCACATAGTGTCTCTTGCTAACACATAGGTCTCGTCAAAATCTATTCCTTCAATTTGAGAGTATCCTTTGCATACCAATCTTGCTTTGTTCCTTACTACTCCATTCTCATTCATATTGTTTCTGGAAACCCATTTGGTGCCAATCACATTCTTATCACCAGGTCTAGGAACTAGTTCCCAAGTTTGATTCTTTTCTATCCACATCAGCTCCTCTTCCATAGATTTTACTCAATTTTCATAATTGCAGGCTTCATTCACTGTTTTAGGTTCAACTTTTGAAAGCAAACAGTAATTCACCTATTCTTCTGCAACTCTTTTCCTTGTCAATACCCCTTTGCTTTTGTCTCCTATAATCTGATCTTTAGAATGATTAATTCTTACATACCTGGGAGTCTTAGCAGTGCTTTCTGGAGCCTTTTCTTCTTCATCTTGATTGTCTTCTTGTTCAACTTTTTCCTCATTTGTTATAGTAGCAAGTTCATCTGATTCATAGCCACTCAGATTTGATATTCTTTCCTTGTCTTCATCAACCTTCACATTAGCATTCTCAATGATCTTCTTTAATCTCTTATTGTAGCACCGGTAGGCCTTCCTCTTGGTACAATATCCAAGGAAGATTCCTTCATCACACCTAGCATCAAATTTGCCTAGATCTTCTTCTCTTCTGATATAACATTTGCTACCAAAAACTTTGAAATATCTTACAGTAGGAGCTCTTCCATACCATCATTCATAAGGAGTTTTAGCACTGTTACCTTTAACTTGAACTTTGTTTAGGATGTACACAAAAGTATGTATGTCTTCTCTCTAGTATACTTCCAGTAGGTCAGCTTCCTTCAACATAGTCCTAGCAGACTCTTGAACTGTCATGTTTTTCCTTTCAACAACTCCATTCTGCTGAGGAGTTCTAGGTGCAGACAATTGTCTCTTTATCCCTTGTTCTTTACAAAAAATATTGAATTCATTTGATGTGAACTCACCTCCTCTATCAGACCTCAAGCATTTGATCCTTATCTCTAACTCATTCTCAACCATTGCCTTGAAAACTTTGAACTTGTGTAGGGCTTCAGATTTATCTTTTAGAAAAGTAACCCAAGTCATTCTAGAATAGTCATCAATAAGCAACATAAAATACCTGTCACCTTGCAGACTTTTTTTTCTTGTGGGACCACACAAATCTATATGTACCAGCTCCAGCAATCTAGCAGAGAATTGTTCTTTACTTTTGAAACTTGTTTTTGTTTATTTCCCAAATTGACACTCCTTGCAAATGGTGTTGGTTGGCTTCACAAGTTTAGTCTCATCTGCCTGAGACAATAGTCAATAATTATTAGTTCATCTTAATTGGTAAATGTTACCTCTGGTCTTCTTACTGGTAGCAATCACTGTTCCGGAGCTTTCCATGATCTTGCACCCATTTTCTTTAAATCTCAGATGATAACCTTTGTCACACATCTGACCAACACTCGAAAGATTATGCTTCAAACCCTTCACATATAGGATGTTATCAGTGTTGTGATTTCCATCAAAATAAATAGATCCTTTTCCACAAATCTTACCAGTTGCATTATCTCCAAACCTAACTAGTCCTCCATCATACTTTTCCAAATTCACAAACTTACTTTTGTCATCGGTCATGTGATGTGAGCATCCACTATCAATAATCCAGTCATCCTTCTCTTTCTCAACCTGATGAACCAAAGCACTTTCTTCCACTAGTTTTTCTTCCTTCATACAACTAGTAGGATTAGTAGACACAGGTTCTTCTTTAATTGCAATGAACAAGCACTCATTTGCACTAGTACTAGCATCATCAGATTTATCATCCGTCACACCTTAATCATCAAGATCTCTAACATAGTAGCATTTCTTTGGAACCCTAGGTCTATTCTCAAATATTTTTCTATTCCTTTCAATTCTATTAGGACATCTAGAAGCATAGTGACCAACATTACCACATGAAAAACATTTGAAATGTAATTTGCCTTTGAACTTAACAGAACCTCTTTGCAGTTTGTCAACAAAGTTTACTTCAATTTCATCAAGCTCATCATCAGGTTCCACCTTGTACTTTTCATCTCTAGAGATCTTTTTTGAAGTACTGGCTTTGAAAGTAGTCTCAATCTTTGGCAGGGCATCACCGAGTTCTCTCATCTCAAAGGTTGTAAGCTTTCCTAGCAACTGATCCATGGTGACCTCTTTCACAGTCATTACTTCTTCAATTGTAGCTACCTTGTGACTATGGGATTTAGGTAATGACCTAAGAATTTTCATCACAACTTCCTTCTCGTCAATAGTTCCTCCCATAGCTTTGATTCCAATGACAAGTTCATCAACTTTGTGCATGTAGGATGTTATGTTTTTGTCTTCGCCCATCTTTAAACATTCATAGTTAGCTTTTAGTCCCTACAATTTGGCACTCTTTATAGATTTATCTCCTTCATACAGATTTTCCAACTTTTCCTAGACTTCATGAGCAGTTTCATAAACCATGACCTTTATCAATTCAAATTCAGTCAATGCACTTAACAGAGCATCTCTAGCTTTTATATTTAACTCATATTCTTTGATTTCATCTTCAGTTGTTAGACCATTATGAGGCATGGTATATTTAGTCTCTGTCACTTTCCATACTCTATAACCAATACAAAGTAGATGGTTTTTCATGCGTATCTTCTAGGTTGCATAATTTGTTCCATCAAACTGTAGAGCTTCCTTCTTATAAGACATTCTAGATCTACCTCAAGTTGTTAAACTTACCTCTGAGGAACCTTGCTCTGATACCAATTGTTGTAATGCACCAGACAACTAAGATGAGGGGTGAATTGGTTGTCTTCAAAACTTTGACCACTTATGATCATTAACACATCAAACACTTGTTCACTATTATTTAGATTTAATCATGAAAGCATCAAATAAGAAACTCAACACAGCAACATCATCAACACATGAGACACTAGGTTTTTCTGTGGAAAACCCTAAGAGGGAAAAACCATGGTGGGTGTTAGCCCACAGAAATATATATGTTATAACAATACCAAAAAATAGAGGCTCGCTGCCTTAGGGCTCACTGCCAAGGGGTTTCTCACTACCAAGGGATGGCTCATTGCCAAGGATTTGTGAACTGATTGATAGCATCTACTCCATGCCTGGATTCAGTTCCATTGAAGCATAGTATAAATCCTCTGTCTACTCTTTGTACACCTTTGCACTTATCTTGTCATTTTCACACAATAACATCTTTTTCACAACTTCATTACATTTTTTTATACACTTCATCAACCTTGGAACGTACATCAAGGTTGGCATTACAAACATACATAGAAATAGGTCTAGACATAAAAAAATTAGCTAAGATAAAGATGTATGCAGATCATGTTATGCCTTAGCTGGGACTCAAATGCAGTCTTTGATGCCACGACATGCTTTCACAATCTTCAATACATCTCCACAAGTAGTGAAAACAACCAAGTCAGCCAAGACTATTGTTAACACTAAGTCTTCTAAGAACAGTCTTCATCCACAATTTGAATTTCACTTTGCGGACCAATCCAAAGGTAGGAACATGATTAGGAGACATCCACAAGTGCATTGTAATCACCAAGAACATCTGCACAACCTTAAACTAATTTGTCAGGAGGATTCTTTAAACTAGAGCACTTAAACAACATTGTTAGCCACTATCATAAATAAAAGATTGCTTGCAGACCACCAAATCATGAACAATTAGAGTTGAAGGCACTTGTTATCATTACCAACTTGATTCCAGAACCATAAACTAAAATACTTAACTATGGAGAAATGCGGAGTATAATACATTCTCCCTATCACCACCAAATATATAGAAAAAGAAGTTTTTACTCTGGTGAACATAACTAACTCAAATCTTCATATCGGAGGCTCAAAATTGGAACATAGCATCTTCATACATGCCTCTCAACAAATTACAATCCACAGATGAAGATATTAATTCTACAAGAAATGTGGAGCAATCTATTGGACTATTATTCTATAGACAAAGATACTCTGCAACACACTGTTTCCACCAAAGGAGAAAATTTTCTCAATATCAGGATCTCCAATACTTACGTAGGAAAATACAAAGCATCTAACTCATTACAAGAAAGCATCAAAACAAGAGCATAGTTGACAATAATGACAACACTGATATGTTGACATCAATGAAAACACCGGTTAGGCATATACTTGCAATAGATGGACCCTTCCATGATGAATTTTGTGTGCCAAGGCATGGGCAAACATTCCAAATATGTAGGGTTTTCTAGTATAACCCATATGGACATGATGCAACAGGTATGTGTGACTTACAAACAAGTTGACTACTCCAGATCCATGGCTAAGTTGCAATAGTGAATTGTAATGCTATATATAGATGTTCTCAAGATGTAATGAGGGTTGGGCATTGAGCCAATTTCTAGACTGAAGTGTCTCAACAGTTTTCTAGGGCATCAAATGATGCAGTTTGATTTGTAAAGGGAAAATGTACATTTTTGTAAAGCATAGGAAGATGACTAAAAGATAGATGCATGTGATGGTATATCTCCAATGCAGTTTGTAGCTATTTAGGATAATGTTTTAACCTAGTTTCTCATCCTCTCTTGCCACATTTGCTGGTATGAATGTAGTTAACAAAAGTTAGAAGAATATGTGATAGTATTTTAATTCATTGCAATGCTTCATGATGCTCTTCCTTTTTGTTTCATGTGGGTTTTTACATTATTGCTTGGATTACTAAGAATGTCCATTGCATGAGATGGGATACATGCATTGTATGATGATGCACATGAGATTCCAGTTATGTTTTCACTACTACACCTTTTTCTTTCTACAAATTTGTGACTCTATTGCCTAATGGAGTAGGCATTGGTCTAATTGGTGAAGGACCAACACTTTCAAAATTTATTAAGACTCTTTTGTTAACTATAGGAGTAGGTTTAGGTTTGACCCTGCTTGCATGATTCAACATTACAAACTCAGTCACACTTTATGTAATCCAAAAATTGAACATTGTTAGAGAATCATGCATGTATGTTTTCCTCTTGTCCCCATGTATGCAATATTAAGTGCATTCATCTGCTTCGGAACATAGTATAGTTGTCATCTATGGGTGCAGGATAAGAGTGAAGTTTCATCTATTTATCAGAGGTCTGATAGGTTTGTATGTAGCTAGTGTTGACATGAACTTGGTGACAATTATAGGGGTTCATAACACATTGGGTATAGCTACTTATGGATCTAATGTTCAAATTGTTTAAGTTGTTGAGACCTCAAGGAGTGCCCCCTTCACCTTGGATAGTCAAAAGATGAAGGTGAGTTTACCCACATATAGCAATTGGTCCATTCATGCCATTGTCTAATCATAAGTCTTACTCATTGTGAAGCACGACATCTCCCTAGTTAGGGGTTTGAATAATTTGAAGATTCTATTGGTAACTAGATCTAGAAATGTTTCAAGATTGGTGGTTCAGTCTACTCTAAGGTTTTCCTCATTTCATGTTGTGGCAACTCTGCTATTGTAACTAAGATTTTTCTATTATTGATTGAGGCTTACTCATAGTGCAGTGGACAGTCTTCCACAATAGTGTAGCAATAGATCAAGATACATAATTGCTTCTTCTTCTCTCTCATAGAGCATGAATTGTTGTACAATGAGATATTTTGGAATGGGTATGTAGCCCTATTTCAACATGATATATATGTTTTAATAATGGATCATTGGTTTAAAGAAGAGTCAAAATCTAAGTATTCACTTGACTCATACTGGATTAGAGGTCCATGTATTTATGCGAATGAATATGATCCTAGTTATCATAGTGATACCTCATCTGAGTGTAATAATTATTGTGCCTATAAATTTAAGGATGACATGTTAGTTATGGATTCATTTGACCCATCTAAACAAGAGCCTTTTTACTTAGTGAGACACATATGCATAGTTGAGTTAGGCTCTAAGTAGTCCCATAGTCAGTTTGCATCTACAAGTGCACATGATGTTACGAAAACAATGTTTGATGATGAATAAGATGAATTTATTGTTGATTTCAATGAGTTAGATGCACATGTCTATGATTCTGACTCCCTTGTCCAACATTTGGAAATCCTTAGGAGGAAGGATGGTGAATCAATTTCACACATTCATGATAGGCTTGTTGTTGCAATCAATAACCTCCCAAATGAATGCAAACCTGATGAGAGTGTGTGCATAGACTTGTAGTTTGAGACCTTCTACCCTGGTGCAGGCTAACTTCCCCATGAATATAAACCAAGAAGTATGATGTATGTTTTTCATTGGGTCGGTACTACTCAGTCAGTACTTGACATTTCTTTTCCATCTCTTGATGCTGAAGGTGATAAGCTTGCAATTCATGTTATTTAGAGTGGTGGGTCAAATTGTATAGATTATGGTGTTGATAGAATGAATACAACTCTGGATTAGTTTGATAGTATGGTCAAAGGGAGTGAAATTGATGGTAGTGCAGTGTTGTATGATAGTAATGAAGATGATGAGGTGAGTATTTGCACTAATTCATGCTTATATGGGTCATTTCATGGTCTTGAAAATGATGTATGTTCATTTAATGAACTCCCATGCTTCATTCCTCTTGGCAATGATCTTGATGTTGCTAAGGTAAGTAAGGAAGTTGGAATGCAAGACTTTTGTTATTCTTTAGATGTGCTTCCTTGCTTTGTTGAGGTGATGCCCACGCCTTTATTATTATAAATGGGAAGAAGGATGAGTGTGAAGGTGTGCATGATCATGTTGTTGTTCCAAGGCATGAAGCCTTGAATCTTGATGAATTTTTAAATCTAGGTTTGGAACAACTATCATATGCTAATGTCGATTGCATTGAGGACACCTTTCTAGGCTCTTTGGTTGAACATGTTGATATCAGTATTGTGTATTCTCATGAAGATCATGTTTCTTGATTGCATGAGGGTAAATAAGACTAGATCATTGATAAATTTCTTGACAGTAGTTTGTTTACAATAGGTTACATTGAAGAACCTAAAAAAATGAGGCAATTTGATGATTGTGAGCCTTCACTAGAAATGCCTCAAATTTGTGATTTATATGTTGATAATGTGGAAATGGATTTGAATCAAGTATTTGATTCAATCACGGAAGAGTACACTAGCATTTGTGGTGTTTCTGGGGCACAAGAACTTGTACAGTCATATGACATTGCCCAACTTGAAGCCACACATGAGTAAAATACATTTTAACTTGGTTTTCAGAAGGATATTTTTCTTCATGTTGACATGTGTGCAAGTCTAGATATGCATCATGCTAACAAGGATATTGAAAGTGAGTATTTCTACGAGGGTCAACATGATGATGGGCCTTATTATTTGTGGTTTCTATGTCTTGTTGATGGTCACTTCCATTTCCAGCATGATGATATGAATAATTTTAGTTTGCATGTGCATCCATGTAGGGTGTCTTTATTGCTACTGTTGGGTGATCAGTGCAACTAGGGTTTAAGGGAGATTGGCACCTTCAATAGGTTTGTGTTTGACAAAGGTAGGTTGTATGCATTGGTTTGTCCATGGCCTAGTGTCATGGATATTTTCTATAGGGTATAACCTATATGTGTTTGAGGTTTGTTGCATCCATACATCCTTTTCCTTTGTGCTTCCATGTCATTGGTTGTGTCTATTCCTGTGCATATTTTGTTGTGTTTTGTCTTGTACATATTACCTAGATTTTGTTTCCCCTCCCTCCTAGCCTTGTCATGCCCACATTTCCCATGCGGTCACGACATGCATCACATGTGTCATGTCCACATTTGTCATGTGGTCATGACAGGAAATATCAAAAAAAATTCCACGCTTCCCTAGAAACCCCCTCACATGTGTAAGCGTGCTCGGTGGCATTACACTTAAGGCGTAAACATGACAGTTGAATGTGGGGTAATGCATTCACTTGCGCATACCATTCGCAATAAAGGCCAACTAGGGGGCTAAGCGATGCAGTTAACGTCGCCAATAGGGTTAGGATCAACGATTGAAACCCTAAGTTAACCTATGTGAATGAAGGGATTTTGACGTAAGTCAAAATCAATAGCTAAAATCAAGTGCATGAGAGGATATAACATAACACAAAAATCAAATGATGATACTCAGCAAAAAATAATACTATAATCCCAACAAGGTTAAATTCTACTAACCTAGCTAAACCCTAAATTTTGGTAAAATCCAGCAGCATAATGCCTCACGAGCGTGAGTAGGGTTTATTGTACTAAAACTAATTTTGATGGAAAGGTTTACTAGTTTGGTTTAGTATTACCTACATCTCACTAGTTGAATTGGTAGATCAGTTGAATAAGTTAATTTGTATATTTTTCAACAAAGTTCGATCAATTTGTTCTCCTTCACATTTTCTATAATTTAACACATTTTTCAACAAAGCTCGATCAATCTGTTCTCCTTCACGTTCTCTATAATTTAAAACATTTTTCAACAAAGTTTGATCAATTTGTTCTTCTTCACATTTTCTATCAATCAGAGTTATCTCTGCATCCTTTACATTATTCCTAATTTCTTGGTAGATTAGATCATGGATACACTTAGACTAACCTCGTTTTAAAAGTTTACTAGGTTTCCAAGTTGAATTTAAAACAACGTCTAATTTAAATTCATTAATTAAATTGCCCCAAAATGATTAAAAGAATATTAAAATTTAATTAATAACGATGTAGTTTAAATCGTCCTCGTCAAGTTAGGTTTTATAATTAAAGGATTTATCCAGTTGTTAAAATAATTACATCTCAAATAATTACATTGTGTAAAATTTAAATAAAACAAATAAATCCCTTTTCAAAAAAAAATCAAATGAAAAATCTATAATATATATAATCCCTCTAATCGTGATCTAATCTATTTCTTACTATACCACTAACAAATAAAAATAACATTCCAAAATGAATAAGTTTACCCATTATACAATTACCAAAATTAATTCCATTCTAAACTAAAGTTTAAAATAATGAAAAAGGAATAATAAAAGAGTAGGAAAATAAAATAAGGCCAGTTTAAAAATACAAAGCCCTAAAATCCACTCTATTAAAAAAATTAATTTCCTTAAGGGCATAAATCCCTAACCCTATTTTTTAAAGCTCTCATTTTCTCTCTCTTCTCTTTGCCTTTCTCCTCTTCTCTCATTCTTTGTTTTGGTTGTGTTGTAGGTTGTAATGGAGGCCATATATGAAATGCATATGATGGCATATATATATATATATATATATATATATTAATGAGTAAATGGATGCGGGTCAATAAATAGAAATATATATTTATTATTATTACTTTTTTAAATGCTAAATCCCCAATTTTTTGTGGCAGAGGGGAGAGGTGTTGTTGGGGGCAGCAGCAGTGGCGGCGATGGGTTAAGGAGGGCAGAGGAGGAGTACTATGGAGCGGTGGCCATAGGGAGGTGGAATGGTGGAGTGTTGGTAGTAGGGAGGCCAAGCAAGGGAGAAGGTGGAGGTCGCGGTTGCTGGTGCGACAGAAGGGGAGCGCGAGGGTTTAAAGATAGCGGTGGTTGCGGAGGAGTCCGCAGGGTTGTTGGGGTGTGGGGATGTGGAGAGGGGGCGGAGCCCCCACCCACATCCCACACAGTGGGATGTGGGTGGGGGCTCTACCCCCTCCCCACATTCCCACTATCACAAAGAGCAATGGTGGGGGGTTTGAACCCCCCACCACAACATACTTTTTTTTTGTTTAAAAAAAATAACTGCAAACTATCAAAAACCTAAACACAGTCTATTCACTGTCTTGTTTACACAGCATTCTTTCATTTTTTTTTTTATGAGTGTTATTTATTAATATATATATATATGTATTTATATATATATATGTATGTATATATACAGATATATATATATATATATATACACAGCAAAAACACAAATTAATTCAAAATCACAGTTTATTAAATATTAAAATATAACAATATATATATATATATATACACTATTGTATATATAATGTATTCTCTATTTTGTTGGCAGAATATTAAAATCAGTTTATAATTAAATACATATAGATGCAAACATTCAAGTATACATATATATGTATATATATACATATATATATATATATAATTATATTTTTCAATTATAATTTCCTTCCAACACTTACAAATTTTCTATTAAGGACAATGAACAAAAGATATATTATTTTTATTTTTTTATCAAATTTATATAAGGCAAGGAACTCATTTTTTTTCTTTTAGAAAGGAAACAAATACATTTAAAATAAATTCTTCCATATATAACATCAACTAATTTTCTCTTTATAAGAACAATATACAATTTTCATGTTTGTCTCCCAAAAATAAAAACACAACTTTTTTTTTATATATATTTTAAAAATAAAGATACAAATGAAATAACTTTAACACCAAATTTTCTTCCTTCAACATTTTTTGAATGATGAGTATTAAAATCAACAAATTTAAATTTCTATTCCAAATGTAAATAGATTACACACAATAAAAAAAATATACTTTTACAACAAGAGAGAGAACAATGTTCTCCTCTTTGAAAACAAACAAATGATACAAACTCCTAAATAGGCCAAGCTCTCTTTCAAGAGCTAAAAAGAAATAGGATATCAACTCCAAGAAACAATGGTGATTTTTCCAACTTCACAAACTTAGCTCCAATGAACCTACAATATCACAAGAAGGGGAAAGAAGCCACAACAACTTGCTCTCCTCCCTACCATAGACCCGCTAGTGGGTCATCCCTGAGATAGGGAGGTCATCCACACACTTGGAAACTCATACCACATCACAACAAGGTATTCAACAACCAAACACAAATTTACTCCCATGGTTAACACAACACAAGAACTCACTCAGGATGAGTTCAATGGGGTAGGGGACTGGACAACACTCAACTAAAGAGTGCCACTACTACAAATATCCCAATACAAATACCTCTCAAGGCCTCAATCCAACACTTTTAAACACAATTTCCACAAAGCTTCCATTTGGCTCTCAAGCCCTTTCACATATTGCACATATTCTCATATTGCCCTCAAGGCTACAACACCACAAAATCAAGGAAATGACCCCGAGGAGGTTCACTCCTCCCCCACCCCAAACTTGTTGAGCATCTTCTCCCAAGTGGGAGAGGCTCTTACAACACCCTTACAATTTTTCCCCACAACAACAAATAAAAACTCAAAAATATAACTCACACATAGCATCACACAATCAAATAAAAATGCATAAGGGAAGGCCTTAGCCTTGAAACCTACCTTAAAAAGCCCAATTTGGTAGATGGTTAATGTAGAGCTCCTCCAACTCCTTCTCCAAAATAAGCCAGAAAACTCTCTCCAACTTTTTCCCCAAAGTAAATTAAAATCAATAAAATTTTCCAAAAATTTAACAACCCATACCCCTCTCCAAAATGGGATTAAAATAAGCTCTTCCCATGAGCTTTGAGGAATGGGGAGGTGACACTTGTCACCTCCTCACTCCTCCTCCCAACTACAAGCAAGACTCATGGAATGGGTGGTGACACATGTCACTCACCCATTCCCCAAGTCTCTCTCCCTTCCACTTGTCCTCTCTAGAACATGTAGGAGAGAAAAGTGGAGCTTAAAAGGGAATGGGTGCCACATGTGCCCCATTCCTTTCTTCCTAAGAGGGACCACACAACCCCAAGGTACCCTCACCAATTGTGAGAGAGACTTGGAGTAAAGTCCTCCACAATTGAGGGGTCTTGGAGATTTCCCCAACCTAGGAAAGTGGAAAGGATGAGGTTGAGTGTTGGACCCACTCATCCTCTCCCTCTCATGCCTCTAATTTTGTCACTTTACATCTAGGTGAAGTTAAAGTGACCAAATGGAGGTTTACCTAGGGTTACCCAAGACAAAAAGGTCCCCATACCCAAGGGGTACAACCTAGGGTCAAGTTTAACCTATTTTGAGCACCAAGGGTTGAGTTAAAGCACATGAAAAGGGGTATCCAAATTTTATAACTTAAAAAATGAAATTCAAAAGACAATATTCTTACAACACCAATTAGAATTCAAAATAAAAGAGGGGTAGACTTAGCCTGACTAACAACATGCAACACATTACAGAAACTCATCATGCACATGGTTGATCTTGGTTCCTCTTGGAACTAGATCGGCTTCACAAGGGAAAACAACACCGTGTGTGGGATGATCTCTAATTTCTGTGGCTTCGTTAGAAACGCTTGTGCACTCAATGAAATGTTAATTCCACATTTATATAATAGCCAAAGAAAATTAAAACATACACTTGCATACAACATCACATATCCATATAAGCATTAAGGAAGTCACATTACAATTAGATGCTAAATTCTACATTTCAAACATCCATTCCCAAGATTGAATCACAAAACAATTTTCTAACTAACATCACATGATTAGTTTTCCAGTAACATCATAATATAAACCATATGTCTAACATCATCAGTAAGTCAATATCTAGGTCTAAACACATCGTAAACATACTAAGCATAACAAATCCACATACAACATAAAATCTAATAGTCCAAAAATCTGGGATCAATAGTCCCATAAGTCTAAATGTAATACCAACAGTAAAATAAATAGTCAAATATAAGGGAAGAAAAAGTAGGCCTCACAGGCCCCCTTTTAGCATTTTGGTCTATAACCCAAAGATAACTGGATCCTCATTGTGCCTGCAAGAGGCACACATCCCCAACTAGAGCCAATGTTGGCACGTGCCTAAAAATTTTCAAAGTCCCTAGTTTATGGCTTTGTGTTGTCTGAAATTTTTTTCACCCATTACTAATAACCGATCTAAGAAATCTCTAATGGATTTGCCTTGTTCTATTTTGTATTGTGATGACTGTTATACCTTCCCCATACCTTTTCCATATCTCATCATTGCCAAAAATCCCATAAAATTCCTTTGTTTTGTGTTTTTCGTGTCTTTTTTGGCATTTTGGGATTTCAAATTTTCTATGATCCTTTTGTGCCCCTTGTTTTTTCACATTCAGTTTGGATGGTCAGATCTTAATATTTCTAGATGATCTCAAAGATGATGGCTAGGTTGATCGTCCAACATCAAATGGACCATTCGTTTAGGGGTTTTGTCCAATTTCTAGATTTGGGTTCCCCAAGGATGTCAGAACCTCCCTTTTGTTTCGTTGTCTCCTAGTTTTCCTAATCCCCCTCATTCAATTTAGAGAGTCCAAACATGATCTTGGAGATGGTGGCTTAGTATGTCACCTAGCATCAACCTAGCTCTTCCATTTCAAAATTTTGGCACTTTGGGAATTTTAGGTTTTCAAGGCATTTTGAGATTTCAGGTTCGCCAAGGATGTTGAAACTTCCCTTTTGTTTCATTGTCCCCCAATTTTTCAAATCTCCCTCATTCAATTTGAAGAGTCAAAACATGGTTTTCTCATATGATCTCGAAGATGGTGACTCAATATGGTACCTAGCATCAACCTAGTTCTTCCATTTCAAAATTCTAGCACTTTGAGAATTTCAGGTTTTCAAGGCATTTTAGAATTTTAGGTTTTTTGAGGACATCAGAACTTCCCTGATTCTAGTGGTTCCTCTAGAACCCTAGTCCACCTTGTTTATTTTGGAGGCTCAGATCTTGGAATTTGTTGATGAAATCAAAGGCTATGAATTGTTGGTGCCCCCTACATCTATTTGGACATTTTGTTTGAGTGTTTGGCTCATTTTGGGTTTTTCATGTTTTCTAAAATCCTTTTAGAACCCCTCATTTTCTGTGCTCATTTTGGGGGCTCAAAACTTAAAATTTTCTAATGATTTTAGATATCTAGGCTAGATTCATCATGTTTTATCAAGTGAACCTTTGGTTCAAGGGTTATGGCCAATTTTGGGATTTTAGGATTTTAGGATTTTGATAGATTTTAGGTTTTCCAAGGACATTTACACTTTTCAAAAATCCCTGAGTTCAGGTAGTGCTTCCAGATTTCCCATTCCCCATGGGATGCCCATTTTAGTAAATCAATGCAAGAAGCTAATATAAAGTATTCTATAATGAAAAAACATGATTATGCCCTAGTTAAGGGTATAAAAAACTTTAGATTATATCTCACAGGTACCAAAACCCTAGCATATGTGTCACACACAACAATGAAGGATATATTCATGCAACAAGAAGCTTTAGGTAAGAGATGTCGATGGATAAATAAGATTCAAGAGTATGACATGGATATATAGGTTACAAAACTTGTTAAGGCCAAGGCTTAGAAAAACTAATGGTTAATTCTAATTTGCAAGCAGTAGAAGTAAATGAAATAAGTGTAGATGTTGTTCCTACTCATTGCAGATTAGCTAATAATGTATGGTATAAAGATGTGATATTTTACCTCAAAAACAAGAATTGTCCACCATGTATGGATGAGAATCAAAGAAGGAATCTCAAGCTAAGATCATAAAGATATGTGTTGTTCCAAAATGAGTTGATGTGGATAAATCATGAAGAGGTATTGCTCAAGTGCCTAGACCATGAGCAAGTTGACATAGTAATGAGTGAATGTCATTGGTGCAGTCACAGTAGGAGGGTTCACAGAATGAACTATCTGGACCATGCATCAAGAGTAAACATAACAGAAACAACTCAAAGAAATAGAACAAATGTAGATTCAGTAATTCAGTATATCATAGAATTCAAATAGAGATCTGTCGGCAACATGCACGCTTACAATTAGGGCTCACAGGCCTAATTACATACACATGCAAGATAAAGCTTTGAAGCTCCTTTGCACAAAAATCTAAACTATCAACCTTCTAAATCATGAGAACTATGTTAACTACTTTTCTAAGGATCTATTACATCAATATATATCCAATCTGGATCAATAGATTCCTCTACGTCAGCCAAGGAAGATCACAAATTCCAAAGAAGAGATGTAATGTGTGTACACTGATAGGTTAGACCTAAATGCATAGAACACTTCCAGAAAATGAATGGAATGAAATGTGGATCTCCTAGGAAGGTCGGACATGAACCAAAGATCATTGAATGATGTGTCATTAGGCTCCAAAGATCAAGAAATGCTTTTGCAAGTTTCTCCTTCAACTGATTGTCTATGATTATTAGGATGCTTTGCTCTAAGAAATAGTCAACTTATGATATCGATATCTTTCTGGTATTGATATGCAAATCTCTGAATTTAGGATATAATGTAGATGAATGAATGTAGATGCTAAGTCCAAGTCCATAAGATCTGAAAATGCTACTGGACCAAAATATAGAATTTGCTTCTTATTGAACTACCTGAACTAAACTAAAAAGAAACAAACTGAACTGCAAACAAAATGAAATATGAATGTTTTTGGTTGATGCAAGATTGCTCTTGAACTAGGGATGCTCTTGTATCAGACATCTAAGGTTATTGAAAAAAATTGAGTCCCTCACTTTGCGGGGGCTAGGGGAGAACCAATACGGTCCACCTTAGCCTGAGAAATCCATGATGAATCTTCTTCCAGTCTTCCTTTCCATGTCACAAGGTATTCTTTGTATTGTCTTCCTTTAGTGCTACATCCAACTTTGCTATCCAAAATGTCTTCAATCTACTCCGGTGCTTGTTGTGGTAACTGCTTCTCAAATCTTCTTCCATGATGTCATTGAACTCTGCTTCATGATACTGATATAGGTCTGCAATGTTGAAAATAGGTGATATACCCAATGCCTTCAGTAGCTCAACTTCATATGCATTTCTTGAATCAAATTTTCTGAGTATCTTACAAGGTCCAAACTTCTTCATCTTCAACTTGTTATATGTTCCAATGGGAAATCTTTCTTTTCTCAAGTATAGGTACATCACTTCATCTCTAACTTCAAATTCCGTATGTCTTCTCTTCTCATCAGCCTTCTCTTTGTACTTACTATTCATATTCTCCAAATGCTCCTTCACCTAATTATGCACTATCTTCATATGATCTACAAATTCTTCTGCTTCTACACTTCTCTTTTCCTCTGTACTAATATCTCTTAATTCTGCAACTCCTCTAGGGTTCACTTCGGTCACAATTTCAAAAGGTGTTCTTTTGATACTCCTATTTACTGAATTATTGTATGCAAACTTTGCTTGTGAAATAATCAAATCCCAAATTCATGTCTTCTCTCCAACCAAACATCTCAAAAAACTTCCTAAACTCCTATTCGCTACCTCTGTCTGTCCATCTGCCCGTGGATGAAAAATTGAACTAAACTTCAAATTTGTCTTTATCTTCCTCCAAAGTGTCTTTGAAAAGTATCCAACAAACTTTGTATCTCTGTCTGAAACTATACTCTTAGGTAATCCATGCAGTCTCACAATCTCCTTGAAAAATAGGTCAGTTATATGCATTGCATTAGTTGTCTTCTTACAAGGTATGAAATGAGCCATCTTTGAAAATCTATCAACCACTACAAATATTGAATCATGTCCTCTCTGTGTCTTAGGCAATCCCATCACAAAATACATACTTATGTCTTCCTAAGGTCTCTCCGGTACTGTCAAAGGTTTAGACAATCCAATGTTCTGACTATTCCCTTTTGCAACTTGACAAACTCTACAACTCTACATGAACTCTACCCATCTCATATGTCTCTAATTTAACTTACCTTGACTATTCAAATATTGTAAATCTTGATGATCTGTATACAACACAAACTCCTTAGGCAACAAATAATGTCCCCACTTCTTCAAGGCTTGAATTATGGCATAGAACTCTTGATCATAAACTAAATATCTTCTCCTTGCATCATTCAACTTCTCACTTAAATATGCTACAGGTCTACCTTCTTGACTTAACACTACTCTAATCACATTTCCACTTGCATCACAATCAACTTGAAATACCTTATTGAAATCCGGTAATGCCAAAACATGTTGCTCTGTCACCTTCTGCTTCAACAATTCAAAACTTTTATCTGCTCCAGATCTCCACTTAAAATCTTTTTTGTCACCTCTCATTGTCTCTGTCATAGAGTTACAAACTGAACTAAAATTTCTAATGAACTTCTGATAGAAACTAGCCAATCTATGAAATGATCTAACCTCTCCAATGCTCTCCGGTGTAGGCCATTCAACAATTACTCACCTTCTCAAGATCCATCTTCAACCCTTCCACAGAAATCACAAATCCCAAATATACCAACTCTTCTTTCATGAAACTACACTTCTTGGTGTTTATCAGCAATTTCTCTTCTCTCAGTCTGTGCAAAACTTGTCTAATATGCCACAAATATTCCTCTTTTGTCTTACTAAAAATTAGAATATCATCCAAGTATACAATCACAAACTTACCCAATAATCTCTTCAAGACTTCATTCATCAATCTCATGAAAGTACTTGGTGTATTTGTCAATCCAAAAGGCATCACTAACCATTGATACAACCCTTCATTTGTTTTGAAAGTAGTCTTCCATTCATCACATTCTCTGATTCTGATATGATGGTATCCACTCTTCAAGTCTATCTTTGTGAAATATCTTGCTCCACTCAAACAATCCATGATATCATCCATCCTAGGTAAAGGAAATCTATACTTAACTGTGATCTTGTTTATTTCTCTAGAATCAGTACACATTCTCCATTCTCCATCTTTCTTAGGTGCTAACACCACAGGTATTGCACAAGGACTCAAGCTTTCTCTGATCAAACTTTTCATCACCAACTCTTGTATCTGTCTATTCAGTTCTTCATTCTCTGTCGGTGTCATCCTATGTGTTGCTTTATTAGGCAAACTTGCTCCAGGTATAAGGTCCATGTGATGACTGATACTCCTTATAGGTGGCAATCCATCATGCACATTATCTGATATGATGTCTTCATACTCTGTCAGCAACTCCCTTATCTCCTTCGATTGTTCTTCTTCAGTTTCTTTCTTCAATGTTTCAGGCTTCTTAGGAATCAAGGCACAACACATATTCTCATGTCTCAAACCATCCTGAAATTTCCTTCCATCTACCAAACAGATTCTAGCATTCCCACATACCACATGTTTAGGATCATCCTCCAAAGCAATCAAAGTAATTCTCTTTCCATTTGCTGTTATAGTATATGTATTCTTTCTCCCATCATGTATAGCTTTTCTATCATACTGCCAAGGTCTACCCAACAAGATATGACAAACATTCTTAGGCATACCATCACACAAGACCTCAACATGATAAGATCTAATATGAAATTTCACCTAACATTGTTCACTAACCAGTACCTTATGATCATCCTAAATCCATGCTATCTGATAGGGCTTAGGGTGTTTCAATCTCTCAAACTTCAGCTTAGTCACCATCTCTTCTGAAACTAGGTTATCTGAACTACCACTATCAATCACAACTTTACAACACTTACCTCTGGATTTGCATCTTGTTCTGAACAAGCTCTTCCACTATGGTGGTTCCTCATTTGTCTTTGTTTGAAATAGTGCTCTCCTCATTACCAGTGATTCCCTTTCTCTGGTTTGCCAATAAAATAGGGGTCATCTATTTTAGGAACCTGTGTTTAACCCTTCTCTTTACTTTGTTAGTATATTGATGTTGGACGCATATGCTTTGTAAGTCATCCCGTGAGTATATTGTATTATCCCACATTCATGGGAAGTAATAGTTGTTTAGATTAGACTTAGTATATAAGTGCGTGTTGAGGCCAATGAAGGCATCCATGAATTTATTGTATTGAGCTTTCTCAAAGGAGGTTGCCCCCTCGAAGTGGCCTGTGATCAATAAATATGTTCTGTGTTTCCCCTATTTCTATTATTTTGTGCATTTTTCATTATACTGTTGCAGGATGTTCCTCTCATCTGGTATTAGAGCACTTTCTTGGGCTCACTAGGTGGAATTTATGCTGAATTTTTTTCCTATAGTGGCCTCCAGGTGTTGTGATTATTGTAGTAGTTCTTTCCTTTTCACATATATATTGTTTATTTCAATTGTAGGTTTGGATTAGGGAATAACCCTATCTACTTAATTGTGGGAAGTGCCTGGGAATAGCCCTAAAACTCATTGTGAGGAGTACCACAGGAACCCTGAAGTAGCTAGCCTATTAAGAGGACTTGCTAGCGAAAAGGGCAATGGCCCATACCTGATTGACTAGTTCCCATCCATGAGGTAAATCAAGAGCTGTCGTTTGTGGCAAAGCGGTTATCAATTTTACCTAAGCTGTGGAGTGAGGGGTACTGCCCCAATACGCAAGCCGTTAGACAGCATTAGTGGCCAAATGACTCCCTTGAACCTTTAGGAAGCTGAACATACATGGGGCCCAGATCTATTAGTAGCTGACAAATCGCAAATTAAATCCATTCATCTAGAGCAATTTGCAGATCATTTCCAAAAAAAAATATGTTGTTTCACCATAACTTCCTTGCTTTAGCTCCCTTTCCTCTCAAAACTCACTGGAACCCTTGGAATTTCATTCTGCATATTTTCTTCCTTGAGGACCCTACCCCAAATTCCACTTATCGAAGCCAGAAATCCCACATTTGTCTATTTTTAGGGTTTGCCATAACTCCTTCAATTCTCACCCAATATCCTTCAAATTTTTCCACAATGTTCATTTCCTATTTCTGCTCCTTTGTCCCTCTTGGACAAATTTTCCCATTCCTTCACTCCACTTCTGAAATCCCCATTTTATGCTTCCCTATCCCTCAAAAAGTGTCCAAAACCTAGTAAAACCCCAATTACCCATCAGAGTTTTTACCAAATCCAAATTTTCCTTAACTAAAAAACTTATGTTTTTGTTTTTCTACCCATTCCCCCAAAAAAAAAAATCCTGGTTATGGTTGTCACCCGCGCAGGAGCAAAAAACATAGAGGATGAACTTGCATCCCTTAAGACCAAACTCTAAGATCTAGATGAAAAAATTCTCAGCCTCAATCTTCAACATTCAACCATGAATAATAGATGGTAGCTAGATTCTTTTGCAGACATTGGGTTTTCTTCTTCCAGTAATTTTCGTGGGCCGAAGCTTGATTTTCCTCGCTTCAATGGTGATGATCCGACTGGATGGATATACCTGGCAGAACAATATTTCAGTCTACATAATACTTTTGATGTCAACCAAGTCCCACTTGCATCCTTTCATTTGGAACATGAAGCCCTTCGGTGGTTCCATTGGTACATCAAGGCTCATGAAGAGCCAAAATGGATAGATTTCTGCAAACTCATTTTGCAACAATTTGGCCCTAGTGCTTTTGATGACTTCACATGAGCACTCACTAAACTGTGCCAAACTGGCACTGTGAGAGAATATTAGATAGAATTTGAAAAAATGGCCAATCACACGGAGGGATTGTCTGATGAATTCTTCAGGAGTTGTTTTGTCAGTGATCTGAAGGATGCAATCTGCTCTGAGGTTAAAATGTTCTATCCCAACACAATGATAGAAGCCCTAGGGTCGGCTAAGTTGGTAGAGGACAAGATCACAGCTCAACAACGCTCCAAATCCAATTTTGTTCCATTCAGAAATATGGTTTCCCAAAGACCTTCAATCACGCCACCTCCTAGAACAACTCCTATCAAGCATTTGACTGAAGTAGAGATGTGGGCATGTAGAGAAAAAAGGCTTTGTTATAATTTTGATGAGAAATTTAGTCAAGGACATAGATGTGTTGAGCAAAAGCTCTATCTCTTGGATGTTGATTCTCCGCCTGAAATTGAAGTTTATGCGGATGCTCAGGATACAGTGGATGATCAAGTCGACACTTAGTAGTCGCTTGTTGACCCTGCTTCTCAGGAAGACCACCCAGAGATCTCTCTCCATGCTTTAGTAGGAGTCACCACCCCACAAACCATGTGGGTCAAGGGTTTCTTCAAGAAGCTCCCTCTTACAATACTCATTGATTCTAGTAGTACTCATAACTTCATTAAGCCTCAGATCACCAAACAGGGTGATTATTTTGTCCATCCTTGCTCCAGCTTTGAAGTCATGATTACCAATGGGGGCACATTACCTTGCAAAGGGAAGTGTCACAATGTATGTATCTCTATGGGAGATTATAACCTACGCTCTGACATGTTTTCCTTGCCCTTAGGCAGATGTGATGTGGTTTTGGGTGCCTAATGGTTACACACACTTGGACCCATCTTATGGGATTTTACTGAACTTTGGATGTAGTTTCAAATAATGGGCAAAAATACACATTGAAGGGCTTACGACTGGGGTCTCTCAGCATCATTAGTTCACATCGTATAGAAAATCTTCTTAAAAAGAATTCACATGGTGTCATCGCTCAGCTCCATTCCATTCAGATGCAACCATCAGCAGTCTCCACTACTCCTTTGGATCTACAACGAATTTTGGATAGGTATGCATGTGTCTTTTCTGAACTAGTGGGATTGCCACCTTCACAATTAGAGGACCACCATATTCAACTCCTTCCTGGAAGTGTTCCTCCCAACATCAGGCCCTACCACTACCCATTTCACCAAAAGACAGAGATTAAGATGCTCGTTCGAGACTTATTAAAGAAAGATATTATTCACCCTAGTACCAGTTCCTTTTCTTCACCAGTTCTTCTTGTCTAGAAAAAAGATGGGTCATGGCACCTTTGCATTGACTTCCGAGCACTTAATCACATCACAATCAAGGATAAGTTTTTGATTCCTGTTGTTGATGAGCTTCATGGCATTCATTTTTTCTCCAAGTTGGATCTTCATTCTGGGTATCACCAAATTTGGATTCATGAGGATGATATCCCTAAAATGGATTTCCACATGCATGATGGCCACTATGAGTTTTTAGTCATGCCCTTTGGCCTCACTAATGCTCCTTCAACATTCCAAGCATTGATGAATAAAATATTCCAGCCCTACCTACGAAAATTCATTCTGGTCTTCTTTGATGATATCCTCATCTATAGTAAAACATGGGCTGAGCATCTCCAACATCTGGATCTTGTACTACAACTTCTTTCTAATCATCATCTCTATGCAAAATAGTCTAAATGTGTTTTTGGCCAAGAAGAAGTGGAGTATCTCAGGCATATTGTTTTATCCCAAGGGGTTTGAGTGGATCCTGCAAAAATAGATGCCATGAAAAATTGGCCACATCCTCAGACACTCAAGAGCCTACATGGTTTTTTGAGAGTGACTAGCTACTATCGCAAGTTTGTCAAGGATTACGGGAAGATTGCAGCTCCATTAACAGTTATGTTGAAAAAGGATGCTTTCACATGGACACATGCTGTTGAGTGTGCATTTGAAAAACTAAAACAAACTATGAGTACTACACCTATTCTTGCTATACCAGATTTTTCCAAGACCTTCACTATTGAGAGTGATGCTTGTGGCAATGGACTTGGTGCTATTCTCCTTCAAGATGAACATCCCATTGTGTCCACCAGCAAAGCCCTTTCTAGTAAGAATTTAGTACTCTCTACGTATGAGAAGGAAATGATGGCTATTTTGCATGTAGTACAGAAGTGGCGGTCATACCTACTAGTGAATCATTTCTACATCAAGACTGATCACCAGAGTTTGAAATATTTCTTGGAACAATAGGTCTCCTCCCCAACATAATAGAAATGGGTTAGAAAACTCATGGGTTATGACTATGAGATCACTCACAACAAGGGTAAGGACAATATTGTGGTAGATGCTCTTTCTCGCACATTTGATGACCAAGCTTCTCTTTCAGCTATTTCTATGCCTATTCCAAATTGGTTGGAATCTGTCTAGCAGGGCTATGTCAATGACTCTTCATTATCTCAAATCATCTAATAGTTGGCCAATAACCCTTTTGATGTACCGCATTACTCTTGGAATGGTGCTTCTCTGAGATACAAGGGTCGTCTGGTGCTTCCCCAGAGCACAGATCTTCAACAGGATGCCTTCTATGAACTCCATGCTTTTCCATCGGCAGGGCACTTTGGGTTCCTCAAAATGTATGAACGGGCACAACGTAACTTCTTTTGGAAGGGAATGAAAAGGGAAATTCAACAGATGGTTGTTGAATGTGATACCTATGAATGTAACAAGGGTGAAATGACACTCCTTCCTAGATTTCTCAAACCCTTGCCCATCCCTACACAGATTTGGACAGATATTTCTATGGATTTCATTGAGGGGCTCCCTAAATCTAGAGGGAAGACAGTGATCTTGGTTGTGGTTGATCGCCTCTCCAAATATAGTCATTTTTGTGTCCTCAGCCATCCCTATACCACCTCCTCATTTGCACAAATTTTCATGGACCAGATCTTCCGTCTTCATGGCATCCCTTCTTCCATTGTCTTAAATCGTGATGCAACTTTCACCAGTCATTTTTTACAAAACTCTTTTGACACACTGGCACCAAACTAAAGATAAGTTCGGGGTATCACCCACAAATAGATGGTCAGACTAAAATTATCAACAAATGTTTGGAAACTTATCTTTGTTGCTTCACCTCATAACAATAGCATCAGTGGGTAAAGTGGCTCCCTCTCACTGAATGGTGGTACAATACCTCCTACCACACTACATCTAAGATGACTCCATATGAAGCAGTCTATGGTCATGCACCACTAGTGCTCCTTCCATACACCCCTAGTAGTTCACCAGTTCAGGCATTTGACATAGCTCTCCAAACCTGAGATCAGATTCTTCACATCTTGCAGGACAATTTTCACATGGTAAGAAATCGAATGAAACAACAAGCAGATCAACACTGTTCTGAGAGTACTTTTCAAGTAGGTGATATGGTTTTTCTTCATCTACGGCCATACAATCAATCATCCCTGAAACTCAAAGGGTGTCATAAGTTGGCTTCAAAGTTCTATGGGCCATATAAGGTTCTTCAGAAGATTGAGTCAGTTGCTTATAAATTGGAGCTCCCTCCTTCCCGCATTCATCCAGTATTTCATGTCTCTTGTCTAAAGAAATTTCTTGGCACCAACGTTAGGGCACAAACTATTTTACCAAAGTTGGATAATGAAGGATCCATCATCTTGGAGCCAGAGGCAATCCTCAATATGCACACTCGTTAGCTTCACTCTCGCTCCATCATAGAAGTATTAATTCAGTGGCATGGAATGCAACCAAAGGATGCTACATGGGAACCACTCCTTCAGATTCAGCAACAATTTCCACATCTTAAGCTTTGAGGACAAAGCTTTTCTAAGAGGGAGGGGATGTTAGGAACATGTGTTTAACCCTTCTCTTTACTTTATTAGTATATTGATGTTGGATGCATATGCTTTGTAAGTTGTCTCGTGAGTATATTGTAGTATCCCACATTCATGGGAAGTAATAGTTGTTTAGATTAGACTTAGTATATAAGTACATGTTGAGGCCAATGAAGGCATCCACAAATTTATTGTATTGAGCTTGCTCAAAGGAGGTTGCCCCCTTGAAGTGGCCTGTGATCAATAAATTCCTTCTGTGTTTCTGCTATTTTTGTTATTTCGTACATTTTTCATTATACTATTGCAGGAGATTCCTCTCAATCTAATTCAACAGGTTCTTCCTCAACATAGGCTACTCTTCCACTATTTTCTGTCCTCTTACTTGTACTACCCTGATTACATTCAAATGCTCTATGTCCTTCACCTCCACATTTGAAATAAGTACCTCTGAATGTCTTCTTATCAAATCCTCTTCTCTTTTGTATCCTTCATTCTAATATGCATTAGGGTTTCCTCTCTAGTAAAAATTTTTGTCATCTCTCTGATAAGCATTGTTATCACTATCATCCTTCTTAACTGGGCTATCAAACTTGTTCTACTCTAGATATGATCTATCTCCTCCAGAAAATGTTCTACCTCTCTAAAATTTACCTTCTCTACCTCTCTGTCTCTGATCATGTCTCTTACTTAGCTTCTCTTCAACTTTCAGGGCAAACTAATATGCTTCCTCCAAAGATGTCATCCTCATCAAACTTAGTTCCTCTTGAATGTTCAATCTCAGTCCATTGATGTATCTAGCCATTCTCCTTGCTTGGTTCACTATGTCATGTCCTTATGATCATTTTATGAAATTCTTCAGTACACTCCACAGATTTCTCCTTTTGTCTCAGGTTTTGCAATCTTTTCAACAGTTCCAACTCATAGTTAGTAGGTATAAACTGATTCTTCAACTTTTTCACCATTCGGTCCCATTTTTTAATCTTTTCTTTTCCTCTTCTGTTTCTTTCCAACTGAACTTCTTTCCACCATATAGTAGTGTGTCCTTTCAATTCTGTCTTTACAAATTTCACCTTCTCCAGATCTTCAATTTCCTCATATTCAAAGTATTCTTCCATGTCATTTATCTAGTCAATCAATTCTTCAAGGTTCAAATTACCAGTATAGTTTGGTACATCAACTCTAGGTCTCTTTCCAATCTTTGAAATAGCTCACAACATCTTCACTTGATCTAATTCTTCTTCATCACCTTCTAGGGTTTTGCCAGTTTGGTTACCAGGTTGAGATTCTTCTTCCTCATCACTTTCAACATTAGGTCTTGGTGTCAATCCTCTTTGCCTATCTTCTTCAAAAGCATCCAATCAAATTTGCATCATTTTCATTATCTCCATCATCTCATCTATTCTACTAGCCATTGTTCCAACAACAACAACTCTCCTTGGTGGCATTCTTCCTAGGATCAAGTGTAAACTACCTCAGGTTCGGTGATCGGGCTACAAGGTGACAACTGCCTCACAATCAGTGATTAGTTGAAACACAAGTAACCTACCTCAATTCGGCGATCTGTCCATAGCAAGATCTTACAAAATTCCTTCACCAATTTCTCTCAATTCACTCCCAAAGATTCAAACTTTCGCTCTGATACCACTTGGTGCAGTCACGGGAAGACGGTTTAGAGAATGAACTATCCAGACCATGTAGCAATAGTAAACACAATGGAAACAACTCAAAGAAATAGAACAAATCCAAATTCAGTCATTCAGTATATCATATAATTTAAATAGAGATCGATCGGCAACATGCGGGCTTACAATTAGGGCTCATAGGCCTTATTACATACATGCGCAAGATAAAGCTTTGAATCTCCTTCGCACAAAAATCTGAACTATCGACCTTCTAAATCATGAGAACTATGTTACCTACTTTCCTAAGGATCTATTACATCAATATATATCCAATCCAGATCAATACATTCCTCCACATCGGCCAAGGAAGATCACAAATTCCAAAGAAGAGATGTAACATGTGTACACAGATAGGTCAGACCTCAATGCATAGAACACTTCTAGAAAATGAATGGAATGAAATGCGGATCTCCTGGGAAGGTTGGCCACAAACCAAAGATCATTGAATGATGTGTCATTAGGCTCCAAAGATCAAGAAATGTTTCTACAAGTTTCTCCTTCAACTGATTGTCTGTGATTATCAGGATGCTCTTCTCTGAGAAATAGTCAACTTTTGATAGTGATATCTTTCCAGTATTGACATGCAGATCTCTGAATTCTAGATATGATGTAGATGAATGAATGTAGATGTTAAGTCCAGTTCCACAAGATCTGAAAATGCTACTGGACCAAAATACAAAATCTTCTTTTGATTGAACTTCTTGAATTGAACTAAAAAAAAAGAAACTAAACTGCAAACAAAATGAAATGCAAATGTTTTTGGTTGATGCAAGATTTCTCTTGAACCATGGATGCTCCTACATCAGTCATCATGGTAAATTTATGGGGGACATTTCAAAGCTAAGACCACTACTCATAAGATCCTCAGAGTTTGGTATTGGTGGCCCACATTATTCAAGGATGTAGTACAAATGATAAGAAGATGTTATTCTTTCCAGAGGTTTTCTGGAAAGTTAAAATTTGTTGGAGCTCTACCCCTTTTACTTCTCATAGTTGATGCACCTTTCTAGTAGTGGGGAATTGGCTTCATTGGAGAGATACAAGAAAAATCTATTAATGGATATAAGTGGATCCTTGTAGATACCAATTACTTCACCTAGTGGGTTGAGGCAGTCCCTACTCAAAATACAACATCCAAGTTGGTTATATATTTCTTGATCAATAACATAATAACTAGTTTTGAAGTGCCTGCTAGAATTTTGGTTGACAATGCAATGTGTTCAAGCTCTCAAGATATGTTAAATATGTGTTCTAAATTTGGTATAAACCTAGTGCATTCATCTCCATATCATTCCTAAAGAAATGGATAGGTTGAGTCAAGTAATAGGATCTTGATGAAGATTATAAAGAGAACATTAAATTAGAATAAAAAGAGATGGGATGACAACCTAAAATATGCTCCCTAGGCTAATAGGATAACTTTAAAAGGAGCTATAGGAAATAGTCCATTTGAACTGATATATGGAACTAAGGCTAGGATGCCCATCAACATAGAATTATTGGTATATTAGATATTACATGATATAGAGGAGTACCAATGTGATGCAATTTCTCAGAGGGTCATAGAATTGAATGAGTTAGATGAACAACTGAGAGATATATATGATAAGAATTTGCAACATAAAAAGACAATAAAATATTTGTTTGATAAGAGTACAGTATCAAGGAACTTCTATGTTGGTGATATGATTCTTCTATGGAATGCCAAGTCTAAAGACAAAGGAAAGCATGGCAAATTTGATCCTATATGAAGTGGCCAAAAAGTTTGATCTTAATGTCTACCACTTGGTGACTTTGGAAGGTGAATTCATGGAGCTACCTATTCATGGTTAGCATCTAAAACATTACTTCTCATAAGTAATGAAATCCTTCATTTTTGAATGATGATTTCAAGTTATATATTTCATATTTTGAATCCTGAGTAGTCTTGACCATTCTTGCTCTTGATGGTGTGCATGTGTTTTGTTCTCATCATGTGTTGTGTTATGTTTTGTTGTTTTTTGGTCTACCCCGAAGATCTTATGGATTCTTGTTGTCCTTATTTGGCACACATCCCCAACTAGAGCCACTATTGGTGCCCATATTTTCTAGTCCTAATTATGTTAATCCATCAAAATTTCCTTACGTGAGTCCCTTGTGTTTTTATTTTTCCTGATGCCTTAGAAAATGTTTAAAATCTTGACAAGATCCTAAAATTCTAAGTGTTATAGTATTTTGCACAATGTTTAGGCCTTCTTGCAATGTTTCGGGTTTCCTTTCAACCACCTATAGTGTCCTTTGTTCCTAGTCACCTTGCATTCCCAACAAGGAAATGTTGATGGTTTTCTCATGGATTTTTTCTATGGATGCTAATATGTCTGATTGACCCCCTAAACTGTAAGCATCCTAAGTGGTCCTGTTATCCCACACTTCTCTTAGTACATTTCTCAGTAGAACTTCATTGCAATCTGGACATATCCTTGTCCACGAGCTATATCTACAACATCTGACCCTCTTGTTCTCTCACAAAATCCAAAGTGTGCTTTCCATCCGATGAGTTCCATTGTGTCCCATTCTATAAAGGTCTTATATGAATTGGATATGTCCATTTATAACCTCTTTTTCCACATATCCCATGCCATCTCTGATCCCTGCAAAATGCTCCCAAGTTCCATCCTATGGAATTCTAATATGAATATGGCAATATCCTCATCTAGGTTCTTCTCCCACAATTTTTGAAGACCCTCTTGGTTTCAATAGATCCTGATCAGGGTTGAATCTCCACAAGCAAGCAATGGAAGAAAAGCTAAAGTTTGAAAGGTTTCAAAGGCAGACAAAGAAGAAAGTGAATGAGGAATTAGGGATTCCTTTGGTTCTTGAAATCAAGGAATTTCCCAATGTGGTTTCAACATCCCAACCACCATCAAATCTCTATGAAAGTGTCAAATAAAAAAAAGAAGAGAAACAAAAAACTAAGGGATGGTGAAGGAAGAGATAAATAATAAGTTTCAGTGAGTTCTTATGTTCAAGAAATCACTGAAGTGCTGATAAGAGTTCAATAAGTCATGATTTCACAGATGAAGGGGGGTGAGTTCAAAGTTCCAAAGTTCACTCAATCATTGAATTACTAAATGTGGAGGAAAATCTATAGACAAAGAATCAAGTGACACTTTTCAGTGAGTTCCTAAGTTTAGGAACCCATCTATTCACCAAAGGAGGTTAACGATGGGCCCAATTGAACAAAAGAGGTTCACAAGGGGATAAAAATGCTAAAAGAAGGGAATCAAGTAGAAATGAGATGAGAAGTAAGAAAAGCCTGCACAATTCAATGGTTCAAAAATGTGTCAATTTGCCAAAAAGGTGAACAAGAGGTGAACAATAATAACAAGAAAGAAAGTGAAGAGATGGGGGTGTGGTTGATGGTTCCTAGAAGCACTAAAATGTCGATGGAGTTTTAAAGTGTTGAAATGCATTTTTAAAGGCACATTTTCATGGGTTTTCTTTAGTTTGATTTCTTCACTTGCTTCCAGGCCAGCATGAATTCCCAAGTTGACTTGTTTGAAGGTAGATGGAAAACATGAATGCAAGGTACAAGTAGGCGGGAGGTAGGTCAACTGTTGTATTGCAACAGGTGGGCATTCTAGGATTTTCCTGCCTAGAAATTGTGAAGAGTAAAATGATATATATGCCTAGTTCTAGATGAAGAGGGGGTTGGTCATTATTTCACTTCTAGAGTGTAGAAAAGGAATATCTTTCCAAATTTATGGTCATGATTCTAGCCCTTCAAGTGAGTGGTAATCTTTTAGGCAGATGTGAGATTAAACATTGCAAAGGATATCAATATATGGATGTCTCCATGACTAAGGGTATGTGTTAAACGAGATCCATAAGTCATCTAGGATTTCCTCTTATCCTGCTTAAGGGTATGAATGCAATTTCAGATTTGATAAATGTTACAATATTTTTAAGCATTACATGTTTGTAATGGTCTTCTCTAAATTGCATATGGATTTGTATGGCATAGTGATGGTGTGTTAAGTATGTTTATATACCCAATATCACATGATAGATGCATTTGTGCTTTTAAGTCAACTCTCTTTGTTCTACTTCCTTGTTTCTTCTCTAATAAATTGGACTTTGTTACCCACTAGATAGGCACCGATCCTAGAAGTGGTGATCAAATACAATCCTTAAATGAACAAATCTCTCATTAATATCATATGAAATAAACCCTAACTTACATGCCTTTTTGTTATTTTACTGTATAACTAGGGAATATTGGTAGTAATCCTTCCAAGTACCATTTTAGTGAATCTCTTCATTAGCTAAAATAGAGGTTTTTTAGTGTAGTAGGTTATTTTTGATCTAGTGATAGCTTTGAGATCAAAAATATAGTTCGGGTACTACTACTTTGTTCTCATTATATGCATATTTTGTATTGTTATCAGTCCCTACTAAAGGATACCTCTAGGAACACCATCCTTAGTTTAAGCTAAGCCAAAAGTGAAGAGGAGATTACCCACTCCTAGTTGTTTCAGACCCTTAATCATCATTAGCATGTTGATGAGCTCATTTCTAATCTTCTTCATGACACCCCTAGCCTAGAAGATTAAGTGATACTCTAGGGTTTTGGATCAATTATTTTTGGACCCAACACCTCTATCCACGCCTAATAAACATCCAATCCCAATCCTTAATAAAAAATCATCCTTTAAAAATCAAAACTTGGTTAAGGACTTAACCTCTTTCAGCCCCATCCAAATTTCATCCAAGCCCAATCATTTTTCATCCAAATCATCATCAAACCATCATCTAAGGGTCTTATACCTAACCCTTTATTCAATCTTCATCAAATCAATCAAAACCCATCATGTCCAAGTCCTAACATCAAACTTGAGGGCTTGTTTTCACAAACAAGTGCCTCTATTCTACTTGAGTGCCTTTATAAAACTTAAGCACCTTAATTGTTCGAACACAAGTGTCTTTGTCAAAATAGGCCAACTCATTCCCATCTCACAAATCAAACATGAAAGGGTCCTTGGCCTAATCAAATTCAATCCACTCCAAACATCAAAGGGCCTTAGGCCTAATCAGAATCAACCCTAGTCAATCCAAATCTAATCCAATCCAAGTGTTAATCATCATATATCATTGACCTTGATCAATTGAAATCAATCTAATCAGTCTAACCCCATTTAATCCAAAATCCAAAATCTAAATTCTTGTTGATATCAAATCAAATCTTAAGTCCCAAACCTTATAAAATAAAAACCATCAAGTTATCATACATCACATCATCCCAAATCCAATCCCAATCATGAATCCATCCTACAATTCCAATGATGATGTTGATAGTCTTTTTGACCAAGACAAAATCAAAAATCTTAATGAAATAATTAGAAGCAAGCTTGCCATAAATTATCCTTGCCCACCTACAAACATGAAAACACCTTATGGCCATGCATTGTCTAGAAAAAGATACATTCCCACACCTAATTGTATATCTTATGGTCATCCTTGTGCTACCCTTGACAAGATAAATCCATTCTATCTCCCATCCATGTCCCAACATCCAATCTCATATGAGGTCCCCATCACCTCCACCTCTGATCCACATCCTTCATCCTCGTATCAACCAAATCCATCATATCATTATCCACCATTAACCCCACCATCCAATTCTCCTACTACATCCAAATCCCTCTTCTTGAGTCTCCTCCAAGGACTCCTAGATAATAACTTAGAAAAAAATCATAAAATTAAACTTGTGGAGTCATGTCACCCCACGTTTCCAAATCCATCCAAGTGTGTCATTGATAATGTCATCACCCATGTAACACCTAAAAAAAACACACCTTCCTCTCCCAAATATTTCCTATCCAAAATCCTTAAACACAAAACATCCCCCATTCCTCCATCTACCCCATTAGAGGAGCCTATTCAATTGCCAAATGAAGTTAAACACTCATCCACCATAGCGCCATCCACACAAATCTAGCTATGTCAAGAGCCTAGTCTAAAGCATGTCAAAACATTCAACCCCCATCCCAATCATGATCCAAGCATCCCAACTCATCCCTTTTCTTGATCCCACACTATCTCTTATTTATCCCCCATCACCCCCTATCAATCATTTACCATGTCCCATTGACTCCTCATCATCCCCTATCGACCCCATCCCAAATCCATCATCCTATCCTATTGGTCCTGCTACATTCATTCATGGTGGTTCTCTTGTAGGAGAAGAACCACTTATATCCACCACCCATCCTCCCTCATCTAATAATGGACTCTTGTCTTGTTTCCAAAACAATAAACATCCCATTACTCATCGCATGCTCCAAAACATGAACTACAAGGAAAACACTAAGGCATTCATGAACAAGGAATATTGCAGCCCATCCATGTCAAAATCCATCCACAATCACATGTCCTTGGTTATATATCCCAAGGCAAACAATCCAAAAAATTTGGTACCACCTTCACACCTCCTAAGACAACTTCTTCCAGTCCTAAACTAGGTGCCCTTTGTTGTGCCTCCGAACCATTTGTTGTTATCCCGCTCCCTCATCATACAAATCCAAAAAGCATTCCACTATCCCTCCACCGTCTTATTCCATCCATAATTCCAAACATCCTCCCATTTCTAAATCCACTCTTCCTTCCATCCTCACAACCCCTAATACCCCCATCCTCAAATCTACTAATCCCTTCATCCTTCAATCCCCAAATCCCCCTATCCATAAATCTAATATCCCTAAATCCTTATCCCCCAAAATCCCTAATCATGACCAACTAGTGCACACATCATCTAAATATGAAGCTACCACCACACCCATGGGTTTCAAAAATAATAATTGGATGCCTCCACACCTAAAGACAAAAATCCACAATAGCCTAAAATTTATCATGTCATAGGGCACCGATACACAAAATCAAATAAAACTCCATCTAAAATGCTGTAAAAGATGACACCTCCAAAAGAAAAAAGAAAAAATGATGTGGGTCACCAAGAAAAAAGTAAAAAATCCAAATGAAGCATTCAACTCCCCCAATCCCTACCCTCCGCTCCGCACCTAATCAAAAATCTCAAAAATCCTATCCATTTGGGTCCCTAAATCCCAAAATCAGCAATCTCACCATCCCCCATCCCGATCCCATAATAAGAATTCCACTATCTTGGTGAATCCAAAATCCCCATCACTCCCCACACCCCATCAAAATCAAAAGCTTAAAAATCCATCATGGTGTGTGCAAACATTGGTCATGGTTCCCCTTGACCCCACAACATTCACCCCATCCTATATCCATTATCAAATATATCTCCACCATCCCATCCCTATTATCCATGCTTTCACATAATCCATCCATCCTTCATGCTCCTATATCCATCCATCCTCCATCTATTCCATCCACTCCATCTCCATCTTATTCAACCATCTACCAACATCCATGTGCGTAATGAAACTTGACATGGTCCACGTGCAACATCCATCCATGATAGGACACTATCACCTCCTCATGGAAATAGACACTTGAGTCCAATCCCTCCATCCATCCTATCCACCCATCCCATCCAAATATTAAAAAAAAAATCAAAAAAGTAAAGAAAAAAAATTGTCTAGTGGTGAAAACCACTTCTTGTGGTGCCTTGTACAAGTACCATGATGAAAACCCCTCATGGGTTTCATGTGTAATCTCCCATCCATTTTCACCCTACACTTAGGGGCAAGCCTCACCTATATTATCACTCCCATCCATAATATATACATACTTATCCTATCATCTCCCATCTATCCCATCCCCTTTAATCTCCCTATCTATCCTATGGTCATCCCATCTTCCCTTCCCTCTTTCACTTATGATAAGGATAGGGGAAAATGAGAGACACACATCTAGAGTGGGACATCTTATTCCTATGTGACTTACTCCTCAGATATCACATCTGAGCCCCTCCATCTACCTATCCCTCCATATTATCCCTCCTACCCAACTTCTATGTGGTTTTTACATCCATGGGTATGGTTTGAGCATTTCATTCCCCCATCTATCAACCTATCCCTCCATCACCAACTCACTTCATCCCCCATCCCAATCACTCCACAATCCATTGTCCATAGACTCAGTTTTCCCTTATCATTGGTATCTAGCTAAAAGTTACCCTAAATGCAAACCAATGTAATCCCCTCCCAACGATTCAAATCTCCCAAATATCCAAATATCCCAGCAATCCAAACATCGCAAGATGACCCTAATCAATGCTCGTCGCTCACTAAAAAATCTACAAAAAATCATCCAATCGCATACATTGGTCTTGTTCCTAGCCTTGTTGCGAGCCTTTGATCCAACATCCATCATCATCATCAAGATATATCGTTTCCAATCCTAGTATTGTTCTTATCATCAACAACACAATCTAACATCATCAATGCATCAATCTTTGGCTTTTCAGCTTGACCAGAGGCAACATCATGTTTGTCTTCATATCTTTTTATGCATGTGTGCTTTCTTGTGTGTACGTATTGTAAATTTATCTTGCATCTGCATTAGTCCTTGTAACCTACTGGTGCAGGAGCACCTAGTCAATAGGGGTCAAATGATGTAAATAATGTATATAGTTGGTTTGGTGTGTGTCTAAGCACATGTGTGATGCAATAAGGTCTAAATAAGACCATCTCCAATGTGTTTGTGTCATTTAAGTCCTAGGGATGCAATTTTGTCCAATATTACCTTGTAATAGTGATGTCATATGGAAGACCAAAGGTCAAATTTTGATTTGTAGTTGATGACCATTGGAATTCAAGAGGGAAATGTTTAAAAAGGCCTAAAAACACTCAAGGCTTATGGAGAAAGTTGAATAAAGAAAGAAACTTTCCTTATTTCCCTATTTTTCTGCTAAAAACTATATTTTTTTGCTTTATAACGATAGTACGACTTCCAGTACGGTCCTATAATGTCGTGCAACTTATATGGTTTCAAAATATGGTGTGTCTACATCTTTTTATAGGTGGTTTGAGGAGACATCATCAAATTTGAAGGAAGATTGAGACATTTGTTTGAAAACAGTTTGTAGAACAGGGGATCTAGGGTTTGCATGAACAATTTGAATTTGTAAGCAATTCCTCCAATGAAATTTCATGAAACTGAGTGGAAAGAAGGTATACAATATTTATTCATAGATTGTGGTGAATTTATGAGTAGGGTGTGGATTTTTAGGGGGTTTTGATCAAGCCCTCGCTGTATTTTCCTATTTTTTGGCTCTTTGTAAGGGTTTTGAATTTAAACTTGTGATACAGAGGCTTGGTGACTGAAATTGACCCCAAAACATGCAAAATTCATCTATTTTCCATGTATTTAAGGTCTCCAAATAGTTTTTAGAAATTTTATAGTGAAAAATCAAATAGTTCCTTTGTAAAAGCGGCCTAATTAGGCCTAAAACTAGAATTACCAGTGAATTATTGACTTGAATGATTTGAAATAATTGATTTCCATCTAAACTCTTTTCTATCCCCTCTCATTGTCTTAGTTAGGGGTGTACAAATGCTACTGAAATTCTTGATAAACTTTCTGTAAAAACTTGCCAAACCATGAAAAGATCTTACCTCCGTTGCACTCCTTGGCGTAGACCACTCAATGATAGCCTTTACTTTTTCTGGGTCCATCTTAAGACCTTCCTCTGAGACAACAAATCCCAAGTATACCAACTCCTTCTTTGCAAAACTATATTTCTTCAGATTAATTAGCAATTTCTCCTCCCTTAGCTTCTCTAGAACTCTTCTAATATGCATCAGATGCTCATCCCAAGTCTTACTGAAAATCAAAATATCATCCAAATAAACAATAACAAAACTTCCCAAAAATTCTTTTAGTACCTCATTCATGAGCCGCATGAATGTGCTCAGTGCATTGGTTAGCCCAAATGGCATGACTAACCAATCATACAAACCTTCCTTTGTCTTGAAAGCTATCTTCCATTCATCTCCTTCTCTGATACGGATCTGGTGATATCCACTCTTCAGGTCAATTTTCGTGAAGTACTTGGCTCCACTCAAACAATCCATGATGTCATCCATTCTTGGCATCACCCAAAAAGAAGTTAATTCAAAACCATTGTAGTTGTTCTCATTTCTTCCCATAATTAGTGTTTTTGGTTCCATAATATCCAAAATAATAATGTAGGACTTTCAGTTTTTCCAAAACTGCTAAAAATAGCGACCTGCCTGTTTAGGAAAGTGTACCTGCTATTTTTAGAAAGTTTGCATTTGGGCACGTAATGAAGTAAAAACCTCCAAAAAGTTACATAATGGAAATATAAGACCTTTGGCGAAGGAATTAGGTAAAGATCATTTGTGAGCTGAAAAATATTACAATTTTTATTTTCTGAAAAGCCCCTAAAAATTTACGGAACGAGATATGAGGCACTAAAACTTCTCATAATGTCTCAAAAAGTTGATGGAAATCTGTTTACAAATTTCTAGCGTGATAATTTACATTGCGAGCTTTTCGGCACTTAAAACGGTTCATCAATCGGACACCCGGATCAAAAATTATGCTTCCCAGAAGTTGACCTACTTTTGGAGGGAGTTGCAAAATTTGAAATTTAGCTAGAGGCCACCAAAAAGTGCTATTTATGACTATTTTGGGAACCCTTGGTGGGGTAGAGTCAAGGGGGCCAGTGTGGAATCAAGAATAGGTGGGAAAATAGAAACCCTAGCTGATTTGGGGGGCCCCCTTGACTCTACCCCGCCCAAGGTTCCAAAAATAGTCATAAATAGCACTTTTTGGCGGCCTCCAGCTAAATTTTGAATTTTGCAACTCCCTCCAAAAGTAGGTCAACTTCCGAGAAGCATAAATTTTGATCCGGGTGTCTGATTGACGAACCATTTTAAGCGTCGGAAAGCTCGTGATGTAAACTATCACGCCAGAAATTCGTAAACAGATTTCTGTCAACTTTTTGAGACGTTATGAAAAGTTTTATTGCCTCATATCTCATTCCGTAAATTTTTAGGGGCTTTTCAGAAAACAAAAACTTTAATATTTTTTAGCTCACAAATGACCTTTACCTGATTCCTTCGCCAAAGGTCTTATATTTCCATTATGTAACTTTCTGGAAGTTTTTGCTTCATTACGTGCCCAAATGCAAACTTTCTAAAAATAGCAAGTACATTTTCCTAAACAGGCAGGTCGCTATTTTTAGTAGTTTTGGAAAAATTGAAAGTCCTACATTATTATTCTGGATATTATGGAACCAAAAACACTAATTATGGGAAGAAATGAGAACAACTACAATGGTTTTGAATTAACTTCTTTTTGGGTGATGCAAGATTGCCCTTACACCTCTGGATGCTCCTGCATCAGACACCCAGGGTAATTTGAGAAGTGACCCTATCATGTCTCAGGTGTTTGTGTGAGGAAAACCCAAATGGTCAACCTCTGCCTTAGACAACCAAGAAGAATCTTCAACAGGCCTTCCTTTCCATTTCACTAGATATTCGTCATATTGATTGTTCCGAGTGCTCCTTCCCACACGGCTATCCAAAATCTCTTCTATCTCCTCTGTTGAAGTAGATGCCAGAATACTCCACTGCACTTCTGTTGGTCCATCCTCTATTCCACCTTCATGATATTCTGATAAATCAGCAATGTTGAAAATAGGAGAAATATTGATCCCACTCGGCAGCTCTACCTCATATGCATTTCCTGAATCATGCTTCTTCATGATTCTGCATGGTCCAAATTTCATCATTTTCAATTTATTGTATGTTCCAACTGGGAACCTTTCTTTTCGCAAGTGAACCATGACTTCATCTCCCACCTGGAACTCCTTATACCTCCTCTTCTGATCTACCTTAGCCTTGTACTAAATATTCATCTTATTAATGTGCTTTCTCACTTCTTCATGCAATTTCTTCAAATGTTCTGCAAAGTCTTCAACTTCAGCACTTGTCTTTTCTCCATTATCCAGCTTCCTTAACTCATAAGCATTTCTCAAGCTATTACCATATACAATCTGGAATGGTGATTTACAGTACTCCTATTGACAGAATTGTTGTAGGCAAATTCCGCCTATGGTAAAATCAAATCCCATCCCTTGGGCTTATCTCCTACTAAGCATCGTAGAAGGTTACCCAAACTCCTATTCACCACTTCTGTTTGTCCATCAGTCTATGGATGGTGTGCATAACTAAACTTTAAATCTATCTTCAACTTCTTCCACAATGTCCTCCAGAAATAACCAACAAACTTGGTATCTCGATCTGAAACTATGCTCTTTGGTAGACCATGTAGTCTCACCACTTCCCTGAAAAATAACTCTACAATATGAACATCATCATTAGTCTTCTTACAAGGAATAAAATGTGCCATCTTTGAGAATTTGTCCACCACCACAAAAATAGAATCATGCCCTCTCTGTGTCCTTGGTAAACTAAGAACAAAATCCATACTAATATCATCCCATGGCTTCCCTGGTACAGGTAATGGTTGATACAACCCTGTATTTTGACTTGTTCCTTTTGCCATCTCACATACTCTGCAACTCTACACAAACTTCCTTACATCCTACTGTAACTATGGCCAATAATAATTTTCACCAACAATAGAAATGGTCTTATCTCGACCAAATTGTCCAGCCAGTCCTCCACTATGCTTCTCTTTAATCAAGTTCTCTCTCATGGAACTCAGAATGCACAACTGGCTTCCTCTAAACAACATGCCATCTTGGATTATGAAATCCAACCATTTTGTCCTATCTAAAGTAACAGGCTCTAGACAAGCTTTCCAAGCCTCTGCAAAATCTGGATCTTCAGGATACAAACTTTTGAGCTCATCGAACCCAACAACCTCTATCTTCATTTCTGTCAACAAATTTTGCCTTCTGCTCAAGGCATCTGCAACTCTGTTGGACTTCCCACTCCTGTGCTTCAAAACAAAGGTATAACTCTACAAAAACTCAACCCATTTTAAGTGCCTTTGGTTCAACTTCCCTTTACTATTAATATACTGCAAAGCCTGATGATCAGTATATAAAACAAACTCTTTTGGCAACAAATAATGTCTCCATTTCTTCAAAGCCTGAACTATTGCATAAAACTCCTGATCATAAACAGAATACTTTTTCTTGGCATCATTAAGATTCTCACTAAAATAGGCAATGGGCTTACCTTCTTGGCTCAAAACAACTCCTATGCCACTACCACTAGCATCACAATCTACCTGAAATACCTTAATGAAATCTAGAAGTGCCAAAACAGGTTGTTCTACAACTTTCTGCTTTAATGTATCAAAGCTCTTGTCTGGTCGTTTAGTCCCTCTAAACTCTTTTCTATCCCCTCTCATTGTCTTAGTTAGAGGTGCACAAATGCTACTGAAATTCCTAATAAACTTTCTGTAAAAACTTGCCAAACCATGAAAAGATCTTACCTCCGTTGCACTCCTTGGCATAGGCCACTCAATGATAGCCTTTACTTTTTTTGGGTCCATCTTAAGACCTTCCTCTGAGACAACAAATCCCAGGTATACCAACTCCTTCTTTGCAAAACTACATTTCTTCAGATTAATTAGCAATTTCTCCTCCCTCAACTTCTCTAGAACTCTTCTAATATGCATCAGATGCTCATCCCAAGTCTTACTGAAAATTAAAATATCATCCAAATAAACAATAACAAAACTTCCCAAAAATTCTTTTAGTACCTCATTCATGAGCCGCATGAATGTGCTCGGTGCATTGGTTAGCCCAAATGGCATGACTAACCACTCATACAAACCTTCCTTTGTCTTGAAAGTTGTCTTCCATTCATCTCCTTCTCTGATACGGATCTAGTGATATCCACTCTTCAGGTCACTTTTCGTGAAGTACTTGGCTCCACTCAAACAATCCATGATGTCATCTATTCTTGGAAATGGAAATCTATATTTGATAGTTATCTTATTGATGGCTCGAGAGTCTGTACACATCCTCCATTCTCCATCCCTTTTGGGTGCTAGTACTGCAGGTACCACACATGAACTTAGGCTCTCCCTTATCAGTCCCTTCCTTAACAACTCCTGAACTTGTCTATTCAGCTCTTCATTCTCTGTAGGGGTCATTTTGTGGGCTGCCTTGTTTGGCAAACTGGCTCCTAGTATCAAATCCATTTGATGACTAATCTTCCTTACTAGTGGTAAACCTTTTGGTACATTATCAGAGATAATGTCCTGGAACTCTTCCAACATATCTAAAACTTCTGCTGGTACATCTTCACATTTCTCTTGACTAATCTTAGGAATCAATGCAAAGCAATGACGCTTATGCTTCATACCCTCTGAAAATTTCCTACCATCTACCAAACAAATTCTGGCAGTACTACATACCTTTTCTTCCACCTCCTTCAAGGGCTTCAACTTATGACAAACTCCATCCTTTGTTAGGGAATATGTGTTTGCACGGCCATCATGGACAATAGTCCTATCATACTGCCACAACCTCCCCAACAACATATGACATGCATCCATCGGTATGATATCACACAGCACCTCATCATGGTAGTCACCAATCTTGAACTTCACTAAACACTGCTCATTGACCAAAGCTCTATGGTCCTACAACCATGCAATCCGATATGGATGCAGATGCTTTCTTCTTGTCAACTTCAACTTGTCAAACATCTCCTCTGAAACAAGATTATTAGTGCTTCCACTGTCAATAATAATATCACAACACTTACCCTCACATTTGCACCTTGTGCGGAATAAACTCTTCCTTTAATTGGGTTATTTCTCCTCATTCAGCAAGGTTCTTCTGACAACTAGGGTTTCTCCCCTTTCAGCATCTTTAGAATGCTCAGAATGTGCATCTTCGTCTACATGTGCAACTCGTGCATTACCTTCAGGTCTTCTATTTGTCCTTCCTTGATGTTATGGACACTCGTATGCTCGATGCCCTTCTTCTCCACATTGGAAACAGGTTCCTCTGAAACCTCCTCTTCTAGGTCCTTGCCCAGGTCTGCCTCTTCCTCTTCCTCTTTGCTCACCATTGTTCTGGTCACGAGGGTGGTAGGTATTGTCACCTCTCTGATTTTGACTGGTGCCAACTTCTTCACTTTTCTTTGCATATTCATTTCGGCCCCCATAGGGTCTTTCACCAGTCCTTCCACCTTGACCTCTTCCCCTTTGCTTGCTGTCAAATCTTTTATTTAGCTTCTCTTCCACCTTCAGGGAAAACTGGTACGCATCTTCTATGGTGGTCATTCTAACCAGGCTCAACTCTTGAATACTCAACCTCAACCCATTAATGTAATAGGCTATCTTCTCCTTGTTGGGCTCTACATTGCCTATCTTGATAGTAATTTTATAAAACTCTTTTGTATACTCCTTAATAGACTTGTTACCTTGCTTCAATCCTTGCAGCTTCTTTAGCAACTCCATCTCATAGTCCACAGGAATGAACTACTTCTTTAGTTTCTCCACCATCCGATCCCATCTAGAGATCTTTCCTTTTCCTCTTCTGTTCCTCTCTAATTGGACCTCCTTCCACCAAATATTGGCGTGGCCCTTCAACTTTGTTTTTGCAAACTTAACCCGATCTGGGTCCTCCACATCTTCATACTCAAAATACTCCTCCATGTCATTGATCCAATCAATAAGTTGTTCTGGATTCAAATCTCTAGAATATGTAGAAACTTCGATCCTGGGCCTCTTTCTGATCTTTGAAATGGCCCTCAACAGCCTAACTTCTGCAGGATCTTCGGCAGCTTCTTGTTCTTCCTCAGATAACTCTTCTTCATCTTCACCTTCACTTTCTTTTCTCATCCTCAGCTTAAACCCTCTTCGTAGATCCTCTTGCAATACATCGATTTGCCTTTGTAGGGCTCTAAAACCCTATTCTATCAAAGCATTCCTCCCAACACGATTTCTTCGTGGAGGCATCTTGGTCTCCGCAGCAAACCCACAACCTTAGGTCCTGGTGCAAACTGCCTCACGGTCGGTGATCTGTCTACACACTCAGGAACCTGGCTCTGATACCACTTGATGAAGGGGGCAAATCACAAAACATAGAATAACAGATATTGAACATAGCAATAGAACTTTCTTTTATTGAATTGGGCAACTCATTACATCACAGAAGCTCAATTACAATCCGAGGATGAATCCTCTACTAGCTGCAACACATTGCAACTTTCCCAACCTCAAGACTCTAGAATCTTCAGCCTTCTGTAACCCCAAATCAGCTAGGGTTTCTGTTTTACCACCTATTCTTAATTCCACACTGGCCCCCTTGACTCTACCCCGCCCAGGTTTCCCAAAATAGTCATAAATAGTACTTTTTGGCGGCCTCCAGCTAAATTTTGAATTTTGCAACTCCCTCCAAAAGTAGGTCAACTTCTGGGAAGAATAACTTTTGATCCGGGTGTCTGATTGACAAACTGTTTTAAGCGCCGGAAAGCTCATGATGTAAACTATCATGCCAGAAATTCATAAATAGATTTTTGTCAACTTTTTGAGATGTTATGAGAAGTTTTAGTGCCTCATATCTTGTTCCGTAAATTTTCAAGGGCTTTTCAGAAAACAAAAACTTTAATATTTTTCAGCTCACAAATGATCTTTACTTGATTCCTTCGCCAAAGGTCTTATATTTCCATTATGTAACTTTCTGGAAGTTTTTGCTTCATTATGTGCCCAAATGCAAACTTTCTAAAAATAGCAGGTACACTTTCCTAAACAGGTAGGTTGCTATTTTTAGCAGTTTTGGAAAAACTGAAAGTCCTACATTATTATTCTGGATATTATGGAACCAAAAACACTAATTATGGGAAGAAATGAGAACAACTACAATGGTTTTGAATTAACTTCTTTTTGGGTGATGCAAGATTGCCCTTACACCTCTGGATGCTCCTGCATCAATAATAGTACCCTGTTTCTTGGTATGTTCAATAAAGGGATAAAGGGTGTTCAAAAAGTTGATTCTTTTGTGGGTTTGTGATCCCTACTGGAAAATAAGTATAAAAAGCCTCTCTAGGAGGGCTATAAGGCTTGAGGAGGCCTAAACAACAAAACCCATAATCATAGGTTCTCCTAGCTTGCAAATTGGTTTGTTGAGGAGTTTGTAATCAGCCTACCTTGCTCTGCATCACCTACCTACCATAGCGGTATCATGGTCTTCCATATCATTATACTATACGACATAAGGTTGCTTGTGACCTTATTGGTTGTCCCATCACAATACCCACTAAAGTTGTCAAATGCCTTGTGATGTGTTGGGAAATCCTTTTATGCATCCAGGACACATTGTCACCTTAGTTCCTAATACCCTAGTGCATAATGTCTCATGCCATATCAAATAAGATTGCTACCATCCAGTGAAGCATAACATATAACTATGACCCCATCTATTTGCATTCCCCTCATCCATTCTACCCCCAATTCTTTCATCCTTTCATCCAATCCTTTATCCACCATCACCACTTTCCTCTAATACCTTGCATCTCGTTTCTTCTTTCCTCTCATCTTTCTAAACCAACTATTTTTTGAGAGCACACCTATGTTCTTTGAACCCACCTTCCCTCCCAAGGGGGCATCATCCCTACCATCTGGTGGTACCTGCCTAGGTCTAGGGTTTTAAGTCATCTCTGCAAGTATTCATCCTTATTTCCCTTAAACCCTAAGTCCCACGGTCTCATTTTACTTTATGTTATAATTTGTTTATGACCATTTAGCCTAGGTCACTAGTTACTTAAGTTGCAACCTTAAGCCTCATAAGTCGTGAAGTGACCAACCCCTTTTACCTAATGTTATGATCTGTAGCATGGCACGTCATAATGTTAAGTCTAAAGTCTTTGTAGGCTCCGAGGATGCCACTTGGCAGGTTAGCGCAAGCCCATAGACTATTGGAGGTGACATCATCATCCCACTGTGGGGCTACGAAATGTAAACAACTAGTGAGCACGCTTTGGTTTACAGCCATAGGATTGAAGATTCCAAATCAATGAAGGAGGTATTTCTGTGTTAGGTAGAGAAGCAAGCTACAATAAATGAAAGATCAAATGGTAGTACAGAGGTGCAGAGGAATCTTGTCATAAGGGAAGATGCACCATGCAGTTGCGAGATTGTGACATGTGGCTAGCTTTCAAAGGAAGAATAAAGACTTGCATAAAGAAGGATACATGGAGGCTTTGGCGCATTCACATAGAGCTAAAAGGTGGTGGCCATATTAGGTAAAAGGTAGAGGAGTCAGCAGGAAAAGTGCGTCCAACATTGAGTTATTTCATTGGCTGATGACTTTTCAATAAAAGAGCTCAGATTTTCAAATCTGGCGAGTAACTCATGACCATCGATCTCACAAAAAGAAGCTCAAATCAATGGCCAAAATTTAAACCTACTGCAATGAATGTTGGAAGCTGCTCTGAAACATGAATTCTAGTAAAGGTCAAAGTGACACGCATTAATGCAGCTAGACCTAAATTGAAAGCTTCTTTAGGGATGAAAAATAGGGTTTTTCATATCATTTTCATGAGAATGAAAAGAGTTCTGGCCCACAGAACGGTTATATACAGCTTGGATGGAGAAGTATGTCCTAGATGAATGATGATCCAATCATATGCAAGGATAATGCATTTTCTAACTATTTTTGTAATCTCCAAGATGAATTGTATTTTGTCTTTTCTCTTTCATATATATGTAATTTGAACTTGTTTTCCCAATGCCTATGGGTGGTGGCTTGTATTGTAAGATTCATGTAGTCAACATAGGATAATGAATATTGACTAGTATGTTCTTGTGTCTATAAAAGAACATGTAGTACTACTTTGTAAGGTTTTTGAAAGATTTGAGAAACTTGGATAATGAAAATATAGAGCAATTCTGGAGGTTGGCCATATTTTTGAGTTGTGAGTTCATTTTCTTGCATTGTTGAATGCATGTTTTTATGAGCATTTTTATCAGTTTCAGGTTGAGATTATCTGAAAAATGCCTTTGAGCATGTATTTCCAGTAATTGTCTCTTGTGTTGCATGCATTTTTATTTTGAAGGAAGATACTAAGGGTTTCTAAATTCATAAATATACATTTGATATATTGCATGTCTGGTTTTCTACTTCTAATCAAGGATTAGACTAAAATGCTTTAAATCAGATATGGAGAAGTTTGTTTTGCAACAAGGATATTTATAAGAAGATTTATTTGGAATACCCATTCGTGGATTATTTTCTGTAAGGCAGTAAACATAGTAAATCCTTTGAATTTGCATGTTTATGATGCTTATGAGAACTATTTTGCATTTGTGAGAGATTGACTCCAAACCCTAGGATTGGCACCAATTGGGGTTGGGATTATTTTCACAAAATACCCACAATCAGACAATCACATCCATTAAAAAAGAAAAAACCAAAATCAACTTGTTAGTTTGTAGGAGTAGGGTTTTAGTTTCATGTTCTTTAAGCCATCTAGTGAATTAAGTTCCAAAGGTAGCCACTTTGAATCAATTTTACAGTTTTGGTCTGCATATAGGAGAACACATCTACTTTAGTTGTCAATATCCAGTGAAATAAGGATCTGTCATATAGATATTGAATCAAGGGAACACCCCCTAGGTCTAGCAGAGCCTGAAGTGTAGTGGAGAACAAATAATTGTCTCATGTTCATTAGCCACTAACTTGAGAATCCTAAGCATAAAAGATGGCTACCTTTTAGGAAAACTCAAACCATCAGTTGGGAACACCAACAGAGTGGTGACTCCACTAGGGAGTTGATTATAAAGGACCTAGGATCTAACCTGAAATCCCATTTGTGGGTGGTGACTATGATTTTATCTCCATCTGGTAGTATTATAATTTACATGTAAGGAAGAAGATCTCTGCGAAACCCCTTGTACCAAGAACAAATGAAAATGGTGTATAAGAAAAAGGGGAATAATCAGTCCACTCAAGAAGGGTCCACGAATCCTCAAAACAATGATAGTATTTAGAATGAATTTTGGTCCTCTAAACAATAAAATGTTTCAGCTACAAAAGTTAGCATCCAAGAAATTTATGACAAACAACAAAGTGATAGGATGAGGTTAGGATCTGATGTCTTTCAAGAATGCCCTTTTTTGGATCCACCTGATAGGTTTGAAGATGTAGAATCTCCAAGGGATATAGATAACCCTAGACCATCCTCTTCAATGCCAAGACAGGAGTTGTCAAAAGAAAGTACGAACCTTAGGGCTGATCTTGATTACTTACAAGCTTTGAAAATAAGGAATGAGATTAGACTTAAGGTTCAAACTCTAAGAACTATTCACTAGAATGCAGTTCCAACCCTAATAATGCACACACAGTGGGTAATCAACAGGTCAATACTATTCCAAACTAGCAGAATAATTAGAATATAGTGGGTAACAATCAAGGGGTTGATCAGCATGCAAATCAGAATCTGCAAAATAATCAGGGTCAGAATGTTAATAATAATAGAATACCTCAGAATAATGTGAGAAATCAGAATGCACATGTCCATGGTAATATAAATTGAAATGATAATGCAAACCAGAATCAGAATGCAAATCAAAAATAGAATGCATTTGGTAGGAGGCCCATGCAGGTGGAAAGGTATAGACAATTGGATTTTACTAGTATCCCTGGATATCCCAATCCCATTGATAATGATATCATGACTGAATTGCCCAAATTTTTAGGTAACAATGCAATGTTAGGTGAGGATCATTTGAAAGCTTTCCTTAATTTAATGGATAATTTTGAAGTAGAACGTGAAGATGTTTTCATGAAGTTATTCATGCAATCTCTGACAGAAGAGGCAAGGGAATGGTGTAGGAATTTGTTTAATCAAAGTATTGCATCATGGGATGATTTCATGAGAATATTTAGAGAGCAATATGGAGATAAGACTGACCCTATTTTCATTATAAATGAATTCACTTGTATAGCTAAAGGGTCAAACGAACCTATTTCTAGTTTCAATGCCAGGTTTATGAGGGTACTAAATAAGCTTCCACCTCACATGAGACCAAATGAACCCATGTGCATGGTCTTGTACACTAATGCCTTTGATGTTAAAACAACTTATGAATTGAAAGACAAAGGTCCAGCTACTCTGAGAGATGCTTTTAAAAATTTAACTAACATTGAGAACAACAAGAAAGTATCTAGCAAAGGGAACAGAATGTTGGTAAGAGACACTATGTGGCTTCATGAGTGTTGTCATTGATGGCAACTAAGTCCATCCCACACATCTGCAGGACATGGTATGTCTTTATCGGAAGTCAAATTGAAGAATATTTTGGTCCAGTGAGCAAGAATAGAGCATGCAGCAAGGTCTGACAATCAGGTCTAGAACTCTTAGAGGAAGTATCTCAGTAAAGTGTGGACTTGGGGAAGTCAAGAGAAGTATCATGACTAATACATTCCAGAGATTGAGCCTCCAGTGATGAAAGAGTAAAAAGATATGAGCACCTAAGTGTTGGATTCCTGTTTGGCAAAGTAGACTGAGGAAGAACTGACCGACAGAGCATCAGACCTTATTCCGGATAAGAAATTGATGGTGATCAAATTTCTTGAGGGATCATTCATGATTGGCCGACATGATTGATGACTTCTATAAGTATCTCCTTGATACGCATCACTTAGTAAGCAAGGATTCAGCCGACAGACCAGAGTTTGGGAAAATATTGAGTATTCCGGATGCTGACTAGAAAGATGATTGAAATCCTTGGTGCGGATATATATACCAGTTGGATTTCGGTGTGAAGGTATGTGTGGTGTAGTATAAGAGCAAAGAAAAGAAGAGAGTAGTATGGAAGCAGTAATATAGGTCCGGTATGTGACAGAACAGCAGTACTAAAGTAGAGGAAGAATGAAGTGCAGTAGATCAGTATATTGAGCCTAACTGGAACTGAACCTCAGCATATGTGGATGCTTCTCATCAGTTCAAGTACTTGGTTTCTTACTATAAACTATTGTAGGCAATGAGCCACTTGTGAGAAGAGTGCTCAGGCAGTGAGCCCTAATTGGCAAGTACCATTTTGTACTACCTTATTCTTTTAACAGAGAATACAATCTTGGGTTAGTCACCCCATGGTTTTTCCCTTAACAATGTTTTCCACGTAAAAATCATTGTGTTATGTGTATTGATTTTATTTCTACTTTCATGGTTATGCATGCTTATATGATTTGATGCTGCACTAGTTGTTAAAGAAGAACAGGAAGTTAAAATTATTAAGATAACTGATTCACCCCCCCTCTCAGTTATCAACAATTGGTATCAGAGCCAAGTTCCTCCAAACAGAGCCTAACGGCTTGAGGAAGATCTGGGAATCACAATGGATATGTATAGTATGAGGGAACAACTTCAGTCTGCCCTAGATGATCTTGAACAATCTCACTTTGAAGTCAATAACTTGAAGGAAAGACTCAAACAAGCTAATGATTTCATAAATGAACTAAAAGAGAAACTGAGTATCTCTATGAAAAAGAGAAAGGAACTACTTCAACAATTGGCAAGTCAAAGTGAAGCCAATAATACTGATGAAGATCTGAATGAGAAGAACAAGTTATGTAAGAAGCTATCAAAAGAGGTCATTATGGTAAGACATGAAATGGAATCAGGGGTTATGAAGTTCACCCAAGAAATTGAAGAGAAGAGAAAAATTGAAGATAATATAAAACAATCTCTCAAGGAGAAGTCAAAAGACTGCCACAAAATGGATGGAATAATTAGGCATCTAGAATCTGATCTTGAAGAAGCTAGAGATAATGAAGAACAAGTTGAGAATCAGATAGACACTCTTAAAAGGGATCTTCAAACAACAAATGAATACAAAGAGAAATTCAAGATAAGCTCTGCTCAACTTGAAGTTCTTCTTGAAAGCCAAAAGAGGGTAGATGACAAGCAAGGCTTGGGGTATGAGAAAGGTGAAAGCTCTGGATCTAGTCAGAAGAACTCTAGATCAGGAAATCTAAGGAACAGGCCTAGAAGACCTCCCGTAAGGCAACCAAATGATCAAAGATATCCATCCTTCAATGGATACTGCCACAATTGCAATAACTTTGGTCATAAAGCAAATCAATGCAAAAGAAGAATGAATCAAACTAATTCATCTTTCTCTAGACAATGTTTTAACTGCAAAAGATATGGTCACAAATCTCATGAATGTAGAAGTATGCAAGTAAACAATTCATTCAATGGTAGATGCTTTGCATGCAATAGAATGGGACATATGTCTAATCAATGCAGATCTAGAGGATATCAGTCAAATATGTAAAGAAATATTGTTTGCTACAATTGCAATAGATCTGGTCATATTGCTAAACTCTGCAGAAGTAAGATTCAGAACAAAAAGGGTCTGGTACATCAGAATCAAAATCAAGACAAAGGAAAAAGAAAAATGAATGCGAATGACATTCAAAGGGAGATGAACAAGATTTGGGTGAAAAGAAGTACAGAAAATGTTGGGGATGGATCCGCACCAGAATCTGGTGTTGATGTTCCTTCCAGAAATTGAATAGATGAGCTCTGGCTCAGGGGGAGTCACCAAGGAAAATAAAATTCCCCTAGCCATTCAATCGGTGCCTAAAATTGGCACATGGAAAGTTGTGGATTAAAGGGTTCTCAGAGAAATATCTAAATAACCCATGGTAAAAATATGAAAGATCTGCATGTCTTGTCAAAATCGTGATGGCAAATGCTAATTTGTCTTAGTTACATCGGAGTGACTAACGTATCAGAGACACAAAAAGGAAGTTTTCTGAAGGTTGAAGTACACCGATGAGTGGTTGGTCCATCGGTGTATCAGATTAAGTTGGTAAGTGTTCACTAATGATAAGGGTCACAGGAAAGAGAGAAAGTGATCGTGTATCGGAATAAACAAAATGATGGTTGCTGATAGTGTAGAGTCTCACCGAAGACAAAATTCATTGGCATATCAGTGAAGTAGAATCTAAAGTAGCCGATAGCATTTTTCTTGCCAATAGGTTTGACAGTCATCCGGTAAAAGAAAGACTCTCACAGTTAGATCCGGCATGATTCAAAATTGAAATATCTTGATCTGCGGATAGATGAAATGATTGGAGAAAGAAAGATAGATTGTCAATAATCACCGTGAATAACTCTAAGTGCATCTCAGTGATCCAGAAAAGATCTTTCTCAGAACAAGGAGAACAAGGCAACTAGAATGACTTAAGTTGTGCATTTATTGCACTATGGAATTAGGGTTTACATAGAAATATAAGTATTCTCTTGTTGAACATTTGCACATTTACATTCAAGAAGAAGAGAGAAGGAGCTCTGCAACAAAATTGCCTCAAACCTTTCAAAGATCAACTATAGAAGTCGATTCCTCCAACAATCCTATCCGGCTCATATCATGAACCCTAGAGGCGTAAAAAAGGTATTTTCACTCTTGAATATCTCTCTCTGAATCTTTTGAAAGATGACTACTCTGAATGTTGTCAAAATCACTTCTAGACCGCGCCCTAAGTTCAAGAAACACCCTTACAAATCTCTAGAAGTTGATCCTTTAGGTGCATTCTCTAGCATTCCGCATGGGGTTCTGCATGTAGAAGATGTTAGGGTTTACATACATGCAAACATTGAAGAATTTGGGTAATCCAAGTTGATGGATATCTACCACAAGGAACTGATAGATGAATCACTTGAACTTAAACCTCAATACAAGGCCATCCGAGACAAGCATTTTGGACAATGCATCCATTTCCCCTATTTTGTGGAAGATGAATAGGTCTGGTATGTTTTGAGTAGAATGCATGACAAATTCATGTGGTTGATGAGGCCATTTAAGATCACAAAAGATGTCATTAGGGCGGTAACCAGATTACACTCATCCGGTGGGTTGCCTACTCTCAAATCAGTCAAAAACCAAACTGTCAGTGAGGCTACCGGATCAAAATTTGACAATAGAGCAATGACTATAGAAGATATCACTAATCTAGATATCAAGTTTGCATCTATGATAATTGGCTATAAGATATATCACTCCAGCAGGGAGAATTCTGTATCTGAAACTGCAATTTATACTACTTATCAGATGTTAAGGGAGAATGCAGATTATGATCTTTGCAAGCTTCTTTTGAGCCAACTGTTGGAAAACCTACAAAAGATCAAGGACAAGAAGAACTCATTCAAGTATGGTGGGCTAATACTTTGTTTATTCTTTTACTTTATGAATGAGCTACCTGAATCTAGTGGTTGGGTATGGCAAAATGATAGACTTGTGGCCATACAAATCAGAGATTACATGTATGGGCTTGGTGATGCCAAGGCTCAAAGTACAACACTCTGGGGATACTTTAAAAACTTTCAAAGTATGATGTAGGCCAAAGAAAGAATCCCTGAATCTTTGGTTGAGAAATACAAGGATACAGTGTGCTTTATGGTAGACACTGATCAATGCCTAATGGAGGCAGTGGAGCCAAGGATAGTCTGGATTATGCCAATGGGGTATGAAGTAGATGAGAAAATTGTAGAACTGCATATCTAACACTTGTTGAGTTAGCCTAAGGATCCTAAGGCAGAAAGGTTTAGAACCTTCCAAGAGTTAAGTGTAAAAGTTCATGTTGAACTGAGATAGTTTGAGATCAAGAGAAAAGTGAGAAGGGAAGTGGAAGAAGCTACCAAGAGATATGGGATATCAAAGGAGGTAGTTGATGCCAATAGAAAGAAGATGGAAAGGGTAGAGAAAGAAAGGCAAGAAGCAGAAAAAGAAAGTGCTCCGATGCAAGCCCCCTCTCGGACTAGATCCTCAAAGAGCTCTACACCTGCCACTACTAGGAGCCCAAAAGCCTCAAAACTGGAAGCAAAGACATCCGGTAAAGGAGAGAAGAGAACTAAGACAAAGGCCACAAGGTCATATATAAGTCAAAAGGATGATGAAGAGACGGAGACAGATGAGGAGGTTAAGAAAATGAAGAAGAAAAAGAAAACTTCTGTGGAATCATCTGCCAGTAAGAAGAAAGAAGAAAAAATAGAACCTGTTGAAAGATCCACTCTCTCCATTGATGATGTCATCAAGGCAGTCACTATGGATGGAAATCTGTAACCAATGACAGAATTCTATGATATATGTAGTAAAGCTGACCAAAATATTGTGTGCTTATGTTTCTAGATTTGACTGTGTTCAAATTTTTTACTCAACATTTCGAATCACACTCAGTGATCGTACCTCTCCTCTCTTGCTCTCATTCTCCTGATGATGGATCACTGAGTGTGATCCGAAACGTTGAGTAAAAAATTTGAACATAGTCAAATCCAGAAACATAAGCACACAATCACCATGGACTGTGGAAAAATAATGATCTCCATTGACCAAAAGATCCTGCAAGATGCTACAGTCAGGTATCTAAACATCTATAATAAAGCATTCATTGAAATCATATCTCTAATTCCTAGAAGCCTAGAGAAGGAACTTGAAATAAGAAAGAACAATGCCAAGGAAAAGGATATGGAGATCTAGGAATAGATAGCTATTCAGCTCTATCTTTCCATCACTCCTAAAAAAATGAACATGATCTTCAAGGATTGCAAGGATGAGTTCTGGAGCAAAGCCAGAATGAACATGCTTATGCTCAGAGAGACTGAAGACATCCTCTGGAATGCATATAAAAGATTCAATCTTCCTATCATGGAGGATATAAGTGATGAACCTTCTGTCATGGATGTCGAAGGACAAAATGCATCAAAGGAAGATTCCACAGAGAAAATTGTAGAAGAATCAAAGGAGATAGGTGAGGAGAAGACCAAGGATCTGGATTCCTCTATTTTGGAAGAGGAAGTCCATGAAGAAGTAAATATCTCTCATCCAAATTCCCTAGCAAACTCTCGATCTAAAGGAGAAGAAAGAATAGAGGAGAAAATCAGTCAAGAAGAAGAGGTAAAGGGAAGAGAAGAAGATCAAACAGAGAAGACCCCAAGAGACAGTTCTGAGGCTGTAGAAGGAAAGAAGACTCTGTCTCTGGCAAGATACACTATAGAAATAGTTAAATATTTCTTGACCAAAGAAATGATGGAGATTGATGAACCAGAACTACTTCAAGGACCATTCAATTTTGATTCCCTCTCCCCGGTTTAGACAATGAAGATAGCATCCTTTGCCCAAGCAAAGGCAAAAGAAAAACTTCTGAATTCTCACATGGAAGACTGTGAGTTGATATAGATTGCATCAAGTGTATTGGAGAAGATCATGCCATCCTTCTAGAAGGATCTTTTGGCCTCTTCATCTGGTAATCTAAAATCTCTTGTTAATTATGTTAGCACACATTTTGATTCTTTGGAGAAAGTAGCAGATGAGAAAGTCTGGAAAGAGTTTTTAGGTAAGATATTCTCTGAGGTACAAGGACTTATAACAAATTATAGGAGAAATTTGGATATTCGGATAAAGAGCTTAGAAAATGCTCTTAAAGATGGTGGAGATCTATACAAATTTTGTTTATCTTGGTCTACCATGATAGCAGATATTACCAAGAAAGTGGAAGAACAAGAGAGCAAACTATCAAGTTTGTCCTAGAGTTTTGATCCTCTCACCTCTTCTGTGATAAATCAAGAATGTCAGACTATTGCAGCTATAAATGAAATAAAGAAGCTTGAGAAGGAAAAGAAAAATAGAATAAGTAGGCTAAGTTAACTAAGAGGGATAATTATCACTAAATTAGAGGCAATGCATGAGGTCCTAACTGATGCCCAGACCACAGCCCAAACCAATGATCTGGTAGACTTAAAGAGAGCATAAGCTTTTATATTTTTGCTAAGTGGTCACATTTCAATTTTGGATAGGATGAAGAAGAGTTGGGCAACAGAAGTGGTACAATTGAAGACCATCTTTGCAGATATACTTCAGTATATGTAAGTATCGCATGTATATATACTTATGTGGCTAAGTATATTTGGATTTTTGGAAATTTTGGTGTGCAGATTCCACCCTTTGCCATTGATGTCAAAGGGGTAGTGAGGAGCAGTGAAAAATGAGGAATTTAGCTAAGGAGGAGCTCTGGAAAAGTGTACACAAGAACAGAGCATCAACCAAGGGGGAGTGTGCTATAACACTTAGTCATTTTTCACTAAGTGTTGCCATCAATGCCAGAGGGGGAGATTGTTGGACAGAGTCACTATGTGGCTTCATAAGTGTTGTCATTAATGGCAACTAAGTCCATCCCACACATTCGTAGGACATGGTATGTCTTTATCGAAAGTCAGATTGAAGAATATTTTGGTCCAGTGAGCAAGAACAGAGCATGCAACAAGGTCTGACAATTAGGTCCAGATCTATTAGAGGAAGTATCTCAGTAAAGTGCGGACTTGGGGAAGTCAAGAGAAGTATCATGACTAATACATTCTAGAGATTGAGGCTTCGATGATGAAAGAGTAAAAAGATATGAGCACCTAAGTGTTGGGTTCCTGTTTGGCAAAGTAGACTGAGGAAGAACTGATCGGCAGAGCATCAGACCTTATTCCAGATAACAAATTGATGGTGATCAAGTTTCTTGAGGGATCATTCATGATTGGCCAACATGATTGATGACTTCTATAAGTATCTCCTTGATACGCATCACTTAGTAAGCAAGGATTCAGCCGACAGACCAGAGTTTGGGAAAATATTGAGTATTCTGAATGCCGACTAGAAAGATGATTGAAATCCTTGGTGTGGATATATATACCAGATGGATTTCGGTGTGAAGGTATGTGTGGTGTAGTATAAGAGTGAAGAAAAGTAGAGAGTAGTGTGGAAGCAGTAATATACGTCTGGTATGTGACAGAACAACAACACTAAAGTAGAGGAAGAATGAAGTGCAATAGATTAGTATATTGAGCCTAACTGGAACTGAACCTCAGCATATGTGGATGCTTCTCATTAGTTCAAGTACTTGGTTTCTTACTATAAACTATTGTAGGCAGTGAGCCTCTTGTGAGCAGTGTGCTCAGGTAGTGAGCCCTAATTGGCAAGTGCCATTTTGTACTACCTTATTCTTTTAACAAAGAATACAATCTTGGGTTAGTCACCCCGTGGTTTTTCCCTTAACATGGTTTTCCATGTCAAAATCATTGTGTTATGTGTATTGATTTTATTTCAGCTGTCATGGTTATGCATGTTTATATGATTTAATGATGCACTAGTTGTTAAAGAAGAACAGAAAGTTAAAATTATTAAGATAATGGATTCACCCCCCCTCTCAGTTATCAACACAAAAGGGATGATGTAAGAATTTTGTAGAATCCAAATAATAGAGCTCAGAATACTTAGAGTAGTGCTTCCACATCTAAGGATAGGTTGGATAAGTTGATGAATGCCTTTAAGAACCTGAGTTATAATCTTGCAAGAACAGAGAAAGGATTAGGCCCTGAAAAGTAAAATTATCAAAGACCAGAGAAAAGACCACAGCTACATGATATGCCATACAATACAAATTGGCATAATGGTAAGCACATCTTGAATAATAATAATAATAATAATAATAATAATAAATCTCAGTATAGTAAGGACACTCCTGATCCATTGAAGAACAATGTCAATGTTGTTGAGGATGCTCCTTAGTGCATGGTGTGTCAAATGCCTCATTCATCATCACAGTGTATGATTGCTCGGTCCTTTCAGAATGATTACAATGAATGTAATGAACCCCATTATGTTGAAGACGGTAGTGTTCATATGCTTTTTACTAGTGGAGATTCTTCTTCTTCTAATGAGGTTGATGCAGATACTGATGTGGTTCAAAAGAGGTATCATAAGGAGCAAATTTGCTAGAAAAATTTTTTAGATGAAGAAGATGAAGATCAACACGTTTATGCCCATAATTCACACATGTCAAATGTGAATTTAAGGAGACCTTTTGATGAGGAGATCAGAGCCCTAACAGCTAGTGCAGTCGCTCAAGTCAAGAGCAATTATAATCTTAGAAGCAGAGCTCAAGTTGGTGACTGGTCAACTAGGAAGCATATTTGTTAAACAACCTTAGAATAACTCCAAAGCATTTGAGTCTCAGAAGAAGCAAAATACTGATAGTAGGAAAATTCAGGTTATAACACAAGAAATTTAGACAATAAAGTGACTCAGAATGAGGATCAAAGTAAAAGTTCCGATGGGGTGAGTACTAATCAGAATGCTACAGGTACTAAAGCTGCACATACTCATGAGAGAAACATAGATGTGGGGTAGAGTACAACTGTTATACAAAATTATGTCCCATTTGCCATTACTCAGGCATTATCCTAGATGAAGGTTTCTGTCCCATTTCTTGAAATGTTGAAGATTGAAGAATACATGAATAAAGCATTATTTTTTAATTTTAGGCATACGTAGTTAGGCAGATCAAACTGCCAAGGGTCATAGAAAAACTCAAGAAAAGGAGACTGACGAAGAAGAAATTCCAGAAGTATATCTAGGAATGATCTTGACAAAATGTCCATCACAGGTAGAGCCATTCTATGCATCTCTTATTATCAATGGGAAGGTAATAAGAAATTGTATGCTTAATTCAGGTGCATCCACAAATATCATGTCTTTGGCTATCATGGAACAAGTTGGATTGAAAATAGATAAGGCATGTGGTAAGTGCTTTGTTATGGATGCTAGGGAAGTGCCGGTGATTGGAATAATGAAAAATTTAGGCTTCATGCTTGCTACTTATCCTAAGAAGACCTATATTATGAATGTGACTATGGTTGACATCAAGTGAGAATATGGGATGTTATTGTTAAGGAGATGGGTAGCACTAATTGGAGGAAGCATGCAATTGGACCTATCATATGCTATGATTCCTATGAATGGCAAGGATGTCAAATTAGACAGAGAACAAAAGGCACCTGACACAGTTGAAGATCCTAAACAAGATGAACATGTTTGTTTTGTTGATACTGATCTTGATAATTTTCAACTGCTATCCAGTGATCAGAATACAAACAAGAAAGAACCCATTGATGCTGAATTGGAAAGATTGAAAGATCAAGAAGGGCTCTGGTCCATGTATTTTGATTTTGCGTGCTCTGAGGAGGGCTCTGGTGCTAGAGTAGTTTTTGTCTCCCCAACTGGTAAGATATTTAAGTTCTCTTTCCTTCTAAAGTTTGGATGTATGAATAATATTGCAGAGTATGAGGTTCTTTCGCTAGGTTTGAAAGTTGCAATTAAACATGGGATTAAGCTTCTCAAGGTGTTAGGGGATTCAGAACTAATTGTCTCTCAGGAGAGAGGTAAATATGCTTCCAAAAAATATAAGGCTGAAGCAATATAAGCATGCATTGTGGGATTGTATAGAGTTGTTTGATGCATTCTCAATAAATTGGGTAGAAAGGTATAGGAATGTTTTAGTAGACTTCCTAGCTAATGTTGCAGTCAATCCAGATGATATCACATTGGCAGATAGTGCACACGTAGAGATCAAAGTTAGACCTACAGTCCCAGACAATATATGTAGTTGGCAAGTTTTTGAGGGTGACAAGGACCTATTAAGATATTTGCATTGCATAGATGAGTATGAAATCAGGAGATAGACATTCATAATTTTGTGAAAGTTGTAGATGGGAAAGAAACTCTTTTTGGAAAAGAAGTAATACAGCTCAAGACTAACAAGATTCCAAGAGGGCTAGTAGATTTAGAAAGAGCATTTGATAATAAGGATCAATTTGTAGCTAAGACATCTTCCACAAACAAGGAGGATTTGGAGGAAATAAATCTAGGGACACATAATGCCCCAAAGAAAGTATATATTGGAAAGCAATTGAAGCCACATATAAGGGCAATGTTGATAGCGCTATTGAGGAAGTATAAACATGTCTTTGTTTGGCCATATGAGGACTTGAAGGCCTATAGAGAGGACTTGTTTCAGTATGAAATCCCTTTGAAGCCTGGGGCTAAGCCATTCAGACAGAGGTAGAGGTCCATCAATCCTACCTTGGCTCTAAAAATACAGGAAGAACTTATGAAGCTCAGGGGTGCTGGAATCATAAAGCCCATAAGGCACTTCACTTGGGTGTCAAACCTAGTCCCAGTCAGAAAAAAGAATGGAGATATTAGGTTGTGTGTGGATTTCAAAAATTTGAATATATCATCTTTGAAAGATAATTATCCACTGCCTAACATGGAAACTATGCTACAAAAAGTGACAGGGTGTGAGCTTTTATCTATGATGGATGGATTTTCTGGATATAACCAGGTGAAAGTTAAGGAATCTGAGCAATATAAGACTACTTTCACTACTCCATGGGGAACTTATGTGTATGTGAGAATTCCATTTGGATTGACAAATGTAGACGCAACTTTTTCAGAGAGCAATGGATGTGGCCTTTACATGACTAATTGTTTCTATATTGGCCATATATCAGGATGATTTGACTGCTTATTCAAAGAAGGAAGAACAACATTGTATGCATTTGGAACAGATTTTCATCAGAGCATTAGAGTATGGCATCTCACTAAATCCTAAGAAGTGTGCCTTTGGAGTGACCGAGGGAAAACATTTGGATCCTAAGAAAGGGTTACTACGATTGACAAAATTCAGATGCCCAAGGCAGTAAAAGGTATTCAATCATTCTTCAGGCAAATCAATTTTTTCAGAAGGTTTATTCCCAACTTTGCAGAAATCACTAAAGCAATATCAAAGATGATGAAGAAAGGTGAGACTTTAACATGGGGAGATGAAGCAGTTAGGTCATTTCAAGACATAAAGGAAGCCATCAAAACTGCCCCTGTTATGAAGTCTCCTAACTTCACTAAGCCTTTTCAGTTATTTTCTTTTGCTTCCTTCCATACAATTGCTGCATGTTTGTTACAGAAGAATGATGATGGATTTGAATAACCAATTGCTTTCTTTAGCAAATCCTGGTAGGCTGCAGAGTTAAAATATGATATAATGGAGAAGCAGGCTTATGCTTTGGTTAGGGCAGTTAAGAATTTCAGGCCTTATTTAGTTGGAGCTCAAATTGTAGCCTATGTTCCCCATTCTAAAGTCAAGGTATTATTCACACAACAGGAGGTAACAGGGAGAAAGCGTAGGTGGATCAACAAGATTCAAGAGTTTAACATTGATATCCAAATCACCAAACTGGTAAGGGGACAAGGTTTGGCTAAGTTGATGGCAGAGACAAATTTAGAAGCCTATCAAGTGACTGTAGCTAAATATCAAGTATGCAATGTACAACAATTTGACTGGTACAAGGACATTGGTCAATACTTGCAAACTATGAATTGCCCAACCCATCTCAATGATAATCAGAGGGCTTTGAAGATGCTTGAGCTATAAAGTATGTCATTGTTCAAGGTGAATTGTACTGAAGGAACCCTGATGGTGTGTTTCTTAGGTGTCTAGATTAGGGCCAAGCGAAAAGGATACTGAGTGACATGCATAAAGAGGTGTGTGGAGGACACTACATGGCCAAAACTACTACACATAAGATTTTGAGGTTAGGATATTGGTGGCCAACACTCTTCTTTGATGTACATAAAATGGTGAGAACTTGTGATTCATGTCAAAGATTCTTAAGGAAGCTAAAGTATGTTGGTTCATTGCCCATCAAGACTGTCATAGTGGATGCTCCATTTCAACAATGGGGAATAGATTTCATTGGAGAAATATCGAAGAAGTTGAGTGGTGGGCATAGTTGGATACTTGTTGCCGCTGATTATTCCACCAAATGGATTGAGGCCATCTTGTTGTGATGCTCACAACACACCCCATTTTACTTCTTAGCAAAATGAGGACCCCTGTTGTGGCTGTGCTTTTTGCCTGTGTGTGGGTTTGCTGGGTGGTAAAAGGGACAAGGAAGTGAATGTTACAAACCTTGTTGAAAATAAAGAAAATTAACATTAAGTACCAAAGAAGAATAAGGGTGAATTCCTTGTCAAAAATGAGTAAGGGTTGCTTTTTGAACCATTTTAAAATTCCCAATATCTTGCAAGATATGTGTGTTTTTGGTAAATGCATTATAGGAAGGGTTTGTATGTTGCATATACAAAGATGTTTGTATGTGGTGTTGTTGTGTTAGTTGCACAAAAAGAGTTATCAGGTTTATTACAACATCATACTTGTATGTATTTTGCTAAAGCTTTATCTTTACATACAAGTCAGACCCGACAGAATTCAAGGTTCAAAAGGGTAATTGGTTAAGTCCACCGGATGTATATCAGGGTTTGTATGTTTGAGTGAAAAGAAATATACAACATGATATACATGTCATGGATTCAAAAAAGTATTAAAGTTGGTTTTGTCGTGATATGTTTCACGGCTGATATGTTGTATGCTTCGGGTTATACATTGCGGTATACATGCAATATGGAACTCGGGGAAAATTAAAATCTGATATAAATGATGCATCATACCTTAAAGTATATCGAAAGATGCATTTCAGTTTATATACGTCATGGAGCCAAAAGTAAGTAAACTGTGGTTTATAAAAATGAAAAGTCTGAAAGGGAGATATTAAAATGTTTGTATGTATCTTGGCTTGTATTTAAGGGTTTGATACAAGTAGTGTTGTATCACGAAGATACAAGTGAAAAGTAAAGTGGACCCCAGTGCTTGCATATCGGGCTTGTATAATAACAATGTATATCTTTGATATACAAGTTAAAAGATGCAAATAGGAGATATGAGTTGGATGTGAAAAGAAGTTCAATATAGAAAAGTCTTTGTATGTTTAAATGTTTGTATGTTTATGATATACGTATCAGAGATACAAAGAAGTAAAAGCATCGTGAGAGATAAAAGGTAAAGAGAGGGTTAGTATAAGATGTTTGTATATATGCTTATACAAGATAACATACAAAAGGTGATATACAAAGCAAAGATACATGTATGGAAAAGGGAAAAAGGGAAAAGAGTGTTAGTTTGATTTCTTGCATAAATGCTTGTATGTTAAAATATACAAAAAAAAATACAAAGAAAACAGGATGTATGCCAAAATGAATTAATGGTAAAAATGTTTAAAATGCAAACATTGAAATAGAAGGCCAAACTTTTGGTGCATTAAATGTTGTAATTAATGTTGATCTAACACTCAAAAAGAGTAAAATTCAACGAAAGTTAGGGTAAATTTAACATATTTTACTCTCAGATATACATTGTTAAGAGTTAAAATTGTAGCAGAAGGAATTGTTACAGTGATTTGAACAAAACTTATCAGAGTGAAAGAATTGCGGGAGCTGGACAAAAGCAAAATGGTAAAAGTAAGTCAACGACTGAAGTCAAGTGGTCAAGAAATACAGGTATTTATCCCAAAATGCATGTTAATTTCAGTAATTTCATGATAAAACGTAGGCATTTGTCAAATTACTATTTTAAATGTTAATTAACTGGGTAGAGCTTAACAAATTTAAAAGTCAAAACAAAAAGGACAAACAGGGTTAGGATAAATGGTAAAAAAGGGAAATTCACAGTAAAACCCTACGTAAAAGGTAAAATGAAAAATTTAAAAGGTGCATTGTTTCACAGGATGGCCCTGAGGTAGAAAAAGATAGACACATGGGGCAAGGTGAAAAAAGAGAGAAAATTGCGTAAGGAAATAGAAAAAGAGGAAATACCCTTGCATAGAGGATATCTGTCCTTAATCAGTACGAGTGGTGTGGGCATAGATAAAAATATAGGAAACTATGATGTAGAGGATGTTTTACAGAAAATCACTGCTGCAGATGCTTCACAGGATATAAAATGTATATGGCAGAGTGGACTGTACAAGGCTGCAGGTTTCCCATTGGCTATGGAGGCCATAGATTTGTGCTTAGATTGTGTAACTCTATATGATCTAGCTACTAGGAAGATTATGTTGTATCATACACTTATTACTGATTTAACCACGGACGAGATTGCAAGGACTTTTGGATTGGAAATCAATGAGAAAATGAGAGATATTGATATAGATCAATATAATGAAGACTTTCATACAAATGAAAGGGAGTGCAAAGGTAAAATATTCCACAGTTGGTACAGCTTGGAAAATAAACCCAAGGTTGTAGCCAGGGTGCATAAGAATTTGATGATCACAATGCTGAGTAGATTGGTAGGACTGAGAGATGGCACCAAATGTGAACCATGGATGTTCACTATTATTGAGTTCATAAGATTGGGAGGAAAAGAGCAAGGAAAGATCCACTGGGCCAATCCAATAAGCACAGTGATATGGAAACAGGCCATGCTGAGAAAACAAAAGATGATGCCCTTTTATCTATCTTCATACTTGTCATATTCATGTGCAGCAGAGATTAGACCATACATACATGGAATAGAAAGGGTTGGTACCCTAGGGAATGGTCTTGATCAGAAATTAGTGTATGAACACTACCCTGACCTACAAGAGGAAAATGCATTGAGGAAGTTTGCTTTAGTCAATGATGTGTTTTATACTTACATGGTGAGAGTTTTGAGAGAACCTGATAAAAGATTGTCTACAACTGCAGACGATGCAATTGGATTGCATAGCTCCTGGTTCATTCAATTTGAACATTTTACTGATATCAGGACTAAGGGATTTGAGGGAATACTGTTTATGTTACCTCGGTATCCTCCTGATAAATTGATTGTTTTGGAATTCTCAAGGTAGAATTTGAATGTCTTTAGAATGTATAAGAAGAAGTTCAATAGTGGAAATCTGAAGTTGCCTTGGGCTATTGGTAGGTACTTCTATTTTAGTGAGGAGGTTGCAGGATATATTCAGAGCAAGAATTAAGATATTATGGCTTTCAGGAATTTGATTTAGTCAGGAGATTTGATCCTTTCCATAGGATCCAGAATTTTGTTGATAAAAAGTACAAGCATCAGATACATATTGAAGATTTTTGGGCCGATTGTAAAAATGATAAGGAAGTGAGGAAAAGGGCCCATAAAAGATTAACCATCGAGCAAATGAGGTCCATAGGTGACATATATGTTCCCCCTGAAGTTCAAGAGGATGATAAACTGCTGCATCACAATTATGTAGAGGCCAGGTTGGCTCCTATTATAGAGCCTGATTGGTCACAACCTGGGAACACATCTTTGGACATATTGTCCAAACCAATTATATTGTTTTCAAAAACTTGGTTAAAAGACATAATTGAGGAACTTAAAGCTAAAGGAAAACAGGTCACCTATCCAAAGAAAGGGAGAAAAAGAGTAAGAGAGCCTAGTGAGGACCTCTAGTGCTTTTATGAGAAGAAAAGAAAGGTTGTGGAGGCCAAGATTGTTGAAAAAGATAAGAATGCTACTTTAATGGATCCCTATGCATTGGGAATAACAGTAGCAGTGGCATCAGATACTTTTCTGGATGTAAAATCACTAAGTCATGAGGTTAGTACAGAGGAGGCATAGACTTCAAAATGGGTAGCAAGGCAGCAAATTAGAAAGGCAATCCCAATAAGTTTGTCAAAAGGGGAGCCTTCTAAAATGAGTGAAGCAATTAGAGCACAATAGATAGGTGCAAAATTGAGCAATATACCTAGTGTTGCCACTTCACTAGAAAGGAGACAAGCATATATTCAGGTAAAGACATAGTTGGCTGGGGAAATTCTGCAAGAGTCAGAAACACATAAAGCCAAACAAACTATTGAAGTTGTTCACATTGGGAGTGATACTAGTGAAAGCAAAGAAAGAGGAATGTATGCTGGAAAGGAGATTGAAATAGAGGAAGGGTCTAGTGGTGTAGGAGCATTAAGGGGCTTGGAGTGAGCCCATATGTATATAACGCATTTTTGGTGTAATGATTTTTTTTTTAAATTAGGAAGGTGCGGGACTGATGCAAGTGTAGGTTCATTTGATAGCATATCAAGTAATTTATGCATATATAAAGTGGATCCATTGGAGTGAGAGAGCTCATCGGTGAAGCTTTATGAAGTTATGTTGATAGCTGGTGTCCCACTAATAAAAAGATTGTAGGTCTCACCGAAGTATAACAAAAGATAATCCATATCGGCGTGAGGTGCATATCAGGAGATGGAGAGAATGTTAGGCCGATGTAAGAAGTCTTACCGACGGCTAGTTAATGATAGGCACATCGGTGTGAGATATGACATCGGTGGAGAAGTTAAAGGTGTCCGATGGGAAAGAGTCTGGCCGATGGGATAGGGCCAAGGCTCATCAGAGTGACTAAGGATATCAATGGGAGAAGTTAAACGTTGGCCAATGTAAGAAGTCTTACCGACGAGTGTGAAGGGAAGACTCATCGGGGAGAAGATGGGTATCGGCCAGAAATAAGAAGGCACCACTGATAGCAAAGGTCTTACCGAAGGTAAAGCAAATGTATATGTTGATAAGACAATAGATTATCTTGCCGATGATAAAGTGAATGCATATTTCAGTATTGTATGATACAAACGAATATATATGCTAAGGAGCAATATGAATGGAAGAAACCCTAATTGTCCAATAACAGAAAAAGGACGAAGAGTATAAGAACTGGTTTTTGGCTTTGTAAATGGGTTCGAATGTTGGAAAAAGTTAAAGGATAGACATTGAATGTAAAAGAAAGAACTCACAGAATAAGAACATTGACTGTTTGAATCTATTTGTGCATTGTCTGTAGAATTCTTGCATAGCTCGGTTTAAAGTAGAGTAATCAGTTTGTTTCTGTTTGTACAAAATGTCTCTATCTTGATGTCCCTGCATTTTTCCTGTACAGTCATGGAGGGCCATCAAGCAGAGACCTCCATTCTTTTGTTTCTATTTGTGTTAGTGGTTGGATTGTCAATGAGAGACATTAGGAACTTGTCCTAGGTGAGCTGTGCTATAGCCCGGCTAGGTATGCAAGTTGCAGTCTAAGAAGACAGGGGTGAAAAATAGAGTAGAAAGAATTGAGCACTAAGCAATCAGAACTCTGGACCCAGAGAGGAGGGCTGATAATGGGCTCAAGAAGGCTAGAATCCTTGGAGATTGGGAATCTTGGAAGCAATGAGGATAAGGAAGAGTACCTCACACCAAGAAAGCAGAGTCTGTATGGGAAACAATAGACAAATAGGTCTTTCACCTCTATAATAGATTGCTTAGGTTTTTTTAGACATTTTGGGGTAGAAAATGTCTATGAGCACGTGAATTGGTAGGGAAACCTGGGGATGGCATAGGTCTTGAAGTGTTGGGTCAAGATAGGTTTTTGAAACCCTTAGTTCTCCCTATCAAATTGGTATCAGAGCAAGTTAAAGATTTGGGCTATTCCTAGCTGGGAATAGAAGAAGTTGTATATCATCACCGAGTTTGAGTGAGTCTGTAGGCTCAACCAGAGAGATAGTGACTAATGCAAAGTTGGCAAAGAAAGTTGATGAACAAGAAGAGGAGAACAGGCTCCTACAAGAAAGATTGGCAGAAATGGAAAGTAAGCTGGGTGCCATGATAATAAAGATTGAAGAAGTCAGTCAGAAAATGAAAGATTATGAAGGTAAGGAAAAAGGTGTGTCTATAAAAGATGAAGAGCCCACACCTAATCCTAAGATGGAAGAAGAACCTTTCTTGAAGGCTTTGAATGCCATGAGTGGCAAGTCATTGGAAGGAGTTCCTCTTTTTAGTGGAAAGAAGGAACCTGATTTGGTTATGGAATGGATAGAAGCTATAGAAAATCACTTTGAATGTGATGGAGTGACTGAAGCACAAAAGGTGAAAGTGGCTAAATCCAGACTCAGAGGAGCTGCCTTGACATGGTGGAAATTTGTTCAAATAGAAAGAGAAAAAGAAGGCAAGAAACCTATAGCTTCTTGGAAAGGTATGGTGGCTAAAATCAAAGAAGTCTACATGCCTGGGGATTATGAAGTTTAGTTGCACAAGAAAAGATAGAATTTGAGACAAAGAGAATTAGATGTCAATGCATACATTGAGGAATTTCAAAAACTATGGTTGAGGTCTAAGGTGATGGAAGATGAAAATGTAAAGGTAGCAAGATACCTAAATGGTTTGAGGTGGAGTATTCAAGAGGAAATCAGCTTGTTCAGCCCTACAACAGTAAAACAAAGCTATCAGCTAGCACTCAAGGTAGAGGAGAAGGGCAAGAGGAAGCAAGAATCAAACAACAAATCAAGAGGAAGAGGTAGAGACAACAGAGGAAGAGGAAGTTATGGTGGTAGACACACTGATCAAAGACCCCAAGGAGAATCCAAACTCATAGAATAGAGTGGGGAGACTAGTAGTAGAGGAAACTATAGAGGAAGGGGATCTAATAGAGGAAGATCAGGAGGATTAGGCAGAGGATCCTACTTTACCACTATGAAATGCTAGAATTGTGGACAATTAGGCCATCCAGCATATAGGTGTCCTGATAAGGGCACACCTTCTTCTCAAGGAGTTGATAAAAGAAATCATTATGTACAAGATGATGCTTCAAGTAGCAAATCACCTGAAGTTAGTCTAACCTCAGAAGTGGGAGAGAACATCATGGTAAGGAGAACCTTGATCAAAGAACCAGTGAATGATGAACCAAGCCAGAGGAGAGCATTATTTAGAATCAAATGCAAGATTATGAATAAGGTATGTCAAGTAATTATAGACTCAGGGTCTGCTAATAATATAGTGTCTGATGAAGCAGTTAGGAAATTAAATTTGCAAAGAATACCTCATTCAAATCCATATAGAGTTACATTGTTAAATAAAGGTCAGCATGTGATAGTCAATGAGCAAACTTGGGTAGAGTTTGGTATAGGTGGATACAAAGACAAGGTACTCTGTGATATCCTACCTATGGATGCATGTCATCTACTATTGGGTAGACCATGGCAGTTTGACAGGAAGGCCATACATGATGGTGAGAAGAATGCATATTCTTTTCAAAAATATGGTGTCACCTATAAAATGCAGTCATTGGAAGATGAAGAAGCAAATAAGACAAAAAGTCCTAGTGTCTTAATTGTGAGTGGAAAGAGTTTTTGAACACTCTTAAGGAGGATGGTATTGGCTATGCTATCATACTAAATCCTAAGGAGGAGCAAAAAGACAAAAAAGTAGTGATCCCAAAAGAGGTATAAACTATATTGGAACAGTATAAGGACATAATTAGTGATGGAACACCAGCAACACTACTTCCACAAAGAACTATAAGCCATCAGATAGATCTGATCCCAGAAGCATCTTTGCCAAACAAAGCCCCTTACAAGATGACTTCAGAACAACATAAGGAGATAGCTAGACAAGTGCAAGAGTTGCTTGACCAAGGATTGGTTAGAAAAAGCATAAGTCCTTGTGCAGTGCTTATAGTGTTGGCACCAAAGAAAGGAGGAACAATGAGATTGTGCACAGACTCCAGAGCTATCAATAAGATCACCATAAGGTATCATTTTCCAATTCCCAGAATTGAAGATCTTATGGACTGTTTAGGAGGAGCTAAGTATTTCACCAAGATAGACCTGAAAAGTGGTTACCACCAGATCGGAATCAGGAAAGGTGATGAGTGGAAAACAACCTTCAAGACTATAGAAGGACTGTATGAATGGCTTGTTATGCCATTTGGTTTATCAAATGCTCCCAGTAGATTCATGAGGCTCATGAATGAAGTCCTCAAGGACTATGCGGGTAAATTTGTAGTTGTTTATTTAGATGACATCTTAATTTTTAGTCAAACTAAAGAAGAGCATCTTGAACATGTAAATACTGTTTTGAAAAAGTTACATGATGAACAACTAACCATAAATTTGGAGAAGTGTGAATTTATGAAGCAGGAATTGGTATACCTTGGTTTTGTGTTGTCCAAAGGAGAACTGAAAATGGACAAGTCAAAGGTAGAAGCCATATTGAATTGGCCCACTCCCAGAGCAGCAACTGAGGTGAGAAGTTTTCATGGCTTAGCTCAGTTTTATAGAAAGTTCATAAGGAATTTCAGTGCTATTTGTGCACCTATGCTTGATACAATAAAATGTGGAATGAAGATAAAGTTTGAATGGACACAAGCAGCTGATAAGAGTTTTGAGTTATTGAAGAAAGAAGTAGCCACACTGCCAGTGTTAGTGCTACCAAATTTTGATAAGTTATTCACTTTAGAATGTGATGCTAGTCATGTTGCAGTAGGTGTAGTACTCAACCAAGAGAATAGGCCAGTAGCCTTTTTCAGTGAGAGGTTGAATGAAGCAAAGAGAAGATACTCTTCATATGACTTGGAGCTCTATGCTCTAGTCCAAGCACTTAGAAAATGGAGGCATTATCTCCTACTGAAGGAATTTGTTGTATATACAGACAATCAAGCTTTGAGTTTTCTGAACTCACACAATAAGTGAGTCATAGACATGTCAAGTGGATGGAGTATTTACAGTCCTACACATTCACCATTAAACATAAGAAGGGACAGCTCAACAAGGTAGTAGATGCCTTAAGCAGGAGGTTGCTTACAGTACAAGAGATGCATTTAAGAAGCATAGGGATGGAAGAGTTCACAACCCTCTACAAAGAGGATGACGATTTTGCTAAAGCATACAAGGTCTATCAAGACTTTGAAAATCACTTTCATAGTGAGTTTGTAGATTACACATTATAGCAAGGATTGTTGTTCAAAGGTGGACAGTTGTGTGTACCAAAAGGATCCATGAGGGAAAATCTCATACAGGAGAAGCATAATGGTAGTTTGAGCAGACATTTTGGTTTGAACAAAACATTGGAGTTAGTCCAGAGGTTCTACTATTGGTCGAATATGCACAAAGACATCAGAAAGTATGTGGAGCAATGTATCATTTTTCAGAAGGCTAAGGGAACTTCTTCAAATGCTGGACTGTACCAACCACTACCCATACCTTCCAGACCATGAGATTGTGTAAGTATGGATTTTGTAGTTGGTCTACCAAAGACTAAGACTAGTTTTGATAGCATTTTTGTAGTTGTTGATAGATTTAGCAAGATGAGTCATTTCATTCCTTGTAAGTTGACTCATGATGCCAATCATATAGATCATTTGTTTTTCAAAGAGGTCATAAGGATTCATGGACTTCTAGCAAGCATTGTGTCTGATAGAGATGCTAAGTTTATGTGACACTTCTGGAAAACTTTATGGCAGAGGCTAGGAACAAATCTATCTTTTGGATTAGCATATCATCCACAGACAGATGGCCAAATAGAAGTGGTGAATAGGACATTGGGCAACTTGTTAAGGTGTTTGACAAAAGAATATGGACAGAGTTGGGATCAGGTCATTTATCAGGTAGAATTTGCCTATAATGACAGTGTGAATAGGACTACTGGAAAAAGTCCATTTGAGATAGTGTATGGAATGCATCCTAGAGGTGTATATGAGCTTTGACATCTTGGAGACATGGAGTATAGAAGTGGTCATGTAAAGGATTTTGCATAGTCTATGAAGGAGATACATGAATAGGTACAGAAGACATTGATGGAGAAGACTCAGAAAATTAAGGATAGGCTAGATGCACAGAGGAAGGATGTTCAGTTTGAAGTTGGTGATTTAGTCATGGTTCATTTGAACAAAGCTCAGTTGTAGAAAGGAATACCAACTAAACTGCAGATGAGACGGATTGGTCCTTGTAGAATTCTGAACAAGGATGGCAACAATGCTTATAGGATTGATTTACCATTAGACTTGGCAATTTCACCAGTGTTCAATGTTCAGGACTTGGTACCTTATAAAAGTCCTCATCTAGTAGTAGGGGGATCTAGTTTAGAAGCTACATAGACAGTGAGTGATATGACCTTGTCTCCAAAAACCAAACCACAGGCTAAGAGAATTCTGGATTCTCGCATATAGAAATAGACCAGACATGGCGTGTACATGGAGCATCTGGTCAAGTGGCAATAGTTGCTTGAAGAAGAGGCTACCTGGATCACCGAGTCTAAGTTCAAGAAGCGGGGCATTGATTTTACCTTGTTGTCACCAGAGGTGACTTGACTTCTTCCGCACAGGGGGAGTATGGTGCAAGAGCACCAAGGGGCTTGGAATGAGCTCATATGTATATAACACATTTTTGGTGTAATGCTTTTGTTTTTAAATTAGGAAGTTACGGGACTGATGCAAGCATAGGTTCATTTGATAGAATATCAAGCAATTTATGCATATACAAAGTGGATCCATCAGAGTGAGAGAGCTCATCAACGAAGCTTTATGAAGTTATGTTGATAGCTGGTGTCCCACTGATAAAAAGATTGTAGGTCTCACTGAAGTATAAGAAAAGATAATGCATATCATCGTGAGGTGCATATCAGGAGATGGAGAGAATGTTAGGCCGATGTAAGAAGTCTTACCGATGACTAGTTAATGTTAGGCACATCGGTGTGAGATATGACATCGGTGGAGAAGTTAAAGGTGTCACCGATGGGAAAGAGTCTGGCCGACGGGATAGGGCCAAGGCTCATCGGAGTGACTAAGGATATTAGCAGGAGAAGTTGAACGTTGGCTGATGTAAGAAGTCTTACTGATGAGTGTGAAGGGAAGACTCATCGGGGAGAAGATGGGTATCAGCCAGAAATAAGAAGGCACCACCGATAGCAAATGTCTTACCGAAGGTAAAGCAAATGTATATGTCGATAAGACAATAGATTATCTTGCTGATGATAAAGTGAATGCATATTTCAATATTGTATGATACAAATGAATATATATGCAAAGGAGCAATACGAATGGAAGAAACCCTAACTGTCTGATAATAGAAAAAGGACGAAGAGTATAAGAACTGGTTTTTGGCTTTGTAAATGGGTTTGAATGTTGGAAAAAGTTAAAGGATAGACATTGAATGTAAAAGAAAGAACTCACAGAATAAGAACATTGACAGTTTGAATCTATTTGTGCATTGTCTGTAGAATTCTTGCATAGCTCGGTTTAAAGTAGAGTAATCAGTTTGTTTTTGTTCTTTTGTTTCTGTTTGTACAAAATGTCTCTGTCTTGATGTCCCTGCATTTTTCTTGTATAGTCATGGAGGGCCATCAAGTAGAGACCTTCTTTCTTTTGTTTTTGTTTGTGTTAGTGGTTGGATTGTCAATGAGAGACATTAGGAACTTGTCTTAGGCGAGCTGTGCTATAGCCCGGCTAGGTATGCAAGTTGCAGTCTAAGAAGACAGAGATGAAAAATAGAGTAGAAAGAATTGAGCACCAAGCAATCAAAACCTTGGACCCAGAGAGGAGGGCTAATAATGGGCTCAAGAAGGCTAGAAGCCTTGGAGATTGGGAATCTTGGAAGCGGTGAGGATAAGGAAGAGTACCTCACACCACGAAAGTAGAGTCTGTATGGGAAACAATAGACAAATAGGTCTTTCACCTCTGTAATAGATTGCTTAGGTTGTTTTAGACATTTTGGGGTAGAAAATGTCTATGAGAACGTGAATTGGTAGGGAAACTCGGGGATGGCATAGGTCTTGAAGTGTTGGGTCAAGATAGGTTTTCAAAACCCTTAGGTCTCCCTATCATCTAGTGATTTCATAAGTGAAGAGGAAGAACAAGGCAATCAGGCCAAAATGGAGATTGAATAGGGCCTAGAGCATGAAGAAGAAAGGGTACAAGAGGAAGAAGAAGCAGTAGATCCATTCGGTACGCTAGTCCCTCCTGAAATCATTAAAGATGTGCAAGAAGAGGCACATAAAATTGAGGAATCAGAAAAGGAAGAAGCACCTGAGGAGATAATCAAAGAAAAACATGTTCAAGTAGAAGAAGAAACAAAAGATGACACCTCAGGTGTAGATGTCTTAAATATGCTTAATATGTATGATGAGCAAAGTGAAGAAGAGAAAAATATAGAAAGCAGAGAGGAAGGTGAAAAGGAAGTAAAGTAAGATGATGCAAAGGTAATTTCACCTGTACATACATAACAGGTACATATAGAGGATACAGATAAAACAAAAGATGCAACAAGGAAACCTAAAGAGGAAGCACCCATAGGGGGGGTTGATGAAAGTAAAGCTGATGAAAAAATAGAAGATATAAACATGCCAAATATAGAGAAAATATATATAGAAGAAGATGAAGAAAAAGAACCATCAGAAGGAGAAAGTCTTGAGGATGAAGATGAGGCTGGAGGGGACATACAAGTAGAAGAGGAAGAAAATGAAGGGGAATCCAAACAACAAAATGATCCCAGGATACAAGAAGAAGCACCTCAAGAACAAGAGCCTCCACCTCAATAGCAAATTCCATAGCAACAACAACAACAAGAATAGCAACACAAACAACAACAATAGAGAGAATCAGAAACACCTCATGAAGAGGTAATTGATGAAGTTAAAACTGCAGAGGGCACCAAGGAGATTCTTGCATGGTTGGGAGAAGAGGTAGGAAAGGAGAAGAAAGAGGTATAGTTGGTACCAATTCACATCAAGAGTTTATTAGGTGAGACCACACCAAGGAAAGAAAAAAGAAAGGCTAGGACAATGTTAGCTATACAGAGAGGTCCAGATGGATCTAGAATGCTGAACCTAGCCATACCATAAAAAGAGAAGGCAAAGGGTGAAATAACCCTAGAGGAGTATAAGATACTAAATTTTGACCTTGGGCATACTACACGGGAACAACACATCAATGAGTGGAAGGATATGCACCAAGTGACAACAGAGATGCTGAGAAAAGATAAAGATAAGAAGGAATATCTGAAAGGACACATTGTCCAACTACAACAATTTATTAGAGGGATATTTGATCCTAATACCACAGTCCCAGAACTACCCAGTGACATAGCAGTTGTATCCAAAGAAGAAATAAGGGACATGGAAAATAAGAGGCTCAAGGCCAATATTTTTGATGAATGGATCAAGGATTTTATGCAAGAAGGTGAGTAGATAATAAAACAGGCTGTGAAAAGTTGGGAAGTGGTGGCAAGAGAAAAGAATAAGTGCAGTATACTTGTGCACAATTGCCAATTTAGAAAAGAAGAATGTAGATTTGAATTGAAGCAGTTGATAGAAGTAGAAGAAAGAGTAGAGGAGTTAATTAATGAAGGAGTTATTATCCCTTCACTGGCAAGTCAAGTGCCACAAGAAAGGTTAGAACTTAAATTTGAGGAAGATAATCTTAGGAAGTGTATAACAGTTGCCCAGGATTTAGAAGGAAAAGTAGATGAAATGATTAGAATGGACAAGAAGATAATAGAAAGACTCCTAGAGCATGAATGCATGGAAATACTAGCATATGGACTGGAAAGGGCCTTAACAGAGTTTAATGCCATTTTTACATCATGCATAGAAAATCTAGATGCATACTTAAGCAAACAGATGATGGATTCATTAATGGAAGACAGTGCAAAAATGAAGAAGTACAAGAAAAGGAGTGAAGGATCAGAGAACAGAGAAGAAATTAAAAGAAGGAGTTGCATTACAGGAGCATATATGGACAAAGAGTCCAGGAGGGGACCGCACTTTTGTAGAGGGTGTGATCAACAATTTCAAAACATACTTAAAGGAGTGAAAAGGTAAAGGAAGCAGTGGTTTTGAGAAAGTCAAGTAGAGAATATCAGTGAGCAGAAGTCAAAGAAAAGGGTAATCTTTTTTTTTTAAAGATTCCAACAGCATCCTTTGAGAGGGAAAAGATGTCATTTAGATATTTTGGCAGACAGTTAGAGATGAATGTGCACCATTGATCAAAAAGGGAAGGATCTCAACCATAGATGAGGCTTGTAGCCATAGCAATGAGAAGTTTCAAAATCTATATAAAGAACTTTGCTACTTGTACATTAATGACACATGGATTTATAGAATAGAGCTAGAATTGTAATTTGTTTGAGCATTTTGAATAAAAGAACATTTTAATTTGGAATAGAAGGAGGTCGCCTGTGTCTGCACTAAGGAATGCGTGGAATGTCCAGCTTCCTTACTGTATCTGTAAGACATTTTGTAAGTTTTCTGTAATTTGATTAATGAAGCAAAGAGTCACTCATACATTGTAAATCATATGTGACTGTATATTCTGAATACAAATACACCTGGAATTTTGCATCTACTTTAGAGTGTCTTTTGGCTCTTGTTTGTATTTGAAATATTATCTCTTCGAAAGCTTGCAATCTTGAATGTATGTTCATGAAAATACTCAGGGCTTACATTTAAAGGTTTAATTTGTTGATTTAATCAAGTTTGTTGTATTACTTACAATGTGAATAACAGAGTATTTAGATCCTGTAGCATAATGAAGTTCAATTTAAATTTCTCTAACTTTTCCCAAATATTTGAAATACTTAGCTTAAATGCAGAAATTTAAAGGAGATTGTCTGATATTTGAAGGAAACATGAACAATTGAGTTAATATTTGACAATTTTCATAATATTTGAAGAGAAAGGCTTGTTTTAATACAAATCATATAAAGCTTTGTGATACGGTAACAAATTTATGCAAAGAGATGGATAATAGGTGGATATTTGTGATAATTTGCATAATTCCAGCCCAATGAATCATAAATCACCTTAAGTCAAGTAAGGCCCCTTGTATATTACAGATTCGCATTAACCTACTGAATTATCCACAAGGTCAAGACCTAACCATATAGAAACTTGGGATTAAGAAATCTTAATTGATTTCTTCATTTCTTTCAAGAAAGTTAGGTTCATTTTGTGAATTTTAACTTTTGTTATGAATGTGTAAAAACAATCATCAACAATTTTTGGCACTAGAAGGAGGGCCTGATTGGAGTTAAGTTTTGTTCTAAGTAAAGCTGGCTCATAACAGTAGTAGGGAGACTAGTCTAGATCTAGTTCAGAAGATATAGTTGTGCAATTACCTGATAAAAGGCAAAGTAAAGGTCCTTTGATTTGGAATCCTAGAATATCACATGTAGGAGGTTCATCTGGAACACCTCCTGGATTACCTTTTAACATCCATAACATTGTGAGTCCTGACAGTTCTTCATTTAGATCTTTAAATCTTGGTTCAGGTCCCCCTAGAGGTCTCAGTCCCCCAGAAATCCTAGTTCTCCTAGAGGTCTTAGTCCCCCTAGAAATCCTAGTCCACCTAGAAATCTAGGTATTCCCCAAGGTCCAGGTCAAGCACAAGTACCTGCAATGGCTTACTTTAATGTCAATTCTCCTATAGCATTTACTAATTATCATGAGATGCCAAAGAATCCTAAAATGATATGTCCTAAATATCAGTTGCATCAGGATCCAGAGGATCATATTAGGATATTCAAAGAGGCATGCTTCAGAGCCAGGTTAGAGTACGAGGATGTTGTGTGTAGGTTGTTTCCTTACACCTTTAATGAGCAGGCTTCTAACTGGTATGCTAACTTGCATAATGGTTATATTTGTTCTTGGGCACTTATGGAGGAAACATTTTTGTCTAGGTTTAGAGGACCAATAGATCCTTCCACCTTATATCACAAATTGGCTACAATTAAGAGGGGTGAAGGAGAACTGATTGATAATTTTAATGATAGGTTTCAAAAGGCTTATTCCAGGTTAGTAGCACCTTACACAGTGAATGCAGATGCATTATTAGCCATGTATTATGTTGCTTTAGATCCACTAACTGCTATGTTTGTCAAAAGAAAGGTTGACATAGATACAATATCCAAAGCTTATAAAGAGGCAGCTTCTGTAAATCAGGAGATGAGACAAAAAACTTATAATCCATTTCTTAATGGAGGAAATCCTGGGATGCAAAGTCAAACACAATCATGGAATGGAGTCCCTGCACATAATACTCCATTATTGAACCCAGTCCCTACATACACACCTATGTATAATCCTGCCCCAATCCAGGCTATAGTCCCTTATACTAGTAACATTACCAATAACAATCAGAGTAATGGTCAGTCTTTCTTCCAGCCTCCTTAGGATACATTTGTAGCAAAGACACAAGAAGAAAGGGAAGAAATCAAATAAATCACTGCACACTTGAGAAGATTGACTACTGAAATGACACAATTAAGAAATGAAAATTTCTATGGTAGAAACAACCAAGGACACAATCAGAACTACAGCTAGAACTATAACCAGAGTCAAAAATAGAATCATAATCAAAGTTATAACCAGGGTTAGGGTTCTAATTAGGGTCAGAATTATAGTCATAACCAAAATTATAATCAGGGGCAAGCAATGCAAAATAGAGAGCCTGTTGTAGATAACAGAGCCTGGGGTATTAACAATAGAAATTAGAATCAGCCAAAACCACCTAAGACATGGGACATAGGGCCAAATAATGGCACTCTAGCTTCTCCATTTGAGAATTTAGATAATCAAGAGACAAAAAAATAGCTAGAATTCAAATGGCTAATGTAGCATTAAAAAATTGGTGTAGAATTCATAATACTAGTGCCCATGCTTAATTAGATTGCCCTCAGTTTCATCTGGCAGCAAGTATTTTCAATGTAGATGTACAGGCTCCCACTTTCGAGTTTCTCATTCCCAAAGGTAATGAAATAGTTCCCTCAAGATATGAGACTGCTTTAGTCTTATTGGTCATGATGTTAGTCACAAACAAACATAGAATAAAAGTACACATTAACCTTTATTCATCTTGAAAGATATAGTAAATTCAAAGAATTCATGATCCCAAGTCTCCAGTGATTAGGTCTTAATCGACTGACGTTACTCAGTAGTTAATGTGAACTGCTATTTCCATTTTGGGGCCTTACGTGAAATTGTGCCATCATCATGACATTCCTGTAGAAATCCTTTACAGAGAAGTCATATTATGCAGTTATTAGATGAAAAGATGTAGGAATACCTCGATCTTTGCATGGTATTTTCAATTGTGCATGCTTTTTTTATTCAAATATGCTAAATATTTGTGATTACCTACGAGATGTCTGCATATTTGCTTTATTTGCTTAAGATTATCAATTATTTGCAATTGTGATGGTGAGATGTTCTGAAATTGAAAGAAATTAAAAGAAATACTTCTAATTATGTTGAATCTTCAGCTATTGATCCACATACATGCTTGATACTATCATGAGGAGAAGAAATCAAACCATATGTTCACCAGGACATTCCACAGCTAGATACAGTTGATGCAAACTTCAGAGGATAATGAATGAAAACAATACATGCAACATGATGAGCACTCCAAGGGACGCAGCAAATCAAAGCACATATCTAGAATTCAGACACAGATTACTCAGGATTTACGAAGGTTTGTAATCAAAATACTCTTCTCTTCCATTAAGTATGCAAAAGACATGTACATATACAACAGCTTTGAAATGAGCCCTGAATATTTCAGCAAACAGATTTCAATTAAGTTTTGAATATTTACAACAAGGCATTCCACCACCTTTTATAGAATAAGGTGAGGAATCTGTTACAAAAGATCTACGGATCTGATATGTCAATACAAATCAATGGTCATCATTTCATGACTTGTCAATTTTACAAAATGGCACAAGTTGCCAGCTGGCAACTATCTATATTGCATATGCAAATATCCCCCTCATGATGTATCTCCATCATGCTCCTCAGCTGATTCATGTGGATCATCATCATGTGCATCACTTTCTGAACCTTCGCTATCCTGATGATGATGTCGTTGCATATGGGGTTGCATGCTGCTCTGGATCTGTTCATATGACTGCACAACCTGATCTATTCCTCCGCCATCTTGAGTCTTTGCCTTGATAATGGCGTGCTTGTGTGCTTCATACTTATCCCTACTGTTATCCAGCTTATTTTCCCTGTCCTGCAATGTCTCACTGTAGGTCTCCATCTTGACCTTGATCCTCATCACCTTATTTATAATCTCCTCCGTCAAGTGGATAAGTGGACCATCATCTTCCATCTGGAAGTTACTGCGCAGAGCTTTAAGGGCAGAGTCTTCATCTTGATTCTCTATTTTTCCCTCTACTTTGCCTTCTAGTGTTTCTAGCATGTCTGCCTCAATGCCCATTAAATCACGTACCCTCATGCTGATCTCCCTCAGCTTACTATTACATCTCTTGAGGACACCGCATTCAAACTGTACATCTTTGTACCAGATATCCACTAATAATGTAGTATTATTATTCAATCCCTGCTTACTGATAAGCAGTTGTGGGTTTATCTTCCTTATTTCTCCCAACAGGCTGAGGACTTTCTCCAGTTTATAAGACCTTTTCCCGGTCTGCATCTGCAATTTGTCCACCTTGGTTTTGGAGTCACTTAATATGCTCCACCTCTTCAAAGAACCCTTCATTATTTCTATAGCATCATCCAATGTGGATGACATCCATTTCCTTATTACGGAAGCCTCATGTTTCATGAGGTCCAATTTATTTACTTCCTCCTGAGAAATGGCAATCAATGGGACTGCAGCTTCACTTGTAGTATCATCAGGATTGGTTAAGCCTTTAATGTATGCATGCAACTGAGCAATGTGCTCTTTATGTTGCTTATTTTTCTCCTTCTCTCTTTTCACTTTCTGAATTAGAGAGTCTATGATGTCTTTTCCCTCTTGACCTTCCTGCTCTTCGTTGGCAAAACCTAAATCAACTGTACTGATCTGAAATTCGTCGACAGGGATTTTACCTTTTTCCTTCTCCACCGCAGGTATAGCAATTTGTGCGGTCCTTCTCCCTATCGCCGGATCTCTTTTGATGGCCGAAGTCATTCTGGCCTTTCTCCTGGGCTTCATTATATCCGCGGAGAACAGGGTGGAGACGTCAAACTCTTGGATTTCAAGTTCCTCCTCAACATTTACCTCCTTCTCTAACCACGGAGGCACCTGATCATTCTTTTCAGCATCATGATGCTGTTCACCCCTATCTCCCATTTCTATCACCAAGTGTTGTGGAGATGGTGATTTTTCCTTTTCTCTCTCTTGATGCTCGCCTTGCTGCTGATCCTGTGGTGCCTCCTCCTGTTGAGGAACTTCCTTTTCTGGGGGAGCATCTTCTTTGTGTGGGGAACCCTGCGGTGTACCTGTATGTAGATCATGATGATCATGATCTTTCTCCATCATTTCTTCACCTGTCCCCAGTTCTTCCCTTTGCGGAGGTTGATCATCCTCCTTTTGTTTCTCTATTTCTGGTGGCATATCCACCGTACCTGATATCATAGGATCTGCCTGAGGTGATGGCATCTATTCTGCAGCCACTACTTGTTCTGTGCCTGCACTATCCACCTCTTGTGCCTTAGCAGCTTGATCCTCTATTTCTTCCTTCTTCTCATCAGCCTTTATTTCTTGGACCTCCACTATAGCAGGTCCTGCTGATGTATCTTGTGGGCTTTGCTGGCCTGATTCAAGAGCATGGCCTTCTGCTTCTACCATCTCTATCTCTTTTGTTAGGTGGCCCTTATCAGGTGATCCTACTGGCTTCTCAGGACTTGCATCCTGTTTCTCCGCCAAGTCTACCACTACAGGACTTGTCACCTCAGTGATCAGTGTGTCCAGCCCTATGTCCTGAGCTACCTGCTCCGGGCTCTTTTATGGTTCCGGGCTCTTTTCTCGCTCCGCTTTTGCTTGTTTCATCTCCTCAAGCACTGATTAGACAGATGGAGGCTTGTGAGGAGTCATGCTGATGCCAGCAGCTAGTGTTTCCATCTTCTGTGCAGACACATCCTGCACAACCTCATCATCAGACAGGTCGATTGTCTCATCCAGTGAGACATGCCTTTCTGCTTGAGTCTGGGAGGTTTCCTTTTGTTGTTCTTCTTCCAGTTCAGTTTTGAACTTGACAATGGTAGGAAGTGGAACGTTATGCTGAAGTTCCTTCTGCACTTCACTACCTGCCCCTTGTAATTGTGTTGGGGGTTGACTTATTTCACCTCTCATGGAGGTTCTTGGTTTCTTAGGTGTGGTGGGAACCAACACCTGCGGAGCTCTCCTCTTTCTTCTTATTATTAGTGGAGCTTCCTCCTCTTCTTCAGGCTCCTCCTCCATGAGGATAACTTTGCCTGGTTAATTGGATGACTGACCAACTTCTTGGGTCTCTGTGATTCCAGCCTCTGCTGTCTTGGTTTTCTTGGGCTTTGGAGGAGAATCCGATTCTGATCCTGATTTGGCTGCCTCCTCCGATGTGAATACTGCCCTTTCAGTTATGACCCCTTTGGGTCCTTTTTCCACCTTCTTGCCCCTTGGGGCCCTTTTGCTAGGCTGCTGTGGTGTAGGGATCCTCTCTCCCTTAGTCTTCCTCTTTTCCAGCAGGAAGTCATCATATTCATCTACAGGGATGTCCTGCCCCTTCTTCTTGTTGTCCACCGTGATGGCAACACCCTTCTTCTTCAATGCCTCTACCTGTGCATCTACCCAAGCTTAGGTCAAGTGTAGGGTTCTGGCAAAGAATGGGTCTAAGGACATATCCTCCTGCATGGTGAGGTTAGGTGCAGAGATGGTATCATTGTAAATCTTCTTCTACTCATATTCGTCTGCCATTATCCTACCGTCATCACTCTTCAGCTGCTGAGGGAGGGATATGCAATCAAATGTTCTATTCTGGTTCAGAGTCAACCTCTGATACCTCCTCCTCCTGGCTTCTGCCTCATCTTCACAGTCAGCCCAAAAATCCTCTAGGTGCCTCTGGTGAACAGGCTTTCCTAGAATCTTATGTATTCGGCCGTAAGGATCATATGGTCTCGTTACTGGGAAGGGCAGTAAATTCATCTTATTCAGGGTGACCATCACCTTCTTTATATTGTCAGAGTTAGGGCACATGTAGTTGCCAATGCTGACTGGGAACAAAATTGGTGGCAGCTTCTTGGCATCCTTATACATCTGTATCATGGTGGAGCCCTGCCTGATAAATTCCATTAACACTACTGCATCCGTAGGATATCTTGGTAGCATCAGGGGATGTCCTTCAAAACCTTCTATCCTGATATAGGAAAAGGTGGCAAATTATATGTACCATGCCCCATGCCTGTATACTGCCTCTTGAGCCTCCATGCTCAGTCTTTTAGTTCTGTCATCTTCCATGGTCCTTACCAGATGCATAGAGAATGCATCATTGACCAATTTGTAGTCCTTGATATAGTTGGTTCTTTGCAGCTGGGGATGATGATCCCAGATATATGCTGCATTTGTGCCCGTCAGTTTTCCATCTGTGACTAAGGCATCAAAGGTGCCTCTATAAGCACAGGAATACACGATATAAGATGTCATGTAGAATGCACAATATGAACCTCCCAGGTTCATCAGCTGCTCATGTAGAGCATCGCTTATTATTTGGCCCCACAGTGGCTTGATGTCTGCATACAGACACATCATTATGATTCTGTACATCCAATCTCTAAATTCACCAGTATCAGGCTGGCCAGTCACCCTATTCAGAAGGGCAATCACATACTGATACTCCTCATTGAAATCAAACTTGAACATGTGCACGGGGAGCTTGGCTGCTGCATTGTATGTGCTGTTCTCGGCCCGCCAAGCATACATGTTCTTTCTGGCCGCCTTCTTGTTGGCCTCGTATTCTCTTTCAGACTTCTTCAAGTCTACACTCTTTACCTTACTACCCATTGGCAGTCCAAATGTCCGGGAGAGACCTTTGATGGATAGGTCTGCATACACTCTCCCATGCTTCACCACCTGCCTCGTCTAAGGGTTATAATTCTGGGCGCATTCAATCATTAGCTCTGGAGACTCCATGGAGTATGGGAAGCCAGCAGCGTTCCACATACCCGATACAAACACTACGTCCAATACCGGACTCTTGTCATGTCCATCATTTAGCTTGGCTGACCAGGCTTCCAAGTTAGTAATCCCCTGATGGGTGTTTGTAATTGCTCCATATTTAAACAGGACCCCTCTCTGAGAAGAGAACATAGGCCTGCTGAATTCCTCCTGATTCTTGACTAAGCATTTTTCAGCCATGGGTACCTGCAATCAACAACATTTCTTCTCACAACAGGGATATGCATGCATACATATTGCAAATATCATGCTTATTGCATCAATTTCACATTACTTACTTATGTGGATATAGAACCAGAACTTACAACATCATCTAGAAACAACATGATGAGGGTTTCAGTTCACTTACCTAATTATACAGAATTTCCTTTATACTAGTATATCGTCAAGATGCTCGTAATTCAACTGCTGATCACTTCCTTCCCTCTATCTGTGAACTCGAATTGCGCAACGGTAGCTGTTATGCGGGTATGGAGGCTAGTGCTCTGTAAAACAATTTTAACGCAGGTAAATGTAACAATGGCGGTTGAATTACCTTTTAACCTCACAGTTAGGGTAAATTTAGGGCACTCTGACAAGTTAGATCGCAATCTTTGATCATTCGTGCGAAAACTCAAGATCTCGCCAGATGTTTTCGTTGGGTTCCGGGGTCGGCGGGAATCACCTACCATATCTGCGTGCATTTAATGATAAAGGCGGCAAAGGGAGCAGGGGGATATCCATATGACGGGATATCATGAGGGCAGGATGATATTTCACAAATATCGGGTTGAGTTTCAATATCATCCTCCCTAGCATTGAAATTATTATCGCGACAAGATTTGGGTGACGATGCACCCTTTGTTTATGCTTTAGCACATCAGGAGGATATTTCAGTTTATCGGGTGATGTTTCAAAACAAAATGATGATGACGAGCCAAGCTTGCTCGTCTTCCCTTTCTGAATATCAGGATGACGCCATCATGATATTCGTTCTTTGTATCAGAAATGCTTCATGACGTCATCGTCATATTGGGCGAACATGATCATGTTTACAAAATATCCTGTTGCAATGTAAATATGATGATGATGTCATCAGGATGTTTGTTTCTTTGTTTATTGTATTCAGATGATGTCATCAGGATGTTTGTTAAGGGTGATATTTCGCGTCAGGATGATATTAACGAATATCGGGTTACTTTTCAAAACATGATGTTTGCGATACAAAAGATCGCTTGACGAGGAAGACTTACTACCATTTAAAGTTGACGTCCAGATATTTGAGCCGCAGGATATATCGGGGGATGTTTCAAATATGATGATGATGTTCAAAACATGACTGGGATTATAAAATATGACCCCCCCTCTTGCGAATATCAGGTTTGGCCAAGACTTTGACTGTTCATAACTCTCACATCCTGATGAATACCAGGGTGATGTAAAAGGCAAACCTGCATGAAATTTAATATTCTTTCCGAATATGAGGTCACCGACAGGAAATGCAAATTTTGACAAACTGACCTCATAATGATGACTTACCTCATCCTGACTCAACGTGATGATGCACTTGACTGATTTTTACCAAACCGCCAGAAAGCAAGAAACACAAACCAAGCCAAAAGAAGTTGGGTCCCTGTTTTGCCAAGTCAAAATGGGGCGTGTTGTGTAACCACACAACAACTTGCCACCAAAGAAAATGAACAAATTCCAATGATTCAAGTGATGTGATCACATTTATCTATAGTGCTCTAATTCTGTCTAAGTGTAAGCATCATGGTCCTCTGAATGATAAAATTTCATCATGGTGATAGTGCTGACAAAGGATCAGGTGTGTGAATATGGTTAATTATCCTCATCTTGAAAGTAAGTTGAAAACGTAAGTAACTGGTGTTAAACTACATAGTTGGAGATCATCCCTCATAGCCAACCTGGATAGAGCCTTGCTGCCAGTAGGCGTCTATAGCCCCGGCAAGGTTATCTATACAATCTCCCTAAGTAGAGCCCCACTGCCAACAGGCGTCTATAGCCCCGGTAGAGTTACTTAGATGGCCTAATTTTATTTCTTTTCTGATTTTCTTTTCACATTCATATCTGATATCATCATGTCAGCTCATTTGTACAAGGTATAGTCACTTGCAGCTTTAGGTTGGAGATTGCACTGGTAGCAAGGGAGTCCCTTTAGATTTTTCACTTAACACCTATACTAGTGTATTCAACAAACCCAAGGCTGTTAGGTGTTTCATTGTGATTGATTCATCTTTGGTCAAGAAAAAGCACCCTGATGAAAAGATATCACAAACTTGATCATGAACACTTCTTAGAATGAATCATAACCTATGTTTAAATGTGATCTTATCACTTGAATCCTAACAATTTAATTGTTTTCTAGGGTGATGAAGTGCATCATCCTGACTTACTAGAACAAAGTCCCAACCAGCAAAACAAAACAAGCACAACAAAGAAACTGTACAAACAACTATACAAATATACAATATGATACACATGACTGTTATGAAGTCATTCAGGCCTAGAAATAATGTTTGAGGAATTGTCCATTGACTGGCAACGGAACATCCTCACCTGTCAGGTTCTTAAGCCTATAAGTGCTGTCTCCTAAGATCCCAGAAATCTGAAAGGGACCTATCCATAATCTATCAAACTTACCATGATCACCTTTCTTTTCATGGGCTTTATCCCACATTAGGACTAAATCAGATAGCCTGAAAGCTTTAATTCTGGCTCTCTTGTCAAACCAGCGTTTGACAACAGCCTGATGTTTTGCAAATTGGTCAATCGCTTAACTCCGTTTTTCTTCTAGGTGCATCAACTGAAGCAACCTGACTTCCTGCTTATTATCTATGCCTAGATATTCTTGGGCAAACTGTAGAGTAGGAATTTTCAAGTTTACAGGGAGGATAGGATCTACCCCATATACTAGTTGGAAGGGTGAGTTTCCTAATGCAATTTTCATTCTAGTTCTGTCTACCCATAAGGCATATTTCAGAAATGAGTTCCATTCCCTGGGATTTTTCTCTATCATTTTTCTTATGGTACTCAGTAAATTCTTGTTGGTGGATTCTGCTAATCCATTTCCCTGGGGATAGTAGTTGGATGAAAACTTAAGTATGATCCCATGATCAAAAGCCCAACTTGACAATTTGGTGGAAATGAAGGCAGAACCATTATCACTTACCAATACATAAGGAGTTCCATACCTGGTGACAATGTTGCTTTCCAGAAACTTAATGACATCATCTGTAGTGCAAGTTTTGCTGCTGATAGCTTCAGTCCATCTAGTACAATAGTTAGTAATCGTTAGGACATACCTATGGCCTGAGGAAGACGGAGGATTGATTGGTCCTATGAAGTCCATGCCCCACTGTGCAAATGGGTGCTCTTCCACCACTGGCTGCAATGATTGTGCAGCATATTTCTCTCTGTTGGCAGCAACCTAACAGACATGACAACATTTAACATGATCAGCTGTGTCTTTAAAAATGGTAGGCCAGTAGTATCCTGCTATGAGGATTGCATGAGTTGTGGCCAATGCTGATCCGTGTGCCGTTCCAAACTTGTCATGTAACTCTGTCAAAACTTTATTTGCTTCTGGTTTCTCTAAGCATCTTAGGTATATTCCTTCATAATTCTTCTTAAACAAGGTTCCTCCCTTCATCATATACTTCTGGGATCTTATCTTCAAGGCTCTTCTCTGTGAAGCTTGCATTCTTGAAGGACATCTTCCAGTGATCAGGATGTGCCTGATATCTGAATACCATTCTCTATTGTCTTTCTCATTGATCACATACTGCTGACTGATGATGTTTGGATCAATTTCAGATATCATCTGGCTCAGAGCTTGTCCTCTCACCAGCTTCATTGGTGTGATCTCCATGTCGTATTCTTGTAATACAGTAATCCATTTGGCTCTTTTTTCACCAGGTTCACTCTGCATCAGTAGCATCTTTACTGCTGCATCTGGTACTACAGCAATCACTTTGCTTCTCAGTATATAATGTCTAAACTTTTTTACTGCTCTGACTAATGCAAGTGCCTGTCTCTCCACATCTACATATCTCAATTCAGCATCCCTGAAAGGACAGCTCATGAAAGCAATTGGTTTCTCTTCTTTCTCTTCATTTCTTTGAGTTAACACTGCTGCAGAAGTATGCTCTGAGGCAAATGAGTAGATGTAGAAATCTCTTGTATAATCTAGACTAATGAGGACAGGAGCATCTGAAATGGCTTTCTTTATATCTTCAAAAGCAGCCTTAGCTTCTGGTGTCCACTCAATTTGTGCATCCTTTTTCAACATGGCATTTAGTGGTCTGACAATCTCAGCAAAGCCGGTGATGAACTTCCTCACAAAATTTATCTTACCAAAGTAAGACTTAAGTTCCTTTTTGCTTCCTGGAAGTTGTAACTTCATAATAGACTCCACCCTATCAGGATCGATGATAATTCCATCTTCTGTGATTAGGTGGCCTAGTAACTTTCCTATTGTGACTCCAAATATGCACTTCTTAGGATTCAAAGATATTCCGTACTCTTCACATTTCTTTAGCACACTTCTGAGATCAGCAACATGATTTCCCCTTTCCTTAGAGAAAACCGTCAGGTCATCCATGTAGATGACTATACACTTTCCTATTAAGCCTCTGAAGGCTATGTCCATTGCTCGCTGGAATGTAGCTCCAGCATTTATGAGTCCAAATGGCATACGTCGATATGCAAATATACCCCACTTTGTGGTGAAAGCAGTTTTCAATCGGTCAATTTTATCAACCATCACTTGGTTGTATCCTGAAAAGCCATCCAGGAAGGACATCATTTGGGCTCCATTTACAATCTGTAGAACTTCATCTAAGGAGGGCAAAGGATAATTATCCTTTTTTGATGCTCTATTCAGGTTCCTGAGATCTACACATAACCTGATGTCTCCATTCTTCTTTCTGACTAGCACAAGATTTGCCACCCAAGTGGAGTGCCTTACAGGAAATATTATCCGGGCATTTAACAATTTCTTGACTTCTTCAAGGATGATTGGTTCAAGTAGAGCATTGACTGGCCTCTGCTTCTGTCTGAAAGGTTTTGCATTTGGCTTGAGAGGTATAGTATGAGTTATTATAGAAGTGTCATATGTCTTTAGCTCATCATAAGTCCATGCAATCACATGTATGTAATCTTTAAGGGCCTGAGTTATTCCTTCTAACTCTTTTGGTGTACAAACCTTACCCAATAAGACGTTTCTCTTGTCATCAGCTTGTCCAATATTCACTTGTGAATATTGACCTCCATCTGCCTTAGGCAGATCTTTATGTTTAAGCATATTATCTAGATCAAAAGCTCTTTCTAATTCAATCATACCTTTGGGAATTCTGTTGCTAGGCAACTCTAATATCTCATCTTCTTCCCAGACATGATCTTCCATACCATTCTCATCTATGATCTGAGCTTCAAATATGTCTCTGTTTGATATGAAGTCCAGAATGTGCTGATCATCATCAAACACCTGGAGATTAGTCACATTGTCAGGTACTGATGGCATTGACACCAATTCTACTGAAAATCTCTTTAGACCAGATATAGACAGCGGTTCCAACGTACTGGCAGCCTGGGCGAGTGCATCTGCCCTCTGGTTCTGTTCTCTTGGTACGTGAATGATATTAAAGGCATCAAAGTCTTCAATCAGGTCCCACACTCGATGTCTGTAATTTGATAGTTTTCTGTAGTTACAGGAGTAAATTCCTCTTACTTGTCTCACAACTACTTCTGAATCCCCAAAGACATGCAGGATCTTTACTTTTTTCTTATGAGCAAACAACATTCCATGAATCAGAGCTTCATACTCTGCTACATTATTGGTACAAGGGAACTGTAGTCTGTAGGCTGCTAAATAGGATTTTCCTGATGGATCAATGAGATCTATTCCTACCCCAGCACCTTGCTTAGATTTGGATCCATCAAACCTTAAGATCCAAGGCTTATCCTCAGTAGGACTTTTATCCTTAGCAGGATATCTATTTGGTCCTCCTTTCTTCTTTGCAGCTCTGGCTGCTGCTCCGCCTGATATCCACTTTAACTTAGGGATGTCATCATCCTCAAGTTTCTTCTTTCCTTTATTTTGTAAGCCTGATAGCTTTTCTGTTTTCTCTTCCATATCAGCAGGAGGAAGATGTTTAGGATCCACAGCTGCATGCTTCTTCAAAATGTGTAAACATAGTGAGCAAGTTGTTTCTGAGTGAGGTGCCTCATGCAGCCTACACCAACCTTTAATTAAAACCTCCTGGGGAGATTTACACTGTCATGTCATCTTCTTTATTTCTTTTACCAGAAATTCTTTGAACTTCGTCAGGTCACTACCTTTGTCTTCATCAGACAACTCATAATCTGGTTCCATGAAGCAATCGCTACCAGGAGTGATTTTTTCTTTCTTCACGTCGTTCGTCTAATCGGACACAAGGATCTCTTCTGCTTCCAGGATATGATCTTCTTCGTGATCTGTCAACTCTTCTGTTCCTGCAGAAGACAAATAAGAATTAGTATCATCATCATCATCAGATGTAGCACTCACCTCGGAATATGATGATGATGCTTCACTATACGTCTGCTCCAGTATCATCATGTCTAAGCATGTTTCACAAGTCTTTTCCGAGTGTGCTTCGCCATGTAATCTGCACCATCCGTCAATTAAGATATCATTAGCAGGTATATTTAGTAACTGACAATGTTTTACCTGAATAGATAAATGCATCTCAAAATCTTTGAAACGATTCATTTTATTTTCATTATCAGGATCATTATTAAGTTCTATAACTGACCCGTCCTCATGATAATCATCATCATGACGATGATGAACATCGAGCATCAAGATTTCTTCTATTTTAATAGTCTGTGGCCTGATGCAATAAACTCCAGGTTCTACGTTCACATACATGATCTCATTCGTTTTGTTATATTCAGTGATCATATGTTTCATCCTAGGTTCAACATCGGTCCTTATCTGATTAGGTATACCTTTCCATGGCAACCACATGTGACTGAAATCTGTGGACATATATCCGTTAAGCATTTTGGACCAGTCTCTGCTAAGCAACATCCCATAAGTATCAGGTATGTCAACTACCTGAATGTCAATGTAATACTGGATCCTAGGATCAGATGCTAACTGCATGTGAATGTGAGTTAGTTCTCCTACTACACTTACTTCTGTCTTGTCCAGCTGAGTGACCTTCTTTAAAGATTTAGCAGGATGTAGTCCTAATGCATTGCATATTGACAAAGGCATAACATTCGTTGAGGCTCTGGAATCCACCAGACAGTTGTGCAAGTTTTTGCTGAACATTCTTATGGTGAGGAGGAACGGAGGTGATTCAGTTTTATCTCTATACAAGGTCATGTGGGAGGTTTCAGCGGCTTGGACTGTAGCTGACACTTTAGGCTTGATAATATTATCCTTAGCAGCATGATCTTTGCCACTGGATTGACTTGGAAGATGACTATCCTCTTTAGGAGCAGGATCATCTAGTGACTTCATGAATGCCCTTTTGATGGCAGGAGTTTTCAGTAACTCTGATAAGGACAGGCTGATCTTGATTTTCTTCATTTCATCAGCCAAATAGCTGACTAACTTGTTAGACTCCTGAGGTGCATTTACGACCTTTGTTACTGTGTTTTGAGGTGACAAGTACTGAGCATTCACCTTAGGGAACCCTGGGTTATTGTTAGCCTTAGGATCAGGAGGTGTGTTGAAGTTGTTTGGAGGCAAAGATGATGTCAATGGACCAGTAGGTCTATTGGCATTACTTCTGAAGTTATAATTGTGCTTACCAGGATATTGCTGTTGGTATGCATGTACTTCCTCATGCTCTCTTGTAGGTTCATTTTCATCCTCGAAAGGAAAAACATAATTTGTTTCGAAAGTTAAAGCAGATTCCTCACAGGTTTGATCATAACTCGGATGAGGCTGATTAGTGTACGTTTCTAGCATAAAAGCCAAATCATATCCACAAGGAACTATCTCATTTCCTTCTACCTGAGGTGGATTTTCGGAAGTGTTGGATACTTCAATCTGAAAGATGCTGGCAGCAATCCTAAATTGTGGACAATCTAATTCTGCATGTGCATTGGTATTGTGGATTCTACACCAATTGGTAAGGGCTGCCTCAGTAAGATTGACTCTAGTAGTCTGCTTAGCTTCACCCGGAGGCTGATTATCTAGGGGTGATGGTAATGAACCGTTATTTGGCCTGGAGTTCCATATTCTAGGCTATCTGGGTGGATTATTGTTGTTTCCACCATTATTGTTGAAGTTATTGTTGTTATATCCTCTGTCAGGGTAGTTTGGTCTATCATTGGAATAATTTCTATTCTGACCTGACTGTGCATAAAACCCTTGATTTCTCAAATGTGTTACTTCGGTGGTGAGTTTTCTCAACTGAGCAAAAATTTCTTTGATTTCTTCCTTTTCCTCTTGGGCTTTGGCCACTACATTTTCAGTCTGAAGCTTGAAAAAAGAGGATCCATGGTTACTGTTGGATAAATCGGTACCCTGAGGTGTCTGAGCATGTGCAGGATATTGCAATGATTGGCCATTTCCATTAGGAGGAGGCATAATGCTCAATGGAGGTACTTGCAAAGGTGCAGGCATGACTACTGGAGGTATCACTGCTCCATTTGGATATTGTGCAGGATACTGTGGTGAATACGGTGCAGGATACTGTGCAGGATATTGTGACTACATGCCAGGCAAAGTAGGGAATACTATATTCGGAGTAGGAGCAGGTATCAACTGCTGATTTACCTTGATAGCTTCTTGAAAAGCTCCTGTCAATGTAGTGATCTCTGGATGTGTTCTCCTGATGAACATGGAAGTTAATGGATCTAGGGCTGAATAGTAAATACTCCTAGTAGCAGCATCAGTTACTACATATGGGGCAACTAGCTTGGACAACATTTTCTGGAACCTAGCATTGAAATTAGCAATAGGCTCATTCTCAAATCTTTTAATTGTAGCAAACATGTGATAATTCATGGATGGATCAATAGGAACCTTGAACCTGTCAATAAAAGCTTTCTCTAAGACAGCCCATGAACCAACAGAGGCTTGGCCAAGACTGATGAACCAATTATAAGCCTCTTCCCCTAAGGAAAAAGGAAATAATCTGCACACCACGTCCTGATGTTCTATTCTGGCTCTGCAGCAAGCTTCCTTAAATGTCCTGATATGATCATCAGCATCTTGATAAGGATGATATTTTGGACAAAGTTTGTTCGGATTCTTTGGTAACTCGTGATATGCATTAAAGGTCAAAGGTGACTCTGCTGCAAAGAAAGACATTGCAGCCTGAGGGGGCTGAACTGGTGGTGCAGCTGGCTGAGTTTGAACTAAAGGTATACCCTGAGGTTGAACAGGAGGTGTCGCGGATATACCGGAAGGTATTTGCAAACCAACAGGAGTTATAGGAGGAGGTCCTGGTGAAGCTCTTAACGCACTAGACCCTGGAGTATGATGAATGTCTACAGTCCTAGGTCTAAAACCTCTAACAGGCAATTCTTCAAAAATTTCACTAGGTCTAGACCTAGTATTTATCCTATGAGCCAGGATTTCTTGAATTGGAGGCAAATTGGCTGAAACTTTGCAAATATTGGCTGGATTCCACCGGGTGAGGTGATATTTGCGGTCAGATGGCAAATCAGACTAGATATTTATGAAATATTTGTGAAGATACTGTAAATATGACAGGATATTGGGGTATCATGACCCGTAGCACGAGATCTAAAGTGTCTAAGGCCTAAATTCTTCAAAATTTGAACAAATTTGCGTATCTTTGGCCAATATTTAGTGAATTCAGGAAGATCTACTGTAAAGCTTGCAATATTTACGTGAGATCTAGAAATCTTTTCATAGAATGAACATGTACAAACTTCTCACAGTAAATATTTTCGTAATTTACTGAAATTCACAGGCGATCTGAGGTTACCTTACTCTATGCGTCATCAAACCTTGAAAATACTGATGATGAGCGTGGTTTTTCTGGACTCGCCCTCCTTCCAGTGCCAATTTATGTTGGTCATGATGTTAGTCACAAACAAACATAGAATAAAAGTACACATTAACCTTTATTCTTCTTGAAAGATACAGTGAATTCAGAGAAGTCATGATCCCAAGTCTCTGGTGATTAGGTCTTAATCGACTGACGTTACTCAGTAGTTAATGTGAACTGCTGTTTCCATTTTGGGGCCTTACGTGAAATTGTGCCATCATCATGACATTCCTGTAGAAATCCTTTACAGAGAAGTCATATTATGCAGTTATTAGATGAAAAGATGTAGGAATACCTCGATCTTTGCATGATATTTTCAATTGTGCATGGATTTTTTATTCAAATATGCTAAATATTTGCGATTACCTACGAGATGTCTACATATTTGCTTTATTTGCTTAAGATTATCAATTATTTGCAATTGTGATGGTGAGATGTTCTGAAATTGAAAGAAATTAAAAGAAATACTTCTAATTATGTTGAATCTTCAGCTATTGATCCACATACATGCTTGATACTATCATGAGGAGAAGAAATCAAACCATATGTTCACCAGGACATTCCACAGCTAGATACAGTTGATGCAAACTTCAGAGGATAATGAATGAAAACAATACATGCAACATGATGAGCACTCCAAAGGACGCAGCAAATCAAAGCACATATCCAGAATTCAGACACAGATTACTTGGGATTTACGAAGGTTTGTAATCAAAATACTCTTCTCTTCCATTAAGTATGCAAAAGACATGTACATATATAGTAGCTTTGAAATGAGCCCTGAATATTTCAGCAAACAGATTTCAATTAAGTTTCGAATATTTACAACAAGTCATTCCACCACCTTTTATAGAATAAGGTGAGGAATCTGTTACAAAAGATCTATGGATCTGATATGTCAATACAAATCAATGGTCATCATTTCATGACTTGTCAATTTTACAAAATGGCACAAGTTGCCAGCTGGCAACTATCTATATTGCATAGGCAAATATCACCCTCATGATGTATCTGCATCATGCTCCTCAGCTGATTCATGCAGATCATCATCATATGCATCGCTTTCTGAACCTTCGCTATCCTGATGATGATGCCGTTGCATATGGGGTTGCATGCTGCTCTGGATCTGTTCATATGACTGCACAACCTGATCTATTCCTCTGCCATCTTGAGTCTTTGCCTTGATAATGGCGTGCTTGTGTGCTTCATACTTATCCCTGCTATTATCCAGCTTATTTTCCCTGTCCTGCAATGTCTCACTGTAGGTCTCCATCTTGACCTTGATCCTCATCACCTTATTTATAATCTCCTCTGTCAAGTGGATGAGTGGACCATCATCTTCCATCTGGAAGTTATTGCGCAGAGCTTTAAGGGCAGAGTCTTCATCTTGATTCTCTATTTTTCCCTCTACTTTGCCTTCTAGTGTTTCTAGCATGTCTGCCTCAATGCCCATTAAATCACGTAGCCTCATGCTGATCTCCCTCAGCTTACTATTACATCTCTTGAGGACTCCGCATTCAAACTGTACATCTTTGTGCCAGATATCCACTAATAATGCAGTATTATTATTCAATCCCTGCTTACTGATAAGCAGTTGTGGGTTTATCTTCCTTATTTCTCCCAACAGGCTGAGGACTTTCTCCAGTTTATAAGACCTTTTCCTGGTTTGCATCTGCAATTTGTCCACCTTGGTTTTGGAGTCACTTAATATGCTCCACCTCTTCAAAGAACCCTTCATTATTTCTATAGCATCATCCAATGTGGATGACATCCATTTCCTTATTACGGAAGCCTCATGTTTCATGAGGTCCAATTTATTTACTTCCTCCTGAGAAATGGCAGTCAATGGGACTGCAGCTTCACTTGTAGTATCATCAGGATTGGTTAAGCCTTTAATGTATGCATGCAACTGAGCAATGTGCTCTTTATGTTGCTTATTTTTCTCCTTCTCTCTTTTCACTTTCTGAATTAGAGAGTCTATGATGTCTTTTCCCTCTTGACCTTCCTGCTCTTCGTTGGCAAAACCTAAATCAACTGTACTGATCTGAAATTCGTCGACAGTGATTTTACCTTTTTCCTTCTCCACTGCAGGTACAACAATTTGTGCGGTCCTTCTCCCTGTCGCCGGATCTCTTTTGATGGCCGAAGTCATTCTGGCCTTTCTCCTGGGCTTCATTATATCCACGGAGAATAGGGTGGAGATGTCGAACTCTTAGATTTCAAGTTCCTCCTCAACATTTACCTCCTTTTCTAACCACGGAGGCACCTGATCATGCTTTTCAGCATCATGATGATGTTCACCCCTATCTCCCGTTTCTATCACCAAGTGTTGTGGAGATGGTGATTTTTCCTTTTCTCTCTCTTGATGCTCGCCTTGCTGCTGATCCTATGGTGCCTCCTCCTGTTGAGGAACTTCCTTTTCTGGGGGAGCATCTTCTTTGTGTGGGGAACCCTGCGGTGTACCTGTATGTAGATCATGATGATCATGATCTTTCTCCATCATTTCTTCACCTGTCCCTAGTTCTTCCCTTTGCGGAGGTTGATCATCCTCCTTTTGTTTCTCTATTTCTGGTGGCATGTCCACCGTACCTGATATCATAGGATCTGCCTGAGGTGATGGCATCTGTTCTGTAGCCGCTACTTGTTCTATGCCTGCACTATCCACCTCTTGTGCCTTAGCAGCTGGATCCTCTATTTCTTCCTTCTTCTCATCAGCCTTTATTTCTTGGACCTCCACTATAGCAGGTCCTGCTGATGTATCTTGTGGGCTTTGCTGGCCTGATTCAAGAGCATGGCCTTCTGCTTCTGCCATCTCTATCTCTTTTTTTAGGTGGCCCTTATCAGGTGATCCTGCTGGCTTCTCAGGACTTGCATCCTATTTCTCCGCCAAGTCTACCACTAAAGGACTTGTCACCTCAGCAATCAGTGTGTCCAGCCCTATGTCCTGAGCTACCTGCTCCGGGCTCTTTTCTGGTTCCGGGCTCTTTTCTCACTCCACTTTTGCTTGTTTCATCTCCTCAAGCACTGATTGGACAGATGGAGGCTTGTGAGGAGTCATGCTGATGCCAGCAACTAGTGTTTCCATCTTCTGTGCAGACACATCCTGCACAACCTCATCATCAGACAGGTCGATTGTCTCATCCAGTGAGACATGCCTTTCCGCTTGAGTCTGGGAGGTTTCCTTTTGTTGTTCTTCTGCCAGTTCAGTTTTGAACTTGACAATGGTAGGAAGTGGAACGTTATGCTGAAGTTCCTTCTGCACTTCACTACCTGCCCCTTGTAATTGTGTTGGGGGTTGACTTATTTCACCTCTCATGGAGGTTCTTGGTTTCTTAGGTGTGGTGGGAACCAACACCTGCGGAGCTCTCCTCTTTCTTCTTATTATTAGTGGAGCTTCCTCCTCTTCTTCAGGCTCCTCCTCCATGAGGATAGCTTTGCCTGGTTGTTTGGATGACTGACCCACTTCTTGGGTCTCTGTGATTCCAGCCTCTGCTGTCTTGGTTTTCTTGGGCTTTGGAGGAGAATCCGATTCTGATCCTGATTTGGCTGTCTCCTCCGCTGTGAATACTACCCTTTCAATTATGACCCCTTTGGGTCCTTTTTCCACCTTCTTACCCCTTGGGGCCCTTTTGCTAGGCTGCTGTGGTGGAGGGATCCTCTCTCCCTTAGTCTTCCTCTTTTCCAGCAGGAAGTCATCATATTCATCTGCAGGGATGTCCTGCCCCTTCTTCTTGTTGTCCACCGTGATGGCAACACCCTTCTTCTTCAATGCATCTACCTGTGCATCTACCCAAGCTTGGGTCAAGTGTAGGGTTCTGGCAAAGAATGGGTCTAAGGACATATCCTCCTGCATGGTGAGGTCAGGTGCAGAGATGGTATCATTGTAAATCTTCTTCTACTCATATTCGTCTGCCATTATCCTGCCGTCATCACTCTTCAGCTGCTGAGGGAGGGATATGCAATCAAATGTTCTGATCTGGTTCAGAGTCAACCTCTGATACCTCCTCCTCCTGGCTTCTGCCTCATCTTTGCAGTCAGCCCAAAAATCCTCTAGGTGCCTCTGGTGAACAGGCTTTCCTAGAATCTTATGTATTCGGCAGTAAGGATCATATGGTCTCGTTACTGGGAAGGGCAGTAAATTCATCTTATTCAGGGTGACCATCACCTTCTTTATATTGTCAGAGTCAGGGCACATGTAGTTAGCAATGCTAACTGGGAACAAAATTGGTGGCAGCTTCTTGGCATCCTTATACATCTGTATCATGGTGGAGCCCTGCCTGATAAATTCCATGAACACTACTGCATCCGTATAATATCTTGGCAGCATCAGGGGATGTCCTTGAAAACCTTCTATCCTGATATAGGAAAAGGTGGCAAATTGTATGTACCATGCCCCATGCCTGTATACTGCCTCTTGAGCCTCCATGCTCAGTCTTTTAGTTCTGTCATCTTCCATGGTCCTTACCAGATGCATAGAGAATGCATCATTGACCAGTTTGTAGTCCTTGATATAGTTGGTTCTTTGCAGCTGGGGATGATGATCCTAGATATATGCTGCATTTGTGCCCGTCAGTTTTCCATCTGTGACTAAGGCATCAAAGGTGCCTCTATAAGCACAGGAATACATGATATAAGATGTCATGTAGAATGCACAATCTGAACCTCCTAGGTTCATCAACTGCTCATGCAGAGCATCACTTATTATTTGGCCCCACAGTGGCTTGATGTCTGCATACAGACACATCATTATGATTCCATACATCCAATCTCTAAATTCACCAGTATCAGGTTGGCCAGTCACCCTGTTCAGAAGGGCAATCACGTACTGATACTCCTCATTGAAATCAAACTTGAACATGTGCACGGGGAGCTTGGCTGCTGCATTGTATGTGCTGTTCTCGGCCCGCCAAGCATACATGTTCTTTCTGGCCGCCTTCTTGTTGGCCTCGTATTCTCTTTCAGACTTCCTCAAGTCTACACTCTTTACCTTACTGCCCATTGGCAGTCCAAATGTCCGGGAGAGACCTTTGATGGATAGGTCTGCATACACTCTCCCATGCTTCACCACCTGCCTCATCTGAGGGTTATAATTCTGGGCGCATTCAATCACTAGCTCCGGAGACTCCATGGAGTATGGGAAGCCAGCAGCGTTCCACATACCCGATACAAACACTATGTCCAATACTGGACTCTTGTCATGTCCATCATTTAGCTTGGCTGACCAGGCTTCCAGGTTAGTAATCCCCTGATGATTGTCTGTAATTGCTCCATATTTGAACAGGACCCCTCTCTGAGAAGAGAACATAGGCCTGCTGAATTCCTCTTGATTCTTGACTAAGAATTTTTCAGCCATGGGTACTTGCAATCAACAACATTTCTTCTCACAACAGGGATATGCATGCATACATATTGCAAATATCATGCTTATTGCATCAATTTCACATTACTTACTTATATGGATACATAACCAGAACTTACAACATCATCTAGAAACAACATGATGAGGGTTTCAATTCACTTACCTAGTTATGCAAAATTTCCTTTATACCAGTATATCGTCAAGACGCTCTTAATTCAACTGCTGATCACTTCCTTCCCTCTATCTGTGAACTAGAATTGCGCAATGGTAGCTGTTATGCGGGTATGGAGGCTAGTGCTCTGTAAAACAATTTTAACGCAGGTAAATGTAACTATGGCGGTTGAATTACCTTTTAACCTCGCAGTTAGGGTAAATTTAGGGCACTCTGACAAGTTAGATCGCAATCTTTGATCATTCGTGCGAAAACTCAGGATCTCACCAGATGTTTTCGTTGGGTTCCGGGGTTGGTGGGAATCACCTACCATATCTGCGCGCATTTAATGATAATGTTGGCAAAGGGAGCGGGGGGATATCCATATGACGGGATATCATGAGGGCAGGATGATATTTCACAAATATCGGGTTGAGTTTCAATATCATCCTCCCTAGCATTGAAATTATTATCGTGACAAGATTCGGGTGACGATGCACCCTTTGTTTACGTTTTAGCACATCAAGAGGATATTTCAGTTTATCGGGTGATGTTTCAAAACAAAATGATGATGACGAGCCAAGCTTGCTCGTCTTCCCTTTCTGAATATCAGGATGACGCCATCATGATATTCATTCTTTGTATCGGAAATGCTTCATGACGTCATCGTCATATTGGGCGAACATGATCATGTTTACAAAATATCCTGTTGCAATGTAAATATGATGATGATGTCATCAGGATGTTTGTTTCTTCATTTATTGTATCCAGATGATGTCATCAGGATGTTTGTTAAGGGTTATATTTCGCGTCAGGATGATATTAACGAATATCGGGTTACTTTTCAAAACATAATGTTCGCGATACAAAAGATCGCTTGATGGGGAAGACTTACTACCATTTAAAGTTGATGTCCGGATATTTGAGCCACAGGATATATCGGGGGATGTTTCAAATATGATGATGATGTTCAAAACATGACTGGGATTATAAAATATGACCCCCCCTCTTGTGAATATCAGGTTTGGCCAAGACTTTGACTGTTCATAACTCTCACATCCTGATGAATACCAGGGTGATGTAAAAGGCAAACCTGCATGAAATTTAATGTTCTTTCAGAATATGAGGTCACCGACAGGAAATGTGAATTTTGACAAACTGACCTCATAATGATGACTTACCTCATCCTGACTCAACGTGATGATGCACTTGACTGATTTTTACCAAACCGCCAGAAAGCAAGAAACACAAACCAAGCCAAAAGAAGTTGGGTCCCTGTTTTGCCAAGTCAAAATGGGGCGTGTTGTGTAACCACACAACAAGTCTTAGAGACTTTTACCTTTGCAACTAGGGAGGAAGAGGACCAATTATTAGAAGATGAACCTTATTTTTGTGAGAACCTATATCCTGAGTCAGCCTTAGTACTAAATGCATTTTAGTTTCCTTTTGAAACTGAAAATGAAGTGTTATGTGAAACAAAAGAAGTATAGGCTTTTCAACAATCCAACAGAAATCACACCTACAATTTGAGAAGTAACACTAGGCCAGGAGGTCCTTTCACTACTTCCACTCCTCCTAACAATTTCAATACTCCCCTAGATCAAAATGCTAGTAATTATCCTGCTATACTAAAGGCCAATCATCATGTGAATATTGGAACAATATCACAAAAAGTCCAAACGGGTAAAACAGAGACCGTAGAAACAATGAGGTTGATGAGTTAATTGTAAGAAGAAATAAAGAAAATCAAGGTTAGTATACCTTTATGTGAATTATTGGAAAGTCCAGGGGTCAGAAATGCTTTCATAAAATCCTTGGATACATCTATGACAAGTGAGGTTTCTCCTGATGTGAATGTTCCTAATAGGGATTCATAGCCCAAAGAAAAGAGTAGGAAAATTGAACAACCTTCCAACACTAATGTGGTAATGTATGCAGATTAGAGGGAAGCCCCTCCTTTCTTGTTAACCATTAGGATGTGTGGAAAGAACATACATAATTGCATGGTAGATTATGGTGCATCAGCTAATGTAATGCCTTTAGGGATGTGCAAAACTTTAGGGCTGACTCCTACTAAATCTGCTAAAGTTGTTACACAATTGGATAAGACTGAGTTTAATGTGATAGGAGAACTGATGCATATTCAAATGCAGTTAGCCTCAGAGCCTAGGGTGAGTCAGTTTATCGACATTTATATAGTAGATATACCTGATAATTATGGGATGTTGTTGAGTAGAGACTGGTCCAAAACATCGAATGGATATATGGCCACTAATTTTTCACACATGTGGTTACCTTGGAGAGGTGTTCCAAATTAGATCAGGATAGAAGCTAAACCTAGGATGAAACATATGATTACAAAATACAATAGGACTAATGAGATATTGTATGCTTCTGTTGAACCTTGTGTTTATAGAGTCACTAACAAAGGGGTACAAATTGAAGAAATTCTAATGCTGAATTTTAAAGAGAAACATGTCAATAAAGAAATAGTATTATTCATTGAGTCTAATGGAAATTTTTTTGATGAAGAAGAAAATGCAATAAATAGTTTTAGTCAGATCATTAGATAAGAAATGGAAGGGTGCATTGAACAAAACATTCTAGTACAGTGTAAATTGTACAAAAACATGTGCAGAGTCCATGATAAGCCTCATTCTAAAGAAAGTTGTGGAATGTGCATGGATATTATTGAATATCAATACATAAAATGCACAAAAAGGGTGGAAATGCAAGAAGGAAAGCTTAATCCTAATCAACCAGAGAGGTACTTTCAGAACAACATAGTGGTGTTGGTTCTAGATTTAGAAAGGGAAACAAAAGATAAGAATGTCTGTCATTCTGATTTACAAGCTGAAAGTGTAAATGTGCAAACAGGTCAAAATGAATTGCCTAGGAAGAAACAAGATAGTACCTCACCTATGGTAAGAGAAGCAAAACATGCCAAAGTAAAAGGTCAAAAGAATAAAGAAGGCATGTGGACACTGAAATGTGACGGATCTAAATCTAAACAAGGTGCAGGTGTAGAACTTATAGATCCTAAAGGTAAATCATATTTAGCAGCATATAGGCTACAATTTTCTTGTACTAACAATGTAACAGAATATGAAGCTTTGATTTATGGGCTTGTGATGGCTATCAAGAAAAAGGTGAAAATGAGCAGAGTGTTTTCAGATTCTGAGTTAGTGGTTAGACAAGTAGGAAAGTTGTATGCCTGCAATTATAAAAAGATGGTTTGTTATAGGCATAGGGTGTGGGATTTGATAGATTCATTTGATGCTTTTAACATAGAACACATCCCTAGATAGTTGAATCATAGACCAGATGCACTGGTAGTTGCTGCTAGCACTTTGGAACCTTTAACCTTGTTAGGTTTAAAGTGATTTGCTGTTGAATTAGTAAATGTTCCTAGCATACCAAATAATGTTACTCATTTTTACGTATTTGAAGTGGATTAGCAAATTGTGGATTTTCTAACTTGTAATGAGGTGTTTGAGGCTCAAATTATTGATGAACAAGAAAGGCCTGATGTGTCTTGGAATGAAGAAGACATAATCAACTTGAAAAGTAATTTCTTACCTAAGGGGGTAATTGATTTAGAATAGATTTTTGACTTTGATGGGGTAGTAAGACAGAAGGATTTGCCTAAAACTGAGGGAGGTAAATGTGATCCATATAACTTGGAACAGAGCAGAGTCCACAAAATGTAATGATTAGAAAGGCTTGCTTTGAAGAGTTAAGAAAAGAAATTGTGGATGTTCTGAAAGACTACAAACATGTCATAGCATGGACATATGAAGATTTAAAGACATATGATACATCCATCATAACTCATGTGATTCCTTTGAAACTAGATGTTAAACCATTTAGGCAGAAACAAAGGCCTGTGAATGCTATCCTAGAGCCTTTAATCTTTGAAGAAGTAAAAAATTTTTCTGTCTGCCAGAATAATCTTCCCAGTCAGACATTCAACCTGGGTAGCTAACTTAGTACCTGTGAGAAATAAAATTGGAGACATTAGGTTATGTGTAGATTTTAGAAATTTGAACAAGGCATCTGAAAAAGATAATTATCCCTTGCCTCCAATAGATGAAGTGCTGCAAGCAGTGAATGAAGCTAAGATGATGTCTTTCTTAGATGGATTTTTAGGATATAACCAGGTCTTAGTTGATAAAGAAGATAGGTTGAAAACCACTTTTAGTTGCAAGTGAGGAAATTATGCATACAGAAGAATGCCTTTTGGTTTAATCAATGCAAGTGCCACTTTCCAATGAGCCATGGACATTGCATTCCATGGACTATCAGGTAAGTGTATTGTTATTTATATGGATGATTTGACTATTTATTCCAAAGAGGTATCCACTCATGCTCACGATCTGAGAAGAGTACTTAAAAGATGTGAAAGGTATGGGATTTCTCTTAACCCAAAGAAATGTTCATTTGGTGTAACTGAAGAAAAGTTGTTAGGACATGTCATTTCTGAAAATGGGATATCCATTGATCCTGATAGAATAGAAGGAATAAAGAAATTGCAATTACCAAATAGTAAGAAAGAACTAAAGTCATTTTTTGGTAAGATTAACTTTGACAGGAAGTTTATTATAGGGTTCACAGAAATAGTGCAACCATTGAATGCCATGCTGAAAAAGGATGCAAAGATAGAATGGACACCAGTAGCTAAAGCTACATTTGAAGATATCAAGGAAGCTATTTCTGATGCTCATGTGTTTACAAGTCCAGATTATACAAAGCCATTTTACATTTATTCTTTTGCATCTTCACATTTAGTTGCAGCTACTTTAACACAAAAGGGAGAAGATAATGAAGAAAAGCCCATAATTTTCATGAGTGCACCTCTGAAAGATGCATAGCTAAAGTATCTTGATATAGAAAGACAAGTGTTTGCACTAGTAAGAGCAGTGAAAAAGTTTAGACATTACATCTTACGAAGTCAAGTTAAGGCCATAGTACCAGATGCAGCCGTGAAGATGTTGCTGATGTAGAATGAACCTGGAAAGAAAAGAGCTAAATGGATTACAACTTTGCAAGAAATTGATATGGAAATTATTCCAATGAAGTTGGTCAGAGGACGAGCATTAGTGCAGACCATAGCCAACACAGATCCAAATTTGGTGAAGCAGCAGTATGTGTTGAATACTTTTCTGATATCAGGCAAATATCCAAGTAAGATGAAATCTTCTTAGAGGAGAGCTTTAAAGATTAAAGCACAGAGGTACATGGTACAAGAAGGTCTTCTATTCAAGAAGAGCCATGAAGGCATATATTTAAGATGTTTAAACAGAGTTGAAGCAGATAAGGTATTGTCAGAAATGCATGATTAATATGGAACTACTCATGGTTCCCATTTAGCTACTATGCATAAGATATTGAGAGCAAGATACTATTGGCCTACAATGTTTAAAGATACAGAGAGTCACATTAGAAGTTGTCACACCTGTCAAACTACAGTAGACAAAGGAAGGAATTAGGCTAATCCATTACAACCAGTCATTGAGTCTAGGCCATTTGGACAATGGGGCTTAGATTTCATTGGAGTCATAAATCCTCCATCATCTGCGGGACATAAGTCTATACTGACAGTAACTGACTATTGTACAAGGTGGACTAAAGCCACATGTTGTAAGTTCTCTACTATTGAGGTGGTTATCAAATTCCTTGAAGAAAACATCATAACAAGGTTTGGAGCTCCATATTCACTGGTATGTGATAATGGCCCTATATTTTCTTCTTTGAAATTCTCTAAATGGGCTTTTGAATATGGGATAGTTTTAAAGTTTTCTTCAAACTATTATCCTCAGGGGAATGGGTTAGCTAAGTCCACAAATAAGATTTTATTGGATATAATCAAGAAGCTAATTGAAAACAATCCTAGAGAATGGAACACATTGCTAAAGTATGTGTTGTGGGTAGATAGGACTAAGGTTAAGTCAACCTTAGGCAATGCACCTTATCACCTAGTTTATGGGACTAATCCCATACTTCCAGTGAATTTAAGAATACCTTTCTGGAAGTTTACTAATGAATATTTAGGCTTTGATGATCACAGAGAAGCTAGTATAATACAAATGCTACAATTGGATGAGAAAAGAGATCAAGCCATTTAGAAATTTGCCAAATATCAAGTAGTGGTTAAAAGATGGTTTGACAAAAGGGCAAGAGTCAAAACATTCAGAATATCAGACTTAGTGTTGTGCTGGGATAAAGCACATGAAAAGAAAGGAAATCATAGAAAATTTGACAAATTATGGTTAGGTCCATTACAGGTCGCAGAAATAATAGGAGAAAATACATTTAGGCTCAAGACCTTGACTGGGGAAGATGTTCCATTAGTAGTTAATGGCCAACATTTGAAACATTACTTTTAGGCTTGAGGTGAGGGTATTTGGGATGTTTTGTATCATAATGTAAATAATGTACAGTTTTCTATAGTGTTGTTTTTGTTTTGTTTTGTTGTGTTGGTTTGTGTGTTGTGTTGCCTTGGTATGGATGTTTGTTTTTCTTTAAAGTATACAGGAGTAGACTAGCAACCACTAAAAACAAATAAAAAATTCAGAGCATTCAGGTTAATTATTTGAAGTTTATGCATAACTTGTTGTGACTGTCATGAATGTAGAAAGTTAGTTGACTTGTGAAATTTTGTATTCAATAACTATGGGTTGAGTATTCAAGGGAAGTTTCTCACAATGACACACCTAAAATCCTTGGGTTTGTTGAACTTACCAGTGTAGCTATTAGGTGAAAAATCAGAGGTCACCCTTGCTACCATTGCAATTCCCAGTTTAATTTTAGCAAGTGATCATTCCTTGCATCATGAAGTTACAACTGTAATATCTTATGAAGTCTGTATCAAATACAAAAATAAATAAATACATAATAAAAATGGATTTTACTGAAAATCCAGATTAATCCATCTAAGTAACTCTATCAGGGCTATAGGTGCTTGCTGGCAGTGGGGCTCTACTTAGGAGAATTGTAACGATAACCTTATCGGGGCTATAAACACCTGCTGGCAGCAAGGCTCTATCCGGTTGGCTATGAGGGAATGACATCAACTATGTAGGTTAATATAAGTCACTAGTTTGTTCAACTAATTTTTAAGATGAGGATTATTAATCACGTGCACCCACTTAAACTGAAGGGAAGATTCATGCACCTTATTCAATACATTAGGTCTCAAGTTAGATAATGATTTGCAGAAAAAATAGTTAGAAGTTATGAATTTATTTCATTTATTTTTATTTAATGGTTTTAATTTAATTGTTTTATTTGGTTTCTAGTTGTTGTGATTCTCACAACACGCCCCATTTTACTTCTTAGCAAAATGAGGACCCCTGCTGTGGCTATGCTTTTTGCCTGTGTGTGTGGGTTTGCTAGGTGGTAAAAGGGAAAAGGAAGTGAATGTTACAAACCTTGTTAAAAATAAAGAAAATTAGCATTAAGCACCAGAGCAGAATAAGGGTGAATTCCTTGTCAAAAATGAGTAAGGGTTGCTTTTTGAACCATTTTAAAATTCCCAATATCTTGCAAGATATGTGTGTTTTTGGTAAATGCATTATAGGAAGGGTTTGTATGTTGCATATATAAAGATGTTTGTATGTGGTGTTTTGTGTTAGTCGCACAAAAAGAGTTATCGGGTTTCTTACAACATCATACTTGTATGCATTTTGCTAACACATTATCTTTACATACAAGTCGGACCTGACAGAATTCAGGGTTGAAAAGGGTAATCGGTTAAGTCTGCTAGATGTATATTGGGGTTTGTGTGTTTGAGTGAAAAGAAATATACAAGCTAATATACAACATGATATACATGCCGTGGATTCAAAAAAGTATTAAAGTTGGTTTTGTCGTGATATGTTTCACGGCTGATATGTTGTATGCTTCAGGTTATACATTGCAGTATACATGCAATACGGAACTCAGGGAAAATTAAAATCTGATATAAACAATGCATCATACTTTAAAGTATATTGAAAGATGCATTTCAGTTTATATACGTCATGCAGCCAAAAGTAAGTAAACTGTGGTTTATAAAAATAAAAAGTCTGAAAGGGAGATATTAAAATGTTTGTATGTATCTTGGCTTGTATTTAAGGGTTTGATAAAGTGTTGTATCGTGGAGATACAAGTGAAAAGTAAAGTGGACCCCATTGCTTGCATATCGGGCTTGTATAATAACAATGTATATCTTTGATATACAAGCCGATGTACATGTTAAAACATGCAAATAGGAGATACAAGCCGGATGTGAATAGAATTTCAATATAGAAAAGTCTGTGTATGTTTAAATGTTTGTATGTTTATGATATACATATCCAAGATACAAAGAAGTAAAAGCATCGTGAGAGATAAAAGGTAAAGAGAGGGTTAGTATAAGATGTTTGTATATCCGCTTATACAAGATAACATATAAAAGGCGATATACAAAGCAAAGATACATGTACGGAAAAGGGAAAAAGGGAAAAGAGCGTTAGTTTGATTTCTTGCATAAATGCTTGTATGTTAAAAGATACAAAGAAAAGATACAAAGAAAACATACAAAGAAAAATACAAAGAAAACGGGATGTATGCCGAAATGAACTAATAATAAAAAAGTTTAAAATGCAAACACTGAAATAGAAGGCTGAACTTTTGGCGCATTAATTGCTATAATTAATGCCGATCTAACACTCAAAAAGAGTAAAATTCAACAAAAGTTAGGGTAAATTTAACATATTTTTCTCTTAGATATACATTGTTAAGAGTTAAAATTACAGGAGAAGGAATTGTTACAGTGATTTGAACAGAATTTATTAGAGCGAAAGAATTACGGGAGCTAGACGAACATGTTAATTTCAGTAATTTCGTGATAAAACGTAGGCATTTGTCAAATTACTGTTTTAAATGTTAATTAACTAGGTAGAGCTTAACAAATTTAAAAGTCAAAATAGAAAGGACAAACGAGGTTAGGGTAAATGGTAAAAAAGGGAAATTCATAGTAAAACCCTAGGTAAAAGGTAAAATGAAGAATTTTAAAGATGCATTGTTTCACAAGATGGCCCCGAGGCAGAAAAAGATAGACACAGGGGGTGAGGTGAAAAAAGAGAGAAAACTGCATAAGGAAATAGAAAAAGAGGAATTACCCTTGCACAGAGGATATCTGTCCTTAATCAGTATGAGTAGCATGGGCATGAATATGAATATAGGAAACTATGATGCAAAGGATGTTTTACAGAAAATCACTACTGCAGATGCTTCACAGGATATGAAATGTATATGGGAGAGTGGACTGTACAAGGCTGCAAGTTTCCCATTGGCTATGGAGGCCAGAGATTTGTGCTTAGATTGTGTAACTCTATATGATCTAGCTACCAAGAAGATTATGTTGTATGATAGACTTATTGCTAATTTAACCACGGAGGGGATTGCGAGGACTTTTGGATTGGAAATCAATGAGAAAATAAGAGATATTGATATAGATCAATATAATGAAGACTTTCATACAAATGAAAGGGAGTACAAAGGTAAAATATTCCACAGTTGGTACAACTTGTAAAATAAACTCAAGGCTATAGCCAGGGTGCATAAGAATCTGATGAGAATATACTTCAAGGAAGAAATCTATTTGATGATCAAAATGCTAAGTAGATTGGTAGGACTGAGAGATGGCACCAAATGTGAACCATGGATGTTCACAATTATTGATTTCATAAGATCGGGAGGAAAAGAGCAAGGAAAGATCCACTAGGCCAAAGTAATAAGCACAACTATATGGAAACAGGCCATGCTGAGAAAACAAAAGATGATGCCCTTTTATCTATCTTCATACTTGTTATATTCATGTGCAGCAGAGATTAGACCATACATACATGGAATAGAAAGGGTTGGTATGCTAGGGAATGGTCCTAATCAGAAATTAGTGAATGAACACTACCCTAACCTACAAGAGGAAAATGCATTGAGGAAGTTTGCTTTAGTCAATGATGTGTTTTATACTTACATGGTGAGAGTTTTGAGAGAAGAACTTGATAAAAGATTGCCTTCAAATGCAGAGGATGCAATTGGATTCCATCGCTCCTGGTTCATTCAATTTGAACATTTTAGTTATATTAGGACTGCGGGATTTGAGGGAAAACCCTTTATGTCACCTCGGTATTCTCCTGATAAATTGATTGTTTTGGAATTCTCAAGGAAGAATTTGACTATCTTTAGAATGCATAAGAAGAAGTTCAATAGTGGAAATCTAAAGTTGCCTTGGGCTATTGGCAAGTACTTCTGTTTTAGTGAGGAGGTTGCAGGATATTCAGAGCAAGAATTAAGATATTATGGCTTTCAGGAATTTGATTTAGTCAGGAGATTTGATCCTTTCCATAGGATCCAAAATTTTGTTGATAAAAAGTACAAGCATCAGATACATATTGAAGATTTTTGGGCCGATTGCAAAAATGATAAGAAAGTGATGAAAAGAGCCCATAAAATATTAACCATCAAGAAAATGAGGTCCATAGGTGACATATATGTTCCCCCTGAAGTTCAAGAGGATGATAAACTACTAAATCACAGTTATGCCAAGGCCAGGTTGGCTTCTATAACAGAGCCTAATTGGTCATAGCCTGGGAACACATCTTTGGACATATTGTCCAAACCAATTATATTGTTTTCAAAAACTTGGTTAAAAGATAGAATTGAGGAACTTAAAGCTAAAGGAGAAGAGGTCACCTATCTGAAGAAAGGGAGAAAAAGAGTAAGAGAGCCTAGTGAGGACCTCCAGTGCTTTTATGAGAAGAAAAGAAAGGTTGTGGAGGCCAAGATTGTTGAAAAAGATAAGAATGCTACTTTAATGGATCCCTATGCATTGGGAATAACAGTAGCAGTGGAATCAGATACTTTTGTGGATGCAAAATCACTAAGTCATGAGGTTAGTGTAGAGGAGGCACAAAATTCAAAAGGGATAGCAAGGCAGCAAATTAGAAAGGCAATCCCAATAAGTTTATCAAAAGGGGAGCCTTCTAAAATGGATGAAGCAATTGGAGCACAACAGATAGGTGCAAAATTGAGCAATATACCTAGTGCTGCCACTTCACCAGAAAGGAGACAAGCATATATTCAGGTAAAGATAGAGTTGGCTGGGGAAATGCTACAAGAGTCAAAAACACAAAGTAAAACAAACTATTGAAACTATTCACATTGGGAGTGATACTAGTGAAAGCAAGGAAAGAGGAATGTATGCTGGAAAGGAGATTGAAATAGAGGAAGGGTCTAGTGATTTCATAAGGGAAATGGAAGAACAAGGCAATCAGGCCAAAATGGAGATTGAACAAGGCCTAGAGCATGAAGAAGAAAGGGTACAGGAGGAAGAAGAAATAGTAGATCCATTCGGTACCCTAGTCCCTCCTGAAATCATTAAAGATGTGCAAGAAGAGGCACATAAAATTGAGGAATCTGAAAAGGAAGAAGCACCTGAGGAGATAATCATAGAAAAACATGTTCAAGCAGAAGAAGAAACAAAAGTTGACACCTCAGATGTAGATGTCTTAAATATGCTTAATATGTATGATGAGCAAAGTGAAGAAGAGAAAAATACAGAAAATAGAGAGGAAGTTGAAAAGGAAGTAAAGGAAGATGATGCAAAGGTAACTTCACCTGTACATACAGAATAGGTATAGACAGAGGATACAAATAAAATAGAAGTTGCAACCAGGAAACTTGAAGAAGAAGCACCCACAGGGAGGGTTGAACAAAGTAAAGTTGATGAAAAAACAAAAGATATAAACATGCCAGATATAGAGCAAATATATACAGAAGAAGATCAAGAAAAAGAACCATCGGAAGGAGAATGTCCTGAGGATGAAGATGAGGCTGGAGGGGACACAAAAGTAGAAGAGGAAGAAAATGAAGGGGAATCCAAACAACAAAATGATCCCAGGATACAAGAAAAAGAACCTCAAGAACAAGAGCCTCCACCTCAACAGCAAATTCCACAGCAACAACAACAACAGGGAGAAGCAGAAACATCTCATGGAGAGGTAATTGATGAAGTTAAAACTATAGAGGGCACCAAGTAGATTCTTGCATGGTTGGGAGAAGAGGTAAGAAAGGAGAAGAAAGAGGTACAATTGGTACCAATTCACATCAAGAGTTTGTTAGGTGAGACCACACCAAGGAAAGAAAGAAGAAAGGCTAGGATAATGTCAGCTATACAGAGAGGTCCAGATGGATCTAGAATGTTGAACCTAGCCATACCACAGAAAGAGAAGGCAAAGGGTGAAATAACCCTAGAGGAGTATAAGATACTAAATTTTGACCTTGGGCATACTACATGGGAACATCACATCAATGAGTGGGAGGATATGCACCAAGTGATAGCAGAGATGCTGAGAAAAGATAAAGCCAAGCAAGAATATCTGAAAGGACACATTGTCTAACTACAACAATTTATTAGAGGGATATTTGATCCTAATACCACAGTCCCAGAACTGCCCAGTGACATAGTAGTTGTTTCCAAAGAAGAAATAAGGGACATGGAAAATAAGAGGCTCAAGGTCAATATTTTTGATGAATGGTTCAAGGATTTTATGCAAGACGGTGAGCAGATAATAAAATAGGCTGTGAAAAGTTGGGAAGTGGTGGCAAGAGAAAAGAATAAGTGCAGTATACTTGTGCACAATTACCAATTCAGAAAAGAAGAATGTAGATTGGAATTGAAGCAGTTGACAAAAGTAGAAGAAAGAGCAGAGGAGTTAATTAATGGAGTTATTACCCCTTCACTGGCAAGTCAAGTGCCACAAGAAAGGTTAGAACTTAAATTTGAGGAAGATAATCTTAGGAAATGTATAACAATTGCCCAGGATTTAGAAGGAAAAGTAGATGAAATGATTAGAATGCACAAGAAGATAATAGAAAGACTCCTAGAGAATGAATGGATGGAAATACTAGCATATGGCCTGGAAAGGCCTTAACAGAGTTTAATGCCATTTTTACACCATGCATAGAAAATGTAGATGCGTACTTAAGCAAACAAATGATAGATTCATTAATGGAAGACAGTGCCAAAATGAAGAAGTACAATAAAATGAGTGAAGGATCAGAGAACAGAGAAAAGAAATTAAAAGAAGGAGTTGCATTACAGGAGCATATATGGACAAAGAGTCCAAGAGGGGACCACACTTTTGTAGAGGGTGTGATCAACAATTTTAAAACATACTTAAAGGAGTGAAAAGATAAAGGAAGCAATGGTTTTGAGAAAGTCAAGTAGAGAATATCAGCGAGCAGAAGTCAAAGAGAAGGGGAATCTTTTTTTTGAAAGATTCCAACAACATCCTTTGAGAGGGAAAAGATGCCATTTGGATATTTTGGTGGACGGTTAGAGATGAATGTGCACCATTGATCAAAAAGGGAAGGATCTCAACCGTAGATGAGGCTTGTAGCTGTAGCAATGAGAAGTTTCAAAATCTATATAAAGAACTTTGCTACTTGTACATTAATGACACAGGGATTTATAGAATAGAGCTAGAATTGTAATTTGTTTGAGCATTTTGAATAGAAGAACATTTTAATTTAGAATAGGAGGTTGCCTATGTTTGCACTAAGGAACGCATGGAATGTCCAGCTTCCTTACTATCTCTATAAGACATTTTGTAAGTTTTTTGCAATTTGATTAATGAAGCAAAGAGTCACTCATACATTGTAAATCATATGTGACTGTATATTCTAAATATAAATACATCTGGAATTCTGTGTCTACTTTAGAGTGTCTTCTGGCTCTTGTTTGTATTTGAAATATTATCTCTTCGAAAGCTTGCAATCTTGAATGTATGTTCATGAAAATACTCAGGGCTTGCATTTAAAGGTTTAATTTGTTGATTTAATCAAGTTTGTTGTATTACTTGCAACGTGAATAACAGAGCATTTAGATCCTGTAGCATAATGAAGTTCAATTTAAATTTCTCTAACTTTTCCCAAACATTTGAAATACTTAGCTTAAACGCAGAAATTTAAAGGAGATTGTCTAATATTTGAAGGAAACATGAACAATTGAGTTAATATTTGACAATTTTCATAATATTTGAAGAGAAAGGCTTGTTTTAATACAAATCATATAAAGCTTTGTGATACGGTAACAAATTTATGCAAAGAGATGGATAATATGTGGATATTTGTGATAATTTGCATAATTCGAGTCCAGTGAGTCATAAATCACCTTAAGCCAAGTAAGGCCCCTTGCATATTACAACTTTGCATTAACCTACTGAATTATCCACAAGGTCAAGACCTGACCATACAAAAACTTGGGATTAAGAAATCTTAATTGACTTCTTCATATCTTTCAAGACAGTTAGGTTCGTTTTGTGAATTTTAACTTTTGTTATGAATGTGTAAAAACAATTATCAACACATCCCAACAAAGAAAGCTACAAGCAAAGTGGTAATGGACTTTATTCTGGACCATATAATCATCAGATTTGGGGTACTGTCAAAATTAGTGACAGATAATGCAATGTGTTTTAGATCAGATGAATTTGTTTTTTTTTGCAATGAGTATGGTATTAATTTGTCATATGTCACACCATATCATCCTCATGGTAATGGCTAAGCTAAGTCTAACAACAAAAGCCTAATGAAGATAATTAAGAGGATCATTGATAAAATAAGAAGGCATGTGACTCTAAATTGAAATTAGCACTATGGGTTGATAGGGTAATAGTTAAGAAAGCCACCGGTAAGTCTCCTTTTGAATTAGGATATGACCTAGAGGTGAAGTTGCCATTAAATAATCTACTACCAATTTATAAGCTCATATAGGAAAATGATGATGATATAGAAGATCTAATGGCAAAAAGGGTGAACCAATTGGTTTCATTGGATCAGGTAAGGAGAGAAGCACAGAGAACCAATGTGAAGAGGTAGCAGAAAGTGAAGTATTTGTTTGATAAAAAATCCACAGAAAGGAAGTTTCAAGTGAATGGCATGGTTCTTATGTGGAATGCTAGGAGTTAGGATAAGGCCAAGCATGGGAAGTTTGAGCCTTTATGGATTGGCCCATACCTGATAAGCAACACTCATGGAGAGGACTTGTACTTTCTCCAAGCTCTTGATGGTGAATTTCAGGAATTGTCTATGCATGGACAGTTCCTAAAACCCTACTTTTCATAAGTAGGTTATTTTATGTCCACATTGTAAATAGGTTGTATATAGTTGTATATGTTGGCAAGAGACACTGTGTGGCTTCATGATTGTTGTCATTGATGGCAACAAAGTCTATCCCACATATCCGCAGAGCATAGTATGCCTATACTAGAAGTCAGATTGAAGAATGTTTTGGTCCGATGAACAAGAATAGAGCATGTAGCAAGGTCCAACAATCAGGTCCAAATCTCACAGATGGTGTAACTCAGAAAGTTACAGACTTGGACAAGTCAAGAGGAGTACCATGACTACTACATTCCAGAGATTGAGCCTCTGGTGATGAATGAGTGAAAAGATATGAGCATCTAAGTGTTGGGTTCCTGACAGGTAGAGTAGACTGAGGAAGAACTGACAAGTAGAGCATCAGACTTTAATCCACATGAGAAATTGATGGTGATCAAGCTATTTGAGGGATCATACATGGTTGGCTAACATGATTGATGACTTCTATGTCTATGGCTTTGATACAAATCACATATTAAGCATGGATTCAACTGACAGATTAGTGTCTTGGTAATATCTTGAGTATTTTGGTTGCCGACTAGAAAGATGTTGAAATCCTTGGTACAGATATATATACCAGATGGATTTCGGTATGAAGTCAAGTGTTGTGTGTTAGTATGTGTGAGGAAAGGTAGAGATAAGTGTGGAAGCAGCAATACAAGTCTAGCATGTGACAGAACAGCAGCACTAAAGCAGAGGGATAATGAAGTGCATTAGATCAGTATATTGAGCCTAACCAAAACTTAACCTCAACATATATGGATGTCTCTCATCAGTTCAAACACTCGGTTACCTTCTATATACCTTGTAGACAGTGCGTCTCTTGTAAGCAGTGTGCCTCTTGTGAGCAGTGCTCTCGGGCAGTGAGCCCTAATTGGCAAGTGCCATTTTGTACTTCTTATTCTTTTAATAGAGAATACAATCTTGGGTTAGTCACCCCGTGGTTTTTCCCTTAACAGGGTTTTCCACGTAAAAATCCTTGTGTTATGTGTGTTGATTTTATTTCTACTCTCATGGTTATATATGCTTATATGTTTTGATACTACACTAATTGTGAAAGGAGAAAAGAAAGTTAAGAAAATTAAGATAACTGATTCACCCCCCCTCTCAGTTATCTACCTTGTTTCCAACAATTGGTATCAGAGCTTAGTTCCTCTAAACAGATCCTAACAGCTTGAGGAAGATTTGGGAATCTCAATGGATATGTATGGTATGAAGGAACAAATTCAGTTTGTCCTAGATGATCTTGAGCAATCTCACTCTGAAGTCAATAACTTGAGAGAAAGACTCAAACAAAATGATAATTTCATAAATGAGCTAAAAGAAAAACTGAGTATCTCTACGAAAAAGAGAAAGAAACTTCTTCAACAATTAGCAAGTCAAAGTGAAGCCAATGATTCTAATGAAGATCTGAATGAGAAAAAAAACTATGTGAGAAGCTATCAAAAGAGGTCATTATGGTAAGACATGAAATGGAATCAGGGGTTATGAGATTCACCCAAGAAATTGAAGAGAAAAGAAAAATTGAAGACAATCTAAAACAATCTCTCAAGGAGAAGTAGAAGACTACCACAAAATGGATAGAATAATCAGGCATTTGGAATTTGATCTTGAAGAACCTAGAGATAATGAAGAACAACTTGAGAATCAGATAGACATTCTTAAAAAAGATCTTCAAACATCAAATGAATACAAAGAGAAATTCAAGATAAGCTCAGCTCAACTTGAAGTTCTTCTTGAAAGCCAAAAGAGGGTAGATGACAAGCGTGGCTTGGGATATGAAAAAGGTGAAAGCTCTGGATCCAGTCAAAAGAGCTCTGGATTAGGAAATCAAAGAAACAGGCCTAGAAGAACTCCGATAAGGCAACCAAATGCTCAAAGATATCCATCCTTCAATTGATATTGCTAAAATTGCAACAACTTTGGTCATAAAGTAATTTAGTGTAGAAGAAGAATGAATCAGACTAATTCATTCTTCTCTGGATAGTGTTTCAACTACAAAAGGTATGGTCACAAATCTCATGAATGTAGAAATATGCAAATAAACAATTCATTCAATGGTAGATGATTTGCATGCAATAGAATGGGATATATGGCTAATCAATGCAGATCAAAAGGATATCAGTCAAATATGCAAAGAAATGTTGTTTGCTACAATTGCAATAGATCCAGTCATATTGCCAAATTCTACAAAAGTAAGAATCAGGATAAAAAGGGTCCAGTGCATCATAATCAAAATCAAGATAAAGGAAAAGGCAAGATGAATGTAGATGAAGTTCAAAGGGAGATGAACAAGATTTGGGTGAAGAAGAGTAAAGAAAATGTTGGGGATGGATCTGCACCAGAATCTGGTGCTAATATTTCTTCTAGAAACTAAACAGATGAGCTCTAGCTCAGGGGGAGTCACAAAGGAAAATAAATTCCCCCATCCAGTCAATTGGTGCCTAAATTTGGTACATGGAATGTTGCAGATTAAAGGGTTCTCAAAGAAATATCCAAATAACCCTCAGTAAAAATATGAAAGATCTGCAAGGAGTTTTGAAGAGTTTAATCAGCCAAGATTGATCCAGTTTGACATCCATCCGATAAAGTAGGATCTTCATAGACATATTCAGTATGATTCAAAATTGATTTGCGGACTCATGGCATGATTGGAGGAAAGAAGATACATTGTCAATTATCATTAAAAATGATTCTAAGTGCATCTCAGTAATTTGGAAAGATCTCTGTCAGGGCAAGGCAACCAGATGACTTAAGTTGTGCATTTATTGCAAAAGGAAATTAGGGTTTGTGCATAAATAAAAGGGCTCTTTTACTCATCATTTGCACATTTGCATTCAAGAAGAAAAAAGGAAGAGCTCTGCATCAAGATTGTTACAACCTTCTCAAAGATCAATCGCAAAATTTGATTCAACTAGTGATCTTTTCGGTGCATATCGTGAACCCTAGAAGCGTAAAAAGGTATTTCCATTTCTAAATATTTCTCTCTGACTCTTTTGCAAAGATGGATACTCCAATGGTTGTTAAGATCACTGATAGGCCATGCCTAAAGTTCAAGAAACACCCCTACAAATCCCTAGAAGTTGACCCCTTAGGCACCTTTTCTAGCATTCTGCATGGGCTTCTGCACGTAGAAGATGTTAGGGTGTACATCCATGCCAATATTGAGGAATTTGGAGAGTCTAAGCTGATGGATATCTACCATAAACAATTAATAGATGAAACTTTTGAACTCAAACCTCAATACAAGGCCATCCAGGATAAGTATTTTGGACATTGTATACACTTTCCCTATTTCGCAGAAGATGAATGGGTTTGGTATGTTCTTAGCAGAATACATGACAACTTCATGTGGTTGATGAAGCCCTTCAAGATAACAAAAGATGCAATTAGAGTAGTAACTGGATTGCACTCATCTGGTGGGTTGCCTACACTGAAATCTGTCAAGAACCAAACAGTAAGTGAGGCTACCAGATCTAAGTTTGACAAGAGAGCCATGACAATAGAAGATATCATAGATCCGGATATCAAATTTGCCTCTATGATAATTGGCTATAAAATATATCATTCCAGTAGGGAGAACTCTGTGTTCAGAATTGCAATATATATTGCATATCAGATGCTAAGGGAAAATGCAGATTATGATCTATGCGACCTTCTCTTGAACCAATTGTTAGAAAACTTGCAGAAGATCAAGAAGGACAAGAAGAACTCATTCAAGTATGGTGGCTTAATACTATGTCTATTCTTTTACTATATGAATGAGCTACTCGGATCAAGTAGTTGAGTATGGCAAAATGATAGACCAGTTGCCATACAAATTAGAGACTATATGTATGGGCTTGGTGATGCCAAGGCTCAAAGTACAGCACTCTAGGGATATTTCAAAAACTTCCAAAGTTTGATGCAGGCCAGAGAAAGAATTCCTCAATCAATAGTTGAAAAATATAAGGATACAATATGCTTCATGGTAGACACTAATCAATGCCTAATGGAGGCAGTTGAGCCCAGAATAGTTTGGATTATGACAATGGAATATGAGGTAGATGAGAAAATGCTGGAGCTACATGTCCAACACTTGCTGAGTTAGCCTAAGGACCCTAAGGCAGAAAGGTTTGGAACCTTTCAAGAATTAAGTGTAAAGAGACATGTTGAACTGAGACAACCAGAGATGAAGAGAAAAGTGAGAAGGGAAGTAGAGGAAATTGCCAATAAGTATGGCATATCAAAGGAGGTAGTTGATGCAAATAGAGAGAAAATAGAAAGAGCTGAGAAAGAGAAACAAGAAGCAGAAAAAGAAAGTGTTACAGTACAAGCCTCCTCTCGGACTAGATCCTCCAAGAGTTCTAGACCTGCCACCTCTAAGAGCTCAAGAGCCTCAAAACTCGAAGCCAAGGCATCTGGAAAGGGAGAAAAGAGAACAAAAACAAAGGCCACAAGGTCATACATAAGCCAAAAGGATGATGAAGAAACAGAGTTTGATGAGGAAGTAAAGAAAATGAAGAAGAATAAAACATCTGGGGAATCCTGTGCCGGTAAAAACAAAGAAGAAGAGGTAGAAGAATTTGTTGAAAGGCCTACTTGTTGCAAGTATGGGTCTAACTGGTTTTGTCATTGATGTCAACATACTCCTGTTGCATTAATGATAATGATTGGATGAGCTGTGTACTGAGGATATTGAGAAAATTAGTCTCAATCAGGAACAGTGAAGAACAGTGATGACAATAAGGTAAATGTTCAAGATAGGATGAGGATCAGAGAATACAGATTAAAGGGTTTGTAGATATGTGTCTTAAGGTGATCTAGTAGAGATTTCAGAGGTCCACATAAATATATAAAGAAGTTGTTTCCATTCAAGTAAAACTGATTCCGATAGATGCTCAGTGGTGACAGAGTGATACAGACAGGTCCAGTGAGATCTGGAAATGCATTATCCCATTCTATTGATTTGAGGGAGTGTTAAGGAAGTCTTTGTGAAGTATCAACTTGATTGGTTCATGGTTTGAAGGTCTGCAAGCATCTATTCCTTTGTGGCAGTGATGACAGACTGTGTTCTTAAGTTTTCAGATGAAGGAGAGAAGGATTTCAGGAAGTAGATGAAGTGTGGATGTTCTTGGTGATTCAGACAAGCTTGTGGAGGTCTTTGTATCATGTCCAGTTCGTGTTGGTGGTCCACATTGAAGTTGGAGCTTGCAATTAAGGAATAACTTCTAGATGATGGTGTTCTTCCTAAGACTGGCAGACCAGATGAGTTTTACATCTTGCGGATGTTCTTGTAGATGTTTGCCGACTTAGATGATTATTCCTAAGTTGATGTCTTGTATAAATAAGGGATTGCAAAGTCATTTCAAAGGTGTCCTTGTAGAGATGAGTGTGTGGTAGCAAGGAGGAGAGCAAAAGGTAGAGTAGAAGTATTAGGCTTCAATGGAACTTATTCAAGCATGGTGAAGATGCTATTTTCCAGTTCAAGTAGGTGATACTTATTTCCTTGTAGACAGTGTGTCTCCTGTAGGCAGTGGGCCTCTTGTGAGGAGTGTGCTCAGGTAGTGAGCCCTAATTGGAATGTGCCATTTGTTCTTTCTATTCTTCTAACAGAGAATACAATCTTGGGTTAATCACCCCGTGGTTTTTCCCTTAACTAGGTTTTCTACATCAAAATCTTGGTGTCTCATGTGTTGATGTGTTTATGCTCTTGATTCATTGCATTATGTTTCCATGATTGATTTATTATTATACTGTTGAATTGCAAAGTGGAGTTAAGTCTTTAATTGAAAGAAATTTTTGTACAACTAATTCACCCCCCCTCTCAGTTGTCTGCTCTAAGTCTAACAATTGGTATCAGAGCCAAGTTCCTCTAAAAGAAGCTTAACCGCTTGAGGTGATCCAAAATGTCGTCTTACAAAAAGGATAGTCCAAAGTTTGATGGAACCAATTTTAATCTTTGGAAAGGTCGCATGAAATGTCACTTGCAATGTATGGGAATGGCGTACTGGACCATTGTTACAACAAAGTATACACCTCCATAGGGTGGTTCGAAAGCCCCAAATGAAATCACAAATGCTGAAAACAATCTGTAGACTATAGAGCTCTTCTAAGCACATTATCTAATTCAGAGCTCTCAAATGTTATTGACCTACCAACTGCTTTTGAGATTTGGGAAAAACTGGAACTTCTGCATGAAGGAGACAAGTATGCTAAATGTGCAAGGCTACAAAGTCTGAAAGGGAAATTTGAAAACCTGAACATGAGAGATGATGAAAATATTACTACTTTAATGCCAAGAGTAAATGAGATTGTTTGTGGAATTAGAAATGCTGGTGGAGTCTTGGATGAAGATGAGATTGTTGGCAAAATTCTCAGATCCCTCCCTGCTTCTTACAAAATCAAGGCTGCTGCCATTGAAGAATTTAGAGCCCATACAACTGTCACAAGAGATCAATTGGCTAGAAAATTGGTTGCATTTGAAATGACAGAGTTTGGAGATGCCCCTCCTAAGACTGAATTTGCATTCAAAGCTAGTTCCTCTGTGAAAGGTAAACAAAGGTTTGATTTGGGAGAGAACTCTTCAAGGAAACTATCATGGTATGAAAAAGCAAGAAATGACCTGGAAGAAAAAGAAACTGAAACTACTCAACTTGAAGCTCTTATTGCAAAAAGACTACCAAGAGGATCCGGTAAGTATGTGGGAAAATTGCCTTTTAAGTGTTTTAACTGCAATAAGATTGGTCATTTTGCCTCAAAGTGTCCAAAAATATTTTCAAGGCCAAATCCTAACAGATCAAGGTTTCAAAAGAACTGTTACTATGTTCATGAGGAAGATGATAATGAAGGGGTAACAGATGATGAATCAGAGATAGGAAACAAATTTGAAAGTGATTAGGTGTTTATTGCCATCAAGGAAGAAGAACCATTGTCCTATGAATCTGTCAATCATAAAGTTGTAGAAAGAGCTCTGGCTGCCCAAGTTGAAGAAAAGGATGATTGGGTCATTGACAGTGGATGCTCTCACCATATGACAAGTGACAAAAATAAGTTCATAGATTTGGAAAGGTATGAAGGAGGAGTGGTAAAATTTGGTGATAATTCTGCTGGTAGAATTAGAGGAAGAGGAACTATTTCTTTTGATGGAAGGAACAAAACTAGTAATGTACTGTATGTTGAAGGACCAAAGCACAGTCTTCTTAGTGTTGGTCAGTTGGTGGACAAAGGCTATGATCTCTGATTCAAGAATGGAAAATGCAAGATCTTTGAAAGTTCCGGAACAGAGATTGCATCTGGTACACAAACTAAAGGTAATATCTTCCACTTGGTTGGTACTGGTAAAAGTTGTTTATTTGTTCAAGTTGATCAGAGTTGGTTATGGCATAGGAGAATGTGTCATGTGAATTTTGATAATACCATCAAGATAAGCAATACTCATGTTGTAAGAGATCTTCCAAAACTAGTGAAACCTACAAATAGTTTGTGCAAAGAATGTTAGTTGGGAAAACAAAGCAGAGTCTCTTTTAAAAGAAAGGAACAATCTTCTACCAGATTATTGGACTTAGTTCATACTAATCTTTATGGTCCAGCAAGAATTAGGAGTGTACAAGGTGATAGATACTTCATGTTACTAATTGATGACTATTCTCGGATGATGTGGGTAACCTTTTCGAAAGAGAAATCAGAAGCTCTTGATAAATTTAAAATATTCAAGGCTATGGTAGAGAATGAAACCGGATTAAAATTGAAATGTCTGAGGTCTGATAGAGCTGGAGAATTCACATCCGGTGAGTTCATAGATTTATGTGAGAAACATGGAATCAAGAGACAGTTGTCTGCTTCTAGGACCCCACAGTAGAATGGAGTAGTTGAGAGAAAGAACCGGACCATCCAAGAAGCATCTAGGACAATGATGATGGAAGCAAATGTTCCTCAAATCTATTGGAGAGAAGCTGTCAGCACTGCAGTCTATACTCTCAATCGAGTTCAAATCAGAAGCAATACCGGTAAGACTCCTTATGAACTTTGGTTTGGCATCACTCCTACTGTGAGGTATTTTATAGTCTTTGGTAGCAAATCTTACATCAAAAGAGATGAAGATCTAGGAAAGTTTGATGCTAGAAGTGATGAAGGAATATTCTTGGGTTACTCTACTCAAAGCAAAGCATACCAGTGTTATAACAAGAGACCGAGAAAGATGATACAAAGTACAAATGTGAAGATTGATGAAGGAACTGAAAAACCCTCAATATTTTATGAATATGATGAAGATGATCAGAATGGTGTTCTGAGTCAAGGAGCCCAAGCCTCTTATGAGATTCAGATCTAGATTGATCTGGTAAATCAGGAAGAAGAGATAAGTTTGAATGAGCCTGATCAAGAAGCAGAAATGCAAGAAACTCCCAAAGTGCCTAGGTATGTAAGAATGAATCACTCTGAAGATCAGATCATAGGTGATAAAAGGAAAGGTGTACAAGCAAGTAGGAGAATTGCTCAAAATTTAGATGAATATTGTCTGATTTCAAAGATTGAACCTAAGACAGTGAATGAAGCTTGCAATGATGAAAACTGGACTAATGTAATGGAGGAAGAGTTGATGCAAATTGAGAAAAATCACACTTGGGATCTTGTTCCCAGACCTAGAAACAAAAATGTGATTGGAACCAAATGGGTCTTCCAGAAAAAACTAAATGAAGTTGGTGAACTAATCAGAAATAAAGCCAGATTGGTTTGCAAGGGTTACTCTCAAATAGAAGGAGTTGATTTTGAAGAAACTTTTGCTCTAGTGGCAAGAATTGAAGCAGTCAGATTATTTCTTGCTTTTGCTACCTTCAAGCATTTTAAAGTGTATCAGATGGATGTCAAGTCTACCTTCCTGAATGGTGATTTGGAGGAAGAAGTGTACATTGAGCAACTAGATAGATTTCAATTGTCTGATCATGGTGATATGGTTTGCAAGTTGAAGAAGGCATCGTATGGACTGAAGCAAGCCCCAAGAGCCTGGTATGAAAGATTGGATAAGTATCTTTTAAAGATTGGTTTCAACAAAGGTACTGTTGATAGTAATTTGTATTTCAAAATTGATCATGAGAACATTTTGATTGTTGAAGTGTTTGTTGATGATATCGTCTTTGGAGGAAGAGCTAGTATGTGTAAAACCTTTGCAAATCAAATGAAAAGTGAATTTGAGATGTCCATGCTTGGGGAAATGAATTTCTTCTTGGGTCTACAAATCACTCAAACAAAGAAAGGAATTTTCATCTCTCAGACCAAATATGTGAAAGAACTATTGAAGAAATTTGGGATGGAAGATTCAAAACCAATGAATACTCCCATAGCAACCAGATGTAAATTGAGAAAAGATGATGACTCTCCTAAGGCTGATAAAAAAAAATAGGTCAATGATTGGAGGACTATTGTATCTTACTCAAACTAGACCAGACATTATGCAGGATGTTGGTCTTGTTGCTAGATTCCACGCTGATCCTAGAGAATCTCATGTCATGGAAATCAAGAGTATTTTTAGATATCTAAAAGGGATAGTTGAGTATGGTCTGTGGTATCCTAGAGATCATGATTTCTCTCTTCATGCATATACTGATGTGGATTGGGCAGGAGATGTGGATGACTAGAAGAGTACCAGTGGTGGAGCATTCTTTTTGGGGAAGAGATTGGTTTCTTGGCTGAGCAAGAAACAAGAGGCAATATCTCTGTCCACTACAAAAGTAGAATACATTGCAGCAGCAGGTAGTTGCACTCAAGTTTTGTGGATGAAGCAAATGCTAAGAGACATAAGAGTGGAGTATTGTTGGTCATGATGTTAGTCATTCGCAAACATAGAATAAAAGTTACACAACAACCTTTACTCATCTTGAAAGATACGATGAATTCAAAGAATTCATGATCCCAAGTCTCCGTTGATTAGGTCTTAATCTACTGACGTTACTCAGTGGTTGATGTGTGTTGCTGTTTTCCATTCAGGGGCCTTACGTGTTTCTGCACTGTTCATCATCATCATCTTCAAATATCCTGCTCTGGATGTTCGCTCTGCATAAGTCTCCAACAATTCTACCTCTGCACTGTAAATTTAGTCAAATAATGTGCATACAGGCTGATATTTGCATGATTTCTACCATTATTTATGATTCCTTGCATGATATTTTCAATACTACATGCATTTAACTCAAATATGCTAAGGATCTTCAGTTACCTACGGGATTTCAGCATATTTCACTGTTTCTGCTTGTTATTTATCATGATTTGCAGTTATGGTGATGAATTAATGAAATTGAAAAAAGGAAAAGGGTTAGAGAGTGAGATTCCTAAAATTACTGGACTTAGATCACTGATTCACATACAAGCTCCCATACTTGCAACGAAAAGAAGGAAAACTAGAAATCATACTTCACCAGGACATTCCACAAATCCGCATGATCTAGTGCAAAGCTTCAAAGGAAAGTTGACAACAACATGTAATGAAATGAAAGCGCTTCCAGTTGAACACAGCATTCATCAGTACATATCCAGAAATCAACAGAAGATTACGTAAAATTTACAATCAGGATGTAATCTGGAACTTCATATTCATTCAGTATGCTCAAGAACAGGTACATTTACAGTGATCTGAAGAAAGAACCTTGACATTTCAACAATTCTATCCTCATTAGTCTCAGTAATCCGATCTCCTAACTTATTCTACAGTAATTGACTCTTTGCGCCAAATGCGTCTGTGTATTCTAATGTATTCCTCCCCTTTTTAAAATGACAAGCTCTGGATGTTATATAGAGCAACTGCCAGAAAACGGTTACAATGATCCAAGGATCAGGATCCTCTCATAACAAACAACGGTCCAGATGAAAAGCACATGCTTCATCAGTTGGCAAATGTACAGCTGGCACAGAATATTCCAGCATCTTCGACTTGATTCGGTCTCCAGCTGGCAAACAACATATTTGACAATATCCTCCTCATGTCTGGCTTATGTTGACTCCATGCGTAACTTTGTAATTATCAGCTTCAGCAGCATCATCATGATCTCAACGCTCAGCTTCAGCAGCATCATCATGATCTCAACGCTCAGCTTCAGCAGCATCATGACCTCAATGTTGAGCTTCAGCAGCATTATGACTTCAATGTTCAGCCTCAGCAGCATCATGATGATTTCAACGCTCAGCTTCAGCAGCATTATGATGATTTCCTGCAAGTAAACAGACAAACATTAGGTTCATCATCATCATGATAAACAACAGGAAGTAAACACTTTATTAAACATACCTCCCCATGTGCAGCTACAGGCAATCAAGCTCTACCTGTGAAAAATATGCACTAAATGCATAAACAGCATGAAAACAACCAGGTCAACCCTCGTTGACCAAAATCAGGTAGTCGGCCCTTTCAAATTTCCATCGCTTCATGTTTTTTGCCCATTTTCTTGTATATCGGGTTCAAAATATGATGATGATGATCTCAAGTTATACAAGGAAATAATCGCCCTTCAACCACCCTTTGAAACCGGCTCGCATGCTCTGCATCATCATCATATTTGCATCGGGGTGACTACATATGATCAGGGTGACAATTTTACCCTAGGCCGACGGCAACAGTTATACCGACGCCAAAAATCATGATGATGACCAACTATATGCCTTCTGTCTGTCCGCAGGATATTTGAAATATGATGATCCTCCTTTCCTAATGCTCTGATGAAAAGCACATCAGGATGTTTTGTTTTTGCACATTCGGGAAAGAAAGACATCGTCATCATCATCATGATGGAGACAAACAGGAGGATTTGGAAAATGATCCTGCCGCTGAGGAAAATCATGATGACGTCATCGTCATCATCAGGCTTCGTTAAAATGCAAAGGGATGACGTCACCGTCATGTTTCGTTAAGATCAGGAGGTAAATGGAATATCGGGTTCCCTCTAAGGAAGATGGTCAGGTGGATGAAAGCAATATGACCCTTTTTTCGGCCAAGGCAATCCACTCGAAAGGTCAGGATGATGAACATCATCATCATCATATACGCACTGGGTGATCAAAAATATGATCCTGCCGAAAGTCCTGATGACGTCATCAGGATATCCGGGGCTTGTGTTAATCCTCGAAGATGACGTCATCGTCATCATCATATTGGCGAAATGGATCACGCCTTGGAAAATATCCTGCCGAAGGACAAAGGTGATGGTGACGTCATCGTCATCATCATATTTGCAAAAGGTTATACTCGTCGGCAGGATGATATCACGAACTGTCGGGAGAGACGAACAAGATCATGATGATCTTGTTCAACATGACTTAAGAAATGAAAATCACCCTCCGCTTCGAAAGATAAGGTGATCATCATGATCACGCAAAAGGAGGTCAGGAGGATATTAGGAAATGTCGGGTCTCGAAATATCATGATGATGTTGATCACCAAGACTTGGTCGTGCGCGCGCAAATTATGCAGATGGCAGATTTCTCTAAGTAAGGTGATATTATAATATCAGCATGATATTATAATATCGGGTGATGTTGGAATATCATGATGATGCTCGCAATGTGAATATCATGATGCTGATGATGTTAGAATATCATGATGCTGATGATGTTAGAATATCATGATGCTCGCTTGACGGGCAAAACACACTAGCATTTAAGATTGACGTCCGGATGTTTCGGGACTGCATGATTTTCATCAGGTGATAAAGTAAGATCATGATGATGACCTTTGACGACACAAAAGACCGCCCGACGGGAAAGGATTAATACGACTTAAACTTGACGTCCGGATGTTTCGGGACTTCAGGATATTATCGGGGGGCTTTCCAAATATCATGATGATGATGTTCATATAGCAATTATCAGGTTTGACCAAAACTTTGACTGCTCACAACTCCCTCATATGGACGAATTTTCAAGTGATGTAAAAGGCAAACCTGCATGGAATTTCAAGCTCTTTCTAACCATGAAGTCATAGAAACAAAATATGAACTTTGACAAACTAACCTCATGATGATGACCTACCTCATCCTGACCTTCATGATGATGATGCACCTGACTTAATTTTTACCAAAACCGCCAGAAACAGACAACACAAGCCAAAACAAAAGCTGGGTCCCTGTTTTGCCAAGTCAAAATGGGGCGTGTTGTGTAACCACACAACAACTTGCCACCAAAGAAAACAACAAAATTCAAATGATTCAAGTGATGTGATCACATTCATCTATAGTGTTCTAATTCTGTCTAAGTAAATCATCATGATTTTTGAATGATAAAATTTCATTATGGTGATAAAGCTAACAAAGGATCAGGTGTGTGCAGATGATTAATTATCCTCATCTTGAAAGTAAGTTGAAAACATAAGTAACTGGTGTTAAACTACATAGTTGGAGATCATCCCTCATAGCCAACCTGGATAGAGCCTTGCTGCCAGCAGGTGTCTATAACCCCGGCAAGGTTATCTATACAATCTCCCTAAGTAGAGCCCCACTGCCAGCAGGCGTCCATAGCCCCGGTAGAGTTACTTAGATGGCCTAATTTTATTTTGTTTCTGATTTTCCTTTAAAAATTTAAATTTGATATCATCATGTCTGCTCATTTGTACAAGGTGTAGTCACTTGCAGCTTTAGGTTGGAGATTGTATTGGTAGCAAGGGAGTCCCTTTAGATTTTTCACTTAACACCTATACTCATATCTTCAACAAACCCAAGGCTGTTAGGTGTTTCATTGTGTTTGATTCACTTTGGACAAGAAAAAGTACCCTGATGAAAAGACATCATAAACCTGATCATGATTATTTATCAAAATGAATTACAATCTATATCTAAATCTGATCTCATCACTTGAATCCTAACAATTTAGTTATTTTCTTAGGTGATGAAGTGCACCATCCTGACTTACCAGAACAAGGTCCCAACCAACAAAACAACAACAACAACAAGCAAACACTGTACAAACAACTATACAAATATTACAATATGATACACAAGACTGCCATGAAGTCACTCAGGCCTAGAAATAATGTTTGAGGAATTGTCCATTGACTGGCAACGGGACATCCTCACCTGTCAGGTTCTTAAGCCTATAAGTGCTGTCTCCTAAAATTTTAGAAATCTGAAAGGGACCTATCCATAGTCTATCGAACTTACCATGATCACCTTTCCTTTCATGGGCTTTATCCCACATCAGGACTAAATCTGATATCCTGAAAGCTTTAATTCTGGCTCTCTTGTCAAACCAGCGTTTGACAACAGCCTGATGTTTTGCAAATTGGTCAATTGCTTGGCTTCGTTTTTCTTCCAGATGCATCAACTGAAGCAACCTGACTTCTTGTTTATTATCTATGCCTAGATAGTCTTGGGCAAACTGCAGAGTAGGAATTTTCAAGTTTACAGGGAGGATGGGATCTACCCCATATACTAGCTGGAAAGGTGAGTTTCCTAATGCAATTTTCATTCTAGTTCTGTCTACCCATAAGGCATACTTCAGAAATGAGTTCCATTCCCTGGGATTTTTCTCTATCAATTTTCTTATGATACTCAGTAAATTCTTATTGGTGGATTCTGCTAATCCATTTCCCTGGGGATAGTAATTGGATGAGAACTTAAGTATGATCCCGTGATCAAAAGCCCAACTTGACAATTTAGTGGAAATGAAGGCAGAACCATTATCACTTACCAATGCATAAGGAGTTCCATACCTGGTGACAATGTTGCTTTCCAGAAATTTAATGACATCATCAGCAGTACAAGTTTTGCTGCTGATAGCCTCAGTCCATCTGGTACAATAATCAGTAATTGTTAGGACATACCTCTGGCCTGAAGAAGACGGAGGATTGATTGGTCCTATGAAATCCATGCCCCATTGTGCAAATGGGCGCTCTTCCATCACTGGCTGCAATGGTTGTGCAGCATATTTTTCTCTGTTGGCAGCAACCTGGCAAACATGACAACATTTAACATGATCAGCTGTGTCTTTAAAAATTGTAGGCCAGTAATATCCTGCTCTGAGGATTGCATGTGTTGTGGCCAACGCTGATCCGTGGGAAGTTCCAAACTTGTCATGTAGCTCTGTCAAAACTTTATTGGCTTCTGGTTTCTCTAAGCATCTCAGGTATATCCCTTCATAATTCTTTTTAAACAGGGCTCCTCCCTTCATCATATATTTCTGGGATCTCATCTTTAAGGCTCTTCTCTGTGAAGCGTGCATCCTCAAAGGACATCTTCCAGTGATCAGGATGTGCCTGATGTCTGAATACCATTCTTTATTGCCTTTCTCATCGATTACATACTGCTGACTGATGATGTTTGGATCAGTTTCAGATATCATCTGGCTCAGAGCCTGTCCTCTTACTAGCTTCATGGGTGTGATCTCCATGTCATATTCTTGTAGTACCGTAATCCATTTGGCCCTTTTTTCACCAGGTTCACTCTGCATCAGCAGCATCTTTACTGCTGCATCTGGTACCACAGCAATCACTTTGCTCCTCAGTATATAATGTCTGAACTTTTTTACTGCTCTGACTAATGCAATTGCCTGTCTTTCAACATCTACATATCTCAACTCAGCATCCCTGAAAGGACAGCTCATGAAGGCAATTGGTTTCTCTTCTTTATCTTCATTTCTTTGAGTTAACACTGCTGCAGAAGTATGTTCTGAAGCAAATGAGTAGATGTAGAAATCTTTTGTATAATCTGGACTAATGAGGACAGGAGCATCTGAAATGGCCTTCTTTATATCTTCAAAAGCAGCTCTGGCTTCTGGTGTCCAGTCAATTTGTGCATCTTTTTTCAACATGGCATTCAGTGGTCTGACAATCTCAGCAAAGCCAGTGATGAACTTCCTCACAAAATTTATCTTACCAAAATAAGATTTAAGCTCCTTTTTGCTTCCTGGAAGTGGTAATTTCATAATAGACTCCACCCTGTCAGGATCAATGATAATCCCATCTTCTGTGATCAGGTGGCCTAGTAACTTTCCTGTTGTGACCCCGAATATGCACTTCTTGGGATTCAAAGATATTCCATATTCTTCACACTTCTTTAGCACACTTCTGAGATCAGCAACATGATTTCCCCTTTCTTTGGAGAACACTGTCAGGTCATCCATGTAGATGACTATACATTTTCCTATTAAGCCTCTGAAGGCTATGTCCATTGCTCGCTGGAATGTAGCTCCAGCATTTATCAATCCAAACGGCATACGTCTATATGCAAATATCCCCCATTTTGTGGTGAAGGCAGTCTTTAATCTGTCAATTTTATCAACCATCACTTGGTTGTATCCTGAAAAACCGTCCAAGAAGGACATCATCTTGGCTCCATTTACCATCTGCAGAACTTCATCCAAAGAGGGCAAAGGATAGTTATCCTTTTCTGATGCTCTGTTCAGGTTCCTGAAATCCACACACAATCTGATGTCTCCATTCTTCTTCCTGACTGGTACCAGATTTGCCACCCAAGTGGAGTGCCTTACCGGAAATATTATCCGGGCATTTAACAATTTCTTGACTTCCTCAAGGATGATGGGCTCAAGCAGAGCATTGACTGGCCTCTGCTTCTGTCTGAAAGGTTTTGCATCTGGCTTGAGGGGTATAGTATGAGTTATGACAGAAGTGTCATACGTCTTCAGCTCGTCATAAGTCCATGCAATTACATGTATATAATCCTTAAGGGCTTGAGTTATTCCATCTAACTCTTCAGGTGTACAAACCTTACCCAACAAGACATTCTTCTTGTCATCAGCTTGTCCAATATTCACCTGTGAATATTGACCTCCATCTGCCTTAGGCAGATCCTTATGCTTGAGCATATTATCCAGATCAAAGGCTCTTTCTAATTCAATCATACCTTTGGGAATTGTGTTGCCAGGCAACTCTAAAATCTCATCTTCTTCCCAGACATGATCTTCCATACCATTTTCATCTATGATCTGAGCTTCAAATACATCTCTGTTTGATATGAAATCCAGGATGTGCTGATCATCATCAAACACTTGGAGATTAGTCACATTGTCAGGTACCGAAGGTACTGACACCAATTCTACTGCAAATCTCTTCAGACCAGATATGGACAGTGGTTCCAGCGTACTGGCGGCCTGAGCAAGTGCATATGCCCTTTGGTTCTGTTCTCTTGGCACGTGAACGATGTTGAAGGCATCAAAGTCTTCAATCAGGTCCCACACACGATGTCTGTAATTTGACAGCTTTCTGTAGTTACAAGAGTAAATTCCTCTTACTTGTCTCACAACTAGTTCTGAATCTCCAAAGACATGCAGGATCTTCACCTTCTTCTTATGTGCAAACAACAGTCCATGAATCAGAGCTTCATACTCCGTGACATTATTAGTGCAGGGGAACTGTAATCTGTAAGCTGCTAAATGGGATTTCCCTGATGGATCAGTAAGGTCAATCCCTACTCCAGAACCTTGCTTGGATTTGGATCCATCAAACCTCAGGATCCAAGGCTTATCTTCAGCAGGACATTTATTTGAACTTTCCTTTTTCTTTGCAGCTCTGGCTGCTGCTCCGCCTGATATCCACCTTAACTTAGGTGTGTCATCTTCAAGCTTCCTCTTTCCTTTATCTGATGAGCCTGATGGCTTTTCTGTTTTCTCTTCCATCCTAGCAGGAGGATGATGCTCAGCACATACAACTGCATGCTTCTTCAAAATGTGCAAGCACAGTGAGCAAGTGGTTTCTGAGTGAGGCGCCTCATGCAGCCTACACCAACTTTTGATTAAAACCTCCTGGGGAGATCTACACTGTTGTGTCATTTTTTTTATTTCTTTGACTAGAAATTCTTCGAACTTCGTCAGGTCACTGCCTTTATCCTCATCAGACAACTCGTAATCCGGTTCCATGAAGCAATCACTACCAGGAGTGATCTTTTCCTTTCTCGCATCATTTGTCTGATTGGACACCAGGATCTCTTCTGTTTTTTGGATATGATCCTCATCAGGATCCGTCGACTCTTCTGTTCCTGCAGAAGACAAATAAAAATTAGTATCATCATCATCATCGGATGTAGCACTCACCTCGGAATATGATGATGATGCTTCACTATACGTCTGCTCCAGCATGATCATGTCTAAGCATGGTTCGCAAGTCTTTTCCGAGTGTGCTTCGCCATGCAATCTGCACCATCCGTCAATCAAGATATCATTAGCAGGTATATTTAATAATTGACAACGTTTTATCTGAGTAGATAAATGCATCTGAAAATCCCTGAAGCGATCTATTTTGTTGTCATTATCAGGATCCTTATTAAGTTCTACAACTGGCATATCCTCATGATAATCATCATCATGATGATGATGAACATCAAGCATCAGGATCTCTTCTATTTGGACAGTTTGCGGCCTGATGTGATAAACTCCAGGTTCTACGTTTACATACATGATCTCATTTGTTCTGTTATATTCGGTGATCATATGTTTCATCCTAGGCTCAGCATCAATCCTGATCTGATTAGGTATACCTTTCCATGGCAACCACATGTGACTGAAGTCTGTGGACATGTATCCGTTAAGCGTTTTAGACCAGTCCCGGCTAAGCAACATCCCATATGTATCAGGTATGTCAACTACCTGAATGTCAATGTAATACTGGATCCTAGGATCAGACGCTAGCTGCATGTGAATATGAGTGAGTTCTCCTACGACACTTACTTCTGTCTTGTCCAGTTGAGTGACCTTCTTTAATGATTTAGCAGGATGCAGTCCTAATGCGTTGCATATTGACAAAGGCATAACATTAGTTGAGGCTCCTGAATCAACTAAACAGTTGTGCAAATTCTTACTGAACATTCTTATGGTGAGGAGAAACGGTGGTGATTCAGTTTTATCTCTGTACAAGGTCATGTGAGAGGTTTCAGCAGCTTGGACTATGGCTGACACTTTGGGTTTGACAGTGCTATCTTTAGCAGTATGGTCTCTGCTATTGGATTGACTCGAAAGGTGATTATCCTCTTTAGAAGCAGGATCATCCAGTGACTTCATGAATGCCCTTTTGATGGCAGGAGTTTTCAGTAACTCAGATAGGGACAGGCTGATCTTGATTTTCTTCATTTCATCAGCCAAATAGCTGACTAACTTGTCAGACTCATGAGGTGCATTTGCAACTTTTGTTACTGTGTTTTGAGGAGACAAGTACTGAGCATTCACCTTAGGGAACCCAGGGTTATTGCTCGCCTTAGGATCAGGAGGTGTGTTGAAGTTATTTGGAGGTAGAGATGATGTCAATGGACCGGCAGGTCTGTTGGCATTACTCCTCAGGTTATAATTATGCTTACCAGGGTATTGCTGCTGGTATGCATGTACTTCCTCATGCTCTCTTGTAGGTTCATTTTCATCCTCAAAAGGGAAGACATAATTTGCTTCAAAGGTTAAGGCAGATTCTTCACAGGTCTGATTATATTCCTGATGAGGCTGATTAGTGTATGTTTCCAGCACAAAAGCTGAGTCATATCCACAAGGAACTATTTCATTTCCTTCTGCCTGAGGTGGATTTCCAGAAGTATTAGACACTTCAGTCTGAAAGATGCTGGCAGCAATCCTAAATTGTGGACAATCTAACTCTGCATGTGCATTGGTGTTGTGAATCCTGCACCAATTGGTAAGGGCTGCCTCAGCAAGATTGACTCTAGTAGTCTGTTTGGCTTCACCAGGAGGCTGATTGTCTAGGGGTGATGGTAATGAACCATTATTTGGCCTGGAGTTCCACACTCTGGGCTGCCTAGGAGGATTATTGTTATTTGCAGCACTACTGTTGAAGTTATTGTTGTATCCTCTGTCAGGGTAATTTGGTTTGTCATTGGAATAACTCCTATTCTGACCTGACTGTGAATAAAACCCTTGATTTCTCAAGTGTGTTACTTCTGTGGTGAGCTTTCTCAACTGAGCAGCAATTTCTTTGATTTCCTCTTTCTCCTCTTGAGCTTTGGCCACTACATTTTCAGGCTGAGGCTGGAAAAAGGAAGATCCATGGTTATTGTGGGATAGGTCTGTACCCTGAGGTGTCTGAGCATGTGCAGGATATTGTGACGATTGGCCATTTCCATTAGGAGGAGGCATGATACTCAATGGAGGTACTTGCAAAGGTGCAGGCATTATTGCTGGGGGCATCACTGCTCCATTTGGATATTGTGCAGGATATTGCGAAGGATAAGCTGCAGGATACTGTGCTGGATATTGTGACTGCATGCCAGGCAAAGCAGGGAATGCTATATTTGGAGTAGGAGCCGGTATCAGCTGTTGATTTACCTTGATAGCTTCTTGAAAAGCTCCTGTCAATGTGGTGATCGCAGGATGTGTTCTCCTGATGAACATGGCGGTTAATGGATCCAGGGTTGAATAATAAATACTTCTAGCAGCATCATCAGCCACCACATATGGGGTAACTAGCTTGGACAACATTTTCTGGAACCTAGCATTGAAATTTGCAATAGGTTCATGCTCCAATCTCTTAATTGTGGCAAACAGGTGGTAATTCATGGATGGATCAATAGGGACCTTGAATCTGTCAAGAAAGGCCTTCTCTAAGATAGCCCACGAACCTACAGAAGATTGACCAAGACTGATGAACCAATTATAGGCCTCTTCCCCTAAGGAAAAAGGGAATAATCTGCACACCACATCCTGATGCTCAATTCTGGCTCTGCAGCAAGCTTCTTTAAACGTCCTGATATGATCATCCGCATCCTGGTAAGGATGGTATTTTGGACAAAGCTTGTCCGGATACTTTGGTAACTCATGATACGCAGTAAAGGTCAATGGTGATTCTGCTGCAAAGAACGACATTGCAACCTGAGGGGGCTGAACTGGTGGTGCAGTTGGTTGAGGTTGGACTAAAGGTATACCCTAAGGTTGAAAAGGAGGTGTCACGGGTATACCGGAAGGTATTTGCAAACCAACAGGAGTTACAGGAGGAGGTCCTGATGAAGCTCTGGACGTACTAGACTCTGGAGTATGGTGAACGTCTACAGTCTTAGGTCTAAAACCTCTAACAGGCAATTCTTCGAAAATTTCACTATGTCTAGACCTGGTATTTATCCTGTGAGCCAGGATTTCTCGATTCGGAGGCCAATTAGCTGAAACTTTGCAAATATTGGCTGGATTCCACCGGACGAGGTGATATTTGCGGTCAACTTGCAAATCAGACTGAATATTTACGCGATATTTGCGAAGATACTGCAAATATGACATGATATTGGGATATTCCAACCAGTAGCACCAGATCTCGCGTGTTTAAGGCTTAAATTCTCAAAGCTTGAACAAATTTATGCATCTTTGGCCAATATTTAGTGAATTTAAAGAAATCTACTGTAAAGCTTGCAATATTTATGTGAAATTTGGAAATCTTTACACAGAATGTGCAAATACAAACTTGTCGCAGCAAATATTTACGCAATTTGGTAAAATTCACAAATGATCTGAAGTTACCTTACTCTGAGCGTTATCAAACCTGAAAGTACTGATGATGAACGTGATCTTCCGGACAATGGCCCTCCTTCTAGCGCCAATTTATGTTGGTCATGATGTTAGTCATTCGCAAACATAGAATAAAAGTTACACAACAACCTTTACTCATCTTGAAAGATACGATGAATTCAAAGAATTCATGATCCCAAGTCTCCGTTGATTAGGTCTTAATCTACTGACGTTACTCAGTGGTTGATGTGTGTTGCTGTTTTCCATTCAGGGGCCTTACGTGTTTCTGCACTGTTCATCATCATCATCTTCAAATATCCTGCTCTGGATGTTCGCTCTGCATAAGTCTCCAACAATTCTACCTCTGCACTGTAAATTTAGTCAAATAATGTGCATACAGGCTGATATTTGCATGATTTCTACCATTATTTATGATTCCTTGCATGATATTTTCAATACTACATGCATTTAACTCAAATATGCTAAGGATCTTCAGTTACCTACGGGATTTCAGCATATTTCACTGTTTCTGCTTGTTATTTATCATGATTTGCAGTTATGGTGATGAATTAATGAAATTGAAAAAAGGAAAAGGGTTAGAGAGTGAGATTCCTAAAATTACTGGACTTAGATCACTGATTCACATACAAGCTCCCATACTTGCAACGAAAAGAAGGAAAACTAGAAATCATACTTCACCAGGACATTCCACAAATCCGCATGATCTAGTGCAAAGCTTCAAAGGAAAGTTGACAACAACATGTAATGAAATGAAAGCGCTTCCAGTTGAACACAGCATTCATCAGTACATATCCAGAAATCAACAGAAGATTACGTAAAATTTACAATCAGGATGTAATCTGGAACTTCATATTCATTTAGTATGCTCAAGAACAGGTACATTTACAGTGATCTGAAGAAAGAACCTTGACATTTCAACAATTCTATCCTCATTAGTCTCAGTAATCCGATCTCCTAACTTATTCTACAGTAATTGACTCTTTGCGCCAGATGCATCTGTGTATTCTAATGTATTCCTCCCCTTTTTAAAATGACAAGCTCTGGATGTTATATAGAGCAACTGCCAGAAAACGGTTACAATGATCCAAGGATCAGGATCCTCTCATAACAAACAACGGTCCAGATGAAAAGCACATGCTTCATCAGTTGGCAAATGTACAGCTGGCACAGAATATTCCAGCATCTTCGACTTGATTCGGTCTCCAGCTGGCAAACAACATATTTGACAATATCCTCCTCATGTCTGGCTTATGTTGACTCCATGCGTAACTTTGTAATTATCAGCTTCAGCAGCATCATCATGATCTCAACGCTCAGCTTCAGCAGCATCATCATGATCTCAACGCTCAGCTTCAGCAGCATCATGACCTCAATGTTGAGCTTCAGCAGCATTATGACTTCAATGTTCAGCCTCAGCAGCATCATGATGATTTCAACGCTCAGCTTCAGCAGCATTATGATGATTTCCTGCAAGTAAATAGACAAACATTAGGTTCATCATCATCATGATAAACAACAGGAAGTAAACACTTTATTAAACATACCTCCCCATGTGCAGCTACAGGCAATCAAGCTCTACCTGTGAAAAATATGCACTAAATGCATAAACAGCATGAAAACAACCAGGTCAACCCTCGTTGACCAAAATCAGGTAGTCGGCCCTTTCAAATTTCCATCGCTTCATGTTTTTTGCCCATTTTCTTGTATATCGGGTTCAAAATATGATGATGATGATCTCAAGTTATACAAGGAAATAATCGCCCTTCAACCACCCTTTGAAACCGGCTCGCATGCCCTGCATCATCATCATATTTGCATCGGGGTGACTACATATGATCAGGGTGACAATTTTACCCTAGGCCGACGGCAACAGTTATACCGACGCCAAAAATCATGATGATGACCAACTATATGCCTTCTGTCTGTCCGCAGGATATTTGAAATATGATGATCCTCCTTTCCTAATGCTCTGATGAAAAGCACATCAGGATGTTTTGTTTTTGCACATTCGGGAAAGAAAGACATCGTCATCATCATCATGATGGAGACAAACAGGAGGATTTGGAAAATGATCCTGCCGCTGAGGAAAATCATGATGACGTCATCGTCATCATCAGGCTTCGTTAAAATGCAAAGGGATGATGTCACCGTCATGTTTCGTTAAGATCAGGAGGTAAATGGAATATCGGGTTCCCTCTAAGGAAGATGGTCAGGTGGATGAAAGCAATATGACCCTTTTTTCGGCCAAGGCAATCCGCTCGAAAGGTCAGGATGATGAACATCATCATCATCATATACGCACTGGGTGATCAAAAATATGATCCTGCCGAAAGTCCTGATGACGTCATCAGGATATCCGGGGCTTGTGTTAATCCTCGAAGATGACGTCATCGTCATCATCATATTGGCGAAATGGATCACGCCTTGGAAAATATCCTGCCGAAGGACAAAGGTGATGGTGACGTCATCGTCATCATCATATTTGCAAAAGGTTATACTCGTCGGCAGGATGATATCACGAACTGTCGGGAGAGACGAACAAGATCATGATGATCTTGTTCAACATGACTTAAGAAATGAAAATCACCCTCCGCTTCGAAAGATAAGGTGATCATCATGATCACGCAAAAGGAGGTCAGGAGGATATTAGGAAATGTCGGGTCTCGAAATATCATGATGATGTTGATCACCAAGACTTGGTCGTGCGCGCGCAAATTATGCAGATGGCAGATTTCTCTAAGTAAGGTGATATTATAATATCAGCATGATATTATAATATCGGGTGATGTTGGAATATCATGATGATGCTCGCAATGTGAGAATATCATGATGCTGATGATGTTAGAATATCATGATGCTGATGATGTTAGAATATCATGATGCTCGCTTGACGGGCAAAACACACTAGCATTTAAGATTGACGTCCGGATGTTTCGGGACTGCATGATTTTCATCAGGTGATAAAGTAAGATCATGATGATGACCTTTGACGACACAAAAGACCGCCCGACGGGAAAGGATTAATACGACTTAAACTTGACGTCCGGATGTTTCGGGACTTCAGGATATTATCGGGGGGCTTTCCAAATATCATGATGATGATGTTCATATAGCAATTATCAGGTTTGACCAAAACTTTGACTGCTCACAACTCCCTCATATGGACGAATTTTCAAGTGATGTAAAAGGCAAACCTGCATGGAATTTCAAGCTCTTTCTAACCATGAAGTCATAGAAACAAAATATGAACTTTGACAAACTAACCTCATGATGATGACCTACCTCATCCTGACCTTCATGATGATGATGCACCTGACTTAATTTTTACCAAAACCGCCAGAAACAGACAACACAAGCCAAAACAAAAGCTGGGTCCCTGTTTTGCCAAGTCAAAATGGGGCGTGTTGTGTAACCACACAACAAGTATGAGGAGCCTATCACAATTTTCTGTGATAATTCAAGTGCAATAAATATATCTAAGAATCCAGTGTTGCATTCAAAGACAAAAAACATATCCATCAAGTTTCACTTTTTGAGAGAGCAAGTGAACAAGAATGAAGTCAGATTGGAGTTTGTGCCTTCCAAGGATCAGATTGCAGATATCTTTACTAAACCTCTACCTAAGGACTCATTTGAGTATCTCAGGGAGAAGTTAGGAGTTATTACCCCTCCAGTGATGAACATAGGTGCACTGATGTGCATCAGTCCAGTGGATATCACAGTCATATCTTGTGGTCCGGATTGATGATAGGGAACTACTACTTAGGCGGAGCAGCAGGTATGATTCTGAAGTGGTGAAATTGCAAGTATGTGCCCTTTGCCATTGATGTCAAAGGGGGAGAGAAGATATGTGAAAAACAAGTAGTTTCTGATCAAAGGGGGAGTAGTAAAGGGAGAGAAGACATGTGAATGGTTGTTGCTGATAGGGGGAGTTGTGACAGTAAGGAGAAGTTCTTGTCTTGATGATCAAAATAGTTTTTCACATCATATGTTGCCATCAATGACAAAGGGGGAGATTATTGCAAGTATGGGTCTAACTGGTGTTGTCATTGATGTCAACATACTCCTGTTGCATTAATGATAACGATTGTATGAGCTGTGTAATGAGGATATTGAGAAAATTAGTCTTAATCAGGAATAGTGAAGAACAGTGATGACACTAAGGTAAATGTTCAAGATAGGATGAGGATCAGAGAATGCAGATTAAAGGGTTTGTAGATATGTGTCTTAAGGTGATCCAGTAGAGATTTCAGAGGTCTACATGAAGATATAAAGAAGTTGTTTCTGTTCAAGTAAAACCAGTTCCGGTAGGTGCTCAATGATGACAGAGTGATACAGATAGGTCCAGTGAGATCTAGAAATGCATTATCCCATTCTACAGATTTGAGGGAGTGTTAAAGAAGACTTTGTGAAGTATCAACTTGATTGGTTCATGGTTTGAATTTCTACAAGCATCTATTCCTTTGTGACAGTGATGACAGACTGTGTTCTTAAGTTTCTGGATGAAGGAGAGAAGGATTTCAGTAAGTAGATGAAGTGTGGATGTTCTTGGTGATTCAAGCAAGCTTGTGGAGGTCTTTGTATCATGTCCAATTCATGTTGGTGGTCCACATTGAAGTTGGAGCTCAAAATTAAGGAATAACTTTTGGATGATGGTGTTCTTCCTAAGATTGGCTGACCGGATGAGTTTTACATCTTGCGAATGTTCTTGTAGATGTTTGTCGACTTAGATGATTATTCCTAAGTTGATGTCTTGTATAAATAAGGGATTGTGAAGTCATTTCAAAGGTGTCCTTGTAGAGATGAGTGTGTGGTAGCAAGGAGGAGAGCAAAAGGTAGAGTAGAAGTATTGGGCTTCAATAGAAGTGATTCAAGCATGGTGAAGATGATATTTTCTAGTTCAAGTAGGTGATACTTATTTCCTTGTAGACAGTGTGTCTCCTATAGGTAGTGGGCCTCTTGTGAGCAGTGTGCTTAGGTAGTGAGCCCTAATTGGCATGTGTCATTTGTTCTTTCTATTCTTCTAACAGAGAATACAATCTTAGGTTAATCACCCTGTGGTTTTTCCCTTAACCGGGTTTTCCACATCAAAATCTTGGTGTCTCATGTGTTGATGTGTTTATGCTCTTGATTCATTGCATTATGTTTCCATGATTGATTTATTATTATACTATTGAATTACAAAGTGGAGTTAAGTCTTTAATTGAAAGAAAGTTTTGTACAAATGATTTGCCCCCCCTCTCAGTTGTCTGCTCTAAGTCTAACACTACTCTCTCTATTGATGATGTCATCAAGGCAGTCACTATGGATGGGAATCTGCAACCAATGACAGAATTTTATGATGAGTATAGTGACACAGACAAAAAGATCTTGGAAGAGGCTACAGTTAAGTACCTAAACATTTATAATAAAGCATTCATTGAAATCATCTCTCTAATTCCTTGAAATAATTCTGGTTCATTGTTCATCTATTTCTAAGTACCTAACTAAGTGTTGCCATCAATGCCAAAGGGGGAGATTGTTGGCAAGAGACATTGTGTGGATTCATGATTGTTGTCATTGATGGCAACAAAGTCTATGCCACACATCCACAGAGCATAGTATGCCTATACCAGAAGTCAGGTTGAAGAATGTTTTGGTCCAGTGAACAAGAACAGAGCATGCAGCAAGGACCGACAATCAAGTCCAGATCTCTCAGGTGGTGTAACTCAGAAAGTTGCGGACTTGAACAAGTCAAGAGGAGTACCATGACTACTACATTCCAGAGATTGAGCCTCCGGTGATGAATGAGTGAAAATATATGAGCATCTAAGTGTTGGGTTACTGACAGACAGAGCATCAGACTTTAATCCAGATGAGAAATTGATGGTGATCAAGTTATTTGAGGGATCGTACATGGTTGGCTGACATGATTGATGACTTCTATGTCTATGTCTTTGATACGTATCACATATTAAGCATGGATTCAGCTGACAGATCAGTGTCTTGGTAATATCTTGAGTATTCCGGTTGCCAACTAGAAAGATGTTGAAATCCTTGGTGCGGATATATATACCAGATGGATTTCAGTATGAAGTCAAGTGTTGTGTGTTAGTGTGTGCAAGGAAAGGCAGAGATAAGTGTGGAAGCAGCAATACAAGTCAGGCATGTGACAGAACAATAGCACTAAAGTAGAGCGAGAATGAAGTGCATTAGATTAGTAAATTGAGCCTAACCAGAACTAAACCTCAGCATATATGGATGCCTCTCATTAGTTCAAACACTTGGTTACCTTCTATATATCTTGTAGACAGTGAGTCTCTAGTAGGCAGTGTGCCTCTTGTGAGCAGTGTGCTCAGGCAGTGAGCCCTAATTGGCAAGTGCCATTTTGTACTTCTTATTCTTTTAACAGAGAATGCAATCTTGGGTTAGTCACCTAGTGGTTTTTCCCTTAACAGGGTTTTCCACATAAAAATCCTTGTGTTATGTGTGTTGATTTTATTTCTACTCTCATGGTTATATATGTTTATATGTTTTGATGCTGCACTAATTGTTAAAGGAGAAAAGAAAGTTAAGAAATTTAAGATAACTGATTCACCCCCCTCTTAGTTATCTACCTTATTTCCAACAGTATATAGTGTAAATTCTTGTACAGTCATCTTTTGTGTTTTGTGTCTATGTCTGTCCTGGTTCTAGTATGCTCCTAGAGTCTTTCTGGTCCTAGCTACAATCTAGTGAATTGCACATTCCAGTTGGAGCTGTAGACACCCAAATTTGTCCATGTCTAGTGACACCTTGTTAAATCACTAATCCATTATCCAATTAATTAAATAAATTTTATTTATTTAATTAAAATCCCATTCTCATTCACTTAGCCAATTAATTAAATAAATTGTATTTATTTAATTAATTCCACATCATGTCTTATCTCATTTTATGCATTTATCATATTAATTAAATAAATTTTATTTATTTAATTAATTTCCAACTCATATCCCAACTAATTCAAATACTTTATTTGAATTAAGCCTTTATTATTTATCACATTTCAACACTTGTCCATTTCCCATTCATCATGTGTTGTAAGACAACTTTCATTTAAAATCTTTCACATGCACAACTAATTGGACCTAAATTTAGTAACTTTCAATCTTAGCCATTCACATAGCCTCTGAATCTCCACCGTTGATTGATCTTGGTTGAGTCCTATATAAACAGCCTCTCACTCCATAGCAGCGATCCAGAAATCATATAGCAATCCAGCAATCATATAGCACCTCCATTATCATCTTGAGCATTTGAGCTTTTATCATCCATCAATGGCAGCTTTCAGCTTTGTAATTGCTTATCGTTGAAGAAGCAGTCCACATCTCTCTCTCAAACAAGGAATCGCACGGTCTAGGTGATGTTATGCTTGAATTGCATTATCCTTTGATTTCATTTAGGTTAGATTCCTTGATGATGGTAGGGTTAGGGTTTCATGACTATGTCTGATCTTCCACACCTGACTTTCACCTATCACATTTTGGCACGCCCGGTGGGACTCACGTCCCTGATTAACTTCGTTTTTTGGAGTTGTTTCTTTGAAGATCAGATTTTGCAGGTGCTCGCAAAAAATTCCAGTCGCTTTTAAACAAACAGCCACCGCTTCTGAATTTCTGCGTCGCTTCTAAGCTGGAACAGGCCGCATATTCCTCTCTGGATCGCCTTTGAATAAACAGTCAACACTTCAGGTGAAACGAATCACTTTTATCTTTAAGATGATCACCTGTAATGTATGCGACTGTGTTCACTGTATTTGCCACTTTTGACCTAACATCTGCCGCTTTTGCGCATAATCAGATCACTTTTAACCTAACAGGGGCAACCTTTGCACAATTTCGCATCGCTTTTGACCTAACAGTGCGCGCTTTTATTCTGATCTGAATCGCTTATGAGCTAATAATGTTCGCCTGTGCAGGTTAGGGCTTAGTTTTTTGTTTTGCAGGGACAGGTCGCTTTCGACTTACAACAGGCCGCTTCTGGTATATCGGGATCGCATATGACACGACAGAGGCCGCTTTTGCATTCATTTGTATCGCTTATGGACTGATATTGTTCACCTGTTAGGCTAGGGTTTTTGTTTATCGGCTGTGTTTTTGCAGAAACAGGTCGCATCCAGCCCTCAATCGATCGCTTATGGCCAATATGCATCGCTTATGAGCTGACAGGCGTCGCATCCTGTGTTTTTACGCGTCGCATATGATCTGCAGTATTTCGCCTCTGATATAATAGAGGTCGCTTTTGATCAACAGTGAATCGCATTTGGTAAAGCTCTGTTGTTTTCAAATCTGTTTCAGTTCCAGTTTGATTTTTGGCTATTAATTGGGTATTTGCGTAGCATCTTATCGATCTGTCCAAGAAAGGAGGTTATCAAACTACTGACATATCTGTTGCAGGTTCGATCGGTCCAAGATTTGTAGTTTTTTTTTCACTAAATTAGGCATATTTGGGCTTGGTGCTTAAAATGAACTACTGCTTGCTCCGTGCTTGATTTATCTTTTTTGATTGCTTGCATGTGCCTGATTGTAACCCAAATTTAATGACAAAAGTATCCTCTCCCCTTGCCTATCAAATGGATCTTGGGTGTATGAGAACTTGTCATTATCTTTAGAGGGCCTGCCTTCTCAGTGTGAGAAGGGATACGACCCAAGCGGTAACGGGCTAAAGCCAAGTCCTTCCGAACCGCTATATAAGAAAAGTGTTTGTGTCGAAAGCCACAAACAACGGGTGCAGTTGTGTTATACCGACAGCCAACCTCCCCCAAAACCCTCCAAGGCGCAACCCTTGGAGGCTGGGAGACTTCATAATGGAGAGTAGCGCTGCCGCATGTATAGCCACCCGAACGGATGCCCTTATTAGCAACTTTGTGTAGTAGCCAAAAACCTTCTATCTGTTGACGCAGAGGGCAAAACCCTTGAAGCGGCCCCGATTCATGCGGTTCTTAGCCGAGGTAGCAGGGACAATCTAAAGGTTTGGAGAGGGTCAAGCCTTATAAGAATCCTGGATCTTGGTATGCGTGAGAAGTGTGTACAAATGTAAGGAGGAGCCGGTGCTACTAAGATCCTGGAGCTACCCGCTTTGAATAGGCGCAGCTAGGGGATTCAACAGATACTGTCCTATCCTAGCCTAGGTTGTATCAGTTTGTGCTTGTTGTGAGTGTGAGTGACTGTTATCATTGTTTTCTTGCTGAAAAAACTACAAAATCAGACCACTGTTACACAAACACAGTCGCTTTTAAACCTAAACTGCTCGCACAAACCATCGACATCGCTTTTGAACTGTAGTGACTCGCATACTGCCTGAACTGCATCGCTTTTAAGCAACAACTACCTGCATATTGCCTAAACAGAGTCGCTTTTAACCCGCAGTTGATCGCCTTTTGCTTGAACAGAATCACTTTTGAACCACAGCTGATCACCTACTGTCTGAACTAAGTCGCATATGAGTCATAACCAATCGCATATTGTCTGAGCTAGATCACCTTTCAACCGCAGTTATTCGCCTGATTCCTGAACAAGCTCACCTCTGAACAACAGACTGTCGCCTTTAGGGATATCTGAGTCACCTCTGATCAACAGAAAATTGCCTTTGAACCAACAGTCATTGCCTCTGGCATAGCATTCGCTTCTGGTTAGCACTGCCATTTTTCTGTCAAAACACTAAACCAGGTCGCATATGAGCTATCATTAATCGCCTTTAGCATCCTTTGAGTCACCTTTGAGCTATCATCAGTCGCCTGTAGCTAAAATTCCTACAAATCTCAGTGCATCAGCTGAATTAGCCTCAGGACCAGCTTGCTTGAACCTCAAACATCAGCTTTCAGACCTCTCTTTGATCAACAGCAAATACCTGGACTTTGTCTCCTATTTTGAGCTTATCAATCAATCACAACTCATGAGCTTTTCCATCTTTTTGAGACCCCAACTAGCAAATCAGACATCAATCCAATCATTTCAATCAACAAACAACCTTTAGTTTTAGCTTCAGCCAACAAACATCCTTCAGCTTTAGCTTCAGCAAACAATCTCTTCTAGCTTTAGCTCCAACAAACATCAACAGCAAACAATCCTTCCCTTGAGTGATTGAGCTACCTCTAGGGACAACCAACAACAACTCAGCCAAACCAAATCAACCAAGCAACTTAGCCAAACCAGCAAACCAAAACAACAACCCATCAACCAACTATCATCTTTTGGGTCTCAAAACTTTGACAAGCTCAACTTCATCATCAACATCATGCCTCAAACTAGGAGTCAATATCGAGCTGAAATAGAAGCCAAATTGAAAGCTGAAATGGATGCCAAATTGCAAGCTGAGATGAAACAATTCACGACACCTCTTAAGGACGCAACTCAATTCACAACTAGTATGCCTTCTCATATGTTTATACCTCAAGGGTACACTAGGGACGAATCATCTTCACAACAAATGCACCCTCCACCATCCTTGGAAACTTTCGAAGAACAATCTCAAGACGACTCATCAGAATTCCAAGATATCTATCTATGGGACCAAGTTGAGAAACTCATGATATCTGAGCCTGATCGCTGTTTTCTCCAACTTGCTCGCATGGGTGCTAAACTACCTAAAGACTTTGATATATCCACTATTAGAGAGCACGATCCCAACACTACTGCTGTTGTTGCGAATAGACCATCTACTATAGTCACATCATCTTCTATTACCTCGCAAACACCATCCTCATTGCCTATTGTTGCTTCATTTGAGTTACCACGATCAGAGCATACTTTAGAACCATTGATAGTGCCCACCAATGTGCTTCCTCTCATGTCACAAAACCTCAACATCCCACCTTTTCATGTCCCTCAACATATCTCTCCTTCTACCATGACTGTTTCCATGCCTCAAGTAACACAAGCTGTCCATGCAACACAAGCGCAAACACTTCAAGCATCACAAGCAATTCCCATATCTTACGGTGTGCATACCTCTCAAACCATTCCAACAACACATGCTGTCCATGCTTCACACCCATTACACTCTACCACATCTCATACACCAACTGCTAATTCCTCCATGTTATCCTATAATCCCAATGTTAGTCTCATTGACATGAGTGATCCCCTCATTTCTCAAGCCAATCCAAACAATAAGATCGCTTATGTTGATCAACTTACATCCATGCTGTCCGCTTCCTCCAATCCTTTACACACCATCAATCCATCTTATGCTACCCAAGGCTTCTCTAATATCACCCAACACATGACATATACCAATCCTCATATTGTCCAAAATACCAATCCCAAAGTTCACCCTTCTGTTGTATCTACCAATCCCTCCGTCACTTACCATGTCATGAATTCAATCCCAACTCCCCAACCATCTGCTACTATCAACCCAACATCCACTTCTCATGTAATGCACACCCACTTGCCACTTGTGTCTCAAGGACAGCAATCCTCCAACACATACATGTCACATACCACTCCTTTGACATACATTGTGGGCACACAACCCCAACAAACAGTCACAGCTTCATACATCCCACAACCACAACAAACAGTCACAACTCCACATATACCACAACCGCAACCACAATATATCTCATATCACACTCCACCCCCTTCGCAACAACAGCAGTTATCCTCAGCCGATATCCGACAGATGATCGATGAAAGGGTAGGACAAGGCAAGAAACCTTTCTCTCTCGAAAACATATGCGCCTATCCATTTGACAAGTCTCTTAATATGATACCTTTTCCACCACACTTTGAAATCCCACAATTTGATAAGTACAAAGGGAAAGGAAATCCAGACGACCATCTTCGAGCCTTTTTCGTGGCATGTCTCGATGTTGCCTATGATGATACATATCTCTTGAGACTATTTCCTCGAAGCTTAGCAGGACAAGCTCTCGAATGGTTTTCCCATTTACCTCCAGGAATTAAGACTTTTTCAGAATTGGCAAACAAGTTTTGATCACATTTTGCCTTCAACATTGAACATGAGGTAAACATGAATGACCTTGTCAACAACAAACAACGCAATGGTGAAACCTTTTCCTCATTTACCCAACGATGGCGTAATATGGCTAGCAAATTATCATGGGAAATCCCTGAGAAACAACAGCTTGACATCTTTGTTCAAAATCTTCATCCTGAACTGTCATTCCAGCTACAATTGCAAAGTGCTAGCACCTTTGACGAACTAGTTTCCAAAGGAGTTATTATTGAACGAGCCTTAATTGCCAAAGGAACTATCAAGATCTTTCGTGATAACAAAGATTCTCCCCAAAATTCCAATGATAAGTCTCGCTTTTGGAACAAGAACAAGAATGTTGTCAATGACGGTATTGTTGATACAAAGAATATCCAAACTATGAGAGCTCCCATCAACATTCAAGCAGCCTCTCCACCAAGACAGCCTTTTCCACAATGAAGAAACCAACGCCAAACTTCTAATCCACGCCGACAATTTACACCATTAGTGGAACCTATGGAAGTTATTCTTCGAAAGCTGCTTCAAGCCGGAGATGTTATTCTACCCGATGCACCACCAAATGGCGAACCACTCTTTCGAGCTCCTTGGTACAAAGAGAATGAGTATTGTGATTACCATCGAGTTAAAGGACACAAAACAAATGGTTGTATGCGCTTAAAACATGTTATCCAAGACTGCATTGATCAAGGTCTAATCAACGTCACACCTTCAACACTTCAACCTGCTCAACAATCCACATCAAACTATGATCTAGAGACTTTCAAGAATCCACTTCCATCTCATGATCAGACAAATAATCTTCAAGCTGGAAATGCTATTCCCTATAGCTATGCAGCATCTACCATTGGTCGCATTGACCATGCTTGCATTTCTACCATTACCGTCTAAGGAGCACCTGATTGTGCCATAACCACGCGAAGAGGTCGAGTTACCATACAAGGAGCACCTCCTCATCCTCCTCGACCTCTCTCTGACTATAACCTCTTGGATCACCTTGGTAAAACACCCGCACACATATCTATCCTTGAACTGCTCCGCATATCCCCCGCACATAAAGCTATCCTTGATAAGGCCTTACAAGAGTCTTCGGTGCCTAATAATATTAATATCACACAATTTCAATCCATGGTCGCTAGCATTGCAGCCCCTTGTCATTTAACCTTTTCTGACAAAGATCTTCAACCCTCAATTCATCCGTCACACAATGAGGCCCTCCATATTGAAGTATTTGTTAACCAACGCCATATCAAACAAGTCTTGATAGATGGGGGAGCTGGTCTAAATATATGTTCTTTGAAACTTATCAAACAATTGGGATATTCTGAGAAAAATGTAGACACCTCCAAGGTTATTACCATCAGAGCATATGATGACGCTGAAAGAGATACTGAAGGGATCATCTTATTGCCTATTCAAGTTGGTCCGGTCATTACAGAAACTCGCTGTCAAGTCCTTGATATTGATCTGCCTTACAACATCATCCTCGGTCGCCCTTGGATCCATACCCTTAAAGCAGTTCCATCTACATATCACCAATGCCTTAAATTTCCATATAAGGGTGTTGAAGTTACCATTCAAGCTGATCCCAATCCATTTGAGTTTTGCCGTGCCTTTCAAGCTAAATATCAGAGTCCAAACCATATCCCTCTCAACACTGAGGCATATTCATCATCCTCCTATGTAGACCCATCCGATCTTCTCAAGCCCTCATCTAGCAAAGCCGCTTCCAACCTCCATATCAAATATACCGAACAAGGCCCTGGTGAATACAAATTGCAGGAATCCTGTTGCGTTGGTACCCTTCCATTATCTCCTAAATCCTACGGTAAGCCCTCTACATCTAAGCCCACTTCATCCTCCGCTGTTATCAAAGCTCCCCCTACCGTATTCATTAAAGGCAGTTTCTTGGATGACGAAGACATTGAGGACATCGACTCTTGGATATTCTTTGATGAAAATGACCAAGTCCAACTTGAAGTAGAGCGATACAACAACGGGTTTCGTATTATAAAGAACATGGGCTATAAAGGACATGGCGGCTTGGGATCACAGGAACAAGGACCTATTGAGCCCCTTATTGTGTCTAAGAAGTTTAATAAGCAAGGCCTTGGTTACCAACCGGAGGTACCGCGACCCAAAGACATTAAGTGTATTTCCGATATTGACGTTGGACCTTCTTCTGTAGGAGAGACTTCTAACTCGGATATCATCGACGACTCCTCCCTTCATATCACTGACCTTTTTCAAGAACATTCCATCTTCATGTTTTCCGCAACTTCTTCTAGCCCTCACGATCCCTCCATTAGTCTCTCACTCTAATATCCTGACCTCATCGATTGGGACCAACAGAGGGCACCGATATTAGATACATTTGAAAATGACGAAGCCATTGCAGAATTCATGGGTTTGAGACAAGGTATCCCATTGGGTGATCACAAAGCAGGTTTCATGATGGAATTACTTAAATTAGCATATTTTGGCGGAAGTATCAAATCCTTCAGTCGCAAAAGTGAAATAAACAAAATTCAACAAAATAGGTCACTAGGTGAAAACCGCAAGGTGCCTCTTGACTGTGAAAAAGTAAAAATAAAGGACGTATCCGAAGGTGAAAACCTCTCTGAGGCGCCTGAGGATGAGGGATTTGATCTTCCTGTTGCCGCTGATTACCATGAGAAATCAACTGTGCTAGTTGAAAAATCACAAGACATGAACTTGGGGACAGAACAAAATCTGAAGATCACTTTTCTGGCAGCATCACTATCAGAGCAAGAACGAAAGAACTTCACAGCATTTTTTCTGAGACGAGCTATAAATTTTGCATGGACTTATGCAGACATGCCAGGACTAGATCCTTCACTTGTGGTACATCATTTAGCAGTATTCCCTGATGCAAAGCCTGTCAAACAAAAATTGCGCAAAATGCATCCACAAGTTGCCTTATTGGTCAAAGCAGAAATTCAGAAACTGTTAGAAGCAAAGTTCATAAAGCCTATTGATTATCCAGAATGGGTTTCAAACTTGATACCTGTAGCAAAACCAGATGGACGAGTTCGCTACTGCACAGACTTTAGAGATCTTAACAAAGCATGTCCTAAAGACGATTTTCCATTACCAAGCATAGACAACATTGTTGATCTTACAGCAGGACATGAAATGCTATCTTTGATGGATGGATTTTCAGGTTATAATCAAATCAGAATAGCAGAGGAAGACCAAGATAAAACATCTTTTATTTGTCCATGGGGCACATATTGCTGGGTTGTAATGCCTTTTAGTCTCAAAAACGCTGGAGCTACCTATCAACGAGCTATGACAGTTATTTTTCATGACCTTTTTCATACTATCATGGAAGACTATGTTGATGACATCCTGGGAAAATCTAAGACAAGGGAAGGACATCTACAAGTATTGGCACAAATTTTTGATCGATTAGAAAAATATCAAGTCAGACTAAACCCAAAGAAGTGTGTATTTGGCGTAACATCAGGAAAACTATTGGGATATATTGTGTCTCGACGAGGAATAGAAATGGACCTAGCTAAGGTAAAAGCTATCATAGAAATGCCTCCACCAATGAATCTCAAACAGCTCCGTAGTTTACAGGGTAGGCTACAATCTATCCGCAGATTTATCTCACAACTCGCAGATAAATGTCATCCTTTTCAGCATCTTCTTCGTAAGGGTGAACCTTTTAAGTGGGATGAAAAGTGTCAACAGGCTTTTGACAAGATAAAGGAATACTTGGCAACACCTCCTGTGTTAATACCTCCTGTACTTGATCGTCCATTACTGCTGTATATATCATCAACAACCGCAGAATTGGGTGCACTTCTAGCTCAACACGATGATTCAGGAAAAGAACAAGCTATCTACTACATTAGCAGAACTCTTGTGGGATATGAGCTCAATTACTCCTTCATGGAAAAAGCTTGTTTAGCATTAGTGTTTGCTTCTCAAAAGTTGCGACACTATATGCTGAACCAAACAACAAAGCTCATCTCTAATGTGGATCCCCTCAAGTATCTCCTTTCAAAAGCACTTCTCACAGGGAGATTAGCAAAATGGGTTATGATCTTGAGTGAATTTGACATACAATATGTGAACCGTAAAGCTATCAAAGGACAAGTCATTGCTGATCAATTAGCTGCAGCACCTATCACAGACATTCAGCCAATGTATCCAGAATTCCCTGATGAAGGATTGTTTAATTTAAGCTCTCCAGCACGATGGCAGCTATACTTTGATGGATCATACACTCAACACGGATCTGGAGCAGGTATCTTGTTTGTCACTCCCCAAGGAGACTGCATACCTAAATCATACAGAATAGCATTCCCATGTACCAACAACATAGCAGAGTATGAAGCTTTAATAACAGGTTTGCGCATGGCAGTACAATGGGCTATCAAACAGTTACAAGTCTTTGGCGATTCTCAACTAGTTATCAAACAGGTCTTAGATGAATATCAAACAAAAGACGGGAAGCTTCTTCCCTACAAGCTAATGGTGGACGATTTCAAGCAATATTTTGAGGACATTACCTTTGAGCAAATTCCAAGACTACAAAACAGAGCAGCCGATGCCATGGCTATGATTGGATCTCTTTTAGACATGCCATCTAACACCCATAAATGTGAATTCTTGGTTGAACAGCTTTTGATCCCAGCATTCGAAGTTCCACAGTCTGAGCTCATATGTGAGATTGTTGGTCCCAACTCGTTGTGGTACAAAGATATATACGATTATCTCCGTAATCACACCTTGCCTCTTCAACTATCCAACACCCAGCGTAAAACTTTTATCCGTCGAGCCTCTCGTTACACTATCTTAGGAGACACCCTTTATCGCTGGAGTCTTGATGGTATCCTTCTTAGATGTCTTGATTCCGAGGAAGCAAAAACGGCCTTACGTGAAGTACATGAAGGTGTCTGCGGTTCGCATTCCGCTGGCCCTGGCCTTGTTAAGAAACTTCTGCGAGCAAGATACTATTGGCCAACTATGGAAAAAGATGCCCAATAATTTGCAAGGAGATGTCTACAATGTCAGAAACATGGAGATCTAATACATGCACCAGCACATGAGCTTCAGCCTATTGTCACTCCATGGCCTTTTTCGCAATGGGGACTAGATCTTGTGGGTAAAATCCATCCTACTTCATCAAATGGTCATAAGTTTATTATCACTGCCACTGAGTATTTTACAAAGTGGGTAGAAGCCATACCAATGACCTACATCACGGGTAAACAAATAGCTAAATTCATCCTACATTACATCATCTGCCGTTATGGAGTTCCTCAAGCTATTGTCATAGACAATGGCCGGCCTTTCAAGAACCAAGAGGTTAGGGATCTTTACAATAAGTTTCATATTCAACATAGGTTCTCTACGCCTTATTATCCTCAGAGCAACGGTCAAGCTGAAGCCTCTAATAAGACAATCATCAAGATCCTTAAAAAGACTGTTAATGAAACTGGTCGAGATTGGCATCTACAACTGCATCCTGCTTTATGGGCATATAGAACAAGTGTCAGAACTCCTACTGGCGCCACACCCTATGCTCTAGTCTATGGCACTGAAGCTATTTTGCCTATCGAGGTTGAGATCCCCTCTTTGCGCATATCCTTGCAACATACTATCTCAGATGAAGAATATCGAGTGTCCCGATTCCATGATCTTGAGCTCTTAGATGAACGCCGCCTTACAGCATTGAACCATCTTCAAGTCTATCAAAAACGGCTACGCCGCAGCTACAACAAAAAGATCAGAGAACGCAGATTTCAGGTTGGCGACCTTGTCCTTAAAGAAAACCAAAGGAATCAACAGCATCGAGAGAAACAGGGCAAGTTTGAACCAAATTGGCTTGGTCCTTTCATTATCACAGCAGTCTATGGATCTGGTGCATACACTTTGTCAACACCTGAAGGCATTCCCTTGGATGAACCCGTCAACAGCATTCATCTCAAGAAGTTTTATCCATGAATCTTAGCTATCCCCCAAAAAACCATAAAAAATCACAAAAAAATCATAAAAATCCAAAATATATATATATATATATATAAACATCCAATAAATAATCCGTCCTCTGGTGAAAACCTAGTAAACAGGCGCCTTGGATAAGTACCATAGTGAAAACCTGGCAAACAGGCGCTATGTGTAGTGACCAGCTTCCCTCATTTGTTTGGTTCGTTTGATCATTTTCCCCACTGCATCTTGTATCAGCCATGCTCATAAGCCCTATCGCAATCTCACACATAACCTTTCCTCTTCATCCTTTGTCAATGCTAGCTATCATACTTGAGACGTTGTCGTGATATCTATATCTTTTGGCACCTTAGCATCTTGGCTACATCTTTTCTGCATTGTCACTTCTGCATAATAAACCTCATCCCACACTGGGGGCATTTGTTGAGTCTTATTTGGAAGTGGATCCTGTTATCTCTAGCTCATAACACGTCAAACAACTCAGCTTACAACACAGCACACCTTATCAACTTCAACCATGGCACATGGCCACCGACAAATACAACCTCACAACTTGCAACCAGGGCTCATACCTTCACAATCCATCCACATTCATCCAACAATCGCAACAAACATCGCTTGATCAAACATCCAATCGATTAGCCACATCAATAAGAACTACATCTAGCTCTATCGTTGACGCCTTGATCCCGTGGATACAGGGTATGTAGGCAATCTGAGATGCGAAGGAAGCACTCTGATTCAGGCTAAGACGATAGCCCCTTTCATCTATCATCTTTCTTCTAAATATCTTTCAATCTTTCAGCTCACATTCTTCTATCTTTCATCACATACATCATCAATAAAACCCAGAACTACATATTCATCATGTCTCATCTTCATCGTACATGTGCTTTGATCCCGTGGATACAGGGTATGTAGGCAGTCTGGAATATGAAGGAAGTTTCCAGTACTCAAGCACAGATGATCCACCCCATCTTCTTCATCTTCATTCATCATCCATCTTCTTCTCTTTGATCAGCTCAAACAGGAAGCAATCCATGTGTCTATTGCAAGCTCCAGCACTTTAACCAATCACAGGTAAGCCAGAAGCTATTTGTCCGCATGCCTTAAGTCAACATTTGCTATAGCAGTTTATCAACAACCTTAGCCTTCAACAGGATGTAGCTTTCCTCTTAACAAGGCGCCAGCTTAATCTATCCAAGAGCACCCAGATTTGGCAAGAGAACGTGATGACAGTATCTTTTGTTTTATCTTTTGATTTATCTTTTGTCCCTTTTCTATACCTAGTCAAGACTGCCATGATCTCTTTATATCCTGGTATGTTGCGATGAAGTAAGGACTGGAGCATGGTCATATAGCTTTCGTATGCCGTGTTTGCGGGATGATCTTATTCTCTTCCTATGCATCTTGGTATCTTGCACGTGTTGGGATTAGCATCTTACATATCAATATCTCTAGCATTTGAGAAGCTAAACAGTCTCTTATGCATTTGAGACTATTCTATGTTAAGACTAACTCCATACATATAACCAGCAAGCTATCATTATGTGTAGTGGAGATAAGTTCAAACCATTGTTTGTAGCGTCAAAGTCCAACACTAGCTGTTATTCATATCTTGTGCATGTTGGCTCCACAACTTGACCACATGCGTATAGACAAGATTGTAATAGCTAGTTACGCATTGGATACCTTGACACCTTGGTTTCTTATACCCTGGTGCATAACATCCATATGCTATATCAAACATAAGGACTGCATTTCTTTTCATTTTGAGCAATTACTTGAAAGCTGCCTATCATCATCCTATCTTATCCATTCTATCTATCCATTCGTTCCATCATCCTCAGCCAAGATCAATCATCTCCATCATCCTTTGTCCATATTCCCGCTCCTACAAAACAAGTGTTAGCCATACATAAGTCCATATCTTTTTCTTTACCATCTACCTATATGCATACATCTATCCATATCATTACCTTTTACATATTCAAACATTTTCTATCAATTACCATTTGCATAAACATCCATCCATAATCCATATATAATCCATACACATAACATGCATAGCCATCATAATATCAACATCACAACCATTATAACATCATATAGATTGCCAAAACTGCCATATATATATATACATGTGTGTCAAAATACAAGTGTCTACAATACAAGCTGAGCCCTGAAAAGAATGAATGTACAATAATGGCTCTAGGCCTCATCATGATACAATGTCAACAAGGTATGCCCTAGCGACTACTGCCAGCTCCCTCGCCCTGACGACCACCACCAACAGGTCCTGTACCTGGTCCTCCATCTCTCGGTGGCCCCATCACTGAAGCTACTGACCGAGATCCACCTGACCTCCGTGAGCTCGAAGCCCCTAACCTGCTCCTGAAGCTAGGCTGTCTCTGCTCTGCCGGCACAGCTCCATAATATAAGCCTCTATAATACTCAGCCTCACCCTGCACTCTCTGAAGCTCAGCCTGTACCGCTGTCAACTGTGTGGCTAAGTACATGGTAGCTCCATCAGTCCCCAAGGCAGTCACTGCTCTATCCCACTCACTAGTCATAACCTGCAGCTGCTGCACTGCCCTGTCTCTCTCAGCTCGCAGACCATCCCTCTCAGCTCGCAGACCATCTCTCTCTGCTCTCATAGCCTGCTCCTGCTGTACTGCAGTATCCCGCTCAAGCCTCATCATCTACTCATGCTGCCTAGCTGTATCCCTCTCTCCTGTAACTCTCGCGAGAGCACCATCATCCTGTCCATCTCCTCTCTGAGCTCCCAACTGCAGCTGAGCCTGATAAGTCTGTGCCTATGCTCTAGCATGCCTCAGACTAATCACGGCCTGATGCCTATCCATATCCACTCTCCTCAGCCTCATCTGTGCCCGCTACCTCCATCTCCTCTCCTCTCTGATCCATCTCTGCAGCTGCTGAATACCCACATCATCTCCTGCTCTGATCTGTGCCTGTGGCTGTGCTAATATAGCAGGCTGACTTGGCACCTGCCCTGGCATCTGTATCCCTGGTGCAGCTGGCACTACTGCCTGTGCTGGTGGAGCCCGTCGTCGTCGCCTCCGAACTGGCCTCTCCATCCCAATCTCCCCAATCTCTCCGTCTCGTGTCAACCAAGTCGGCCTAGCTATCGCCCAGTATGCATCATACTCTGGCAATGTACCTGGATCTGCAGGACCCTGTCTCCACTGCCATGCTACTGGCTGCAATCCATCTCTCTCTGCCAAGGCTGTGTCCACCACAACCTCTGGACCCCAATCGAACACCTCCTGTCTCGTCCTCCCAAAAACAGCATCCCCTACAGGTACTGCCTGTGCCTCTCCGAACTGTCTCAGGGCTCTCTCTGGCAAATAGTGCTCTATAATGTACACGCCGCATCCAAAAATGTACCTCGCCTGTCTAGCATAGGCAAGCTCGGTATCCTCCTCCTCCCACTGCTCACATCCTAGCCATGGCCTCCATACAAATCTGTCTATCTCATCCAACCTCCGTCGCCAGTATACCACCCCTCGGCGCTGTCGATACGTCAAGGCTCCTCTATACATCCGTGCAAATGGCTCTCCTGCTGCTCTAGCAACCCATCCCTCTGGTCTCGTCACCGGAATGTGCTCATAAGCCCATACATGCAAAACTGTCACTCCTGCTGACATGCTCGCTCCAAACATATATGCGCAATCATGCAGGTAATGATAGAGCTGTCCCAACACGCACTCTGCCCATGCATATCTCATGCCATAGGAGAACATGCCCTCCATCACTGTCCCCCATCCTACAGGAAACCCTCTCGCTCTCCTATCACCCACTAGCCATCTAATGATAGCCACTACCACCCGCTGCAACCTGTCACAGAGCTCCTCCATCCTCCCCATCGGTATCTCTGAACCCTCTGCTCCGATGTCTGGTGTCCCAAACAATCTCCTGAATGCCCCTGGGCCCATCTCTGGATCATAATCTACACGATCCCCATCTATCGGAATCCTCAAAATCTGGAACACATCCTCTAAGGTGATGGTCGCCTCACCTGTCGGTAACAAGAATGAACTGTGCTTGCTCATCCACCACTCCACCATCGCAGTCATCAACCCTCGATGTGCCTGAACTGGCTCTAATCGTGACACATGCTCCAAACCCAGGATCTCCAACACCAGTAGCTCCTCTGCATCCAACTGTCTCACCAGCCGCAAATCTCTTGGATGGGGCTCCCGTGATAGTAATGGCGGTAGTACATCCTGCATCATCCATTTACTCTTGTCAGTCCATCCCATTAATCATTCATATCAAAATCTGCCTATCTTTCTGCTATTTTATCCTACACCTACCATATGCGGTTCACTTTACCACATGCGACCTTTTTCTGCTCACTAGCAACCCCCTTTACCATTTGCGCTCCTGTTCTGACCAAATGCGAGCTATTTCACTTCATGCGCTTACTGTTTTCCTATACGCGACCTTTATTGCCATATGCGCTTATCCTTGCTTTATATGCGAGCCATATCCCACATGCGCCTCTATTTACCCTAAAAGTGAGCTCTTTTCCTAAATGCGCCTATTTTATCCTTATAAGCGAGCTCTTTTCCTAAATGCGCCTATTTTATCCTTATACGCGAGCCCAATCACTATATGCGCTTATTTTTGCCCTACACGCGAGCTCTCTACCATATGCGAGCTGTTTCTAGTCCTATGCGAGCTACACTACTCTATGCGACTACTATCTGCTCATAAGCGACTAGTTTCCCTCCATACGCGCATTTCGACTGCATTTTTCCCGCCGGCAGGATGCGACCTCGTTTTCCCTAAGCGACCTACCCGCGTCTATAAGCGACCTGAACTACTTTAAGCGACCTCTTTTCCTACATAAGTGACCTATATGTGCCATGTCCTAAACTAGTCGCTTTTGGTGACGTGTGTGAATTAATTACGCTTCTAGGCTATTAAATGCACGCTTTTGGGAAAAGTTTTGAAACATACCGGTGCGCCTGCTCCCTCTGCTCGTCCATGTGTCCTCACTCGCTCCGCACGATGATCTCTGCATGGAATCACCATCCTGCTAGCTCTGCCACTATCACTCTCAGGAGCTCTGGATTTCTTTAAGTTTCTAAGCACAAATGAGCACAAATGAGCCTATTTGCCCTTGAAGCCCCTACTTATAGCCCTTCTCCAAACCCTAATTCTTCTATACCACAGCCTATTTTCTTCCATGCAACCCCCCTTTCCTTCGCGTTTGCCCTCTTTTCTGCCTTTTCTTCTATCGAGAGCCAACCCAGCCCTTCCTGGTTTGCCTGGCTTACCTCTCGAGGGGGCATCACCTGCCAGTTACACTGGGGCATAACTTGTTTATCGAACGCATCTCACATCTTCTTTGACACAACGTTCTATCGAACATTGTATCAAAGAGGGGCAAAATGTAGACACCCAAATTTGTCCATGTCTAGTGACACCTTGTTAAATCACTAATCCATTATCCAATTAATTAAATAAATTTTATTTATTTAATTAAAATCCCATTCTCATTCACTTAGCCAATTAATTAAATAAATTGTATTTATTTAATTAATTCCACATCATGTCTTATCTCATTTTATGCATTTATCATATTAATTAAATAAATTTTATTTATTTAATTAATTTCCAACTCATATCCCAACTAATTCAAATACTTTATTTGAATTAAGCCTTTATCATTTATCACATTTCAACACTTGTCCATTTCCCATTCATCATGTGTTGTAAGACAACTTTCATTTAAAATCTTTCACATGCACAACTAATTGGACCTAAATTTAGTAACTTTCAATCTTAGCCATTCACATAGCCTCTGAATCTCCACCGTTGATTGATCTTGGTTGAGTCCTATATAAACAGCCTCTCACTCCATAGCAGCGATCCAGAAATCATATAGCAATCCAGCAATCTAGCAATCCAGCAATCATATAGCACCTCCATTATCATCTTGAGCATTCGAGCTTTTATCATCCATCAATGGCAGCTTTCAGCTTTGTAATTGCTTATCGAAGAAGCAGTCCACATCTCTCTCTCAAACAAGGAATCGCACGGTCTAGGTGATGTTATGCTTGAATTGCATTATCCTTTGATTTCATTTAGGTTAGATTCCTTGATGATGGTAGGGTTAGGGTTTCATGACTATGTCTGATCTTCCACACCTGACTTTCACCTATCACAGGAGCCAATGGTGGTACCTGCCTAGGTCTAGGGTTTTAAGTTAGCTTTGCAAGTATTCATCCTTATTTCCCTTAAACCCTAAGTCTCACAGTCTCATTTTACTTTATGTTATAATTTGTTTCTAACCATTTAGCCTAGGTCACTAGTTACTTAAGTTACAACCTTAAGCCTTATAAGTCATGAAGTGACAAACCCCTTTTACCTAATGTTACCATCTGTAGCCTGTTGCATCATAATGTTAAGTCTAAAGTCTTTGCAGGCTTCAGGGATGCCACTTGGTAGGTTATCACAAGCCCACAGACTGCTAGAGGTGACATCATCATCCCACTGTAGGGCTGTGAAATGCAGACAGTTGGTAAGCACACTTTGGCTTACAGCCATAGGATCGAATATTCCAAATCAATGAAGGAGGTATTGCCAGGTTTTGAGTAGAGAAGTAAGCTACAGGAAATGAAAGATCTAACGGTAGTGCAGAGGAATCTTGTCAGAAGGGAAAATGCACCGTGCGACCACGAGATTGTGACACGTGGCCAACTTTCAAAGGAAAAATAAAGGTTTGCATAAGGAAGGATATGTGGAGGCTTTGACATATTTGCACAGAGCTAAAAGGTGGTGGCCCACCTCCCACCGTGTTGCTACGAAATGAAGCCACATGTCCATATCGGGCAAAAGGTAGAGGAGTTCGCAAAAAAAGTGTGTCCAAAATGGAGTTATTTCATTGGTTGATGATATTTCAATAAAAGAGCTCATATTTTCAAATCTGGTGGGTGACTCATGACTGTCAATATCATAGTGTATACACCTAAAAATGACACAATTCATTCTAAATAAATATTCTAAATTTAATTAATCGGTTCACTATTCCGTAATTAACTATAATCAATTTATTTAATTAAATTCCCTAAATTCTTCTAATATCTCACATAATTAAATAATCCTAAATTATTTAATTAATCTAAATTCCTCTATCCTAAGTTCTAATTTCAAAAATCCACCTCACCCATACACCTCACTTTTCCACCTCACCTTGTCCACCTCACCCTGTTGCACATGTAATTAAATATATTAAATATTTAATTATCTAATTTTCCCTAACCCGCATGTCCTATTTCTTCTCTAATCAAAGTTAGTTAACTAATCAATCAAAAGTGTTAACTAACTAGTCAATTGAGTTAATCCCTCAATCAATTCAGTCAATTCCATAATCTATTCTTCCAACTGACTAATCAAGTTTGTTAACTGATCAGTTAAAGGAGTTAACTCTCCAATCAATGTTGTCAAATCCCCTCTTTCATGATGAAGATGAGACACTTGTTATATTTCTACTGGTTGCACATTCCTCAACCATTCTCAACCATTGATCTTCTCATTTCTTCTCAACCGTTGATCCTCATTCTTCTGAGTCTATAAATGGAACCTTGTTCCTCCATTCTATTCATCTAGGCTATTCGTATTGTTACTCTGTAGAAATTCACCAGTGCGCCTTTGGCACCTCCATTTCTATTCATTAGCTTGAGATCACACATTTGCCTTGGAGCTCATCTTCATTGCACATTTATCACCACAGCCATTTACTATCGACATCCTTGAACACAGCAAAGGAGTGCACTCTCTGAGGGCCCTACTTCATACAAGCAAGGACGATCTTGATAGACAACAATAGAAGTTTTGATTCAAGGAAGGTTTGCATTATTTTATTCATTGCTTCATTTTACTCAATCTTCTTAGTTTCACTATTCTATTGGGTTATGGGTATTTATTTGTTTATCATTGCATATTCATTGTTTAACCAGATTTCCCTTAACACATAGAAAGAAGCTCAAATCAATGGCCAAAATTTAAACCTACTACAATGAACATTGGAAGCTGCTCTGAAACACAAATTATAGTAAAGGCTGAAGTGACGCGCATTGATGTAGTTGGCCCTAAATTGAAAGATTCTTTAAGGATGAAAAATAGGGTTTTCCATATCATTTTCACGAGCATGAAAAGAGTTCTGGCCCATAGAATGGTTATATATAGCTTGGATGGAGAAGTATGTCCTAGATGAATGAAGATCCAATCATATGCAAGGATAATACATTTTCTAACTATTTTTGTAATCTCCAAGATGAATTGTAATTTGTCTTTTCTCTTTCATATATATGTAATTTGAACTTGTCTTCCCAATGCCTATGGGCGGTGGCTTGTATTGTAAGATTCATGTAGCCGACATAGTATAATGAATATTGAGTACTACATTCTTGTGTCTATAAAAGAACATGTAGTACTACTTTGTAAGGTTGTTGAAAGATTTGGGAAACTTGGATGATGAAAATATAGAGCAATTCTAGAGGTTGGCCATATTTCTGAGTTGTAAGTTCAATTTCTTGCATCGTTGAATGTATGTTTTTATGAGCATTTTTATCAGTTTCAGGTTGAGCTTATATGAAAAATTCCTTTGAGCATGTATTTCCAATAATTTTTTCCTATGTTGCATGCATTTTTCTTTTGAAGGAAGATACAAAGGGTTTCTGAATTCATAAATATACATTTGCTATATTGCATGTCTAGTTTTCTACTTCTAATCAAGGATTAGATTAAAATGCTTTAAGTCAGATATGGGGAAGTTTGTTTTGCAACAAGGATATCTATAAGAAGAGTTATTTGGAATACCCATTCATGGATTGTTTTCTGTAAGGCAGGAGACATAGTAAATCCTTTGAATTTGCATGTTTATGATGCTTATGAGAACTAGTTTGCATTTGTGAGAGATTGACTCCAAACCCTAGGATTGGCACCAAGCAGGGTTGGGCTTATTTTCATAAAATACCCACAATAAGACAGTCACATCCATTAAAAAATAAAAACCAAAATCAACTTGTTAGTTTGTAGGAGTAGGGCTTTAGTTTCATGTTCTTTGAGCCATCTAGTGAATTAAGTTCCAAAGCTAGCCACTTTGAATCAATTTTACAGTTTTGGTCTACATATAGGAGAACATATCTGCTTTAGTTGTCAATATCTGATGAAATAAGGATCTATCATATAGATATTGAATCAAGGGAACACCCCCTAGGTCTAGCAAAGCCTAAAGTATAGAGGAGAACAAATAATTGTCTCCTATTCGTTGGCCACTGACCTGTGAATCCTGAGAATAAAAGCTGGCTACTTTTTAGGGAAACTTAGACCATCAGTTGGGAACACCAGCACCATCATCCCTCCTTGTTTCTCTCACTTCAATTAGTCAAGGCATCATCATCCCTAATCCTACCAGCTTCTTCTAATCTAGTCAAGTGCTATGTTTTATCAAATTCTTTGAAATGATGTTTCTTTGCAACACCATCTCAAAGAAGGGAAAAATGTAGACACCTAAAATCAACCACTCACCTATTCAACCCCTAATCAAGACATCACTAAACCACTTTATTCCAAAATTAATTGGATAAACACCTATTTAGATAGTTAAGGGATTAATGTCCCTTGTAACAGTGATTAAATAATATTTTATTATTAAATCACTATTCATGCACTATTCATCTATACCATCTCCTAGAATTAATTGAATAAATTTAATCATTTATTCAACTAATCAATCCTTTTCTATAGTCCGACATTAGATAAATATTTATTTATCTAATATCTATTTCCTCATCTAAAAATTAAATAAATATTTCTATTTATTTAATTCTCTATTTTATACACTTTTGATTAAGTTGACTAATTTACTTAATCAACTTAATTACATGCTTGTACATTCCAAATCCTTCATTAATCCATTCAAACTTCTCACATCTTCCAACATGTACAAAAGCATGGGCTTATGTACAAGACCACATAGGTCTCTTACAAAGGGATGGGAAAGTACCTTGTACATCCCTCTAAAAAAGGTCATTTGGTCCTCCTTTGATCCTCTCCATTCACTTTATCCAAGACCATCCTCCACCCTTGATATCTCCTTGATCCAAGGACCATCTTTATCCTTTATCCATTATACCAAAATCTATAAATAGCCATCATCCAAACCATTTTCAAGTCTTCATGTTATACAAAGTTATACTATCAATTTGAGGAGAAATTACATACATCCAACATCAAGGAGCACATCCAAAGACCAAGGTTTGCATTTGAGGTTCATAGTTTAGCTTCATTTCTTATATGCATTCCTTATTAGCTCAATCATGAGGTATTATTTGATAATGAATAGAATGGATTAATATTGCATTACCTTGTTCTTCATAGTTCATTTTCATGTGTACATAGACATAACCTTTTTATTTGTGGAGATCATCCACAAGATCATTTTTGCTAACCAATAGGGAGCACGAGCCTTAGGCTGACCCTCTTCGGCCAAGAAGCAAGGACTAAGGGTATCCATTTTGCCAAATTCACCCAAGGCATGATCTTGGCCTCATCCCTTATGGTGTTGGGGGCCTTGTACTTAGCAAGACTTGATCCCCAATGGGCTCATTCAGAACCTTTCAACTTCACTAGCAAACCAAGGGCCCTTTGACTAAAACTTTTATCTACACTATTTATCATAAAATTAAAAAAAATATACTATTTTAGAGATGATTCTCTCCTCTAGTACACCATATTTTTTTAATTCTTAAAATACATTTTAATATATTTTTAAAAAAATTTAATCAACCTCATGATTTATTATAATGACCTACTTGTATAGATTTTTTGCATCAATGTTTCAGATCACACTCCATGATCCATCATCATGAAAAGGATAAAAAATCAAATAAATAAATTCTTGATAATGGATCACATATTGTGATCTAAAATATCGATGCAAAAAAACTATACATAGTTTTTCCATAAATTTGTTTTATTCATTTTATGGACTATGGAAATATGATGTCTTTGACCTACATATAGTAACTTACAAAAAATAATTAAACTATTAAATATATATATTTTTGGATTCTAGCCTATGAGCCCTATCAAAGGGTATTTTCATATTTTCATGAAAATATCTTTGGTTAGAGAAATTTGGAAGTGAAGTTTGTTTTTTTGTTAAATTTTCCCCAAAAGAGGTGTTTGGTTGCCACCTAGACAGTTTTAGGTGAAAGAGTTTTAGCCAAAAGTCTTTCATCCTATATTGTTTGGGTCAAAACCTTCTATACAAATTAATACTTGTTTCAATTTAGATTTTAAGTTTATATCAAGCTAATGTTTTTAGGTGAAAGATTTTCTATCAAAACTCTTTATGCCATGCATGGGCCACATGGTTTTGAGAAAAAAATAGTTTCACCTGAAACTATTTTGGTTGAAAATATTTAACCTAAAACTATATTTGATAGGGAGGACTCTAGGCTGCCTGCTCTGCATCCTGTAGGTGTACAAGACCCTTTGACAACACTAGCCTTCCTACCAATTCAAGGTGCTAAAGACATACTCTTTGCAGAGATGGAAAACTCTACTTTTCTGCTTGGTGTGGGACACATACCTAGTCCTCACTGCTTCCAAGATACTGGCTAAATGGCACATAACTTTTTGAGCCCGTTGCCCACCCTTCTCACTCTGTTCAAGGGTCTGGACTGCTTGGTGCTCACTTTCCTTCTCTCTATTTTTCCACCCCTGCAAATCTATTTTCCTACTTGTTGATCTAGCCGGACTCCTCACTGAGCTCACCTAGAACAAGCATGCATTGCCTCTAACCGGCGATCCGACCACCCCACAAAAGAAAAACAAACAAAGAGCATGACTCTGCTTGATGACCTCCATACTGTACAGTGGGATTTGAAGAATCATCAAAAGAGAGTCATGGCTTGCAAAAGAAAACAAAATTGTAGAAACAGAAAAGACTAATCTACTGTAGAATGGTAAACTGAAAATAGAAAAGAAATACACAAATGATCGAACTACTGAATTTGATTTTTATTCAAAAATTGCCTTTACATCAGAATGCTTCTCAAATCAAAATCTTTTTCTTGTTTCTTCTGCTCAACCCCTCATACAGAAAGAATGCTGCATTTTATAAGTATTCCATGTTCGTTACAGGAAGGTTCCAATTCCAGAATGGTTGGTATTCCAACTGTCGGTTCAGCTTTGTGCTATTGGCAAGATAACATAGATGTCTCATCGAAATATACTTATGCTTTCCCATCGGCAAGACAGATTCTTTGTCGCACCGATCATATTCTTCCCCTGTCAATATGCATTCTATTGACTTTCGCATTCATGAGAACTTTTAGTCCCACATGCACCCGTTCAAGTCAGCCACTGCGATTTATATATCCATCAGCTTAGTAAACTCTTGTCACACTTTTGCTGCCGACGACCCCTGTCTACCCCTATCGGCACCACCCAAACTATCGGGCAACATTCAACCATGAACTCTGATAGTCCCTTGTCTCACCAATACCAAGTCTTCACCCTCTGTCGGCATGACCACTGTGCATCAGCCTCAAATCTTTAAGCCACGCCGACAGAAGTCCTTGCACCAATGTCCAACTCCATCGGAGTAACAATAGCTGTCGGAGTGACTTTCCCAGCCATCGCCGATAGCAAGCCTCATACCGATGACAAGCCTCGACAACACTTCATCGGACAGACAATTAATATCGGAGTGACACCCACATCCTTCACCGATAATGATTCTCATGCTGATGGCCTTTACTAACCTTTACCACTCCATCGGGGTAACACCAAGCGATCGAAGACATAACCACAGGCTCCGCCGATGACCACCCTCATGCTAATGGACATCACACATCGGTAAGACCTTGGAGATCGGCATAAGACACCAAACTCCTACCGATAGTAAACCTCAAGCCGATAGCTAGCCCTCCATCGGTATAACATGAAGTATTAGGGATACATCTTCCAGCTACGCCGATATCAATACTCACTCCGATGGGTTTACTTTACACATGTATAAACTTCTTCCCACCAAGGCTTATTAGAAAATGTACCACATCACACCAAAATGCAACGATAAAAAAAATTTCACAACATCACACCAAAAATGTGCAGTATATACATGGGCTCTGAGCCCTTGGTGCTCCTGCACCATACTCCCCTGTGTGGAAAGAAGCTATGTCACCTCCAGTGACAATGAGGCAAAATCAATGCCCCTCTTTTATAATTCTGACTCTGCAACCCAGGTAGCTTCTGCTTCAGGAAACTATTTCCATTTGACCAAATGCTCCATGTAGATGCCATGTCTGGTCTGCTTTTGTACTCTTGAATCCAGTATTCTCTCTGCCTGCAGTTTGGGTTTTAGTGGCAAAGTCACATCTTTTGCTGTCTGTTCCTTCTCTGAAATGGATCCATTTGCTACTGACTGAGGACCCCTGTATTGCACCAGGTCTTGGACATTAAACACTGGTGAGATTGCCAAATCTTCTGGCAATTCAATTCTGTATGCATTATTTCCATACTTGTTCAGGATTCTACAAGGACCAATTCTCCTCATCTGCAGTTTGGTTGGCATGCCTTTCTGCAATCTGGCTTTGTTCAAGTGAACCATAACCAAATCACCAACCTCAAACTGAATATCCCTTCTGTGGGCATCTACTCTGTCTTTGAACTTCTGTGTGTTCTCTGTCAAGGTTTTCTTCACCTACTCATGCACTTCTTTCATGGATTGTGCAAAATCCTCTGCATGTCCACTTCTGTTCTCCATGTTTCCCATATTTCTGAGCTCACATATACCTCTGGGATGCATTCCATAGACTATTTCGAATGGACTCTTACCAGTAGTCCTATTCACACTATCATTATAGGCAAATTCTGCCTGATGAATGACAAGATCCCAACTCTGTCCATATTCTTTGGTTATACACCTTAACAGGTTGCCCAATGTCCTATTTACAACCTCTGTCTGACCATCTGTCTGTGGGTGATATGCTAAACTAAATGACAAATTTGTCCCCAATCTCTGCCACAATGTTTTCTAGAAATGCCCCATGAATTTAGCATCTCTGTCAGACATAATGCTTGCTGGAAGTCCATGAATTCTGATCATTTCTCTGAAAAACAAGTGTGCTATATGACTGGCATCATGAGTCACTTTGCAGGGAATGAAATGACTCATCTTGCTAAACCTGTCCACAACTACATATATGTTGTCATAACCAGTCTTAGTCTTAGGCAAACCAACTACAAAATCCATACTTACACATTTCCATGGTCTAGAAGGAATGGGTAAGGGTTGGTACAGTCCTGCATTTGAAGTGGTTCCCTTGGCCTTCTGACATACAATACACTGCTCTACATACCTTATGATGTCTCTGTGCATCCTTGGCCAGTAATAGAACCTTTAGACTAGCTCCAGTGTCTTATTCAGACCAAAATGGCCACTCAGACTACCATTGTGCTTCTCCTATATGAGATTTTCTCTCATAGATCCTCTTGGCACACATAATTGTCCACCTTTGAATAGCAATCCCTGCTGTAAGGTGAAATCTGCAAACTCACTGTGAAAGTGATTCTCAAAATCTTGACATACCTTGTATGCCTCAGCTAAATCTTCATCATCTTGGTAAAGATTCTTGAAATCTTCAATTCCAATGCTCTTCAACTGCACTTCCTGCACTGTGAGCAATCTTCTGCTCAAAGCATCTGCAACTCTGTTTAGCTGCCCCTTCTTATGCTTAATTGTAAAAGGTATAAGATTGCAGGTACTCCATCCATTTGATATGCTTGCTGCTTAACTTATCCTGTGAGTTTAGAAAACTCAGAGCTTGGTTATCTGTGTAGACAACGAATTCTTTAGGTAGGAGATAATGTCTCCACTTCCTCAATGCTTGGACTAGACCATACAACTCTAAGTCATACGAAGAGTACTTACTCTTTGCTTCATTCAGCCTCTCACTGAAAAAGGCTACAGGTCTGTTTTCCTGATTTAGCACTGCTCCTATAGCTATATTACTTGCATCACATTCAATAGTAAATAGCTTATCAAAACTAGGCAACAACAAAATAGGTTGTGTTGCTACCTCTTTCTTCAACCTTTCAAAACTTCTATCTACAACTGGTGTCCATCTGAATTTTGCTTTCATTCCACCCTTAATTGTATCCAACATGGGTGCACATATTCCATTGAAATTTCTGATAAACTTTCTGTAAAACTGGGCTAAGCCATGAAAACTTCTCACCTCTATGGCTGCTCTGGGAGTAGGCCAGCTCAATATGGCTTCTACTTTGGACTTGTCCATCTTCAACTCTCCCTAGGACACCACAAAACCAAGGTATACCAATTCCTGCTTCATGAATTCACACTTCTCCAGATTTATGGTTAGTGTTCATCATGTAATTTTTACAAAATAGTATTTACATGTTCTAGATGTTCTTCCTTGGTCTGACTAAAAATTAGAATATCATCTAGAAAAACAACAACAAATTTACCAATGTAATCCTTTAGGACTTCATTCATGAGTCTCATAAAGGTACTGGGTGCATTTGATAGACCAAATGGCATAACAAGCCATTCATACAGCCCTTCTGTGGTCTTAAAGGCTATCTTCCACTCGTCTCCTTCCTTGATTCTTATTTGGTGGTAACCACTCTTCAAGTCTATCTTGGTGAAATACTTTGCTTTTCCAATACAGTCCATGAGATCTTCAATTCTGGGAATTGGGAATCTATACCTTATAGTTATCTTGTTTATGGCTCTGGTATCTGTGCATAATCTCCATGATCCTCCTTTCTTGGGTGCCAACACTGTGGGCACAGCACAAGGACTAATACTCTTCCTAATCAATCCTTGATCTAGCAACTCCTGCACTTGTTTGGAAATCTCTTTGTGCTGATCTGGAGTCATCTTGTAAGGTGCCTTGTTTGGCAAAGATGCCCCTAGAATTAGGTCTATCTGATGGCTTATTGCTCTCTGTGGAGGCAATGTGGCTGGTGTACCATCACTGATTATGCCCTTATACTTCTCTAGTATAGGCTGCATCTCTTTGGGAATCTCTCTCTTCTTATCCTGCTATCCTTCTTTTGGTTTTACTATGATGGCATAACCAATACCATCTTCCTTAAGAGTATTCAGAAACTCTTTTCCACTCACAACCAAGATATTAGGACTCTTTGTCTGAACTGCATCTTCATCTTCCAATGACTGAATTTTATAGGTGACACCATCCTTCTGAAAATAATAGGCATTCTTCTCACCATCATGTACTGCTTTTCGGTCATACTGCCATGGTCTGCCCAATAAGAGATGGCATGCATCCATGGGTAGTATATCACATAATACCTTATCCTTATAGCCACCTATACTAAACTCTACCCAACTTTGTTCATTCACTACCACATGTTGACCCTTATTCAACCATGTGACTCTATATGGGTTTGCATGAGTAATTCTTTTCAAATTCAGTTTTCTAACTACCTCATCAGAAATAATATTATCAGTAGATCCTGAGTCTATGATAATTTTACAGACCTTATTCAAAATCTTGCACTTGATTCTGAATAGTGCTCTCCTCTGGCTTGGTTCAGACTTTACTGGTTCCTTCATCAAGGTTCTCCTTATCATCAGGTTCTCTCCATCTTCTGAGTTCAGATTGACCTCAGGTAACTGGCTACTGGATGAATTGTCTTGGACATAGTGATTCCTCTTATCACCTCCTTGAGAAGAGGATGTGGTCTTTTCTGGACACCTATATGCCGGATGACCAAGATTGCCATAGTTGTAACACTTCATATTGGTGAAATAGGATCCTCTGCCTGATCCTCCTGACCTTCTGTTAGGTCTCAAAAATGCAGGTTGCTAATCCTAAGAGGATGCTAGGCTCTATGTTTGGATTTGCAACGTTTTTGAACTAACTTGACGAAATCAACCTTCAAGGTTTGATGACTTCCTACACTTTAGGTCCTGCTACACCCAGGTGGGTGAACCTTGAAATATTAAAGCAGTCTGAGTGTGGATGAGTGGACTAACTAGATCTATCTACAATGGCATAGGATGTAAGATAGATGAAAAAGATGACTAAATAATTCTATGCATAATGTTTAATAAATGATTGGCAGAAATTGTATAAGCAATATCAAGGTAAAAGGTTTTAAATAATGAGTTGAATGAGACTAGTGCCTTGTTGGGTAACAGAGTCAATTTGAAGGACCTAGACCAGTAGTTTCTTAATGGTAATAATTCTAATTGCTTGGCACAGTTTTGGTTTATAGCTTGTATAAACGTGCAAGAAAGTGATTGACAAACTCTTCTTAGCAATCCAACCAATATAATCAATTATCTTATAATTCACCAGAAGGTATTTTAATCCTTACTTGAAGGAACCAAATGAAATGAATGGGCAAGATTAACAGATAATATTTTACTGGAGACAGAATGGCAATCCTAATTATATGGCTCTACTTAGTAATCCCAACTTACTACTTCCAGGCTACTGCGACTAAATTAGAAGGGTTTAATTCCTCAGATGGACACCAACCAAATTAATCACACAGATACAGCAAGTGTGTATTGACAGATTAACTATATACTTGATAGCTTAATCTGAATAACAAAGAAATGCAGAAATGGAGACAGCCACACAATTGAATATTTTCAACAAACAACTGATACCAAAGTAGAAACACTGAATCAGAGAAATTCAAACTTCTTCTTCAAATAAAATATGCAATATAGTCACTTTGAGACATTGTATATTATGTATATATGAATATCTTCTACTGCTGATGATCATTTCAGCATCGATTGTTTGAACTTATATAGATATTTCTATGAAGAGATACAACTCTTCAATAAGTCTCTTGGGAACTTAACAAGTATTAACAATAATTACATAAGCGTAATTAGGCTCTATTCAGCCATAAATAAACTTTAGCCAAATGATCTAGATACTCTTGATCACGGTGAGAATCAGTAAGCTCAATAGCACTTCTGGTAATTACATCAAGAGTAACCATCTCCTCCAATTGTTTGCAGACTTCTTTGGATGCAGAGGCTTTATCTTTCAGAGCTCCTGTGGCTTTGTGTAATATAATCTGACAGTCAATAATCCATTCTTCTTTGCTCTTCACCTCTCCGTTATCTTTAAATAACCTAGGCACTCCTGCACTTGAAGCATCAATACCTTCTTTTGCATCAGCTTTTAGTTTGTCATAGTAATGTTGGTGTTGTTTGAGCAATGCTCTGGTATCAGGGATATCTTTATTATCAGTGGCACTTTTATTTTGTAACTCAATCAATTTTTCTTGTATCCTCTTTTCAAGTCATTCATGTTCTTTGATTGCTTTGTGATTTTCTGAGTAATTATCCCAAAACTGATTCAACCACCGCACCATGTTTGCATACCTGCTCTGCAGTATTGTAACAAATGCATCTATTTGAATTTGTGTGGCTGGGTCAGGGGATAATGCCTGAATGCCCTGAGAGCTCTCACCTTGAGTTATTCTTTTTGTGGACTGGCCAAAAGTGCTCTTAACAGCATCCTTCAAGTAATCATTTTCTTTTGTCAATCTCTCACAGTTCAATTTATAAGCATCTCTTTCTTTGATCAACATTTGAGCCTGTGCTTTATTCAACTTTGCAACATTGATACCAATGTCTGCAATAATTATAGGATCAGTTTCACCTGCTCTGAAAGTCATAACATGGCCAAAAGTTTTTTCAGTGTCTATGATGGCCGTCTTCTTATGGGGAGGATACAACGCCCATATCATCAAAGAATTTTCATCATTATTGTATCTAGTCCCTATATATACTTCATTAACTCCTTCAGGAGTAAGCTTATACTTGTCATTAGCATTATTCAAAAAGCTATCAAAAACCAAAGCAAAATTTAAATCCAAACCAGGAAAAATCATAACCCCTGCATCCTTGAGCAACTGTCTACCCTTGCTAGGTGTCATGTCTTGCATTTCTTTATCCACTGTTTCCTTCAACATATCTAATAACTGTTTTTCATTATCAGCAGAAACATCATCTATTGACTCTCTAATTTCTTTTCCTTTGTATTTATACAGGAATGATTTAAATTCCTTTGACTGAATGAATGTATCATCTGAAATGAAAGAATCATAAGCCTTTTGGCGTGGATCTGCATCAGCAGACCCCTCCTCATCATGTAGCACAACTGGAGGCTAATATTGTTGCATTTTTCTTTTAGACATTTCTATTGTTTTATCTTGTGGCTGCTCTTGTTGAGTCAATTCTTCATCTTCAAAGGATACCACTTCAATCTCTGCTAATTGCTTTTTCTTTTCACTTAAATCCCTATTATATTTCTCTACCACCAATTCGACTTCAGCTTCTTCCAAATTTCTAATGACATCATCATGTGGATAATGTATGTGCATGTATCCACTGAGATTTTGTTTTCTTCTTGCAGAATCAATAAAACCTTCAGGGTCGAACCCTTTCCTAACCTCAGCAGTCATCATATTATAATGCATTAATTTGTCCAAAATGAGATTGTATCCTTCTTTTGAAACTACAGTAAAATCTCCAAAACACAAAGTGCTGGGCATGAATGATTGTTTATCATGTGAACTTAGATGCATCACATTCAAACAATGCTTTTGCCTAATTATTTCCAAATATGCAAGTCTGTCAGGGACAGTTTTAGGCAATATGAATGGAGCATCCTCAAAACCATAAACTCTGATCATAGTAGCATCCTCAAAGCAATACCAATCTCCCCAATTATGAGTGACAGTAGGAGGGCCACCAAAATCTTTTGGTCTGAGGAATCTTTTTATTTCATTTGAAATTGAATATTCACAGGGGTGATTGAAATATCTATACAGCACTTTTACACAATGCTCTTCAAATTGAGCATAGCTGGAGTTGGCATACCTGCTATCCCAGATTCTGGTCCACATTTGTACAGGTATCTTTTCCCCTTTCTTATCCATAGCAACAACTCGAAACTCACTTGGCCACAACCCTACTTCCTGGCCATAGTATAACACCATATGCATAAGCATTGAGTAATGCTCAAAAGAGCATGTTGGAGCATTATTTTTTATTGCAGATAGACCAGAGTCTATTCTATTAGCAATGTAAGAAGCATAATCAAATTGTCTGGCATTATGACACTGGATATCAGAGGCTATGACCATCAGAGGAATAGTCAGGAATTCAGGGACCTCTGAGCCAAGGACTTGACCTACAGAAAAATAAGTATGCTATATATATGGTTCAAATATGGCAACATGAAAGGGAGGGCCATCATTTTCAGTTAAGGGCATCACTTCTCCTTCAACCCTGGGCCTATGAATGGGCAACCTCCATCCATTGTAAGTTGTGTCCATTCTCTAATACTCTTTATCCAGGTCTTCATAAATGATAGGGACAGTGCATAAATCATCCAAATCAAAAACCTCACAAATAGCATTTTTTGACAAATGCACAATTGGTTCTCCCTGTGGGTTGCAGATGGCTTTCAGGTTTGTATTATAATATCTGGCAAGCAGTTGGAGGAGTTCCACATTCAGGAATACATTGGGCACAACCAGTTTTCCCAAATTCAAATGCCATGGGTTTGACACAGGGGCATTTCTAAACCTTCTGTTGTAGTGGAATCTGAAGAGCTCATACCCCCTAATTGGGGTCCAGATATCTCCCAGGCGTTTATGTTTATCTTCCAATTTTTCTACCTCTGCCCTAAGTTGGGCAGACCTCCTGGCCTTGGGAGTTGACCCAGGCAATTGATCAATTAGGTCCTGATTTAATTTTCTATCTTTCACTTTCTCTTCAGGGGTTTGATCAGTTTTTTGTTTTTTAGGCTTACTGGTTTCCCCTTGTGACTTTCTTCCTTTTCCCTTTCCCAGAGTTTCCATTTTAAAACTTCGGCAGGAAATTCAAATACAGGCAATATAATGGTTTGTGTAGGTGTACCTGTCGTTCGGTGGCTGGAATTGGAAGCCTCTACTTTTGCCCTAAGAATTCCTCTGTATTCTCCTCTCGGATGGTTTTTTGCAATTATAATGATTGTATGAATTTCGTAGCCGTTTGTATTAATTATCTGATCAATTCAATGTTCATCGCTGTGAAGTGTCACATCGCCATAACTCTTCTTATCGGCGTGATTTTTGAAATGTCTGGGCGACCTCAATGTTTTTTATGGCGCGAACAGTCAATCGGCGTGACCCCTCAATTGTATTCCCGACGCTATGTAATGTCATATTTTAAGTGGGCGCGACCATCAGCATGACTTCCCTCATCGCCAAGTATTTTAGATCTCTCTGCGATATAGCAAGTCCCACCGATATGATTTGCTTATCGGGATGATTAATACTATCAAGATAATAAAATTATGTTCTCCCGATCTTTATTGTCTCGCCGATAGTCATCTTCATATATGGACTTTATCTTTATCGGAATGACATACATAATCGGGATAGCTAAATCAAGATATCCTGATCCAAATCATCTCCCCAATGGCCCTTTTCATATCCTTCATCGGACAGAGTATGTTAAAGTGTTACCGATGCCTTTTGATCGCCGTGACTTGTGAATCGGTGAGACCTAATTCCCTTATCCCGATATGCTGAGTTATCCTGATAGATGTGTATCGCTGTGAGTCTCACCGAAAGCTTTCTTATCACTAAGACTCTAATCATCGGAAGCTTACTTGTTTGCTATCCCGATAGTTTATTTCTCGCCGATGACTATTTGCTTCGTTACCCCCACAGGATGTTCGGTGAAACTCTTGCCAAAATGCTTCATCGGTATGATATATACCGTCGGGGCAACTTTTAAAAAGTCATCCGATAGATATCTGTCATACCGATCGGTATGACCACTTGCCTTTCTTGCCGATGTAATGTCATCGGCATTACTTACTCCATCGGTGACTTCCATAATTCTTCTTCCGATCTCTATTTTCACGCCGATGGTTGTTTTCAAACGATTCCTTATGTATCGGTGTAAGCAACACAACCTCTTGCCGATGGATTGATTTTGATGAAATTTGGCACTGCTCATCCATAGACACCTTGTGAGATAAATTTTTTTTTATTATGGTCTTTTTGGGATATTCTTCAGGATTTATTCAAATATGATGGGGTAAGGAGATAGTAAAAATTTCAAATTTTTACTGTGCTAACAGTGGCTCTGTCTGGGATGTATACTCCCTGTGAGTATAACAAGGATCCAGATCTCCTGGGGAAGTAGACCACATATTTTATTATTTTGGGGTGAGGTTTTATGAAACTGGGAAAAGGAAAGGAACAAATGATGGGGAGCGGGAATGATTCCTAGACTACTGTGCATGGAATAAGATATTTTGAGAATTATTTGAATGTTGTCCATGCACTGGCAACACTCAATTCTCTTTGTACATGTTTATGAAAAGAACTGCTTCAAGTATTGCCCATGTACAGGCAATTCCTGCTCCTCTCCTAACATATTCTGTACATAGTAAGAATCATCACCTCCCTTGCCAGTGATAACAAAAGGACCCAACCACAGGGCTTCAAATTTTCCATGTTTTCCTTTGTCCTGACATCTTGCATTCCACATTAGTACCAGATCATTTATTTCAAACTTTCTTTCTTTGGCCTTCTTGTCAAAGAGAAATTTTACCTGTGATTGTAATTTAATATTCTATCTCTGAGCTATTCTTCTTGTTTCATCAAGCTCTGCAATTGTTCCAACCTTTCCTCCATTGGTTCAGGGATATTCAAGTCTTCCTGGAGGATAAATTTGTATACTGGTATAAGATTTTCCAATGGCAATCTTGCTTGTGTTCCATATACCAATTCATAAGGGGATCTCCCAATTGTCCTTTTTATAGTAATCCTGTCAGCCCATACTGCCATTCTTAATTTTGAATCCCAAGCCTTCTTATTTTTATCCAACATTATTTTTATGATTTTCAACAGGCTCTTATTACTTGATTCAGCTTGTCCATTGGCCTGTGGATGGTATGGAGCAGCATAAGAAACAGTGATACCATGTGTACTACAAAAACCTTTGAATTCATCAGATCTAAAACACATCCCATTATCTGTAATCAATCTTACAGGAGTACCAAATCTGCATATAATGTTATCCATTAGAAAATTAATCACAACTTTACTTGTACCCTGTTTGGTTGGGATTGCTTCCACCCATTTTGTAAAGTAATCAGTAGCCACTAAAATCCATCGGTGCCCCCCACTCGATTTCTCTGAAATTTCACCTATAAAATCAATACCCCACTGATAAAATGGAGCCTCAACCTGCATAGGTTTTAAGGGTAGTGCTCCCTGATACTTTAACTTCCCTGAGAACTTTTGGCATTCTTCACACTTTCTAGTGTACTGGTATGAATCATTAAAGACTTTAGGCCAATAGTACCCTGCCCTCAGGATCTTGTGTGCTGTGGTCTTTGCTGAGAAATGACCTCCGCACATGCCTTCATGCAACTCCTTCATAATATGTTTTGATTGATATTCGTCCAAGCATAATAGTAGAACCCCATCTCTGTTTTTCCAATAGAGATCCCCACCAATGAGTACATATTTTGAAGCTTGTAGTTTGAGTGTCCTTCTTTTGTTATCATCATATCCTTCAGGACACTTCATATGTTTTAGATAATATACTATATCAGTATACCATGGAGTGTGTTCAATACTGGTACTTGCATCAACATTACATATCTGGGAAGCTTCTAGATTACTTTCAGCCATCAATTTGGCAAGACCCTGTCCTCTTACTAATTTAGTGATTTGGATTTCAATGTTGAATTCCTAAATCCTATTGATCCACCTACATCTCCTACCAGTGACCTCAGTTTGGATCAGTACATCCTTCACTGCAGCATTAGTAACATATGCTATGATTTTGGCCCCTACCAAATATGGTCTAAAATTTTTTACCGCTTTTACCAATGCATATGCCTGTTTTTCAATAATGTCATACTTCAACTCTGCATTCTGAAGGGACTTGCTAAAGAAAGAGATAGGCTGTTCATATCCATCATTGTTTTTCTGTAACAACACTGCTGCTACTGTATGATAGGAAGCAAATGAGAAAAGTTGGAAAGGTTTACCGAAGTCAAGGGATATTAAGACTGGAGCTTGCTTGATGGCCTCCTTAATGTTACCAAATGCTTCCACTGTTTCTGTTGTCCACTTCATTTCTAAGTTCTTCTTCAGCATTCTCGATATAGGACAAACAATCTCTACGAAATTTGGTATAAATCTTCTGACAAAATTTATCTGACCAAAGAATGATTGTATAGCTTTTACATTTTTTGGAATAGGGACTTGATCAATTGCTTTTACCCTTTCAGGATCTATTTTAACTCCTTCCTTCGAGACTATATGGCCAAGCAATTTTCCTTCTGTTACTGCAAAATGGCATTTTTTAGGGTTCAATGATATTCCATATTCTAGGGCTTTGACAAATATCTGTTCTAGATGTGTGCAATGATCTTCAGCCCTTTTTGAATATGCTGTTAAGTCGTCTTGATATACTATCATAATCTTATTGATCAATTCAGCAAAAGCTACATCCATCGCTCTTTGAAATGTTGCTCCAGCATTAGTTAATCTGAATGGCATTCTCAAGTATACATATGTTCCCCACGGAGTGGTGAATGCCATCTTAAATTGTTCAGACTCCTTAACTTTTACCTGATTGTAGCCAGAGAAACCATCCATCATGGATAGCAATTCACACCCAGTAACTTTCTGCAATATTGCCTCCATATTGGGAAGAGGATAATTATCTTTGAGGGAAGATTTATTCAAGTTTCTGAAATCCACACATAGTCTAATGTCACCATTCTTTTTCCTGACAGGTACCAAGTTTGAAACCCAGGAAGAGTGTCTAATAGGTTTGATTATAGCTCCATCCCTTAACTTTGTAAGTTCCTCTAGTATTTTAGGAGCTAATGTAGGATTAATTGGCCTCTGTTTCTGTCTGAATGGTTTTGCATCTGGCTTTAGCGGTATCTCATGTTGAAATAGATCCTCTCTATATGCCTTTAGATCATCATATGACCAAGCAAACACATGCATGTACTTCCTAAGTAGATTGATGATTCTGCTTCTGATTTTCTGATCAAGATTCCTTCCAATATATACATTCTTTGGGGTTGTCTGAGTCCCCAAATTGATTTCCTCAAGGTTCTCAGGTATCACTGGTGTATCTTTCTTTTTATATCTATCATGCCCATCAAATGCTTTTTCTAATGCAATAAGTCCTTTGGGTATCTTATTTGTCTTCAGTTGAACCACTTCTTGGCCAAAAAGGGTTTCCTTCCCATCGTGTTCCTCCACAAATGCACTGAAATCAATTTCTTGATTTTCATAATAATCAGCACAATGTAAGAAATTGATTATATCAGCATCGCTATCAAACACTTGCCAATTCTGTATATTATCAGGGATGGTAGGTCTAGTTTTAAATTCTACTTCTGTGATCCCTCCTAATGTAACATCATCTCTCTTTAATGCAATGTTTGCTAAAAAGTCTGCCATAATGTTTTTAGACCTATCAACCCAGCTGATTGAAAAGGCATCAAATAATTCAACACTATCCCAAACTGCATTTCTGTACTATCTTAATCTTTTATTTTTAGATAAATATTTTTCTCTTACTTGGGAGATGACTAGTTCAGAATCACCAAAGACAGCCAACTTTTTTATTTTGTATTTGGTGGCTATGTTTAGGCCAATGAGCAGGGCTTCATACTCAGCTACATTATTGGTGCATTCAAATGTCAATAGGAAAGAGTATTTAAATGTTTTACCTCCTGGTGAGATAAAAACTACTCCGGCCCCATTTCCTATCTTGCTGCATGCACCATCGAAATACATTTTCCACAAATCATTTTCTCCTTTCATAGATTCAGTGTGTATTGGGTCAGTGTTATGCAATTCTGGGGTAGTTTCTCCAACTTTGAAAACTCCTAAATCTGTGTCACAAAAGAAATTCACCTGATGCCGGTCCATTCTTTCTATAATATTGTCGTACCTTGGCTCTCTGCACAATTTGATTTCCTTGTCACCTACTGGTATGGTGGCATATGATAGATCTAATTGAACATTGCCTCCTGCCATTGCAGCCCATTGTCTTGATAGCAGCATTCCATAATATGGTGGGATATCAACCACAGTGATGTCAATGTTATATGTTGCTTCAGGATGTGAAGCAAGTTTTATCTCTACATCTTTCATAATACCAACTACTGGAATAGATCTGTTATCCATTGCATAACACTAGCCATACGTAGTATCAACCCACATCCCTAATTCTTTCATCACTGCTATAGGCATGATATTCATAGCAGCACCTGAATCAATCATACAATTCCTGACTATTCTGTTCTTGATTACTAGTGTAGTATAGAATGGATCTACCTGTGAGGGATTTTTTGTAAGTGTGTCACCAAGGTATACCTCGGGCATCTTAAAATTTTCTTGATGCACATTATTTGTTGTTTTTTCAAACCCTTTATGTTTTGGATTTGGTGTATCAGAAATCATCTTGACAACTGTACTCCTATATTTATCTATTTTCATCATCTCTAGGAGTGGGACTGATATCTACACCTTAGACACTGCCTGTGCAATGTCGAAAGAAGGGGTTATGATCTGGTTATTCTTTTCTGTTTTTGTGTTTTCTTTTTCTTGATTTTCTTTCATTTTATTTTTATCCCCCTTTTCTGGTTCTTTAGGTGATGATTTTGTATTATTCTCTTTGTTATTCTGGTCTTTTATAAATACACTTCCAGGAGTTCCTTGCCCAACATTTGTTGTTCTATTCCTTAAGTTATAAGTGTTTCGAGCTTGAGCCACTGCAGCCACTGTGAGAGCTTCTCTTTCATCCTCAGTAGGTTTTCTCCATTGACCATATGATTTGTTGTTATAACTATCTTCCTGGTCTGAGAATACCTCTTGTTCTCCCATGTTAATATGATACTTTTGGTTTCCTACATCATACTCATATCCTTCTTCTTCTGAAGAAGAATAATCTTCTGTTACCACACATGGTGTATCCTGCATCATATTGATGGTGTGATTATCCCTATTATAGCTGTATAGCATTTCCTCTTGCTGTATTGATTTAGCTACCTCACAGTATTCAGGTGAATGTGGTAAGTTACATACAAAACACCAAGGTTTATTTTCTGCCATATGTGCCATGTTTCTCTTCAAGGGATCAGGAGTATCCTTTCCATATGGCTGCTTTCTGTTGTTGTCAATAGGTCTTCCATCCTTCCAATTTGTATTGTAAGGCATATCATGTAACCTAGGTCTATCATGCCTATGCTGACCCTCTGGTTTAATCTGTTGAGCATTTGGATTCTGAAGATTTCTATGATTGTCCCTTTTACTAACCATTCCTGTAGCCTTCCTATTATTTTCAATAGTTATGGCTACTTTCTGTGCTTCGGCCAATGTTGCAGGACACCTGTTTTTGAGTTCATATCCTATTTTGGGGTCAAATGCTTTCATATAGATACTCAGTGCTGCCTGGTCAGATAACTTGGCTCCATGTGGTACCTTATTATGTAACTTGGAAAACTTCAGGTTGAAATCAAACACTGATTCATTTTGATACTTCTGTATACTTATTAGTTCATGTAGTACAAACTCAGGAGTGCATTGGTTACCATACTGATCCTTAATGGTGCAGGAGCACCCGTACAAGACAGGATATAGGTTAATTGTCCACATGATGACAGGACATTAGTCTATTTTTAGTATGTTTGACTTCATCATGTAATAAGGTCCATTGGACCAATGCTATGTATTAGATCAGCCTAGGAGAGTGTGCAGGCAGTTAGAGATCGTGATCAGGTAGTCTGAGCTGTCCTTCTCCCAGCCGCTTGGAAGCTCCCAGCCGCTGGGAATTGAGTTGGTAGTACTCGTAGGATATTGCTATATATACCTTCGATCTGTTAGGGTTTAGAGATATGTTATGTTAGTTGTGTTATGTTATGGTGTTGTGTTAGTGATCGAGTTGAGATTTAGGAGAACAGTCCAGATATTGAGAAGCACTGTTGTTTGACAGTATTGCAGAAACAGGGCATTTGAATTTCATTTGAATAAGATCTCATCAAATTGCATTATCTGGTTGATCAGCTGTATCTGTTTTGATTTCCATTCTGTTTACAAGTTAATGGATACTTTCAACCCTTCCACCGGTTGATTCTGTGAATCGGTGGAATGGTCATGTATGATAGCTTAGTTTGCATGTTAGTTTTCTGTTTATGCATTTCATTATTCAAGAGATCAATTGGTAGCATGTTGTGAATCAGCCTAGCATCCTCATGTGCTAGGTTTAGAAAGATAAATTGTTAAGTTTTGGTCTGAAGGTGATCCAACCCGATCATCATATTGTCTTTATGAAATTGTGCGGTTCTGTGAGTTTGCATGCAGCGGACGGATATACAGGAGTCTGCATGTGCTTTTCCAGTCAGAGCGAATCGCATCGTCATCTGTGAGTGTATCGCGATCAGGATTGGGTTATGAAGCTATTGAAGTTTGCATGTTTCAAGTGCATCAGGATGTTATAAGTCGGATATATACTCAGTGTATATATCGTCGTCAGGATCATCTCTCGGGTGTGCCCATCATCCGCATATCGCTATCGGATGCGGGAGTGAAAGTTCATTTTTTTGACTAAGTGTTGAAGAGGACATCAGGATATTGTATGACGTCATCGTCATCAGGATGTGATGTCATCGTCATTAGGATATTGCAGATATCACCCTATGCAAGTTTATCCTGCTGTCGCTAAGTGTTTAGGTATCGGCATAAGTTATCGGCATAAAGTTTGTTTAACATCATCAGGATGTTTTAATCGGACCGGATAAGTCATATCATGATGCTGTTGTTTGTATAGTCGGCTATCGGGGCATCGAAGGGAAGATGCTGAAGTTGTCATCATCAGGATATTTGGAGCAACCAGATATTTCATATCCTGCTAACGAAGGTGGTGTTGAATATCATGATGATGCCGATAGAGTTTGGCACTAGATGAACAGTGCAACAGGAGGATGTTTGCGCTAGCTGAGTATCATGATGATGATGATAGGCGAAAGACGGAGGAAGTGAACAGTAGTCGGCAGGAGGATAATTGTGCTCGTCCGAAATATGATGATGCTGTTTGTGTTTGCAGGAAATATGATGATGATGCTAAGCCGATAGGGATTTTTAATAGGCTGATTGTATTATTGACTCCTCCTTCCTGTTAGTAAGCTCCCGTTGCGTTTACCTCTGCATCATAATGGTATCAGAGCAAAGGAAGGATCTTCTGGAAAAGATAAGGGTATAGCAGGATGTCAGACGAAGAAGGAACATCTGAGGTTCCAGCAAGGATGACCAACGCTGAGTTGGCAGTTCTGGTGAAGAAACAGATTGCAGAAAGAAAGGCCGTGAAGGCTCAGAATCAGGAATTGAAGGATGAGTTAGCAAAGTTGAGGAGCAGAGTAGGTTCTGGTAGAGAAGAAGATAGGGAAGAAGAAGAGATCCCTAATTGGAGCGAGGAGGTCGTTCCTGCAGACCAGAGACCACTGTTGAATGCCCTCAAGGCCATGGAGAGGAGAACCATGGATGTGAAACTGGATTTGCCAGTGTTTACAGGCAAGATGGAACCTGATTCAGTGATGGAGTGGATAGACTGTTTGAACAATTTCTTTGAAACAGAGGAATTTTTTGAATATGATGATGCTGTTTGTGTTTGCAGGAAATATGATGATGATGCTAAGCCGATAGGGATTTTTAACAGGCTGATTGTATTATTGACTCCTCCTTCCTGTTAGTAAGCTCCCGTTGCGTTTACCTCTACATCACTTAAACTGGTTATGGAAATCAGTTATTGAATTGATTGATGCATCAGGCAAGCTATTAAAACAATCTCTGGCATCTTTAGTGAGGGACATCATAAATAACCTCATTCTAATGTCTTCCCAATCCATACCTATATCCTGTACAAAAGCATTAAAACTTCTGATATGATCTTCTGCAGATACTGCATTGTTTCCAGTAAACTTGGGAACCATGTTTCTCCAAGTACTATCCATAGGATATGGATATAATTGATATCCAGTTAAATCAAATTGACTGCATATATTAGCAAGGTTTTGGGGAGGGAAATTCAGAGGTGGTGGATTGGGATAGTAATTATATCCACCTGGTGGCTGATGATATGCATATTGTTGATGTTGGTTCATATGGGGATTTATGTGTTGACTTTGTGGCCTATAATATTGTTGACCAGAGGGTGGGTAATTATTTGCCATATGTTGAGATGCATTACGTATGGGAGGTGGTCTAGGGTTTTGGGGAATAGTGTTCTGATGACTTCTAGAAGCATGTGAATTTTGAACACCACCTGTATTTTGCTGTGTATTTCTTGAAATATTCCCTCTATGCGGAGGTACATATTTTGGGGGAGCTGTTTTGGCTTTATTTTTTCTCTGTTGAATTTCTTGCTGCAACAACTCCTTTTCCTCTTGTATCTTGTACCTTTCAAGTTCTTTTCGGAGCATGAGTATTTCCTGTTGCTCTTCACTCATGTCTTGATTATTTATTTCCTGATGTTATGGATTGTCATTCATTCCCTAATTTGAAAATTCATATCCTATCTCTTCTCCCTGATATAATGACATCTTGAAGTCATGTTCAGCTTGGTTCCTATCAATATCCCTCATGACCTTTGCATCATGATCACGTTGTTCTTGAGGGGTGGGTCTGTACCTTGCCAAAATATCATCAGTTGCTCCACTAAGGTTCTCATTTGAATCATGTAGAGGTGTGAATTTGTTGTGAATTAAAATATTTTGTTCTGAATCATTTTCTTGGATGTCCAGATTATTATCTTGGTGTAAATGCTTTGAATTCACATTTATTTTGGAAATGTTTCTGAGGGGTGGAGATGACTGCAAATTTTTACCTTCCATCTTGGATCTCCTACCATCCGTTTGAAATTTTTGTTATAATTGTAACTACAGTCGCCACCTATTTACTAAATAGGAAAAGTTTATATTTTATCTGTAGGGTTCTTGTCACCAGCAGAGTTACCAAATTTTTTGAAATGACTCTATGAAAGAAAGGATTAATTTCTAAGGTCTTTTACTAAGTCCCCAGCAGAGTCGCCAATTTGTTAGGTCTCAAAAATGCAGGTTGCTAATCCTAAGAGGATGCCAGGCTCTATGTTTGGATTTGCAACGTTTTTGAACTAACTTGACAAAATCAACCTTCAAGGTTTGATGACTTCCTACACTTTAGGTCCTGCTACACCCAAGTGGGTGAACCTTGAAATATTAAAGCAGTCTGAGTCTGGATGAGTGGACTAACTAGATCTATCTACAATGGCATAGGATATAAGATAGATGAAAAAGATGACTAATTAATTGTATGTATAATGTTTAATAAATGATTGGCAGAAATTGTATAAGCAATATCAAGGTAAAAGGTTTTAAATAATGAGTTGAATGAGACTAGTGCCTTGTTGGGTAACAGAGTCAATTTGAAGGACCTAGACCAGTAGTTTCTTAATGGTAATAATTCTAATTGCTTGGCACAGTTTTGGTTTATAGCTTGTATAAACGTGCAAGAAAGTGATTGACAAACTCTTCTTAGCAATCCAACCAATATAATCAATTATCTTATAATTCACCAGAAGGTATTTTAATCCTTACTTGAAGGAACCAAATGAAATGAATGGGCAAGATTAACAGATAATATTTTACTGGAGACAGAATGGCAATCCTAATTATATGGCTCTACTTAGTAATCCCAACTTACTACTTCCAGGCTACTGCGACTAAATTAGAAGGGTTTAATTCCTCAGATGGACACCAACCAAATTAATCACACAGATACAGCAAGTGTGTATTGACAGATTAACTATATACTTGATATCTTAATCTGAATAACAAGGAAATGCAGAAATGGAGACAGCCACACAATTGAATATTTTCAACAAACAACTGATACCAAAGTAGAAACACTGAATCAGAGAACTTCAAACTTCTTCTTCAAATAAAATATGCAATATAGTCACTTTGAGACATTGTATATTATGTATATATGAATATCTTCTACTGTTGATGATCATTTCAGCATCGATTGTTTGAACTTATATAGATATTTCTATGAAGAGATACAACTCTTCAATAAGTCTCTTGGGAACTTAACAAGTATTAACAATAATTACATAAGCGTAATTAGGCTCTATTCAGCCATAAATAAACTTTAGCTAGATGATCTAGATACTCTTGATCATGGTGAGAATCAGTAAGCTCAATAGCGCTTCTGGTAATTACATCAAGAGTAACCATCTCCTCCAATTGTTTGCAGACTTCTTTGGATGCAGAGGCTTTATCTTTCAGAGCTCCTGTGGCTTTGTGTAATATAATTTGACAGTCAATAATCCATTCTTCTTTGCTCTTCACCTCTCCGTTATCTTTAAATAACCTAGGCACTCCTGCACTTGAAGCATCAATACCTTCTTTTGCATCAGCTTTTAGTTTGTCATAGTAATGTTGGTGTTGTTTGAGAAATGCTCTGGTATCAGGGATATCTTTATTATCAGTGGCACTTTTATTTTGTAACTCAATCAATTTTTCTTGTATCCTCTTTTCAAGTCGTTCATGTTCTTTGATTGCTTTGTGATTTTCTGAGTAATTATCCCAAAACTGATTCAACCACCGCACCATGTTTGCATACCTGCTCTGCAGTATTGTAACAAATGCATCTATTTGAATTTGTGTGGCTTGGTCAGGGGATAATGCCTAAATGCCTTGAGAGCTCTCACCTTGAGTTATGCTTTTTGTGGACTGGCCAAAAGTGCTCTTAACAGCATCCTTCAAGTAATCATTTTCTTTTGTCAATCTCTCACAGTTCAATTTATAAGCATCTCTTTCTTTGATCAACATTTGAGCCTGTGCTTTATTCAACTTTGCAACATTGATACCAATGTCTGCAGTAATTATAGGATCAGTTTCACCTGCTCTGAAAGTCATAACATGGCCAAAAGTTTTTTCAGTGTCTATGATGGCCGTCTTCTTATGGGGAGGATACAACGCCCATATCATCAAAGAATTTTCATCATTATTGTATCTAGTCCCTATATATACTTCATTAACTCCTTCTGGAGTAAGCTTATACTTGTCATTAGCATTATTCAAAAAGCTATCAAAAACCAAAGCAGAATTTAAATCCAAACCAGGAAAAATCATAACCCCTGCATCCTTGAGCAACTGTCTACCCTTGCTAGGTGTCATGTCTTGCATTTCTTTATCCACTGTTTCCTTCAACATATCTAATAACTGTTTTTCATTATTAGCAGAAACATCATCTACTAACTCTCTAATTTCTTTTCCTTTGTATTTATACAGGAATGATTTAAATTCCTTTGACTGAATGAATGTATCATCTGAAATGAAAGAATCATAAGCCTTTTGGCGTGGATCTTCATCAGCAGACCCCTCCTCATCATGTAGCACAACTGGAGGCTGATATTGTTGCATTTTTCTTTTAGACATTTCTATTGTTTTATCTTGTGGCTGCTCTTGTTGAGTCAATTCTTCATCTTCAGAGGATACCACTTCAATCTCTGCTAATTGCTTTTTCTTTTCACTTAAATCCCTGTTATATTTCTCTACCACCAATTCGACTTCAGCTTCTTCCAAATTTCTAATGACATCATCATGTGGATAATGTAGGTGCATGTATCCACTGAGATTTTGTTTTCTTCTTGCAGAATCAATAAAACCTTCAGGGTCGAACCCTTTCCTAACCTCAGCAGTCATCATATTATAATGCATTAATTTGTCCAAAATGAGATTGTATCCTTCTTTTGAAACTACAGTAAAATCTCCAAAACACAAAGTGCTGGGCATGAATGATTGTTTATCATGTGAACTTAGATGCATCACATTCGAACAATGCATTTGCCTAATTATTTCCAAATATGCAAGTCTGTCAGGGACAGTTTTAGGCAATATGAATGGAGCATCCTCAAAACCATAAACTCTGATCATAGTAGCATCCTCAAAGCAATACCAATCTCCCCAATTATGAGTGACAGTAGGAGGGCCACCAAAATCTTTTGGTTTGAGGAATCTTTTTATTTCATTTGAAATTGAATATTCACAGGGGTGATTGAAATATCTATACAGCACTTTTACACAATGCTCTTCAAATTGAGCATAGCTGGAGTTGGCATACCTGCTATCCCAGATTCTGATCCACATTTGTACAGGTATCTTTTCCCCTTTCTTATCCGCAACAACAACTCGAAACTCACTTGGCCACAACCCTACTTCCTGGCCATAGTATAACACCATATGCATAAGCATTGAGTAATGCTCAAAAGAGCATGCTCGAGCATTGTTTTTTATTGCAGATAGACCATAGTCTATTCTATTAGCAATGTAAGAAGCATAATCAAATTGTCTGGCATTATGACACTGGATATCAGAGGCTATGACCATCAGAGGAATAGTCATGAATTCAGGGACCTTTGAGCCAAGGACTTGACCTACAGAAAAATAAGTATGCTGTATATATGGTTCAAATATGGCAACATGAAAGGGAGGGCCATCATTTTCAGTTAAGGGCATCACTTCTCCTTCAACCCTGGGCCTATGAATGGGCAACCTCCATCCATTGTAAGTTGTGTCCATTCTCTAATACTCTTTATCCAGGTCTTCATAAATGATAAGGACAGTGCATAAATCATCCAAATCAAAAACCTCACAAATAGCATTTTTTGACAAATGCACAATTGGTTCTCCCTGTGGGTTGCAGATGGCTTTCAGGTTTGTATTATAATATCTGGCAAGCAGTTGGAGGAGTTCCACATTCAGGAATACATTGGGCACAACTAGTTTTCCCAAATTCAAATGCCATGGGTTTGACATAGGGGCATTTCTAAACCTTCTGTTGTAGTGGAATCTAAAGAGCTCATACCCCCTAATTGGGGTCCAGATATCTCCCAGGCGTTTATGTTTATCTTCCAATTTTTCTACTTCTGCCCTGAGTTGGGCAGACCTCCTGGCCTTGGGAGTTGACCCAGGCAATTGATCAATTAGGTCCTGATTTAATTTTCTATCTTTCACTTTCTCTTTAGGGGTTTGATCAGTTTTTTGTTTTTTAGGCTTACTAGTTTCCCCTTGTGACTTTCTTCCTTTTCCCTTTCCCAGATTTTCCATTTTAATACTTCGACAGGAAATTCAAATACAGGCAATATAATGGTTTGTGTAGGTGTACCTGTCGTTCGGTGGCTGAAATTGGAAGCCTCTGCTTTTGCCCTAAGAATTCCTCTATATTCTCCTCTCGGACGGTTTTTTGCAATTATAATGATCGTATGAATTTCGTAGATGTTTGTATTAATTATCTGATCAATTCAATGTTCATCGATGTGAAGTGTTACATCGCCATAACTCTTCTTATCGGCGTGATTTTTGAAATGTCTGGGCGACCTCAACGTTTTTTATGGCACAAACAGTCAATCGGCGTGACCCCTCAATTGTATTCCTGACGCTATGTAATGTCATATTTTAAGTGGGCGCGACCATCGGCATGACTTCCCTCATCGCCAAGTATTTTAGATCTCTCTGCGATATAGCAAGTCCCACCGATATGATTTGCTTATCGGGATGATTAATACTATCGGGATAATAAAATTATGTTCTCCCGATCTTTATTGTCTCGCCGATAGTCATCTTCATATATGGACTTTATCTTTATCGGAATGACATACACAATCAGGATAGCTAAATCAAGATATCCTGATCCAAATCATCTCCCTGATGGCCCTTTTCATATCCTTCATCGGACAGAGTATGTTAAAGTGTTACCGATGCCTTTTGATCGCCATGACTTGTGAATCGGCGAGACCTAATTCCCTTATCCCGATATGCTGAGTTATCCCGATAGATGTGTATCGCTGTGAGTCTCACCGAAAGCTTTCTTATCGCTAAGACTCTAATCATCGGAAGCTTACTTGTTTGCTATCCCGATAGTTTATTTCTCGCCGATGACTATTTGCTTCGTTACCCCCACAGGATGTTCGATGAAACTCTTGCTGAAATGCTTCATCGGTATGATATATACCGTCGGGGCAACTTTTAAAAAGTCATCCGATAGATATCTGTCATATCGATCGGTATGACCACTTGCCTTTCTTGCCGATGTAATATCATCGGCATTACTTACTCCATCGGTGACTTCCATAATTCTTCTTCCGATCTCTATTTTCACGCCGATGGTTGTTTTCAAACGATTCCTTATGTATCGATGTAAGCAACACAACCTCTTGTCGATGGATTGATTTTGATGAAATTTGGCACTGCTCATCCATAGACACCTTGTGAGATAAATTTTTTTTTATTATGGTCTTTTTGGGATATTCTTCAGGATTTATTCAAATATGATGGGGTAAGGAGATAGTAAAAATTTCAAATTTTTACTGTGCTAACACCTTCCTCTGTTAGATCCTCTTCCTCTGTGGTTTCCTCTACCACTTAACTCCCCACTATGCTCTGTGAGTTTGGATTCTGCTTGGGATCTATTGTCAGCATTCCTTCCACCAAAACCTCCTCTGTGTCCTCTGTTATCTCTGCCTCTTCCTCTTCCTCTGCTATTTGAGTCTTGTTTCCTCTTGTTCTTTTCCTCCACTTTCAGTGCCAGCTGATAGCATTTTTGCACTATGGTAGGGCACAACAGACTGATTTCTTCTTGTATATTCCACTTTAGACTGTTAAGGTACCTTGCTACCTTTATGCTTTCATCCTCCATTACTTTGGACCTTAAGCATAGCTTTTGGAATTCTTTAGTGTATGCACTGACATCTAATTCCTTTTATCTTAGATTCTGTCTCTTCCTGTGCAGCTGTATTTCATAATCTTCTGGCATATATGCTTCGTTGATTTTAGCTACCATTCCCTTCCAAGTAGCTATGGGCTTCTTATCTTCTTTTGCTCTTTCAGTCTGCACAAATTTCCAATAGGTTAAGGCAGCTCCCCTGAGTCTAGATTTGGCCACCTTTACTTTCTGTGCCTCGCTTACACCATCACATTCAAAGTGATTTTCAAGTCCTTCTATCCACTCCATGACCAAATCTGGGTCCATTTTCCCACTGAAAAGTGGTACTCCTTCCAATGTTTTACCACTCATTGCTTTCAAAGCTTTCAAGAATGGTTCTTCTTCCAACTTAGGATCGGGTGTGGGCTCTTCATCTTCTACAGATACACCTTTTCCCTTATCCTCAGAATATTTAACTCTCTGGTTGACTTCTTTAGTCTTTTGCAACATTAAGCCTAGCTCACTCTCCATTTCTACTAGTCTTTCTTGTAGGAGTCTATTCTCCTCCTCTTGATCTTCAACTTTCTTTGCTAACTCTACATTAGTCACCATTTTCTTGGATGAACTAACAAACTCACTTGAACTCGGTGATGACATGCAACTCTTCTATTCCTATTTAGGAATAATCCAAATCTTACCGCTCTGATACCAATTTGATAGGGAGGACTCTAGGCTGCCTGCTCTACATCTTGTAGGTGTACAAGACCCTTTGACAACACTAGCCTTCCTACCAATTAAAGGTGCTAAAGACATACTCTTTGCAGAGATGGAAAACTCTACTTTTCTGCTTGGTGTGGGACACATACCTAGTCCTCACTGCTTCCAAGATACTGCCTAAATGGCACATAACATTCTGAGCCCGTTGCACACCCTTCTCACTCTGTTCAAGGGTCTGGACTACTTGGTGCTCACTTTCCTTCTCTCTATTTTTCCACCCCTGCAAATCTATTTTCCTACTTGTTGATCTAGCCGGACTCCTCACTGAGCTCGCCTAGAACAAGCATGCATTGCCTCTAACCGGCGATCTGACCACCCCACAAAAGAAAAACAAACAAAGAGCATGACTCTGCTTGATGACCTCCATACTGTACAGTGGGATTTGAAGAATCATTAAAACAGAGTCATGGTTTGCAAAAGAAAACAAAATTGTAGAAACAAAAAAGACTAATCTACTGCAGAATGGTAAACTAAAAACAGAAAAGAAATACACAAATGATCGAACTACTGAATTTGATTTTTATTCAAAAATTGCCTTTACATCAGAATGCTTCTCAAATCAAAATCTTTTTCTAGTTTCTTCTACTCAACCCCTCATACAGAAAGAATGCTGCATTTTATAAGTATTCCATGTCCGTTACAGGACGGTTCCAATTCCAGAACGGTTGGTATTCCAACTGTCGGTTCAGCTTTGTGCTATCGGCAAGATAACACAGATGTCTCATCGAAACATACTTATGCTTTCCCATCGGCAAGACAGATTCTTTGTCGCACCGATCATATTCTTCCCCTATCGATATGCATTCTATTGACTTTCGCATTCATGAGAACTTTTAGTCCCACATGCACCCGTTCAAGTCGGCCACTGCGATTTATATATATGTTGGCTTTGTAAACTCTTGTCAGCACTTTTGCCGCCGACGACCCCTATCTACCCCCATCGGCACCACCCAAACTATCGGCCAACATTCAACCATGAACTCTGATAGTCCCTTGTCTCACCGATACCAAGTCTTCACCCTCCATCAGCGTGACCACTGTGCATCGGCCTCAAATCTTTAAGCTACGCCGACAGAAGTCCTTGCACCAACGTCCAACTCCATCGGAGTAACACATAGCTATCAGAGTGACTTTCCCAACCATCGCCGATAGCAAGCCTCATACCGATGACAAGCCTCGGCAACACTTCATCGGACAGACAATTAATATCAGAGTGACACCCACATCCTTCACCGATAGTGATTCTCATGCCGATGGCCTTTACCAACCTTTACCACTCCATCGGGGTAACACCAAGTGATCAGAGACACAACCACAGGCTCCGCCGATGACCACCCTCATGCCGATGGACATCACACATCGGTAAGACCTTGGAGATCGGCATAAGACACCGAACTCCTGCCGATAGTAAACCTCAAGCTGATAGCTAGCCCTCCATCAGTATAACATGAAGTATCAGGGATACATCTTCCAGCTATGCCGATATCAATACTCACTCCGATGGGTTTACTTTGCACATGTATAAACTTCTTCCTGCCAAGGCTTATTAGAAAATGCACCACATCACACCAAAATGCAACGATAAGAAAAATTTCACAACATCACACCAAAAATGTGCAGTATATACATGGGCTCCGAGCCCTTGGTGCTCCTGCACCAATATTGTTAGCCCAAAGTGGGACACAACTCTATAATTTCATCCATAGATCATTTCAGAAGAGATTGCAAGGAGGATTCAAAGAATAAAAAGGTTGAGTCTAGTTATGATTCTAATGAATCTTCTTAGAACCTCCTTGGATTTAGGAGATGGCTTTTTCATGGCCTTGGTAATGTATACATGTGAGGATGCATGGATGAGTGACTCCAAAGATTATTTCCACTTGAATCTCCATTGGGGGTGACTTTTAGATTAGGAGAAATATGATGATGGGAAGGTATACCTTGACAACAACTCATATCTCAAGATTGTTGGCCATGGGAGAGTTAAGATTTGATTCTCTAATGGGAAGATCAAAGGGATTACTAGAGTTTGACACATCACTAGTTTGGAATATAACTTGTTATACGTAAGTAAAATGAATTATACAGGTGTGTACATGATCTTAGGTAATGGAGATTGTAAGATGGTTCGAGGAGCTATGATGCTTATGAAGGAGTTTCAGGTTGGTGCTCTCTTTTGGCTTGATGCATGCACTTACATATAGTGAAATACTTCTTTAGTTCATGTAGTGAAGAGATTTGTAGAGTATACACCTCAATCATTGGAACCTATAATAGATTAATGTCCCTTCTAACAGTGATTAAATAATATTTTATTATTAAATCACTATTCATGGACTATTCATCTATACCATCTCCTAGCATTAATTGAATAAATTTAATCATTTATTCAACTAATCAATCATTTTCTATAGGTCGACATTAGATAAATATTTATTTATCTAATATCTATTTCCTCATCTAAAAATTAAATAAATATTTCTATTTATTTAATTCTCTATTTTATACACTTTTGATTAAGGTGACTAATTTACTTAATCAACTTAATTACATGCTTGTACATTCCAAATCCTTCATTAATCCATTCAAACTTCTCACATCTTCCAACATGTACAAAAGCATGGGCTTTTGTACAAGACCACATAGGTCTCTTACAAAGGGATGGGAAAGTACCTTGCACATCCCTCTAGAAAAGGTCTTTTGGTCCTCCTTTGATCCTCTCCATTCACTTTATCCAAGACCATCCTCCACCCTCGATATCTCCTTGATCCAAGGACCATCTTTATCCTTTATTCATTATACCAAAATCTATAAATAGCCATCAATCCAAACCATTTTCAATTCTTCATGTTATACAAAGTTATTCTATCAATTTGAGGAGAAATTACATACATCCAACATCAAGGAGCACATCCAAAGACCAAGGTTTGCATTTGAGGTTCATAGTTTAGCTTCATTTCTTATATGCATTCCTTATTAGCTCAATCATGAGGTTTTATTTGATAATGAATATAATAGGTTAATATTGCATTACCTTGTTCTTCATAGTTCATTTTCATATGTACACAGACATAACCTTTTTATTTGTGGAGATCATCCACAAGATCATTTTTGCTAACCAATAGGGAGAACGAGCCTTAGGTTGACCCTCTTTGGCTAAGAAGCAAGGACTAAGGGGTATCCATCTCACCAAATTCACCCAAGGCATGATCCTGGCCTCATCCCTTATGGTGTTGGGGGCCTTGCACTTAGCAAGACTTGATCCCTAATGGGCTCATTCAGAACCTTTCAACTTCACTAGCAAACCAAGGGCCCTTTGACTAACTTAAACTTTTATCTAAACTATTTATCATAAAATTTTAAAAAATATTCTATTTTAGAGATGATTCTCTCCTCTAGTGCACCATATTTTTTTAATTTTTAAAATACATTTTAATATATTTAAAAAAAAATTTAATCAGCCTCATCATTTATTAGAATGACCTACTTGTATAGATTTTTTGCATCAACGTTTCAGATCACACTCCATGATCTATCACCATGAAAGGGATAAAAAATGAAAATAAATAAATAAATAAATTCCTGATAATGGATCACATATTGTGATCTAAAATATCGACGCAAAAAAACTATACATAGTTTTTCCATAAATTTGTTTTATTCATTTTATGGACTATGGAAATATGATGTCTTTGACCTACATATAGTAAGTTAAAAAAAAAAAATTAAACTATTAAATATATATATTTTTGGATCTAGCCTATGAGCCCTATCAAAGGGTATTTTCATATTTTCATGAAAATATCTTTGGTTAGAGAAATTTGGAAGTGAAGTTTTTTTTTTTTTTTAATTTTCCCCAAAAGAGGTGTTTGGTTGCCACCTAGACAGTTTTAGGTGAAAGAGTTTCAGCCAAAAGTCTTTCATCCTATATTGTTTGGGTCAAAACCTTCTATATAAATTAATACTTGTTTCAATTTAGATTTTAAGTTTATATCAAGCTAGTGTTTTTAGGTGAAAGATTTTCTATCAAAACTCTTTATGCCATGCATGGGCCACATGGTTTTGAGAAAAAAATAGTTTCACCTGAAACTATTTTGGGTGAAAATATTTAACCTAAAACTATATTGTTAGCCCAAAGTGGGACACAACTCTATAATTTCATCCATAGATCATTTTAGAAGAGATTGCAAGGAGGATTAAAAGAATAAAAAGGTTGAGTCTAGTTATGATTCTAATAAATCTTCTTAGAACCTCCTTGGATTTAGGAGATGGCTTTTTCATGGCCTTGGTAATGTATGCATGTGAGGATGCATGGATGCGTGACTCCAAAGATTATTTCCACTTGAATCTCCATTGGGGGTGACTTTTAGATTAGGAGAAATATGATGATGGGAAGGTATACCCTGACAACAACTCATATCTCAAGATTGTTGGCCATGGGAGAGTTAAGATTTGATTCTCTAATGGGAAGATCAAAGGGATTACTAGAGTTTGACACATCGCTAGTTTGGAATATAACTTGTTATACGTAAGTAAAATGAATTATACAAGTGTGTACATGATCTTAGGTAATGGAGATTGTAAGATGGTTCAAGGAGCTATGATGCTTATGAAGGAGTTTCAGGTTGGTGCTCTCTTTTTGCTTGATGCATGCACTTACATATAGTGAAATAATTCTTTAGTTCATGTAGTGAAGATATTTGTAGAGTCTACACCTCAATCATTAGAACCTATAACAAAGAGATCTATTATATCTTGGTACCTGTTGTGACTTTGAAAAATTTTACTTGGCTTTCTATTGCAACCTTGCTCCATCTTCCAAAATATAGAAATTCTTTGCAAGGGTTTAGTGTTAGAGGTGTTGAAAACTTGTTCCTAAGTCTAAAACCCTAAACCCTAAGGCTTTATGAAAGCGTCAAAATAACTTTTCTTCTAATTCGTAGTTGACTACATGTTGCCTGTTGCCGGTCATTAAGTCATTACTTTGTGTCTAGGGTATCATTCTTTTACTGGTCCAGTGTTCCCACCAATACCAGACTAGCCCACATGCAATTTTTAATATGTTTTGTGCCTAGGTCTTTGTGAGGCCTACTTTTTCATACCCTTACATTTGACTATTTATTTTTACTATTGGTGATACATTTAGACGTGTGGGACTGTTGATCCTGAATTTACAGACTATTAGACTATATGTTGTATGTGGATTTGTTATGCTTAGTATGTTTACGATGTGTTTAGACCTGGATATTGCTTTACTGATGATGTTAAACATGTGGTTTATATTTTGATGTTATGGGAAAGCTAATTGGGCGATGTTAGTTAGAAATTTGTTATGTGATTCAATCTTGGGAATGGATGTTTGAAATGCAAAATTTAGAATCTAATTGTAATGTGACTTCCTTTATGCTTATATGAACTTGTGATATTTTATGCGAGTGTATGTTTCAATTTTCTTCAGCTATTATGTATATGTGGAATTAACTTTTCAATTGAGTGCATAGGTATTTCTAAAAAGCCACAGAAATTGGAGATCATCCCACACATGATGTTGTTTTCCTTTGTGAAGTCGATCTAGTTCCACAAGGAACCAAGATCAACTCTATGCATGATGAAATTCTGTAATGTTGATTGCATGTTTTTAGTCGGGCTAAGTCTACCCCTCTTTTATTTTGAATTCTAATTGGTGTTGTAAGAATATGGTCTTTTGAATTTCATTTTTTTAAATTATAAATTTTGAGACCCCTTTTCATTTGCTTTAACTCAACTCTTGGTGCTCAAAATGAGCTAAACTTGACCCTGGGTTGTACCCCTTGGATCTAGGGAGCTTTTTGGCTTGGGTAACCCTAGGTAAACCTCCATTTGGTCACTTTAACTTCACCCTGAAGTAAAGTGACGAAATTGGAGGCATGGGAGGGAGAGGATGAATGAGTCAAACACTCAACCCCATCCTTACCTCTTCCCTAGGTTGGGGATGACTCCAAGACCCCTCAATTGTGAAGGACTTTACTCCAAGTCTCTCTCACAATTGGTGAGGGTACATTGGGGTTGTGTGGTCCCTCTTGGGAGGAAAGGAATGGGGCACATGTGTCACCCATTCCCTCTTAAGCTCCACTTTTCTCTCCCACATGTTCTAGAGAGGACAAGTGGAAGGGAGAGAGACTTGGGGGATGGGTGAGTGACATGTGTCACCACCCATTCCATGGGTCTTGCTTGTAGTTGGGAGGAGGAGTGAGGAGGTGACAAGTGTCACCTCCCCATTCCTCAAAGCTCATGGGAAGAGCATATTTTAATCCCACTTGGAGAAGGGTATGGGTTATTGAATTTTTGGATAATTTTATTGATTTTAATTTACTTTGGGGAAAAAGTTGGAGAGAGTTTTGTGGGTTATTTCAGAGGAGGATTTGGAAGAGCTCTACATCAACCATCTACCAGATTGTGCTTTTTTAAGGTTGGTTTCAAGGCTAAGGCCTTCTCTTATGTATTTTTATTTGCTTGTGAGATGCTATGTGTGAGATCTATTTTGTTTGAGTTTTTATTTGTTGTTATGGGGAAAAATTGCAAGGGTGTTGTATGAGCCTCACCCACTTGGGAGAAGATCCTCAACAAGTGTGGGGTGGGGGAGGAGTGAACCTCCTTGGGGTCATTTCCTTGATTTTGTGGTGTTGTAAGCCTTGAGGGCAATATGTGGATAATTGCAATATGTGAAATGGCTTGAGAGCCAAATGGAAGCTCTGTGGAAATTGTGTTTAAAAGTTTTGGCTTGAGGCCTTAACAGGTATTTGTATTCGGATATTTGTAGGAGTGGCACTCTTGAGTTGAGTGTTGTCCACTCCCCTACCCCTTTGAACTCATCCTGAATGAGTTTTTGTGTTGTGTCAACCATGGGAGTAAATGTGTGTTTAGTTGTTGAATGCCTTGTTGTGATGTGGAATGAGTTCCCAAGTGTGTGGATGACCTCCCTAACTTGGGGGTGACCCACTTGCGGGTCTATGGTAGGGAGGAGAGCAATTTGTTGTGGCTTCTTTCCCCTTCTTGTGACATTACAGGTTCATTGGAACTAAGTTGTGAAGTTGGAGATAACACCTTGTTCTTGGAGTTGACATCCTATTTCTTTTTAGCTCTTGAGAGAGAGCTTGGCCTATTTAGGAGCTTGTATCTTTTGTTAGTTGTCAAAGAGAAGAGCATCGATCTCTCTCTTGTTGTAAAAGTATATATTTTTTTATTTTGTGTGTAAGCTATTTACTCTTGAGATAGAAAGTTAAAATTTGTTGATTTTATTGCTTATCATTCAAAAATGTTGAAGGAAGAAAATTTGGTTTTTAAATCTATTTCATTTGTATGTTTATTTTAAAATATTAATTAGTAAAGTTGTGATTTTGTTGTTGAGACAACTTGAAAAATTGTATTTAGTTCTTATGAGAAGGAAAATTAGTAGATGTTATGTATTAGAAGTATCTACTTAATTTCATTATTTTTTTCCTTTAAAAATGCAATATATTAATCATACAATGAATATATTTTGTAAAAAAAAAAAAAGAGTTCCTTGCCTTATAGAAAATTTGAATAATATATATATATATATATATATTTGCTTATTTGTTTAAACAGAAAATTTATAAGTGTTTAGAAGGAAAAATTATAGTTAAAAAATATAAATTATATATAGATATATATATACACAAAAATTTCACAATTTTAGTTTATTTAATAATGAAATAAAATATATATATATGTATATATATATATTTAAAATCATTTATGTTTCGCTGTGCATTAAAGGGTAAATCCATTGTGACTGAAATGTTACAGTTTACATATGAAAGAAAAAAAAAGAATTTTGAAAGGGTTTGGAGGGGTTCGAACCCCCCTGTCACCTCTGTTTTGTGTTGGGTGTGGGGAGGGGGCTCCGCCCCTTCCCAAATCCCGTCGCTGCCCCTTCTATTGCACAGACCTCCCTTCCCCGCGGCCACTGTCCCGCTACCTCTGTCGGCCACTCTACCTCCACCGTCGTCAGCCCCCTATGCCCTGCGGTCTCCGCACTCACTGTAGCTCCAAACCCTGTGGCCACCACTACGGCAGACCTCTGCCCTCCGCCAGTCCGCCACTTCTAGTCTCCTACAGTGCTCCCACTGTCAAAAACAAAAACAAGACCCTTGGGGTTTCATTTCAAATAAAAATAAATATATTTATTTTTACAAAAAGAAAATCTAGTTTATTAATAAACACAATAAATATATATATATATGCCATCATATGCATTTCATATGTGGCCACCATACAACCTGCAACACAACCAAAATAAAGAATGAGAGAAGAAAGGAGAAAAGAGAAAACAAAGAGGAGAAAATGAGAAATAAAAAGTATAAGGTTAGGGTTATATATATATACATATACATATGCCATCATATGCATTTCATATGTGGCCACCATACAACTTGCAACACAACCAAAACAAAGAATGAGAGAAGAAAGGAGAAAAGAGAAAACAAAGAGGAGAAAATGAGAAATGAAAAGTATAAGGTTAGGGTTCTTTTTGCCTTAAGAAAATTATATTCTATTGTTGGAGGAATTTAGGGCAAAGAGAAATTAAACTCTTTTTAAAATTTAACTTCCCCTCTTTAATTATTTTGTTCATTTGTTTTAAGTTTTGAATTTATAAAGGGATTCCTTTTGGAGAGTTATTTTTATTTGTTAGTGGAATGTAAATAAATAGATTAGATCACGATAGAAGGATTTATTTGATTTAACTAAATTTTACACAATTTAAATATTGGAATGTATTTATTTTAAACAATTAGGTTAAATCTTTGATTATAAAACTTAACTCGACAAGGACGATTTAAACTACATCGTTATTAATTAAAATTTAATATTCTATTTAAATCATGTTGGGGCAATTTAATTAACATATTTTAATTAGATGTTTAAAATCCAACTTGGGAACCTAGTAAACGTTTAAAACAAAGTTAGTAAAACTTGTTTCCGAGATCTGATCTACCAAGAAATTAGGAATAATGTAAATGATGCAGAAATAAATTTGATTGATAGAAAACATGAAGGAGAACAAATCGATCGAGCTTTGTTGAAAAATGTTTTAAATTATAGAAAACGTGAAGGAGAATAGATTGATCGAGCTTTGTTGAAAAATGTTTTAAATTATAGAAAACGTGAAGGAGAATAAATTGATCAAGCTTTGTTGAAAAATGTTTTAAATTAACTTATTTAACTGATCTACCATTTCAACTAGTGAGACGTAGGTAATTTAAACCAAATCAGTAAACCTTTTGATCAAAATTAGTTTAATTATAATAAACCCTTATCATGCTCGTGAGGTGTTATGCTGCCAGATTTTTCCAGAATTTAGGGTGTAGCTAGGATTAGTGGAATTTAACCCTGTTTGGGATTATAATATTGTTTTTTGCCAAGTATCATCATTTGATTTTTGTATTATATCATATCCTCTCATGCACTTGATTTTTGGCTATTGATTTTGACTTACGTCAAAATCCCTTCATTCACATAGGTTAACTTAGGGTTTCAATCATTGATCCTAACCCTATTGGCAACATTAACCACGTCACATCGACCCCCTAGTTGGCCTTCATTTCAAATGGTATGCACACGTGAATACATTACCCCGCATTTAATTGTCATGTTTACGCCTTAAGCATAACGCCATCAAGCACGCTTACGTGTGCGAGGGGGTTTCTAGGGAAGCGTGGAAATTTTTTTGATATTTCATGTCATGACCACATGACAAATGTGGACATGACATGTGTGATGCATGTTGTGACCACATGGAAAATGTGGGCATGACATTTGGTATCAGAGCCCAAGTTTAAACACTGGGCTTATTTGGGCACGTTACTTATTTCGCAACTTTGATTAATTAGTGCCTACCTTGTTTTGTAGTATGCCTTCTTGACGTATTCGGCAAGCGTGATTGTGTAACACTGCGTCCGTTGAGGTGCACAGTGATTCCTCTGTAGAGGGACAGGTACCCGCAGCCTTAGCAGATCAGCCAATACCATAGGCACCACCAGTACTTGATATAGGTCCTTAGATTTTACAAACATTACAGGCCATGTTAGAGAGGCTACCACCAGTTATACCAGTGCCATGTGACGAGTCCCGCATTGATCCGCAAGAGGAGCCACGTGAGGAGCCGCATGCTAAGTCATGAGCTGAGCCATGTGTAGAGCCCCACGTAGATCTGCGAGAGGTGCCATGTGTGGAGCCTTTTGTAGAGATACCAGATACTACTCTGGAGGAGGTAGGGTTAACTTACAGAGCACAGAGTAGGAGCCCTCTGGTACATGCGAGACGAGATGAGACTGTGAGGGTTGAGCAGGTACATCATGGAGCTTATGAGTATGGTATAGATGAGCCGGTCATAGGACATAGAGACAGAGGAGATCCCATCAGAGACCTACTTAGGCTTAATCCACCTACCTTCGTAGGAGCTACAATGGGAGTCGAGGCTGGGGCTTGGCTCATCAGTCTTGATAGATGCTTTGCGTTGTGACCTTATTGGAGCAAAATGAAAGCATGCGTGGCAGTACACCTCCTAAGGTATGCAACAGCTACTTGGTGGCGCACTGAGGAGTGCAAGCACCAATTATCATTAGACACACTCACATGGGACACTTTCATAGAGCACTTTAATGTGCGTTACTTGTCAGATCATTATAGGCAGCACCAAATAGATGAGTTCCATGACTTATAGTAGAGAGGACTCATGGTTGCACAATATGAGAGCCGATTTATTGGGCTTTCATGTTACGTAAAGTATCTCCATGATGAGAAACACTTGGTGCACAAATTCATCAGAAGTTTGAATCAGAGAATAGTAGGACCAGTGCATATGGCAGACCCCCAGACTATGGCTTACATTTTAGAGGAGATTCAGGGATAAGGGCAGAATTCACACCCACAATTTTAGGACCGTAATCATCAACAGCAACAGAACTTTCATAGAACACCACCAACACCATAGAGAGGAGGATTTAATTCTCCATCATTGCCTCCTAGGCCTCCACAGTAGCAACGTCAATATCAGCAAAGATCTAGACCCCAGCAGAGGGCACAGGGAGGATAGAACCATGGTTGGTAGCAACAGGGCCCGCGTAGGGATCAGAGACAATAGGGATCATTTGTAGGACCTGCGAGGTCATAGCAGTCGTATAGAGGTTCACAGGGGTCCACAGGATGGACTAGACAACAATAGTCAGGTAGGACTCAGTCAAGACAGTTACAGGCTAGGGGCCCATGTTATGTTTGTGGTGGGGCAACACATTTGGCCAGAGAGTGTCCACAAGGATTTACGGCAAGGGGACAGCCCCGTTCAGGAGGGTCAGAGCAGACTATAGGAGATGTGGGCAAGTCCCACCACATGTTCGTAGTAGTTGATAACTGCCAAGCTAACTATCAAGCATCCGTGATTGAGACATCAGGTACAGGGGGTGCCCCCATCTCTATTCTTTTTGACTCTGGAGCTACCAATTCTTTTCTGTCTACATCGGTAGTGGAACGTTGCAGGCTGGTGGCTTCTAGGAAGAACATTAGGTGGGAGGTTGAGTTGGCCTCTGGGGCCAAGATGTCAGTTGATACCTTGGTTCGGGATTGTAAGATTTCCTTGGGTTCCTTCACTATGTCTTATGACTTGAGAGTTATGCCATTAGGATCCTACGGTGTAGTTTTGGGTATGGATTAGCTTGCAGCTCATAGAGCCAAGCTAGATTGTTACCGAAGGACGATTAGTTGCTTAGATGATCATGGTGTACTGGTTGAGATAGTGGGCATTCAGAAGCCCATGACAGTTCATATGATATCCACTTAGCAGCTTAAGCGCTGCATGCGAAAGGGATGTCAAATGTTTTCTATCACAGTTAGTGACAGATCAGAGGATGAGCATGAGGCTTCTTTGGATGACCACCCTATCCTAATAGAGTTTGTCGACGTGTTTCTGCCAGAATTACAAGGTATGCCTCCACGCAGAGGTAGATTTCCACATCAATCTAGTGCTAGGTGCAGAACCAGTGTCTCATGCACCCTACAGGATGACTACACATGAGCTCACGAAGCTCAAACTGCAGTTAGAGGAGTTACTGGAGAAGGGGCACATCTAACCTAGCATTTCACCATGGGGTACACTGATTATCATTGTGAAGAAGGATGGGTCTCTTCACTTGTGCATGGATTATAGGTAGTTGAACAAGGTGACGGTGAAGAACCGTTACCCTCTACCTAGGATTGATGACCTTTTTGACCAGATGCAGGGAGCCAGAGTGTTCTCAAAAATTGATCTAAAAATTGGGTATCACCAATTGTGCATCATAGAGGTAGACATTCATACGACTGCTTTTCGAACCAGATATGGCCATTACGAGTTCACAGTGGTACCCTTCGGTTGGACAAACGCCCCTGCAGTGTTCATGAGTCTCATGAACGGGGTGTTCCACACTTACTTGGATCAGTTTGTGATCATTTTTCTTGATGATATTTTGATCTATTTGCAGACCAAGGAGGAGCATGTGGATCATTTGTATTAGGTTTTGTAGTGCTTGCGAGAGCAGTAGCTTTATGGCAACTTGGTGAAGTGTGCCTTCTTCAGGAAAGAGGTGCAGTATTTTGGGTACATCCTACCAGACGATGGCATCTCCGTAGATCCATCGAAGATCAGAGCTATCCAGGATTGGCCAGCACCCACTAGTGTGATAGAGGTTAGGAGTTTCATGGGATTGGCTAGTTATTATTGCAGATTCGTATAGGGCTTTTCTAGGATAGTGCATCCCATCACTTCCCTTTAGTAGAAAGGGAAGAGTTTCACTTGGATTGAGTAGTGCGAGAAGGCCTTTGGGGTCCTCAAGGAGCATCTTATCAGTGCTCCCATCTTAGCGGTTCCAGATCCTACTGAGGATTTTGTAGTTTGTACAGATGCATCACTTGAGGGTTTGGGAGTCGTGCTTATGCAAGGTGGTAGAGCGATTGCATATGAGTTGCGTAAGCTCAAGACACATGAGCTAAACTACACTACTCATGATTTAGAGCTCGTAGTAGTGGTACATGCTCTTGTTCGTTGGAGACACTTTCTTTTGGGTTATCAATTTGAGCTCCATTCAGATCACCATAGCTTGTAGTACATATTCACACAACCAAGTTTGAACACCCGCTAGTGGCGTTGGATGGAGTTTTTATGCAAGTACAACTTTGATGTCCACTACATCAAAGGGAAGGAGAATGTGGTCACTGATGCCTTGAGTCGGAGGTGCCACGAGATCCTAACCTTGACCTTGAGTGTGGATTTGAGAGAGCGTATCATATAGCATCTGCCTAAGGATGAGTGGTTTCTTGAGGTGCAGTAGGAGATCCAGAAATAGAGGGCCCTTTAGGGCAGATTTGTACGATATTCCCTTGAGTCAGATGGTTTGCTGAGACATCGACAGTGCATCTATGTACCCCATGTGGGTGATCTTCATGCAATGGTTCTTTCAGAGGCTCATAGAGCACCTTATGTAGCACACCCATGTGTGAAGAAGATGCATGCCGATTTGTGACAATTATACCATTGGGCAGGTATGAGATGAGATATTGCCGAATACGTTGCTCGTTGTATTGAGTACCAGAGGCTCAAGGCTGAGCATCAGCATCCAACGGGTCTATTATACCCTCACAAGATACCTAAGTGGAAATGGGATACCATTTCCATGGATTTTATTGTTGGTCTTCCTATGTCATCACGCCGCCATGATGCCATCATGGTGACGGTTGACAAGTTGACCAAGGTGGCACATTTCTCACCTATATGCACGATGTACAATGCACCATCTGTGGCGAGAGTATTCTTGGATTAGATTGTTAGATTACATGGGGTACCTCGCCATATCATTTCCAACGAGGATTCAGTATTCACTTCAGCCTTTTGGAGAGCCTTACAGCAGGCGTTGGGCACACAACTCAACTTTAGTTCTGCTTATCATCTTGAGACCAATGGACGGACAAAGAGAGTTAATCAGGTTCTTGAGGATATGCTCTATATGTATGTCATAGATCATTAGAGTAGATGGGAGGAGTATCTGTATCTAGTTGAGTTTCCCTACAACAATGTGCATCACAGCTCCTTGGGTATGCCTCCTTTTCAGGCCCTGTGCAATAGACCATTCAGGACACCATTGAGTTGGGATCGGATAGAGGACAGGGTTGCCATTGGTCCAGAGTTAGTTCAAGTTATGGAGTAGCGGGTGACATTGATTAGGCAGAGACTTCAGGAGGCACAGGATAGACAGAAGAAGTATGCCGATGCTAAGAGAACTGATCGGAGCTTCTCAGTGGGTGATAGGGTATTCCTTAGAGTGTGGCCACACAAGAGTCCAATTAGTTATGGAAAGGGCTCTAAGCTCACACCACGGTTTGTAGGACCTTTTGAGATCTTGGAGTGGATAGGACTTGTAGCCTATCATCTAGCCTTGCCACCTAGCCTGTCACGTATTCACGATGTCTTTCATGTTTCTATTTTATGACGTTACATATCTGATTTATCTCATGTATTGGATTGGAGTGTTCTTTAGGTAGAGGTAGATGATCAGCTGGCTTTGGATCCAATTCACATATTAGCTTGTCAGACATTGGGCCTTCGAGGTCGAGAGATGGACCAGGTTAGAGTCTAGTGGGACATGTATGATGAGGTCATGGCGACATGGGAGGATGCAACGAGATTGAGGGCCCTGTATCCCCACCTCTTTGATGACTTCTAGGAGGAAGTACAGTCTTAGGGGGGGAGGATGTGAGGCCTACTTTTTCATCCCCTTACATTTGACTATTTATTTTTACTGTTGGTGATACATTTAGACTTGTGGGATTGTTGATCCTGAATTTCTAGACTATTAGACTATATGTTGTATGTGGATTTGTTATGCTTAGTATGATTACGATGTGTTTAGACCTAGATATTGCTTTATTGATAATGTTAGACATGTGTTTTATATTATGATGTTTTGTGAAAACTAATTGGGTGATGTTAGTTAGAAATTTTTTATGTGATTCAATCTTGGGAATGGATGTTTGAAATGTAGAATTTAGAATCTAATTGTAATGTGACTTCCTTTATGCTTATATGAACTTGTGATATTTTATGCGAGTGTATGTTTCAATTTGCTTCGGCTATTACGCATATGTGGAATTAACTTTTTAATTGAGTGCGCAGGTATTTCTAACAAGCCACAGAAATTGGAGATCATCCCACACACGATGTTGTTTTCCCTTCTGAAGCCGATCTAGTTCCATGAGTAACCAAGATCAACTCTGTGCATGATGAAATTTTGTAATGTTGATTGCATGTTGTTAGTTGGGCTAGGTCTACCCCTCTTTTATTTTGAATTCTAATTGGTGTTGTAAGAATATGGTCTTTTGAATTTCATTTTTTTAAGTTATAAATTTTGAGACCCATTTTCATGTGCTTTAACTCAACCCTTGGTGCTCAAAATGAGCTAAACTTGACCTTGGGTTGTACCCCTTGGGTCTAGGGAGCTTTTTGGCTTGGGTAACCCTAGGTAAACCTCCATTTGGTCACTTTAACTTCACCCTGAAGTAAAGTGACGAAATTGGAGGCATGGGAGGGAGAGGATGAGTGAGTCAAACACTCAACCCCATCCTTACCTCTTACCTAGGTTGGGGATGACTCCAAGACCCCTCAATTGTGGAGGACTTTACTCCAATTATCTCTCACAATTGGTGAGGGTACCTTGGGGTTGTGTGGTCCCTCTTGGGAGGAAAGGAATGGGGCACATGTGTCACCCATTCCCTCTTAAGCTTCAATTTTCTCTCCCACATGTTCTAGAGAGGACAAGTGGAAGGGAGAGAGACTTGGGGGATGGGTGAGTGACATGTGTCACCACCCATTCCATGGGTCTTTCTTGTAGTTGGGAGGAGTGAGGAGGTGACAAGTGTCACCTCCCCATTCCTCAAAGCTCATGGGAAGAGCTTATTTTAATCCCACTTGGAGAAGGGTATGGATTGTTGAATTTTTGGCAAATTTTATTGATTTTAATTTACTTTGGGGAAAAAGTTGGAGAGAGTTTTGTGGCTTATTTTGGAGGAGGATTTGGAAGAGCTCTACATCAACCATTTACCAAATTGGGCTTTTTTAAGGTTGGTTTCAAGGCTAAGGCCTTCCCTTATGTATTTTTATTTGCTTGTGTGATGCTATGCGTGAGGTCTATTTTGTTTGAGTTTTTATTTGTTGTTATGGGGAAAAATTGCAAGGGTGTTGTAAGAGCCTCTCCCACTTGGGATAAGATGCTCAACAAGTGTGGGGTGGGGGAGGAGTGAACCTCCTCGGGGTCATTTCCTTGATTTTGTGGTGTTGTAAGCCTTGATGGCAATATGTGGATAATTGCAATATGTGAAATGGCTTGAGAGCCAAATGGAAGCTTTGTGGAAATTGTGTTTAAAAGTGTTGGCTTGAGGCCTTAAGATGTATTTGTATTGGGATATTTGTAGGAGTGGCACTCTTGAGTTGAGTGTTGTCCACTCCCCTACCCCTTTGAACTCATCCTGAATGAGTTTTTGTGTTGTGTCAACCATGGGAGTAAATATGTGTTTAGTTGTTGAATGCCTTGTTGTGATGTGGAATGAGTTCCCAAGTGTGTGGATGACCTCCCTAATTTGGGGTGACCCACTTGTGGGTCTATGGTAGGGAGGAGAGCAACTATTTGTGGCTTCTTTCCCCTTCTTGTGACATTACAGGTTCATTGGAGCTAAGTTGTGAATTTGGAGATAACACCTTGTTCTTGGAGTTGACATCCTATTTCTTTCTAGCTCTTGAGAGAGAGCTTGGCCTATTTAGGAGCTTGTATCTTTTGTTAGTTGTCAAAGAGAAGAGCATTGATCTCTCTCTTCTTGTAAAAGTATATATTTTTTATTTTGTGTGTAAGCTATTTACTCTTGAGATAGAAAGTTAAAATTTGTTGATTTTATTGCTTAGCATTCAAAAATGTTGAAGGAAGAAAATTTGGTTTTTAAAGCTATTTCATTTGTATGTTTATTTTAGAAGATCAATTAGTAAAGTTGTGATTTTGTTGTTGAGACAACTTGAAAAATTGTATTTAGTTCTTATGAGAAGGAAAATTAGTGGATGTTATATATTAGAGGTATCTACTTAATTTCATTGTTTTTTTCCATTAAAAATGCAATATATTAATCATACAATGAATATATTTTGTAAAAAAAAAAAAGAGTTTGTTATTTGTTTAAACAGAAAATTTATAAGTGTTTAGAAGGAAAATTTATAGTTAATATTAATATATATATATATATATGATGTGTAATTTGAATGAATGTATTTTTATATGTATAAAAAAAAATATAAAATAATTTTTATTAAGCTGTTAAACAAAATTTAAAGATTACATTATATATATATATAGATATATATATATATAATCATTTAATGTTACGCTGTGCATTAAAGGGTAAATCCACTATGACTAAAATGTTACAGTTTACATATGAAAGAAAAAAAAAGAATTTTGAAAGGGTTTGGGGGGGTTCGAACTCCCCTCCCCCCCGCCGCCTCTATTTTGTATTGGGTTTGGGGAGGGGGCGGAGCCCCCACCCACATCCCACACAGTGGGATGTGGGTGGGGGCTCCGCCCCCTCCCCACACCCCATCGCTGTCCCTTCCATTGTACAGACCTCTCTTTCACACTGCCACCGTCCCGCTACCTTTGTCGGCCACGCTGCCTCCGCCGTCGTCGGCCCCCTATGCCCTGCGGTCTCCGTCCTCACCATAGCTCCAAACCCTGCGGCCACCACTACGGTGGACCTCCGCCCTCTGCCAATCCGCCACCGCTGGTCTCCTACAGTGCTCCCACTATCAAAAACAAAAAGAAAACCCTTGGGTTTTCATTTCAAATAAAAATAAATATATTTATTTTTACAAAAAGAAAATCCAGTTTATTAATAAACACAACATATATATATATATACATATATATACATATACATATATATATACATATATATACATATACATATATACATATACATATACATATATACATATATATACATATACATATACATATATACATATACATATACATATATACATATATATACATGTGCCATCATATGCATTTCATATGTGGCAACCATACAACCTGCAACAAAAACAAAATAAAGAATGAGAGAAGAAAGGACAAAAGAGAAAACAAAGAGGAGAAAATGAGAAATGAAAGGTATAGGTTTAGGGTTCTTTTTGCCTTGAGAAAATTATATTCTATTGTTGGAAGAATTTAGGGCAAAGAGAAATTAAATTCTTTTTAAAATTTAACTTCCCCTCTTTAATTATTTTGTTCATTTGTTTTAAGTTTTGAATTTATAAAGGGAATTGGAGATAATTAATACAATGGGCAAACTTTATTCCTTTTGGAGAGTTATTTTTATTTGTTAGTGGAATGTAAATAAATAGATTAGATCACGATAGAAGGATTTATTTGATTCAACTAAATTTTACACAATTTAAATATTGGAATATATTTATTTTAAACAATCGGGTTAAATCTTTGATTATAAAACCTAACTCGACGAGGATGATTTAAACTACATCGTTATTAATTAAAAATTAATATTCTATTTAAATCATGTTGGGGCAATTTAATTAACAAATTTAAATTTGACGTTGTTTAAAATCCAACTCGAGAACCTAGTAAACTTTTAAAACGAAGTTAGTAAAACCGATTTCTGAGATTTGATCTACCAAGAATTAGGAATAATGTAAATGATGCAGAGATAACTCTAATTGATAGAAAACGTGAAGGAGAATAGATTGATCAAGCTTTGTTGAAAAATGTTTTAAATTATAGAAAACATGAAGGAGAACAGATTGATCGAGCTTTGTTGAAAAATATTTTAAATTATAGAAAACGTGAAGGAGAACAAATTGATCAAGCTTTGTTGAAAAATGTTTTAAATTAACTTATTTAACTGATCTACCATTTCAAATAGTACAACATAGGTAATTTAAACCAAATCAGTAAACCTTTTGATCAAAATTAGTTTAATTATAATAAACCCTTATCACGCATGTGAGGTGTTATGCTACCGGATTTTTCCAGAATTTAGGGTGTAGCTAGGATTAGTGGAATTTAACCCTGTTTGGGATTATAATATTATTTTTTGCCAAGTATCATCATTTGATTTTTGTATTATATCATATCCTCTCATGCACTTGATTTTTGGCTATTGATTTTGACTTATGTCAAAATCCCTTCATTCACATAGGTTAACTTAGGGTTTCGATCATTGATCCTAACCCTATTAGACCCCCTAGTTGGCCTTCATTGTGATTGGTATGCACACGTGAACGCATTACCCTGCATTCAATTTTCATGTTTACACCTTAAGCATAATGCCGCCGAGCATGCTTACATGTGCGAGGGGGTTTCTAGGGAAGCGTGGATTTTTTTTTGATATTTCGTGTCATGACCACATGACAAATGTGGACATGACACATGTGATGCATGTCATGACCACATGGGAAATGTGGTCATGACATTCTTGGCCTGAGCCCCTCTTAGTAAACATTTGGTCCCCCTCTTTACCTAGTCGCATAAGGTTGTTTTAAAAGCACGTGCCTTGTATTGCTTTTTAAGTGTTTGTCCCAACCCCACAAGCATTAAAATATTTCAAAAGCTATGGGATAAAAGTGGAATTTGACACGTGGCGAAGTTTCAATGCATTCTACCATTCCATGGAGTTTGTTGGGTGGACCCACAGTCAGATTGTGGCACTGAGGAAAGAAGACATGTGGCACGGTTTGATATGATGTCATTCTAGTGATCCGACTAGTTCCACGTGGTGTGTTTTGTGGATTTTCTACCATTCAGCAAAACATTTCAGAATGGTTATGTTTAAGATCACGGAACTATGGGAAGGACAAGGGATGATCGCCAGTAATACGTGGTAGGTTTTATAGTATGTAGAGGAATCTCCAAAGGGGAGGTCATCTTTGTGCCATGCAGCATGATCTGGAGGGTTTTTGCCATTCTACGGACCCTCATCTATGCTTTGATCTCATGAGTGTGAAACCGTGGGAGGCCACCACATGGACATGGAAAAGTCATCTTCTTCGTCGGCGTGCCTTTTTACTGAGTTGTAAAGTGGTTACAAATGGATGCTCTCATTGGTTCGATGTTTTTAAAAGAGCGAGTCAAATAGTTTCAAATCTTCTTAGTGAACTAGCGTCGTTGGATCAAATATTTTGTTCTACGATCAATGGACCATGTTCAAAATATAGAGAATAAGTAGTTGTTTGTTTTGGTTTGTGCGAGCTAAAAATAATGGTGGATGAGACAACTTCCAGTCTTCGAATTAATTACTTTCTCCATAAAGGCCCTAATTCAGGCATTCTAATGACTTAGCTAAGCATTTGAAGCATCTAGAGAGGAAAATTTGTAGTCGTCTGGAGCTTGTTTGCGTCAACTCAGGTTTTTGAAGCTTGAATCCATTAAGTTCTCTATGGACTCGTAACTTCTAAATTGGTTGATTGTATAGGCTTTCTATTGTCTGTAATTACATTTTGAAGGTTTGTTTTAAGTTTAGGGTACCCTTGTATGTTTCAATTGCCTTGAACTTTTCCCTAGCTACTGTCTGTGTTGTTTGAAAAGAGAAACCAGAGAACCATAGAAGTAACCATTGTCTCTCAAATCAAAATTATAAAATGACTCCCCCATGAGCCCAAACTGCTTCCTCTTCTCAAGGTTGGGCCTTGCATGAAGACCTTGTGGCTCAACTCCCTAGTTCATCAACACAGAAGATTAAAATTCATGGCCCTGGTGCCTTGGAGAGTTTGGTAGATGAATTCCAGGGGTGTAGAGATGCCGAGATCCCAATTGGAGGATGCCCATTGTTCTTCCATTGGCATGGTAAAAGGAGCTTGCCTTCCCCAGTCTCAAATGTGTGAAACTTTGACTTGGATAGACTGGTAGTGGCCAATATCTTTATGGATATTGATTTATTGAAAACCATAGCTATAGATTATGATGATATTATTTAGGTAGTAAGGACTGCTAGTGGTGTAACTATGGTACAAATCAATAAAGCATCTATTTTTGAGATTTTTTAGCTAAATCTTGTTACCTGTAAGCCCATTGACTTTAGTCATTTCAAGTAGAAGTATCAACAGGATAGAAGTAGTTATAGAGTAGTATGGTTACCTAAACACAAGGTAAAGGGTGTCAGGAGGGAGGCATTCAGATTCCCACCAATGAAATAGAGTCTCTCAAGCTTGATGTTTTTGAAAGTTATTTTTCCAAAACCTACTATGCATTGTGCCAAGTTTTGGGGGTACACAAGTCAGAGAGAGTCCTGTTGATGATGATTATTTGTCATAACAACACTCATAAAAAATTGCACAACAAACCTTTATTATCTTGTAAAGTATGATCAATTTGGGATAAATTAATGACTCCAAGGCTCCATTGATCAGGTCATGATCGTCTGATGTTACTCAGAGGTTGATGTGACATGTTGTTTTCCATTTCAAGGGGTCTTACACTATTTGAAAGATTAACTGTATACCTGCCTACTATAAATTCACTTCACAAATGATGTTAATTTCATTATGCTCAACAAATTATGATTATGTTTGTAAGTTTGATCAATTCTTCTGAGCATCTACTTTCAGGAACTTGAATATACTTCTGCACTTTGCATTTATTCAAATGATGTGCCTATAAGTGGATATTTATATGTTTATCATGGATATACATCAATATTTGCATGATATTTATCAATTTGACATGCTTTCACTCAAAATATGCTCTACATTTTCAATTATTTATGAGATATAGGCATATTTCATGTTCATTTGCTTTAGATTGTATGTTATTTGCAATTATGGAGGTGATTTGTAATGAAATTCAAAGCAATTTAAAGAAATACTTCTAATTTTAGTGAACCTTTAGCTATTGAGTCACATACATTCTAGATATAGTCATGAAGAGAATAAATCAAACCATAATTCACTAGGTTGTTCCACAACTAGGTATGGTTGATGCTAACTACAAAGGAACAAGGAATGAAAACAATATATGCAGACTGACAAGCACTCCAAGGGACGCAGCTAATCAATGCATATATCTAGATTCCACTCATTGATTACACAAGATTTATAATGATTTGTAATTAAACAACTTTCTCTTTCATTAAGTATGCAAAACATGTACATTCACAATAGCCTTGAAATCAGTCTTGAATTCTTCAGCAATCAAATTTCAATTAAGTTTCTAATGACTAAAAAGATGTACTTCTACCCCTTTTATAGAATAAGGAGAGGAGGCGGTTACAAATGACCAATGGTCAAGATTCATTCATTCATATCAACAGTCAACACTTCTTCATTGACTTAGTCAACATCCTCATCCTTGGCATAAGTTGCTAGCTAGCAACTATCTAGCAAAACTTTCTGCTTATAAGTAGCCTACACACATGTTTACCTTATGATGCATCTCTACTTACTCTTTATCTCCTTCTTCTTCACTTTCTTCTTCTTCATCACTCTCTACATCATCTTCATCTTCATCATCACTATCACTTTGATGCAAATCATCTCTTATATGTACCTTTATTATCACCCTGATGGACTCATATGCTTGTACTATCCTATCGACTTTGCCTCCATCGTAAGTCTTAGCTTTCACTGCTGCATGCTTATGGGAATGGAATTTGGCCTGGAGGGCCTCTGTATTGCTTTTCCTACTACTCAATGTCTCATTATAATTTTCTATCTTGACCTTTATCCTTATGACCTTGTTCATTGCTTCCTCTGTTAAGTGGTTCAGGGGGTCCTCTGCAACTTTCTTGAAATTATCATGGAAGGCCTTAACAGCGAAATCTACATCTTAATTTTCAATCTTCCCTTCTACTTTTCTTTCCAAAGCCTCTAGGATCTCTGCCTCATGTGCCATTAGGTTATGCAGCTTGACACTTATATCTTTGAGGTTCCCACTACATCTCTTTAGTATGTCACATTCAAATCCAATATCTTCATACTAGATACTCAGCAGCTGGGAGGTATTATTGTCTAATATACTGTTGCTTATCAGGATCTGTGTGTCTATCCTCTTCATTTCCCCTAGTGCATCCAGGTACTTCTCTAGTTTAAAGGATCTCCTTCCCACTTCATTTTGCAATTTGTCTACCTTTCTCTTCAATGTACTCAAAGAATTCCACCTCTCTAATGAGGTTTTCACTACATCCTCAGCTTCAAAAATTGATGACATCATCCACTTCTCCATTACCTATGCTTTATGCTTCATCAGGTCCAATCTAGTAACCTCCTCTTGTGATATAATGGATAGTGGGGTGGCAGGATCAGCAGGTGCATGATCAGGGTTAATTAACCCTTTAATAAAAGAATGTAGCTAAGCAATGTGCTCTTTATGTTTTTTATTGTTCTCGTTTTCTCTCTTCACTCTTTGTATTAGAGAGTCAATTATGTCCTTTCCTTCTTGACCTTCTTGGTCCTCATTTGCAAAACCTAGATCAACATTGGTGATCTGAAAATCTTCAAGGCCTATCTTGCCTTTCTCCTTCTCTACTGTAGGTAGGGCTATTTGTGCATTTTTCCTACCTGTAGTAGGGTCTCTTTTTATTGCTGAAGTCAGCCTAGCTTTTCCTCTGGGTTTCATCATGCTCCCAACAAACAAAGTAGATACATCAAAATATGAAACCTCCTCTACCTATTGCAAATGTATCTCTCATTGCAACCAATGAGGTACATCACCCCTAGGCTCCTGATGGTCACCCCCTATATTTTAGGTGTCCTGTTCTCCTGTATTGGATTCTACCCTTATTGGTGATTGTTCTTTCCTAATTTCTTCCTCATGTACCTTATCATGAGGGGGATCTTACTGGGGTTCCTCCTGTTCAGGGACTTTCTTTTGTGGAGGAGGCTCTTGTGAAGTCTTAACACTTTGGTCTTGTCCCTCCTTTTGTAAGTTCTCCTCTGGAACTTCTTTAGCTTTCTCATTTTGTTCATCTTGTGATACACCAACCTCTTGAGAAGTTTGTGTGTTTTGACCTTGGGGATCACCTTGATCACCCTTGGCCACATTTTCTACCTCTCTCTCTGTACTGTCACCCTGTGACAAACTTTATTCCTCACCCTTAGATGTATCAGCTTCTTCTATATTAACTTATTTTTCAACTGACTTTTCCTCTGATACTAGCCTTTTACTTTGATCACCCCATGTAGCAGGTAGCGATGGTACACTTTGGTCTTGACTAGCATTCTTGTTTGGCATGTCCTAATCACCCCCACTCTGTTGTTGTGCTTCTGACTGTTCTGGTCCTGTGGGTGCCTTATTTTGGTCCTTGTCTTGATCCGGTGGAGCATCACCCTATTGTGTGGTTACACAACACGCCCCATTTTGACTTGGCAAAACAAGGACCCAGCTTTTTGGCTTGGCTTGTGTTGTCTGCTTTCTGGCGGTTTGGTAAAAGTAAGTCAGGTGCATCATCATGAAGGGTCAGGATGAGGTAGATCATCATCATGAGGTTAGTTTGTCAAAGTTCATATTTCATTTCTGTGACCTCATATTTAGAAAGAGCTTGAAATTCCATGCAGGTTTACCTTTTGCACCACCTGAAAATTCGTCCATATGTGGGAGTTATGAACAGTCAAAGTTTTGGTCAAACCTGATATTCGCAAGAGGAGGATCATATTCTTATATCCTCAGTCATGTTGTCAAGGTCATCCTGATCTTGGTCTATCACCTGGTAAAAAAATCATGCGGTCGAAATATCCGGATGTCAATCTTAGGTGATAGTGCCCTTTACCCGTCAAATAGAATTAGGTGCATCGTGAACATCATGTTTTGAGTGTAACCCGATATTTCATAATGTCCTCCTGTCGAGAAATATCACCTTATGCTAATATCCTGAGGACGTCATCCTAACCTGAAAAATGAAGAAATAAATATCAGGATGACATCATCATCACATTTCTCCTTCGGCAGGATATTTCCTAAATATGATCAGGTTCACAAATATGACGATGACATCATCTTTTACATTTTAACAAAGCCCCGGATATGACGGTGACGTCATCAGGACATTCGAGGGGGGGTGATCATATTTCTTAATATCCTGCACATTGTCAATATGCATGCAGTTCGGACTCGAAAAGTTTGTTAAGGATGGAGAAACTGTTGTATGTTTCTTTTATACAAATGTCGATATACAATGTATTAACATACAGGTGGACATTTTGTATTTTGTGCATCGGGCAGATAAAAAGCTTTAGAGTTGTCCATCAGCATAGATTTTGCCTTCGGCCAAGTCTTATATTCTCTCGCCGACAGTGGTCGTCACCCCGATGAGTTCATCGGCATGTTTCTCTATCGGCCGAGTCTTGAATTCTCTCTCCGATAGTGGTTGTGTCCCCGATGGGTGGACAATAGTGTAACTCTTGGCATCGGTGTAGCTTTTGCCTTCAGCCAAGTTTGAAATTGTCATCCTGACCATATGTGGTCACACTGAAATATACATTACATAATGTACATACAACAGAATTGAAATCATATTAAATAGCGAGAATTCGTTGTACATTTCGTGATTGTATGTTTTTACATACATTGCGATATACATAACATGCATCACATATAGTAGCGGACCTGAAATATTATTGGATGCGATTTAATCGTTGTATATTTTACGATTGTATATTTCTTTTATACATTCCGATATACATTGATTATATGCATACGAATGTTTTGCATGTATATTGTGACTTTTTATGCTTGTATATGCAGATTTGAACCCGATATACATGCCGGTATATACAAGAGCAGATTCGAAGGAAATTTGAAAGCGATTAATTCCTTGTATATTTTGCGATGTATCATCATATTTGAAGCCCGATATACAAGGAAATGGGCGGGAAAATGAAGTGATGGTTCTTTGAATCAATTTGAAGGCCAGATTGCCTGATTTTCAGTCAACGATGGTTGACCCAAGTATTTTGGGCCCTGTTTATGCATTTTGTGCATGGTTTTCACAAATTTGAAACCCAATTGCATGTGTTTGAACATTTGGCCTATTTTTAGTGAAGGTTTTAGCTGCATGTTGTGTTCCAATTGATGAACTTAATGTTTGTCTGTTTATTGAAGGAAGTCTTGAGGATGTTGGAGCTGTAGCTGAACATTGCAATGTTGCACAAGGAGGCAACATGAACCAGAAGTGAGGAGGATATTATCAAATATGTTGTTTGCCAGCTGGAGACCGAATCAAGTTAAAGATGCTGGAATATTCTGTGCCAGCTATACATTTGCCAATTGGCAAAGCATGTGCTTTTCATCTGGACCGTTAATGTTAATTGGTAAAGCTTGATCGTAGATCTTTTTGTAAAGGATTCATCACCTTATTCTATAAAAGGTGGTGGAATGCCTTGTTGTAAACATTCGAAACTTAATTGAAATCTGTTTGCTGAAGTATTCAGGGCTCATTTCAAAGCTATTGCATATGTACATGTCTTTTGCATACTTAATGAAAGAGAAGACTATTTCGATTACAAATCTTCATAAATCTTGAGTAATCTGTGTCTGAATTCTGGATATGTGCTTTGATTTGCTGCGTCCCTTGGAGTGCTCATCATGTTGCATGTATTGTTTTCATTCATCATCCTCTGAAGTTTGCATCAACTGTGTCTAGCTGTGGAATATCTTGGTGAACATATGGTTTGATTTCTTCTCCTCATGACAGTATCAAGTATGTATGTGGATCAATACCTAAAGGTTCAACTTTGAATTGTAGTATTCTTTTCAGTTTCTTTTAAATTTCAGAGCATTTCACTACCACAATTGCAAATAATTGATAATCTTAAGCAAATAACACAAAATATGCAGACATCTCGTAGGTAATCGCAAATATTTAGCATATTTGAATGCAAAGCATGCACAATTGAAAATATCATGCAAAGACTGAGGTATTTCTACATCTTTTCATCTAATAACTGCATAATATGACTTCTCTGTAAAGAATTTCTGCAGGAATGTCATGATGATGGCACATTTTCACGTAAGGCCCCAAAATGGAAACAGCAACTCACATTAACCTCTGAGTAACTTCAGACGATTAAGACCTAATCACTGGAGACTTGGGATCATGAATTCTCTGAATTCATAGTATCTTTCAAGATGAATAAAGGTTAATGTGTACTTTTATTCTGTGCTTGTTTATGACTAACATCATGACCAACACACCCCTCTCAGTATGCTCTGCATCTTTAGCCCTTTTAGGCTCCAGAGGTGGATTATTGTCTTTACTTGGGCTCATGCCACCCCTATATGTTAGGTTTATGGCTGCAAGACTTGTAACCTACTCAACCAAATCATCTAGCCCTATCTATTGGGCTACCCTCTCAGGACTATCCTTCTTTGTTTCATCCATTTTATTTTCTTCCTGTAACGTCTTCATCTAGGCTAATGGAATCCCATGAGGAGTCATCTTGGTATTAGCAACCAGGGTTTTCATGCGTTGGGAAGTCACATCCTAGTCTAGAGGGAAAGGAGACTCCCTACTAGCCATAAGTACTCCCTTTTCTTTCTGTTCCTCAGCCTTCTCAGTCTTAAACTGAATTATCTCTGGAATGGGGACTTCATGCTGTAGCTCCCTTCTGAAGGCCCCACCACCCATACCCATTAACATGATGGGGTCAGTGCTAACATCTCCCCTCATGACTGTTCTTTGCTTCTTGGGTGGTGGTGTTTGTAGTACCTTCTTCCTTTTCTTTCTTGTTATCAACAAGTCATCGTCTCTAGGTTCTTTATTCAATTGTTCTTCCTCTAAGGGATCACCTTCTTCTAATTCATCTTGTAGAGCCTAATCCTCTACCTACCTCTCTGTACTTTCAGTAGTATGCCTCAATATCCTTTTAGTCTTTGGTTTGTTAGTGGGAGGCTGTGATGTGAATGCATGGGCTGATGTGGATGCCCTATCACCTTTTGAAGCAAGCCTCTTGATGATCACCCCCTTTGGTTAATCTCCCACCTTCTTACCTTTGGAGGGTATCTTTTGTTCTTCAGCGGGCAACCTCTCCCCATTAGATTTTCTCTTCTCAATAAGGAAATCATCATACTCTTCATCCAACAATTCCTGTCTCTTTTTATTATTATCAACAGTGAGGGCCATGCCCTTCTTCTTCAATTTGCAAATTTCTACATTTACCCAACTTTGGGTCAGTTTAATTACCCCTTGCATTATTTGGTCCAAGGAGGTATCCTCCGGCTATGTTAGATCAGGGGTTGAAATGGTGTCATTATACACCTTCTTGTCCTCATACTCATTGGACATTATCTTTCCATCATCATTATGTAGTTGTGCGGGCACTGGGATGCAATCAAAGGTCCTGATTTGATTCAAGATGAGCCTTTGATATTTTCTTCTTCTCACCTCTGCGTCATCATCACAATTAGTCCAGAAGTCCTCTAGATGCCTTTGATGTATCTATTTTCCTAACAACTTCTACATCCTGCCATAAGGGTCATATGACCTGGCAATGGGGAATGGATGCAAGTACATGAGTTTTAGCCCTCCAATAGCATGCTTGATGCTCTATCTATCTGGGCATAAGTACCATCCTATATATACCGAGAATAGTACAAGAGGGATCTTCTTTTGTTCTATATGAGCTTCGACTGAAGCAGCTACCTGTTAGACAAACTCCATCAAGATGACCCTATCAGTGGGGTATCTTGGCAACATGAGGGGTTGTCCCTCAAATCCTTCAATCCTTATATATGAAAAAGTGGAGAATTGGATAAACCAAGCTCCATACTTGTAAATAAGCTCCTAAGCTTCCATGCTCAACCTCTTAGTTCGATCCTCCTCCATTGTTTTGACCAGATGCATTGAAAATGCATCATTCACCAATTTGTAATCTTGGAGGTATGCCTTTTTCTACAATTGGGGATAATGATCCCATTTATGCACATCACTAGTGATGTTCCCTACCTTGCCTACTGTTTTTAGGGCATCAAATTTCCTTGGACAGCACAAGAATAAACAACATAGGAAGTCATGTAGAACATGCATGCTTGACCACCTAACTTTCTCATCCCCTCATCTAGGCAATCACTGATGATTTTGGCTCATTAAGGCTTGTTATCCAAGTATAATACCATCTAGCTGATTCCAAACATCCAGTTCTCAAAGTTCCTAGCATGAGGTTTGCCGGTCATCCTGCTCAACAAGGCAATTATGTATTGATATTCATCATCAAAATCAAACTTGTATAGGTACACGGGCAATTTGGTTGAGGCCATGTAGGTGTTGTTCTTTGCCCTCCACTGATATACACTCTTCTTGGCATCTTTCTTATTGTTGTTGTACTCTTTCTCTAGTTTATTGAGGTCTACACTGATGACCTTGTTTCCCACTAGTAAGTTGAAAGTGGCAGTGAACCCCTTGACTGAAAAGTCGGCATATACCCTGCCATTTTTCTCTACTCTTATGGTTTCTGGGTTGTAGTTTCTGGTACATTCAACTACCAGCTCTATGGCATCCATGACGTACGAGAATCTAGCTGCGTGCCACATACCTGTTGTAAATATCCTATCTAATATAGGATTGTTAGTATCATCATCCAATTTCCTCAACGATGCATCCAACTTTGTTTGTCAGTGATGTGTGTCACTGATAACACCATATCTAAATCCCACTCCCTTAGGTTGGACAAACATAGGCTTTAAGAACTCAGCCTTAGATCTATTTCTTCTAACTTCCACCATTGACTCCTACAATAGACATATGCAGGTCTTACCCTATGATACTTTATATGAACATTCAACAATAGCATGCATCTAATCTCTATTGTTCATCATTCTAACTATTTCATGCATCATCATGCAGATTTACCCTAATAAAGATTTATTTACCTGGTTATTGTAGAAAATGACAATGGAGAGGGTTTTAAATTATTTACTTGATATCACTTTCCTTTCCATTTATATGACTGATAACGGGAAAGACTGTAAACGTGTGGGGTCACCCGTTCCGTTCCGTTATGTTGAGGGCCACGATCTGCTAACAAGTGACTAATAAGGGTTTGACTTCTGGAGCTCTGTAATTCTTGATTAATCGCAAGGTAAATGTAAATAACCTTCAAATTTTACTTTTAAACAGATCAATACAACAAATTAGGGCATAGTGTGTTGTTCTGATCTGATTCGTTGATCATTTTCATGGATCTCATAGATGATGCCAAGTGTTGAAATTGTATTTGAAATCAGTGGGGCTTCATCTACCACTTTGATTACATTTAATGCTAGGGGGTGATCTTTAGAAAATTAGGGATATTTGAAAATATGACCCCCTAACAGATAATATGACCCCCCTTGGCACGGGATAATCGTTTACTAAGATCGGGGTGATATGATGAACCTTTGACCAAGGAACTAAATCAGGTCATGAAATTAAGATCAGGGATACTTCAAAATATGACCCCTACCTTTGGTTAAACTGTGATGACATCATCATGCCATCAACGCTCTTTAGTTATCGAGTTTTGGTGATGTCATCGTCATATTGAGAAATATGATGGATATTTGGATATATGACCCTCCATGGGTCGGGTGAGATGATTTCGTCATCACCAGGGTGATTTCTTTCATTCGCTGGAACTAAATGATGTCATAGTCATATTGGCATAGGGTGATATTCACACAGGGGTGATATTCGTAAGATGACTGATGTTAGGAAATATGACCCCCCACGAATATATGATGTTCTCGACGATAGATACATGTTCCCATTTAGTTTGACGTTCGTGTATCGGGTACCTAAAGGTTTGTCAGGGGATTTTTCTAAGTCTGAGTGATGTTAACAAATATGATTGATGTTAGAAATATAACCCCCCAAGGGAAATATCAGGGTTGACCAAACTTTGATTGAACATAACTCTCTACCTTAGACAATATTTGGGTGATCCAAAAGGCAAACCTACTTGTAATTTTGCACTCTTTCCAACCATGAGGTTTATGATAGAAAATGCTAAATTTGGCAACTGACCTCATCTTGGTGATGCATCTACCTTAGCAAGGTGACCCACATGACTAATTTTACCAAACCACCCAAAGCAAGAAACAAGCAAGCCAAAGTAGAAAGAAAAGTTGGGTCCCTATTTTGCTAAGGCAAAATGGGGCATGTTGTGTAATCACACAACTTGCCACCAAAGAAAATAATCAAATTCAAACGATTCAAGTAATGTGATCACATTCTAACATAGCATTTTAACTCTTTCTAAGCATAAGTATTATGACCTTTCTGAATAATATAATGTTCATCATTGCAACAATGCTAGTAAGGGATCAAGTGTGTGCAGATGATTAATTATCCTCATCTTGAAAGTAAGATGAAAACATGAGTAACTAGTGTTATGCTACATATTTTCAAATCATCCCTCAGAGCCAACTAGGATAGAGCCTTGCTGCTAGTAGGCGTCCATAGCCCTGACAAGGTTATCTATACAGTCCCCCTAAGTAGAACCCCACTGCCAGTAGGCGTCTATAGCAATGGTAGAGTTACTTAGATGGCCTAATTTTATTCTTTTAAATTTTCAATATTTATCTCTTTTGTTCATATGATATCATGTAAGATCAGTATACAAGGTCTGGTCACTTACTGATTTAGGTTGGAGATTGTATTGGTAGCAAAGGAGTCCCTTTAGATTTTTCACTTAACACCTATACTTATGTGTTCCACAAACCCAAGGCTATTAGGTGAGTCATTGTGAAAATCTCCTTAGTAAAGAAAAGGCACCATGATGAAAAGGATATCACAGACCTGATCATAGGTACTCCTCAAAATGAGTCATAACCTATATAGGGATTTGTTCTCATCACTTGAATCCTAACAATTTGATTAGTTTCTTTGGGTGATAAGCTGCATAATCTTAACTAACCAAAACAAATACTCAACAAAACAAACAAACAAACAAAACAAAGTTGTGCAAACAACTATACAATATGCACATTATGATACATCTGACTTACCTAGCCCTGTTTCAGGATTAGAAGTAATGCTTGAGGAACTATCCATTAACTGGTAATGGGACATCCTCACTGGTTAGAGTCTTAAGTCTATAGGTACAGTCTCTTAGGATCTCTGAAATTTGAAAAGGACCTATCCAAAGTTTGTCAAATTTTCCATGGTCACCTTTCTTTTCATGTGCTTTATCCCACATAAGGACTAGATCTGAAATCCTAAAATCTTTAACTTTGGCTCTTTTGTCAAACCAACATTTGACAATAGCCTAATGTTTAGCAAACTAATCAATTGCTCTATTTCTTTTTTCTTCTAGGTGTATTAGCTAAAGTAACCTAACTTCTTGTTTGCTATCTATGCCTAGATAGTCCTGTGCAAATTGCAATGTGGGGATCTTTAGGTTAACAGGGAGGATAGGATCTACCCCATACACTAGTTGATAAGGAGATTTTCCTAATGCAGCCTTCATCCTAGTTCTATCTACCCATAAGGCATACTTTAGTAGGGTGTTCCACTCCCTAGGGTTTTTCTCTATAAATGTCTTGATGATATTCAATAAGTTCTTATTTGTGGACTCTACTAGTCCATTCCCTTGAGGATAATAGTTTGAATAGAACTTCAAAATAACTCCATGATCAAAAGCCCAACTGGATAGCTTTAATGATGCGAAAGCAGGTCCATTGCCACATACCAGGGCGTAAGGAATGCCATTCCTGGTTACTATGTTGCTTTCCAAGAACTTGATCACATCCTCAACATTGTATGTCTTACTACTAAGAGCTTTAGTCCACCTGTACAATAATCAGTGATATTTAGTACATACTTGTGGCTTGAAGATGATGGAGGATTGATGGGTCCTATGCAATCCATGCCCCATTGAGCAAATGGGTGCATTTCCATCACTAGTTGTAAAGGTTGAGCGGCATATCTTTCCCTGTTAGTTGCAACCTGACATGTATGACAACATTTAATGTGTTCAGCAGTGTCTATAAAGATAGTGGGCCAATAATATCTTGCTCTCAGGATAGCATGGGCAATAGCTAAATGTGATCCATGTGTAGTTCCAAACTTGTCATGCAACTCTGCTAACACCTTATCTGCTTCTTGCCTTTCTAGGCATTTGAGATATATTCCTTCATAGTTTCTTTTGAAAAGGACTCCTCCTTTTATCATGTATTTCTATGACCTTATATTCAAGGCTGTCCTCTGTGAGGCCTGCAATTTTGATGGGTATCTCCCAGTAATCAAGACATGCCTAATATCTGAGTACCACTCTGCAATTTCTCTAGTGTATATCACATATTGTTGGCTCATGATGTTAGGATCAATTTCTGATATCATTTGGCTCAAGGCTTGTCCTCTTACCAATTTCATGGGTGTTATATCCATATCATATTCTTGGAGAACTGTTATCCATTTAGCTCTTTTTTCACCAGGCTCACTTTGCATTAGGAGCATCTTCACTGCTGCATCTGGTACTACAACAATTATCTTACTTCTCAAAATGTAATGTCTAAATTTCTTGACTGCACAGACTAAATCAAGGGCTTGTCTTTCAACATCCATGTATCTAAGCTTTGCATCCTTGAATGGGCAACTCATGAAAGCTATAGGCTTTTCTTCTTTAGCCTCATTCCTTTGTGTTAATACTGTTGCAGATGTATGCTTTGAAGTAAATGAATATATGTAAAAATCTCTTGTATAATCTAGACTAATCAGAATAGGGGCATCAGATATATCTTTCTTGATGTCCTCAAAAGATGCTAGGGCTTCAGGTGTCCACTCAATTTTGGCATCTTTCTTGAGCATTGCATTCAATGGTCTGACAATCTCTGTAAAACCGGTAATGAATTTCCTAACAAAATTTATATTACCAAAATATGATTTCAGCTCTTTCTTACTTCCAGGAAGCTATAGTTTCATGATTGATTCTACTCTTGCAGGGTCAATGATGATCCCATTTTCTGTTATTAAATGACCTAGTATATGACTATGCATATGACCTAGTATATGAAAATTGTCAAGTCATCCATGTATATGACTATGCATTTACCTATCAACCCCCTGAAGGCTATATCCATTGCACATTGAAAGGTGGCTCCAACATTTATCAATCCAAAAGGCGTGCACCTATAGGCAAATATACCCCACTTGTTGGTGAATGCAGTTTTCAATCTATCTATTGTGTCCACCATCACCTGGTTATAACCTAAGAAACCATCCAAAAATGACATCATCTTTGCACGATTTACTATTTGCAAGACCTCATCTAGTGAAGGTAAAGGGTAATTATCCTTTTCAGAAGCTCTATTCAGATTTATGAAGTCTACACACAACTTGATATCACCATTTTTCTTTCTCACAAGGACAAGGTTGGCCACCCAGGTGGAGTGCCTCACAGGAAATATGATCCTGGCATTGAGCAATTTCTTTACTTCTTCAAAGATGATGGGCTCCAATAAGGCATTAATAGGTCTCTATTTTTGTCTAAAGGGCTTGACATCTGGTTTCAATGGTATAGTATGGGTGATGATTGAGGTATCATAAGTCTTCAACTCATCATAAGTCTAGGTGATAACATGGATATAATCCTTTAGTGCTTGAGTTATCCCTTCCATTTCTTCTTCTGTACACACCTTACCAATCAGGACATTCCTTTTTTCTTCATTTTGTCCTATGTTGACTGGTGAATATTCTACTCCATCAGTTTTAGGGAGATCTTTCAGTTTCAGCATATTATCTAAATCAAATGCTCTTTCTAATTCTATCATCCCTTTGGAAATTTTATTACTGGGTAGATCCATGATTTCTTCTTCATCCCAACTATGATCTTCCACATTTCCTTCATCTATGATCTATGCATCAAACACATCTCTATTTGATATGAAGTCCAAAATGTGTTGGTCATCATCGAACACTTGGAGATTGGTGACATTGTTTGGTATAGAGGGTACTGATATTAATTCAACTAAAAACCTCTTCAAACCAGATATGGATAATGGCTCCAAAGTACTGGCAGCTTGAGCCAAAGCATCTGCTCTATGATTCTATTCTCTAGGAACATGGGTGATGTTAAATGCATCAAAGTCCTTTATCAAATCCCATACTTTGTGTCTGTAATTAGACAACCTTTTGTAATTGCAAGAATATATGCCTCTTACTTGTCTTACCACCAATTCTGAGTCTCCATAAACATGCAGAATCTTTACTTTCTTCTTGAGTGCAAACAATATCCCATGAATTAGGGTTTCATGCTCTGTAACATTATTTGTGCATGGGAATTGTAATCTATATGCTGCTAAATAGGACTTTCTGGTTGGATCAATGAGATCTATTCCTACTCTAGCTCCTTGTTTTGACTTAGATCCGTCAAACCTAAGGATCCATGGTTTTTCTTCAATTAAAGGTTTATCTAGACCTTCTCTTTTCTTTTTAGCTCTGGTGGCTGCACCACCTAATATCTATTTCAATTTTGGTGACTCATTCTTCTCTAACTTCACCCTATCTGACTGGTGTGAAGCTAATATCTATTTTTCTTCCTTACTATCAGGAGAATGATCCTTTGAATAAAGCATCTTCTACTTTCTCAAAATATGTAAGCATAATGAACAAGTAATCTCTGAATGCGGTGCTTCATGCAACCTACACCATCCTTCAATTAGAACATCATGTGGTGAAGTATGCTGTAGTAGCATCCTTTGGATTTGTCTTGATAAAAACTCTTCAAACTTAGTCAAATTACTATCTTTATCTTAATCAGATACTTCAAAATCTAACTCAATCTAATAATCAGTCCCTGGAGTAATATTGCTTTTACTTTTAAAAATATTCTTAGTGCACACCAAGATCTCTTTTGAAGTGTGAATGTAACTTTCATCTTGATATGTGCATTCCTCTATACCTACAAATGAAGAACAAGAGTTAGTATCACTATAACTATCTGTACTACTTACCTCAAGGGATAATAATCCCTTCTCACTGCATGCTTGTTCCAGTTCCATCATGTCTAAACAAGCATCACAAGTTTTCTCGAAATGTGCTTCATCATGTAACCTGCACCATCCTTCAATCGAAACATCATCATTAGACATATTTACCATTCAGCAATGTTGTATCTCTCTGGATAAGTACATTTAAAAATTCTTAAAATGATCTACTTCTTTATCATCACCTGAACTTGTTAGATTTAGGGTAGACAACTAAGAGGTGGGGGGTGAATCAGTTGTCAAAACTTTCTTGCAAATTAATCACTTAAATCCTTTTCTTAATTCAGCAACATAATAATAAATCAATCATAGAAACATAGTGCAACAATTCAAGAGCAGAAACACATTAACACATATGACACTAAGATTTTGATGTGGAAAACCTGGTTAAGGGAAAAACCATGGGGTGACTAACCCAAGATTGTATTTTCTATTAGAAGAATAGAAAGAACAAAATGGCACATGCCAATTAGGGCTCACTGCCCGAGCACACTGCTCACAAGAGGCTCACTGCCTACAAGAGACACAGTGTCTACAGAATAATAAGTATCACATACTTGAACTGAAGAATAGCATCTTCACCATGCTTGAGTCAGTTCCATTTAGGCTCAATACTTCTGCTCTGATTTTCACTTTGCTCCTCTCTACCACACTCTCATTGCCACATGATACACACTTGAAATGACTTTACAATTCCTTATTTATACAAGACATTGACTTGGGAATAACCATCCAAGTCGACATACATTACAGAGCAAATATATAAATACAACATGACTAATTACAAGAAGACTTCACGTGGATCAACACACTATTGGCCACATAGATCTGAGGCTCTAATATTCCTTTAGGAACATGCCATTCTTCACAGAACATCTCCAAGATCATCCGCAGGATGTGTAACTCATCTAGTCAGCCAGACTTAGGAAGAACATCACCATTCAGAAGTAATTCTTCAATTATGAGCTCAATCTTCAATACGAACCACCAACATGGACTGGGCACAATCTAAAGACCTCCACAAGCTTTTCTAAATCACCAAGAACATCCACACTACTTCTGCTTCCTGAAATCATCCTCTCCTTCATCTGGAATCTCAAGAACACAGTCTGTCATCACTGTCATATTGGAATAGATGCTTGTGGACCTCCAGACCACGAACCAATTGAGTTGACACTTCACATTTACTTCCTCAACATTTTGCCAAATCCACACAATAGGATATTACATTTCTGGATCTCACTAGACCTATCTGTATCACTCTGTCAGCTCTGAACACCTACCAGAACTGATTTTACTTAAGCAGCAATAACTTCTTCAGATCTTCATGCAGACCTCTAAAATATTTACTAGATCATCTTAAGACACATATATACAAACCCTTTCAAGTGCATCCTCTAATCTTTATCTTAGCTGGGATCTTTACCTCACTGTCTCCACTGTTCTTTTATGTTCCTGATTAGGAACAATTTTCTCAATATCCTTAGCACATAGCTCATCCAATCCTTATCATCAATGCAACAGAAGTATGTTGACATCAATGACAACACCGGTTAGGCCCATACTTGCAACAATCTCCCCCTTTGTCATTGATGGCAACATATGATGTGAAAAACTGTTATAACCATCAAGACAAGAACTTCTCCTCACTATCACAACTCCCCCTATCAACAACAACCATTCACATGTCTTCTCTTCCTTTCCTGCTCCCCTTTGATCAGTAATTAATTGTTTTTCACATGTCTTCTCTCCCCCTTTGATATCAATGGCAAAGGGCACATACTTGCATTACTTCAAAATTATACTAGTTGCTCCCCCTAAGTGGCAGCTTCCCAAACATCAATCTGGTCCGTAAGATATGAATGTGAAATTCACTGGACTGATGCACATTAGTGCACCTTAGTTCATAACCAGAGGGGTAATAACCCCTAACTTCTCCCTGAGATACTCAAAAAGAGTCCTTAGGAAGAGGTTTAGTAAAAATATCTGCAATCTGATCCTTAGAAGGCAAAAACTCCAATCTGACTTCATTCTTGTTCACTTGCTCTCTCAAAAAGTGAAACTTGATGGATATATGTTTAGTCTTTGAATGCAACACCGGATTCTTGGATATATTTATTGCACTTGAATTATCATAGAAGATTGTGATAGGTTCCTCATACTCCACTCTGATGTCTCTTAGCATTTGCTTCATCCACAAAACTTGAATGCAACTACCTGCTGCTGCAATATAATCTGCTTTAGTTGTGGACAGAGATATTACCTCTTGTTTCTTTCTTAGCCAAGAAACCAATCTCTTCCCCAAAAAGAATGCTCCACCACTGGTAGTCTTCCGGTCATCCACATCTCCTGCCCAATCCGCATCTGTATATGCATGAAGAGAAAAATCATGATATCTGGGATACCACAATCCATACTCAACTATCCCTTTTAGATATCTAAAAATCCTCTTGATTGCCATGACATGAGATTCTCTAGGATCGGCTTGGAATCTAGCAACAAGACCAACAACATTCATAATGTCAGGTCTAGTTTGAGTGAGATACAATAGTCCTCCAATCATTGACCTGTACTTTTTCTGATCGGCCTTAGGAGAGTCACCATCTTTGCTTAATTTACATCCGGTTGCCATGGGAATATTCATTGGTTTTGAGTATTCCATCCCAAATTTCTTCAACAATTCTTTCACATATTTGGTCTGAGAAATGAAGATTCCTTTCTTTATTTGAGTGATTTGCAGACCCAAGAAGAAATTCATTTCCCCAAACATCGACATCTCAAATTCACTTTTCATTTGATTTGCAAAGGTTTTGCACATACTATCTCTTCCTCCAAAAATGATATCATCAACAACCACTTCAACAATCAAGATATTTTCATGATTAATTTTGAAATACAAATTATTGTTAGCAGTACCTTTGTTGAAACCAATCTTCAAAAGATGCTTATCCAATCTTTCATACCAGGCTCTTGGGGCTTGCTTCAGTCCATACAGTGCTTTCTTCAATTTGTAGACCATATCACCATGATCAGACAATTGAAATCCATCTGGTTGCTCAATGTATAATTCTTCTTCCAGGTCACCATTCAAGAAGATAGATTTGACATCCTTCTACTTGGGAGTAACCCTTGAAGACCAATCTGACTTTGTTTCTGACTACTTCACCATCTTCATTTAGTTTAATCTGAAAGACCCATTTGGTTCCAATCACATTCTTGTTTTTAGGTCTGGGAAGAAGATCCCAAGTGTGATTTTCCTCAATTTACATCAGCTCTTCCTCCATTGCTTTAGTCTATTTTTCATCATTGCAACTTTCATTCACTATCTTAGGTTCAATCTTTGAAATCAGACAATACTCTTCTGAATCTTGAGCAATCCTTCTTGTTTTTACACCTTTTCTTTTATCACCTATGATCTGATCTTCAGAGTGATTCAGTCTTACATACTTGGGAACTTTGGGAGTTTCTTGCACTTCTGATTCTTGAACAGGTTCATTCAAACTTATCTCTTCTTCCTAATTTACCGGATCAGTCTAAATCTAAATTTCAGAGGGAGCTTGGACTTCTTGAACAAAAACATCATTTTGATCATCTTCATCATATTCATAAAGCCTTGAGGGTTTTTCAATACCTTCATCAACCTTCACATTTGTACTTTCTACAATCTTCCTTAATCTCTTGTTATAACACCGATATGCTTTGCTTTGAGTAGAATAACCCAAGAATATTCCTTCATCACTTCTAGCATCAAATTTTCCTAGATCTTCATCTCTTTTAATGTAACATTTGCTACCAAAAACTCTGAAATACCTCACAGTAGGAGTGATGCCAAACTAAAGTTCATAAGGAGTCTTACCAGTATTGCTTCTGATTTGTACTTGATTGAGAGTATAGACTGTAGTGCTTACAACTTCTCTCCAATAGATCTGAGGAACATTTGCTTCCATCATCATGGTTTTAGATGCTTCCTGGATGGTCTGGTTCTTTCTCTCCACTACTCCATTTTGCTATGGAGTCTTAGGAGCAGACAATTGTCTTTTTATTCCATATTTCTCAAAGAAATCTATGAACTCATCGGATGTGAATTCTCCACCTCTATCAGACCTCAGACATTTTAATTTTAATCTAGTTTCATTCTCTACCATAGCCTTGAATATTTTTAATTTCTCAAGAGCTTCTGATTTCTCTTTCAGAAAAGTAACCCACATTATCCGGGAATGGTCATCAATTAATAACATGAAGTATCTATCACCTTGCACACTCCTAATTCTTGCCGGACCACATAGATCAGTGTGAACTAAGTCCAATAATCCGGTAGAAGATTGTTCCTTTCTTTTGAATGAGACTCTACGTTCTTTACGCAACTGACATTCTTTGCACAAACTATTGGTAGGTTTTACCAATCTTGGAAGATCTCTTACAACCTGAGTGTTTCTTATCGTGATGATATTATCAAAATTCACATGACACATTCTTCTATGCCATAACTACCTCTGATCAATTTGAACAAATAGACAACTTTTACCAGTACCAACTAAATGGAAAATATTACCTTTTGTTTGAGTACTAGATGCAATCTTTGTTTTGGAACTTTCAAAGATCTTGCATTTTCCATTCTTGAATCAGAGATCATAGCCTTTGTCCACCAACTATCCAACACTGAGAAGATTGTGCTTCAGACCTTCAACATACAGCACATTACTGGTTTTGTTCTTTCCATCAAAAGAAATGGTTCCTCTTCCTCTGATTTTGCTAGTAGAATTATCACCAAATTTTACTACTCCTCCTTTATACCTTTCCAAATCTCTAAACTTATTTTTGTCACATGTCATATGGTGAGAGCATCCACTGTCAATGACCCAATCATCCTTTTCTTCAACTTGGGCAACCAGAGCTCTTTCTATAATTTTATGATTGACAGATTCAGAGGGCATTAGATCTTCTTCCTTGATGGCAATAAACACCCAGTCACTTCTGGATTTGTTTCCTATTTCTAATTCATCATCTGTTACTCCTTCATTATCATCTTCTTCATGAACATAGTAACAATTCTTTTGGAACCTTGATCTGTGAGGATTTGGCCTTGGAAATCTTTCCAGACACCTTGAGGCAAAATGACCAATCTTATTGCAGTTGAAACACTTAAAAGGCAATTTTCCCTCATACTTACCGGATCCTCTTGGCAGTCTTTTTGCAATAAGGGATTCAAATTGAGCAGTTTTTGCTTCATCTTCTTCCAGGTCTTTTCTTTCTTTTTCATACCATGATAGTTTCCTTGAAGAGTTCTCTCCCAGATCAAACTTTTGTTTTCCTTTAACAGAGGCGCTAGCTTTGAATGTAGATTCATTCTTGGGGGGGCATCTCCAAACTCAGTCAATTCAAATGCAGCCAATTTACCAACCAATTGATCTCTTGTTATACCTGAAATAGATCTAAATTCTTCAATAGCAGCAACCATGTACTTGTAAGAATTAGGAAGGGATCTGAGAACTTTGCCATCGATCTCATCTTCATCCAAGACTCCACTAGCACATCTAATGCCACAAACAAGCTCATTTACTCTTGGCATAAAAGTAGTGATATTTTCATCTTCTCTCATCTTTAGATTTTTGAATTTTTCTTTCAGACTCTGTAGCTTGGCACATTTAACATACTTGTCTCCTTCATGCAGCAGTTCCAGTTTTTCCCAAATCTCAAAAATAGTTTGTAGGTCAACAACATTTGTCAGCTTTGAATCAAACAAGGCACTTAGAAGAGCTTCTTTAGTTCGCAAATTATTTTCATCATCTCTGATTTCATCTACAGTTCTCAGACCATTCTGTGGAGGAGTATACTTCTTTGAAGCCATGGTCCAATACTGCATTCCCATACATTGCATGTGACATTCCATGTGACTTTTCTAAAGAGTAAAATTAGTTCGATCAAACCTCAGACTATCCTTCTTGTAGGACGACATCCTGGATCTCCTCAAGCGGTTAAGCTCTTTTAGAGGAACTTATCTCTGATACCAATTGTTAGATTTAGGGCAGACAACTGAGAGGGGGGGTGAATCAGTTGTCAAAACTTTCTTGCAAATTAATCACTTAAATCCTTTTCTTAATTCAACAGCATGATAATAAATCAATCATAGAAACATAATGCAACAATTCAAGAGCAGAAACACATTAACACATATGACACCAAGATTTTGACGTGGAAAACCCAGTTAAGGGAAAAACCATGGGGTGACTAACCCAAGATTATATTCTCTATTAGAAGAATAGAAAGAACAAAATGGCACATGCCAATTAGGGCTCACTGCCCGAGCACATTGCTCACAAGAGGCCCACTGCCTACAAGAGATATACTATCTACAAAATAATAAGTATCACATACTTGAACTGAAGAATAGCATCTTCACCATGCTTGAGTCAGTTCCATTTAGGCTCAATACTTCTGCTCTGCTTTTCACTCTACTCCTCTCTACCACACTCTCATTGCCACATGATACACACTTGAAATGACTTTACAATTCCTTAATAATACAAGACATCGACTTAGGAATAACCATCCAAGTCGACATACATTACAGAGCAAATATATAAATACAACATGACTAATTACAAGAAGACTTCACGTGGATCAACACACTATTGGCCACACAGATCTGAGACTCCAATATTACTTTAGGAACATGCCATTCTTCACAGAACATCTCCAAGATCATCCGCAAGATGTGTAACTCATCCGGTCAGCCAGACTTAGGAAGAACATCACCATCCTGAAGTAATTCTTCAATTACGAGCTCAATCTTCAATGTGGACCACCAACATGAACTGGGCACAATCCAAAGACCTCCACAAGATTTTATGAATCACCAAGAACATCCACACTACTTCTGCTTCCTAAAACCATCCTCTCCTTCATCCAGAATCTCAAGAACACAGTCTGTCATCACTGTCATATTGGAATAGATGCTTGCGGACCTCCAGACCACGAACCAATTGAGTTGACACTTCACATTTACTTCCTAAACATTCTACCAAATCTACACAACAGGATATTACATTTCTGGATCTCACATTTGTATCACTCTGTCACCTCTGAACACCTGCCAGAACTGGTTTTACTTAAGCAGTAATAACTTCTTCAGATCTTCATACAGAACTCTAAAATCTTTACTGGATCATATTAAGACACATATATACAAACCCTTTGAAGCACATCCTCTAATCTTTATCTTAGCTGGGATCTTTACCTCACTGTCTCCACTGTTCTTTTCTGTTCCTGATTAGGACTAATTTTCTCAATATCCTCAACACATAGCTCATCCAATCCTTATCATCAATGCAACAGAAGTATGTTGTGTTGGCAAGAGACACTATATGGATTAATGAATGTTGTCATTGATGGCAACAAAGTTCATCCCACACATCCGCAAGACATGGTGTGTCTCTACCGGAAGTTAGAATGAAGAATGTGGTGGTCCGGTAAACAAGAACAGAGCATGTGGCAAGGTCCGACAGACAGGTCCAGATCTCTCAGAGGAAGTATCTTGGTGAAGTATGGATTTGGGGAAGTAAAGAGTACTACCTTGAGTGATACATTCCAAGGTTTTAGCCTCCGGTGATAGATGAGGTAAAAGATATGAATACTTGAGTACCGGGTTCCTGAGAGACAATGTGAACAAAAGAAGAACTGACTGACTAAACATCAGACTATTTTCCGGATGCATTTTTTATGGTGGAAAAGGTTATGAAGATATGAATTATGGTTGGTCAACATGATTAATGACTTCTACAAGTATATGCTTGATCCGCATTACTTGATGTGCAAGGATTCAGCCGACAGAACAGAGTTTGTGAGAAGATTGACTGTTCTGGGTGCCGACTAGAAAGATAATGAAATCACTTGTGCAGATATATATATAGGATGGATTTAGTTGTGAGATGTGGTGTGGTTACATGTGATATGCGAATAAAAGCATAGCAGAGCAGAAACAATAAGGAAGGTCCGGTATGTGAAAGGAAAGTAGCATAAGAGAAGAGGAAAGATGAAGTGCAGCAAATCAGTGTACTGAGCCTAACTGGAACTGAACTCCAGCATATGTGGATGCTACGAATCAGTTCAAGTATTGTATAACACTCTTTTGTAGACAGTGTGTCTCTTGTAGGCAGTGTGCTTGGGCAGTGAGCCCTAATTGGCAAGTGCCATTTTGTAATTCCTTATTCTTCTAACAGAGAATAATCTTTGGGTTAATCACCCCGTGGTTTTCTCCCTTAACAGGGTCTCCACGTCAAAAATATTGTGTCATGTGTATCCCCATTTCATGGTTATGTTTGCTTGTTTGAATTAATGCTGCATTAATTAATAAGAAAGTTCAGAAAGAAGAAATAATTTGGATAACTGATTCACCCCCCCTCTCAGTTATCAACAATTGGTATTAGAGCTAAGTTCCTCCTAACAGAGTCTAACAGCTTGAGGAAGATCTGGGAGTTCAAATGGATGCATATGGTTTAAGGGAGCAACTCAAGACTGCCCTTGATGATCTTGAACAGTCAAACTCTGAAGTCAATGGGTTAAAGGAAAGACTCAAACAGGCTAATGATTTCATGAGAGAACTAAAAGACAAATTATGTCTTTCTATGAAGAAGAGAAAGGAGCTGCTTCAGCAATTGGCAAGACAAGGTAAAGCAAATAATGCAAATGAAGAGCTGAAGGAAAAAACTAAATTGTGTGAAAAGTTATCAAAAGAAATCATTATGGTAAGACATGAAATGGAATCAAGAGTCATAAAGTTTACCCAAGAAGTTGAAGAGAAAAGAAAAATTGAAGATAATCTAAGACAATCTCTCAAGGAGAAATCAGAAGATTGCCACCAGATGGATAGAATTATTAGACATCTTGAATCTGATCTTGAAGATGCTAAAGATAATGTAGAAAAACTTGAGGATCAAATTGTCTCTCTCAAAAGGGATCTTCAAATAACAAATGAGTATAAAGAGAAATTCAAGATAAGTTCTACTCAACTTGAAGTTCTTCTTGGAAGTCAAAAGAAAGTAGATGACAAGTGTGGTTTGGGATATGAGAAAGGAGAAAGCTCCGGATCCGGTCAGAATAATTTTGGATTAGAAAATCCAAGGATCAGGCCTAGAAGACCTCTGGTAAGACAGCCTAATGCTCAAAGATATCCATCCTTCAATGGATACTACCACAACTGCAATCACTTTGGTCACAAAGCTAATCAGTGCAGAAAGAGAATGAATCAGACTAATTCATCCTTCTCTGGACAGTGTTTTAACTGCAAAAGGTATGGTCACAAATCTCATGAATGCAGAATTATGCAAATGAACAAATCATTCAATGGTAGATGCTTTGCATGCAATAGAATAGGCCATATGGCTAATCAATGCAGATCAAGAGGGTATCAATCCAATATGCAAAGAAATTGTCAAATTTGCAATAGATCCGGTCATATTGCAAAATTCTGTAGAAGCAAGAATCAAGACAAAAGAGGTCTAGTATATCAATAGACAGAATCAAGATAAGGGGAAACAAAAGGTGAATGTGGATGAAGTTAAAAGTGAGATGAACAAGATTTGGGTAAAGAAGAGTACAGAGAATGTAGAGGATGGATCCGCACCAGACTCTGGTGCTGATATTCCTTCCAGAAATTAAGAGATGAGCTCTAGCTCAGGGGGAGACACAAAGAAAAACTTGTTCCCCCAGCCAGTCAATTGGTGCCTGAAATTGGCACATGTGAAGCTGCGGATCAAAGGGATTCTATAGAAACATCTAAAGAAGGTCAGGTAAAGATTTGAGAGATCCGCAGGAAAATTTAAAAAGTTCAATTCCTTCAGAATTAGTCCGGTTCAGCAAGTCTTCCGGTAAAACAGGTTTCTCACAAGATTGGCCCGGTATGAATCCAAATTGATACAGCTTGATCTACGGATACATAAGATGATCAGAAGGACAAGCGAATATGATGATTCATCACTAACATCGATCACAAGAGAATCATAATGATCTGGATGAGTTTTTTCCTCCTTGAACAAGGAAAACAAGGCAAACCGAAATGAATTAGGTTGTGCATTTATTGCAGGGTAAGAATTAGGGCTTTTTGGAAATAAAAGAGTTCACTCATTTTTCATTCACACATTTGCACATTCAAAGAAAAGAGAAAAGGAGCTCTGCAACTACTTCTCCCAAAGACCAAGATGATTCTTCATATAGCTCAATCTAGATTTCATCGTGTGTGCCCTAATCAGCGCAAAAGGTATTCTTCGTTCTTGATATCTCTCAGTAAGATTTCTTGATAATGGGTACTTTGAATATTGTAAAGATCTCTGATAGACCTTGCCCCACATTCAAGAAACATCCATACAAATCCTTGGAGGTAGATCCCCTAGGAGCCTTCTCTAGTGTTCCGCATGGCATTTTGCACACCGAAGATATTAGGGTTTATATACATGCAAACATTGAAGAGTTTGGGGGATTCAAACTAAGAGACATATACCACAAGTAGTTAATAGATGATTCTTTTGAGATCAAACCCCAATACAAGGGCCTCTGGATTAAGCACTTTGCACAATTCATACATTTCCCCTGTTTTACTAAGGATGAATGGGGCAGGTATGTTTTGAGCAGAATACACGACAACTTCATGTGGTTAAATGGACCATTCAAAATCACAAAAGATACCATTAGAGCAGTCACCGGATTACACTCATCTGGTGGGATTCCTGTTCTTAAATCTGTGAAGAATCAAACTATGAGTGAAGCTACCGGATCCAAGTTTGACAAAAGAGCAATGACAATAGATGACATCTCTAATTTAGATGTCAAGTTTGCCTCCTTGATCATTGGGTACAAAATATATCATTCTAGCAGGGAAAATTTTGTACCTGGAACTGCCATCTACACCACATATGAAATGCTAAGAAAGGATGCAGACTATGATCTTTACCAGCTTCTCTTGAACCAACTCATGGAGAATCTACAGAAAATAAAGAAAGATAAAAAGAATTCATTCAAGTATGGTGGATTGATATTGTGCTTATTCTTCTACTTTATGAATGAGCTTCCCGGATCTAATGGCTGGGTATGGGAGAATGATAGACCGGTAGCTATCCAAATCAGAGATTATTTACATGGACTTGGTGACAACAAAGCACAAAATACAGCTCTGTAGGGATATTTCAAGAACTTTCAGAACATGATGCAAGCAAGAGAAAGGATTCCCCAGTCTCTTGTTGAGAAATACAAAGACACAATTTGCTTTATGGTAGAGACTGATCAGTGCCTAATGGAGGCAGTAGAACCAAGAACTGTATGGATCATGCCCATGGGGTATGAGGTTGATGAACAAATTATGGAGCTGCATGTTCAACACATGCTAAGTCAACCTAAGGATCCAAAAGCAGAAAGGTTTGGAACCTTTGAGGAGCTGAGTATAAAAATTTATGTTGAACTCAGAGAACCAAAGATCAAGAGGAAGGTGAGAAAAGAAGTAGAAAATATTGCCCAAGGCCTTGGCATCTCAAAGGAGGCACTTGATGCCCACAAGAAAAGGATGGAAAGGGCTGAGGAAGAGAAGAAAGAGGCAGAAAAGAAAAGCAAGGAAAGTGCTCCGGTAGAAACCTCCACCCGAACCAGATCATCAAAGAGATCTGCACCTGTCATAGCCAAAAGCTCAAGAACATCAAAACCAAAAGTCCAGGCATCCAGCAAAAGAGAGAAAAGATCAAAGACAAAAGCCACAAGGGCTTATGCAAGTCAAAGAGATGAAGAGGAAACTGAATTAGATGAGGGGGTAAATGAAATAAAGAAGCAGAAGAAGAAAGGGTCGGATAAACCCTCCATAGGCCAAGACAAGGAAGAAATGGCAGAGGAATTTGTTGAAAAGCCCACTCTGTCTCTAGAAAGTGTAATCAAATCAGTCACTGTGGATGGAAACCTTCAACCAATGGCCGAATTCTATGATAATTACAATGAGGCTAACCAAAAGATCCTGCAGGAAGCTACAATCAGGTATCTGAACATATACAATAAGGCTTTCATTGGAATTATATCTCTAATTCCTAAGAGCCTAGAAAAGGAGTTAGAAATGAGAAAGAACAATGCCATGGCAAAAGACATTGAGATCTGGGAACAGATAGCTATTCAGCTATATCCTTCAATCGATCCCAAAACAATGAATATGATATTCAAGGATTGCAAGGATGAGTTCAGGAGCAAAGCAAGGATGAATCAACTCATGCTTGGTGAGACTGACAAGGTAGCCAAGGACACTGAAGAGATTCTCCGAAAAGCCTTCAAAAGATTTAATCTTCCTATTATAGAGGACTTGGGTACTGATCCCTCAACCATAAGTGTTGTAGAAGAAACTACTGAGAAAATGAAAGAAGAGGTGGGCCGTGAACAGACTAACATTTCTCCTCCAATTTCCCCTACAGTCTCCGGATCTAAAGGAGAAGAAAAATCACAGGAGAAAGAAGCAGAGGTAAAAGAAAAAGAAGATGACAGTGCTAAGGTTACAGAAGGAGAGAAGACCTCAACAGAAAAGACCACAACTGCTAGTGGTGAGAATGTAGGAGGAGAGAAAACTCAAAAGGACAGCTCCAAGATTGCAGAAGAGAAGAAACATCTATCTCCGGCAAGAGACATTGCACAAACTATCCTAGAATTCCTAAACAAAGAAACAATGGAGATTGATGAACCGGAGCTTCTACAAGGTCCATTCAATTTTGATTCTCTTTCTTCGGTACAAACTATGAAGATAGCTTCATTCGCTAATGCAAAAGTGAAAGAAAAACTACTAAAGTCTCGTATGGAAGACTGTGAGTTGATAGAAGCTGCTTCTGGAGTGCTTGAAAAGATTATGCCATCGGTTTAGAAAGATCCCACAGCCTCCACTTCCGGTAATCTCAAAACTCTAGTCAGCAGTGTTAATACACATTTTGATTCACTAGAGAAGTCAGCAGAAGATAAGGTCCGAAAGGAATTTCTTGCAAAAAGATTATCAGAGGTACAAGGTTTGATAAGTAATGATAGGAGAAATATGAGTATAGGGATAAAGAGCTTAGAAAATGCTCTTATAGATGGCGGAAAAATATACAAATTTTGTATTTTATGGTCCAAACTAATAGTAGAGATTGAGAAGAAAATAAAAGAGCAAGAGGATAAACTACTAAGTTTGTCTCAAAGTTTTGATCCTTTCTCTTCCTCCATAGTCAATCAAGAGTGTCATACTATTGCAATCACAACCGCAATAAAGAATTTTGAGAAGGAAAGGAAGAACATGATCAGCCAGATGGGTGAAGTTAGGAGGATCATTGTCCCTAAGTTAGAGGCCATGCATGAGGCCATAAGTGAAGCTCAAATCACAACCCAGACAAATGATCCAATAGATCTAAAAAGGGCAGATGCATTTGAATTCCTGTTGAGCGGTCATATCTCAATTTTGGACAGAATGAA